>CM024475.2:32559537-33872037 GCA_014182885.2 Eucalyptus caleyi
GAACCGATCGAGTGAAGGAGACCAGAATCAATATTCTCCTCGGTCAATACGAAGCCTTCAGGATGAAATCGGGAGAATCTATAACTGACATGTTTAGTTATTTTACAGATATCGTGAATGGTCTTGAAAATCAAGGTCAACCAATTTCTGATCCCATGAAGGTAAATAAGCTTGCTGCGAGGACTCTCCAAGGATTGGAATCACATAAAGACCTCAATCGAGAGACTCAAAGAATCATGCCACTATTTGTTGATGAGTTGGTTGGAACTCTTCATCTTATGAAGTAGAACGAATCAATGAAGACGAAGACCCTAAAGGTAAGAAATCCATTGCATTAAAATCCAATGATGATTCTGATGTTGCAGATTCTGAAAACGGTATGGACGATGAGGAACTTGCTCTCATGATAAGAAGATTCAGAAAGCTGAACAGAAAAGGAAGAAGATTCAATCCAAGGAAACAAAGTTTTCAAAAGCAACAGACTAAGTCTGTTGAGGATGATGAATCAAACAAAGATGTAGTCTGCTTTGAATGTAAGAAAAAGGGACACATCATACCCAACTGTCCTCTTATGAGGAAGAAGAAAGGAAAAGCTGAAAAGTATCAAAGGCTCTTAAAGCAAAACCTGAGTGATACGTAATGTGAAGAAAGTGATAATGATTATGCCAACATATGTCGATGGCACAATCGGATTCAGATTCAAACTCCGAGACGTTCGAGATAGTGAATTTGAGGTGAGTAACTTCAAAATCCCTATTAAAGTTTCTAAATACATTAATGAGTTGTGTTTTAGTCTTAAGACTTCTCTTAAAAGGATTTCCGAACTCAAAAGGAAAATTCTACCTTAAAACAACAAGAAAATGTTTTGAAAGAAAAAGTAAAATGTTTAGATGTGAATGTTTCTTCTCTGAGAGAAAGTGAAAATAATCTTTCAAAAGAAAATGCATTCTTGAAAAATGATATCTCAAATATTTCCAAAAGATTTTCTATAGGATCTGAGAAACTAGAAAAAATACTTTATGTTCAAAGACCTTATTTCAACAAATCTGGTTTGGGAATGACTACTGAAACCATTCATGTAATTGATTTTCCTAAAGTAAAGGAAAGAATCAAACAAAGACCCTCAAGAGATGCTTACGAAAATCATTTTAAAAGGACTTTTGTAAAACCAGTTGGTCGCAATGCTCTTAGATGTTCGAAGTGCAATAGTACAGATCATTTTGAAAAAGAGTGTCCAACGGTTTGGAAACCTGTTAAGAAAGTATGGGCAAATACAACATATTATACTAACTCCAATGGACCCAAGAAAAGATGGGTACCAAAGAAAGTTTGAGTTTTTTTTAAATGCGAGGTCACTATCAAGAAAAAGGTAAAATGGTATCTGGATAGTGGATGCTCAAGACATATGAGAGGAGATTCAAATTGTTTCATAAAGCTTGTTCAAACGAATGGTGGAAAAGTTTCTTTTGGAGGAAATAGCAAAGGAAGAATAGTGGGACTTGGAACTGTGAAGATTGGTAATCTCACAATAAACAATGTTTCTTTAGTTGAAGGACTCAACTACAATCTGCTCAGTGTCAGCCAACTTTGTGATACCGGTTTCAAAATCTACTTTCAAGAGGGAATATGTTCTGGAATCAGTAAAGACTCTACTCAGTTATTTACGGGTCGAAGACATGGAAATATCTACCTCTTGGATGTAAAACCAGATGAATCACAATATTTAATCTCAATACAAGATGAAGCAAGTTTATGGCACAGAAAGCTTGGACACATCAATATGAAGCAGATAGCCAAAATTTCAGCAAAGAAGCTTGTTCGTGGTCTACCTAATCTATCATACCAAAAGTCCGACCTATGTACACCATGCATATTGGGAAAACAGGTAAGAAATTCCTTCAAACCAATAAATCAAGTTTCCACTAACCGTGTACTGCAGCTTCTGCATATGGATCTCTTTGGACCAACCAGAACTCAAAGCATTGGAGGTAAGAAATATTGCCTAGTAATTGTGGATGACTACTCACGATTTACTTGGGTATATTTCCTGGCAAGTAAGTCTGAAACTTTCTCTTACTTTGAAAAATTTGCTAAAAAGGTTCAAAATGAAAAGGGATATGTTATTTCAAGTATTAGAACAGATCATGGAGGTGAATTTGAAAATCAAGATTTTGCAAAGTTTTGTGATAAATCTAGTTTTCAGCATATGTTCTCCTCTCCATATACTCCAAAGCAAAATGGAGTTGTGGAAAGAAAGAATATATCGCTTCAAGAAATGGCAAGAACTCTCTTAATTGAAAGCAACATCTCTTCACATTTTTAGGCTGAAGTAGTCTATACAGCATGTTACATTATTAATAGAGTTTTTCTAAGGCCTATTCTAGAAAAAAACCCCTTATGAATTATTCAAAGAAAAGAAGCCCATTGTTTCATATTTTCATGTATTCGGATGCAAATGTTTTATACTGAAAAATGCAAATGATCGAGTTGGTAAGTTTGAAGAAAAGTCAGATGAAGGCATCTTCCTTGGATATTCAACCACTAGCAAAGCATACAGAGTCTACAACAAGAAGACTCAAATAGTGGAAGAATCAATGAATGTCAAATTCCAAGATTCCATACAAAATGAATCTATTCAGACTCTACAAAGTCTAAATCTCAAGAAGCAGCTCAGACTTTGAAGGAACAACAGCAAGTGACTGTTGAAGAATCAAGTGAAGGAAGTGATCATCAATCTGACAAATTAACCAGCAACTGGAAGCATAAGTCCAGTCATCCCAAAGATCTTATCATTGGCGACATCAATGAAGGAATTCGCACAAGATCCAAAAGGCGCGAAGAATCTAGTGCTGTGGCTCTTATTTCTGAAATAGAACCTAAAAGCATAGAAGAAGCTTTATCTGATGAAAGCTGGATTGAAGCCATGCAAGAAGAGCTCAGGCAATTCAGTATCAATGATGTCTGGGAATTGTCTCCTAAACCTAAAGGTAAATCTGTTATTGGAGCTAAATGGGTTTTCAGAAACAAGATGGACGAGAAAGGCAAAGTCGTAAGAAACAAAGCAAGACTCATGGCCAAGGGTTACACGCAAGAAGAAGGGATCGACTATGACGAGACTTACGCACCAGTAGCAAGGTTAGAAGCAATTCTTTTATTACTTGCATTTGCTTATCACAAAAATTTCAGGTTATCCCAAATGGACGTCAAAAGTGCTTTTCTAAATGGATTCATCCATGAGGAAGTCTATGTGGAACAACCACCTGGGTTTGAAGACCCAAGGAAACCAGACTCAGTATTCAAACTCAAAAATGCTTTATATGGCTTGAAACAAACACCTCGAGCTTGGTATGACGGGCTAAGTAAGTTTTTAATTCAAAACGGTTTCATGAAAGGTAATGTAGACACTACTCTATTTATCAAAAAGGAAAGCAAAAGTTTTGTACTAGTTCAAATATATGTCGATGATATCATATTCGGATCTCCTAATGAAAGTCTGT
The DNA here is from genome assembly GCA_014182885.2 of Eucalyptus caleyi. Taxonomy (NCBI): domain Eukaryota; kingdom Viridiplantae; phylum Streptophyta; class Magnoliopsida; order Myrtales; family Myrtaceae; genus Eucalyptus; species Eucalyptus caleyi. The sequence continues at coordinate 32,563,035 of CM024475.2, forward strand.
GCAAGAAATTCTCTAAGACTATGCAAGATGAATTTGAAATGAGCATGATAAGTGAGTTAACCTTCTTTCTTGGACTTCAAGTGAAACAACTAAAGGAAGGAACATTTATTCGTCAAGAAAAATATGCTAATGATCTTGTCAAAAAGTTTGGACTGGACAATTGCAAAAAGACTGACATTCCAATGTCAAGTGCCTTGAAAATAGACAAAGATGAAGAAGGAAAGAAAGTCGACCAGAAGCTATATAGGAGTATCATTGGCTCACTTCTTTATCTTACTGCTTCTAGACCTGACATTTTGTTTAGTGTTTGCATTTGTGCTAGATTTCAAGCAGACCCTAAAAAATCTCATTTAAGTGCTGCCAAGCATATTATCAAATACATTGCTTCAACTTCAAGCATCGACCTATGGTATCCTAAAAGGGGAGACTTTACTCTTCTTGGATACTCAGACGCAGATCTAGCTGGTTGCAGAGTTGATAGAAAGAGCACCTCGGGTACCTGTCAACTACTTGGAGGCAGAACGGTGTCTTGGTTTTCAAGAAAGCAGAGTACAGTAGCTCTCTCTACAGTAGAAGCAGAGTATGTAGCTCTTGGAAGTTGCTGTTCACAAATTCTATGGATAAAGCAACAACTAAGAGACTTTGGAATTGAAGACTCATGCACGGAGATTAATTGCGACAACACCAGCGCTATCAATCTCACCAAAAATCCAATTCTTCACTCAAGAGCAAAGCATATAGAGATTCGACATTATTTCATTAGAGACCATGTTCAAAATGGAGAAGTTTCGATTCAGTATGTTGATTCAAAGAACCAACTGGCGGATATATTCACAAAGCCCTTGGAGAAAAATCAATTTGAAATTATTCGCTCCAGACTCAACATATTAAGGTTTGAAGAAGTTAAAGTCTAGAGACTCTCAGACTCAGACAAACAAGACCTTGACTGTAAGTTAGTCTCTCTCTCTCTCGAATATTATCTTGAAAAGGTACGATCATCGAACCGTGTCTTTTTATTGCTATATTTAATCGGCGTAATTATTGCATCGTTTCCTTTTCGAAAAAGAAGTTATTTTTTGAAATGACTATTTTCGCGGAAAAAGGACAGTTATTTTGAAAATGCATCTTTTTATTTGTGACGATTCGTATACCTCTCTTTTTAACCGATCGTATACTGTTGCTTCCTACTCTCTTCACTCTCAAAAACCCTAAAAAGCACCGATCCTCCATTCCTGTTTTTATCTCCTGCTTAATCTTCGAAAAAGTTGTCATTTTTCTTGGGGAAAGTCAAGCAAGGAATCTTTCAAAGTGCGAGAAAGATGTCGTCTTCAAGAAAGTCGTCAAGGATCACTAGCAGGGGACCAGGGTGAATGAATGAGGGGCCTACGCACTTCGATCTCACCGAAGAAGAAGTGTCTCCTAATCAGCAACAGAGCCCACAACATTCTTGATAGCGTCATTCTCCTCCATCTAGTCCTCAAGGCGTTGTTCATCAACAAGAGGAAGAAATCATTGAGGATGCAGATCCTGTAAGAGTTCAAAAACCCGCATTTATTTATAAGATGTATCGTGCTTTAAAAGGAACTCGTACTCCTCTGAACTATGTCGATGATTTTCTAAAAGAAAAAGGATATGGGAATGAGTATATATTTTTGCGGAAAATGGAAAGTTTAGGAATTGCTCGTAAAGGGGTGGCAGAAGAATCCCTTGAAAATATCCCAAGTGATCCTCGTGATTCGGGATTTAATCCGAGAGAAGGGAATGATGATGACAAATTGTTCATGCAATTTCAACCAAGGATGGGTATTGCGGCGGAAATCAGAGGAAAAAGAGGAGAGATGTTTAGATCGAAAGAACAGAAGGGTCTATACTCAAAACTACTGAAGCGAGGGGTGATAAACCCTAGGAGTGTAGATTTTGATTTTCTGGATCTTGTGAATGTGAACTTGAGAGAAAAGTTCGGTCATCTTCAACTTGAAAAGTTCTGCTCCGACACTGGGAGAGGCCTATCCGAACCGACCGCATATTTCTATTCAAATCTTAGTTTTTGGATGCGAATAGATTCTCCTTCAGGTGTCAAAGATCAAGATTTTGTTGTGGATATGAATATGTGGCGGATGTGTTAGGAGTTGAGAGAGGAAGATATCAAGGCGATCAAAATTTCTATTGCTCGGGCTACACTGAACTGGTGAAGGACAGGAGAACAGACGAAAAGATCACCTACTTAAGGATGAGTGCATTCAACATCTTGCTTCACAAGATTGTGATCAATTGCCTTCGACCGAAATCAACTTCAAAGACTGATGTCTCCAGTTCAGAGGCAATGCTGATGTACGCCATTCTTACTGGGAAAAGGTTTTCTCTTCCTCACACTATCATGTTCCACATGTATAGAGCCGTGATAAAGGACAGAGGTCAACTTCCTTACCCAGGCCTTGTGACGAAGTTATTCAGACATCTGAATATTCGGCCTCCGCAAATCTTTTGTGTTCGATCATGTGATCATATGGTGATAGGACTGAAAATGGTGACCAAGATGCGTGAAGGAGTTGGAGAAATTTAAGGAAAAGACTCCTGTAAGGTCTCATCAATTCTCTTCTACATCAAAAAGGAAAGGGAAGAAGCCCATGGTTGCTCCAACCAAGAAAAGAAGAGCTCTCATCGTGGAAGATGAAGAGGATGACGACCTTACCATTTTGGCCATAGCTTTGAAGAAGCTAAGTCGCTCTGTTCCAGAATCCATGGAACATCATAAGAAAGAAGGAGAGGAAAGAGAAGGACAAGAGAAAGAAAAAGAAGCGCAAGAAGCAGAAGAAAGAGCAGTTGGCGAAAAAGAAGCAGAGCAAGAAAGACCTAAAGAAGAAGAAGAAGAGAGAATGAATCAAGAGGAAAGAGAGCCTGAAAAACACTCTTCTCCACCTGAAGGCACAGAGACAGGGGGAGACAATGAGGGAGTTAGCCGCTCTCCAGCCGATCCAGAAGATATTCATGCCTCTCATTTTCCTGAAGAAGAACATGATGCTTCATCGCTAAATCTACGCAATTATTCAGATATGCCATCATCTGCAGAACATGTTGAAGCTAGTACGCAGACCGACAGCTCAGCAAATTTTCGCAGAATTATGGATATTCTCTTGGAGATGCGTGGTCAAATTTATGCTCTGGGATGCGAGGTTCAAAGTATACAGAATGCTGGTCAAGTTTCTTTAGTTTCATTACAAGATCAGATCCAAGCCCTCTCTGTTCAGATTCAGGCAAATGCTAAAAGTGAAGAGGTTGCACATCTGAAGGAAGACTTGAAAAGGCTAGAAGGGATCGTTCAGTCCATGGGAGATTTCCAGCTTGTCCGCATTCCCAAGCAATCTTGACTTCACTCCATTTTCATCTTAACCTTTTTTAATGCTGACAAAATGGGGGAGAAGTGCAAGATTTGAATCAAAACTTTGAATTTTTAATCGTTTGGATTGTTTGATTTGGATTAATGTTTGACGTTAATTTTGTGTCTGGATTTGGATTTGGATTTGACTGCTATTGATATTGATATCTTATGGTTGGCTTTATGGCTTTTATCTTATTCAAGACTAACAAGACTAACATATTTTCTGTGGTTGCAGATTCTAGTGTTATTCATTTAGCCATTTATCTCTATAAGACATGCATATGTGTTTGAGAAATATTTTGCAGGTTAAAGTTGTCCAAATCTGCAGGAAAGTTTTGTCACCATCAAAAAGGGGGAGATTGTTGGAGAAATCTTCTTGAAGTGTTTTGAAGCTGACAAATCGTTTCCATCGGTTTGGTCTGAAGGCTTGCAGACTCTGATGTTTAAAGTCTGAAGACCTCTGGACAGCCAGACTCAAGATTCAAAGTCTATCCTCATTGGCAGTTTCTAATCCGTTAAAAAAAGGGTATCCATAACTGGTTGTTTTATTAGAGATATGACCTTATTGACTGGAGAAGATCTCTTGGCTGGATATGACTTATCGGAATCCCTTTGAATTGATCGAGATTGATTCGATGGTCAAGGATCCGATGATTGGCGAAATATTCGTGGAAGGTTCTACTTATGGAAACCGAGATCCTGATTATATGGGCGAACAGGATTGATGGGCTATCGACATATTCCTTTAATAGCTCGAATAATCTTCTTAATTGATTCCGTCCAACGGGTAGATTGGAGGAATTCCTTTGGAAAGTGCCAACGGGTATGATGGCATAAAGGAGTATAAAAAGAAGACGTTCTAAGCTGTTCAAGTTAGAGTGCGCGATAGAAGAATTCCAAAGTCTGAAGTCTCTTGTTGTTTAGTCAATTCATTTGAGCGAAAAACTTGTACTCAAAAGAGAGTTTATACTTGTGAGAAACCTTGAGGAAGTGTGATCGAATATCTACACTGTGGAATCAAGGAAGAACTGTGCTGTAACAATTCTTTTGTTCATAGTGGAATCCAGCCGATAGGCTGTCAGTGCGGAAGAGTGGACGTAGGCTTAGGATAAGCCGAACCACTATAAACCTTGTGTTTAATCTTCTCTTCCCTACTCTTTACTTTACTTTGATTGTAATCCATTTTGATTAAGCAAAAGAGTATTTCCTTTCTATCATCTGCTTAGTATTTTTGTGGTATCTCGAGAAATTGTTTTTACACCTATTCACCCCCCTCTAGGTGCTTATACTAGCTACATCACATGTCAATCACGAATTCTCTCAGAAGTTGAACAACTGGGAATGATACAACATTACCCTCCATTGGTTTTCAATTGATTGGATAGACCTGAGGCATTAGGAGGATATAAAGTCCTGCACTTTTCACTCCGTTAGGTCACCACTAGGCTAAAGTGCCGATGGTGTCCGTAGGGTGCTTCTTTTTTCATTTAACCAAACCGGCTCCTAGACGACACGTCCTTTCACACCCTGGTTAGGTGGATTCAATACGGGTCATTTGATTCACCCAAATTAACCATTAAGCTTGGTTCTTGAATTCGGATGCTTCCTGTTAATAGGGAGAATACGTCAAAAGCGGGTTCAAATAGTGGGAGTATTGGAAACGATACCATATTACCTTTCCCTAAAGTTTGTATTTGCTGATTTCTAAAGATCTCTATATGTTGATGACAGTCTCTTCGTCTTGATACAATTCAACATTTCTTTTGATTGGCCTTTCTCATTCGTGGCCATGTATGCGTGGTTGATGGTCATTGATTCATCTTCAACGCTTTCCTTCTGTGGAATTTTCTTCTGTCTTTGACTATATGACCATTAGCAGTATTGGGCAAAGTCATGTACTTTAAGCTTCTATGGACAATCAAAACTTCCAAATCTCTGATGGCAATCACTTCTTGGGAGAGCATGCATTTGGAGCATGAAGTGAGGTTTCTAGGCCCTAAGTCATCGTCTGAATAAGGGCTAGAGATCGTTTCAACTGTCTGGATTTTCTCCCTATTGATAGTAGTCAATTCAAAGGAAGAGAAGAAATTCTTTTTCTGTGCTTCTTGGCTTGTCAAAGCTAAAAATCCCATTGATGAAACCACAACGTCTAGTTGCTCGAACACGTTGTGGGGAAAGGATATTGCTCCAGCTTGAGAAGGAGTTGGGCAAGAGCGAGGTGGAGTGCATAGAGCTCCTGGGGACGACTTGATTTCAACCTTATGCCTGTACCTATTACGTCCTATCTTTTGTTTCCTGCAAATAGAAGAGAGAGGATATCATTTCCAAAATTATATTCAAAGAATAAAACTCACCCTTTTTGAAATGGGATGATTCTTTCTATTTGCCCCTATTTTCTTGGTAGGGTGTCTTCGAATTTGGCGAGTTCACATGATGCGCTTGCTTCAAATGCCTCCTGTCACACTAAGTCAAAGGGGATGGGAATGATCTTCTGAGACACGAAGTGAGTGAGTTAGAAAGACAAACATGATTAAATTTAACCATCTTGTTTTGACAAAAGCTTTTGGTAATAAAATATTTTCTAGTTTTCAAAATATGTCTTTTGGGGAGAAAAAGCATGAAGAAGCCCAACCCTCAGTATTCTCCTTTGATGATATTTTCCATTCATGGTTGGATAGCATCACCGGGTATTTTCCTTTCATGGTTGGATAGCATCACCGGGCTGGTTTAGGATACCGCCTAATGCTCTCAAAATATTTTCAACTTTATTTAATATGTGGATTTGCATTTTGGAAAAGTGTTTTCAAAAGTGAGTTCCTCAAGCGGAACTGGTGTTGAAAATAAAAACAAGTAAGACTTAAAAAAGATATACAAGTTCCCACGTAGGGAAGTACGCAAGGAAATTAAAAAGGGTTCTACTTGAGCGGGCCTACACCCATTTCCCCTGATGGTTAGTCGTTGATGGCGCCTATGAAAATGTCTCCAGACATGGTGGTCATGTCATCTGGCCCTTCTTTCTCTATTGCTAAGGGTGGTACTTCATTGCCTGAATAATACCTAGCCTTCACCAGCCCTTGATAAATATCAGCGGTATGTGCTTCGACATTTCTACTATGTCTGTCTTTAGAAGTGAATACTGCGTTTACTTTGTCAGTGTGATCAGGGAGCGAGTTGCTCAGGAATGAGAAAGCTTTAGTGTCTAACAGGTTCTAGATTCGACTCTTGAGGGCGAAGCACTCATCAGTTGAATGCCCCACTTCTTCCATGTGATAGTTGCATATCTTTGACGGGTCATAGTTGGAAAAACTTTCAACATTGGGTCATTTTGGCTCAATCGAAATGAGGTTCTTCTTCCGGAGGATTGTCAGTACCTGTGACGGAGATCCAGGAAGAGGAGTAAATTGTCTCCTGTTGTTGTAATGCTGGGATGGCTAACGGCTGGTGGTCTATTGCTGTCTTGCACTTGTCTGAATTGTTGGAGAATGATTGTAGGTCGCATTGACATCTACCAGGGGTTCTTTATCTTTCTTCATGCTAAATCTACCCGTGGGTGCAGGTTCAGTGAATCAACCATCCCTCAACCCTACCTCAATTTGCTCCCCTACTGGAATGAGTTGATTAAACGATTCAACGATCATGGTTACCATTCGATTGGGATACTCGTAGGGGAGGGTTTTGATAAACATCTTTCTCAGCTCGAAATCGGTTGGTTCAGGACTGATTTGGGCGGCCAGATTCCTCCATCTAATAGTATATTCTTTGAACGATTCATGTTTTTTTCTTTTCGGTACGCTCAAGATCCTCACGAGAATGGGTAATATCTATTATGAACTTATACTGCTTGAGGAATGCCTCGCTCACTTCGCTCCATGTTTCGAGGAGGTTCATGTTCTTTGTAATGTACCACCTCAGGACAGAGCCTACTAGACTTGATTGGAACAACTGGATCATTAATGGTGCATTATTAATGTATTGGGTCATTCAAACCAAGTACATTTGCAAATGAACCCTCGGGCAAGTCGTGCCATCGTACTTCTCAAACTCAGGCATTTTGAATTTATCCGGCTTTTTGACTTTGGAATAAATGGAGAGGTCCGTCAAAGTAGGATCTTGGAGGCCTTGCAGTTGTTTCGGCCTCTCCTCAAGCTTTTTGAGACGTTTGTCATGCTCAGTTTCAGACAAATTGTCTAGCTTAGCTTTCTCAATCACGGTTTGGTGTGGAGCATCATCCAATTTGAGCATGTTATTGTCGATATCTCTATCTAGATCACCTCTGGTGAATGATTGTGGTAACAATACCTTGACTGAGGCCAGGGCAAGAGTAAGTTTGCCCTGGATGGAGTCTATTTGCTTTGAGAGTTGTTGAAGCACATTAAAGACTTGCTTCATTTCATTTTCCATGACCGCAACATGGCTTGGTACATTCTCTTCGGCCATTCGCGAGTCTGGATCGCCGAATGTTGACATTATGTGATTACCTCGCCATAAATAAACAAGCATGTGTGAAGACAAGGCGTAGATAGGGAGTCAGTTCATGATGATGACCTAATCCTACTTTTTTTGTTTATTCATGAAAAGGTATAGGATTTCCTAAGCATGGATTGAAAAAAAAAAAAGGCATGTGACATGTTTGCATAGACTAAAAAGATACTCAATTTGAAAGGCGAAGAAAGTATGAATTGCAACAAATTTTGAAAATGACTTCTATCCCTTTTGAAGCAAATGAAAATTCTTGTGGAAAAGAACTTTGTAACATGCTTGAGAATAAAAACATCAACTGAAAGTAATTTCTTTTGCAAAAGTTTTTTTTTTAAACTTTATGACAATTACTTCCAAATTTAAATGACCGTGGTATTAAATCCTAGACTAATCATGGACCGCTCAATATATGCAGGAAGGTAATTAAATTGCAAAGCACACGAAAAAAACTTACATCACGCGAGAAAATTGAGGACAATCACATAGACATGTGCATGATATGTGCGGCTCGATTTCTAACTAAAAAGGTTTGTTGAAATTAAAAAGGTATCCGCCCATCATAGTCTCGCGTTAGCAGCGTACCCTCTTAACCGCAGCTAAAGAAATTCGAGGAAAAAAAAGGCAACCTCTACATCGCAGTCTCGTGTTCAAGGCCATATCTTTCTTAACACCATCCTAGATATCTTATGGCGACCCAAGTCCGGTGGCTGGGTTGTGTGTACCATGTGTAGTGCTAAAACAATAAAGCATGTACAATAGTTAATAATCACAAAACAATCTATTTTAACCAAAATTAAAATAAACATTTAAGCTACTAACCTGCATAAAGAAAAAAAAATAAAACAAGTAAGTAAAGTGCTTAAACAAGATAAAAACGGCCTAAGTCCTCAAATGTCCCCAGTGGAGTCACCAAGTTATCACGACCTCTTTTTTTCTCGCCCCCGATCGAGACCGGCGCCTTACGGAGGCTAATGGTTCAACTAAGTTTATTAAGCGTAGCCCGGACTCTCCCAAGTCCACCAATTCACGACTTAATGGTTCAAGTTTTTAACCTGTAAGTTGATTTTAAAACGGAGTCGCCACTAATCGGTTTGGGGTGGGTCGATTAGAAACCCAAGCCAAGTATCAGGAGAAATACTTGCTCCTGCGCAACTAGAGAAATTAGGATCGGGGACTTGATTACACTAGTTAATCACTAATATCCTTTCGGTACCTAATCTTGTTTAAACCCTAAGGCTTTTGGATGTTTGAGGGATTTTCCATGCATTTTGTGGAGAAAAAACATTTTTTGGGTATTTTTCTCATTTTTTTGGACATAAAAAGCATTTTTTTTTAATAGATTGTTTGGCCTTTTTGGAAAATAAGAGATATTTTTATTTTTTGATTTTTCTGCAAAATAAAATATTTTTTTAAATTAATTTAATTGCAATATTATAATATAATTATAATATTAATATATTTTAAAAACGACCTAGGTTGGGTTCTTGGGTTGGGTTCGACCTAAGTTGTCCGATTGAGACCCGGACGGCCCGCAACGCGGGCCCGCCTCGGATTTTTTTAAATAAAAAAAAACAATACCGATTTTGGCCCACTTCCACAAAAAAAAAAAAATTTAGCCCAACAGCAAACCGGCCCACGTGCACAACCTGGCCCAAGCGGAACCCTACCCGGAAACAAGGAAACCGGGTCAGATAGACCCGCGAATCAACCCGGTTCTTGGCTTCCTCTCCCCTCTCCCGGCGCTGGTGAGGGGGACTGAGGCGTCACCGGCGACGACGGCAGCCACAACGGCGGTGATGACGGGCTAGACGGCGACAATGGCAGTGATAGTGGCTACAAACCACTCACAAGGACAACGAGGACGAGTGACAACGAGGCTATGCTGATGTGGTCAGTGGCAGCACGGTTTGAGGAGGGGAATGCGACGGCAACAACGCAACCGACGGCGGCAACAGCTACTGTTACTTGTCTGTGACGAGGCAGCGAACGGTGGCGGTGACAATGCAGTGACACTGCACAACTCGAGTGGCAACTGCAACAGCAGCAGGAACGACTTCGGAACAGTGGTGGAGCGGTGGTTGCGTTGGTGACGGCGGGTCTTCTCCCCTCAGCTCTAGCCTTCTGCCCTCCAATTCCTCTCTTGCTCAGCCTGCACCCGCTCGAATCTCTCCCCCTCGGGCTCGCTTGCCGCCGGCCTCCCCCGAAGTCTCTCGGAGGGAGGTCGATTTGAGCTCGCGACCCGATTTCTGCCTTGCTCGCTCTTTGAGCTCCCTGAAGTCTCTCAGGGACCCCTCTGAGCTTGCTGGCTTGTGTACTTTGATGATGGAGGTGCTCCGCTATTTATAGGCAAGGAGGTCCGGTCGATGGAGGGGCTCGACCGCCGATCTTTGGCTTGTCGACCGGACACCTGCGACTGAACCGGTGTCCTATCCGAGCTCCTCCAACAAGGCATGCTTGGCATTGAAGGCAGCCAATAATGGCGCCTGAGATCTGTCTCTTCCGGCCGATGTCGGTCTACCCTCCTCGACCATAGTTGTCTTCGAGTACGTTGTCGTTGCTACGCGTGAACTACAAAGGCGGAGAAGGAAGGAGCGAGGAAGAAGAAGAAGAAGAAAGAAAGAAGGAGGCCAGGCCGAATCTTGAAAAAAAGGCTAGGCCTGGGCCCATGAGGGGGAGAGAAAAAGGAGGGGGCCTGGGCGCGAAGGCTCAGCCCCGATGGGCTGCCAATTTTTGTTTTTTTTTTTTACTATTTTTTTTGTTTTTATTATTTATTATTTATTATTTAAAAAAGTAAAAATAAAGTAAATTAAGGCCTAATTAATAACCTAATCAAAATTTAGGTGTCAATAATTAGAAAGACTAAAAAGTCATTAAACTTGTTAATTGCATTCCAAAAATGCTGAAATGCAAATGTTGGGTGAGAGTCGTATTAGGCTATGTTGACATTTGATTTTTAGTCGACGCATAATTAAAAGGTAAAAATTGAGGTTTTGGTTTCTAATAATGACAAAACCCCCATCTCTCGGCTAAAAAGTGTCGTTTCTCACTTCTCTGTTTTTGCATTGGCGTTTTTTGATAATTTCTAGTTCATTTTCGAGAAAAACTCGAAAAGTTAACAGTTGACTTTTGGGTTGACTTTTTGGTCAACCTTAAGTCAAAAATTGACCTTTACCAAAAAAGATTCCATTTAGCTTTAATTTCACTTTTGTTAAATCAATTTCTTGAAAATTTAAAAAATTTGACCAAAAAATCAACTTTTTAGGAAAAGTCAACGAAATGGTTGACTTTTGGTCAAACTTTGACCAAAAAAATGAAAAAAAAAAAAATGCACAAATATATTTTTTTTAATGCTAATTTGAATTTTGTGTCAAAAATTTCACAAAATTCAATTAAAAATCTTGATTTTTGAATTTTTTGAATTTTAGGTTCTAAATCAACCAAAAATAATATTACTTTTATTTTAATCATAATTAGGTGTAGTTCATTTTTTGACATTTGGCTTAGGGACTATTTGAAATCTGTTTGCACATTCAATTTTGTGATTTATCGAATCAAAATGCGAATTGCCATTTTGAGCCCTAATTATGGACCAAAATCAATTTCTAATAATTATGGACAATTGTTTCTCACTCATTTTCTTAAAATAAGTCCAAATCCAAAATTGATTATGGTAAATTCACATCAAAACTTATCAATTTGAAAAATTTTATCCTCCCAACATTAGAAAATCAAGCAATTAAGCTTCAATTGACAAAATTTGAATTAACCATTCATGACTATGGTTTAATTTCATGAATTTAGATCCAATTTTAATGTTAGGTTTAGATCCATTTTTGACCTAAGCTCGAGCGCTTCAATTCAAGATCAATTTGAAAACGATAAGTGATCTTACATATGGGTAGCATAGGGCAATTGTGACACTAATTGAGTTTAATTTTAGTTAATTTGCAATTTTGCCCATTAAATTGCAAACTTTACCATTTTAGCCATTTAGGGCCAATTCAAAGCATCCATGGTTTTGACTCGTTGTTTTTCACTATAATCATTCAATTATGTCAATAAAAAAACCCCTAGATCACGTTCATAAGGTTTGATTAGCTTAGTTGTATCTTAATTAGCCAATTTCATCTTAAAAAGAATAAAATTCCTTTTCAATTTGGTCCTTTAGAGACCAAGACCCCAAGGGTCCCAAGAACCAAACAAATCCGGACCAAACTAGCCAAGAACCGATCAAAATTGGTATTGACCAGGACCTAACCAACCGATTGGTTTTGACCTAGTAGGATTGGCTGATTTAGGCCCTTTCCGGTTGGTTCCTGACCTCCGAAGACTGATTCTAGAATTCTCTCTAATCCCAATTTCACTTCTACACCTTCAATTTCCCAAAATTTTACAAATTGATCATCAAATTTCATCAAATTGTAAATTAACCTTTAATTGGACATTTTGACGCAATTCCCGATTTTGGCTTTTTTTTTTTTTTTTTTTGCAAATCAAATCTACTAGATCAATTACTTGATATCTCAAGATCATGATGGAGCTTTTGAAATCGATTTTTGATCATTGGATCAAAATTTCGACCGTTGGATCAAAATAACAGCCAAAGTCGCTTAATTTGAGGGGGTATATAAATGAATTTTCCCTCCATTTTCTAGGGGCTCATTTCTGCATGAAAATTCTCTCTCTCCTCAATATCTCTCTCTCTTTTCTCTCTCAATTCTCCCGCCAAAACTAGATCTCTCCCTCTCTCTAGTTCAGTTCCACCGAATCTCTCTCTGACAAACTTTTACTGCCGATTTTAGCCCTCGCCGGCAGTCTTCAGCCCTACACCACTATCCAGCCCCTTCTTCCTTCGCTAACAGTGGTGGTTGGAGCAAGATCAAGCACCAGTAAGAGCCAGATCTGTTTGTCCAAGTTCGATCTTCTTTGGCAGCGTCTAAACTGGTCCAGTTTTGGAACAATCCGTTTTCCTCCACTGCAAGCTGTTCAGCCACCTTTTGAAGCTATCCCTTACTGCCTGGATCTAGTCCTTGGTGGTTTGTGGAGGTTTGATCAAAGTTCTGACGAAAATTTTGATCAATTTCAATCAAAATCGACGAAAATCGCAACAAAAGTAATTTCTCGATCCCAAACCCCTTGAAATGAGGTCGGATTAGATGGCCAAGGCTAGGGTTCAATATTAGTGATATATGCTCATAGATGGTTTTGTTAAAGTTTGAATGTGATTGATTGAATGAGTGTGGATGATTGTGCTTGATTAGTCTTAAATTTGCAATTTTTTAGCCTTAGGACCGACCTACTATTTTGACCAATACGAAGTCGAAAACAACCTTGTTTCAACTCGAGTCCTCTTAGGATTAGATAATAGACATCCCAAGTTTTGAAATGGTAGGTCGGACGCCCCAATCGAACGTCGTTTGACCCTTGAAAAATATTTCTGAAGATTAGTGATTCTCAGTAGTTCAATTGGATTTTAGTTCTATTTTTACTCCAAAATGAGACTTTACTATTTTTTGGTAGTCTTCTATGATGATTTTGGAAAATCTTGGCTTCATGAGATCTTGTTTTTTTTCATGATTTTTGGATGTGCTTAACTAGGTTAGATCTACTCAAATCCAAGCCTAGGTCAATTTGTTCCGTATTGATCTCTGATTTTGCCATTTTTGTACTGATTTTTGTGTTGAATTCTGGAATGACTTTCCTTCATGAAAGTTTCTCGTATTAGTGTTGTACATGTCTTGTATTTAAAAAAAAAAAAAATTAGACATGCTTAGCTAGGTCGATCTACTCAAATCCAAACGTTGGTTTTTTTTTCAAAATTTTGTAGACATTTAACTATTTTCAAAATGCATGTTTTGTATTTTTTTTTTGAAATTTTAGACTTGTTTAACAGGTCAAAATTACTTAGGAACAGGATTTGTCCTACATTGGTCCAAATTCTGATTTGATGAAATTGAGTCCACAAATGCATCTATTTGGTCTCAAATTCTTCATGAGAGTTGAAATACATGATACATATGTTCAATTGATGCATGCTTTGCAAAATTTTGACGTTGGCAAGTGAGTCAATTGCATGAGTTAAGATTAAAACGTGCTGCACCGGTACATAGTCTAAATGTACATCTTTGTCTTGTCATTTTTGTTGTGATTTGTGTGATCACATTTAGGTTTTCAATCCTGAATGATAAACGTTCATCATTGCATGTTCTATATTCAGGATTTTTCGTAGGATTTTTGCATGTCTTGAGATGGCTGAAATTATGCATGTTTTGTGAAATCAATGCTGAAATAAAATCTTGCTATTTATGCATTTGACCATGCTTGTTTGAGACATTTAGAGACTAAATTTTAAGATAATGTCTTCTTGGCACTTAAATTACATGTTACAAGGTTTTAATACATGTTCACTCATTGCATTTGAATGTCATTTTACATGATTAATTTGTGCCGCAAGAGTATATGTTCATTAAAAAACTCTCAAGCATTTCATCATAAATTTTGAGTCATTTTGTATTGTCATTAAATTGTACGACATCTTCTCATGCTGACTTAGCGTTAGATGATTACCCAAATTGCTTGTCGCATCTAATTCTAAGTCACAAGTGATCTTTTCATGCCATTTGTACATTAATTGAATAATTTTGAGATTTATTAATCATGTTTGTGTTCTGATTTTTAGTTACCGACATGTGCACCTTTTGAAATCTTGATCTTAGAGCACGTAATTGACCTATTTTGGACTCGAACCCTTTAAGGAAGTTGAAAAAGCACACTTAGAAGTTTCCAATGCCACTAATTTCATGCCAATCATTTATCGTTTGGATCACTTTCCATTTTTTTCAAAACTAGATCAGAATCTGGACATGGGATCAAATTCGGAGTCCTGTTCTAACCCCTATTTAGACAGACTTTTGATATTTTTATTCCATTTTTTCTATTAGGATTCTGCACTTGGCCTCTTAACAAAACTGTTTTGTCAACATGTTGGCTACATTGTGTGAAAATTTGGTGATTTTTAGACTTCTTTTGATAGGAAAAATCCTTGTGATATTGGCTAAGTGTCCTGCTGTTTTAATAACTTTCTGATATGATGTTGCTTATTGTCTGATTTTTGTAAAATCATGTGTAACTTGTTCAAGAAAACTTTGTTCATGAAAGTTGTTTGTTATTATGTCCTACATATTAGAAATTTTTTTCATAACTAGATTGTTGATGAATATTATTCAATTTTACTGTAACATCTTGTTTGGTCAGAAATTTTCCTGATATGAATGTGATTGTGATTGTTTAGTTATACATTTTAGGTTAGTTTGTGCATGAAATTAGGCCATGCTATCTTCATGGAAGTTGTTCTAAATGCTTTGATCTTTGTTGTTAAACAATTGACCTTTTTCGAATTGCATCTTTTAAAAATACTTTGGTACATGTGATGTTTCCCAAAAACAATTTCGAAGAAAGTTCTTCTCCAATACTCGATTTTGCTTAGGGAAAAATCATGGTTTGAACCATATTCAAAATGCCTATGACGCTTATGAGTGTATTTATGCGAGCCGCAAGCTAGTCTTGGCAATTAAATGTGTTCCATCACCTATATATTCTTTAATCCTAAATATTTTCAAACCTTTTTAAAATTATGATTTGACATTGTGAAAGTCATGGTTTGAATTGTATTCAAAATGCCTGCGACGCTTATGAATGCATTTATGCAAGCCCTGGGCTAGTCTTGGCAATCGAATGTCTTTCATAACTGAGACATCACTTTATTTCAAAACTTTTCATGGATGATTTCGAAATGTGTTTTTGAAATATCACATGTACCCCTCATACATATAGTCACACTATCCCCTAGAAACGTATGTGTTTGTGATTAGCGTATAACTTTGGTAATAAGTAATCCACCGATGGCTCACTCATCTTTTTATTGGTTGAGAAACAAGGTTCAAAAGACTTGCATACATGTTTAAATTTTTGCAATGCATATGACTTTTAGATGAATGGTAGGATCAATGCATGATATCAAAGAAAAACCTTGAGATCACATAGATCACTTAGTTAAGAGACTTATAAGCATGAGAGACAATAATTGGGGTAGGTGTCACAAAAATGGATGGGGTAGGTATCTTACTGGGACCCTTGCATGAGACACAAAAGCCAACCCCGAGGTCCCAAAATTTGACTTTCACATTGAACTTTCTTTAAATGATTGATCTTGACACAATGTCGTGTTTTTGATTGTTTTGATGTGTATGCTTGTTTCTTTCCATTGTATGTACCTAGTTATAGATGTCTAGATTATGTTTAGATTAGGACCTCAAAGATGAAGAAAGCACGAAGACGGTGGAGGTCGATGTCCATTCCAACCATCATCATGTATTATTCATTTCCCCGACATATGTCTCGGCCCAACGAGTTGTGGGTTTTCTCTCTTCCTCTTATCTTTTTTCAATTGTGTTTCTCTTTTACATTTTCTAGGATTGCATGGTAGATTTACTGATTTCCTTGATGTTTATTTACTATTTTGTAATTTCAATTCCATTGATTGCTTTCTTTTCTTTTTTTTCTAGAAATAAAATAGTATGAAAATGACCAACCACGCATGATCTTTAGTTTAGGACTAATGATCCCGAAAATTTAAGAAGAAACACATGGACACGTTAGAAAAACACAACATACTATTTAGGTACAGAAAGGGCACTAATAGAAATATTAGCATAACCCAAGTCCTCGAAACTAGATATTTGGTTGCCTAGGAATCGAGGGAACACTCTTGACCCTCGGTAGGGTTTTCTAGCCGACCCCTGAAACGAGGCTAATGGCGAATCCTATTTTATTTCTAGGTTGTTTTAAAGTAACTAGATTGTAAATAAGCCCATCACGAGGGGTACGAGTTTCGATGAAACTTACCATGGTTTAGCATATTCAATGTGGGAGTACCCCAAAGGATGAAGTGATGCCATCCTTATGGGCAAAGCATACTATCGAGAGGATTGCATGATAAAGGTACCCTTAGATCCAATATCCACACCTGACCTCTTCTCCCGAGGTGTGTCGCCCATGTGGGTATGGATCGTGACATTCTGTTGTCAGGCGGGGTATGAGCTTGGGAGAGCTTACGATCTCATGGAAGGAACTCATGAGAGGTTTGATCTGAAAGGCGAGGTGATGATGTCTTTTGGAACGCGAGCCGTGAGGAACTCTCGTGATCAAGTACCCATAAACCCGATCTTTCCCCTCTTTTCTCTCCTCGTGATGGTAAGGGATCGAGGGCGGCGAGATCGGGTCGTGACAGGCTTAGGGACTTTGAAAATGCTAAATTTTAACTTAAAGGCATTTATGATTGTGTTACCAAACACCTCAACTTTGAGATAAACTGCCTTTGGAGACCCATAGTGTTTTAAAAAAATTGAACCAAATGTCCTTAAAAGATTGAAAAGGGACATGGGGAATCGAATTTGAAACGTTTGACTTTGACAAAGTCAAGTGTGCAACCTTTTGTTATAAAAACCTAGGCTATCAAAGAATGCAAGATGGGCATATATTTTGTATTTTAACGATTCGCTTATGCGTGAATTATCAGTGCTGCTAGATGGGTAGACTTTATCATTCTAACGAAACCAGTGGCCGAGTGGCTCCTGCCAGATTGGCTCTAGGGGCAAAATGGATGCAAACAGTTCCATTCTTGAGACCGGCACGACTAGTTCCAATCGATTTTATGTACAAGAATTTAACAATTTTTCAATCAGCTGCTGGCCTTGGTAAGGATTTTCGGGTTCAGTGCGAGGTCCTGCTCAGGCATTTGCGTTGACCGCATTTGTTACGGATTATGTATGATTAACGCTTACCCGGTAAGTTCCTGCACTAATGGAGATCGTCACCTGGCAAGTATTGACTATCGGCACCGAACGCAGAGCCGCTCCCACTGGAGCAAATGCTCCTGACCTCGACTTCTTGCTCACTCTCAGCCTCAAGCATGGCTTGAGCCTTTTCTTGGCCTTCTTGAACAGAGAACCATAGCAAGACGAACCCAAACCCAAACCCATCTCTCTCACCCAATTCCGATACCCTTCATCGATCGAGTCAAATGAGCAACGAGTATTGCTGGCGGTGCTTCCATACAGTAAAAGCAATAAGCAAAGCTTGAAGAAAATTGCTTGCATGTTTGTTGTTGCACTGTGAGAGACCCCAGAGAAAAAAAATTTAGCTCTTTGGACAATGTTATCGCAATGAGGGGTTTAAAAAGCGGAGACGTGAACTTTTCGACAACGCTTGAGCGTGCTTTTTTTTTAATATTTTTTTTTAAAGCTTCTGATGGTGCAACCCCATCGCTCGTTTGACCTTAGCAGCCGACCTTCAGACAACCCTCTCCACTTTCTTTTTGTCTACTTCTGGTCTGTTTCATGTTCGATATTCATCAACCCAAATTTGCCGTTCTGACGTCAATATCCAAACACGATCTGTTCATATTGCGCGAATGCGATCCAAGACACAATACTAACCACGAATAGAAAATCTGAATATATGACTCGACGTGGCACAATTTGATTTGTAAATCAGCCAGAATTACGATATGTTTTTGCGTGAATTCAGTTTCTTTTGGACTTGTTTAATAGAAGTTATACATACATACATACATACATACATACACACACACACACATGATGTTCTAACCTTTGAAACAGACTGACGTGAAGATATACTAACCGAGTTCACTCCAAATTAGCAAAATGGAAAAAGAAAAAAGAAAGAATAAGATATTGGAACTCTCCTTGAAACTGTCAAATAGTTTTTGGCTACCTAATTCCTATTGTCTCTCCCTGGTCAAATGACGATACTAAATTCGGGCGGTGCTTCCAATACGACATGCGTGGATTTTTATTTTCGTGGCACTGTTATAGAGCTAACCTGGAATTGTGGCTGTCCTTATCAAGGGCCCAAAAAGAGGGTCAAAAAAATTTGATTCACCGCCCTTTTGATAGGTGGATTATATAAGTTGCAAACTTCACTGATGTCTATGATTGCAATCCACCAACGACAAGTGTGATCGTAGGAAGTTTCCTTTTCTCCATTTAGAATCGGAGGAAAAACAGGCCATGATATAGAGAAAATTCCTATAACGTTCTTGACTTTTGTGTCCATACATCAATTCACATCTTCACTCTTTAAAAACCAATATTTTGTAATTTTGTGCTTTGCTGCTAGATTATTGCCAAAAAAAGAGCCCGTTTCCATTGTTATCTTGAACTCTTTTATCTATTTGTATTCTTAATATAAAGTATCCAAAATCGTCCTGAATTTTCTTTGAATAAAGTGAAAGAGAAGTTCTTTACAAAAAAAAGTGAAAGGTAAAAAAGATCCGTTGTCGGGACTTGAACCCGGCTCTATTGGGTGAGAGCTAGACTACAACGGATTTGCTTATTCATTCCGAACTAAATTTATATAAAGTTTAGAGTGCAAGAGACCGAAGCGCCAGGGTTTTTGAGCCAGTGTCTGATGAATCCCCCGCTCTCTGCTCAGTGCTCACCCTCCTCCTATCCATTGCGCAAATGCTCGTCGACATTTTCGATCGTCTCTAAGAAGACAAACGCCAAAAACACCCAGCTCTCTCTAATTGCGATCTGGATATGGCACCCTGTTTTTTCCTGAATCGATTTTGTTTCATCATTTCCGCTCACTCATTCCATGCTCCATCCGAAGCTTGTCCCTTTTAGCTCTTCGTTCATAAGGACAAAATGGGTTTCAATTTTTATTTTGGTCTTTTATTGATTGTGGATGAATTGCTGAGGACTTTGTTGGTCGACAGAGTTGCATTTAACCAGCATGAACAAGCAAGCTCGCTTTATGGTGCTTCTGAAATTTCCTCGTTGGTAAAAGATTCATCATGATGTAACAATATTTTTACTTTGAGCTGGAAATTCCTTATTTTTGGCTCCCAGTATTTTCTTGGACCGAAGCACTGTAAAAGAAGAGCAAGACCCGCTGAAGTGGCGGACTTTCTTGGTCCTCTGAGGTCGTATCTTGTCCTTGAGCTGTGATTGTTGAGGCTGTCCATGATCTCTTGGGATAGCACATTGGGAGGGTATGCTGCAAAAATGCAAGTTGTTCAGTCTGCGCAAAGCTAGAGTCTAGTGGAATTTTTAGGCATAGTTTGGGTGCGGCATATGATCATTGTACAGAATTTGATGAATGAAAGATCCATGCTTGGTGCCATCAGGTCAACACGGTCTTTGTAAAGGGCAATTGGTCTAAATGGATGATGCCAACCGACAATATCTATGACTTGAGAGTGTCATGGCAATGCAATTTCTTGACTGTCCATACAGAAATGGCAAAATGAAGGGTGATGGGGTATTTATTATTTGTTGCTATTAATGAGTGCAGTGGGATGTTGCGCTGCTCATGTTACAAAATTGGTCCTGTTAATTATATGCACTATGAATTTGAACTTTGCTGACAGGTTGCCGAGGATAATGTTTATTCTAAATAATGAAGTACTCTTTGTATTATTTAAGTGCCTATTTTTAGGGAGGTTGCCCTTTGGGAAACAATCGAATAATTTAAATCAAATAATATAATTAAGGAAAAAATATTGATAAAAGGAAAAGTCTTATAACGTGTCCCGGAAATGTATAAAACATGCTCGAAATCTTTGACAGCCTAGAAATCAAGGAAAATGCATGAATTTGTAGATCAAATTTTGCCTATATTGGTCTAGCTTGTTTGCAGCTTCGAAGATTTCACAGTCTTCTTTGATTTGATGTGCGTTATAATTCCTCTCGGATCAAAAGTCATGATCATTAGAAGTTGACCCACCATTTATGACGTGGGTGGGACCCCGCTCTTATGATGCTAGAAGGTGTTGGAGAAATCTTTCCAGAATATTTTGAAGCTGACAAAACGTTTCTATCAGTCTAGTCTGGATATCTGCAGATCATCTAGTTTAAAGTCTGAAGACTCTCTGATCTCCAGACTCAAGATTCAAGACTCAAGACTCAAGACTCAAGACTCAAAACTATTCTCATTGACAGTCTTTCTGATCTAGTGACGAAGGAAATCCAGTGCCGAAGTATATGGTTGAGGATTTAATCCTATCCTCTGGAGAAGATCTTTTGGTTGGATAAATATAACGGATTCTTTTGTTCGTATCTAGATCAATTGAAGATCCGATGGTCGACGAAGTATTCTTGGAATGTTCTATTCTTGGAAACCAAGATCCTGATTGTATGGGCGAATAGGATTGATGGGCTATCGTCAGGTTCCTTTAATAGCTCGAATGATCTTCTTGATTGATTCTGTCCAACGGGTAGATTGGAGGAATTCCTTTGGAAAGTGCCAACGGGTATGATGGCATAAAGGAGTATAAAAGGGAAGACGTTCTAGTTGTTTGAGTAGGAGATCGATAGAGAAATTCCAGAGTCTGAAGCACCTTGATTATTAGTCGATACAGTTTGAGCGAAATTGTATACACAGAGAGCGTCTATACTTGGTGATACCTTGAGCGAGTGTGGTAGATCATCTACACCTAGAAATCAAGGAAGATCAACACTGTAACATCTCTTTGTTCATAGTGGAATCCAGCCAATTGGCTGTCAGTGCAGAAGAGTGGACGTAGGCCTGAATCAAGCCGAACCACTATAAACCGCGTGTTCAATTCTCTCTTTCCTTTACTCATTCTTACGTTGATTATCATTTGTTGCAAATCCTTCAACTATCTAAGTATTGCGCGATTATCAAGAAAAATCCTTTATATACCTATTCACCCCCCTCTAGGTACTTGTACTAGCTATATCAGAAGGTTTTTATATAAGTATTTGTCAGCTATTCTATGTCAAAACTATAGCAAAATTGGATTGGCTTGTTAATTATTTAACCAACCAATTACAAAAGCATCGGATACTTTCTTCTCGCTCCATCAAAATTGGGATTTTATATTGTCCGTACACGTTGTCGGCATCCACAAATTGGGATTTCTCCTTTTCAACATGCAAGAAGAAAATCTCTTCTTTTTTGCCCCCGATAAGTAATTTTTAAATTATCAATTCTATAAAAACAATTTCATCATCATGCGTAAAACAACATGTTTGAGATTTAATATTGTCCCATACCAGTATTCCTTACTGTGCCAAGATCTGGGCCTCTTGGTGACTTTTTGAATATGTAGTTTCTTCTCTCCTATTTGGATCTGGAGTTGGTCAACAAGAGCACGGCTTTGGGATATCACACATATATTCTCCAATTCGTTGCACCTCTCGATCCCTTCAACATTTGCCATCATATCAAGGTGCCTAAACTCGAGTTCTTTTAGATGTAGCATTGCTCCTTGTACAATAGTCACCTCCTCAAGCTGAGGCAGCTTCCAAATCTTCAAGATCTTGAGGCACAAAAACCCATCTTTGGCGAAGCTCATGCTTTTTGTTGTTTTCGAAAGAACGGAGAAGGAGTTGATAGCAAAAGCTGTATATATTATTCAAAAAACTGAAAAATGCTTAAATACATACTAAAACTTAACCATAAACCCACGTTGCCCACTAATAGCTTGCTTGGTCCACAAAACCAGCAACAAACTAACAGAATAGCTAAAAAAACGTGTAGCTAACTACTCCTACAAGATAGGATTGACCAAGTAAAACAACAATTATCTAACTCCTAGAAGACAGGACATCAACAAACTGACTTAACAAAACAAAGAAAAAACAGATGGTGCGGTTTTGATACATCAACACACTCCTCTTGGATCAAGTACTGCACACTCCTAGCTTTACCCTGAGAAGTTCAAATCGACCAACATGAAATGACTTTGTGAATATATCTACAATCTGGTTTTCTGAACTGCAGTACTCAGTTTCACCTCTCCAGCCTTCTGCACTTCTCTCAAGAAGTAATACCTGACCTTAAAATGCTTTATTCTTCCGTGAAATGGCCAGAGTAGCTTGATTATCTACAAATACTTCTATGTATTCTTCTTGCTGCATGTGCAGATCATCCATTAGCTTCTTCAACCATAATGCTTGATTCACAACTGCAGTAGCTGCAATGAACTCAGCTTCTGCAGATGATTGAGCCATTATTTCCTGCTTCTTTGAACACCAGGAAAAACATGCCAATCCAAATGTAAAGCAATAACCTGAAGTGCTCCTCATATCATTTACTGATCCTACCCAGTCATTATTAGAATACCCCTGCAACTTAAACTCCTGAACTCTACAAAACTTAATCTCATATGAAAGAGTACCTTTCAAGTACCTCAACACCCTCTTTGCAACTACCATATGCAACTCACTTGCACAATTGAGAAATCTAGACAAGACACTTACAGGAAACATGATGTCTGGCCTAGTTGTAGTAAGATACATAAGATAGCCAATCAAACTTCTATAAACTCTTTCATCCGTAGGTTCTGATCCATCCTTCTTTTGAAGCTTTTCCTTATGACCCATTGGAGTACTCACACTCTTGCACTCCTCCTTGTTGAATCTGTTGGAGAAAACTTCCTTGAGTATTTTGAAGCTGACAAAACATTTCCATTAGTCTAGTCTAAAGACTTGCAGACTCTTTCACCAAAGTCTGAAGACCGCCGAACCACCAGACTCAAGATTCAAAATCTATCCTCATTGACAGTTTCTAGACCGTCGAAGAAGACTTATCTAGAACTGAGTATTTCGTTAAGGATTTGATTCTATCGACTAAAGAAGATCTTTTGGCTAGATATAGCATCTCGGAATCCATTATTCAAATTGAGATTAATTCAGGGATTTTGAATCCGTTGATTGGTGAAGCATACTTGGAAGGTTCCACTTATGGAAACCTAGATCCTGATTGTATGGGCGAGCAGGATTAGTGGGCTATCGTCATATTCCTTAAATAACTTGAAATCTTCCTAATTGATTATGCCCAACGGTTAGATTGGAAGAACTCCTTTAGTAAGTACCAACGGGTATGATGGTATGAAGGAGTATATAAGGAAGACGTTCCAGTTATTCGAGTGTGTGCGCGATAGAAGAATTCCAAAGTCTGAAACTCCTTGTTCTTTATCAATTCAATTGTTGAGCGAAAACTTGTACTCAAAAGAGAGTTTATACTTCTATGAGACCTTGAGGAAGTGTAGCAGAGTTCCTACATTGTAAAATCAAGGAAAGAGCTATACCGTAACAACTCTTTTGATTCTTAGTGAAATCCAGCCGGTGGGCTGTCAGTGCGGAAGAGTGAACATATGCTTGGACTAAGCCGAACCACTATAAATCTTGTGTTCTTATTCTCTTCCTAATCTCTTTTACTTTGATCATAATTCTATTTAATTATTAGAGTTTAATTTCCTTTTCATAATCTATTGTTAAGCGAGTTGGTTTAAAAGCAAAATTATATACCTTACTTTGCAAAATTTGTTTTCGCACCTATTCACCCCCTCTAGGTGCTCGTACTAGCTTTCACAATTGGTATCAGAGCTTGTATACTCATTTAAGTTGAAATATTTTTACTTCAGAGTTAAAGATCCATGGCTAGTATGTTGGCTCCAAGTCTGATTGAAGGGCAAAGCAATACTAGACCGCCATATTTTGATGGAAAGGATTACAGCATATGGAAAAACAAGATGAAGGCATTCCTAAGATCAAAGGATTCTCTAGAATGGGACGTGGTAGACAATGGAATCATTCCTAAAGCTGCAACAGTCTCAAAAAGAGGAAAAGAAGTTGTTGAGTCCAGTGAATTGACTCAAGAAGAGATAACCAAGAGATAAGCTCTTGATGTAAAAGCAATTTATTCCTTATATTACGCATTATCTCCTACTGAATATAACAGAATATCTTCTTGTGAAACAGTTAAAGAAATATGGGATAGATTGCACATCACCTATGAAGGAACCGATCGAGTGAAAGAAACCAGAATCAATAGTATGCTCGGTCATTATGAAGCATTCAAGATGAAACCAAGAGAATCTATCACTAACATGTTTAGTTGTTTTACAGAAATCATGAATGGTTTTGAATATCAAGGTCAACTAATCTCTAAACCCATGAAGGTTAATAAGTTACTGTGTGGACTTTCCAAGGATTGGAATCACGTAAAGACTTCAATAAGGGAGACATAAAGGATCATGCCACTATCTGTTGACGAATTGGTTGGTACTCTTCAGTCTTATGAAGTGGAGCAAATCAACGAAAATGAATATCCCAAAGGTAAGAAATCCATTGCGTTGAAATCTAATGATGATTCTGATGTCACAGATTCTGAAGACGATATGGACAATGAAGAGCTTGCTCTCATGATAAGAAAGTTCAGAAAATTGAATAGAAAAGGAAGAAGATTCAATTCGAAGAAACAAAGTTCTCAAAAGCTACAAAATAAATCAGCTGAGGATGATGAATCCAACAAGAATGTAATCTGTTTTGAATGCAAGAAAAAGGGACACATCAGACCCAACTGTCCTCTGCTGAAGAAAAATAAAGGAAAAGCTAAGAAATATCGAAAAGCACTTAAAGCATAAACTTAGAATGATACCGAGTGTGAAGAAAGTGATGATGATTATACCAATATTTGTCTCATGGCACACTCAGAATCAGATTCAGACTCTGAGATAGACTCAGACTCGGATAGTGAAATCGAGGTAAGTAATTTAAAAATTCTTACTAAAGTCTTCAAATATATTGATGAATTGTGTCTTAGTCTCAAAACCTCTCTTAAGAGGATTTCTGAATTTAAAAGGGAAAATTCTGCACTAAAGCAACAATAAATTGTTTGGAAAGAAAAGGTCGAAAGTTTAGATAAAAATGTTATTACTTTAAAAGAAAATAAAGACAATCTTTCAAAAGAAAATGCATTTTTGAAAAATGATATCTCAAATATTTCTAAAATGTTTTCTATAGGATCTGAGAAATTGGAAAAGATTCTTTCAGCGCAAAGACCTTACTTCAATAAGTCGGGTTTGGGAATGATTTGTTGAAACCATTCCTCTAATTGATTTTCCTAAGGTAAAGGAAAGAATTAAACAAAGACCTACAAAAGATTCTTACAAAAATCATTTCCAAAAAGTGTTTGTAAAACATGTAAGCCACAGTGCTCTTAAATGTTCTAAGTGTAACAGCTCATAACATTTTGAGAAAAAATGTCCTATGATTTGGAAACCTGTGAGGAAGGTTTGGGCGAAGACTATATATCACACTAACTCCATTGGACCCAAGAAAATATAGGTACCAAAGAAAACTTGAGTTTCTTTTTCAAATGTAAGTCATTATCAAGAAAAAGGTAAAATGGTTCTTGGATAGTGGATGCTCAAGACATATGACAGGAGACTCAAATTGCTTCATAAAGCTTGTGTAAGTTAATGGTGGAAAAGTTTCTTTTGAAGGAAATAGCAAAGGCAGAATTGTGGGATTCAAAACTATAAAGATTGGAAGTCTCACGATCAGTTTCCTTAGTAGAAGGTCTCAACTACAATTTGCTGAGTATCAGTCAGCTGTGTGACACAGGTTTCAAAATCAACTTTCAAGAAGGAATATGCTCAAGAACCAGTAAATACTCCTCTCAGACTTTCACAGGGCGAAGACATGGGAATATCTATCTCTTAGATATTAAACCAGAAAAATCCCAATGTCTAATCTCAATTCAAGAGGAAGCAAATCTATGGCATAGAAAACTTGGGCACATCAACATGAAGCAGATAGCCAAAATCTTAGCAAAGAAACTTGTTCGTGGACTACCCAATCTGACATACCAAAAGTCTGACCTATGTACACCATGCGTATTAGGAAAACATGTATGAAATTCATTCAAACCAATAAATCAAGTGTCCACTAATCGTGTACTACAGCTCTTGCATATGGATCTCTTTGGACCGACCAGAACTCAAAGATTGGAGGTGAGAAGTAGTGCCTAGTAATTGTGGATGATTATTCACAATTCACTTGGGCATATTTATTGGCAAGTAAGTCAGAAAATTTTTCTTATTTTATAAAATTTGCTAAGAAAGTTCAAAATGAGAAAGGGTATGTTATTTCAAGTATACAGACACACCATGGAGGTGAATTTGAAAATCAAGACTTTGCTAAATTCTGTGATAAATCTGGCTTTCAGCATGTATTCTCCTCACCATACACTCCAGAGCAGAATGGAGTTGTGGAAAGGAAGAATAGATCGCTACAGGAAATGGCTAGAACTCTTTTAATTGAAAGTAACATTTCCTCTCGTTTTTTAGCTGAAGTAGTTTTTACAGCGTGCTATATTATTAATAGAGTCTTCTTAAGGCCTATTCTGGAGAAAACTCCCTATGAGTTGTTCAAATAAAAGAAGCCAATTATTTCCTATTTTCATGTGTTTGGAGGCAAATGTTTTATATTGAAAAATGCAAATGATCGAGTTGGTAAGTTTGAAGAAAAATCAAACGAAGGAATCTTTCTTGGATATTCAAACTCAAGCAAAGCCTACAGAGTATACAACAAAAAGACTCAATTTGTGGAGGAATCGATGAATGTCAAATTTCAAGACTTTATGCAAAATCAATTGATTCTGACTCAACCTGAAGAATCTGAACCTGCTCCAAACTCTACAAAGTCTAAATCTCCAAAAGCAACTCAGACTTCAGAAGACCAGCAACAAATGATCGTTGAAGAATCAAATGAAGAAAATGATCAGCAGTCTGACAAATCAACCAGCAATTGGAAGCACAAGTCTAGTCATCCCAAAGAACTCATTATTAGTGACATTAATGAAGGAATTCGCACAAGATCCAAAAGGCGTGAAGAGTCTAGTGCTGTGGCTCTTATTTCTGAAGTAGAACCCAAGAGCATAGAAGAAACTTTAAATGATGAAAGCTGGATTGACGCTATGCAAGAAGAACTCAGGCAATTCAGTATCAATGATGTCTAGGAATTGACTCATAAACCGAAAGGTAAACCTATCATTGGAGCTAAATGGGTTTTAGAAACAAGATGAACAAGAAAGGAAAAGTCGTAAGGAACAAAGCAAGACTCGTAGCCAAAGGATATACACAAGAAGAAGGGATAGACTATGATGAGACTTACGCACCAATAGCAAGATTAGAAGCAATTAGATTATTACTTGCTTTTGCTTGTTATAAGAATTTCAGGTTATTTCAAATGGATGTCAAAAGCGCTTTCCTAAATGGATTGATCCAAGAAGAAGTCTATGTGGAACAACCTCCCGGTTTCGAAGATCCAAAGAAACCAGACTCTATATTCAAACTAAAAAAGGCTCTATATGGTTTAAAGTAAGCACCTCGAGCTTGGTATGATATACTAAGTAAGTTTTTAATCCAAAATGGCTTTATTAAAGGTAAAGTAGATAGTGCACTGTTTATCAAAAGAGAAGGCAAAAACTTTTTACTTGTTCAAATTTATGTTGATGATATTATTTTTTAATCTCCTAATGAAAATCTGTGCAAGATTTATTACCGTTCACCAAAAAAAAAAAATATGTGCAAGAAATTCTCTAAGTCTATGCATGATGAATTTGAAATGAGCATGATTGGTGAACTAACCTTCTTTCTCGGGCTTCAAGTGAAGCAACTGAAGGAAGGAATTTTTATTCACCAAGAAAAATATGCTAAAGAACTTGTCAAAAAATTTGGACTGGACAATTGCAAAAAAACTAATATACCAATGTCAAGTTCCTTGAAGCTAGACAAAGATGAAGGAGGGAAGAAAGTTGACCAAAAGCTTTACAGGAGTATCATTGGTTCACTTCTTTATCTTACTACTTCTAGACCTGACATTCTTAATAGTGTTTGTATTTGTGCCAGATTTCAGTCAGATCCCAAAGAATCTCATTTAAGTGCTGCAAAATGCATCATCAAATACGTTGCATCTACTTCAAATTTAGGTCTCTGGTATCTTAAAGAATGAGACTTTACTCTTCTTGGATATTCAGATGCAGACCTAGCAGGATGTAGAGTTGATAGAAAGAGCACCTCAAGCACCTGTCAATTGCTTGGTAACATGACATTATCTTGGTTTTCAAGGAAGCAAAGTACTGTAGCCCTTTCTACAGTAGAAGCAGAGTATGTGGCTCTTGAAAGTTGTTGTTCACAAATTCTGTCGATAAAACTGTGACACACCGAACCCTTCGCAGGTCGTCACCAGCGCCGATGTTACACTTTATTACCTTTTTCTATCTTGTACTTAAAACAAGCGCCATTAATCACAGGCATTTTTTTTTTTTAAAGCGGTCCCAGCGCGACTCATAGCGGAAGCAAATTAAGCATCACCATCTATCCCCCTACCAATCCATGATACAAATACACACCAACTAAACATCAGGATTTTATAAACAACTTCGACACTTTGCTTACATATATATAGCACGATGGGATTCCCTTTGGGTCGGTACAAAACAAGGAAAAGCTAGGACTCAGCCACGTCCAGCCTAAAACCTCAAAAAGAAACTTTCAACCCTCAACATCATACGAGTACAAACCCCCATCGAAAGTGTCGATTATCTACATCAAAAAGATTCGGCTCCTACTCATCGCGCGCAGGTCTCACACCCAACCCGGTGCATCAGGCGGTGGCGGCGGCAACATCCCTTGCATAGCTCCATCTCGACGAATGTGCATAGAAATGAACTCCTGAATGACAGGACCCCCAGCCAGGCCCACGTCATACATCACTAGACAACGTACTCGGATAAAAGTCAGTCCGGGAACAGAGGGACAGTCTATCTCAACACACTCGACCTCTACATCGGATGGTATCCCGTAAAATGTACCACGCGTGACGGCAGCTAGCGGCATACTTGCTAATCTGAAATGTTATCCCCAAAATGGGTGAGTACAACCACTCAGCAGATAGGGAAATCCAATAACATCCCAATGCATCATGCATATCATCATACATTGCAAGCACCACTTACCTTGTAATCATGCGTATCATGCATCATCACATCATATATATCATCATCATCATGGCATATCATATATCATTATCATCATCATGCATTTCATCATGCATATCATACCATGGATGATCATCATGTCACATCACACATCATCATCATGCATCATCATGCATATATTATCATAGGTGATCATCATATCACATCACATGTCATCATCCTCATGCATCATCATGCATATCATCATGCATATATTATCATAGGTGATCATCATATCACATCACATGTCATCATCCTCATGCATCATCATGCATATATTATCATAGGTGATCATCATATCACATCACATGTCATCATCCTCATGCATCATCATGCATATCATCATGCATATATTATCATAGGTGATCATCATATCACATCACATGTCATCATCCTCATGCATCATCATGCATATATTATCATAGGTGATCATCATATTACATCACATGTCATCATCATCATGCATCATCATGTCATGAGTTAATTATCATCTTTATCTTTCAATTTTGATCACCACATCACCCATTTCTCAAATCATCAATCTCATCATCAACCCTTCGGGCAGAAACCTCCGACAGGGTTCCCGGCAAACTCAGCCATCCCATGGCCACCGGGCTTCCGGCCCCCCACATTCCGGGCATCTCGCATCTCAACTAGCATCACGAGGCATTCCCTTCGGGCAGAAACCTCCGACAGGGCTTCCGGCCTTTACCCTTCTAGCCAGGCATCCCGCACCCACATCCTGGCATCGCGAGGCATTCCTTTCGGGCAAAAACCTCCAACAAGGCTTCCGGCCCCCCACATTCCGGGCATCCTGAAACTCCCAGGGAATCTCTGGAATTACGCCACCAGGCCACCAGACATCATCCTCCACCACAACCACTTACTCACATACCATTTTCCACATTCACCATCCTTTTAATCTTATTATTACATGGCATATGACTCACACATGCATCACAATTTATGATCATACATGCACCAATGTCATACAACAATGCATAATAAATTCAATGAAGTTCATGGCCAATAAAATAATCCCTTATTATTTTATTATTATTTTATTATTTTATTATTTTATTATTTTATTATTATATTTATTTATTTTCATAAATAACTATTAAATTTAATATCCATGATTTTCCCAAAATCATAATATCCAAACAATCACTAAACAATTCAATAGGATCACAATTTCACACAAAATTCATGGCCAAATTGAATTTCTCATAATTTCACAATTTCCACAAAATAGCACATGATATTCGGATAATGACCAGAATTGCACAGTTTCCAAATAAATTCGATTAAAATACTCATATGGCCTTCAAAAATTACGAAATTTTACAGAGTGATAGCCAACACATTTTCGTACACTTTTTATTCAGAACTCTAAGCCAAATTCTTTTTAGATTAATTTATAAAACCCCACGAAACTTCTGGAACCACTACCGCGACGTCCAGAACACACTCCTCCGAATTACTAAGATTTCACCCATCTATTCTCTTTCGTTTCCTCTGAAATTGGATTATGTTATGTACCAAGGTGTCCTTTACAAGTTTCATGAAGAGATCTAGGTCAAATAACCAAAGTATGGTCACCATTTAAGTCCATGAAGTCTCGGGTGTCTCGAAATATTTCACCAGAACCATTGTTTCCAAGATCTAGCCGATTTACCAAGCTATAATTGTTATTTTTGCTTCAAATTCGAGTATGTTGTAGCTTAAGGTGTTACCTACAACTTTTATGAAGACAACAAAGTCAAATATTCAACAGAAATCAACATGCAAACAAGAATATAGCAAGAGGTCAGCGAAAACTTCACAGATCTAGGGTCTCCGTATAATGGAACTTTAACCCCTCATATCTCCATAATTTTCCACGAAATTTCAGTATGTTATAGTACAAGGCGTTAGCTACAACTTCCATGAAGACATAGAAGCCA
This sequence comes from Eucalyptus caleyi, assembly GCA_014182885.2. Classification (NCBI taxonomy): domain Eukaryota; kingdom Viridiplantae; phylum Streptophyta; class Magnoliopsida; order Myrtales; family Myrtaceae; genus Eucalyptus; species Eucalyptus caleyi. The sequence goes on from CM024475.2 coordinate 32,594,718, forward strand.
AAATCGAACTCCAAACACACATGCAAGCTCGAACAAGCTACTGACTCCAACAAACCGAACAAGAACAGTCACACGGTTTGTAAACAACCAACTCTTACCTCGGTTTTTCGCACAAATCACACCTAAAATCGAACATGCAAACACCACAACAAACATGCAAGAGAAGTTACGGACTCCACTTGCCTCTAAGATGGACACACGACGACGAACGGCGACGATCGGACGGCAAACGAACGGCGCACCCCACGGCTCCGCCTCCTTCCCTCTCGGTCTCTCTCCCTTTCTCTCAAACTCTCTCTTTCTCACCCTCTCTTTGGACGAATTGAAGCAAGTAACCGGCCACTCTCTCTCTCCTCATCCCTTTTTATACTCCCTTAATCCCATCATTTGCAATCATGAGATTGCCTACAAACCCACCAATGCATGCTCTTGCCCCTTGCCACTTGTCATTTTTATTTTTGAATTGGATTTGGGCTTGTTGGGCTTTGGAGTTGGGCCATCCGGCCACTCCTCTTGGGCTGGTCGAATTCCCTCTTGCGGGCTTCCATTTGGGCCGGCCATTCGGCCCACTAGGCTTAGGCCAAATGGGTCTAAGGCCCATTCCAATTTGAACCCTCTTTTTCTCTTTCTTTTTTTTCCTTTTTTTGAATTCCTTTCTATAAATATTTCCAAATTCAAATTTCATCTTGGCCAAAGTCTTGGGACACTTTGTTTATTAAGATTTAAATTTATAAATCTCATGGCCAATTATTAATCTATAAATTTAAATACACAAATCATCAAATTAAAAGACAAATTGGCTAAGGCATAAGCCAAAAGAAATTCTATCACCTAATTAGGAACTTCAACGCACCTTATGGCTTGTCATTAAATTTGGGATGCCACAAAAACAACAGCTAAGAGACTTTGGAATTGAAGATTTGTGCACCGAGATTAAATGTGACAACACCAGCGCAATCAATCTCACCAAGAATCCAATTCTTCACTCAAGAGCAAAGCATATAGAGATTCGACATCATTTCATTAGAGATCATGTGCAAAATGGAGAAGTCTCAATTCAGTTTATTGATTCAAAGAATCAACTGGCGAACATTTTTACAAAGCCTTTGGAGAAAAATCAATTTGAGGTTATTCGTTCCAAACTCAATATCTTAAAGTCTGAAGAAGTTCAGACTCGGGACTAAAAAGTCTAAAAATATTCAGACTCTGACAATCAAGATTCACGACTGTAAGTTATTTCTGTTTTAGAATTTTATCCCTCGGATAAAATCTCGAAAAGGTACGATCATCTATTAATCTGTAATTGATTGATGTTATATTCCCCAGTTTTCGTGATTATTGCAATCATTCCTTTTCGAAAAAGAAATTTTTTAAATGATAGTTATCTATTTTTTCAAAAAGGCAGTTATTTTTGAAAAGTCATTTTTATTTTTCCTTTCACGCCGTTTCATATGCCTCGTTTCGACTGCTTTATATATTGTTTGTTTTTCTTAGTTCTACACATAAAACCCTAAGAAAGCACAAATCTTCAACTTCTCTTTTCTTCTCTTGTTTAATCCTCGAAAAGTTTTCACCTTTCTTGCGAAACAAGCTTGGAATCTCTCAAAGACTGTGAAGAATGTCGTCTCAAAGAAAGTCTTCAAGGATCGCGAACAGGGGACCACAACAAATGCGTGAGGGTCCTATGCATTTTGACCTCACCGAGGAAGAAGAATCTCCTAGACAATAGTAGATATTGAACATTGAGAAGGGGAAGAAATCATTGAAGATGCAGAACTTGTAAGAACTCAAAAGCCCAGTTTTATTTATAAGCTTTTCTGTGCTTTGAAGAAGGACGGTACTCCCTTGAACTATATTGATGAATTCTTGAAAGAAAAAGGGTATCGAAATGAAACCCACTTTTTACGCACAATTGAACGATTGGGAATTGCTCCTGCTGGGTCAGAAGAATAAGCATTTGCAAATATCCCAAGCGATCCACGTGTTGGAGGGCTGAGTCAACCTGATGGGAATGATGATGATAAAATGTATACTCATTTTAAGCCTAGATTGGGTGTTGCGGCGAAAATTCAATGCAAAATGACAGATTTGTTTTGCTCAGAGGAACACAAGCGACTGTACTCTAAGTTGCTAAAGCATGGTGTGATTAACCCTAGAAGTGTGGACTTTGATTTTCTTGATTTTCAGAATGTTAAGCTGAGAGAGAAATTCAATCTTCTTCAACTAGAACGGTTTTGTTCTGAATCGACAGAGGCTCATGTTGAACTCACTACTTACTTCTATTCTAATCTGAGTTTCCTGTATGCGAATAGATTCTCATTCAGTGTTTGAGATCAAGACTATGTAGTTGACATGAATACATTAGCTGATGCGATTGGGGTTGAAAGAGAGAAATTCCAACCAATCAGTGTGTCCATTGGACGTGCGACGGTAGCGCTTGTTAAGGATGGAATGGCTGAAGGAAAAATTTCATACTTGAGGATGAATGCCTCAAATATTTTGCTTCACAAGATAATAATCAACTGCCTTAGACCCAAATCGACTTCGAAGACTGATGTTTCAAGCTCAACGGCAAAGCTGATGTATGCCATTAACGCTGGCAAAAAGTTCTCTCTTCCACATACTATCATGTTTCACATGTACAGAACGATGGTGAAAGACAAGGGCCAACTTCCTTACTCAGCACTTGTCACTAAGTTATTCAGACATTTGAACATTCAACCTCCCAGGATTCTATGTGTTTGAACTTGCGATCAAATGGTGGTGGGACTGAAAATGGTTTCCAAAATGCGTTTGAAGAAACTTAACGAGGCTTTGGAGCGATTCAAGGAGAAAACCCCTGTCAAGACTCACCCAGCCTCTTCGGTTGCAAAACGGAAATGGAAGGAGCCCATGGTTGCTCCATCTAAGAAAAGAAGAGCACTTGTTCTGGAAGATGAAGAGGATGAGGACGATATTACCATTTCCGCTCTTGCACTGAGAAATCTACAGAGTGTTGTTCCAGAGACAGAGGAGAGAGAGGATCAAGACAGAGACGAAGAAGAAGAAAGGAGTGGAGAGAGAGAATCAATGCGAAAAGAAACAGAGGAAGAAAGGATTGCGGAAAAAGAAGAAGGCAGAGGTGAACCGGAAGAAACAAAGCATGAAGAGTACTTCTCATCTCCTGAGGGCATTGAAACAGGGGGAGTTGCTGAGCAAAGAGGTACATCTCCAATTGCTGCTACTAGTGAAGGTGTTAGTCGTTCACTTGCAGATCTAGAAGACATATATGCCTCTCAATTCCCTGAGGAAGGCCATGAGGTTTCATCGCCAAATCTGAGTGATCGTGCTGACTTGCCATCATCTACCAATACACCTACTGATCATGCAGAAGCCAGTACTCAGACTGATAATTCAGCAGATTTTCATAGAATGCTTGATGTTCTTATGGAGATGCACGGCCAGATTTATGCTTTGGGATGTGAAGTTCAAAACTTGCAGAATGCAGGTCAGGCCTCTTTAGTTTCCTTGCATGATCAAGTTAATGCCCTTACTCTTCAAGTTCAAGCAAATGCCAAGAGTGAAGATGTGGCTCAACTGAAGGAGGATTTGAAAAAGTAGGAAGGGATTGTCCAGTCAATGGGAAATTTCCATCTTGTTCGCGTTCCTAGGCAACCACGATTCCATTATCTTTTTATCTCTACCTTTTTTAATACTAACAAAAAGGGGGAGAGATGGTGCAGATTTGAAACTTGACTATCGTTTGACCTGATTTGAAGCTTGACTATCGTTTGACCTTACTTTTTGAATGACTTTTTACTTTTGTGGGCTATCGTCATATTCCTTAAATAACTCGAAATCTTCCTAATTGATTATGTCCAACGGGTAAATTGGAAGAACTCCTTTGATAAATGCCAATGGATATGATGGCATGAAGGAGTATATAAGGAAGACGTTCCAGTTATTCAAGTGTGTGCGCGATAGAAGAATTCCAAAGTCTGAAGCTCCTTGTTCTTTGTCAATTCAATTGTTGAGCGAAAACTTGTACTCAAAAGAGAGTTTATACTTCTGTGAGACCTTGAGGAAGTGTAGCAGAATCTCTACACTGTGGAATCAAGGAAAAAGCTATATTGTAACAACTCTTTTGATTCTTAGTGAAATTCGGCCGGCGGGCTGTCAGTGCGGAAGAGTGGACATAGGCTTGGACTAAGCCAAACCACTATAAACCTTGTGTTCTTATTCTCTTTATAATCTCTTTTACTTTGATCGTAATTCTATTTGATTATTAGAGTCCAATTTCCTTTTCATAATCTATTGTTAAGCAGAGTTGATTTAAAAGCAAAATTATATACCTTACTTTGCAAAATTTGTTTTCGCACCTATTCATCCCCTCTAGATACTCGTACTAGCTTTCACAAAATCTCCTTAGGATCTCATTCAAGTACTTCTTCTGACAAATAAAACTTCATTCTGATTCTGCCTAACCTCTATTCCTAGAAAATATGACATCTCACCAAGATCAGTCATTTTGAACATCTTCATCATCTCTTGCTTAAATGCAGTAATCTAAGCACCATTACTCCATATAACCAACATATCATCCACATAAAGAGACAACACCACTAAGTCAGATACTAACTTCTTGACATATATAGTGGATTCACTGAGGCTTTTCTTGAAACCCAGGCCCAACAAGTATTCATCCATCTTACTATACCATGCTTTGGGAGCTTGCCTCAAGCCATAGAGAGCCTTTCTCAGCAAATAAAATTTCTCCTCCTAGACTGGTGTGACAAAAGCCTTCTAGTTGCTCAACATAAATCTCCCCCTGCAACACTCTATTCAAAAATGTTGATTTCACATCTAACTGATATACTTTCCATCCTTGTTGAGCTACCAAGGCAAGAATCATTCTAATGGTATCTAGTCTTGCCACAAGAGCAAAGGTTTCTGAGAAATCAACTCCCTAAACCTATGCATATCCCTTCACCACCAACCTGGCCTTCTGCTTATTCACTGAGCCATCAGGATTAAATTTGGTCCTAAATGTTGGAGAAAACTCCTTTGATGTTTTGAAGCCGCCAAAACTTTTCCAAAGTCTATTCTGAAGAATTCCAAACTTTTGTGTCAAAGTCTGAAGACGCTCAGACTCTATGTCAAAGTCTGAAGACTCTTAGACTTTAGGTTAAAGTCTGCCTATTCTGTCAAATTCCAGATTGAACAAAGATGAAGGATGAAGACTTTTCCAAATAAGGGATTATCTTTCTTTCTTTAAGAATTTGGTTCGTACGGATTATATATGGACTTTTGGTTGGAAATATCACCTACGACATTGGATATCTTTATTCAAATCAATTTGGATACACCAAATCTTTTGAAGGGCAAGTATTTTTGGTAAGAATCTACTTATGAAAACCAAAATCCTGATTGTATGGGCAAACAGGATGGATGGGCTTTCATCACAAATCTCGAAACGGCTCGAGATCTCCTTGATTGATTCTATCCAACGGGTTGATTAGAAGAATTCATTTGGGAAGTGCCAATGGTCGAGAAGGCATGAAGGAGCATTTAAGACGGACTCTCCAGTTGTTTGAAAGTGTGCGTGAAAGAGAACTCCAAAGTCTGAAGCTTATCATTTCCTTGTTACTTCTTTCTCTAAACTCAAAGTTGTATTCAAAAGAGAGAAACTAATAGTGTGACTTCCTGAGAGAGCAGTAGAGGCTCTTCGCTATGAAGTCGAGAGCACAAGACTGTAAATTCTCTTTTGTTTCGTAATGGAATCCAGCCAGAAGGCTGTTAGCATGCGAGAGTGGACGTAGGCTTGATCTAAGCCAAACCACTATAAATTATGTGTTCATATTCTCTTCCTTGAACTTCTTTATTTTGTTCATAGTTCTATTTAATTGCTAAAGTCTGAACTTGCTCAAAGTCTGTTGTTCTTCAAACTCAATTTCAAAAGTAAATTATTTCTACTATTCTTTGCGAAAAATTATCTTCACACCTATTCACTCCCCTCTAGATGTTTATACTAGCACTTACAATTGGTATAAGAGCTTATGTGCTTAAATTTTGAAGTGTTTTACTTCTAAGCTAAAGATCCTCTATGGCTAGTATTTTGGCTCCAGGTTTGGTTGAAGGTCAGAGTAACACCAGATCTCCTTACTTCGATGGAAAGGAATACAATGTATGAAGAACAAGATGAAGGCATTTCTCAGATCTAGAGATTCTCTGGAGTGGGATGTTGTAGAAAAAGGGATCAACCCTAAAGCTACATCAGCTTCAGATCAAGGAAAAGAAGTCATTGATGTTGATGAAGCAACATGAGCTGAATTTACCAAGAGACAAGCTCTTGACGCTAAAGCAATCTACTCTTTATACTATGCTTTATCTCCTGCTGAGTATAACCGAATTTCTTCTTATAAAATAGCAAAAGAAGTTTGGGACAGATTGCATGTAACCTACGAAGGAACTGACTGTGTGAAGGAAACCAAAATAAAGATTTTGCTCGGACAGTATGAAGCCTTCAGAATGAAGCCTGGATAATCAATTACTGATATGTTCAGTCGATTTATAGAGATTATAAATGGCCTGGCTTATCAAAGTCAACCAATCTCAGGACCAATGAAAGTCAATAAGCTGTTGTGTGGGCTTTCAAAAGACTGGAATCATGTGAAGACTTCAATTAGAGAGACTCGGAGGATCATGCCTCTATCAGTTGATGAACTGATAGGCACGCTTCAGTCATACGAAGTGGAACAAATAAATGATGAAAAAGATCCTAAAGGTAAGAAGTCAATTGCTTTAAAATCTAATGTTGATTCTGATGATACAGATTCAGATGATGATATGGACGATGAAGAGCCAGCACTTATGATCAAGAAATTTAGAAAATTGAATAGAAAGGGAAGAAGATTCAACTGGAAGAAGCAGAACACGCAAAATTTCCAGAAGAGACCAACTGAGGACAACGAAACTGGCAAAGATGTGATATGCTTTGAATGCAAGGAAAAGGAGCATATCAGACCTAACTATCCTCTGTTGAAGAAGAAGAAAGGAAAAATTGAGAAGTACAAGAAGGCACTCAAAGCTGAAACTTGGAGTGACACTAAGTGTGAGGAAAGCGAAGAAGAATATGCCAATATATGTCTAATGGCTCATTCCGACTCAGACTCAGAATCATAAATAGACTCTGATTCTGATTCAGACAATGAAATTGAGGTTAGTGATTCAAAAATTCTTGTCAAAGTCTCTAAATACATAGATGAACTTTGTCTCAGTCTTAAATCCTCTCTTAAAAGGATTTTTGAACTAAAAAGGGAAAATTCTACACTCGGGCAACGGGAAGTTTCGTGGAAAGAAAAATTTGAAAGTTTGAAAATAAGTTTTGATATTTTGAAAGAAAATTCTGATTATCTTTCAAAGGAAAATACTTTTTGAAAAGTGATATCTCAAATATAACAAAAATATTTTCAAAAGATTCGAGAAGTTTGGAGAAAATTCTTTTAGTTCAAATACTTTACTTTAATAGATTTGGTTTAGGTATGACTTCAGAAACTATTCCATTAATCGATTTTCCTAAAGTAAAAGAAAGAATAAAACAAAGACCTACAAAGGCATTTTGCAAAAAACATTTTCGAAAAGTTTTTGTAAAACCCGTTGGTCAAAGTGCACTCGACGTTCAAAATGTAATAGCTTAGAACATTTCGAGAAAGAATGTCCCAAGGTTTGGAGACTAGTTAAGAAGGACTAAGAAAGTTTGAATTTCTCTTTTGATCGCAAGTCACTGTCAAAAGGAAGATTAAATGGTATTTAGATAGTGGCTATTTGAGGCATATGACAGGAGACTCAAGTTGCTTTATAAAGCTTGTTAGACTGAATGGAGGAAAAGTATCTTTTGGAGAAAACAACAAAGGGAAGATTGTAGGATGTGGCACTGTGAAGATTGGAAGCCTAACTATCAACAACGTTTCCTTGGTGGAAGGTCTGAATTATAATCTGCTGAGCATAAGTCAGCTTTGCAATACCGGTTTCAGAATAAACTTCCAAGAAGGCATTTGTTCTGGAACGAGTCAAGACTTCTCTCAATCTTTCACTAGGCGAAAGCATGGCAACATTTACCTTCTAGATGTAAACCTAGAAAGTTCTCAATGTCTTATTTCCATTCAAGATGAAGCAAATCTTTGGCATCAGAAGCTTGGTCATGTCAACCTAAAGCAAATTGCCATGATCTCTTCTAAGAAGCTTGTTCGAGGACTTCCAAATTTGGCTTAATAGAAGAACGAGTTGTGCACTCCCGGTGTTTTGGGAAAATGGGTTAGAAGCTCCTTTAAGCCTGTGAATCAAGTTTCTACCAATTGAGCTCTACAACTTTTTCATATGGGCCTTTTTGGTCCAACCAAAACTCAAAGTATTGGAAGAGAGAAGTATTGTCTAGTAATCGTGGATGATTACTCTCACTTCGCTTGGGTCTACTTTTTGGCAAGTAAGTCTGAAGCCTTCTCTTATTTCTCAAAATTTGCCAAGAAGGTTCAGAATGAAAAGGATTATGCTATTTCAAGCATACGAACTGACCATGGAGGCGAGTTTAAGAATCAAGACTTTGCTAAGTTCTATGATGAATCTGGTTTTTAACATGTTTTCTCTTCTCCATACACTCCAAAACAAAATAAGGTTGTGGAAAAAAAGAACAGATCCTTACAGGAAATGGCCAGAATTCTCTTAATAAAGAGCAAAATATCTTCTCGATTTTAGGCAGAAGCAGTTTCTACAGCTTAGTACATTATCAAAAGAGTATTCTTGAGGCCTATTCTAAAGAAAACTCCTTATGAAGTGTACAAAAGAAAAAAGCCAAATGTCTCCTACTTTCATGTCTTTGGCTGTAAATGTTTTATTCTGAAGAATGCAAATGATCGATCTGGAAAGTTCGAAGCAAAGTCAGATGAAGGAATCTTCCTTGGCTATTCGACTTCAAGCAATGTTTACAAAGTCTTTAACAAGAAGACTCAATCCATGGAAGAATCTATGAATGTCAAGTTTCAAGATTATGTGGAGAATCTACCAGACCAAACTTAACTTGAAGAGTCTGAACCTGTTCCAGACTTTACAAAGTCTACTTCCCCCGAAGAGGTTCAAACTTTTGGAGAATAGCAACAAGTAGAACGAGAAGATTCAACCAATACAAAGGGACAACCAACTGTTAAACCAAGCAACAACTAGAAGCATAAGTCAAGTCATCACAAAGTACTCATCATTGGTAATGTTGATGAAAGAGTTCGCACTAGATCCAAAGGAAGAGAAGAGTCTAGTGCTCTAACACTTGTTTCTAAAATAACCAAAAGGTATAGACGAAGTCTTGTCTGATGAAAGCTAGATAGAAGCTATGTAGGAAGAACTCAGACAATTCAGCATCAACGATGCATGGGAGCTTATTCCAAAACCCAAAGGTAAATCCAATAGTGGAACGAAATGAGTTTTCAGGAACAAAATGAACAAGAATGGTAAAGTGATCAGAAACAAAGAAAACTCGTGACAAAAGGATATGCATAGGAAGAAGAGATAGACTATGACGAGACTTATGCACCAGTAACGAGGTTAGAAGCAATTAGATTATTACTTGCTTTTGCTTGCTATAAAAATTTCAGGTTATTTTAAATGGATGTCAAAAGTGCATTCCTAAATGGGTTCATACAAGAAGAAGTCTATGTAGAACAACCACCAGGATTTGAAGATCTAAGAAAGCCAAACTCAGTCTACAAACTGAAAAAGGCCTTGTATGAACTGAAGTAAGCACCTTGAGCATGGTATGAGAGGTTGAGTAAGTTTCTAACCCATAATGGTTTTGAAAAATGAAATGTTGATACTACCTTATTTTGTAAAGATAGAAGGAAAAGACTTTCTACTAGTACAAATTTATGTAGATGATATTATTTTTGGTTCTCCTAACGAAAGTCTTTGCAAGAAATTTTCAAAGTCTCTGCAGGATGAATTCGAGATAAGCATGATGGGTGAGTTAACTTTCTTTCTAGGATTGCAAGTGAGACAATCGAAGAAAGGTATATTTATTCACTAAGAAAAATATGCCAAAGATCTCATCAGGAAATTTAGGGTGGAGAATTGCAAGAAAACAGAGACTCCAATGTCAAGTTCTTCAAAACTAGACAAGGATGAAGATGGGAAGAAAGTAGATCAAAAGCTATACAGAAGTATAATCGGTTCACTTCTCTACCTTACTGCTTCTAGACCTGATATTTTATTCAGCGTATGCATGTGTGCGAGATTTCAGTCTGACCCTAGGGAATCTCATCTAAGTGTTGTAAAACGCATCATTAAATATGTTGTGACATGTTCAAAGCTGGGTCTGTGGTATCCAAAAAAATGAGACTTTACTCTTCGTGGATATTCAGATGCTGATTTAGTAGGTTGTAAAGTCAATAGGAAAAGCACATCTGGCACTTCTCAACTACTAGGAAGTATGTTGGTATCTTGGTTCTCAAGGAAGCAAAGTGCTGTGGCACTTTCAACTACAAAAGCAAAGTATATTGCTCTTGGGAGTTGTTGCTCTCAAATCCTATGGATAAGACAACAACTAAGAGACTTTGGGATTGAAGAATCGTGGACCGGGATCAAATGTGACAACACCAGTGCCATTAATCTCACCAAGAACCCAATTCTTCATTCAAGGGCAAAGCATATAGAGATTTGACATCACTTTATAAGAGATCATGTCCAAAATGGGGAGATTACGATTCAGTTCATTGACTCGAAGAATCAGCTAGCAGATATCTTCACAAAGCCTCTGGAGAAAATTCTATTTGAGTTTATTCGCACCAAACTCAATATTATTTCTATTTCAGAGTAAAGTCGAAATGGCCGGACTCGGACTTTCCATACGCTACTTTAGTAAAGTCTCGAATCCAGGTATTTTATTTTTGGAATGAAAAGGTATGATTATTCGAATTGTTGTTTGCCTATTTTATTTTTGAAAGTTATCTTTTTCGAATTTTTGAATTTTTGGCAGTTTTTATCTTGAGTTATTTCAAAAAGGTAGTTTTATTTTTCCCTGTGACGATTTGATTTTCCTTGTGATTTTTCATTTTCTTTATATATACTCTCGTATTTCTTTCGTAGCACTTTTTACAAACCCCAAAAGACGGACACTCTACTCTCTAGTTTCTACTTTCTCGTTTTTACTCTCAAGATTGTTCCGCAAGTTTCAAACTTTTTCACTTGAATCATTCTGAGAAATCCTCCAAGCCTGTAAGTATGTCTTATCAAAGGAAATCCTCTCGAATTGCTAACCAAGGACCTCGAGGCATGCCAGAAGGACAGACTCATTTCAATCTTACAAAGGAAAACTCTCCGCGCAACTCTCCACAACATTCTCAACAACAGTTTACTCATAATGTTTCGCATGACCCCTGGAAGAGGAAGTTGTAGAAGACGTTGAGCCTTTTAGAGCCTCGAGACCCCAGGTTCATTATAAGCTTTACACTCATTTAAAACTAGGTGGAACTCCCATGACTGTTATCGATGAGTTTTTAAGAGAAAAAGATTATAAGAACGAGACTTTGTTCTTAAGGAGGATGGAAGAGTTAGGAATCGCACCTAAAGGATCGGCAGACAATGTCTTTCTACATTTTCCTGCAGACCCTAAGTTTGGTTTGAATCATCCTGAGAACAAGGATGATGGTGAGAAATTTTATTCTAATTTTCAACTAAGAATGGGTGTTGCTACAAATGTTCCTGGAGATAGAACGGAATTATTTCGTTCTAAGGAGCACAAGAAGATTTGCTCACAGATGCTGAAGAGAGGGATGATGAACCCTCATACTATTGATTTTGATTTCCTAGACTCTATCAGGGTTAACTTGAGGGAGAAATTAGCCTTACTTCAATTGGAGAATTTTTGTTCTGAGACAACAATTGTTTATCCAGAATTGACTGCTTATTTCTATTCGAACCTTTCTTTTCTTGACCACAATCATATCACATTTACTGTGTATGACAAAGCCTATGTGGTGGATGTAGACACATTGGCTGATATTATTTGGGTGGAAAGGAGTGGCTTCCAACCAATTAAATATCTCTTTTGGTCAAGCAATGAGATTCCTTGTCAAGGACAGGCTACTCGAAGGAGGCATCACTTATTCCAGACTATTAGCCTTAAACGTTTTGTTGCACAAAGTGGTCATTAACTGCATCATACCAAAGGCCACATCAAAAACTAATGTTTCAAGGTTCGCAACTCGACTCATGTTTGCTATTCTCAATGGGATGAGGCTTTCACTCCCACACACTATCATGATGCACATGCATGGGACGATTGTGAAGGACAAGGGACAGTTGCCCTATTCAGCGTTGGTTACAAAATTGTTCAAACACTTTCAGATCGTGTTTCCAACCTCTCTCTGCTCTAGAACTGTTGCTCCTATGGTTATACGACTGCAAATGATTTCAAAGATGAGGCTGAAAGATCTGAATAAGATTATTGAGCGCATAAAGAAGGAGTCCTCCAGCAAAACCAAAGTAGATTTTGCTGCAAGGAAGAAAAAAGGCAAGGAAGTTGCAGGAGAACCGGTCAAGAAGAGAAGATCTCTCATCCTACAGGACGGAGAAGAGGATGATGATGATCTTACCATTTCTGCATTTGCCTTGAAGAATCTTCGAGGTTTTGTTGGTGCTAAACAACCATTGCACAGAGAAGGAAGAGAAAGAGCAGAAACAGAGCCAGAAGAAGAAGCAAGAGAAGAAGAAGGAAGAGCAAGAAGTGAAGAGGAAAGAAGAGTAGAAGAAGAAAGAGATGAAGCAGAAAGAGGTATTGTGGATGAATCTTATGAGGCAACCATTGCCATATCTTTATCTGCAGATTCTGAAGCAACTCAGAGTGGTCAAATTGGAGTACGTACAGAGGAAGCACATCATTCTAAAAAAGAGAAAGAATCAAGAAGAAGAAATTCTTTCTCCACCTGTAGGCATACAAACAGGGGGAGTTCTTGAGCAAATAGGGACTTCTTCTCCTTTATTTACAAGTGTTGGTATCAATCGGTCTCTAGCACACCCAGAAGATGTCTACGCCTCTCATTTTCCTGAAGCAGACATTGAAGAATCCACACCAAGTCATGGAACTAGACAAGTTGATGTTCCCTCATTTCTGAACTCTCCATGAACTCATTTCGCTAAGACTAGTGTGCAAATAGAACCAAATGTTAATTATCCAAGGATGATCGAGCTTCTTTTGGAAGTAAAGGCTCAACAATATGCTTTGAAGATTGAAATTCAGAAACTCCATACTGTGTTGAGATCCTCCTCAGACTTTCACACAGAAAAGGTATAGTCCTTAGATACTCAGGTACAGACTGTGAATTAGAAAGTATCTCAAACTGTTGCCCAAAATCAAGTCGAGCACGAACAAACTCGTCAGCTTATCAAGACTGTGCATAATCAAGTTGAGAATGTTCATCTCCAATGCCAGAAGCTTGAGGAATCAGTGCAGTCAATGGGGGATTTCCAGCTTGTTCAACATCCCAAACAACTTTGATTCTTTTTATACTCTCTCTATTTTAACTTTTTCCATTTTTGCTGTTGATAAAAAGGGGCAGAATTTGCAAATTTTTTTCTAAACTTTTAACTTTTGCAGATTTCATTTAAGTATGTTTTGAACATTTCCTATAGAACTTCTTGCAGCAATGATGATTATGGAGGTGGATGTGAATGTTTAAATCTTGATATGTGTTTTTCAAGATTAACTTGTTTTTCGTGGTTCTGAGAATTGATGTTTTCCAAATCCTCAACTAATTGTTTTTATAATATATCATGTACTACTAAGAGTTGTTTTGCAAGTTATAAATTTGTAAATCTGCAAGGAAGTTTTATCATCATCAAAAAGGGGGAGATTGTTGGAGAAAACTCCTTTGATGTTTTAAAGATGACAAAACTTTTCCAAAGTCTATTCTGAAGAATTTCAGACTTTTGTGTCGAAGTCTGAAGACGCTCAAACTCTATGTCAAAGTTTGAAGACTCCCAGACTTTAGGTTAAAGTCTGCCCACTTTGTCAAATTCCAGAATAAACAAAGATGAAGGATGAAGACTTCTCCGGATAAGGGATTATCTTTCTTTCTTTAAGAATTCGGTTCATATGGATTATATATGGACTTCGGTTGGAAATATCACCTATGACATTGGATATCTTCATTCGAATCAATTTGGATATACCAAATCTTTTGAAGGGCAAGTATTTTTGGTAAGAATCTATTTATGGAAACCAAGATCCTGATTGTATGAGCGAACATGATCGACGGGTTTTCATCACAAATCTTCAAATGGCTAGAGATCTCCTTGATTGATTCTGTCCAACAGATTGATTGGAAGAATTCCTTTGGAAAGTGCCAACAGTCGAGAAGGCATGAAGGAGTATTTAAAGAGGACTCTCTAGTTGTTTGAAAGTGTGCGTGAAAGAAAAATTCCAAAGTCTGAAACTTATCATTTCCTTGTTACTTCTTTCTCTGAACTCAAAGTTGTATTCAAAAGAGAAACTAATAGTGCGACTTCGTGAGAGAGCAATAAAGACTCTTCGCTGTGAAGTCAAGAGTGCAAGACTGTAAATTCTCTTTTGTTTCATAGTGGAATCCATCCAGAAGGCTGTCAGCATGGGAGAGTGGACGTAGGCTTGATCTAAGCCGAACCACTATAAATTCTGTGTTCATATTGTCTTCCCTGAACTTATTTATTTTGTTCATAGTTCTATTTAAACTGCTAAAGTCTGAACTCGCTCAAAGTCTGTTGTTTTTCAGACTTAGTTTCAAAAGTAAATTATTTCTACTGTTCTTTGTGAAAAATTGACTTCACACCTATTCATCCCCCTCTAGGTGTTCATACTAGCACTTACCCTAAAAACCCATTTTACTCCAATCACCTTTCTATCTTCAGGCCTCTCCACTAGCTCCCATGTCTAGTTCTTTTCTATCATAGCCAACGCTTCCTTCATTGCATTCATCCACCTCAAATCGCTTTTAGCTTCCTCATAACATGCAAGTTCCAAAACAGCAACTCTGCACCTCTGATATTTATATCAGTCAGAGATTTGGTACCTCTATGTCATGCCCTGATCCTCTGAGCACGTGCTCGTCTCAGCTTGGTCGATATAATAGCGATGTCCTAGGGCGCATCACCGACCCATTCATTTTAATACACGCATGCGAAAGCATATATGAATCCCCAAACAATAAAACAATGAGATAGGAAAGCAGGGCCATTTTTTTCAAACCAAAACCAACCTTTTATAAACACATAGATCCATACACAAAGGTTTACAAAAAGGATCGACTCCCTACAAAAGAGAATTGTCCTACGACTAGCTAACCTGACAAGATCACCGATTCTTCGGGCTTCCCCTCTTAAACTCCGGGACTTCCGGTCCTTCATCAACACCATGAAAAGACCTGAAAATGGTTATACAATAACTAGTGAGATAATGTCTTCACGAGTTCTACCCCCTAAGACCCGATTAGGAAGTCAATACGCCCTAAAGGCTACCTAAGCACAAACAGGTATCAAAAGACTTACCTTGGCCTCAATTCCTTCCTGTAAGTCAGTTCAATTCATAAATACTGACAAGTACATCATCCACTCAATTCAATCAGATCGAAATATCGATCAATCGACTTAGTCGATTACATGTCATCAAGACCACTTCCAGGTCATCTCTATTATTTCATCTCAATTCTTAATTATAAATCACGGTTCTAAGGACACAACTTATCATTAGGTGGTAATCACAACCCAATGGGTGCAACCTTTAATAGGTGGCAGATTATGGCCCTAATAGGCACGACCTCTATCAGGTGGCAAATCACGGCCCGATGGGCACGACCGATTCCAAAGTCGGTGGTGAATCTCGGCCCAACTGGCATAGCCATACTTCGGCGGTTTTCTAGGTTCACTCATAACCTTTCATGATCCATTCCTAATTTAATATCGACACTAATCGATTTTGGGATAAATCCCCACATAATCACCAATTCACTCAATTTTCACAAACCAATGCTCAATTAAATAAACAAAAAGTACCACTACAATAAGCACGAAATTCCAATCACCGACCATCCCGGTTGAATTTTCGAAAAATAATTAATTAATTAATTAATTAATTACAAAAAATAATAAATAAATACAATAAATCCAATTTAGGCCTGTAATGCCTAATTGACGCCGAAACGGACCAGAAAAATTCTGAGATTCATTCAATAAATACTAGAACCTATTTACTTGCTAACTGCTACAACTAACCACCTAACATGCATCGGTAAATCTCTAATTTAATTACTCTAATTTAATCATCCACCTAATCAATCTTAACTTAAACAAATCCAATCCTAATCATAATTAACCTACTAATTGAGGATTAGTGAGTAAAACTCACTTGTATAAAGCGAAGACCGTATCACCGCAACGATGATACGACAGAGGTTGAATTCCAAATTGCAGCGGCGCCAACGGACTTGGACCAAGCCTAAAATTGGCCCAACAAATCTCAACCCAACTAAGATTTGTTAAAGAGTCGGGCTGGGCCTACGTCATAGGCCAATGAGCTGAACAAGTAAATTTTGTGGGCTGTTGAACCAGGCCCAAAACTTGGCTGAGTTGTGGGCTTCAATGGAGCTGCTGGCTTCTTGGGCTGAACTAAGCCTAATTCCGGGCTGAAAACGCAAGCTTTGCTGGGCTTCAAAACCAGGCTGAACCAAGGCTGAACATGGGCTTCAAATGGAATGAGAATGGGCTGTTTGGCTTGGGCCGAACGTGCAGGCTTCGCTGGCCGACGTGGGATGGAGATTCAGAGTCAACAAAGGAGCTTCTGCTGGCTCATTTGTTGACCAGGCGAAGGAGCTAAGGGCGTTTGGTGGAGTCACGTGGAGTTCAGCAAAGAGGAATCAGCAAAGGCAGGAGACGTGTGGGTTGCAGCTTCATGGGATGTGGGTTGAGCAGAGAGAGAGATGCGTGGACTGAAGCTCGCTGGTGGAGGAGAGCTTCTTCGGTTGACCGAGTGAAAGCATGGCTTGCAGAGGGGAATTGGTGAGTGGATGTGGGCGTGTGAGTGGGGCTTCACGGTCAACAAGTTGGGGAGGGGGTTTCTTTCGTTGACCAAGGGAGTTGGAGGCGTGGATGTGTGGCAAAGAGATTTCGGTGGAGATGGCCTGCTCGATGAAGATGGAAGAGAAAGCAACCGCCGCTGGGGGAAAAGAGACAGCACCAAGAAGACACATTGATGAAGGAAAAAGGCAGCGAAGGAAGGAAATTAAATAAACGAAACAGAAGGGGTCTTCGGCTGAGCAGGGGTCGTCCGCACGAGAAGATGGAGGCCAGCAGTGGGACATGCTCAACTAGCCAAGAAAAAGGAGGAAAGGTCAACACAATTATCCCTTCCATTAATTACTTGCTCCCCCCTCCCCCTTTGGTCTTCATTCTTATCCATCAAGTCCCCCAATTACTTTTTAGCTTGTAATCTCCAAGAATTAACAAACTTTGAAGCCCAAAATTGCTGCCCCTTGCAAAGCTCCGAATTTCCATTTTTGGTCTTCAATTTCATCACTCAATTCCCCAAATTGAGGTCCAATTTCGAAGAAGTTTAAGCCCAAACAATTTTCTACAAGTCCTTAACACCCAAAGGCTCGGTTTGGAAGTCCAAATTTCTTATAATTTGGCCCATCCGAATTTCCACTATTTTTCTGCGACATCCGAATCGATTTTTTGTAAAAATCTCAAAATCTCTGAATATTCGTCGGAGGGTGAGTCAACATTCCTAAAATAGATCGTGACATGACAAAACTTTCGATTTTTGAAATCGACTTTAAATTCGCGGTTAATTTCAATCATCCGCGCTTTTAGCATGACCTAATCTACCGGGTAACTTTTAGGAATTTTTGGTGCAATTGACCCATGATCGATTTATCTCGAGTCACAATGTACATTTTCGACACATTGGCGACCCTCAGTTGTCATGAAAATCTCGAAGTTTCAAATACGAGCACCGGGTACTGTGGCACCCCGAAACACCTTAGGTCGCCACAGGCACCTATTGCTACACCTAATGAACACTAGCTACATCTCTTTGTAGAAGTGTCGTAGTTCATAGATACATTTATTTTTTTCTAAAACAGTCCCAGCGCGACTCATTAGCGGAAGCAAAGTTTAATATCACCATCTCTCCCTCCAACAACCATGATACGATGCACACCACTAAGTACCATAGGAAAAGATAAAGCCATCCCACTTTTATTTACATATTTTCCATGATGGATTTTCGCGGATCGATACAACAGAAAAAAAAAAGCCAGATTTTCAGCTACACTTGGCCACATCCCAAAAAGAGACTCTCGACCCCTAAAGTAATCACATGACATCCTCCATCTAACAGCGGCGGCTACTCCAAAAAAGAAACACCAGCTCTCTACCCTTCACGCAGCCATCACACCCATCCAAGTGCGTCGGGCGGTGGTGGCGGCAGCATCCCCCTAAACACTCCATCTCGGCGGACATCAACTGACAGAAACTCCTGAATAACAGGGCCCTCAGCCAGGCCTACATCATACATAACTAGCACTTGCACTCGCACAAAAGTCAGTCTAGGGACGAAGACGCAGTCGATCTCCGAACACTCTACTTCTACATCCGATGAGAGGCCATAGAAGGTGCCTCGCGTGACGGTAGGAAGTGGCATCTTTCTAATCTGAAATGTTGGTCCCCAAAGGGGTGAGTACAGCCACTCAACAGGTAAAAGATCCAATAACCACTCAATGCATCATACAACACAATCATAGCATAATACATGTCATTCATGCATCCAAGCATAACTTACCTTGAAGCCATGCATATACCATCATACATCCTCATTACAATCATATCACATACATATCATCATGCCATAGGTGATCATCATCATGTCACACACATGTATCATCATGCCATAGGTTATCATCATCATGTCATCCACATGTATCATCATGCCATAGGCGATCATCATCATGTCACATACATGTATCATCATGCCATAGGTGATCATCATCATGTCACACACATGTATCATCATGCCATAGGTGATCATCATCATCTCATACACATATCATCATGCCATATGTGATCATCATCATATCATACACATATCATCGTCATCATGCCATACATCCATACGCATGTCATCATATCATATGTGCATGATTCAATTTCTACTTTTATCTTCCAATTTGATCACCACATTTCTCTTCCTCGGGATCAGCAATTGCATCCCATACTTTACCACTCGCACCCCAACCTGGCATCACGAGAAAAACCTCCGACATTCAGCCATTTAAGGCCATTGAGCATCCGGCACCCCCACATTCCGAGCATCTCGCATCCCAACTGGCATCACGAGGCATCCCCTCGGGCACAAACCTCCGAGGCTTCCGGCACCCAACCATTCCGGGCATCTCGAAACTCCCGAGGCCATCTGGCCATGTATCTCTATACATTTTGGGCATCCGGCACCCCCCATCCTAGGCATCCTAATTTCCCAGGGCATTATCAACCGCCTCAAACAGTTTCCTCATTTACCATTGTTCATATTCACCAATTTAGGTCTCAACTCAGCATGGCACATAATGTAATGGCAAACAAGATCACTTTCATCCTTTGATTCATACATGCATCTCCAATCATCATCATACATGTAGCAAGACACAATCATTCATAACAATACCATTCTTAGAGTCCATACAATTTAGAATAGTCCATTTATCATGCCTTTTTGAAGTTTACTAAATTCTAGCTCATACATTTTAGAAAATATTTGAATTAAATATCCATATGATTCTCAAAATCATGAAATCAAGACATGAGATAGTCAAGATAATAAGATAACAATTTCGTGAAGAACACATGCCCTAATGAGTTTCACACAAGAAGATATAATCCACACAAATACAGCATGCAATTTCGGATAGAAACAGATTGCGCAGTTTCTAAAATAATTCGATTAAAATACCTGAATGACCTCCGAAAATTATGAAATTTTACCAGGTTATATTTAAGACACTAAAGTAGATTTTTCATGAAGACATCTAGGCCAGATTCGTCCTAGATAATTTTCTATAGACGTACGAAGCTCCTAGTCCTCGCACCGAAACGTCCAGTATAGCTATCACCAAAATATCGAGTTTTCACCTACTTATTCTTCTTCGTTTCCAATGAAATTTGGATATGTTTTGCTTCAAGAGGTCCCCTACAACTTTCCTTAAGGGATCTAAGCGAAATTTCCAAAGAATAGTCTCCATATGGGTCTAAGAAGTCTCTGGTGTCCAGTATCGTATTTCCAGATTTACCGTCTTCAAGAGAAAGTCAATTCACTAGGCTACACTTGTTCATTTTACCTCAAATTTGAGTATGTTGGTCTTTAGGATGTTCTCTACAATTTTCATGAGAATTCGAAGGGAAATTCTCGGTAAAAAGCAACATGCAACCCACAAAACTACTAAAAGGTCAGTAAAACAGTTCCAGATCTAATGTCTTCATAGGAAGAGGGTTTCACCCCTTAAATCTCAACCATTTTGTCCCAAATTTTAGTATGTTTTATTATGAGATGTTATCTACAACTTTCATGAAGAGATCAAAGTCAAAATCCAACTCGAAACACACATGCATGCCTCTACAAGTTTCTGGGTCAGGCGGTTTACACGAGTTCAGCAAGCATTTTCAAGAACAAACTACATTAGCTTCGTTTCCTTGCCTCTAAACATCCTAGATTTCGACCACACATGCAAGACATACATGCAAGAGTAGAAAGCGGATCCCAACTTGCCACTAAGACCAAGAGAACGACGGCACACGGACGGCACACGGGCGGACGAACGGGTGGCGACGGGCGGACGAACGGCGAGCGGCTCCTTCTCCTCCTCTCTCGGCCTCACTCTCTCTCGCGCAACTCCCTCTCTCTCTCGCAACTCTCTCTCTCCCTTTGGCTTGGACGGAAACCCAACCGGCCACTCTCTCTCTCCCCCCCCCCCCTTTTGTTTCCCCAAATTTCCATCATTGGCAATCATGATTTGCCTCTCCACAAGCCAATGCATGAAGCCCTCCTTTTTGCCACTTGGCAAGGCGCATGCAAGATGGGCTTGGGAGTATTTGGGCTTGGATTGGGCCGGCCTCCCTTGTGGCTGACGACAGCCCATTCGTGGGCTTCAATGGGCCGGCCATCTTGGCCCATTAAAAGTCCTCTCTTGGGCCTAAGGCCCAAACATAAATAAAAATCAAATTTCACCTTTTATTCTTTCTTTTATAGATTTTAAGTTTTAAATTCCACATGGCCAAAATCTTGTAACATTTTATTTATAGGAATTTAGTCTATGAGGTGCATAGCCAAGAATAGATTATTCTCATTCATTTATCCTATAATACTAATTTAAAAACTCATGAACACAAGCATATAACACTTAGCCTTAAGAGAAAACTAATGGCCAAAACATAAACCATAGGTAATTTCATTACCTAATTACGGGCTTTAATTCCTCTAGAGGTTGTCTTGAGGTTTGGGATACCACAGGTACCAAAATGATAAAAAAAAAAAAAAATCGGTCTAGTGTCGAACGACGAGTATTTTGCAATCAGGTGGAATCACCCACACTCTAATAACATATCTCAGTCGAATCGACCTATCTCTGGTCTCTAATCGATTTTGACAGTGTCGTAATGACCCTTGCAGATCAACACAGTCGAGCAGTTGATTCCTAGTCGAATTCTCAAGTCCATTGCATTTAGATTCCTTAATTGCTTCCCCAAATAGTCCAGTTATCACATGAGTGATCAGCTTAGAGAATAGCACTATCGGCGCGTCGATGAAAGGCCTAATTTATTTAATTGAAAACGGAATATGAAAATTCAAGCTATCACAACTCTTCCCCTCTTATAAAAATTTCGTCCTCTAAAAACCTATTACAATCTTTGAACAAAAAGGTGAGGGTACAGTAATCTCATCGACTCCTTAGTTTCCCATGTTGCTCCTTCTGTTCCGTGGTGTTGCCAAACCACTTTGACTATAGGAATGGCCTTTGTACGCAAAACTTGCTCTTTCCTGTCCACGATCTGAGCCAGGCTTTCAACGTATGACACTTAGTCATCCACGTCCAATTCCTCGAAATTGAGCACGTGGGTCGGGTTAGGCTCATACTTCCTTAACATTGACACGTGAAAGACGTCGTGCACTTGCACCAACCTTGGCGGTAATGCAAGACGATACGCTAGGATCCAATTCTTTCAAGAATCTCAAATGGATCTACGTACCTCGGACTCAGTTTTCCTTTCTTGCCAAAGCGTGAAGTTCCCCTCATTGATGACACTTTCAGAAAAAACGTGATCACCAACTTAGAATTCCAATGGTCTCCGGCGCTTATCTGCATAGCTTTTCTGGTGACTCTGAGTGGTCTTTAATCTGTCTCTGATAACAGCAACTGCATCCATTAACTGCTAAACTAACTCTAAGCCTGTGATTTTTCGTTCTCCGACCTCATCCTAATATACTGACGTTCTGCACGCTCTGCCATACAACGCTTCAAATGGAGCCATCCGAATGCTTTGCTGATAACTGTTGTTGTAGGCGAATTCTACAAGATGAAGTTGTTCTTCCCAACTTCCTTTGAAGTCCAGTACACAAGCTCTCAGCATATCCTCAAGGGTTCGAATTGTCCTCTCAGACTGACCATCCATCTGAGGATGATATGCAGTACTATACTGAAGCTTTGTACCTAAAGCACCTTATAAGCTCTTTCAAAAAGCGGTGGTAAACCCGGGTCTCGATCTGACGTTATCATAACCGGCACTCCATGCAGTCGAACTATCTGATGCACATACAAATCAACGTGCCTATCCAAGTCAAGATCCTTTCGCACTGCAATAAAGTGAGCTGACTTTGTCAACTTGTCGACTATTACCCAAATCGAATCATTGCCTCGTTGACTCCTTAGTAATTCGATCACGAAGTCCATCGTGATGTGCTCCCATTTCCAGTCTGGGATCTCAAGAGGTTGCAAAAGTCCTCCCGGCTTGCAAAGCTGAGCCTTAACCTACTAACACATCAAACACTTGGCGACATATCTGGCGATGTCCGCCTTCATACCAGACCACCAATAGTGTTGACACAAATTCTGATACATATTGATACTTCCGGGATGAATGTTGTAACTACTATGATGAGCTTCTAATAAGATATCTTCTCTAAGTTTCACATTGTTAGGTACAACCAATCGTCCTCGGAACTTCAATATTCCATCATCAAAGACCTGAAAGTCAAATTTCCTCTCTTCGATATCTTCTTGTAAAATTCTCTGAACATCTGGGTCTATTAGCTGAAGTAGCTTGATTCTGACCTACACATTCGGCTCAATTCTAAGGGTGGCCATGAGATGAGAAAGGTGGTCTACCTCAAACTTGAATACCAAATCTCGAGCTCTCTCGATTATGTTCCACTCCTTAACCAACAGGTGAGCAATTCACGACTTTCGGCTCAAAGCGTCGGCAACCTTATTCGTCTTTCCTAGGTGATATAAAATATCACAATCATAATCTTTCAGCAATTCCATCCATCAACGCTGTCTCATATTCAACTCTTTCTGAGAGAATAGGTACTTAAGACTCTGATGGTCCATGAAGATCTGAAACTTTTCCCCACGCAAATAATGTCTCCAAATCTTCAACACGAATATAATTGCTACGAGTTCTAAGTCATGCATTGGATAATTCATTTCATGAGGTCTCAACTAGTGGGAGGCGTATACAACAACCTTACCATATTGCATCAACAAGCAACCCAATCCTCTTAACAACGCATCACTATAGATCTCGTACCCTCCACGACTAGATGGAATCGTCAGCACAGGTGCAATAGTTAGCTTTTGCTTCAGCTCTTGGAAACTACACTCGCACTTGTCTGATCACACAAATTTCTCGTCTTTCTTCAGGAGTCTTGTCAAAGGCGATGCCAAAGCTGAAAATCCTTCCACAAACTATCTGTAGTAGCCTGCCAACCCCAGAAAACTTAGGATTTCTATCACTATTGTCGATCTCGGCCTGTTGAAAACTGCTTCAATCTTGCTTAGGTCCACAGAGATTCCTTCTTCGGAGATCACATGACCTAAAAATGTAACACCAGTCAGCCAAAACTCGCATTTGCTAAACTTAGCATATTGCTAATGAATCCTCAAGGTTTGGAGCACTAATCTTAAATGATCCTCATGCTTGTCAGCACTCCTTGAATACACTAGGATATCATCGATGAGCACGAGCACGAACTGATCCAGGTATTCCTTGAATACTCGGTTCATCAAATCCATGAAAGCAGTCAGAGCATTCGTCAATCCAAATGGCATCACTATGAACTCGCAATGACCATACCGAGTATGAAATGCTGACTTAGGAATATCCTCCTTCCTAATTCTCAGTTGATGATATCCTGTTCTTAAGTTGATCTTCGAAAATATCGACGCTCCTTGCAATTGATCGAACAGGTCATCAATCCTCGGGAGTGGATACTTATTCTTGATCGTTACTTGACTGAGTTGCCAATAATCGATGCACAAGCACAACGAACCATCTTTCTTTTTGACAAATAGAACTGTTGTTCCCCAAGGTGATGCATTGGGACATATGAATCCCTTATCCAATAGTTCTTGCATCTGCACCTTCAGTTCCTTCAATTCTGATAAAGCCATCCGGTAAGGAGCCTTAGAGATTGGCTCTGTCCTGGGTGCTAACTCAATCACAAACTCAATTTCTCTCTCTGGCGGCAATCCATGCAATTCCTTTGGAAAAATATCGTGAAATTCTTGCACAACTAAAATATCCTCAATTTTCAACTCCTCAACTGTCGTATCCACGAGAGTTGCCAAGTAACCTTGACAACCCCCATCTAACAAATGGGTTGCCTCTTGCGACGAAATTAGGGAAATCGAGAGTCCTCCTCGGTTCCCTACAAACTCAAAGCTCTCACCCTTTAATGGGTAAAACTGAATCGACTTGCGATAACAATCCATTTTAGCTCGTTGCTTGGTGAGCCAGTCCATGCTAATTATCAAATCAAAGTCATACATGGCTAGGACTAACAGATCTATTTTTCACTATCGCTCACCAATCTCTAACTTGCAACCAAAGCAACTCAAAGCAGTTAACACCGTATCCTTTAATGGTGTAGATATGCTAATAATAGATTCCAATAATACATGATTCAATCCTATCAACTTAACAAACTGCACGGCAATAAAGGAATGTGTTGCTCCTAGATCAAATAAAGCATAGGCAGGATGGTTGTTCAGCGAAACCATACCTATGATTATGTTAGGCGCAGCTTCTGCCTGACCTTGAGTGCATACACCGTGCCTTGAACTAAAGGTCTAAGTTGTCCTCCTTACGGTGCAATTTGAGGCACATTCCCTCTGATCTGACCCAATAGTGGCTGCGGTGGTAACTGTTGAGGTCTCACCTGTCTCTAGGGATAGTTCCTAGCTACGTGACCTAGTTGGCCACACTCAAAACAGGCATCTGTCCTTCTGGGGCATTGGTTCACTCCATGTCGCCTTCCACAAGCACGACATAACTCCATCTTGTTTACCCTAGACTTGTCAATCCCAACCTTCCTGTTGGGCGGTATCTGAAATCTACCTCCCGTCATGGGCTTCTTTCCCTAACGGATCCCTCCTCTAAAAGAACTAAACCTCGATCCAGACGAGGCAGCTTGCTTATTCAATCCTCTTTTTATCATCTGAGCTCAATGATAGACTTCCCGATAATTAGTCAGATCCAACAGCAGTAGAGGTTGTTTCAGCTTAGAACGAAGGCCGTTCCTAAACCTTCGAGCTTTTTCCTCTGGGTCCTTTATTAACCTCGAAGCATACTGTGATAGCTCCACAAGTTTGACCCCATATTGGTCAATGGTCATACTCACTTGACAGAGACGTTGGAATTCTTCCATCTTTTGTTCCCGGGCAGTACTTGAGAAGTATTGATTATTAAAAGCTTTGAGAAAGGTGTCCCACACCTGGACCACACTTTCCGGGAATACGGTATCCTTGGCGACTCTCCACTAGATGTTTGCATTACCTTGAAGTTGGTACACAACTAGTACCACCTTCTCCTCTTCGTTGCACATCAGCAATGCAAATGCTTTTTCAAGGTCCTGAATCCAGAGTGATGCAACTTCAGGGTCTCTTTCACCAATGAATCTCAGCGGGTTCAGCTTCAATAACTATTCCACTAACTTGTGAATCGGCCTCCAAGTGGCCACATTCCCAAGTGGAACTTCAACAGGAGCTACGATAAGTGCAACTATGGGGGCGGCTTCAGTGGCAGCGGTAACAGCAGCAATAGCGACGGCTTGAGCGGTGGCTGCAATAGCGACGGCTTGATTCTAGGCCTGCTACCCAATCAAGTCTCTCATAGCTTCCAACGACTGCAAGATCCCATCTACTCTGGGATCACCAAGGGTCGCAACCCCAGCACCAACAGGAGGTGGTGCCACTCCACTAGTACTAGCATGTGCCTATGCCCTTCCTTTACCTCCTCGGCTACTGACCTTGGTCGGTGACCTAACCCGAGCAGTAAGCCTAACAGTTCTCTTGCTCGGAGATCTCTACTCCTGCTTGCTCATGGTTCAGCCTTTATACTAAACCTATCTTCCAAATCCACACTAGATTAGAAGATGAGTGATCCACACACAACAAACAATTTTACCAGTCAACTACCATTGACATGCACCAGACATGAATTTAAAGGTCTTTCTACTTAATATCCCATATCCATCGCACCTTATCACTCCAATTTCTCACGACCACACTCCGATACCACTAAACTGGGATGTCACACCCCGATCCTCCGAGCACGTGTCAATCCCTGCTTGGTCGATATAATAGCGATGTCCCAGAACGCATCGCCAATCCATTCATTTTAATATACGCATGTGGAAGCATATATGAATCCCCAAACAATAAAACAATGGGATAGGAAAGCATGGCCATTTTTTTCAAACCAAAACCAACCTTTTATAAACACACAGGTCCATACACAAAGGTTTACAAAAGGGATCGGCTCTCTACAAAAGAGAATTGTCCTACGACTAGCTAGCCAGACAAGATCGCCGATTCTTTGGGTTTCACCTCTTAAACTCCGGGGCTTCCGGTCCTTCATGAACACCATCTAAGGACCTAAAAATGGTTATACAATAACCGGTGATACAATGTATCGGCAAGTTTTACCCCCTAAGACCCGATTAGGAAGCCAATACATCTAGAGGCTACATAAGCACAAACAAGCGTCAGAGGACTTACCTTAACCTCAGTTCCTTCCTGCAAGTCAGTTCAATTCATAAATACTGACAAGTACATCATCCACTCAATTCAATCAGATCGAAATATCGATCAATCGACTTAGTCGATTACATGTCATCAAGACCACTTCCAGGTCATCTCTATTATTCCATCTCAATTCTCAATTATAAATCATGGTCCTAAGGACACAACCTATCATTAGGTGGTAATCACGGCTCAATGGGCACAACCTTTAATAGGTGGTAAATCACGGCCCGATGGGCACGACCGATTCCAAAATCGGTGGCGAATCTCGGCCCAACTGGCACATCCATACTTTGGCGATTTTCTAGGTTCACTTATAACCTTTCATGATCCATTCCCAATTAAATAACGACACTAATCGATTTTGGGATAAATCCTCACATAATCGTCAATTCACTCAATTTTCACAAACCAATGCTCAATTAAATAAACAGAAAGCACCACTGCAATAAGCACGAAATTCCGGTCACTGACCATCCTGGTTGAATTTTCGGAAAATAAATAATAAATTAAATAGTTACGGAAAATAATAAATAAATACAATAAATCCAATTTAGGCCCGTAATGCCTAATTGGACGCTGAAATAGACCTAGAAAAATTCCGAGATTTGTTCAATAAATACTAGAACCTATTTACTTGCTAACTACTACAACTAACCACCTAACATGCATAGGTAAATCTCTAATTTAATTATTCTAATTTAATCATCCACCTAATCTATCTTAACTTAAACTAATCCAATCCTAAGCATAATTAACCTACTAATTGAGGATTAGTGAGTAAGACTCACTTGTATAAAGCGAAGACCATATCACTGCGACAATGATGCAACGGCGGCCGAATTCCAAATTGCAACGGGGCCAACCGGCTTGGACCGGGCCTAAAATCGGCCCAACAAATCTCAACCCAATTGAGATTTGTTAATGAGTCGGGCTGGGCCTACTTTGCGGGTCGATGGGCTAAACAAGTAAATTTTGTGGGCTGCTGAACCGAGCCTAAAACTTGGCTGAGTTGTGGGCTTCAATGGAGCTGCTGGCTTCTTGGGTTGAACTGAGCCTGATTCCAGGGTGAAAATGCGAGCTTGTTGGGCTTCAAAACGGGGCTGAACATGGGCTTCAAATGGACTGAGAATGGGCTGTTAGGCTTGGGCCGAACGTGTAGGCTTCGCTGGCCAACGTGGGATGGAGATGCGAAGTCAACAGAGAAGCTTCTGCTAGCTCGTTTGTTGACCAGGCGAAGGAGCTAAGGGCATTCGGTGGAGTGACATGGAGGTCGGCAGAGAGGAATCAATGAAGGCAGGAGACGTGTGGGCTGCAGCTTCGTGGGATATGGGCTGAGCCAAGAGAGAGATGCATGGACTAAAGCTCGTTGGTGGAGGAGAGCTTCTTCGGTTGACCGAGTGAAAGCATGGCCTGTAGAGGGGAATTGGTGAGTGGATGTGGGCGTGTGAGTGGGGCTTCACAGTCAACAAGTTGGGGATGGGGTTTCTTTGGTTGACCAAGGGAGTTGGAGGCGTGGACATGTGGCAAAGACATTTCGGTGGAGATGGCCTACTCGATGAAGATGGAAGAGAAAGCAACCGTCGGTGAGGGAAAAGAGACAACACCAAGAAGACACGTTGATGAAGGAAAAGGGCAGCGAAGGAAAGAAATGTCAAAACAATTATCCCTTCCATTAATTACTTGCTCCCCCCCCCCTTTGGTCTTCATTCTTATCCCTCAAGTCCCCCAACTACTTTCTAGCTTGTAATTTCCAAGAATTAACAAACTTTGAAGCCCAAAATTGCTGCCCCTTGCAAAGCTTCAAATTTCCATTTTTGGTCTTCAATTTCATCAGTCAATTCTCCAAATTGAGGTCCAATTTCGAAGAAGAAAAAGCCCAAACAATTTTCGGCAAGTCCTTAACACCCAAAGGCTCGGCTTGGAAGTCTAAATTTCCTTTAATTTGACCCATTCGAATTTCCGCTATGTTTCCGCAACATCCGAATTGATTTTCCCTTAAAATCTTGGAATCTCTGAAAATTCTTCGGAGGGTGAGTTGACGTTCCTAAAATAGATCATGACATGACAAAACTTTCGATTTCGAAATCGGGTTCAAATTCGCGGTTAATTTCAATCCTGCGTGCTTTTAACATGACCTAGTCTACCATGTATTTTTTATGAATTTTTGGTGCAATTGACCCGTTATCGATTTATCTTG
This sequence comes from Eucalyptus caleyi, assembly GCA_014182885.2. Taxonomy (NCBI): domain Eukaryota; kingdom Viridiplantae; phylum Streptophyta; class Magnoliopsida; order Myrtales; family Myrtaceae; genus Eucalyptus; species Eucalyptus caleyi. Next base: position 32,624,256 of record CM024475.2, read on the forward strand.
AGTCACAATGTATATTTTCGACACATTGGCAACCCTCGGTTGTCATGAAAATCTTAAGGTTTCAAATACGAGCACCGGGTACCAAAACGATAGAAAAATCGGTCTAGTATCAATCAACGAGTATTTTACAATCAGGTGGAATCACCAACACTCTGATCGATTTCAACAGTGCCATAATTAGGGGTGAGCATCAGTCCAGGGTTGACCCTAGACCGACCCTGAACTGACCCAACCCTATTGGTCCTAGTCCAATTCTCAGGGAGACTAGGTCGATCCTTGGTCCTAGAATTCCTGAACCAGCACTGTGCAAGTCGATCTTCAATCCTAAGAGTTCCGAGTTGGTCCAATCCGGACCAACCCTGAATATATATATAATATATTATTTATAATTTTTTTATATAGAGAAAACCTTAAAATAAACGGCATCAACAACATTAAACAACTCTTTAGTGATGAGTTCAAGTAATTTTATATTATTCTTTAATAACTTAGATTTTTAATGTCTCTTACGATGTCAATAGTCATAATTTACAAAGAAGGAAAATGTTTTTGTGAGGAGTCCTCACAACGTCCAAAAATGTATAAACAACTCCTTATAGCATCCTCTTCTAGTATTCGTTCTCTTCTATTTTATTTGTCCTTTTAGTCTTCAATTTGCCAAAATCGAAATCTCCGCTCATCACTCGATATTCGCCTCGCTTGCTTTGGGTCACTCGTGCTGCTCGCCGCTCGATACTCGCTTAGCTTGTTGCTTCCTGCTCAACATTCGATGCTCACCCCCACTTGACCCTCATCGCTTGCCTTTCTTAGCTAACCTTGCTCATCATCGAACTCATTGGGTCGGTACAATCATCGATTGCCCTTTCAAGGAGTACAAAAAATGACATAAAAAATTATTTGTTAGTCTTAGATTGACCTTGAAACTAGACTGAACCCATTGAGTTAGTCCGGTCCTCAATTGTTTTTTTAAGGAGTACAAAAAATGAAATAAAAAATTATCGATTAGTCCCAGGTTGACTCTGGAATCGGACCGACACTATGCGGGTTGATCCTAGGGTTAGGAGGTGGACCAGCCCAACCCGGGTTTGTCCTCTTAGTCTTCAATTTGCCAAAATCGAAATAAACAACTTCTCCGCTCACCACTCGATACTCGCCTCGCTTGCTTTGGGTCACTCATGCCGCTCGCTGCTCGATACTCACTTAGCTTGTTGCTCCTTGCTCGACATTCGATGCTCATTGCATTCGACGCTCACCCCCACTTGGCCCTCATTGCTTGCCTTTCTTAGCTAACCTCGCTCATCATCGAACTCATTAGATCGATACGGTCATCGATTGCCCTTTCAAGGAGTACAAAAAATGAAATAAAAAATTATTGATTAGTCATGGATTGACCTTGAAACCGAACTGAACCCATTGAGTTAGTCCGATCATCAATTGTTTTTTTAAGGAGTACAAAAAATGAAATAAAAAATTATCAATTGGTCCCAAGTTGACTTTGGAACCGGACCAACACTGTGCGGGTTGATCCTAGGGTTAGGAGATGAACCGGCCCAACCCAGATTTGTCCTCTTATTCTTCAATTTTCCAAAATTGAAATAAACAACTTCTCCACTCACCACTCGATGCTCGCCTCGCTTGTTTTGGGTCACTCGTGCCGCTCGCCGCTTAATACTCGCTTGGCTTGTTGCTCCCCACTCAACATTCGATTCTCATTTCATTCGATGCTCACCCCACTTGACCCTCATCACTTGCCTTTCTTAGCTAACCTCGCTCATCATCGAACTCATTGGATCGGTACAGTTATCAGTTGCCCTTTCAAGGAGTACAAAAAATGAAATAAAAAATTATTGATTAGTCTTGGATTGACCTTGAAACCGGACCGAACCCATTGAATTAGTCTGGTCCTCAATTGTTTTTTTAAGGAGTATAAAAAATAAAATAAAAAATTATCGATTAGTCTCGGGTTGACCCTAGAACCGAACCGAACCCATTGGATCGGTCCGGTCCTCGATCCTAAGCTCAATAGGAATGGTCCTCGGTCCCAAAAATTGAGGACCAACACTGTGCAGGTTGGTCCTAAGGTTAGGGGTGGACCAACCCAACCCGGACCATGCTCATCCCTAGCCGTAATGACCCTTGCAGTTCAACACGATCGAGCAGTCGATTCCTAGTCGAATTCTCAAATCCATTGCATTTAGATTCCTTAATTGCTTCCCCAGATAGTCAAGTTATCCCATGAGTGATCAGCTCAGAGAATAGCACTATCGGCGCATTGATGAAATGCCCGATTTATTTAATCAAAAATGGAATCTAAAAATTCAGGCTGTCACACTCTAACTAGAACATCATCCACCAGCTTGTCAGGTTCCAATGAGACCTCTTTGTGCTTGCCTTATGGCTCATTTGTCCAATCCCATTTCTCATCTTCCAGGAATTGAACATCCCTACTAGTGATCACCTTCACTGTCTGTGGTTGATAGATCTTGTAAGCTTTTAACACTAAACTGTAGCCAACAAAGATCCCAAGTTCAGCTTTCTCTCACAACTTGTCTCTCTTGACCTGTGGAATATAGAAAAACACAAACAGCCAAACACCTTCAAATTTCTTAGAATTGGCTTGACATCAAACCAAGCTTCAAAGGGTGTCTTCTTCTCCAATACCCTTGTAGGTAGCCTATTCAGCAGAAAAATTGTTGTGTTTGCTGCTTCTACCCAAAACTCTTTTGATAGATTCTTCTCATACGGCAGACACCTAGTCATCTCCATAATGGTTCTATTCTTTCTCTTACTAACTCCATTTTGCTGTGTAGAATAAGGAACGGTAAGCTGATGCTCAATTCCAGCCTCTTCATAGAAAGAGTTAAACCTCTATGAAGTGTATTCTATTCCATTATCAAATTTGATGACCTAAATCTTGCAACCACTTTGGTTCTCAACCCATTTCTTAAACTTCAAAAATACCTCAACAACTTCTAACTTTTGCTTCATAAAGTAAATCCAGCACATTCTAGTATAATCATCAAATGAAAATAATGAAATACCTACTGCCATTTAGTGAAGGAGTCACTTGTGGACTACAAAAAATCTGTATGAATTAGTTGCAGCCTCTGTGTAGCTCTCTAAGTGGATTCCTTGAAGGGAAGTCTTGTTTGCTTGCCCAGCAAATAAACTTTGCACCTTGTGATCTGCTCCTCTAGGCTTGGTAACCTAATTGCCATTTCATTCCTCTACATGAACAACACACATTTGTGATGAAAGTGTCCCAACCTCTTATGCCATATTTCTGAATCATTGGCCTGACACTTGAATGCCATCTGCTCATTCTCAAGAGAATTCAAAGAAAAACTCTTCTATTGCATCTTTATCTTGAACAACTCCTGACCACTGGAGTCAAAGATCAAACACTTCTCCTCTTCAAATATCACCTTAAATCTTTTTTTTCTACCAACCGCCCCACACTCAGCAAATTCTTATCAATCACAAGCACATACATCACATCAGAAATCAGCTTAGCTCCAGCACAACTCTCCATTGCTACAATCCCTTTACTTTTCACTTTTAAGTACTCGCCATTCCCAATCCTCACTCTTGACTTCAACAACTTGTCAAGGTCTATAAATAGTTTTTCATCACTTGTCATGTGGTTTGTGCAACCACTATCAACAAGCCAACATTTCTTCGGTCGCCTGAATGGGAAACTAGTTTTCCAGGACCCATAGCTTTCTACGGTCGCCTGAATGAGATGTCAAGATTTTGGAACTCAAAATACCTAGATCTAAACTAAGGTATAACGAAAAAGATCGAAAAACATTCACATCCAAAGTGAAATGTTTAGATGAAAATAATTGAGACATCCAGATCCAGACTGAGATGTCAAGATTTGAAAACTCAAAATACCTAAATCCAGACTAAAGTATAACGAGAAAGATCAAAAAACATTCACATCCAGTGAAATGTTTACATGAAAATATTTTGTGACATTTAGATCCAAACTGAGATGTCAACAACGGATTGAAAGATTTTGGCGAAATCCACAGACTCTCAATTTCTGAAAAGGAACTCAGGCTATAGAAGCACGCCGAGTCGATGAAAATGACACCAAGCTACGGAAGCACGCCGATTCGATAAAAGGGACTTTGGGCTACGAAAGCACGCCAAGTCGATGAAAAGGACACTGAGCTATGGAAGCACGCCAGGTCAGTGAAAAGGACTCTGGGTTACGAAAGCACGCCAGATCAATATATAGGACACCGGGCTACAGAAGCATGCCGGGTCGATGAAAGGGACTTTGGGTTACAAAAGCATGCCAGGTCAATATAAAGGATACCGGGTTACAGAAGCACGCCGAGTTGATGAAAAGGACTTTAGGCTATGAAAGCATGCCAAGTCAATATAAAGGACACCGGGCTATGGAAGCACGCTGAGTCGATGAAAGGGACTCTAGGCTATGAAAGTATGCCAGGTCAATATAAAGGGCACGGGCTACGGAAGCACGCCGGGTCAATGAAATGGACCTTGGACTACAAAAGCACACTAGGTCAATATAAAAAGACAACTTGACCGAGTTAAGTGTCGAGAATACCCGCACAATGACAAGTATTTAGAGTATGGGTAGAGATATAATTACCTGATGATGTCGCGACCTAAATTTCGGGTGCACCACCTAAACTTAGACTAATGGACTACTAAGCCTAGACTTAGCTCGAGCTCTCTCAAACCCATACCAATTCACAACTTAGGGTTTAAGTTCTTAATATGCAAATGATTTTTATCATGGAGTCGCAACTAATCTATTTTTGGTGGGTCGATTAGAAACCCAAGTAAAGTAACGGGAGATCTACTTTACTCCTACAAACCAGAGATTGTGAGTTCGGGGACTTGATTACGCTAGACTTCTCTAACGCCCTTTCGATACCTTTCCCTTTTATTTAAAAAAAAATGTTTTGCAGGCAGCTTGAATTGATTTTAATTTACTTTCCTGACATGTGAGGTGATCATATGGATGCGCAAACCACCAAATTAACACCTTGATAAAGCAATGAATAAATTGCAAGACTTACCACATGGCAACGAAAGCATCTACAATGTTAAATCAAAATTCACATCGACAGTCCTAGATATGATTTCTAATTAACACGCAATTATTTAATTTTTGTTTTCACTTATTTAATGAAAATCACATTCTATGCAACGCATGCTATTAATTTAACATGAAATGACATGACCTAACAATATGACCTAAACTATATGACTTGAGCAAAGTAATTTTTTTTTTTCTTAATGTGCATGTAATCTGTCCTAGAGAATAAAATTATTTCTAAGACAATTCTTTTTGGTATTTTTCATGAAATTCGAAATGAAAATTGTCCAATAATTAAATGTGCAATCTAAATTAACCAAATGACCTAATTTTAATGGCAAGCAATTTCTAATTAAATGAACCTAGCAACAATCACTAAATGACGTGCATTTCATGATCCTAATTCTACATGACATGCGCATAATTTTTATTATTTTTTTTATGAAAATTCGTAGTTAAAATTGCTAAAAAAATAAAAATTTAATTAAAGTGAGATATTATCTATTTTAAGTTAGGAATAGACTAATCCGAATCCTATCTTAACTTAAAAATCATCTTGTCATGCAATTTAATTCAAAAGATATTATCTAACCTAGATACTATCTAAACATGTATTTAAAAAAAAAAAAAAACTAACTAATTTATCATGCAATTTTCTCTAGGAAAATCAATTCTAATCTACATGAAATGCAAATGCAATTTTTTTGTATTTTTGGGATAAATAAAGCAATTAAAAGATAAGCACCAAATCATTCACGATCATCAAAGATATTATCCACCATTTGAATTTGGAAACGATATCTAATCAAACTTGATTATTTTGCTAATAAAATCAATAAATTGATCTTAAGCCTTAAAGATCAAGATATCAATTTTATTCCCGCGTGATTAATTATTACATCTAAAGCCTTATAGATGGAATAAAAAATTCGTGTGCGGTTGTGAATTGGGAATTTCCATCATGCATCTAGAAATATTTCAAATAAAGAAATAATAAAAATAAAATAAAATAAATCTACCTAATAAAATAAAATGAATCTACCTAATTTAAATTTTTCCAAATTTGCCTTAACGAGCGGTGCTTTGTGGACCACAATGGAGACTTGGCATGGCGCAAGAACCGAGTTGCTGTGGCGGTGGGTCACCATGGGTGGTGGTCTGCCGTCTGTCGATGCTCCAGCGAGAGGCAGCGAACACGCGGCGAGGGAGGAGCAGGAGTCGCGGGCTGTTGCTGGCGCGAGGCTGACTCCGAGTGAAGCTGCTATGGTGACAGGCGAGCAGGGGGCGTCGGGCGTCGGGTGCTGCAGTGGCTCGAAGTAGTGTGCGGAGGCCGACGTTCAATTCGATGTTGGCGTTGGGCAACAACAACATTGCGAGGACAGGGAACGTGGACAGAAAGCAGCGGCGTCGCAGGGGGGCGAGTAGTGGCCGACGCGGGCTCACGGGTCACTGAGGGAGCGGCGATGCGAATTTGCGGGTGAGGGGAGCCCTGGCGGTGGCGCAGCAAGAGCAGCAGAGGCGTTAGCAACGTCATGGGTCGACACGAGTTGCAGACGAAGGCTAGCGGGCACGATTGGGGCGAGCAACGGCAGTAGCAAAGGCAGAGGGGTCATCAAGCATTACAGGTGGAGGCGAGGCGGATGCGAGCAGGTCGCGGGTCGTCGAGTGGAGGCCGGCAACGAGTGAGTGGGGTTCCGGCATAGTGACAAGCTATAGAGGAATGGAGGACGCTGAAGGCGGAAAGCGGCAATAGCAATGGCACGGGCGTCAGCTCGGCTGAGGGCTGCAATGGCGATGGCATTCAGAGCTCTGGCAACCGTGAAACAACAGCTACGGTGGTGGAGTTGCGGGTGTCGCTCGAAGCTTCAAGTTGCAGGGGCGGGTGAGCGGAGGCACGGGTTGTAGAAACGGCGGTTGCAGGCGGAGACGGTGGCACGCTCGGAGCTCGCTGGAAGGAGATGCTGGCAACTAGCGGCGATGAACGAGCGGCCTACTGCGGGGTCGGTGACGGAGGTGAAGGCGGGGCAGGGTGTCGAGCAGCAGCAAGGAGTCAAGACTTGAAGAAGAAGAAGACCCTCCCTTTTTAATTTATTTTTCTGTTTCTCACGTCCTTTCTCTCTCTCTATACTTTTCAATTCAGCTCCTGTTCCTGACTTCATCATCATTTTTTATTTCTCTCTGACAAGATTCTCTCCTTTTTTTAAATCCCCTCCCTCGACTTCACCTTCCTAGTTTTTCTCTAACAAGACTCTCTTAATCTCTCTTCTTCTTTTTTTCCTGACAAACCTCTCAAATGAATTCTTTTCGTTCGGCTCCCCTTCCCCTGACTTCGGGTGCATTTAGGAACTGCTTTGGAAAGAGCTTTGGGGGGCTAAAGGCCTTTGGGCCAAAATAGAGGTGTTTGGGAACTACTTTCGAAAGGGCTTATGGGGGAAGCTAACATTTGCAAGGCTGAAAGCCCAAGGCAGGTCCTAGGCTGCCTTGGGCTTTCAGCATTCTCAGAATGCCCAAGGTATTGTTCATGGTACTGTTCATCGTCTTCCTTCTCCAGCCACGCCGCTGATCAGAGACGAGCTCAAGAGGCCGGCAAGGTCACGGCTGAGGTCGGCGAGGTCGCGGCGACAGTCACCGGCCAGTCGCATGACCCCGGTGAGTCGCGGTGACCGCCCACAAGTTGCATGATCCGATGAGTCGCGTCGTCGCGACCTCCGCGCGACTAGATCTGGTCACGGTGAGGTCGCGTGACCTCCAGCCACCTAGATCCGGTCGCCCGACCTCCGCGCGACTAGATATGGTCGCGGTGAGGTCGCACGACCTCTGGCGACCAGATCTGGTCGCGCGGAGGTCGGGTGACCAGATCTGGGTCGCTGAAGGTCGCGCGACCTTCGGCGACCCAAATTTGGGTCGCCGCGAGGTCCTGCGACCTCCAGTGGACCTAGATCTAGGTCGGGCGACTCTCACGGAGGTCGCCCAACCCCGAGGCCGCCGATGGCCGCCTACTTCTCTAGCGATTTTTTTTATAATTTTTTTATTAATCACTAAAGTTGTTTTTTATTTTTTGATATTTTTCTATTTTTTTGATATTTTTTTGATATTTTTATTAATCACTAAAGTTGTTTTTTTTTATTGGTAAAGGTTAATCACTAAAGTTGTTGTAAACGTAATTCCCCCAAACACCATTTTACTCAAAGGTACTTACAAAGGGCTTTCAAACTATAATTTACCAAACATAGTTTGCATTTTGGAAAACACATTTAATTCAAAGGTCTTTGCATTTTCCTAAAGACTTTCCCCAAAAGTCTTCACAAACGCACCCTTCACCCTCTTGCTTTTCCTCTCTGACGGACTCTCTATCTCTCTTCTTTTTGACCGAAGGAGAAGCCCCTCACAATGAATTTTTTTCTTTTCGCTCCCCCCCAACGAGAGTCTCTTCTTTTTTTAATCTCTCCCTTTCTCTCAACTCATGTGTCTCTCTACAGGCTCTCTTTTTTTAATAGTTCTCACCAACCCCTCCAGTGAATTTTTTTCGTTCTGCTCCCCCTTTAAGCCAAGGATCCTTGCTTATTTATAGGCAACAACCGACTTTAGTGTGAACAAGTGAATAGGAGGCAGCCGTAACTTTTCCTTGCTTGTTCACGTTCGGTTCTTTTTTTCAAATATGGTGGCCACCGATCTGATCTTCAGCAAGGAAAATATTATAAAAATGTTGGCCCATCTTCTTGCAGGCTTTCCCCAGAATTCTCGCGTGTGCAATGGAGGATTCTTTCTTTGCTTTCTTCACGCTTGCGGCTTCTCTAGAATTTTCACGTCCTCCCCATTTTGTGCATGCATGTGCATGCATTAATGAGGGAGAGAAAATGGACGTGCGAGAACTTCTTTCTTCTTTTTTCGACTTTCATTATGTGTTTTCAGACCAGCAAGAGAGACCACCTTTTGCGCATTTTGTTGATCAAGAGCCCCCTACTTCTTGTCATTTTTTAATGCAAACGCAACTAAATGTATTATTTTTGATTTTTCTATTTTTTTATTTTTATTTTATGCAACTAATTGCTTCATGATTAGTCAAAATTTAGGTGTCAACCGGTGATATCTCTGATTCTTTGGGATATGTCTTCTGGAACTTAGATATCCTGTGGAAGCCTCTCACCTCATGGTAGAAATAAATTTTGGGAACATTAAGGATGCATCTTGAATGTTCGTGAAGGTTTCTCATCTCCTAATATCATGAGGCATTCTGAAAGGAACTTGAATGTCAAAAGCTCTTGAGAAAACATTACTTGTCAGACATGATTCGAGCAAAAGTGCATTCACCAAAGAAATAAGCAATTAAGGCTATTCTAGAACGCGCACTTCAAAATCTACTGAAGTTTTTATCAATTCAATCAAAGTTCATGCATAATGACCTTTGCATCACCCAAATTTCCACTACAGAAAATTATTGTTCAAGACAATTTTCACTCATGACATGGATTTCCTGAGAATACCAAATGAGAGACTTTCAGTTAGAAAGGACTTTCACTCACTCTCATTCAGAAAAGCTATTTTAGGAGAATCACTCCATCTCACCATATTGACAAAGGTCCAAGTATTTTCGCAAGCAGTATGATGTTATCAATCTGAAAAGTCTTTAACAGAGACCGTAATGTGGGCTTGGTCAATGGCTTAACCAAGGGATTCTTTGAGTCAAGGCTATTGAAAGAATAATCCTATAATCATCTCCGGGTTTACAAGTCAAGAACCCTGCAAAATGAGAAAGAAATAATCTTGTTCGCACTTCTTCGAGCGATGCTTATAAACATATGAACTCCCATGTTAATTCAAGTGCCCTAATCTAAAGAGACTTTATAAGGGACGTAACATAGGCTGAGTTCATGGGTTGAGAAACGAAATGATCATTAGGCTCAAAGATGTGTAAAGGGTGAGAGCTAATGATCATCTTAGCATTGCCGCCAATTTTCTTTTTCACCAGGGATTATCTTGGTAATGTGCTCCATTAATTGTAAAAGCTCAGTATTTGTGTTCTTTGAATGCTGCTCCATGAGGGATGCAACCTTTTACAATTGATAGTCACCTCTCTTGATTTTTTTTTTCATCTATGGGCATCGGCCTTACTTTTACCAGGCACACCGCTTTTTCATGCCCCTAATTTTCATGCATTTTTTCTTCACTTCTTTTCATGGGCATTGGCCTTGCTTTTTCCAAGCACACTGCTTTTTCATACCCCTTAGTTCTATTTTGATTTCAACTCTTGCGCACAATGCATATGTCAAGCCATTACACTTTGAATAGCACTCGAACTTTCAAGGGTCTTCATATACCTTTTGCCTTGCCCCAATATGGGGGATGATCACCAACTAGGTTTGAAGAAATGAAATTGCAGGCTCAAATGGGCTATGCAAAGGATATAACTGTATAGGATAGAGAAAAAAATGTTCTTCATCATCCTAAGACACTTAAATTACCACATGAATTCAATGTAATAGCACGACTTGAAGATTGATGCAAGTAAGAGCAAAGAAAAGTTCTTTCCATTTTCCTCACTTCATGATACTATCTTACCTCTAATTTGCCCCGATGTGGGGTGGTTCTTGACAGGGGTAATTTGAAAGAATTTCCACAAGCGTATAGGGCTCAAAGAAGTTAAGCAATGGATCATCTGTAATGTTTGGGATAGAGAAATGAATTGCCCCTCGTCATTTCAATTATCGTATCTTTTGCGAGAGAACTCTTCATCTTGCGGATATGGAACTTTCCTACACTCATCTCATAAGTGTATAGGTAGGGGACTGTATATAGGATAAGGTTTGTCTTTCATCATCTCGACTCGTCTCATTTAGTATGCTCAATCAATTCCTCATCATTTATTAAATTAGTCCATCTTGATGTTCTTTAGTGGAATTGGTAGACATAACATGTAAGAGTCACCATGCAAAATCCCTTTTTTAAAAGAGCCCAACAGCTTTAAGCATGAAAAACTGTCAAATTCAAAACAATTTACCACACTTAAGAAATGGTTTTAAGCACTCACGCAAGGATTGTTCCCAAATGGGATTGCCTCAGCAATGGATGTCCTTAGGTTGTCCCTATCAATCAAGACTGAAAATTCGCCTTTGCCCCTGCACAAGAGAACGTGCCTAATTAGAATACTATGCAACATCAAAGTGAATTCAAATTACACATCCATTTTGGCTCAGATCGAGATTTTATCTCAGCCATGTCACTACTAGAATCTGTAGTGTTCCCAATTTGTCATCTCTTTCACCAAAGATGGATGGTCCTCTTTTACTCCCTTTAAAAGTGTGTTCTCAAACTTGTTGAGTAACAGTTGAGCCAATTCATCTATGATTCCAACCCGATGTGCCTTCATATGCTTCTCATCAAGCCAAGAAAGTAATTCTCTGAAACATGAAGTAAATGAGTCAAAAAAGGGCTAACCTAATGCATGCTTTTGGAAATGGCTTCAAAAATGATTTTTTTATTCTTTTTTTTTCTTTTGGGATTTTTTTGAATAAGGAAGCATGAAGAAGCCCAATCCTCAAAATTCTCCTTGGATGATATTTTCTTTTCATTGTTGGATATCGTCATCGGACTGATTTGGCATATCTCATCATATCCTCAAAACAAAACTTGTAATTTTAATGATATTCATCAATCGAAGTATATTTATTAAATGGTAAATGCAACGCTCAATCCCTAAATGGAAAGCGAAAAAAGAAGAAATTGAAAACATTTGTTAGAAAGCAATAAAAATTCCCACACATGGGAATGTGCGAAAGCAAGTCACTCTTGTGGGCTAGGGCCCATTTCTTCTTATGGTCCTTTGTCAACGGCACCTATAAGGAGGTCATCGAACAGACTCATGATTCCTTATAGTGCATCATCAAGGTTCTCTATCTTTGGAGATACCAGATCGTCCATGCCACCCCATCCATTTAGGACAATATCCCGAGAGTCAATGTAAAAGCTAGGGGAAGCCGAATACTTCACATAGTAGTCGAATTTGCCAATTGACTACCCCAGGATGTCCATTACTTCTACTTCATCTTGAATCATTATGGGAGGACCAGAGAATGTCTCACGAATGTTTGGGGGTAGTGAGTTTTGCCTCCCTCGCCTTTGGCCAAGTGGCAGGTTCTGCCTTTCTTGTCTCTGTCCTCCAGAATTTTCTTCACATCTTCCATGGTGCCCTAATCCAATAGAACGGGACCTCCGAGGGGGTTTAATGGGGTTTCGAATGCCTTGACCCCTTCTTCCAAGACTATATGGCATCATCTTAAACCTCAAAAGTGGAAATGAACAGTACGATGGTTTTCCCTATCGCATATAAAACAAGGCTAAGACTAAACCTTGTCATGGACCGACAAAAATTGCAACAAAGTAAATTGCAAAGTGAGAGTTCAGACAACTTACTTTCAGCGGGAAAGGATGACAATCACAAAAACACACGCATGAAGTGTGAGGCTCAATTTCTATCTAGACGGCTTAGCAAAATAGAGCTAAAAAGATGATCTGATTGTTGCAGTCTCACATTTAACGTGTCAGGTCCCCCTAACTCTAGCTCAATTGAATGGAATGCCCAATAGTCATGCAGTCTCGCAGATATGGACAAACACATTTGACACCATAAAAAAAAAAAAAAAAAATCGGGGAAGAGTGTTGACACCTAAATTTTTACCAATAAAAAATCATTTTCGAAAAATGGAAAAATTGTTGTTCCACAAAAATATTTCATGTCAAACTCGCATATAGATTACCTAGGTGTTTAGTATATTTTTTTAATGGAAGATGTTTTTCCTAAAAAAAAAAAAAACAACAAAATTAATTTAATTTAATTTAATTTAATTTAATTTATTTAAAAAAAAAAAAAAGAGAAGCAAGATGGGGCCGATGATCTAAATGTGACTAGCCAAGCCTAGGAGGTCAAATTGTAATTAAAAAGGCAAGTTGGGGCCAAAATGCAATTTTCAAAAGTTGAGGGACCAATTTGAAAATTTTGTAAAATCTCTCCCGAGCCCTTAAATCATCATCTTGGTCTTCAATAAAGTGGAAATTGAACTTGGGCCAAGTCGAATCAATCAAATTGGGCCAAAAGGACCAAATTTGCACTAAATTGAGTATTTTCGGATAAGAAAATTGTCAACTTTGAGGGACTTTCTTGCAAAATTGGGTGGGCAAAATTGCAAAATATGGTCGAGGTCTTAAACTATTATACTTGAGCTTGCTAATTGATCAAAAATTGCAGCCAAATCCATGGATTAAAGTGCCCAAACCAACTGACAAATCCCAGCCCACAAGTTGGTCTGAATTCGGAGTTGCTGAGTAAGCAGCTTGGTGGCCCCACGATATCCTCCTCAACTGCCTAAACAGCCTAATCTTTGCACGTGATCGAAGACCATGATTAGTAGTACAAGTGGACAAAAATTTTCCAGGAATAAGCTGCTGAAAGCATGGGAAAGTCGCAGCAAAATTTGCACACTCAACATCTGCAAAGTTAGAAAATTTTGACTAAGTCATAAAGTGGTTGCACTGCTTAGTTGGTAGGCCTGGCAGGAGGGCAAAAAGCCGGTCAAGAGATCATTTAATGCAGGGGATAAGATCTATGAAGCATGCTCGTTTGAGGGATAGGAGGGAGAGGAAGAGAAGAACGAGAGTGAGCTCGAAATCATACCCAAAAAACACCCTCAGAAGCAACTCCAGCAAAAAAAAAATAATAATAACCCCGGAAGTTCCAGACCGACCTTGAGAGAAAGAAGTGGAATTTTCACACACCTGCGGCCAAAATTAGCCAAAACCTTCAACTAGAGAGTGAAACTTCACTCAAAGATCTTTCTATCCATATGTCGCACGTCCCAAATGGAGTCCTAAGATTTTTCTAAGTGTTAAGCCTGGTTGGTCACAAGCGAGGAAAAGTGAGTGTTTTTGAGAAAAGGGAGAGACAAATGAGGAAATCCATGAGTTACAAGCCAAACTATAATACATATAGTTTGGGTTGGTTTTGATTTGGCCAACAAAAGAGGTTTTAAAGCCTAATTTTAGAGGTCAACGAAAACCTTCGTTGTCAGCTTGAATGAGCCATTTTCCACGTGCCCCCCGGAGGATAATTTCTCGTTTCCTCAACCAGAAGTCACTTGAAAACAAAACTAGGAAGCAAGGTAAGCATCTTAAATGTATTTTTGTTTGAGTTTGAACATGTTTTGATCATAAAAATCAAGAGAAAAACTAGTCTGGAGAACTGATTTTCAAGGTTGAAATATTTCTAAGTGTTTAAAGCCTCTCCAATACCCCTACATGCTTGACCTGTTCCTCCCCCTTTGCATGTGTTTTTTGTCGCTGTGACTTTGATGAATGTTATATGGGAATATAAATCATGCATAGGACAACCTGGTTTAGTCTCTAAATCTCTTTGTGAACCATGAAACCGCCCATAATATGAGCCAAAAACCAAGCCACTCCACATTAAGACATGATTGGCCAGCATAGATCATGCATGTATGCTTCTTGAAGAGTTCATTTTGATGTGTTCGGTTAATCATTTTCGGTGATGTTTGTTGCATTCGAAAGTAAATGTTACCTATTTTCATCTGGATTGAGTGATATTTCATATAAATATTGCATGTGATGGCTGTCGGGGCTTCAATCTGAGCATATGATATGTCTGTTTGACTTGGGTTCAACATCAGATTTGCAAAACGACCCCAACCCGCATATTGGAGGTCGTTTTCAGCTTGGTTCTTGCATGTTCTAGGCTGTGATCTCTAGCTAAACTTGTTCTTCGCATGTAATAGTATATCCTTGATACTTTTCTTTCACATGAGATTACTTATGGATCGAAATTGACGGCCATGAACATGGCCCGAAGAAACTGTTTTGAAGAGATTTGATACAAGCCAAGTACTCGATAAAATGTCGGAACCAAGTTTTGATTTTGAGAGGGTCGATGTGAGTTCGATTATTGTGATATTCATGTGCTGTGTTGTTCAATGTTAGCATATTTCGGTTTAGGGAATTATTATTATTATTTTTAAGAAAATAAAAATAAAATCCTAAAAAAATATAAAAAATTCAAAAAAAAAAATATAAAAATGATAGACGGCATCAAATTAAGGCAAAAATGACATATATGAAATTTTATTAATTTTATAAGGTCATTTTTCCTAATTTAATGCTATTTCGATATTTTATAATCATTTTTATAAATAATCCATTTTCCATAAATCAAAATTATTTAGAGTTGTTTCATGCATTTAGAGTAATATCATGCCTATTTAAATTCCCATTTCGCTCACGGGGTCCTGTCCGGGGTGTGATAATAAGGCCATGTAATATTATTTGCCCGACATGTATCGGGTCTTTCTTTTCCGCATTACTTTCAAGTCCTTTCAATTTCTTTGATGTTTATTTACCGCACCGCTTTTCAATAATTTGAGTGTAAATTTCTTTTCTAAATTGTGTTAGGATTAGTTTAGACATTAGAAAAAAAAATTACAAAAACATTTGCATGGACACTTAGTGGTTTCATAAAGATTATAATCGGTAATCAAGATTGTGTGGCCATTTAGATAAACAACCTTCCAAGTTTATGGTACCGCAAGGGCACTAATAGAAATATTAGCATAAACAAGTCCCCGTTCCTAGAAATCTCTGGTTGCGTAGGAATCGAGACAACACTCTCGTGTCTCGATTGGTTTCTAGCCGACCCCAATAGGCTAGTGGCGACTCCTAGAAATATTTAGGTTGTTAAGAACTAAAAAACAAAATCCAACATCACGCGAGATATAGACTTGGGAGAGCCCACATCTAATTTAGGACCATTAGTCCACCTCTTTAGGCAAATACCCCTAAACCTTCTTCCTTTTCCCTCGGACGGAAAAAAAGGAGGTCGTGACAAAGAGAAGGTTAACCTCTACATAGCAGTCTCGCTTTAGAGGAAGTATCATTCTCAACACCATCCTAAAAATCTTATCGCAACCCAAGTCCGGCCGCAGATTGTATGTGCAATAGTGTAGTGCTAAAAGCAGTAAAACATGCATAACAGTTTAAATGCAAACAACACTTCTAATCAGGGAAAAATAAATCATTCATCCCCACATCTTCCTACAAGACAAGAATTAGCAAAGACTACTCACCTTATACCTCCCATCTGCAAGAATATTTAACACCTTAGAAATGTTAGAGACGTACCTGATGTCCTTGCTGCCAATCAAAAACATTTTTTAAAAGAAAAGAAAATTTGGCCTAAGTCCACTAAGTGTTTCGACACAAGTCCCTAGCGAAGTCGCCAAGCTGTCGCGACCTAAATTCTCGGGTGCACCACCTATGATTTAGGCTAATGGACTACTAAGTTTTAAACTTAGCTCGAACTCTCCCAAGCCCATACCAATCCGCGACTTAGGTTCAAGTTTTTAACATGCAAATGGATTTTATCCAAAAGTCGCCACTAATCAGTTAATAATAGGTCGATTAGACACCTTAGTAAAATAATAGGAAAATTATTTTACTCCTACGAACCAGAAATTTTGGGTGTGGGGACTTGATTACACTAGATATCTCTAATGCTCTTTCGGTACCATTTTTTATTTTCAAAAATATTTTTGCAAGCAGTTTGGATTTATTTTAATTAAAATTTCTATCATGCAATGGGGTGATCACATGGGTACTCAATCATTATTAAACACTCAATGAATCAAACAAATTGCATCAAAAGAATTAAATGCACAAAGCAAACAATTTTTTTGGGTTTTCTTGAAATTATAACTTTATCATAAAACATGCACTTTAACTACATGACCTAATTTCATTAACACGCTATTTCTAATTAAATTAACCTAACATGCAAACTAATTGACATGCACTTAATATTTTTGTATTTTTTATTGAAATTCGGAATTAATAAAAACCATAATTAAATTATCTAAAATGAATAATTTTCTAATTTATTTTAGGGATTAATTTGACTTAAACCTTATCCTATCTTAGAAAACTATTTAAAAAAAAAAAAAAAGAGATTTTCAAGATGTGCCAACATTATTTAAAAATTTGTCTGTACAAAAAAAAAAATTCAATCCTAATTTATTACAAAAATTATCTATCTAAAGTGCAATCCTAAAAAAATGTAATCCTAAAAATGCAATCCTAATTTACTAAACCTACATGCTCTAATGCAAGATTTTGATTTTTTTATCTATATATATATATATATATATTGTGTTTTTCCAAGACAGGCAATTATCAAATAAACATTATATCTAAATTAATCAAGACATTCATCAAATAAAGGATTAAAATAATCCGTTGTCTCACGGGTTAAATTAACGATTATTTTAACCCTAAATATCACAACATATAGAAAGAATCAAAATAATTAAAAATTTGATATGAAGTCTTACGGGTCAAATTAATAATTATGATGATTTAAGACTTAAAATACTCTCAAAAAGCACCAAAAATTAATATAATTAAAAAAAAAATGATCGACGTCTTACGGATCAAATTAAATAATTACAATAATTGTGGGCAAAACCCTACAAATAATGACGAAAATCAACTCCCAATGTTCCAATTGGTACAATAATAGCAAAACCTAAAGAAAATAAATAATATAAAATAATTTAAAATAAATGAAAGATAAAAAATAAAAAGAAAAGAAAGCAACCTAAAGGGAACTTGAAAGAGGGGAAGCGGGTTGGTCGGCACTGGTTGGATGATGACCAGCGTCGGAGCTCTAACGGGGCTGGGCCGCGATGGTGACGGCACGAACGTGCGGGCACGGTGGTGAGCGGGCAGGGGCGATGTCCGCAACGGCTGCAGGTGGAGGTGCGCATGCGGATCGCGGTAGGTCGTGGGCTCGAGCAGCGGGAGGCACAGTGGAGGTGCGAGCGCGGCGACGGCACTCGAGGGGCAGAGGCGTTGCTGATGGTCACGGGCGGAGCAGAGGTGGCGTGGGCGTCGGCGTTGGTAGTGGTGCGACGGAGGAACAGCAAACTGCTGGCAACGGGCAACTACGAGTGTCGAGCGCCGGAGGGCAACGGCGATGAGCAATGGCGTCATGGGGAGCTCAACTGCTGAGATGCGGGCGTCGTAGGATGGAGCTGAGGACGTCAGGCGCTGGGTCGCGGCGCAACGGCGATGCTGCTGGTGCTCGGACGAAGGTTAATGGGTGGCAACGGTAGGGCGCAACAGGCGAGTGAGGGCATTGGGGTGTCGTGAGCTCGCGGGTGAGGCTGAACTCTAACCGCTGGCAGAACGGTGACCGCTTCAAGTGGGCTGACAGAGCGGCGATGCTACTCGGAGACCAGTGGTGCAACTTGGAGACCGGCAGTGCAGGCTCGCAGGGGTGATGACCGGTGAAGGCTCGAGTGCTGTGGGGGCGTCGTGGAGGACTCGGACGCGGCTGCTAGCGTCGCGAGACACGACGGTGGCTGGCGGAACGATGAATGGCAGTGCCGCGCAGCGACCGGCACCAGGGGGGATCGGCGGTAGAAGCCCCGCGAGGAAGAACTTCTCTCTTCTTTTCTCTTTTTTTTTTTTTTTGCCTTTTTTCTTTTTCCTCTGTTCACGTCCCCTCCACGTCTCTCTCGTTGTACCTCCCTGTTCTCTTTGCTGACTTTTCTTCAAAAGGTCAAAGAAGCCCCCTTTTGAAAAAAAAAAACAAAAGGGAACCTTCCCCCTAAAGAAAAGAAATTCTCTCTTTTTTCGAATTCGCTCCCCCCACGCTGTTTCTCTGCAATTTCTCTCTTGCACGAATTCTTTTCACGAAAAAAAAAAAATTTTGCTCCACCAATTCGTCCCCCTCGTATGAGAAAAGCCCCCCCCCCTTTTTATATACAACGGAATTGAGACCCTATATTGAAGAAGTAGAATTTCCTTTTTTTCTTTTCGATTGCATCTCGTGCGGCCAAGGCATAATCTTTACGGTTTTATTATATTTTCTTTCATTTGTTCATGCCCATTGACAATTGAAAGATTTGATGTTTCTTTTATTATATTGAAAATGCATATTACCAGAAGATTAACGCCAAATATATATTCCATCTCAAATATTCCATTGAAATTTTTCAATTTTCAACAAAATATACCTCTCGGTATATATAGTTTGAATATATAAAAACAATTTACTGAATATATCAAATGCGCATAAAATTATATGCTACGCAATTTTATTTTATTTTTTGGGGTTAAAAATTAGGGTTAATATCCTGAAAAACTCAAATTTGTACACATGTGACAAATTTACCCCAAACTATTTTTTTTTACCATGAAAAACCTCAAACTGGTACACCTGTGACAAATATAGCCCGACTGACCGTAAAAAATCCTAAACTGGTACATTTATGACAAATTTACCCCTAACTAATTTATTCGACCGCAAAAAACTCTAAACTCGGTAAATTTATATAAATTGGATTAATACCACAAAAAAATTATAAAAATTGTAAACTGTGACAAACGGAGCATAAAATCTCAAATTGGTATACAAATCAACTATCACATGTCATTTAACTTAATAATTTGATAGTAAAATTTAACGAAAACTAACGGAGGGTAAATTTGTCACAAATGTACCAATTTTGGGTAAATTTGTCAAATGTATACCACTTTTGGGTTTTTGGTGGTCAAAAAAATAGTTTAGGGTAAATTTGTCAGAGATGTACCAGTTTGGGGTTTTTCAAGATATTAACCCTAAAAATTAACCTATTTTATGCAAAAATTTAGGTGTGAACACGGATAAATGCGGTGATCATGTCAGGCCCGCCCAAGTGGAGGAGATGGAATGGCGCCCAAAATGCTGTGATTTGGCTCTTTGGATCGATCGCCATCCTCATCCTCATCATTTTTTTTTTATCAGGCGGTTCGAGAGGATGCCGAGTGGGAGGTTCGCGATGGAGTCGGCCAATATATACCCCATCCAAATCATGATTAGGATCCACTTCTTGAACTTGTATTTCCTCCGGCTGGCCAGAGATGCAAGGATCACTTGGAGGAACAAGCTGAGGTGGACAAGCGACCGCAGCTCCCACTCCTTCCACAGAGTGCAAAAATCCCACGCTTGAACTCGGAATTATTACGGACCAAAGCAAAAAAAAAAAAAAAAAAAAAAACTTGGAACTGTTGGCACCAAAATGCGCAAGGATTGGGTACGTTCTTAAAAAGAGGTCAAACTTAGGAAAATATATGGAGAGGACAAAGCAAGGCAAAATAGCATGAGCCTTGAATTTACCTCGGCACCATCCTCATTAAGAGAAACTTGTAAAAAAAGTCCTAAATTTATTACACTTTTACTAATTGAGTCTTAAACTTTTTTCATGTTTTGTCAATTGAGTTCATATAGCCAATTTTGACTGAAAATTACTAACCTGAACATCAATCGTCTTACATAACACGATCGGCATTGACGTAGATAATTTTTAATAATATGTAAATATTTCTTTAAAAAAATTTCGAATTTTTCTTTCTTTTGCCTCCCATCTTCTTCCTCGGTTGATCACTGAGCCTGAATGATGGCACCCCTCCCCCGTTACATTACAAGGAACAAAAAATGTAGTACGCTTTTTTGAAAAACTTACGATGCAATACTTGCGATGCCACCTTTCAAATGCATAATTGTCAAGTCATTCTCTGCATTTGTCCAAGGGGGAAGTAAAGGAGCGCATGGTAACATTTATGTTTCTTTGAATTTCTGTTCTTTTATTCTCCGGAACAAAAAAAGAACATAAACCTATTTGGTAACGCCAAGTTGCTTTTCTGTTCCCTGGAATAAAAACTTAGCCTAAGAATGGTTTTGGAATAGAAGCTTGAGAAAAAAAAAAAAAAAATCGCTTCTATTCCTAGAAACAATTTCTAAAAATAAGCTAATTTTCTTTTTTATTTTTCTTTTATTTCTCTCTCTTGCCGCGGCCACCTTCAACCGCCCGGAGCCACCGCCCACCGCTGGCCACCGCCACCGCCGCCAGACGCCACCGCCGATCGTCGGTCGCCAATAGCCGGTCGCCGCCGCCGGTCGCTGGTTGTTGGTCGTCGCCGCCACTACCCACCGCCCGCCACCAGTCGCCGCCCACCACCAGTCGCCACCGCCGCCAAACACCACCGCCGATCGTCGATCGCCAGTAGCCGGTCGCCGCCGCCGGTCGCTGGTTGTTGGTCGTCGCCGCCACTACCCGCCGCCGGCCACCACCCATCGTTGCCACTGCACGACCGCAAATCGCTAACCATCACCGCCGGTCGCCGCTGCCAATCGCCAGTCACCGGCCGACGACGGCGGCAAGCGGCGATGACAATCAACGACCGGCGGTTGTCGGCAACCGATGGGCTGTGCGGTAGCGGTCAACAGTGATAGTCGGCGGCCGACAGTCATGCAACGACGGCAGGGCGGCAATTGGCGATCGGTGATCCGTGAGCAAGAATAAAAAATGAATAAATACAAAAAAAAAAATTGTAGGAATCCGTGAGCAATAAACTGTTGCATTATCAAACGCATTTCTATTCTTTTTCTATTCTAAGAGTAGAAATTTTGTGTAATTACCAAACGGGTTCTTTTACTCAGAAATTATTCCTCGGAATAGAAATAGAAAAGAACTATTTCTGGAAAAAAAAAAAAAAAAAAAAAAAAAAAACTCTTCCCTAGACAAGAAGCGTTATCATTCGCACCCAAAGTGACATAGTTAGGTTCTAGCATTTGTACTAGCATGAGTATAATTTGCCTTGGTTGACAAGATTAGAACAAAAGCTGCAAGTTAAAGTTTGGTTTCTCAATCACTAGTCATAATTCAAATCCTATGTACTTCAATCTAACTCATTATGACTTTCACGCTATGTTTGGCACACATCACCAACCTCATGTGATTCATGTCGAATATCGAGTCACCTATTTAGCTTGTTATAGCAAGTAAAGACATACAAAAAAGCCAAAAGTTTGTACTAAATGCTTACTCCAAGTGGAAGTGATTCCAATTCATTGAGTTGATTGCTTTGATTCGAGTATCAGTATTTTATTTCCTTGAACACTAGTCTTTGTGTCAAATCTGTGAATGAAATTGCCACTACTATAAAACATTGCACGATGAGCGCGTTTATCTCATATCATGTCTCCGTCATCTTATGTAGTTTATGACCTCCATGGCCACAACTTTTCATCCATGCCTGGCCAATTGGCCAGTGGAGGGCGAGATACGGCATTTCACGGGGAGGCATGTGGTGTATGACGGTCGCTAAACATTTCCATCGCCCACATGCTAACGGCTGATGCCCCACCTCTACCTTAACCTGATTAAGCCCTTAACATTGCAAGTCAAGGCTAGAAAAATGCAACTGATAAGAACCTGCAAAAAACCTCAAAACGGGTTTTCTTTTTCACTACCAAGAAAAAGGACGGTATTGCCACAATTTCTGTATGGCCCCATTTGGTGTTAAATTTTTAAAACAATCATAAAAGTGCCACAACTTTTGAAAAGTGATTATTTAAGAGACTCCGATGACTTAACTTGTTGGAAATTCTTGTGTGGCTTGCCAAAATCACTTAAATGGATACTTTTAAAAGTTTTGATACTAAATTGATTAATTACACCATGGTTGCTCTATAATTTATAGAATTAGCCTCTGTTTTTGTCTCCACAATCGTACTATCCATTAGGGTGATGATCCTACACCATGGTTGCTCTATAATTTATAGAATTAGCCTCTGTTTTTGTCTCCACAATCGTACTATCCATTAGGGTGATGATCCTAAACCTCTGTTTTTGTTCGATCACAAAACCAGGAAGATCAAAGTCAAAAGGAGACGTACCTTTCATTGATTAAAATATATATATTAAACGATAAGATATCGCATAAACTCATAAAATTAGGTCAAGGGATCTACACTAAGATACATAAGCTCCATTTCATACATTAAATAGAATTCGTCAAAGCAAAAGAGAGCCAATTGGGGGCATCGACGAAGTCGAGGGAAATTGTAAAAAAAAAAAAAAGTCATTAAACTCCTCAATAGCATTCCAAAAATGCCGAAATGCAAATGTTGGGAGAGAGAGATGTATCAGGCTAAGGGACTTTGGAATTGCTAAATTTTAACTCAAAGGTCTTTGGAATTGTGCTACCAAACACCTCAACTTTGACATAACTGCCTTGGATTCCCAAAGTCTTCTAGAAAAACCGAAGTAATTGCTTCTATTATAATCCCAAAAAGATTGAAAAAGGACGTGGGGAATCGAATTTCAAATTTGACTTCCGTTTGTTATAAAAACTAAATTATTAGAAAATGCGAGTTGGCCATATATTTTGTATTTTAACGAATTACTTATGCACATAAGATCAATGCTGCTAGATGGGCAGACTTTATCATTCTAACGGACCCCAGAGACCGAATGACTGAATGGTCCCTGCCCGATTGGCTCAAAGGACAAAACGGACGGACTAAGGTGAGCAATTCCACAATTAAGACCGGCACCACTAGGTCCAATCGATCTTATATACAAGAGTTCAACAATTTGTCAATCATCTGCTGGCCCCGGTAAGGATTTTTAGCTTCAGCGAGAGGTCCTGCTCATCCAGGCCTTTGCATTGATCGGGTTGGTTTCGGACACTACATACGATTTACACTTGCCTGTAAGTTCCTGCCCTAGTGGATATCACCACCCGGCAAGTATTGACTATCAGTACTGAACGCAGAGACGATCCTACCGAAGCAAATCCTCCTGACCTCGGCTTCTTGTTCACTCTCAGCCGCAGGCACGGCTTGAGCCTTCTTTTAGCCTTCTTGAGCAGAGAACCATAGAAAGACGAACCGGAACCGGAACCACAACCAGAACCCAAACACATCCGTCTCACCCAATTCTGATACCTTTCATCGATTGAGTCGAACAAGGAAGGAGTAGTGCCAATGGTGCTTCCAAACAGTAAAATCAATAAGCAAACCTTGAACCACATTGTTTGCATTTTCGTTGTTGCACTCTTGAGAGACGTGAGAGATAAGAGGTAAGCTCTTGGGACAACGTTATCGCAATAAGAGGTTTAAAGAGCAGAGACGCCAGCTTTTGGACAATGTTTGATGGTGTTTCGTTTAGCTTCTGCTGGTGCAACCCCATCACTCGTTTGACCTTAGCAGCGGACTTTCAAACGACCCTCTTCACTCCTTTTTGTCTGCTATGGGTCTGTTTCATGATCGATATCGATTGCCCCAAATTTGCCATTCTAACGTCAATATCAAAACACGATCTGATGCAATAAAGACAAGATACGAATTAAGGAGACAAAATCCGAATATATGACGCGGTTAACTTTGTATATTAGCAAAATTTATGATTTGTCTTTCGTCGTGATTCAATTTCTTATGAAATTGATAACTAAAGTTATACATGATCTTCTAATGGCATAGGTTGAAGAAAGATACACGAATCACAGATCTAATATGAACACGAATTTCCTCCAAATTAGCAAAGAGGAAAAAAGGAAGAAGAAGCAAAGATATTGAAACTCTCGGTGAAACTAAGGGCACGTTTCTTAATCATTCTACTCTTGAGAACAATTTTTTGGTAGAAATGATTTTTTTTTTATTCTATTCCCAAGAAAAATTTTTAAGCCGTTTGGTAATTGTCCAAAAATTTTATTCCCGGAATAAATTTGCGTTTGGTATCATTATGAAAATTTCTAATCCAAATAATTTTCTTTTAATTTTCTAATAATTTTAATACTTTTTCCTTTTTTTTTCTTTTTTTTTCTCTTCTTCTTCAAGGGTTGCCGATCGTCGGCCTTGGGATGATCGGCAATTGGCCGGACGAGGGCGGCGACCTCGCCGAAGCATTGTCGGCCCTAGGCGAGGCTACGCCTCATCGGCCGAGCCTCGCTCGGTCAAGCAAGGCTCGCCGGTGGCTAGGGGAGGCTCGGGTGAGGCTCGGCCTCGCTGGATCTAGCAAGGTCAAGTCTCACCGGTGGCTAGGCAGGCCTCTGGCAAGCTCACCTGATCGCTTGTCGGCGACCGGCGATGGTGGACGGCGGTGGCAGTAGCGGTGGTGGTTGAAGAAGAAGAGAGAGGGAAGAAGAACAATAAGAAAGAAGAGAAAATGGAAAAAATGGATTAGCTTGATTATAAAATTGTTCCGGAAATAAATAATCAACTATTTTTTTACTTCTCGATTTTGTTCCAAATCTACTTCCTAGAACAAAAAAATAAAATTGTTCTTGGGAATAAAAATTTTATCAAATGAATTTATACTCTCAAAAACAAAAGAACAAAAATTGTTATTATTTGGCAAGTTGCCAAACTTAGCCTAAGAAACATATTTTGGCTACCTAATTCCTATTGTCACTCCACAGTCAAATGACAATACTAAATTCGGGTGGTGATTATGATACGTGTGGATTTATTTCTGTGGCGCTATTAGAGAGCTAACCTGAAATTGCGGCTGTCCCAATCAAAGGTTTAAAAAGATGGTCAAAAGAAATTTGATTCACCGACCCTTTTGATAGGTGGATTATATAAGTTGCAAAATTTAGGGATGTCTATGATTGCAATCTACAACCACTGAGGTTTGCCCCAATGGCCACCCTTCTAACATAGAATGGGGAGGTGAGGAATTCAAATCCCCACCTTCTTAGGAAGGTTGGGGTGAAGACGACTTAGTTTCGAAATTGGATTTCGACTCCCACGCCTTGCAATAAGGTACAGTAAAAGTTTGAGAGTAAGAATTAAAGTATGAGTATAGGAGGACCGACCAAAAAAAAAAAAGAAAAAATGATTGCAATCCACCAACGAGTAAGTGTGATTGTAGGAAGTCTCCCTTTCTTGATGTTGAGAAAATTTCAATCGTTCCTGATTTTTGTGTCCACGCATCAATTTGCATCTTCACTCTTTGAAAACCAAGATTTTGTAATGTTGTGCTTTGTTGCTAGATTTCAACTTGCGTATTCCACCAATGATCCTAGGTCATTTTATTTACCAAACTAACATTTTCTTCCCCATATTGCCAAAAAAGAGCCAGTTTCCACTCGTATTTTTGATAAAAAGTAGCCAAAATTTTCCTGAATTTTCTTTAAACAAAGTGAAAACAATCTTTACAAGACAAAAAAGGCAATAGGTGGTAAATAACTTTCCATTGCCGGGACTTGAACCCGGGTCTCTCGGGTGAGAGTCAAGTATCCTAACCAACTAGACTACAATGGATTTTTTCACATCGTAAGCACTAAATTTAATAATTTTTAGTTGCAAGAGAAAGTGACTCCGGAGGGTTCAAGAGCCAGCGTCTGATAAATCCCTCGCAATCTGCTCGGTGCTCGTCCTCCCCCTATCCGTTGCAAATGCTCGTCGACATTTTCGATTCGTCTCTGAGAAGAAGATAAACGCCGAGAACACCCTCCACTTCGCTCTCTCCAATCGCAATCTGGGTATGGGCACTCTGTTCCTTCCTGAATCGAATTTTGTTTTCATCAGTTCTGCTTGCTTGCTCGTTCCATGCTCACCCCGAAAGTTGTCCTTTTTCATCTCCTCGTTCCTAAGGACGAAATGGGTTTCAGGTTTTTTTTACCCGCCCTTAGGTCTTTTTTTGATTGTGGGTAAATTGCTGAGGGCTTTGTTGGTCGTGAGAGTTGCAGTTATCCATCATGAAAAAGAAAGCTCCCTATATTGTTACTTCTGAAATTTTCTCGTTGGGAAAAGATTCATCAAGAGATGAACATGGTTTTAATTTGAGCTGGGAATTCCTTATTTTTGGCTCTCAGTATTTTCTTGGAACGAAGCACTGTGGAAGAACAGCGAGACCCGCTAAAGTGGCGGCGGACTTTCTTGGCCGTCTGAGGTCATATGTCGTCCTCGAGCTGTGATTGTTGAGGCTGTCCATGATCCCTCAGGATAGAACATTGGGAGTGTATGCTGCGAAAATGCAAGTTATTCAGTCTGGACAAACAAAGCTAGAGTTTTGTGTATTCTTTAGGCATAGTTTGGGCGAAGCATATGATCACTGTAGAGACTTTGATGAATGAGAGAAGTCCATGCTTGGTGCCGTCAGGTCAACACTGTCTTTATAAAGTGCAATTGGTATAAATGGATGATGTCAACCGACAATCTTTATGAGTTGAGAGTTTCATAGTAATGCCATTTCTTGACTGTCCGTATAGAAATGGCTAAATGAACGGGGATGGGGTATTTTTTATTTAGGTACCATTAATCAGTGCAGTGAAATGCTACGCTACTCATGTTACAAATTTGAATCTGTTAATTATATGCACTCTGAATTGTTACTAATTTGAATCTGTTAATTATATGCACTCTGAATTTGAACTTTGCACACAGATTGTTGATAGCTAACAAACTGAATCAAAGATGACTGTCTCCGGATTAACTGTTGGTCCATCAAAATGTTTCTCGATACCTGCTCGAGGGGCCAATTCCTTATCTGTAGACTTCCCAGCCCTTATATCTATTGCAAGACCTAAAGGAAAGTTCAGGTCCCAGCATGGACGAAGGTATTGCTCCCTTGAGGAAACTCTCATGGTTTTTGAAAATGAACCGTTCGGTTCTTTGCAATTTTCTTACCTTATTTATTGGGTTAGTTCTTTGAAATTTGCAGCAGACATCAAGCTCCGTTGATCAGGTCTGCAATGGATGCTTCATATAGTGACCCAACTGGTATCAAATGCTTTATCTTTTGTCAACAAAAAGTTAATAGTTGGATGAGTTTTCTTCTCTCCTGTTCTAGAGCTATTGGAGTATTAAGGTGTTATTTTGACAGAAGCAAAATAGTTAGAAACACAATCTTGGAAAAGCTTGTGAAAGCTGGTGACTATTGTTAAAACAGAGGTGTACTTTGAAGTGATTAGAAGATTTTATGAGTAACTTTTATTTCCTTACTGTATCTAATGTTTTAGGTCAATTTTTGATCATTTGATCGGGCTTTCAACTTTTGTTTTGAGGTCTAAAAGTTACATTCTTGAAATAAAACACCACAAAATTATATTCATGAATTGCAATTTAAAAAAAAAAAAAAATTGCACTGAATTGAAGTCTAAAATTTTTTTATATGCAACATCAAGAACAACACACCGTACATTTAAAAACTATTCAGCATCGCAACCATGTTATATGTACATCTAAGACGATACATTTCTACCCTCAAACAGAGTCAAATAGATATAACAAGAAGCACACTAGAATGCACAACCGACTGAATTGAACAAGGAATCAAAGGAAAGCAGCCAAAGGGTCAAAAGGCTTCCCTTGGACGATACTCTTTGAACCAGGGCTCTTCTCCGCAGCACCGGTGCGCCACTACATATGACTCCACCAAGAGACGCAGGAATTGTTTATGGAAGTGATTGTAGAAGCATTGCGTGCTGCACAATCCACGGGATTCCTTCAGGAACGAGAAGAGGTGAGTCAAGAGTTCATACAATCTGAGATATATACAAAGTTATTAAAGGAAGCCTTGGTCATGAGCAGGACCTTAAAAAGGCTCAAGGAAGAAACAAGCTAAATAACCGCCCTAGGGTGGGAGTCCCTGTGCTGTCTCCCGTAAAGGCACGGGCTAGGGCCTTGAAAAAGATTCCTAACCCCACTGCTGGACCGGCCACAACCCTTTTAAGGGGAACGGCCAGCACGCCTAATTCCCGCAATGCCTTCCCTCTTTGAAACAGAAGGGACATGGTACAGGAATATGATGGTGCTCGATATACAAAGTTACTAAAGGAAGCCTTGCATGCACTCCGCTGCAGAAATCATCAAACTTCATATAAAGAGTACCTGAAAAGTGTCTGTATGGTTCCACCGATTTCGCATGAAACGCAATAAATGTTTGACAGACTTATATTCGGGCTTGCAAGGCCTATGTTCCACAGCTATGCTCTCGTACCACTCCTGAGGTATTCTGTGGATCCTCTTACCAAAAATCAATGGCCTCTTGCTCTCCAATTCCTTTGCAGCTCTCCAAGATAGATTGTTGCTCAGGTGACAAAAAAAATTCACTCTCATCGTTGGACTCCAACAAAGAGGAACATAATACACCTTCAATTCCTCTAAGCTGTTGGTAATTAAAAGCAGTTACTAATCAACCCTTCCAAATACCCAAAGAAATCAATTAAGTGAACAATGCTGAGACGAACCAACTTCCTGAATTTGTAAGCATCGCAAATATGCATTGGCGCAATCTCTATAACAATCAAAATTGTATTAGCTCACACGGAGACTAGATTGGACAGCCGAGGATAATATTCTCCCCGATTCATAGCTAGTGTCACGTGCAAAAACCTCATTAACTTCATTATGAAATCCTATTCGGTGTATATATAGCAAGAATTGCGCTAGGAGTTACTGATATTTATATGTTCCTTGGGGGTAACAAGCTTATAGCCCTCATAGCCATGCTTCTGACGAGGATCATCCTCCATTGTAATTCCACAATTGTCGAAGGCATTTTTAAGCTTATCAGATGGTCAACCTATTTCTCCAGCTTCTGTTGTCAATAGCCAAAAGATCTATGCATATTTTGTTCATTAGGCAGAGTCACACCAGCAGCACAGATATTCTAGCCAAGTTCAATGGCTTTCAGGCCAACTCTAAGATTCATGAGATTTAAGTGATGCAAGAAAATGAAAACTAGTCAACTAACAATGGTTACACAATATTCAGACAGCGGAATGCAAATTAAAGATGACAGGATTCCCACCTCAAGTTAGGATACATCTCTAGCAAATTGCGAAGATTCATGTGCAGGCTGTTCTTTTTTTGGTCTAGTAAAGCAACGTATGATGGATCATTCATCAAGACATCTTTAAGATTTAATTTCTCAAAGATTCTTGGCAAGTTATCCAAATTGATATCTTGGTGCTTCCTGCATCATAAAATAAGGTAAGACATTATCAATGTATCTGGAACCAAATCTGGGCCGGCACAAAAGCAGATACTAGGCCATGTCCTATTGGGAATTGAGAAAAAAGTACAATGGAGAAACAAAACTGTTACAGGTTCTTAGCAGAATGAAATATGGTACAAAATTTGCTGATTTTAGCAAAAATGAGAAACAAAACAATGTTTTTATTGCTTCCTAATTGAAAATATCAAGAAAAGTTAAATGTTTTGGCCTAGAAAGGCTATTAATTTGCTGTATCATGCATCCTCCTGAATACCTACCTGATAGCAATCTCAACATAAGCCGTAAAGCAAGCTCATTGATTAGGAGTGCCCCAGAGATATATTCCTTTTGTGCAGGTCAAAACATAAAAATTTTAAATTTACCTCACACACTGCATGATGGCAGAGTCAACGAAGCTCTCAATGGAGGTTTCACCACCATCAGGAAGGACATTATGCCTCACATCCTTGCTCCCATTATCATCGTCATGCCCGCGTTTATTTAATATGCAGGAGAAATGCCCGATGTCCAGATCATGCAATTTCTGGGGCTTTTCCAGCGTCGTGAGTTCCAGAGACGTCAACAATATCAGGAGCTCTAATGGCGTCAACAACATCAGGACCGGGACCTCTAACGACGTCAACGACCTCGGGAGCTCTATGAGCTTAAAGGACGACCTGAGCAACCACAAGCTCTCCCGACGACGACGGGAGCTTTAACGATGTCGACAGGAGGAGCTTTCTGAGCCCTAAGAGGAGCTCTCTACTCTAAGAGGAGCTCTATGTAAATTAAGGACGTTGATCACCTGAAAGACGACGGCAGATCCAACTTCCAGACAGCATCTTGTTGGAAGTGACGGTTAGGCCCACCGGATCGTCGAGAATGTTAAGCAGATCGCCAGAAAAAGGCGATCGTTAGCCTTTTATAGCTAGGGTTTATAGCTAAAGTAATTAAATGGATTTAACAATTATAGATGGGTGTTAAATGGGTTGGATTTATAATCCATTTTCACCCAAAACCTCACAATCTCTCTATTTAATTTTACAAAAATATTTTTATAAAAACCGAAATTATAATTAAAGATCATACCGGAAACGGAGGCCTCGCCTAGTGAGGGGCTAGCTTGAGCTTGCCGTATCTAGCAAGGCAGAGGCTTCGCCAGCGTGCGAGCTTGAGCTCGCCGGATCTAGCAAGGCAGAGGCCTCGCCAGCGTGCGAGCTTGAGCTCGCCGGATCTAGCAAGGCAGAGGCCTCGCCAGCGTTGAGCCGGGCGAGCTCGAGGCTCGCTTGTGGCCGGCCAAAGAAGAAAAAAAAAATTATATTTAAAAAATAAAAAAATTAATTTTAAAATTAATTTTTAAAAAATAAATAATAATTAAAATTCGATTTTTAAAATAATTATTTTAAAATTTATAAAAAAATTGTTACAAAACTATTTTAGCAAATTATTTATTAAAAATTTAATTAAATTGAATGGATATGAGTGGATCGGATCATTAATAACCCGACCCACCTGTTTAACGCCTAATAAGCTAGGGCAAGCGGAGCCCACCACCCTTTCTTCTAACCTCAATTCTAATCTCAACTGCACAGTAGCTCCACAAGGAAGTGGCTTGGCCCAGATATGCGGAATAAAAAATGGGCGAGGCCCAGATGTGAATGACCAAGATCACGGCCCACCCCAACACGTAACGCGGCCAGCAGAGCGGCAGCATCCTGATTCCTGTCCCAAAGGCCACCGCAAGATGGAAAAAGCGACTTCCCCAGATGAAAAAGTAGCGAGTAATATCGTCCTTGCTTTTTGTAAGCGAATTGACTTACATACTCACGCAGAGACACAAAACTTACCGTACCCACTCGGTAGACCAACCTTCCTCCGACATGGTGGCTTGCGATCTGTGGTCAATTTGGACTGTGAGGAATAATTTTGTATTCCGACAACAAATCCCGAACCCAACGACCTTAGCGGAAGCAGCCCACATAATACTCAGTAAATTTTAGAGATGGAATGGGAAAAAAAGAAAATAAAAGAGAAGCGTCGGGCGGAGAACGAACAATTACCTCGACCCTGGATTCCACAGAGAGACCAAACCCTAAAATTGAATATTGATGGGTCGTTCGTCCATGGAACAAACGCCGGAGCTACAGCCGGAGTGATTCGCGACTCGTCGGGGATAATAACCCTTGATGGTATCGCCAGATCCATAAGAGCAGCCTCCGCCGTCAACGTCGAAACCCTAGCCCCTTTTGAAGCGCTCTCCCTCCCCCCCTCTCTCTCTCTCCCCTCACGGCCATAAGAAGTGGTGTCGCTGTCATAAGTAGTGGGTCTCCGTGGGAAGTGCAATCTCTAATATTTGAGGTTACATGGGCTCATTTGAACACTGAAAGTTAGCCCATTAATTACAAGGCCCAAAGATTAAACTTCCTGTAATTGGTTAGCTCGTCCTCCTCAACCCCTCGCTTGAACACTTTTATTCAATAAATGCGTATTCCGACCCAAAAAAAAAGCTCATGCTGCTGCCAGAAATGGATTTCTTGGGTGTACTAACAAAGATGAAGCATTACCAGGATTCGAGGAAAATAAAAAGCAGAGGGGTGATTGAAACTAGGATTTTCATCTCATGTTAACTCATTGTCATCAACCCAAGGCTGATCTCCTCGGCCACATGTCTCTGGCAATTTCTACTCTTGATCCAGGACCCTGCAAAACCTGCACCTAATGTTGTCGATTTTATGGGAGGTTGGTCCCTCGTCTGGGTTTTCAGAGGTGACAAAAACGATCCAGTTTGTCAGCACGTCGAGAAACATTGTTGGTCAGGGTTCGTATCTTTTGGAAGGGACCATTATCTTAGTCAGGCAAAGGTGTAAAAGAGGCGCTAGCTTCGCCAAACATCGCCAGAGCTCAATTGAGGCGAAACCTCTCGCCTAGAGCAACTCGCCGGTTGGCTATGCGATGTGGTTTTTTCACCTACTAATGACTTAGGAATCGTTGCAATTGCAATGATCGTATGCTTTGATCAATAGGTCTCTTGATCTGCATGAAGGTTTGATGGCTGGTGGAGAAGATTATGGGAACTCATCACTTGAAACTACTTTTGAAGTAGTTTCACCTTGGATTTATCCGCCGATTGATGAAGTCGTGTCAAATTGGGCAACGAACTAAAGACAATCTTGGGACTTTCATCAGGAATTAAAGTCGGCAGCTAATATCAATCAGACTGATCTTTCTCCATAGATGAACCGTTCAAGAGTCCAATGTTTTGATCTGAAGCACCTGTGTTTGACTGAGATTTTCTCCAAATCAGCAATGAGAGTTTGGGGTTACCTGGATGATGCTGCCAGGGTGAGCAGTTTGAGAGTACTTGCCGTTAGCGAGTCACTTGAGGATGGATCATTCTACTCACTGATCCTTTGTTGTTCGGTTCGAGACCAGTGGTGACACACCATGTCAAATTCCTCGAAATGCAACGCAAGAGTAGAGACCCAGGAAGCGATATGAGCCCTCAAACTCTTTACATGCGTTGACGTTCACTTTTCCTAAACTGTCCTGAAAAACCAGGAATTAGGACTCTCTCTCTCTCTCTCTCTCTCTCTCTCTCTCTCTCTCTCTGCATACAGTCCAGAGCAACAAGAATGACCCTGAAGAGTCCAATAGATAACAGATTGACTGTGAAGAATAATCTCCAAGGTCTGATAGAACTTTCATTCTGCTACCCTGAATGTTATGGTGAAGTGCCCTTATACCTGAAGAATACGAATTCAAAGCAGGAACTAGTTTCCATTTTTCAGAGTTAAGGCTTAAGCTCTATTAGATAACCTCTATTAAGATTGCAACTCGCTTGGCAATCACACATTGTGCATCTCTAACATTTGTTGATTCTAAATGGCGATTCTCCATTCTTAGACCAACTGCTCCGCTCTGCCATTAAATGGCAAGGTCAGGCGAAGTTTGGACAGAAGTTTGACACAGAGACCCGATGATCACCTTTTGCAAGCATAGATTGAAACCAACTAAAGCCGTTAACACTTCATATTCATTTGGGCAATTTGTTTCTGTAAAATATGGGTTTTGACCCAGTCAAAAAAAAAAAAGGTAGAAGCTTCAGCAAAGAGAGAGAGGAATCGAGAGTTTTCGGGAGAGGGAAAAGAGGAGATAGAGAAAAAGGAAGAAAAGACAGAGATAAAAGAAAAAGGAAAAAGAAAAGAAAAAGGGAGAGATAAAAGGGAAAGAGAGAAAGAAAAAGGAGGAGAGAGAGAAATGGAGAGCAGAGAGCTCTCGCTCAAGGAAATGAAGAAGAAGAAGAAGAAGGGTTTTGTGCATTCTCGTCATGGGAGCCTCGCCAAGCTGCGTTAACTACGTAACGCAGTCCATTCGTTCAATTGGAGTAGTTTCGGACCGAAGGCTTGAAATTCGGAATTTTGGGAAAATCGAGCGGCGAAGTATAATTTTTAAGTCGTTAAGCTGCGTATTTTTGTAGAAATGGTACTTTGAAATGTTGTGAAGCTATAGCATCTTACCGATCGTGATTTGAGCTTGCGGTTTGTCCGAAACGGAATTTTGAAGTTGAGGGCGCATTCTGTTACTGTAGTGAACAGTAAGCTTCGAGTTTTTTTTTTTTGTTGTTTTCTGTACTGTTTTGTGGCTGAGTTGGGGTTGTTGTTGTATGTTAAGAGAGCTTTCTAAAGACTATAAGACGGCTTGAAACGTAATTTTGTGGAGGAAGTTATGGTGCGACAAAGTTAGCGCATGGGCTACAGCTTGCGGGAAATTGATGGATTTTTGATAAATGCGACTTTTCATGGCGCATAGGTTTCGTTTTATCGACAAATAGACTTAGTATAGACAAGTCATTATGCGAATATCATTTTTACTAAGCTTTTTGATAATGTTTTTCCGTTAATTATTAGG
This sequence comes from Eucalyptus caleyi, assembly GCA_014182885.2. NCBI lineage: Eukaryota > Viridiplantae > Streptophyta > Magnoliopsida > Myrtales > Myrtaceae > Eucalyptus > Eucalyptus caleyi. Next base: position 32,659,074 of record CM024475.2, read on the forward strand.
GATCCGAGTGCGTTGGTTCGAGTGAGCATCGTAGTTGATTTCCAATTTTTCCAAGTGAGTGGTGCTATCTCTTCTAAGAATTTACAAGCTCATGTATTCAAAATGGTAAATGATTGATATTTTATGAGTTATGAATAAGCATATTTATTGCATAAAATCTGGATCGGGCATTTACTGCGTTTTGATATTTAAGAATAGTGTGAGAATTTTTGGTGGAAATATATGTTCTGTTTGATTAATGAAGTTGAAAAATATTACATGTTTTGGATTTGTGAAACCATTTCACAAAAAGCTCTACTTTGAGATGATTTATGGAAGGTTATATAGTTATTGATTTGTAATAAGCTTTTTGAAATGTATTTGACTTGAAATTGATTTATGAGACGGGTCTTGAAATTATTTGAAAATGTTTTATGAAAAGTATTTCTAACGGATAAGTTTTTTTTTTTTTTTGTCAGTCCTACTCTACTCCTACTCTACACTCACTCGCAAACTTGTGCCCTGCCTCTTGCAGGGCGTGGGAGTCGCAACCCACTCTCGAAACTTACGCGTCCCTATCCCATTCCCCCCTGAGGAGGTGGGGATTTGAACCCCTCACCTCCCCCTTCCATGTTGCGAATATTTTGGGGATATATGAAATGATTTATGGATTTGATTTGAGAACTATGGATGGTGTTGTTTTGAATTGATGTGGATGCTCAATATCGCTGTGAGCCTAGTGAGGGGCTTGTGAGTATGCGCATATTATTCTAGGATATCCTTGTGAGCCGAGCCACCAGCTAATAATAAGTAAAGACCTTGCCAAGGGGGGAATCTTGGTCGCCTCGTCACCAAGCATTATATCGTGACCATGGTTTGATATTGAGCAACGAATTGGTCAATGGGATGGACCATTGACACGTGATATGAGTTGGGTCGATGGAATGGACCATTAACGTGTAATTTGAGATTAGTCGATGGAATAGACCATCGACGCGTAATTTGAGATTAGTCGATGGAGTTGACTATCGACGTGTAATTCGAGATTAGTCGCTGGAATTGACTATCGACGTGTAATTTTATTAGATTATCAATGTGTGATTTGATGAGATTAATCAATTGATAGACCGTTGATACATGTTTTATGAGATTGACCAATGGGTTAGACCATTGGCATTTGCCTATTATTATCTTGAATATTTTTACTTTGAACATATTGTGTTAAAGCAAGAAAGGTTATATTTTGGCCTTGAAGGTTTGTTAAATTTATGGATTTGGTGTGGTATGAGATTAACCAATGGAATGGACCATTGGCGTGTAAATTAATGAGATTAATTAGTGGATTAGATCATTGATGTTTATTTCGATGTTATTTTGAAATGATTATTTTTGCTATAAATATAGCTATGTTGAAGCGTATGTAACTTAATTCTTTTTACTGTATATATGTTATATCCTAAATTTGAGTTAAAAGAGTTGCGGTTTGGTTTTGTAAATATGCATAGTGGATGCTCGATCCGCTTAGAAGAGATACACTACTCACTGAGCTGTGGTTGCTCACCCCTCTATTTTCCAATGTTTTTCAGGTCCCTCGATTAACGATGAGTAGGTACGATAGCAATATGGATGTGGAGACTTTTAAGAGTTGATTTTTGGGAGTTTTGAGACTGCGTCCTTTAAGTGGAAGGACGGCCGTGTTATCCCCCATTCTTGTTGGTTTTGGGGTGTGACAGTTTCTACTTATGAATAACCAGAACAGCTACTAGCTTCATTCTAGCTGGAGCTCCAGTTAGGTTCTCAGATCCGCCTCACTTTTCCGCTCATCGTCTGGAAAGATAGGGACTTTGGGAACATTTTGTTTTACCGGTTTTACTGGTCATTTTCGTAATTCCTGTGGACTTCCTCCCCTTGCTCGTTACTTACTTACCACATCAGTTCACTCAAGCCGAGGCAGCTCTTGAGCACCATTCCCTAGTAACATAGCACAGTTAAAACTCTGTAATGTCGCAACCTTGGGCGAGTAGTTGGGTGGTTCAAGAGATGCGAAGCGATGTGGGTGCTGTTGCCAACACCTGATGTGTATTATTACATGGGCTCAACATTCAATCAGGTTCTCAGCCCCGCCACGTGGTCATTTATTGGGGGGTTCCCAGAAGGTTTTTTTAATAAATAAAACACAAGGGGTGGGGCGCACTACCGGGGAGGGGCGGGCGGGGCCCACTTCGCAGAATTTTGTCCCGACACGATTGCTGAAAAAGGTGACCCAATCCTGCCACGCCCCCCGGCGGTGCTGTCCTCCGCACAGCTGCTTTTGTCAAGATACAGTGTTCGGCGAATCGGTTTGATCGTTCTATGATAAATTTTTATTAAATAATTAATAATATTAATATACCTAAAATACTAAAAATATAAAATATGTAATAAATAGAAACGCTAAATAAATTTTTATATATTAAATTTTTATTATAGAACAGAAATAAATTCGAATATACAGATAAAATAGGAAAAAAAAAAAGAATTTGTTATTATTGTTATGTTATTTTGAATTTTATTAATTTAAGAAGTTTGTTTTTTGAAAAAAATTAAATCTATATTATGAATAGTAAAAATTTTATCCATCTTTATTCTATCTTCCTTATGAGATAATTTTATTTAGGCTATATCATTTTATATCTGACTCTATTTTATTTTGAAATTTATCCTAATTACTAAAATTAGCCTTATGTAAGTGCAGGATAGTTCCCCAAAAATGGAATCACAACATTCGAACCTATAATATGCACCATGTATCATTCCTAGCCATCTCGATTCAATGGGTTTCGAAAGTTCCTTCTTAGCAACTTAATCGCTATTAATTAAAGATGACCACAGCCATGGCAGTTCCGGGGGTTCTTCTGGGATCGAGTGGCCTAAGAGGTAGGAGCCAATGGACGTTGGCAAGGAGTTTCCTTCTTAAACTTGATTTGCTCACCTCGGAATGTGTCGGATGAGAATGTTCGCCTATGGAGAATTTGATAATCTCTTTGCGAGGGGTGGCCGTGGGCATGGATTGTAAATCCAATGCGTTAAGCTTGACCCGTTCGAGCATACCCGCCGCCAGCCACCAACTCCTTCCCATGCCTTCAATCCCGCTCTAAGTGATGGTGAAAACGGCAATGCCCGGATGATGCAGTTTAGGGTTTGCTGAGGTTGGTGCTCAACTCGCCTAGTTTCAGTCCCTTTCACTTTCGAGATCGGCCCCAGTAGGGAATAAATTTTCCCAAGTGATGGGATGGCGTCGTGCGGGAGAAGTTGATTCATCGCAAAGTTCGTGAGAATTGACTCTCCACATCCGCTTTCTCCCCCTAATTAAACGTAAAAAAGAGAGAAGAAGATATTTGAATAACATAGATGTATGGTCAAGTTTTAAGGGCAAAGATTTTACCTAAAGTGTATATTTTGAGAGAACGGGAAATAATTAGTGTGCCTCAGAGAAAATTATCAAGAAAGTTTTAAATTTATTGTACTTACACCCATTCAATCCCAAACTTTTTATTTTTTTCTTTCTTTTTTTCCTTTTCTTTTCCTTTCCTTCTATTTACCAATGGCTACACACTAGCTCAGGTGAGCATCGGTGAGGACCCTCTTTGTAAGGTTTGGCGAGAGTGAGGCCTAGCGAGGTTGTTTGGTTTGAGCTAGGGTTGGCCTTGTTGAGCGTTGCTTGGGCAAGGGTGACCCTTGCCAGGCATTGCTTATCTAGCAAAAAGAAACGGGAAAAACAAATAAAGTCTAACACAAAAAAAAAAAAAATCATTAAAAAATTATTCATGTTAGTGCCAATCATGCCACATAGGAAGTTCAACATTCACATCGGCGATTTTTAACTAAAATTGACGGAACGAATTATATTAACAAATCATGAAAATGTTTAGGATTAAAGTGGTACAAGTGCAATAGGCTTAGAAGTTGCTTGATGATTTCTCCGTTTGCATGATCTTACTTAGAATGCTCCTAATTCAAGATGTTGTGATCCGTCACTAGGATGTTTGACCTCAATGGTAATTGGTAAGCCTGTTGACAAAACAAAAAGTAAATGAATTATTCTATAAGCGTTCATGAAAATATTTTGGACTCGCACATCAAAGTAACTTGGATTTTGGAAGTTCTCAATAGAAATATGGAGATATTTGTTTTCAAAATAGATTATGTTACCATATTAATGAGGTTGAAATCTAAAAATAATAAAGCCAAAATAACAATTCTAAAAACACATAATAGTCAGTATATATAAAAAATTCACAATGACTCCGACAGGGAGCAACAATAATGCGTCCATAATGAGATCTTCCATTTATGTTGTGCACACATTAGCCAATATTCGTTAAAACAAATCAGTCTACTATATCTCAGATGTACATATATGTCATGAAATGAGATTGCTTGCAAAAGCAAATTCCCAGCATTATAATTATTATCTGCGTATCGACTATAGGAATTTTATAATGAACAGCACGGTCTATGCTTTACCTCTTGCCTTTATTTTCTTATGATTTATAAGCGAGGTGGGTCATAGATTTGACTTTGAATGAATCCTTTTTACCGAAAAGTGGCTTTCTTTCCATTCGAAAGCGAGATGGACAAATGCAGAAGTTAGGTGACCGGGAATCGGAAAAAGCCCATTACAGAGTGACAACGAGAGACTTGAAGCTGGCTTCATTGGACACGACCAACGCGTATCGCTATTTTGCCGTGACTGACTGGGCATATCACATGAAATTGCGTGTCTTGAAAGCAACCTATTTCCTGCTCCATGCCCGACAATAGATGTTTAGGCACATCGTCCTTAACAGTCGTCTTCTAAGTTCCTGAACATTTCCCACTTAAAAGGCACGGCAACGTTGATTAGTCGAATCTTTGGCTCGACTGATTTCATGAATGCACGATTCGTCCGTGCGAAATGTAGGATAAGATTCTTGCAGAATTCGATCAGCGCCGCGCTAATTACCATTCGTAAGAAGTAGAAATCTATAACGACGTAGAATATCAATCCTATCGAAGTGGGGTACGTGCCAACGCGAAATGGCAATTCTCTATTGTTGGCTAGGTCCACCCGTACGCGAGGCCCAGCTAGTATGGAACGAAACAAAGAGAAAAGAAAAAAGGTCAAAAGTCAGAGGGGGAGAAAGGCTTCGTGCAAGCGCGTGCCCGAGAATGAAGAAAAGAGAGTGCGCTGAGAGCTTACCGAGAAGAACAGGGAAGAAGAAAGAAGAGGGGTTGTGTTTTGCAGTCCCAATTTGAAGGCTAAATATTGATGGAATTCGTTCAAATTTGAGTAGTTAGTTGTAAGACTGAGAGCTATGAGTTGATCGATTTCGTTCATTGAGAACAACCTTTAAATTCTTTTATCGCAATTAGAGTTTTCTTATTTCAATTATGTTAATCCATTTTTGTGGTAAGAAAATATGGTTGTATTATTGATCTTGAGCTTCTAGTATGTGACTAGAGAGGAACACTTTGCGTATCTTGTTATTCTTAGGGCGCGCATGACAAAATTTATGGAATATAAATCAATGTTTGGCCAGAAATCTATTCCATGGATGAGTTTTTGAGCAAAAAAACGTGTTTGATAACAATTCAAAATTTCTATTTCTAGGAACGGCAACAATTGGCATCTGGTGGCTGGAGTCCGACGTCTGATGATTGGTGTTTGGCATTCAATGACCAAAGTCTAGAGTTCGGTGATCGGCAGCGGGCGGCTGAAGTCTAGAGTCCAACATTAGAGTTCGGTGACTAGCAACCGGCGTCCAACGCTCGTAGCTCAACGTCTAACATCCGACATCCAAAGTTCGGTGACTAGAGGCTGGTGGCGGGTGGCTGACATCCGGTGGCCGGTGTCAAGCAGTGGACGGTTGGCGACGGACATTTGGTGGTTGGTGGTGAGCCTTTGGCATCCAATGATTGGCGATGAGTGGCCAATGACCAATGGACATTTGGTATCCGGTGACCGGCGATTGGCGACGGGTGGTCGGAGTTCAGTGGCCGGCGGCTGGCATCCGGCATCCCACGGGTAGCAAGTGGGCGATAGGGCTGTGACGAGAGTGAACAATGGGGAAAATTTTGATTTCTCATTATTGTTTTAGAAATAGAAAAGCTGAAAATTTTAACTTCTGATTTCTGCTACATATCTATTTCTGAAATAGAAATCTGTTCCAGAAATAGAAAAATGAAATTGTGTTATCAAACGAATTTTTGTTTCAAACCTATTTTGGAGAACAAAAAAATAGAGAAATAGAGAATACATAAACGTTATCATGCGCGCCCTAAGTGATTAGTTGAAGTTTTTGATCGGTCCTTGATTTTTCTTGTATTGAATTTTCACTTTGAATTTTTAGTGTTGTTGTTAGCTTTGTTTTTTTATCATCTCGGCATTATAATATTCCCCAACATCCATGCACACGTAATCTCCATGTGGTGCATTAGATTGTCACCGGAAAAGGAAAGGAGCTAGAAAGAGAGACGTCGCTCTTGCACTGATAAGGAACAAGCATCTGTCGACGAATCCGACGCATCAAGATCATCATCATGTACGATCGATAGAGCAGTCGAAAGACAAGAAATGAAAAAGAAGAAGAAAAGAACAAGACCAAAAGCATTCCAGGTTTGGCCAGAGCGAAAAAGAGCCAACCGCGGGCGCCGATGAAGTCAAGCGAAACGAAGGGCTCGGCCTCTTCGGGAGTGAGCTCCCTCGACCACGACACTCGGCCGCTGGAGGAAGCCCCCAGTCCCGTGCAGTTGCACCGCCCGTAAAACACCGTCCTGCGTCGCACAGAACAGTACCACATTGTAATTTTCTCGATCCATGCAGAGTATATTCTTGATGACAGGACGAGAAAGATTGCTTACATGTTGCTGTTCTTGTCGCCCCAATCGTATTATCCTTTCGGGGTGACGATCCGATCCATGTACATTGTGCGCGAGAACCACCCGGAAGAAAGCACCCCACGCTCGGCCAAGGAACAGTGAGCCCGACCCCGTCACCTTGCTAACGAGAACCCAGTCTCTTCCAGCAGGCTCTCCCTCTTCTGCGCCGTCACTGCTCCGTATCTGTTGCTTGCGCTGTGCAGATGGCAGCCCCTGTAGAACGACAGGCCGTTCCCGAACATGAAGTCCACGGACCCCTCGACGTAGCAGTCCCTAAAGTAATGCCTCCCGACGTGGTCGTAGAGTGTGTCCTGCGACGCGTCGAAACGGCGTCCCACGAAGGCCGCTGCGTCTGCGGCAATGCGGAGGGCCACCGCCTCCTTTCCCAGCCCTCGCAACGCGGGCAATGGCGCTTTGTTGTTGAAGTTGATGTTCTTGGCAATGAAGAAGGGTGAGTTGACAGCGAAAGTGGCCGAAGCGAATGTGCCCAATGGTCGACCGTTGGGTCCGATTCTGTCTGCTGTGTCGGCCCACTCGATGGCCTCTTGTCCGCACCGGCTCCTTTCACGGTCGCATAAGCCATCGTTGTTGGGATCTCAACTTTACCTCTACGCTCAAAGAAAGAAATTAAATTTAAAGAGGACCAGAGCATTGAAGGTACGAATTAGGTTTTCAAAGCCCATGCATTTATTGACATTTAAGCATTGACCAGATGCACTTACATTCACATGTAGATACACCTTATGGGTGCAAGAGGATATAAGGCAAGATTAGAAGAAAAGAGAGTCATTAAACACCATCGTTCGAAAAATGCTGAATTACAAATGTTGAGTGAGAGTTACATTGGGCTAAGGGATTTTGGAAATGCTAAAGTTTAACTCAAAGCCTTTGGGATAATGTTACCAAACAACTCAACTTTTGGCACAGGGGTCTCGGAAGGCCCAAGATCTGTTGCTATAATAATCCTTTCAAGATTTTGAAAAAAAAAAAAAAAGAAGCCAATTTTATATGTTTGACTCTGACAAAGTCAAGCGTGCAATCGTCCGTTATAAAAGCCAATTATTAGAAAATGTGAAACACGCATATATTTTGTAATTTAACGAATCAATTATGCACATACAATTGGTGCTGATTGAGGGCAGACTTCATCATTCTGATGAACCCCCGGTAACTGGATTGCCCCAGCCAAATCAGCTCAAAGGGCAAAATGGATGGACTTGGGCAAACAATTCCAGTCTTGAGACCGGCACGCCTAGGTCTGATCAATTTTATAGAAAAGACTTTCAACAAATTTTCAATCAGCTGCTGGCCTTGGTAAGGATTTTCAGGTTCAATGCGAGGTCCTGCTCATCCAAGCCTTCGCATTGACCCAGTTTGTTTTGGATCACGCATGGTTAATACTTACCTGTAAGTTCCAGCGCTAATGGAGATCACCACCCGGCAAGTATTGACTATCGGCACTGAACGCAGAGCCGCCCCACCTGAAGCAAATCCTCCTAACCTCGGCTTCTTGCTCACTCTCAGCCTCAAGCATGGCTTGAGCCTGTTCTTGGCCTTCCTGAGCAGAGAACCATAGACGGGCGAACCTGAACCCTAACCCATCTGTCTCACCCAGTTCCGATACCTTTCATCGATCGAGTCGAATGAGGAAGGAGTAGTGCCGATGGTGCTTGCAAACAGTAAAAACAGTACGCAAACCTTGAACCACATTGCTCGCATGTTTTTTGTTGCCCTCTGAGAGACCTTAGAGAGATAAGAGGTAAGCTCTCTGGACAACGTTATCTGAATGGCGGGTTTGTAAAGCAGAAAGGCGAGCTTTTGGAGAACGTCTGAGCGTGTCCTTTTGTTTAGCTTCTGTTGGTGCAACCTCATCACTCGTTTGACCTTAGCAGCTGACTTTCGGACGACTCTCTTGACTTCTTTTTGTCTACTTTTGGTCTGTTTCATGGTCGGAATTCATCCCCCCAAATTTGCCAACATAACTACAATACCCGACCACGATCATTCAAAAAGCACAGGCACGATACGAGGCAAAATACGAGATACGAAGAGAAAATTCGAATATACGACCATCACAACACGATTAGCGAGTATATCGGCAAGAAATACGGTGTCTGTGCCGTGATTCAAATGTTTTTTTTTGACTTGTTAAACGAAAGTTATACAATATTTCAACTATTGACATGAAAATATATGAAACCTAAGAATAACGTGGGGTTACTCCAAATTAGCAAAAAGAAAAAAGAAAGAGAAAGAAAAGGATATTTGAACTTTCCTTGAAACTCACAAACATATTGTTTGGCTGCCGAAATTCCCATAGTCAAATGACGATACTAAATTTAGAGGGTGTTTATGATAAGTGTGGATTTCTATTTTTGCGATATTGTCACAGAGTTTATGTGGAATTCAGGCTGTCCTGATCAAAGGTTTGAAAAGAGGGTTAGAGAGAAATTTTCTTTAATCACCTTTCTAATTGGTGGATTATAAGCTGCAGGCATCGATCATATATAAAATCAACTAAATTATATTATTATGAGTGATGTCTATGAAGTTCAGTTGAAGGAAGTTTCCTTTTCTCCAAACAGGAGATGGAGACAACATGATCATTATATTGCAAAAGAATTATATTATCAACTATATTTTTGTGTCCATACATCGGTTCACATCCTCATTTTTAAAACCTGCATTTTGCATCTTATGCTTTGTTGCTAGATTTCAACTTCTGTCTTCCCCCAATGGTCCTTATTAATTTATTTATCGAAGTCTTTCTCAAACTCCCTCTTCGCTCTCTGTCCCTCCAAAGAAAAATGGAAACCTCTGTAATTCCTTCCTCTTTCATCCTGCTCCTCTCTCTTTTCCCCACCCTCTCAGCCACTTCCCGCCGGACTCGGCTACTGTGGTTGGCGCTTTCTCAGTCCGAGCCATCATCCTCGGTGACGCAGCTATCGTACCAAGGTCCACATGCCAGGAAACAAATTTTAGAACCTCGCCCTTGATCTCCAGGATGTCATTCTGGATGGGCCCCGTTTTATCCACGAGGAGAGAGCCCAACAAGTTTGGGACGAAATTCTCAACTTCTTCCGTAAACTTCCTGCTGAACAGCAACTTTTGTTGGTCTCGATCATGCTGCGGAAAGTTTCTGGGTGTCCCATTGCCTTTCCCACCTTCTTTCCACTGTGCAGTGTTCGTGCCAATGTCAGTCGACGGAAGAATGAGATCATTTGCATAGTCACGTGCTTCTTCGGTCCCTCATGAAATGAATCGTGCATTTTCTCCCTGATGTCTTCCCTCGTGAAATGAATCGCAATTTACTTCTTCTGCGGCAAAATGATATATGGTGTGCCAAAACTTGGCATGAGGATATTTTAGTGTCAAAAGTTCGGAAGAATACATTTAAGTGCTACTTTTTTTTCTTTTTTTCCAAGAATGGGACACCTGAATATCAAGTTCGACGAAAGTGGCTAAAAATATTACGTGGCAATCTTTTAATAAAATAACTCACCTAAGTGGCACATTGGAGAGTTGAGTCAGTAATGAACAACTAAAATGACGTCGTTTTGTCTTTTTTTTTTTTTTTCCCTTAACTATTGATATAAACATTAATTAAATTAAAATATTTATATGTATTTATTAAAAAAGGAGTAGGCTAGAGGCGAGGGCTTAGCCCTTGCCATCGCCTCCCACTGTCGCCGGGAAGGGCCGGCGATGATAAATGCGGTGATCATGTCAGGCCCGCCCAGGTGGAGGAGAAGGAATGGCGCCCAGAATGCTGTGATCTGGCTCTTTGGATCGATCACTATCCTCATCTTTATCTTTTTATATATCAGGCGGTTCGAGAGGATGCCGAGTGGAAGGTTCGCGATGGAGTCGGCCAATATATACGCCATCCAAATCATGATTAGGATCCACTTCTTGAACTTGTATTTCCTCCGGCTGGCCAGAGACGCAAGGGTCACTTGGGGGAACAAGCTGAGGAGGACAAGCGACCACAGCTCCCACTCCTTCCATAGTTCATAAGGGTCTTCTTTAAGGTAGTGCAAAAATCCCATGGTTGAACTCGGAACTATTACGGTCCAAAGGAAAATTTAAAAAAAAAAAAAAAAAAAAAACTCGGAACTGTTGGCACCAAAAGGCGCAAGGATTGGGTACGTTCTTAAACAGAGGTCAAACTTAGGAAAATATATGGAGAGGACACAGGAAGGCAAAACAGATGAGCCTTCAATTTACCCCCGCACCATCCTCATTATGGAAAACTTGTTAAAAAAGTCCTAAATTTATTTCACTTTTATCAATCGACTCTTAAACTTTTTCACATTTTACCAATTGAGTTCATCTGGTCAATTTTGACTGGAAATTGCTAACCTAAACACCAGTCGTTTTACATGGCACGGTTAGGCCGCGTAGACAATTTTTAATAATATGTAAATATTTCTTAATTTTTTTCAAATGTTTTCTTTCTTTTGCCTCCCTTCTTCTTCCTCCAATCCATCACTAAGCTTGAATGATGGCCTCCCTCCCCCGTTACATTACAAGGAACAAAAAAAGTAGTACACTTTTTGAAACACCTACGGTGCAATACTCGCGACACCATCTTTCAGATGCATAACTATCAAGCCATTCTCTGCATTTGCCTAAGGGGAAAGTAAAGTGACATTATTAGGTTCCGGCGTTTGTACTGGCATGAGTATAATTTGCCTTGGTTGACAAGATTAGAATATAAGTTGCGAGTTAAAGTTTGGTTTCTCAATCACTAGTCATAATTCAAATCGTTTGTACTTTAAAAAAATAAGATAAAATCTAACTCATTATGATTTTCACGCTATATCCGGCACACATCACCAACCTAATGTGATTCATGTCGAATATCCGAGTCACCTATTCGGCTTGTTATAGCAAGTAAAGGCACACAAAAAAGCCTATAGTTTGTTCTAAATGCTTACTCGAAGTGGAAGTGATTCCAATTCATTGAGTTGATTGCTTCGATTCCAGCAGCAGTATTTTATTTCCTTGAATGCTAGTCTTTGTGTCAAATCCGTGAATGAAATCGCCACTACGATTAAACATTGCACGATTAGTGCGTTTATCTCATATCATGTCTCCGTCATCTTATGTAGTTTGTGACCTCCATGGCCACAACTTTTCAGCCATGCCTGACCAATTGGCCAGTGGCGGGCGACATACGGCATTTCACAAGGAGGCATGTGGTGTATGACAGTCGCTAAACATTTCCAACGCCCACATGCTAATGGCCGATGCCCCACCTCTACCTTAACTTGATTAAGCCCTTAACATTGCAAGTCAAGGCTAGAAAAATGCAACTAATAAGAAGCTGGAAAAAACCTCAAAACGGGTTTTCTTTTTTCACTACCGAGAAAAAGGACGTTATTGCCACAATTTCTTTATGGTACCCATTTGGTGTTAAATTTTTAAAATAATCATAAAAGTGCCACGACTTTTGAAAAGTGATCATTTAAGCGACTCCGATAACTTAAACTTGTGGGAAAATCTTGTATGGCTTGCTAAAATCACTTAAATGGATACTTTTAAAAGTTTTGATACTAAATTGATTAATTACACAATGGTTGCTCTATAATTGATAGAATTAGCCTCTGTTTTTGTCTCCACAACCGTACTATCCATTAGGGTGATGATCCCAAACCTCTGTTTTTGTTCGATCACGGAACCAGTAAGATCAAAGTCAAAAGGAGACGTACCTTTCCCTGATCAAAAAACTATTAAACGATAAGATATTGCATAAGCTCATAAAATTAGGTCAAGGGATCTACACTAAGATACATAAGTTCCATGTCACTAAGATACATAAGTTCCATGTCATACATTAAATAGAATTGGTCAAAGCAAAAGAGAGACAATTGGGGGCATCGACGAAGTCGAGGGAAACGAAGGGCTCGGCCCCATCTGGAGGATTTACTTGTAGATGTACGCTATATATGCAGGAGGGTAATTGCTAAAAAGAAAAAGTCATTAAACTCCTGAATAGCATTCCAAAAATGCCGAAATGCAAATGTGGGGAGAGAGAGAGATGTATTGGGCTAAGGGGCTTTGGAATTGCTAAATTTTAACTCAAAGGTCTTTGAAATTGTGTTACCAAACACCTCAACTTTGACATAATTGCCTTGGAAACCCAAAGTCTTTTAGAAAAACCGAACTAAATGCTTCTATTATAATCCTAAAAAGATTGAAAAAGGACGTGGGGAATCGAATTTCAAATTTGACTTCCGTTTGTTATAAAAACAAAATTATTAGAAAAATGCAAGAGGGGAATATATTTTGTATTTTAACGAATTACTTATGCACATAAAATCAATGCTGCTAGATGGGCAGACTCTATCATTCTAACGGACCCCAGAGACTGAATGACTGAATGGTCCCTGCTAGATTGGCTTTAAGGACAAAACGGATGGACTGAGGTGAGCAACTCCACAATTAAGACCGACAAATCTACACATGAAATTAATTCGTTACCACCCCATTCTCCCGAGAAAGTGAGGATTTGAATCCCCTCCCTCATTCTATGTTGGAAGAGTGTCCACTAGGTTAAACCGTTGGGTTTTACACATAATGTCATTTTTTATAATGATTTTTTTCCCAAGAAATTACTAGCCTTGGTTTCGCGTACATATTTACTTTATCAAAATTAAAATCTTACGAAAGTCCATTACGTTAAGGAGTTACTAACCAAAATCGTGAATGAGAAAAAAATCACGAGCCCCTTTGAGGAATCACTAATTGCGGATGCGTAGGAAAGTTACTAACCATTTCGAGAGGTGACTCAAAGTTTCTCCCGTCGCCACTTGGCTTGGCTTCAGGGCCCAGGGGTATGCCTCTGGTGAACAACAACTGATACACGCGATTTCATTATTTCTGACTCGACTCCACAGTGCAACACGCACTGAAGTACGCTCAACCTCTCACCATCTCAACATGATGACGAGTTTACCTTATTTATCTCACTCAACTAAAACACCACGTTTCACCGAAGGACACATTCCCCCTGAAACTTCTACTCTACGATCAGTTTGGTAATAATTGGTGCTCTGGAAGTCTGTACTGGCTGCGCTACGCCGAGATGCGCCATGAGAAGCCAAACATGGCCGAGAAGCTCTCCTCCTCTGCTCAGGCTCTCGCAATGTTCGTAGCCTTTGCACTGGCAAGCCGCGTGAACCAGCATCCTCGCCCAGACCTTGCTGATTATGTCCCACGTATCGACAGATCTCAACTGGTCGGCGAGGTGACACGCGTCGAACAGCACCGACGTGCTTTTGGCTCCACGCAGCTTCCATGCGGGGAGGGGAGTTCTCACTTGAAGCAGAATATGGCAGAGATAGCGCAGATCGCTCGACACTCTAAACTTGTGCTGCTCTTAGCAGCTGCCAAAGCAGGTGTGGCCGCGTGCCTCTTTCTTGAATTATTTATGCGCCCACTCGATGACGACCAATGAGATGCTGCCTTTCTTCCTCGATGACGTTATCAGCTTGTCGTCGAAGAACTTCTGAGCTTCGACCAAAGTGTCTTCGTATCGGACCACCCCTATCCCTATTGGCAACATGGAAGGATAGAATACTAAAAGATATAGCATGTACCGAGAGACCAACTTACTCATTTTGGAGTTCTGGCAGTCTTCGGGTTGTATTCTGCCCGTCTTTGTAATAACAGAGCTCAGTGGCGATGTGCCAGATGAGGATGCTCTGGTCAAACTCCATCTCATCCAAACTCCATCTCAGATGATCGCAGTTCGACCACAACAGTAGATTGCTTGCCTCCACCTTAAGACTCGCCAATCCGCTCTTCAATTCGACGGTCCGTTCCAGACTTATGGCCATTTCCATCAAGCGATCGAAGATCAATACTTTGATTTTGTGGTCGAAATTTTTATAATCGATGAAGAAGTTCTTCTCCACCACCATGTGCAACTTGGCTAACCTCGGATGGCGGGAGATGCTTTTTCTTTTCCTGAGAGATGATGTCAAGAGGTGGAACTGGGCCACGCGACTCGACCATCTTTGGCTCGCGCTGAGCCGGAGAAGAGGGATGGCGAGCGAAATTGCGGATCTCCAGCGTCTCCGAAGCTGCCAGGGGAGCATCCAATCGGAAGAAATTGCTTGAAGAAGCGAGTGAATTTCTAAAAGTATAGCCACACTCATCAGCAGGAAAGTTATACAGATGTCCACCGCGGGGTATTCCTTCTTATCGGGTAAGGAGAAAAATACCAACACGACACCCGGCACCGAGAGACTGATGACCCAACGGACGATGCCCCAAGCGAAGTTCAGCAACGGGGCCTTGGTGAAGAGCAGATCGTACATGAAACCGAGCTCGATCTCCACGATCTCAAAAGCCTCCATCGAACCCATGTGCGGCCCCATAAACATGCGCCGGCTGACGTCCAGGTCAACAGAGTTCACGGTCAGGCCCACAAAGAGAAGCTTGAAGGTCTTGAACGACTCGTAGGCTTGGACCAGAGGATCTTGACGGCTGCTCACCGAGCGATTCTCCGGACCCGGAATCTAGGTGATTTCATCGACTCCAACCCGGTAACCCTCCTCTGCCTTCAGAGTGTACTGCTCCATTTTCCTGGGGTATATGGGAACAACATCGGGACGCGGAAGCATCGAATCTCGTAGTCGATCTCTGCTCGCCAAGTACAGACACAGCGCCCTCTCCGCAAATTTGATAAACCCCACCAGTATCATACCCTCCGCTAACATCCACAGTGTAGACTTCGACAACGCCATGGAGTAAATGTAACCCGCTAGTCCTACCTGGACACAAAGCCGCGCCAACTGCCTCAGCCATAGCTCGTTGTCTGCCAGGGCATACGCAGAGACCGTGTCGGGGCCCCCCAAGTGGAGGAGAAGGAACGGCGCCCAGAACGCTGTGATCTGGCTCTTTGGATCAATCGTCCCCTTAGTTTCCTCAATGCTGGCCAAGCGGTGCGAGAGGACACCGAGCGTGAGGGTCGCAATGGAGTCGGCCAATAGGTACGTCGTCCAGACCACGACTTGGATCCAGTTCCTGACAATGGATTTCCTCCGGCTGCCCTGAGACGCAAGGGTCAATTGGAGGAACAAGCTGAGGAGGACGAGCAACCGAAGCTCCCACTCTTCCCATAGTTCACGGATGTTTTCGGGGAGCAGGAAAAATCCCATCACCGAAAGGCGCAAAGATCGAGGCGGTGTCTCAAAAAGCGGTCAAACTTGGGATTTGGAGAGAGAGAGAGAGAGAGAGAGAGAGCGCAAAGCAAGGCAAAGTAGCCTCAGCCTTGAATTCACCTCAGCATCATCCTTAGAACTGCCGCCATTATATAAGCATTAACTTGGGACAGGAAGCAAATTCAGAAGCACCTATTTACCTTGCATAACATTACAAGGAACCAAAAAAATAAAAAAGTAGCAGATTTCTCTAAACAGCGCGACACATTATTCGCAACTCCACTTTTGGATACACAATTGTTAAGTGATCCTCTATATTTGCCACAAGTGGAAGTAAAGCGACAAAATTAGATTCCAACATTCGTATTAGCATGAGTATGACCTGCTTTAATTGAAAAGATCAAAATATAAGCTAAAAGTTAAAGCTTGGTTTCTCAATTACTGCTCTAAATTTGAATCCAGTGAACCTCACTCCAATCATTGTGATTTTCACGTTTTGTCCAGCACGCATCATGAGTCTGACATGACTCATATGGAATACAGAATGATGAAAATGTCAAAAGAGGGTTATAAATACTCACTCCAAATTGAAACAATTTCGAAGCATTGAGTCGATTGTTTTGATTTCAATGGATAATCATATTATTTCCTTGAACGCTAATCTGCTTGCCAAATCTATGAACAAAGTAGTCAGCACAATAAAACATCCACGGGAGTGAGTTTATCTCACACCATATTACTGTTAGCTGATGCGATTTATGACCCCCATGTTCACAAGTTGTCATCCATGTTTGAATCGTTGGCATGAGGTGTGTGACACTGACTAGACAATTTTCTCATTTATACATGATGTTTCACAATGATGCACGTGATGCCTGACGGTTATTGAACATTTTGATCTTTCACATGCTGCCTGCGAAGGACATGCAACTGGTGGCCAAACCTCTAGCTGAACTTAACTAAGCCCTCAACATTGCAAATCAAAATCTTCCTCCAATGCTGTACAGCGTTTCCTAATGCGAATCCTCACCTGTTGAACTCGGGCAGCAGGAAAAGAGAGAAGGAGATGTCGCAGCAAAAACAACTATCTTCCCATGGTGAAATAGACACGTGCATGCAAGTGGGTGGGGCGAGCCCGACTTGAGCAGGAAACCTCGATTCACCTTTGCACTTCTTATCATCCCTCGCGGTGGGGTCGATATTAGCCTGACGCCTGTCGATTGAAAGGGAACGAGCAGTTAAAAATTTAACGGTGACGACGGTCAATATTACCAATCTATACCCCACTAAAGACAGCAATTTTGGAGAATAAGACTTCTCATTAATATCAGAGACGACAGTAATGCCCACAAAACCAGCAAGCATCCCATGTACAATGGCAAAACAAAAGTCCCGGGCACTGCAAAACCAGTAATATTCGCATATCACTGGAAAAAGAGAGAATGATATTCGTAAAACAAGGATAAATTTTGCGCAGAAGGCCATCCCACGATCCTCGAAATTACCATGCAGCTGATGAGTAGTATAATTATGGAGAAACGAAGGTAAGCCTGGCGTAATTGCCCGGAGAGAATCTCTGTATCTTTGTGGTAAATCTGCAAGATGAAAATATAAGCGGCGGTCAAGCTTGTTTTCTCAAGTAAAAGGTCTATTTTATGTAGTTCAAACATCATGCACGTATTTATAAGGACCCATAAGAAATTGTAACTTTCAGACGCCACATCGAATCTTCAAAACCACATGTGAGATTTAAAAATACTTGAAATTTAGTGGGGCAGATGAGTCGATGGGAAGATGAATAAATTATCGCGATAGAAATCTATGATGGCTGAAATATGAACACAAGAGAAATGGCAACTCCATTCTACGAGAGAGTGCCGGTGATGCGAGAACTATTATTTGGGTATGGGTCACATGGCATGCATTACGATCAATGATAAGATGAGATTTATATAGTTAGTAACACAGTTGATTGATTTAAAGATAGTGCGCACTAGGGATGAGCATCGGTCTAGGGTCAATCTTGGACTAGCCCAACCCCACCGGTTTTGGTTTGGTTTTCAGGGAGATTGGGTTAGTCCTAAGATTTCTGAACCAACATTGTGCGAATTGGTCCTCGGTCCTAGGAGTTTAGGATTGGTCCAACCTAAATCAATCATGACATCTAATATATTATTTATAATTTTTATATATAAAGAAAATCCTAAAATAAATGACGTTAACAACATTAAATAGCTCATTAGTGAGGAGTTTAAGAAATTTTACATTATTCTTTGATAACTTCGATTTTTAATGTCTTTTACAATGTTAACAACCATAATTTACAAATTAGGAAATTGTTCTTGTGAGGAGCCCTTACGGCGTCCAAAAAGGCATATATAGTTTCTCACAGCATTTTCCTCTAGTACTATTCTGTTCTGTCTTATTTGTTTTCTTAATTAGTGCACACAAAAAAAGGTGTGAAAAAAACTCCCTTTTTTATGATTAGAATGTGGCCTACAATGTAAACTGAACTTATTAATATTAAATTGTTAAAGAAAGACCCTCTTTTCGGTGGTTTTATTAAAAAATTATGATGGATCCCATAGAAACTTTTTGTTTATTTTTTGATTATTTAGATGATAATAGTGGGATTAATTTTTGGGGTTTAGAGGTGGGCCGGACTGAAAAGGCTGGGCCTACACTTGAGATTTCTATAATAACAGCAGAAGAAAGTAAAAACCATTTGGGACTTGATTCTGCTTTGGAGGATCCCAAGCTTGAATGATCGTGGCCATTCGATACGGCTTTTGAAAATGAGGAGAAAATGGAGAAAAAAATTTGGAAATTAAACATATTGTTTGGCTGTCGAAATTCCCATAGTTACTAAATTTAGAGGGTGTTTATGATAAGTGTGTGTTGGGAATAACGGATCCCCGAAAACCGGATTCGACACTAAATCGAACTCCTAAATCAATGCGGAAGCGAAACCCGGGAAAATCACGTATCACCGATCGTAAAGCACACCACGGATTCAAGCGTACCTTGTTAGCCACAGATTAAACACCAATACTGAAGACCGAGGAAGAAATTCTGATTCGATGATGTCAATTTGCCTTGAAAAGGGAAACAACGTGCCTTAAGCGTTTGGAGGGAAAGAGAGTGAGAAGCGTATGTTAGAATGGCCAAAAGGTTGTCTTCTCTCTCTCTCTCCTCCCTTTTATACCTTCCCCCATCCACGGGCCCTATTCCCGTGGGCCGGGCTTTTTGGGCCCAACTTGGGCGGACAGGCCAACTCAGGCCCATCAATAAAGAAAAAATCCATCATCTCCCACTCGCACATGGTGGTCCAAAACCAACATGGGCGGACAGGCCCTACTCAACCCCATCAGAGAAAAATCCATCATAGACTCTCACTTAACATGGTGGGCCGAACAGAATCCTCTTTTCCTCTCTTCAACATTCATACCGGTGAATAAGCCTTGCGACCAGCATACTTTGAGAGCTCGTTGCCATACATCTGTTAGGAATATATAGCAGCTCATAATGGGCATCACATCCTGAGTAGATTTAGTATGCAGTACCCTAGATCGATCAATCACATTTATATCTCTCTTGATCTCTTTCAAACAATGATATAATATATATATATATATATATATATATATATATATATATATATATATATATTGTATTCACAATTATGATTATCACAAAGACAGTCATAATTGGTTAACCGGTGAATACAAAACTACAATGTGATTCTCCAAATTCGATCTTCCTCTTTCCTTCAAACTCTCAATTTCAGTTCAGCTTGTTTTTATAGAAATGCCCCATTAGATCGAATCAAACTCATGACCATTGGCAACATGCTAAGATAGCAAACACTAAATAGAAATCTTGAGAATAAGTAAGAGTTGTGAGGGGACTAAAATAGAGGAACTCTTTTCCTCAAGAGTCTCACACGACATAAAAGTTGAGATCAAACTTTTGTCACTCTTATTGGTCGTCTTATGCATACGTAGTATGAAATACGTATTACGGTATTAACTCCTTTCCCATGGAGCGTATGTCTACACCTTTCAATACAGTACAGATGATAGTTCAGACATACCCAATGTCTAACTTGAGTTCACGTATCTACTCATTCACAAAAAAATCATCAGAACTCACATATGGCATCTAAAATAGATAAAGTAAAACATGTGGGGTATTTTACTTTCGAACATAGTAAGTATTATGTCATCATCTTAACACTTAGTTAAGGCGACATACGTGTTTTAAGCTTGAGCTCTCAATTATCACCTAGATAATAAGCTTAAAAACAGTCTCATCTCTATTTATCACACAGTAAATAGAGGCGATTACCCGTGTGAGTGAGCTAATCTTATATGTGTTCGACATACTTTCTCAAAATAATGCACTGAGCATTAAGATGCATAAAGATCAAACAAAATTTCATAGGCATTAATGATGAAAACACAAATTCATCAAATGTGAACACTTAGGGAAAATACAATATTTAGTACATCAGTCTCTACGCAATCCTTGAGATTTCATATGGCCACAAAACACATCTCTAGGTATTAGCTTTGTCATAGGATCTGCTACCATTCTATGCGTAGTATGTACTTTAAGTTCACATCCTTTCGTGCAACCATATCCTTTACAAAATTATACTTGGTATCTATGTGTTCGGTATTGCCATGATATTTTGGATCTTTGGTGTACGCTTTTTCTGCTTGGCTATCACAGTTAACCAACAATGAATCTGCAGCACTTCCAATAACACCTAAATAATCCAAAAAATCTCTTAAGCCAAACATCTTCTTATACTGCTGCTGATAATACCACAAACTCAACTTCTATCGTGGACAAGGCTATACACTTTTGTTTCTTACTGCTCCAACATATGGTGCCATTATTCGGTAAGAAAACAAATCCAGAGGTAGATTTTCTTTCATCTAAATCTCCTCCCCAATCAGTATCACAATAGCCTTTGAGTTGCAGATCCTTTCCTTAATAACTCAACGTATAATCAGCAGTCCCCTTTAGATACCTTAGTATTCTCTTAAAGGCTTTCCAATGTGCTTGACTTGGATTGGATTGGTATCTGCTCATCATTCCAACTGCAAAACATATGTCAAGTCTTGTACACATCATAATGTACATCAAGCTTCTAATAGCACTAGCATAAGGAACATGTTTCATTTGTTCCTTCTCTTGTGGAGTCCTTAGACACAGTATGTGGCTCAATCCTTCACCTTTTGCAATAGGAGTGTTTATGGGTTTACAGTCCTGCATACGAAATCGTTCAAGAACCTTATTTATATAGGTTTCTTGCGAAAGAAACAACGATCTATTCGAACGATCTCTCGAAATCTTAACTCTAAGAATGTATGCAGCCTCACCCATATTCTTCATCTCAAAGTTAGAAGACAATCATCTCTTGACAATATTAACCAACTCCATATTGCTTCCGGCAATCAGTATATCATCAACATATAATGATATGATCACAAATTAATCATTGGATCTTTTGATATATACACAATGATCCTCATCAATCATTTTAAAATCATATGTCATTATGGCATTATGAAAACGTATATACCATTGTCTTGATGACTGCTTAAGACCATATATTGACCTCAAAAGTCGACATACTTTTTCTTCTTGGCCTTTTACTATGAAACCAGCAGGTTGTTCCATATATATTTCTTCATCTAATTCTCCATTGAGGAAAGCAGTCTTTACATCCATCTGATGTAACTCAAGATCCAGACTAGCCACTATTGCCAGAATAATGCGAATCGAGGTAAATCTTACTACAGGAAAAAACGTATCTTCATAATCAATTCCTTCCTGTTGATTATACCCCTTTGCCACAAGGCGAGCTTTATGCCTTTCTATCGAGCCATCAGCCTTTCGCTTTATTTTGAGAATCCACTCGTTTCCAATAGTTTTGTGTCCTTTTCGAAGATCAATCAGTTCCCAGACTTGGTTTGATTTTATTGACTCAATTTCCTCTTTCATTGCATGAATCCATTTTTCCTTATTAGGGCAATGCAGAGCCTCATTAATATTTCTTGGCTCATCCTCATCTTGTGGAGCAATCATAAAAGTTTCCCCTTCAATGTCAAAACGTCGACGGGGAATACTTTGGCAACTTGTTCACCGTATGGGAAATTGCACACTTAGCACATCATTCCCCATTATGCTCCCACTAGGATTAGATAATGATAACGACATCTCATCATATTGTTGTAATTGAGAATGAGTTGAAATTAATTCATCACTTCTCATATTACTCCCACTTGGACGAATTCCACTAATATCATTATCTTAATCCAAGATTTCAAAATAGGAAGTAATCTTCCCCTATTTCGCTCTTCTTAGGAAATTCATCCACTAAGAATGTGACATCTCGTGATTCAAATTCAGTTATACTCCCACTTTCCTGCTCACCTATGAACACATCCCTTTTCGAGTGTTCGCAGTATCTCATGAAAATACTCTTATTCCTTTTGGGACCCAATTTCCCAAACTTGTGAGAGGACTCATGAGTATAGGCAGCATAACCCCATGGCTTAAGAAAACTTAAGTCTAGTGTTCTACCTGTCTATAGCTCATATGGAGTGGAAGTAATTGATTTGGAAGGCACCCGGTTAAGTATATAGGCAGCAGTTAACAACACATCACTCCTAAAAGTGATAGGTAAGTTAGCATGCGCCATCATGGACCTAACCATTCCAGTAGGGTTCTGTTTCTTCTCTCTGCAACACCATTTTGTTGAGGAGTGTTTGGAATAGACAACTGTTTTTTATTCCTTTTTCATCACATAATTTTCTGAACTCATCAGATAAATATTCTCGACCTCGATCGGATCTCAATGCTTTTATTTTCTTGTCTAATTGATTTTCTACTAGGTTCATAAACCTTTTGAAACAACATAATGCTTCAGACTTATGATAAATCAAATAGACATATCGAATCGAGTATAATCATATATAAAAATGATGAAATAAACAGCCCTATGCCTTCCTCTCACAGTCATTGGACCACAGACATCAGAATGGATTAAATGCATAGGAAATTAAGCTCTTTTATCTTTTTTAAATGGTTTCCTTGTTGTTTTCCCTACTAGGCAATGCTCACATATGGACAAATCGACTTTTTCCATGTTGCCCAACAAGCCCTCTATGGCTAGTCTATTCATACGTTGTTGGCCCATATGACCAAGTCTAGCATGCCACACAATCACATCATTGTCATATAAAGAAGAAGACGTGAAACAAGGGAATAACAAATATTGACATCACCATAGTCAACATTTAGTATAATACAACCATCCAGAAAATAATCACAACCATAGTAGTTTGTATCCAAATACAAATCTACACCTCTATTATGGAAGTTCATATAAAAATCAAGCTTGACCAACACCAAAACAGACACTTAAATTTCGACGAATCTCCAGAGCATATAGAACATCAAGGTGCGTCCACCACTCATGTTCAATCGGCAAGTGCCAATCCCTTTAACTTCAGCTCTGGAATTATTTCCCTCATAGATCCACTTAGTTACAGTTGGTATCGTCAAAATTCCACGAAGGATCCTCTATCCTTCGCTATATGGTCTGTCGCTCCTGAATCTACAGTCCACAAAGGATTGGATTCAGCCAATAATACAGAACTTGACACATAAGCAAAGTTCTCAAATGTACAAGAGGTATTTACCTTTTTCGGCTCACAACAGTTACGAGCATAGTGACCTCTCTTGTCACAATTGTAACATCTCACCCTTAACATTTTCTTCACTTGAGGACGTTTTCCTCTCTTGTGTTGGTTAACTCTTGATTTCTTGCAACAAGGACTTGATCCTTTGCAATCCCACATATTGA
Organism: Eucalyptus caleyi; assembly: GCA_014182885.2. Taxonomy (NCBI): domain Eukaryota; kingdom Viridiplantae; phylum Streptophyta; class Magnoliopsida; order Myrtales; family Myrtaceae; genus Eucalyptus; species Eucalyptus caleyi. The sequence goes on from CM024475.2 coordinate 32,683,008, forward strand.
ACGAATCAATACGCTTGCACTTAGAGCTCAAAGCCCTTTCTAAGCAAGAACCAGCATTGCAAATGTCCGTTTTTGGCTCAAATGCCGTTAGGCGATCCTCTTCTAGCTCAACGTGGCGCATGGCATCCTCAAGATCTTCCATAACATGTTCAAGAGCTTCTAGTGCTTCTTGCTTTTCCAGCACATATTGAATCTTCATATTCAATATTTCACAATTGTCGCCGTTCATATCAGCAATTACGTTCTTAGTTGCTGAAATCATCGATCTGAACACATCGAGACATACATGCACGAATAATTAATGCCTATCATTTATGCATCCACTTTGCACAGACCCATCATATCAATGAATAATTTCAAGTAAGGTTTCATAATCAAAAGGTCACTATGTTTCCAATCATCCTCCAAAAATCCTAACTTAAAATTATCATTAATATAATTGTCTTATGAAAAATTAATTCTATGAAGTTACAAAAAAACTTCTATGAACTACCCACTGATTAATTACCCCAAGAACAACCAGCAATAACGAGAAAGCAACGAGATAAATGACATCCAATAGAATAATAATGCTTTCACATAATATAACTATACATTACACTAAGCAATATATATTCAGAGAAAAAATATCGACATGGAAAGAGATATTCTCATCAAAAACATTTCAAATTAATCCAAGAAATAAATAGGGAATGTCCCTTCTAATCTATCAGCCATAATATCTGAGAAATTTGAAGGCACATTTGCCAACCATGGAAAAACTTTTGGAGAGCTTTCATGTCGCCTCCAAGGCGCATTCACTCGGCGCCATGTGGCGCTCAATCTAAGGGTTGAAGTTTTGGCCAACTCAATCCTACAGTACTCTCTTACAAAAGCTTCTACTAGTCTCTTATAACCCGGGACCATGTTGACCTCCCATAGCCGATCCAACACTGCTTGCCATTCAGGTGGAAGAGTGTTCATCAAAGCCGGCATCTTCTCAAAATCCGGCATAAAATAACCATTCCAGATGATTTCCTGTATCATCTGATTGATCCTGACTACATGTGATACTAAATCACCATCATGCCACCGATAATTAGCTAATTCTGACATCAGCCTTTTAAGTCTTGCATTTCCCTCGTCCGTTCTCGGGATTGCAAGTATCCTTGCATAACGCATCATAGTTCCTGCAACAAATGCAGAACTAAAAATGGATCACTTATAATCCATAATAAATATAAGGGAAAATACATAATTTTCCAAAATTCATGCAACAAATGCAGAATTAAAAATGGATTACTTATAACCCACATAGGCATGACTGAAAAAGAAACAAATTCCTTTTCTTTTTTTTTCCTTTTTTCGGGTCAACGGTCGGTCAACGGTCAACGGCAAGTCAACGGTCAACGGTCAAAGGCGCGCGTGGGTCAGTGGATGGGTCGGGCCGGTCGGACCGGCCGTGCCGGTCGGACGAACCGACCGCATGTGCTGCACGCGTGCACTGGCTAACGTCACGCAGACATCAGCCGACACGTGCCTCGCGCGTGAGCGTGCTGACGTCACGCAGACGTCAGCCGACACATGCGCGGCATGCGCCAGGTTGATCGGGTCGGGTCGGTCGCCGTCGAGTCGGGTCGCTGGCCGGTGACTGGCCGGCCAACCGTTGTCGGTGCTGACGTCATTAATGACGTCATCCCGACGGTTACCGACCGTTGGGTGACGTCACGATGACGTCAGCGAGTGACGTCAGCACACGTCGGTTCGCCGACCGGCGCGTGCCGTTTCGCGGTCACTGGCGCGCATGTGCCGGTTCGTCACCGGCGCGTGTGGCACACGCGCTGGCCATTGCCAGCGCTTCAAGCGCGTCGCACCCACGCGCAGCGCCTTCTGGCCGCGCGTGTGGGCGCGTGCGGCATCGTACAGCGGCGCACGACATGTCGCCGGACTCGTCTCGACGATCTCTTTCACCCAGTGCCTTCAAAATTTGATTTCGACTTACAAAAACTCGGAAAAATGGCCGAACAGCACTCGGGTGTCGGGATTTCTCGCCCCGATCCGTACGGCCGAATGGTTTTTGCGAAAAATCAATCAAAAACATCAAACAAGTTGGGAAAAACGTGAACTAGGGCTCTGATACCAATGTTGGGAATAACGGATCCCCGAAAACCGGATTCGACACTAAATCGAACCCCTAAATCAATGCGGAAGCGAAGCCCGGGAAAATCACGTATCACCGATCCTAAAGCACACCACGGATTCGAGCGTACCTTGTTAGCCACAGATTAAACAGCAATGCTGAAGACCGAGGAAGAAATTTTGATTCGATGATGTCAATTTACCTTGAAAAGGGAAACAACGTGCCTTAAGCGTTTGGAAGGAAAGAGAGAGTGAGAAGCGTACGTTAGAATGGCCAAAAGGTTGTCTTCTCTCTCTCTCTCCTCCCTTTTATACCTTCCCCCATCCACGGGCCCTATTCCCGTGGGCCGGGCTTTTTGGGCCCAACTTGGGTGGACGGGCCAACTCAGGCCCATCAATAAAGAAAAAATCCATCAGTGTGGATTTCTATTTTTGCGACATTGTCACAGAGTTTATGTGGAATTCAGGCTGACCTGATCAAAGGTTTGAAAAGAGGGTTAGAGAGAAATTTGCTTTAATCACCTTTCTAATTGGTGGATTATAAGCTGTAGGCATCGATGATATATAAAATCAACTAAATTATATTATTATGAGTGATGTCTATGAAGTTCAGTTGAAGGAAGTTTCCTTTTCTCCAAACAGGAGATGGAGACAACATGATGATTATATTGCAAAAGAATTAAATTATCATCTATATTTTTGTGTCCATACATCGGTTTACATCCTCATTTTTAAAACCTGCATTTTGCATCTTATGCTTCGTTGCTAGATTTCAACTTCTGTCTTCCCCCAGTGATCCTTATTAATTTATTTATCAAAGTACCATCTTCTTTCTCAAACTGCCCTCTTCGCTCTCTGTCCCTCCAAGGAAAAACGTAAACCTCTGTAATTCCTTCCTCTTTCATCCTCCTCCTCTCTCTTTTTTCCGTCCTCTCAGCCACTTCCCGCCAGACTCGGCTACTAAGGTTGGCGCTTTCTCAGTCCGAGCCGTCATCCTTGGTGACGCAGCTATCGTACCAAGGTCCACATACCAGGAAACAAATTTTAGAACCTCGCCCTTGATCTCCAGGTTGTCATTCTGGATGGGCCCGGTTTTATCCACGAGGAGAGAGCCCAACAAGTTTGGGACGAAATTCTCAACTTCTTCCGTAAACTTCCTGCTGAACAGCAACTTTTGTTGGTCTTTATCATGCTGCGGAAAGTTTCTGGGTGTCCCACTACCTTCCCCACCTTCTCTCCACTGTGCAGTGTTCGTGCCAATATCAGTCGACGGAAGAATGAGATCATTTGCATAGTCACGTGCTTCTTCCGTCCCTCATGAAATGAATCGTGCATTTTCTCCCTGATGTCTTCCCTCGTGAAATGAATCGCAATTCGCTTCTTCGACGGCAAAATGACCTTTGGATTGGCAAAACTTGGCACAGAGGATATTTTAGTGCCAAAAGTTCAGAAATATACACTTAAGTGCAACTTTTTTTTTCAAGATTGGAACATCTGAGTATCAAGTCCGACGAAAGTGGCCAAAAATATTACGTGGCAATTTTTAATAATAACTCACCTACGTGGCACATCGGAGAGTTGAGTCAGCAATGAACAACTAAAATGATGTCGCTTTTTTTTTTTTTTTTAATTCCTTAAATTTTGATATAAATATTAATTAAATTAAAATATTTATATTTATTTATTAAAAAAGGGAGGAGGCTGGAGGCGAGGGCTCAGCCCTTGCCGTTGCCTCCCACCGTCGCCAAGAAGGGTCGGCGATGGTGGGGAGGCGACGGCGAGGGCAAGCCCTCACCTTCGTGATTTGCTTATGCTTTTTTTTTTTTATGTTTAAATTTAGTTTCAAATTTAATTTAATTAATATTTATATTAAAATTCAAATCGAGGCAAAACAATGTCGTTTTGTACTTGTCTCGTTGGAAAATAACACATTAGCATTTTGATTGGTGTTTTGGCACTTAACTGATTTATTTTGCTCTGATTTTGGCACTTAAGTATACTTTTCCAAGTTTTTGGTAATTAAGTGTTCCCCGTGTCAAATTTTGACACTCTAAGTGTTCGGCTCCCCTTCTTCTGCATATGCCGTGCTTAGACTCCTGTTAAGAGAATTGAGAATCCATGAAACTACCATGAAATCATAAATGTCCCATACATTAAGTTAGGGAGCCATTTGATCCGGCTTCTCTAATGGTCCATCAATAAACCCAATATTTTTAGCTCACAATGCGCATATTGTCGCCTTTGACCATGTTATATAGTTATCCATAGTTAGCATGCATGAAATGAGTACACTTCTAGGATTAAAAGAGGTGTTGAGATGATATGGTAGAAAGGGTCGATCACTATCTTTGCAGATGCTTCCACAGCCATATTGTAAACAATGCGGGTCAAATTGTTTAATGTGTTTAAGGTCTTTGCATTGATATCAATGTTGGGTGGTACCGGGCCTTTTTTCTCCCTAAAAATTATCTCTAAAGGTAAGGCTTTATTTCTCCCTTACACATTGGGTCCTCGGTCAAAGATGCAACGACCCGTAACTCTTCTATATGACTATTGGGTCTAGACTTATTAGCAACCTTGACTCTAATATTATGAGAGATTTTGTATGACATTTTAAAAGTTTAAGCTATTAGATTAATGCGTGGTTTAATATCTCACTTTACTGAACTTTAATCTTGAGTTTTTCCGGTCTATAAAACTTGCAGCTCGTTATATGTTGAGCACCGTGGATTCACAGGCCGACTGAACTAGCATGCCGAGTTCTCTCGTGAGCCTGAATAATCATGTCTTCAAATGCTTATGATTTGAGGTTGGAACACATGCTTTACTAGTCACATGCGAGTTTGAAAAATAGGCCGTGGACAATTCAGCCGCAGCGATGGAGAAAAATTACACATAAACGTACAATTTGAGGGGAAAAGCAATATAATTTCCTTAGAAGATAATAGAAGAAAATGATTTTGCTTTAGATCCTGTCCTACCTCTTCATCCATTTGAAATTTTGAATTAGTCTTTCCTTACCTCTTACTTTTCACCAAATCTCTATGAACATACACAAAATTACCGAACCTCAAAGGCATTTTCTGCTTCCCTGCTGGTTTTTCTAACTATTTAGATTGATCATAAAATATCAATTACGTATTATCAGGAAATTTCATATGTAAGAAAATATTTTGTGATAACCGTTAGAAAAAGTGATTTTTGATTTCCTAAACTTTTGTTGTTGCTAGCCAAGCGTTGATGTCTAAGTAATTTGCAAGTGAAGTTCATTTCCATAGTTTTTTTTTTTTTTTTTAAATTTAGCTGTCAAACCAGAAAAGTTATGTCTAATCAAAGGATTAAAGACTAAAGTCAAAGAATTAGTTGTAAGATTGCATTAGTTGTGAATCCCCGTAATTCCAGTATGAAGAAATGGTAGGAATGAATAACCTCAAGGAATTAAAGAAATAAAATATGTTTAAGGGAACAATCTATAAATCACCAAAGGGTACGGTTGCGATTTTGCACAGATATTCGCATTTTCGTTGCTCTTCATAAACATGATGTAAATAAATATGACATTACCAACAAATCGAAATTAAAGTAGATTTGGTCAAAATCAGATAACAATTCTGTCAAGGATAATTTTTTGCCTGGTGAAGTCATTTTAGTGGCTAACTTTCAAGACATGGAGAAGTTGCCGGATAATTTATGGAGATAAAAAGACAAAGAAACCAACATGGGGATAGAGATCAGCTCTTTTTTGCCCCTTCTCCTCCGATTACCAAGCTGAAGGTAAATTTCATTATAAAGTAATTATAGAATATTTAGTTATTCATTTTGGATCATACGACGATGGATGTCACTAATAAAGATTTTTTTTTTTTTTTGAAAAATGAAAATAATCTATGCATATAGAATTTGAAGTGAAATATTCTCTGATGTAGTAGCATATTGCGCGCTATGCGTGCGTATCGTTTAGCAATTTATTAAGAGAAATTAGCAAGAGTTCATATATAAAAAACAAAAAAAGATCAACTCTCAAATAAGTTTCCTTAGTGCCAAAGGCGGAGCCTTGACCTAGTGGAGTATAACGACCGAATGAATCGATAAATATAGCATATGTGTACCTCCCAAATTATACCAAATTACTACATCCCCAAAAATGCTCGACATAATAGAAAATTTGGTGGCAATATTTTGAGACTAATTAAAAGTAAACCTATTAAGCCATTCTATTGCGTTAGTAGATGTAAGACCCAAAAAAAAAAAAAAAACAACAACAACAACAAAAAGTTTCTTTCTTACTCTTACATATCCAACTTGAATGAAAATATTATCATACTTTGTACATATTAGGAATCATGATGGATTTACATGTATTTTGAAATAAATTTCTCTATAATATAATTGTTGTTCCTTGTTTATTTTACAATATAAAAGTCCATAATACTATAAGATGTTTGCAAATAGATTGAGACTTTAAAAAAATATCTCAAATTTTGTACTTTGATTAGCAAAAATTTTAAACTTTTATTCGTTAAATTTTACTGTCAAATTATCAAGTTATATGACATGGGACAGTTGACCAGTATACCAATTTGGGATTTTACGCTCCATTAGTCACAGTTTACAATTTTTTTGATTTTTGTTGTTGTATTAATCTAATTTAGCGGGGGATATATTTGTCACAAATTTATCAGTTTTTGGTTTTTTGCGGTCGAATAAATTAGTTTGGGATAAATCTGTCATAAATGTACTAGTTTAGGGCTTTTTATGGTCAGTCGGGGTAAATTTGTCGCATATGTACCAGTTTGGGGTTTTTCATTGTGAAAAAAATAGTTTAGGGTAAATTTGTCACAGATGTACCAGTTTTTGGTTTTTCAAGGTATTAACCCTAATAATAATGAGCAAAGTATTGCAGACACTTCTTCAAGATTTAAATTGACTTGACTATTTTCAAGATTCAGTGAGTAAGAACAATCATATAATGGGAGATAGTATCCATAATCAGAAGTTGGAAATCGAGATAAATTTCGGCATGGATAGGTCTTCCATGAAGTTTTAAAATATTTCCAGCCAATAAAGGGTGAGGTTATACCTGGCAAGTCAACTATTCAATATGTGTTAAGCTGAAGTGCAAAACATCCATAAATGAAAAACTTTTCTGATCTGCTATTATTTTATTTGACATGGTAATAGGGAGGCACATGACGGGCTTTGGAGACCACAATTATGAGAAGGGACATCATATTCACTCTCCATTAAGCACTAGAGCTTCTCTCTTAGGTCATTTATCACTTGGTCTACATATTCTAATGTAATCAATTTCAAGTTCTATGCCATGTGCATACCATTTGAACTTTGACACTGTTCTCCAAGATGTTTAAGGCTTTCACTATATTGTATTGGAAGCATCAAAACAATTATTGCTGAATGTATAAAATTCGCATCTACATGGTTAAGCCAACTTGTAATAGATTAACTGAGAGTGCAATATTCATGTACTGAATAATGATGTCAAAGTAATCAGGCATACATAATAATATCAGAAGTATGGGACAGCAAAGGACAAAAAGTGCAAAAGCAAAGTAAGAACTTTTAAGTCCTAGTGGGATGGATGCTCTGGTTTCTTATTTTTGCAAAGTGTCTAGTCAATGGTATTATTCAAGCATATATGGATAAGCCACTCCATTGATAGAATGAAGATGGGAACCTCATAAATTGCCCATGCCATCTAAAATAATCTGTTGGTCGCACGAAGAACTAAAAGCAGAGAAAAGAGAACTACAGGAGCCAACATAATTGTACATACCATGAATGGACTGACATGCAGGGGCTTCGCGACCAAATCAGAATTTGGATTGAAAACAAACAAAACCCTCTCACCCCATGGTGTATTAGTTACCTATACCAATAAAAGTCCATCAACTAACTACAAATGTTGACATAAAAGTAAGCATCTTTACAAAAACACAAGATGTCAAATCATAATATAATTGCCAGTTGACATAGTGAAAGGTTTTAACATTTAATGGTTGAAGTCGGTGGCTGTAACAATAATCCCACAAAAAGCAAGCAAGAAAGATACGTCAGATGCATTTACATGAGAATACAAGGAGAATGCACGGGATAAGATGGTCGGCAATATATTCCAGTGACTTTACTGTATTACATATAATAAAGAGTGGTGGCTCTAAATTCGACATATCAATACGAGACCCGTACACCCCTGCATTATGTAGATTTCATACTGACAATCCTACATTTTTGATTCCATAGTTTCACCTACTAATGCTTTAAAAACATGCATTGCTTATGTGTTGATCACATTGAATCAATCCCAGTGAGCCAAAAGATTAGATGTAGTCATAATTAGTAGATTATCCAATAACCACAACTATATAATCCATATGATATATGTTTGGCTGGCTGATATCCATTTCCGAAACAAGCGAGTCTCTAGTTCGTCTCTAGTTCGATGTCCAATGTAGGCGGTAGCATAATACTTAGTAAAATAAAGCAAAGCAACACCCCCTCTACATAAACCAAATTCCCTTAATGTTCACTGCACTAACTGCAGTCAGTCGAACAGGTCTTAATTTTTGCGCATTTCCATGGGAGGGTATCAATTGGTTTGAGTCCTACTTCGGTGTTGTAGCTACTACAAGTCAGTCAAAAGGGGTTCTCTAGATTTCAAGCAAAACCAGGTTTTGACAGCATTCTTAACAAGCCAAAACACGCGTCCCCACAATTCACGCAAACCTTTGTAAGCAGACGAATTGGAAAACTCAGTATACCTCAGCAATACACTTGCGCAGATATTGAGCGGCACCTTCTAGATCATAGCAATAGTACAAGCTCGATGGGTTCTGTTCATATCCCACGCTAGGAGGTATTGTCAAGAGAAATCTGCAAAAGAAAAACAAATACCTTAGCTTCCAGACAACCGCACCTCAATAACTAGAACTTAGTAAAAAGACAATTTGAACCAAACGAAAAGGGGAAATGAAAGAAGAATTCACGCATTTGAAACATGTGCAATTCAAGGGTTTGATCACAATTGCGGTCGCAGCGGAAGCGGGGATTGCGAACACATTCTTGAAATGACTTCATAAAGCACAGCATGACGAAATCGAACTAAAACGAAGTAAGGGAACTTTTACAGAAATCATTACATGGGTCCACTCGTATCAGCGAACTGTCGAGCCTCGTCGGCGGAGAGTTGGCCGGGCGGCGCGCAGGGCGCGCGGTCGAGGTCGACGAGCGCGTACTTCACGTTGTACCGGAACGAGTGGTGGACGGGGCGGCGGCGCTCGTGCCAGACGATGCCCTCGTAGAGAGCGCCGCCACCACCGCCGCCGTCGACCGGGGAGGAACCGCCGGTGGAGGCTGCAACACGGTGGCGGAGCAGCTGCCGAAGGAGGGCGTGGAGGGGGAGGACGAGGGAGAGGACGAGGGACGTGAACCACGTAGCGACGATGGAGCCCAGCAGATAGAGAGCTTCCATCGCTGATAGTTGTGGCGGGGGATGCCATGTCGGAGCTATTTTTCTTAGCTTTTTGTCACGATCCTCAACGGTTGGATCATCAATGGTCCTATAACATCCGTCCATTTTTTCACTTCACAAAGTTGACCGGCTTAAGGGAGTGACGATGGCGGAGGCGGAGATGCAGGTGACGTGCCAGAGGTGGTGGACCGGAGCTCAGGATGCGACCGGCGAGCTCCCGAGAGATATTTAAAAGAGGGCTTTGTGCGGCCTGAGGGAGTGTCTCGAGGACAGTGGAGGCATCGTGCCGGAGGCTATGCCGAAGGCCGTGGAGGCGTCGTGCATGCGATTTTTGTGTGAGAGAGACTTCGTGCGGCTTGATGGAGAAGACACAAGAGAAAGGGCACTTCAAATGCCAAGGGCGGGAGAAGACAGAAAAGGACGCAGTCATTAATGAAGAGAGGAAGGAGAACGCAAAAATTTGACTAAAAATGAAAGCGGGACTCGACTCCAAGTGGAGCCACGTTGCAACACGTGTCGCATCATGATTAGGCGGGCGCACGGTGACATGGCACACCTGGCCCACCCAATATTTTCTCTATTCTTTACTTTTCAAAGGAGACACACTTTTGAATTAAAGAAAAAAAAAATAGGCTCACAGAAAACTGTGTGGCTAAAAACTGGGTAGAGTTTCTTCCAAGATGTGAGTACTCCGAGAAAATATTGGGTACCTAACAGTGCCACGCAATCCGTGCTCTGATCCATTCACGGGTCGACACCTATCCAGGGACAGGTCCACGTCTGCTTTCTCTTCTCGTCGCTTCTTTCCTCCCAATAACTCTCGGCTCGGCTGGTGGCTCGGCTCGACTGACAGGAGAGAGGACGGATGAATGGGTAATAAATGCGCGCAGCACTCCCGCTTAAAATTTCTCTCTCCTCGCTTAAATTTTCTGGATTTTGTCTCTCTCTCCTCGTGGAAGACTCTTTGCTCTCTCTTCCTCCTCCGACGCTCCTTCCGGTCTAGCGATTCCTCCGACGACCGTCGCTCCCTCCTGACGACGGCCTTTCTCTCTCCACTCGACGGCCTCATCTCAGGGCTCCATTCTCTCGGTGCACTTTTTCCTAAATCGCGCTCTCTCCCGATGGCCGATTTCGCTCGCCTCTCTCCGTCCCCCGACTCGCGACCGAGAAGCAATTGCTCCGCCCTGCTCGAAGCAATCCTCGAGAAGCCCTAAATCTGCGACCGCATGTCAGGTTCGATTTTATTTCCGGGTTTTCATGTTCGCATCTTTGTTTTGGGGGAGAAAGCTTGGCCTAAATCTGCGACCAGAAGTTCGCTGGTTTCTTGCTTCCGATTGAAAGCACAGCAACGCGAGAAAGCTTAGGCGAACCGTTGATGAGAAAACGCCAGTGATTTAATTTGCTTGCTGTTCGACCATTGTTTCGTGCAGATACTTGAGCACTTGGCAGATCTCAAGTCTCCTTGGAACTGCCCCGATGGAAGGCCGGTCATGCATCGTTTGGTCGACTTGATGGCAATAAGCAAAAGGTAAGACAAGGACTCTGCTTAGTTCTGGTGATTCATGACTTGATGCTGCCGTCAAGTGCATCGTTTGCTGCAATGTCGTTCTTACATAAGCGAACTTACAGATGCTGGTCTCACCAGTCTAAGGATGGAAGCATATATCTGAGATGTCGCTCAATTATTTGCCTCTACATTTAGCATTGCCTTGACTCTTTCGATTATTTACTTGAATTTTAACAGTACTAAGGTTTTGTCTGATTTCCCGCTCTTGTCATCCCGATCTTTGGTTTGTTATATGCAATCTCTTCACAATCTTCACTATCTATAGCTAGTGATCTACAGAATGACTGTTAACATATCTTGGTTCTTTTGTTGTTTATTGTAATCTATGGTTGAATATTGGCTCTTTTGCCTTTTGAAGTAATCTGAGATTTTGGAGCATGTTTGGTGATTACGGAAGGATTTCTTCCTCAAGAACTAATGTGTTGGAGCTGTTTTTTATGAACTTCTTTAATCATTTAATAGATTTTTCCATTGCTATCCAAAATGATGTTATCTTTTCTTTCCATCTAGGTCTTTGAGAATATAATCATCAATTTAAGATGGTGCATACATGTTCATAGTACGTCTCTAACCAGCAGGCCTCAGCTAATGTTAATTTTGTTTATTCGGATGTGTACGTTTGCAAGGTGACAGCTAGAATTTGTTTTATTATCCCTTGGTCATATCTTTCTGAGGGTTGCTTCTTGGAAAAGCTGCGGCCTGCAGGGGCTTTGAGTTCCTGTAGACTGTAGAGGAAAATGAAAATGTGTGAAATGTGAGTGGGACTGGAAAAGGCAATAGCACTCTGTAGCTGATGTTGGAGATTTGTTTCTTGGTTATTGTATTTTGAAGCAGTCCTAGCTCTATCATTTTGTTGAAAAGAAGTACCCCCAACAAAAAGATGTGTGACTATTACCAAACATCATCTCTGTGTTTGTCTTCAGCTGATAGATATGACTCTCTTGGAAGTATTTCTTTGGATTAACTGTGCACCTTAGAAATTTACATGCTTTTACTCCTGCGTCTTTGCTGTCATTTAATGAATGCGAGCATTGTGGTAGGTTACATAAGCACATCAATAAACGATGGTCCTGGATGTTTAACATTGAGATGTCCTGATCCATCTTGTGGTGCTGCCGTCGGTCAAGACATGATAAATCTATTAGCACCTAAAGAAGATAAGAAAAAGTATTCTCAATATCTTCTTCGCTCGTACATTGAAGACAATAGAAAGGTATATGTGCAACCGTATTCTTTTTCTTTGTCTGAAGTTTTTTTTTTTTTTAAATTTTAAAGTGTGATAATGACTTTGCACTACTGGGTGCCTCTTAAATGAAATATAACTTCCTTTACCTCATTTTCCTACTGCCAGACCAAGTGGTGTCCTGCCCCTGGTTGTGAATATGCTGTAGAATATATTGCTGGTAGTGAAGGTTACGATGTTTCCTACCAATGCTCATTCAACTTTTGTTGGAATGTAAATGTAAGCTTCTTTTTGGAAATTTCTTGTATCAATATGTAGCAAGTAGTGTGTTGACATCCTTTTGATTTGATCTACTGCAGTGTACAGAGGAAGCTCACTGTCCAGTAGATTGTGGCACTGTGGCACAGTGGATCATGAAGAACAGGTGCTGAATCTGAAAACATGAACTGGTACATATAACTTTAAGCATGTAGAATTTGCCATCATTTGGGTTCTATGACAATGGTGTATAGCAGATTGTGTGGTCTTTCCTCTTTCAAGAAACAAGAATGTTTTATGTGACTTACTTAGTAGGTTGGACATAGATAGTCCTATTTTGGCATGCTTTTATCAGCAGTATGAGATATTCTAAAATCAACCAGTCGACTGCATACAGGAGTTCCACAATTATCTCCTTTCTGTAGTTAAATTTGGAATCCTTGGTTAGTGCATTCACATATTTTCTTTGGAGGAGATCCAATAATGCTAAATTGGATGATTTGTCTGGAGGATATGATGTCACCCATGTCAGTTTGAAGTTTGAACATACAACAATTCTAAATGTGTCATTTCTTTTTTTCTTATTTTAGGAAAAATACTAAGTTTAGCCACTGCAATTCTCCTTTTGATTTATTTATGCATGTTTATTACTCCCATCTGGTCCTATACAGATATAGAAGTACCAACAGGCGGGAAGAACCATCTATATGGATTATATAACAAGTCAATGCTTGCATGGAAACTGACTAGTGTTATTTTCCCTATATAGTTTTCCAGTTGATTTTTTTTTTTTTTTTTTTGGGAGGGTGGTTGGGGCGGTGGGAAATCTTTTGGAGATACCAGGTAGACTTTGTTTAAGTGTCTATATTTGTGCTTGATCTTAAAATTCTACATTCATCATCCTTCTGACCTCGACAAAAGTATAATATTAAAATTTATAGGATAAGGTCTTTTTTTCTGTTGAGGGTGGTGGATGGGACCGATGGAAATGGAGTCCAATCACTCTGCTACATTTTGAAGCTTTGATTGAGCTAGTAATGGTAGGAGGCGCTTCAACAGATCTGACGGGATGGGTTTTCTAGAATACTTTTAATGACTGATATGGTGTTGTCAAAATGGAGTCTTTTTATCCTGTTTCCGGACGGTTTTATGGGGCTTATCTCTCTGTTATTTTGTCTGCCTTTTGGGTCATACCCAGTTTATCAGAGCAGGCCAGGGATTCATGCTGAAAATATATGTTTGGAGAGTTTGTTATTTGTGAACTTGTTGGTGCCATGTTGACAACCTGTGTGAATGGAATTGAAGCTCTTTTATAGAAATAAAATTGACCTTGTGGAGAATGTTGTGATGGGACATGCTAAAGTTTGATCAACCTAGTGCCGGTTGTTTGTATCTTTCATGATTTGTTGTGGCAATATGTTTTGTTAAGGTGGGATGACAGGATAGAGCTAAGGTTTTACAGAATGTCTGGAAGAATATGACTCTTTATTTCACGTGAAATGTTGGCAATCCTACCTCAGGTTTGCCTTTAAGAATGAATTTGGACAGTCGTGCTCCCTCCAATAATTGCCACATTTTCTTAATTTGGATGCAAAAGTTTGAGGAAGTCTTAAATAAAATAGTGATTCAAGTGTCCAGAAATGTCATTATGTGCAAAAATGTGGTTGTTGCTCGGCTTTCCTAACAGATATGAAATGATATGGAGGATTCTAGCCAATTCAAAGCCTTGTCCAAAGTGTAAGCGGCCAATAGAGAAAAACCAAGGGTGTATGCATATGACTTGTACACCTCCTTGTAAATTTGAGTTCTGCTGGTAAGGTTATTTTCTTCTAAATGGAGCATTTCATTTATTTTTATGTACTCATTTTTATTGGGCATATTCTTGTTGTGATACAATGTAATTCCCTTGGAACCCGTATTGTACGCCTTACTTGTTCTATATTACTTTTGCAAACAAGCTCTGTCTGGGTGCATGGTCTGACCATGGTGAGAGAACTGGTGGTTTCTATGCCTGCAATCGTTATGAGGCCGCTAAGCAAGAGGGAGCGGTAGGAATTGAAAAACTTTGGCTTTTCTCGGGCAAAGTTATGTGAACACCGTGGAACTAACATTGTAGGTTTTGGTCGTGTGAAAATACCTTTTTGTAGTATGATGAGGCTGAGAGAAGAAGAGAGATGGCGAAAAACTCATTGGAGCGATATACTCATTATTATGAACGATGGGCGAGCAATCAATCCGTAAGTGGTGAATCTCTCCCTGTTTACTATCTCTCTCTCTCTCACTCTATAAACTGTCATATAATCTAGTCAAGGGGAATTGAGTGATCAATGATTTTTGTGTTCAGATTGAATTATCCAGGTTTAAGAATGCAGAAGCCCCTGTTTACTATCTCTCTCTCTCTCTCTCTCACTCTATAGGAATCTTTATGGCAAGTGAAGATGCCAAACTACAAAAGGTCCCATCCTTTCCATCAATAACTGAGGCTTTTTTGGAAGTGCCACCACAGCCAATATATTTCCCAACTTCCAAGTGCCACATGGACATGCTGCCGAGGCAAGAACAAGCTAAACTTGCAGCTTGTCCTGGTAGCAGCATTGTCACAGGAAGCTCTGGCAAGAGTGGGAAGCACACAGTTGCTGGTGCAAGGGTTGTGCAAGGGTTGCGCTGGATATCAAAGTCTCCTCAATCGGAGTTCACCAAAATCCAATGCAAGTGGTAATTCAGCTATAATGTTATTCAAAAATTTTGGACCTACTGGGTGCACTGCCTGATGAAAGCAGGTAGATTTGATCGGGTTCAACTGCAGGTGCATCAACTTCCTATAATTCAGCACGGGTGAGAAGATCCAGCTACCTAGAGACCATGCAATAAGGACAAATCTCATGAACTGATTAAATCTAGACCTTTGGCCTATGCAGGTGGCCCTAATCCAAAGCAGTTTGCACTAAATAGATGAGATTAGATGGATGACCTCCGGTTGCTCTTCGAGATGGTGCATCAGCATCACTATTCTAATATGCATGGCTGCCCCTCTGATCACTGGACCGCTACCCAGGATGCTATTGCTAAAGGAATCCCCATCCGTCATCAAGGCAATAAGAATTTGATAATATCTTAGAATGCAGGAGCTGCGTTGAAGGGTCTTAGACTCTAGTCTGATGCTAGTTTGACTTCCTGTGAGCGCAGCATGCCAGCTAGCTCATGTCTTGAAGCTTTAGCATTGAGGACATTTTCTCATGTAAACAGCATTTGCAACACAGCTTATGATAGCACAATTTATTTGTTTCTGGGTACGGAATTTGTGTCTCTAACGACATGCCACTCGGAATCTCGGATGGATGGTGTCATTCTGGTTGTAAAAATTTGTGATTTGAAGTATTACTAGTTAAGATTTGGCAAATCGTAAGCATGCAAAACGTCTCTTGTGCATTTTAGCATGTGAACTGGCCTAGGCTCTGCAAACAAAATCTGCACAAAATGGATATCCAATTCCCAACTTGCTGATCGTCCTTACGCTGGACACCCAGTTAAATTCTAGTTCTCCTTTCAACTGTTTCCAGCTAAGTCAAGTAGGACACATTGCTCCTAACCCAAGATGCGGCCATGGCATTATACTAAAATCTTGATCGGTTCTAATCTGATTAGACAAAGACATTGCTCTGAAGTTGCAATTGAGAATTTTGACTGAATTGCATAAGCTTTCCACCTTATTCATCTCAGAATTGAGAGTTTAGTGCAACCTAAAATTGCTTGATGCCTACTTGTTTTGCGGGAAGCATTAATGAGTTTTGTTTTGCCAAGCAAACAAAGAGATTTGAGAACAAGTCAGTCTTATATACTTAAAATCTGGCTCCAATGTTTTATGACAATTGAGATGAAGTATACTGAGCAAGTCTTCTGCTCAAAAGATCATATGTACATCCCCCTTTATTCAAGGATAGCATAAATATGGAATCAAACTCAAACTAATCTCTCAAGGATAATGAACAATGTCTTGAGTTCATGTTAAAATAATATTTACTACAATTCGTTCATGCCATCACCTTATGCGCTAGACCGAAATTAAACAGGTGGCGTTGATGAAATCAAGAAAGCAGAATGAATTAAACCATACTCATAATCCAAAACTTGAGCTTCTCTAGTTTTTCTTCATCTAGAAGCTGCTGAACATTCATTGGTAGTATTTTTAATGTTCAAATGAACCCCTGGAGAATGATCAGCCATTTGGTAGAAAAGTAGTCCAATCCCATTTGGGAAAGTAAAGTTCCTGTAACTTAAGCATGCACAAAACTATAGGCAGCAATTTCTAGTATTACAACAAATGTAGTTCTTGCGCTGCCAGAAGATAAGGAAACGAACCAAGAGTGCATTGAGCATCTGTCATCCCAAAATATCATTCAAACAAAGGGGAAATCAAACACACCAATTTTGGCTACAGAAATTAGAAGCATAAGAGAGTGCTCAAAGCAACCAAAGCTATACACAGTTAATCCAATACATCACATGTTCCTGTTATTTCTGCCTGGACTTTTTGGCAAACTTTCAGCTCTCAAGTTTCTTTCCTGCAGCCTCAAACTCTTCTTCACTGGGTTCTGAACTCTGCATTCCACCATTGTATTTATTCACCAGAGATGAAAACATGGAATCAAAATGCTCCTTTCGCTCGCTACCACACTGAAATATAATTGCAAGAAGATTGCCTGACTTCTTCGCTCTATCAGAAATGGGAAACAAAGGTTAGCATTCCAATTCAAAAGAAGAACATACTACTAACAGTACAGTCAAGAAATCGAAGCAAAAATTATGTAGGATAGAAAGCCCAGTGCAGCTGTGTCACTCACTTCTCCCTCTTTCTAAGAGGATCTGTAGGTGGTTCAGTTTTGGAAATTTGCTTTGCCCACTTCTCGTATGCCTTGGTTGTCTTCAACGTTCCTGTAGGACACAGAGAAACAGAGCATGCATTAAGCACTATATCAGGATAGTGTACGCTACATTATCAAGTACGCATAAGATCTAGGCTACTAAACACCAGTATCCTCAGACTAGCATTATTTAGAAACATAAAGAGACAAAAAAGGATGCTCTCCATAAAAGTAAATGAGCAACCTGTGCTAAATTTTATCATTGTGAAAGAATATTATTTTTAAATATTGACCTCGCTGTTATTAAACTCTATAAAACACGATGAAGCCCAGCCCTGCTTGAAGTCTCAAATTCTGAGGTTTAAAAGTAAATCTAACGGTCAAGAAGAGATCAAATTGTCAAAAAACCAACCTGCTGCTATTGCGTCATCAATGATATCCTTAAAGCAGTGGGAATCAAGCTTGGGAGTAAAGCCTGTGAAGGAAAACGTACAAAAGATTTCAAATACTTTTATGTCAGATAGGCATCTATAAGAAAGGAAAAAAGAGAGGAAAAAGGACATATCAATCCCACCTGTTCATGTTACCCTTGAATTTTTCGTATAGATCAATAAGATCATTCTTTTCAGAATCAGAACCTCTATAGTTTGCCTCAAACTCTTCAATGTCTGCTTCAGTAACCACCTGGATGAAGCCATGTCAGATAACTTCAAACCTAGAGATATTCATGCAAGAGAATGTCATTCACATCAGAAAGATGTCATTCCAGGTAGAATATGATTAACCTTGTATATAGCTCTAAAATACTCATGCAGATTCTGAGCGACTTCCCCTGCAAGGTCCTAAGTACCAGGAAGATAAATGTGAGAAAAAGTACTCACAATAATGAAAGAAAACTCTAATTGCCCAATAATATAAATTATCATACTTGGGCTTAAAGTATATAACAATTTGATCATCTTTCATCACATTTTAGCTAGGCCATTTCAAAGCACAGAGTCTATGGACCATGCTATCTTAAATATATTCAACTAAGTAACATAATTTCTCTCTTTGCTTGGAGCAGATATTTATCTATCGAATAGAGATCAGGACTTAATTCTCTCCTGTTTTTTGTGACTATGCTTCTGCAGAGATTCGGGTGGAACTCACAGCATACAAAGTGCAACTCATGTCGATTTTATTATTCATCCAACATCACTTGAGATGCTAATTATATCTCATAAGCAACTTAACTGATCATTGGCTGTGATCTTTATTTAAGATGAGAAGCATTTCATTCGAATAGACACAAAGCAAATGGTCTAACTCTACTACAAGCATATTATTATATCAATTAACTAGATTAAAACATCAGAATGTCTATATAGACTCCGACATTCTCGGTCAAAATATGACAATTCATTGGGGTCAAATGCACTTGCTGTAACAAATCAGAATGCCTCTAAACTGCAACAGTAGGTAGGGAGCCAGTCCTTCAACCCAATCGTTCCGTGTACTCTTCCCACATGCTTTACAACAACAATTTACAAGCCTCATAAACAACCATAGAAAGACAAAAAAGGACTCACAGGTTTCATTATCATTTTGAGAAAAAGCGTGATGCAAAAAATTTCATTTTCATAAACAAATTGCTCTTTGTTGAAGGAAAATTCTCAAGACCTCATGGTTTTCCATCAGTAATATTCACTTCCCTACTCAATAATCTCCCTTGCAAGCATCAAATTGAAAAACTTGATTTTTGCTTACTGTAAAGGTTACACAGGAAACACTATAATGACTATCACATGCTTGCAACTAAAACAATTCATCCCCACCTCAATGTAGCTCTCAATTCGTGAAATGTCATTGCCTCAATTTTGGCCAGGTCATTATTAGGCAACACGGCTTCACCAATGCTTGCCCCAGAATTTTTCTGCAGAAAAAACGAATGCGAAATGGTCAAGCCCCAAAATAGGGGTGGAACGATAGGTTCAATTAAAAGACAGTACCTTGACATGACTTTTGGTAGAACTAGGAACTGACGCCACTGATCCTTTCGATTTCTTCCCTTTCTTGTCCTCAGAAGTCGCCGCCGACTCAGGTGTCAACGAATTCGACACGCCCCTTTTGGACACCATTTTGCTCGTTCCGAGCAAGACGATAGAATGTCCAGCCTAGAATCTCGGAGCAGCCGCGAAGCTACAACGTGCAAAAAAGTCAGCAACGTGCTGAAGGACCAATCTGGAAAGAAAGACTATAAAATTCACGCTGGGTTCACGCAAAAATGAGAGTACCCGGACGAACTTCAAAGAAGGGGTGGCGAAACCCCTGAACCCTAATCGAAATGCTTGCCTCATGGATGAAAGAATGCACAGAGAGACACACTCAGAGAGAAAGAGAGGCAGTATGGTGTTGCTGAGCAAGGAAGAAGAGACGCAGAACGAGGGCATACCCGAGACCTCACCGAACCGCGAGGGAAGAACCGCTAAAAGCGTGGAGGTCGTGGGAGAGGCGAGCGAAATCAGCCGTCGGGAGAGAGCGCGATTTAGGAAGAAGTGCGCCGAGAGAATGGAGCCCTGAGATGAGGCCGTCGAGTGGAGAGAGAAAGGCCGTCGACCAAACGATGCATGACTGGCCTTCCATCGGGGCAGTTCCAAGGAGACTTGAGATCTGCCAAGTGCTCAAGTATCTGCACGAAACAATGGTCGGACAGCAAGCAAATTAAATCACTGGCGTTTTGTCATCAACAGTTCGCCTAAGCTTTCTCGCGTTGCTGTGCTTTCAATCGGAAGCAAGAAACCAGCGAACTTCTAGTCGCAGATTTAGGCCAAGCTTTCTCCCCCAAAACAAAGATGCGAACATGAAAACCCGGAAATAAAATCGAACCTGACATGCGGTCGCAGATTTAGGACTTCTCGAGGATTGCTTCGAGCAGGGTGGAGCAATTGCTTCTCGGTCGCGAGTCGGGGGACGGAGAGAGGCGAGCGAAATCGGCCGTCGGGAGAGAGCGCGATTTAGGAAAAAGTGCGCCGAGAGAATGGAGCCCTGAGATGAGGCCGTCAAGTGGAGAGAGAAAGGCCGTCGTCAGGAGGGAGCGACGGTCGTCGGAGGAATCCTAGACCGGAAGGAGCGTCGGAGGAGGAAGAGAGAGCAAAGAGTCTTCCACGAGGAGAGAGAGACAAAATCCAGAAAATTTAAGTGAGGAGAGAGAAATTTTAAGCGGGAGTGCTGCGCGCATTTATTACCCATTCATCCGTCCTCTCTCCTGTCAGTCGAGCCGAGCCACCAGCCGAGCCGAGAGTTATTGGGAGGAAAGAAGCGACAAGAAGAGAAAGTAGACGTGGACCTATCCCTGGACAGGTGTCGACCCGTGAATGGATCAGAGCACGGATTGCGTGGCACTGTTAGGTACCCAATATTTTCTCGGAGTACTCCAGTAACAAGTACAACTGTCCTCCACGCAAAAACTTATGGTGTTAGGTCATCATGACCACAATAAAAAATTTTGTCATCGAGTCCTCAGCAACAAGTCGTCCAGAACTCACCAAATGTTCAGGTCATCAAGACCTCAACCATATTCAATTACAGACCTAGCCTTCAAGGCCCCATCTGGTTCGTGAAAAGGAGTCAAAGATCATGCTGTCTTATTGGAGATGAAGCGATTAGGCCCCTCGAATTATTTCCGTATCAATGGAATACCACATATTAATCTTACGTCTTCAAGAAGTATAATATTTTCCTATAGAAATATAAAATATTGCCGTTGGACAAATGCATCTTTTTCTCTTACATGAAGTCTCATATTAATGGAATATCATTATGCATATAGATAATGCATACTGGTATGAAGTGTTGGCCAAGTAACTAGTAAAAAGTACACCATGAAGAAGAAGATGCCACTAGAATAAACTATGGGTGCGTTTGGTAACGTTTACATTTTTTTGTTAGGCGAATAAAAAAAAAAGTGTTTACATTAGGAAAGCTTAAAAGTTTTGAACAAAAGAACTGCGTTTGGTAAGTGTAAAAAAAAAAAATTGTTTGGAATAGAAAAAAACAGAAACACGTTTGATAATGGTCGATTTACATTCCAGAATAGAAAAAAGCAGTAAACACGTTTGGTAAACCACAAAAATTTATGTTTCCAATTTTTTTTTTTTTAAAAAAGCTTTTATTTAATAAAGTTTAAACTTAATATTGAATTCTCATTCCTATGAAATGCTCATTAATTTTATTTTATTCATGGTGAGTGAAGACAAACATTTTATATGGGTGATCATATGGCATATTTCGTAAAAAAAATTGTAAGTAAAGTTTGTATCAAATTTTTTTCAAGTACTTTTTAATTTTTTAGTTTTAAAGCATGAGTAAATGAGTGAGTTTGGACTAAATAACTTGATTTATAATGCGAGAAAAGAACCTAGAATAAGCCCGGTGGCGGAAACTCAAGTTACAAGTAAACAAATGATGATTAGAACTATGTTATAGAAAGATATCTCGAGACATTACATGCATTGTACGAGGAGGAAAAATTCCACCAAATAAGAAATTTTACCCATTGCCAAATAAGAAATTCGCAGAAAAAGATATCTACATTTTTTAATGAGTGCCATTGCCAAACTTTTCGTAAGAAAACATATCTAACAAACTAAAAGCTATTTGGTTTGTAAACAAAAAACGTTTGAAGGTGCATAGTAAAGGTGAAGCTATCAGAATTGAATGCAATTAACTAATTCATCCAATGCAAACAGAGTTTAATGTTTCATGTGCTCACATGTCACTTTCTAATTTTGATTAGAAATCTTTTCTCATTTTGTAGAACCAGGACCCGTGCATATCGGCTCCACGTGTGCTCATTTGCTTGAAAAATTGCAGACCGCGGTTTCTACTAAATCATAATCAATAGTCTGGTACTCTCGGTGATAAGAAAGATCATAAGCAATTAAGTTTGGATTAAAATAAAATTTCAGCCCTATAAAGGCAATTATACAACCCTAAGCATCAATCACCATGACATCTAAAACCTAAGGTGTTGCTAATACCCACAACAGCACAACAAGTGCCCCGACAAAGAAGTATGTCAAAGAACGTCGATGAAAAGATAGTCCACGCATCTTCGGAGGCTTCTGCAACATACAAAGTATCGTATCTCTCATAGATCAGCTCCGATGCTGCGGCTTCCGAAAGCACGCCAAGGAGCCGGAGACGACGATCGAATCGTCCTCGGATTAACAAGGTCGTGAAAGGAACAAACGGGGTCTAAGTAGCTAATCAATGTCATGGACTCGGATTGGAGATGATGCCAGTTAAATACCCATAAGCGTAGCCCGGCACATAACACTCCCGAGCATCGAATCCAATTTCCACAACACCTCCTAAAATCGGATGCAAGATGCCAGTGAACAATGCCCGACATCAATTTGGGATCCCGGTTCAACCATTAAAGGCGGGTGCCATAACTCTCACTTGTCGGGATGAATCGAGTCAAAGCCCACTCATCAACAAAGCATCGAAAAACCGACTTCTTCAATCTCTCCGCTATACTATGAAACTCCTGCGTCCGATCCCGAAAAGATGATTGCGCTGTCTTTACCGGCATTTTTTGAAAATTTCGACTCTGGTCTTGGAGACCTACTGAAACATAACCACTGCAACACAAAATTTCAAAGGATCCCATCAGATCGCACGCATCATCGGCTCGGCCCAGCAAATGCAAGTAAACAAAGCAATGCCCCAACCATCCAACCCCAACAGAGACCTAAACTAGACTACAAGAAATTCCCAGATCCGGATCGAATTTCACCACTAACACGAAAATCACCGTTTCGGACTCCCATTTCGCTCCCGAAAACCAAACCCGCACTCACACGGACCTCAATGCAAATCGAAGATTTCTACAGTTAAACGACAAAAAAAAAAAAAAAAAAGAGACCGACTACGATCCACCGAGACAGAATTCCATCACTCCTCGCTCCCTCGCGAGGCAATGCGAATCGTCCGCAACCGCATCGCGGCGCGGCCGACCGGACAAGAACCGCGGCGCCGACGGATTAGAGAGGTGCTTACCTCCGAATCGAAGGATCGATCCAGGCGAAGAACCGCGAGATCGAGCCCTAGGGAAGGCTCCGGCGCTCCGCGCGACGAGACGCGACGGAATCCGGGAGGCCCCGATCGATCGACGAGACGCGAGGCGAGCTGCTCGCTCGAGCGAGCTGCGCCGCTTTTTGCTCGCTCGGCGAGCAGCCGCCGAGCGAGCGAGCGGCTCCGGCGAGCAGCGTCGCCCGGATCTAGCGGATCGGGCGACGGCTCCCTTTGGGGCTCGAGCTCGCTCGCTCGAGCTGCTCTGCCGAGCGACCACAGCTGCTCGAGCTCGGCAGAGCAGCTGCAGCGAGCGTCCGGCGGTGGTCGGCGAACGTGGGTGTCGCCGAGCTCGACTTCTTCGAACGGAGATGGAGGAGCAGCGGGCCTACCTGGACTGGGCGCGCTTCAGCCGGTTGACGGAGCACCACTGTCGAAGCCGGGGAGTGAGCGGAGTGGGAGGCGCCGGAGAGTCGCCGGAGGGGGAGTCGCGGAGATTCCGCCCGAGTGGGAGGCGCCGGAGAGGGGAGGCGTCGGGGGGAGAGGAGCTTCGCACGGGCACGAAGGAGAAGAAGAGCTTCGATGATTTGTTCCCGTTTTGTTCCATTGTGTTTTTTATTTCTGTTCTTTCTTGATTTCTCAGAAGTGTTTCTGGAGTAGAGAAACAACAAAAAGTTGTTTCTGATTTCTGTTTCAATTTTGTTCCAGAAACGAAAAAACAAAAAAAGAACAGAAACGCAAACAAACGCGTTTCTGTTCTTTTTTTGTTCCCTGGAACAAAAAAACAGAAAAAGTGTTTATAAACACTTTTCAGGAACAAAAACATGCACGCCCTATGTCTCTTTTCCCGCTTTGCATTACCTAAAAAGCACTAGTTATTCCATTGCGAAAGCTCCATACAAATGTTGTTGTGTCTCCCCTATCAAAGAATCTGCTCTTTCGGTGGGCAAAATATTATTCTTATCCTTTCCTTTACATGTATGTGGCAATTGGCAAGTCATCGTGAGATGACACCTTCAGAATAATCCCTTCCTTCTTTTGGCTATTGATAATCTAACACTTATTGGAAACACACAACTTATGTTCCATTTTTCCCCCTTTTCTGAGTCATAAAAGAAAAATCTATCCTAAAAACGTATACTAGGTCAACTTTTTTCGTTACACTAATGGAATCAGTTCCTCAGGTTGGTTTGGATTTTTGGTAAAGTAGATCAATTCTATTATCGAATATAACCACACTGGAAATGACGTTTTTTTCGTATATTAAAAGATTGCTTCTAAAAACAACATTTTCATAATATGTTCTTATATATGGAGAACTTTTAATTCTATGAATCAAACACGACATTTTCAAGAAAACAAACAATCTAAAAGCACAAGATTTTTTTTTCAAGGAAAACAAAAAACTGAAACACTTTCACGAATCAAACTGGCCTTGATTGCTACTTCCACACCATTTGCAAAGTCAATTAGAATCAAATGAGAATGTTCTGTGCGCACTTTCTTTTATAAAAGAATTTGAGTCTTTCTTTATTCCTCAAGCTATAAATTGGATAGCGAAGCATAATATTTTGCGTTGTACATCGATTGTGGTAAATCTCA
This sequence comes from Eucalyptus caleyi, assembly GCA_014182885.2. Taxonomy (NCBI): domain Eukaryota; kingdom Viridiplantae; phylum Streptophyta; class Magnoliopsida; order Myrtales; family Myrtaceae; genus Eucalyptus; species Eucalyptus caleyi. The sequence goes on from CM024475.2 coordinate 32,708,144, forward strand.
TTTCCACTTTCGCCATGCAAACATCATATCACATAATGGAGAGTTCTATTGGACATATCAAATTACATTTAACAAGACTTCATAATCGACACTAGTCTTAGCAAAAGTAACTCTTTCATATATGGTGTGAATTTACTGATAGCACCGATAACCAATTAAATATGTAATTTCAATAAGTCTTATGTACGTGTTATTCTTCTCCACAGGCAGCAATTTCACCTTTTGTATAGGACATCCCTTAACATGGGTTCAAAGCCTCGAGCAAATTTCTCTTTGCTCCAATTATCAATCAATCATTTCGTATGTGGACCTGGTCAATTTAACACGTTCACTGTCTCATTTTCTCTGTCTAACTATAGAGTTTGGATTCTACTCCACACAATTATTCTTCTCACAAATAATTTATGATCACAAGAGACTTAAAATCACTTGTAGTGAATGATCCGAATAAAGAATCTAATCCTTATCTCATGTAACCCTCGTCTTCCACCATTAGCTTTGGAATATGAAACTTTATCCTTTACTTACGAAGGAGACACACCTTGAAATATAAAAAAGGGCTCAAGTACAGCGTGTGGGTGGCTCTCGGCACAATATTCCTATAACGAAGTAGACAAGATCGAATTAGACAAGATAAGTGTACTTGTCACAATATTCCTATAGCGAAGTAGACAAGATTAAATTGGACAAGACAAGTGTACTTGTCACAAGCGCAAGTATATCTAATTGGTATTTTGAGTCTTGTGCAACCAACTCAGTTGATCAATGAGCTTTTCGGATAATTTGGATTTAGACAAATATGAATCTATCAATGAATCCTCATTGAGAGGGAGAGGGGGTCTGCGTAGACAAGAAGTATCTATACATGAGACATTATAAATTCCATGGAAACATAATTCAGAAAAAGGAGGGGTGGAAAAAAAGAAGAGAAAAGAAAAAGGAAGGAAGAAAAGGTGGGTTAATTATTCCCGTTCTGAACAGGTGAAAAGACCGAACTAACCCTGATAGTGCATGCTATGCAGTATATACAAGCCCTTCTCTGAGATAGATTGATCGGCATCAAACATCACTGAACGAACAAAATGGCAAAATCTTGGTTGGTGACCATGAGGGAAGCCGGCCTCCGAAAGGATTTTGGCGGAGCCGATTCCAATGAGTCCAGAACCAACCAAAAAACGAAGGACAAGCTTCACACGGCAAGCATCCCCCCACACTTCTCCTCCTTCCCCCTCTCTCCTCCCTCCCTTCTCCTCCTCCTCCCTTCCCTCTCTATCTCGATCGATTGGATAATGGATATGTATGAAAAGATATGCTTGTATGTCATTGCGAAATTATCAAAAATTCCTAAATTCTTTGCAATTATATCAATTCAATTCGAAACTCTTCTTTTTTTTTTTTTCCTAATTGAGTTCTAAATCTTTTGCATTTTGGTCAATTCAATCAATTCGGCCAATTTTAGTTGGTAATCACGCACGTGGATGTTGGCCATTTTACTTGATGCAGTTGACGATGCCGTGGATAAATTTTTAATTTTTTTTTCCAATTTTTCAAAGTATTTTCTTTTCTTTTCTTTTTTTCTCTTTCATTTTTATTCTTTCCTTCTTCCTCTCGACCGGGTGCCAGACCTCGGCAATTGCGCAAAGGGAATGGCCAACGAGGTCAACCTAGCCAAGGCCTCGTCGATTGTAGGTGAACATGGCCATGGTCTTACCAGCTGCGGGCGAGGTAGCCTTCGCCTGTGGCCGGCTAGACTATGGCGAGGTTGCCCTTACCTAGATCTAGGCGAGGTCAAGCAAGGGCTTTGTAGCCCTTGCCTCTAGCTAGTCGCCAAGGTTTGGCAACTAGCTAGAGGAAGATAGAAGAGGAAAAAAAAATTGAGAAGAAAAAAAGAGAAGAGAAAATAAATGAATAATTCAAATTAATATTATAATATGGCTGATGTTCATATCAGTAATTTCTTACTAAAATTAGCCGTGAAGATAGTAATTTACATGCCGAAGAGATTGTGGTTGTCGATTAAATCAACCACAATGGCGTCATCTTCTCTTTTTCATTCTGTTTAAGTAATTCTCTGTGTGTTACATGTCCAACCAGATAAGTGTATAAACGAATAGGGATATATCGTACAATCACTTGAAAATGTCATTTAGAATGGGTCGATAGCAACTTTTTTAGACAAAGTTCCTCTTCCTCCTACTTTGACCTAAACACACATACTGATTAGGCTCATATTTTAAAACGTTGATTGTGCCAGAAGTATTGGAATGAAAACGGCCGGGACTGCTACGAAATCTATGCTAGGGGACTCAACATCGACAACAGTCAGATAAGTGACTATTGGAAGTGGACTAGCAGGTACTTACGAATCCTTAGAAAAACATATCTACGGATCTTTTATCATATAGTGCACCTTGCCTTACACCACAGGTCTAATTAGGGTTTTCATATCTTAGTAAACCATGAATGACATCGGATGAAGGGGAATCTAAAAAAGATAAAGGAAAGCATTCCATGGGATTTCTTTAGGGAAAATCTAAAATGAGGAACAATAGAAATAGACAGAAATTTGTTTGAGGGTATTAATACTGGTCTACATAATATCGATCTTCCTCTTCTCTCTTATAATTGATAATTCTTTGAATTTAGTCTTTTTAATATAATGTTGTAGATGTTTTCCCCCTCTTATGCTATATCGATAAATGGCTAGGGGATTCTGACCCCAAAAAAAAAAAAAAAAAAATGGCTAGGGGATAAAATTTGTTCTACTCGAACACATTAAATATCCATGTGATTTCATCAACTGAACTTGAGATATAGATTTTTATTGTATCCTAGCGTGCACAGGTCTAATCTTATCTGTTTGCATAAATATGTTCATGTTATGAATGAATCGAGACTTAACCATTGAAAAATATTAATAGTAAACTCTAAAGTCATAAATTTTGGCTTGAATATACTCCAAATACCAAAGCAATACGTCTATTGTAGTCCCGAATCATTAAGTCATTACTTTATTCTAACCCATAATATTATGATTAGACAATTTCAAACCCAAACAAATTATGGTATTAAAGTCTCCCCATTACTGACCAAAAAAAAAAAAAAAAAGTCTCCCTATTGGTTTCTATATATACTTTCTATAAATGGTCGGAATAATTCCGATTAATTCCCACCATCTAAGGAAAACTGTATTAATATCCCTAGCAAAGAAGGGACCGTTCTTCAGCCTTAGTATCTAAATTTTCATTTTTGCCTTTTTTTTTTGTCGGTCCTACTCTAATCCTATTCTAACATTCACTCTCAGACTTTTGCCCTTGCCTCCTTACAGGGCATGGGAGTCGAAACCCACTCCTAAAATGAAATCATCCTCACCCCCAACCCCTCATGAGAAGGTGGGGATTTGAATCCCCAACCCCCCTTCTAAATTGGAAGGGTGGCCACTAGGGTGAACCCCCAGTGGTTCATTTTTTTTTTTTTTTTTTTTGCCTTCATAAGGCCGTGATAAGCCAATTAAATTAAGAGCACAAGATAACATTATTGAATAAAAGTTCAGTTTCTTCTTCAAATATTGCTGTCAAAGTTAGTAAGGTCATTATATATTAAGAACTATATACTATGACCTATTTGACTTGTTTAAATATTAGAAGTCAATTTTTTTTTTAAACTTCTCTAATCTTATTGTAGTTATAGTGTTCTCTTTTATCCCGTTCACTTAATTGATCAAACCTAACGAGTTATAATTTTATCAAATTGGAATCCACATGAGTTTTTCCAATATTTTCTTCTATCCATTATAACCTTCTTTTTTCTTTTTCTTTTTTAAATTTTTGACTTGATGAAAAATAAGGAGAGAGTATGATGGGTTTCTAGGGGTAGTGGGCTTTACTGTGGTTGGGAAAAATACGGAGAGAGTAGAGATGCTATTTCGTCTTTGGTGAATATATGTATGTATGTATGTATGTATGTATGTATGTATGTATAGTTGGCCAAATTAAGAATAATGATAAAGGAGGAAGAGGAGATTGAGAGGTGAATAGGAAGAAAAGCCTGTTGAGCTTCTCTAAGAGTACGCATTATTCTACGAGATATCCTTTTATTATTACGGAGTGAGAGAAACTGACTTAGCGGTTATTCCTATATATCATTTTAAGTAAAATTATTTGCTTTCTTGTTCCAGTAATTCTTAATTCCATAATAAATATACCTCATTAATGTGGCATCCAAGTTGACTTTTTTCTTAGTTGTTTTTTTTTTTTCGATAATTAATAAATAGGTCTTGTTATTGAGTGTCATGAGGCACTTACTAGACATGCGTAATATGGAATACTTTGATTTTCAAAGTGTCGAATACACATAACAGAGAAAAAGAGTGCATGGAAAATTGCGAACTTACCTTCTTACCAAGTGCCAACCAAATTTTTTACATTTTTAGTTAACTAATCAGGATAATTAATTAATAAGGGATGGTGAAGTCAATATATTTATAATTTCTAATATGCATTTTACTTTTGTTCTCCGATTACTCTTGACTTGTAGAGTTTGGCTAATGTCGATCTCTATATAGTTATAATTAAAAAAATTTATGAGGTCTGCTCTCAATGTAAAGAACTTTCTACACATTTATTCATTTACACGTCATCTGTCCAATCAACATAATAATCATCCCGATAATGACGTTTGAACAAAACTACTTCAGAGATGACGTCGAGGTGGCAGAAGCGGTGAAGGTGAAGTGGCTGGGAGTCAATGGGTCGTTCAAGACGATTAACCTTACGTATGAGGTTGAGTACAAAGTCTCGTTTCTGCTGAGGACGACGTCCCGCTTCAATATGAAAAAGCAGAAGGTGAATCTGACACTGACTCTCCCGAAAGATACCAACCAAGAGAAGCAGTTGTCGTTGCCCGAACCGTCAGAAGAATCAGAAGAATGGTCGGAACTGGAGGTCGGACGTTTTAAAATGACGGCGGAGGTCGTGGGCGAGATGAAATTTGCCATAGGGCAACAGCTCGATAGTTGGATGCGTGGGCTCATCATCAAAGGCGTTCGGATCAAGCCCCTGGAGATCAAGCCCAAGTGATCACAAGCTGTTATATTATACAATAAGAGCAATTGCTGAGCAATCGCCCTCATGGAAGTGACTATCGTGATAGGTGTGTATGGTCGCCACCACACGTGTTTCATGCGCACTTTTCTTAGCTAGTAGTAAATAACAAACTCCGATTACTTATGTGTTCGAATGTCTTTCTATTTCCGGACCCCATTCTCTTATCTACAATATCTATTTGTCTAGTTGTCTAGCTAAATATCTATCTTAGATTACTAACCATTCATGGGAAGTAAATCAAACTGTGACTCAAACATAGTTTGATTTATACTTTTCCATTTTAATACGTAAAAGTCATTTGCGTATTTAATTATTCACTTCACATTTAGAATCATAAATTTAAAAAAAAAAAAGGTAAAAAGAAGGGAGAAAGCAATAGGGTTTGGATCAATAGTTGTCAAGAAACACCGTGCAAATTCGTTGGGTTAGAATCCAACGTCACAAACTTTTGAGTTTTATGGCTATTATATGTCGGTTCTTGGAGAAGTAGAATCTTTGTATAGGCACTGCCATTTTTCTAGAGAGACTCCGACAGAACCGTGTATATATTTTGATCCATTGTCAAGTTATGGTTCAACGGCCGCTGATTTCGTGCGATTTGACTGCCCGGTTAAGGAGAAACGAGGTCGAACGTGTCGAGCGCGCGGGCTGCAAATCGAACTGCGACCAGCCCAATTTGGACCCTAGTCAGTCTGTCTTCTGGTAATTTTGTTGCTTCAAAATTATCATATTTTAAAAGGAAGTTGTGTATAGCCTCCGTAAATACCTGATTCTACGTTCTGAGTATCTTCGAGAATTTTCATAATTTTTGTTATTTTCTGCAAATTTCTGAAAATAATGGTAAAATAAGAGTATTTAAAATTTGGTTGGGTGGCTGAAAATCTTGTATTTTTCATTAGTGTAGATGGAAAAATATTATACATTGAGTATTGTACATTGTGACATTCTGGGGGAGTGACCATGTGATGTGAGTGCGGAAGTTTCGAAAAGCACGAACTTTTCAGTCTATGGCTCCGGGGATCGATCATCCCCTTGGTTTCCTCGATGTTGGCCAAGCAGTTCGAGAGGACTCTGATCGTGAGGGTTGCGATGGCATCGGCCAATAGGTACGTAGTCCAAACCACGACTTGGATCCAGTTTGTGAAGATGGATTTCCTCCGGGTGCGCCCTGAGACGCCAGGGTCAATAACTGAGGAGGACGAGCGACCGTAGCTCCAACTCTTCCACAATTCACGAGCGTTTTGCGGGAATAGCAAAAATCCCCTTGTTGAATTCGAAATGTTGGCACCAAAAGGCGCTAACGATCAGGTCACTGTCAAACTTAGGGGAGGGAGAGAGAGAGAGAGAGCATAAAGCAAGGCAAAATTGTTGGAAATTTCCTATAATATGGGCTTACATTAATTAATTGATTTTCTATTTTAAATAATCGAGTTAATTGATATTTCACTATTTGTTATACCCTAAAAGTGATCCGATTGAATTGGGTATTGGCATCTATTATTAACGGGGCCTAGTTGAGTTACAGCGAAAGTGTAGGCAATTGTGTTTAACAAGCTCTTGTAATGGGAAGGGGGTTGACACGCTATTGATTAGGATTTTCTAGGTCCCCTCTCTAGCCTATAAAAGGGTAGGTTATACCTATCAATTGCTTTAATCCCATTGAAAGCTGCTATATCGAAATAGGTCATAGAGAGGAAGATATAGTATTCCGATAGATCCCTGATTATCAGAGTGATCTAGTTTTCTTCTGAAGCGATGGCTCAAACAGGTACACTTTAATTCCGTTGTATTTATTGATCTCGGTGTTTTACAATCATGTATGGATCTGTTTGTTCTTAATTGATTAATTGTTTATGAGAATAAATATTCTACATGTGGTATCAGAGCTTGTCATATATGATTGTAGAACCCAAATTTTATCTTTTTATGGACAAATTCGAAATTTTCCTCTTTGAGCCAAATATGGGCATTATCTTTCGTGTGGATTTTTTACTTGATTGATCCTGAAACTATAGGGCTTTTGTTCTACATGTTGAGATCTTTCCAACCATATATAATTTGCATAATTTCGTTGAGAATTGAGAGAGAATTTTAAATTTGAAATTCTAGGGTTTATACATAAAAGGTTCTAAAATTTCAAGTTACATTATTGTTTTACCTTCGTTTTTCTCTTCAATTTAATGGTAGCAACGGTTGGTTTGGAGATTATTGTAGCTGATTGTTTGTTCCCCTTTAGACGAGCGTTTGGGTATGAAGTTAAACAGTCTGTTAGTGATGGTGGTTATGCTCTTAGTGCGCTCGATTGATCTGTTGATTGGCCGCAATGCCGCATTGCCTTTGTCTCCTTGTTATGATTGTTTCTGCAGAATGAGAGTTCTTTGAAGAGGGTCCTTGTACTTTGTGCAGAGACCAACATAGGTGATTTGTTGCTTGTAATCAATTGGTCAATACCTGATCAAAACGGCTCTTTTAAAAAAAAAAAAAAAATTTCCAGCAAGTGAGTTTTTTTGTTTGTGGAAAAGTTTCCGATTTTTTTATAGTCGATGATTCATGAATACATGAGTTAGTTATATGGGTAATGTGATGGTAAATACGAGAACTCTCATTCACAAGAACCTGTCCCTGGCGGGTTTTGTCCCTTTGTATGTGCATCTTAAGATTACGATTTTAGTTACGTTGATTACATGGTCAAGACAACTTATGGAGACGATGTATTTTGGATGGAGCTACCTTTCTGACTTGACGTGCGTTCGAATCTTGCCCTCACTGGAGTGCTTTGTACTTTCATGATTTTGGATTAGGGTTTCGGCTGATTTTGCTGATTTGATCTCTGGGTTTTTTCAATGAGATTCATGTTAGTAGATTAGTCCAAACGCATTGCATGTAGTTCTTTCCATGGTTGTTGCTCGATCGTCCGTCTCGTTTCAATGCATACATGGAAGAGGGTCCGTAGGATGAATTGCGGACTCGTGAAGTTCATGTGAGGGAAAAAGAATCCTGTTTTTTCTTTTTCTTTTCTTCCTTCGCTGTAATTCGCGTGGTTTGAGGTTGTTCCTAGTCAGGATCATGCAAATTTGAAATGCTTGATCCTCATCGTGTCATGATCTTGTGATCTTGATGTTGCTGATTGTATGTACGCTTCGGTTTTTCGAGAATTTCCTTCCTAAAAAGTTTGATCTTCGAGATTTTTGAACGTGGAGTGCTTTGGGAATTGATAATATGGTATCGAAAAGGTTTGATCTTTGGAAACTCTTTAGCATCTTTGAGAGATGAGCTTGTTTTTTGTCATGTCGCTGGATTGCGACATACTGGTTTTGACCTCTTTTTCTGCTTGTCCGCCAGCCCATAATCCCACAGGACAAGCTATGAATTGTCAGTTGGAGGCTATGAAATTTTTGGGTTTTCAGATAGATGCTATCCTTCTAATAATAATTTCAGGAATTTCGAAGTTTTGTCTCCCTTTTAACTTGATGGGTGCAATTCAGTAGAGAAGTGATTTACACTAAAGAAAAAAAAAAAAAAAGGAGATGCGGTTTGATTAATAGGGTTGGTGAATCTCATAACACTTTTAGAGAATTTTTATGAAGTAGAAGAGCAAAAGGACCATAGAAAATTTGAATGTTGGCTTTGTTCGAGGTTACAATCTTTTTCAAATTTGGACTGGTGACTGACGAAAGACTATAGTATCAAAATACAAATTAATCAATATTATTGAAAATTCTGGTGAACCAAATGGACCTTTCATGTCTTCTTGTGTGGTTTTACCACGAATCATCGGAGTGGACTGGCTTAACATGATTGAGGTTTAGAAGTTCTCTTTATAGAGATTTTGCTTGATCTCTTGTGGGTTTCATGCTAACATGCATAAAAGATACTTCTAAATTCAGATGATATGATTGTGTCAAATAGGTGGAGATTGAGTTATTGCATGACTATGAAATTTCTCAAATTTAAAAGATGCCAAATTTAAATATGCCAACTAAGGGTTGACAGTGAGGAAGTGTGAGATAAAGATTATCCTCATGATTTTTTGATGTAATGATTAATGATAGCTACGAAATTTTTGGCTCCCTTTAATTCTAGTTACCATTCGTATCCATTCTTGTTTTGCCATGAGTCCGAAATATTAAAATAATAATTTAAAAAAAATTGTGGCAAAAATTGTTGCTTGATAAATGCAATATGATATTGGGAAGCACATGTCGTAAAGTGCTTCATATTGTTAGATGAGTTTTGGGCATATATTTTTTGGAGTTTCCTATTGATAAAAATTAGTATATACAATTACCTGCCCAAAGGGGGTTATTGTGTATATTAATTTGAAAATTGCATGAAGATAAATTCCAAAATTAAAAGATGGGGATGTATGACTCAAAAAGATTTATCTGCCCAAAGGGGATAAATCTTTTTGAGTTATATGTAATTCCCCTCTATATTGATATATTAGAGATGAATGATGGGGATGTGTGACTCAAAAGGTTTATCTGCCTAAAGGGGATAAATTTTTGAGAGTTATGTGTAATTTAAAGGATCTGTATGCCCAAAGGGGACTGAACCTTAAAGATTATATGTAATTCACTTTTATCATCTCTATATATTGATATCATAGAGATGTATAATTTAAATGATTTGTCTGCCCAAAGGGGATGGATCATTAACAATTATATGTAATTATCTTGTTATTGCTTTATAAATTTCATGCTGTGAAAAATAATTGTGCATTATACACTATGCCCAAAAGGGAGTTTATAATGTACTAATTATTTTGTTGAATTGCTCATTTCCCATAATTGATCTTATTGCATTATGTGTGATAAACAATTACTTTTGCTATAAATAACAATAATGCCACAGTTGAAATATTAACTTGAATAAATATACTGTTAAAGACTTGGTTAAAAAGGGAGATATTTTAATTGAAAATATCATAATTGAGTCCATGTTTGCTAATCCTCTAACAAAAGGCTTACAACCCATTTTGTTTAAAGAACATGTAAAGAATATGGGTGTTTTAGAATCTTTTGATTTCTTTTGTTAGTGGGAGTTATATAATTTGTATTTTTGGATATTATAGTTATATGCAGACTGATAATGCTTTTATGATGTTTATTAAAGCATTTATTTTAATAATTGTTGTTATTGATTATATTGTTATCCTTTCTCCTGTTGACTGAGAAATGGAAGTATAAAACAGTATCTTTAAACAAATTTTAGTTTAAAGATGACTGGATGTCACTGATTATGAGATCTCATGTTCAATTGTGACATAATTGTGCAATTTCATGTTGTTTAGAAATCGCACTGAGGCAATTTCATGTTGTTTAGAAATTGCACTAATGCAGTTTCATGTCGTTAAGAAATTGCATTGAGGACCAATAAGAAATAGTGTATATTTTGATCACATATTGGCACTATTTCTTACTACACTACTAGGCTCATGATCCATGAAAATATAATGCTTATTATATGTGATAATGGAAGGTCTTGTGTTGTGGCATTTTCTTAACACATTAATCTCCATAGTCCTATACTAAGATTATATAGGATTGGATTGGTATTGAGATGCCATTATTGGAATATTATTTTTTTTTAAGTTGTGGCCACATAAAACAAAATTTTCAGTTATTAACCCGATAATGTCGTTTTCAATATAAAATCTTTTCAAAATAAAATAAGTTAATTAATGTAGCCCAAGTGGGAAAATGTTGGAAATTTCCTATAATATGGGCTTACATTAATTTGATTTTCTATTTTAAATAATCGGGTTAATGGATATTCCACTATTTGTTATACCCTAAAGTGATCCGATTGAATTGGGTATTGGCATCTATTGTTAACGGGCCAACAGTTGAAGAAAGCAAAGTGTAGCGGTGTGTTTGTGAAGCCCGTAATGGGAAGGGCCAGGTTGACACGCTATTGATTAGGGTTTTTACAGCCCCCTCTCAGCCTATAAAAGGGTAGGTTATACCATCGGATGCTTTAATCCCATTGAAAGTTTGCTATATCGAAATAGGTCGTAGAGAGGAAGATCCCGGTATTCCGATAGATCCCTGATTATCAGAGTGATCTAGTTTTCTTCTGAAAGCGATGGCTCAAACAGGTACACTTTAATTCCATTGTATTTATTGATCTCGGTGTTTTACAATCATGTATGGATCCGTTTGTTCTTAATTGATTAATTGTTTATGAGAATAAATATTCTACAAAAATAGCACCAGCCTTGATTCATCTCAGCATCATCCTCAGAATCGCTACAATTATATAAGCATCAACTTGGGTTGGGAATCAAATTCAGAAGCGCCTATTTACTCTACATAACATTACAAGGAACGAAAAAGCACAATGCTTTTTGAAATACCCACGACACGTTATTCGCAATATCACTTTTGGATGCATGGTTGTCAAGCAATTTCTTGGATTTACCCAAGGTAGAAGTGACGAATCGGATTCCAACATTTGTACTTACGTTAATTGAGAAGATCAAAATATAGACTGAGAGTTAGATTTTGATTTCTTAATTACCCCTTTAAATTAAAATCAAGTGAGCTTCACCCTAACCACTATGATTTTCACACCTTGCCCAACAAGTGTCACCAGCTTTAACATGATTCACGTCGATTATAGAAATCCCCTTGTAGGCTTGCTATCGCAAGCAAAGATGTGCAAAAAGATCACGAGAGGGTGAAAAATGATCACTCCAAATTGAAGCAATTTCCGAAGCATTGAGTTGATTGTTTCCATTCCAGCAAACTGGCATATTATTTCCTTGAACACCAATGTTCATGTCAAATTCGTGAATGAAGTCGTCATTGTGATGAAACATTGCACGAGAGCGTGTATATATTACGCTAGGCCGCCATCAGCTGACGTGGTTTAGGATTGGCGACACCCGAATTTTTAGAAAAAATGGAGCCCATTTTCGTGTGACCAGACTCAAGCCCATTTTCTCCCATTAATTCGACCCTGTGAGGTGTCCAGAGGTGCGTCTTCGAGGAAAATAAGGCCCTCGGAAAAGGCCTGCTTTAAGGTCCATTTTTAGGGCCCTTTTTCCTTTCCTCTATTACTCGCGTTCGGAGGTGGCCACGGCGGAAGCCCACGCGGCTGAACCCGGACGCGCGCGCAAGGACATTCGAGAAGGTTTTGACGGTTCTCAACCTCCTTCGTCCATCACGGCCACTTCATAAGCCTCGGTCATACCTGAAGAACGCGGGTTCTGTCTTGTTCTCTTGAAGGATTCAAGCAAAAACGAACCTGAGACGCTCGACCGCCCCGGTTTGGCAGAAGCTTGAGAGGTCTTCACGGTCGCTGCTGTGCACTCCCTCTCACCGCTGATGTTCACTCCGTCATCGTGCAATAAAGATGCTCTGTTTCGCTCTACTTTTCGGTTGTGAAGTTCGACAGAGTCCTGTCCTTGGCCGAATCATCGGTTGTGATTCGAAGTGGTACGAACCTATGGCTGTGTCTCAGTTTAATGAAAGAAAGAATAGAGACGTCAAACTTGAGTTTCTGCTCAAACAAAAATCCGATTGGTTATGTTGGTTGTTGGACGATCTTTTCTTCTTTTTCTTTTTCTTTTTTCTAGACTGAGAGCGTGAGTTTTGATTGAAAGGAGGAGACGAGATTGACAGGTGGTGGTCTGGCGATAAGTTGATTCATGGCTAGTATTTTTCAAAGTTCTAAATAAACCTTGCTAGTCTAAGGGCATTTTCGTCTTTTGAAGTTTTTTCCCTACTCTTTTCTTTTTCTTTATTCTTCATTCTTTATTCTTTATTCCTCTTCCTTTCGCCAGCAACATGGAAGGATGGAACCCACCCTGCAGTGGACACATTGGTTTGCGCCCTACCCCCTCATCGGGGAAGGGAAGGGTTTGAAACTCCGCGCCCCTATTGCGCGACTAAAGTAGAGTGCCGTGGGTGATGGGTCCTTGCACTAATACTCCCCCTGATTTACGCCGCCGGTTGCTGACTGTACAGTGGTTCTATGGCATAAAAAAAAAAAAACATGAAAGGATGGAGTAATATGAGATAGAGCATGTACCGAGAGACCAACCTACTCATCTTGGATCTCATGACGTCTTCAAGGCGTTTGCCCCACTTCACGTTGCCGTCCATGTAGCGGCGCAGCTCAATGGCTGTGTGCCAGATGTGGATGCTCTTGTCGAACTCCATCTCTCCCACACTCCAGTGCAAATCTTCACACTTTGATCTCTTCAGTATTTCGCTCGCGCCCAGCTTGAGACTCGCCACCCCGTTCTTCAATCCGTTCGTCCGTTCCAGATCTTTGACCGTATTCCTCATGCGACCGAAGATCCGTTCTTTCATGTTGCTCTCGGGCTCTTTGTAATCGATGTAAAAAGATCACCAACTTCTCGTCTAACTTGGCAAGGCACGGATACTTGTCTTTCACCTAGAATTTGTGGAAAACTGGGCCATGACAGTGAGAAAATCAATTACTTTACTGACTTTTCCGTCCACACATCAATTTACATCCTCACATTTGGACGGGTATTCCACCAATGATCCTTAGTCAAATTTTTTGCCAAACTAACACTTTCTTTCCCATATGCATTTGATAACATTTATATTCTCGAAAACAATATCTATTCAAAAAAAGTTTTTTTCTATTTCTATTCTATGGACGAGTTTTACATGCGAGGAACGCGTTTGGAATCGTACAAAATTTCTATTCTCCAAATAAAAAACAAAAACATATTTGGCATGACCCTAAAAATTTCTATTCCCAATTTTTTTGTTTAATTATAAAAATGTCAATGAAGACTTAACAATTCATATTTGGATAAAATTAGACTTTTGTAAGAATTTAATTAATCAAGATATTATAAGATGGCCTAAAAAATCCAACATAAGATTTATGGTTGGAAATAATAACAAAGAGACCCATTAGTTTATAACTCACAATATGATGAGATTAATAATAAATCTTTGAGCATTATTATGATAAGGTGTATAGACCTAGCATTATCTCTAAAAGAAAACGACTTTTCAAAATCCATATAGAAAAGCCCTAAAAGTTTATACAGTTTTGAATCAAATTTTCATAAAAAGATTTTCACTTTTATATGCTAAACTAATTCTAAACTAGAATCAACATTAAATCTAATAAAAATACTCAAAATCTAATTCCCAAAGTTTTCCTAAATTTTGAATTTTTGAATTTTATTTCCAAAAATAGGGACTCATATTAAGTTTGGAGCCAGATCTTGTGTCAATTGTGTAAAAACAAGTATTAGGTTACTTTGAGCTTGTTTCTCTAAAATGACATTATTTCTCTTGTTCCCAAAAATATTTTTAAAAAGATTATTTATTGTTTTCATTCAAAATCCTCATGCCCTATAGGATAGACCTTAACAGAAAAGTGAAGAGTAACGGTAGCAAGTAATTGAGTTCAACAACTCTTCATATAAAATTATTAATTCTAGAGATATAGTAATATGGAGAAGACAAAATTGTTTCAAGCACGGACAAAATCATTCATATGTTCCTAGGAATTTCTATTTTTTTAATTCCGAAAAAAAAATATAATGGTTATCAAACATGTCCTGAACTAACAACTAACTCTACAGTCCCTTCATCTTTGCTCCTCCTCTCTTTTCCCTTTGCCCAACTCAATCATTGGCGCTTTCATAGGCTGAGCTGTAATCCTTGGTGTCTTGTCCCTATGCAACATGCTCCACCCTTGTTGAGAGTACCCCTTCCCCTCTTCCCTCTCCTCCTCACGCTTGACCCCCTTGCTCTACAGCCATCGCAACCACTGGCAACCTGAGATCGGAGGTCGCCGATAGTCCAACCTCAATTTGGGCGTGGAGCTCGACATCGCGGCCATGACGAGCTCCAAGCAGACCTCGCCGTGGCCATGAGCTACGGCTCAAAGCAAAAAGATGAATTTTGAAATTCCTCTCGACACTTTTATTAATTGAGCGTGGAACAATGTGAAGATTGCGCCTACCTTTTTTTCTTCATCAGCCAACAATCTTTGACTTTCGCACCTATCAAAAGCAAAGAGAATGCATATAGCGCTGGTACCGTTTTGTTCAAGGGAGCCCAGATTTTATAGACTTATTTGTTTTTTTAAAATATAATAAAGCAGTAAAATTTTTCCTAAATTGTCTTTAGATAAAGCGAAAGAAATGCTCTTTACCAAAAACTATGGAAGGTTAAGGATTAATATTCTGGAAAACTCAAAACTGATATACTTATGACAAATTTACCATAAACTGATACACTTGTGACAATTTTACCCTCTTACTTTTCGTTAAATTTTATTATCAAATTATTAAGTTAAATGATATGTGACAGTTGATTAATATACCAATTTAGATTTTACGTTCTGTTTGTCACATTTTACAATTTTTGTGATATTAATTGATTTAGCGGATGGTATGTTGTCATACAATTTTAGTTTGGGTTTTTTGCGATCGAATAAATTAGTTTGGGGTAAATTTGTCGTAAATGTCTCAATTTATGATTTTTTATGAAATAGTAAAAAGAATAGTTTAAGATAAATTTGTCACAAGATACTAATTTATGATTTTTCAAGTATTAATCAAAGGTTAAAGGAAAGTTCGTTGCCGGGGCTTGAACCCGGGTCTCTCGGGTCTCTCGGGTGAGAGCCGAGGATCTAACCAACTAGACTACAACGGAGCCGAACTCAAGGTAAAGAACGCGATTAAGCGAGAGGCCAACCCCAGGGTTCGTGACGCGACCCTGATAAATTCCTCGCTCTCTGCTCGTTGCTCACCGTCCTCCTATCCGTTGCAAATGCTGGTTGACATTTTCGATTCGTCTCTGAGAAGAAGATAAGCGCCAAGAACACCCAGCTCTCTCCCTAATTGCGTACGATCCGGGTATGGTCCCGAATCGATTTTGTTTCATCAGTTCCGCTTTGCTCGTCCCATGCTCCACCCCGAAGCTTGTCCTTTCGAGCTCGTCGATCCTAGGACGAAATGGGTTTTGGTTTTTCCTTTCGGTCTTTTCTTGATTGTGGTTAGATAGCTGAGGACTTTGTTGGTCGACAGAGTTGCTGCTAATTAGCATGAACAAGCAAAGCCCACTTCATGGTTGCTTCTGAAACTTCCTTGTTGGTAAAAGATTCCTCGTGAATTGAACGTGGTTTTAATTAGTTTGAGCTGGGGATTCCTTATTTTTGGCTTCTTAGGCTGAAGCACTATAAAAGAAGGGCAAGACCCCGCTAAAGGCACTTTCTTGGCCCTCTAAGGCCGTATCTCGTCTTTGAGCTGTGATTGTTGAGGCTGTGCATGATCTCTTGGGATAGAACATCGGGAGCGTTTGCTGCAAAAATGCAAGTTGTTCAGTCTGGACGAAGCTAGAGCTTAGTGTATTCTTTAGGCATAATTTGGGTGCAGCATATGATCATTGTAGAGAATTTGATGAATGAGAAATCCATGCTCAGTGCCGTCAGGTCGACACTGTCTTTATAAAGTACAATTGGTGTAAATGGATGATGTCAACAGATAATCTCTTATGACTTGAGAGTGTCCTGGCAATGCCATTTCTGGACTGTCCATATAGAAATGGCTAAATGAAGGGTGATGCGGTATTCATTATTTGGTGTTGTTAATGAGTGCAGTGAAACGTTGTGCTACTCATTTTGCAAAACTGACCCTGTTAATTATATGCACTCTGAATTTGAACTTTGCAGACAGATTGCCGATAGCTAACAAACTGAATCAAAGATGACTATCTCTGGATTTACCATTGGTCCATCAAAATGTTTCTTGATACCTGCTCAAGGTGCCAAGTCCTTATGTGTAGAATTCCCATCCCTTATTTCTATTGCAAGACCTAGAGGAAAGTTCAGGTCCCTGCATGGAGGAAGGTATTGGTCCCTCAAGGAAACTCTCATGGTTCATGAAAATGAACTATTCAGTTCTTTGCAATTTTCTTACCTTATTTACTGGGTATGTTCATTGAAATTTGCAGCAGGCATCAAGCTCTAGTGATCAGGTCTGCAATGGATGCTTCTTATAGCGACCCCACTGGTATCGGATGCTTTATCCTTTATCAACAAAAAGTTGATTGTTGGATTAGTTTTTTACTCTCCCATTCTAGAAGCTATTGGAATATTAAAGTGTTAGTTTGACCGAGGGTGACTCTTTTTTCGTGGTTATCAATCAAAATGAGCATTTCATTGAACTCCCATGCAGAATGCAGATTTTGATGGTTGTTCACCATGTCAAGCCCAGTAAGATTAATAGGTCATTCTGAAAGGATCTATAGTACTTAGTTCCATTTTGTATTTGCCCGTTGAAACACTGATTTTCACATTGAGTTAATTGATGTTGTGTCATGGCTAATAAAAATTGATGTTTTATCAAGAAAAAGTACAGCTAATTCATGATACGATGTGTCATTTTGTTCTCCACATCACTTCATCCTATTTTACTGGCCTCTTCAGGTTCAACCGTCTTTCCTAGAATAAATGTAAGGGACCCGTATAAGCGGCTGGGAATCAGTAAAGAGGCTTCTGAAGATGAAATTCAAGCCGCAAGGAATTTCCTTGTCCAAAAATATGCAGGACACAAGCCCAGTTTGGATGCAATTGAATCTGCACATGACAAAATAATCATGCAGAAGTTCTACGAGAGGAAGAACCCAAAAATTGATGTCAAGAAAAAGGTGAGGGAGGTAACTCAATCCCGTGCCATGCAGGCTGTCATGGGCAGGTTTCAGACTCCATCCTCAAAGTTCATCATAAAAACAGCTGCCACATTTTTAGTACTTGGACTTCTCACCGTGCTTTTTCCAACGGAAGAAGGCCCCACTCTTCAAGTGGCCATATCCCTAATAGCTACCATATACTTCATACACGATCGGCTGAAAAGCAAACTGCGAGCTTTCCTTTATGGGTACGTGGATGACA
This sequence comes from Eucalyptus caleyi, assembly GCA_014182885.2. Lineage (NCBI taxonomy): Eukaryota > Viridiplantae > Streptophyta > Magnoliopsida > Myrtales > Myrtaceae > Eucalyptus > Eucalyptus caleyi. The sequence goes on from CM024475.2 coordinate 32,726,149, forward strand.
TACTATTAGTGTTCTTCATCGATTTCAGTTAAAAACTCTCTCTAGCAATTTATTTATTTTTAGTTCTTCTATTCCTGGCCTGATAGTCGTTTAACTCATTCCTCACTATACATATATCCGTTCTTGCCAATTGAACTGCCCCATATGTTAGAGTGCTTGCAATGGATGACTTGGATTCATGATTTGTCTCCAAATGCAGGGCTGGTGCCTTCATTTTGTCATGGCTACTGGGGACATTCTTGATGGTCTCCATAATACCCCCTTTGTTTAAAGGACTGCGCGGTTTCGAAGTAACGACTTCACTTATAACCTACATTCTGCTCTGGGTTTCTTCTACTTATCTGAAGTAGGAAATTTGGTGACCTTCAAGAAGATCCCAATTTTGGTTGAAAGTAGCCTGATATGAGAGTGGTCTCGGTTTCGTCAATCTCCAATTTCCTGATGGCTCTTGATGGTAATCATGTATCCATTGACTGCGCGAGCCTCCTCCATTTGTCTTCCAACATCTGTTCGATGAACTTGCTGGTACAGGATCAACAGTTTTGAGATGGCTGTTTTATTGTTTGGAAAAGGAAAAAGATGTGTGAATGAAATATGGTGACCTTTTGACTATGGTCAGTTTTTAGCATTCCATTCTTCCGAAACTCATCTTTGTGGGGCATGATGTCATGCGAGCAATGATGTTTGACGTGGTGTGCGTCGAGGGAAGTTACAGCTTCATGATATTTGTTAGAAGAAAAAAAATACAGGTTTACAAATTATGTTACAGCTTCATGGTGACCTTTTGACTATGGTCAGTTTTTAGCATTCCATTCTTCCGAAACTCATCTTTGTGGGGCATGATGTCATGCGAGCAATGACGTTTGACGTGGTGTGCGTCGGGGGAAGTTACAGCTTCATGATATTTGTTAAAAAAAAAAGAACAGGTTTACAAATTATGTGACAATCTGAAAGTGATCAAGTATATCATCATACACCCCATAAGAATCTTGCCTATCAATCTGCAAATTCAATGTATATACCATTCTTAATATCTATGAAAATGCTACGAAAATGCAAATTCTGCTTTTAGTAAGTTTCAAACGTTGGCTTTTATAAAACGGGAAGTTTCATTAGGTGATTTTCTTACCGTTATTTTTTCTTAACTAATGTTACCAAGGTACTTGCGCAACGCTCGCCTCAAATCTCCTACCAGAATCAAAAGAACCTCGCCAGTGTATGTGAAAGGGACAGGATGATTTGCTATTTCAGTGTGAAGATGAACTCACTCCATCAACGCAGACTCGACATAAATACACGTGCAGGCGTAACTTATATAAAGGTGGAAGTGGCAATCGGTTTGAACGCTAATCCCCATTACTGCAATAAAATCAACAAGAGCAGAAGAGTCGTCTTTCAATACTTATAACCTGATCTGATGCTAGTCTTTCAGAGTGAAGATGTCTAAGCATTTCAAACTCGGGAAACCAGCCCTCATGGGGCACAAACGATTTGTCTTAGACACCAGTATCAGAGACGGTCAAAGAAAGCAGGACTGCTGTGTACTTCATCACATCACATGAATGGCGACACTTTAAAGGAAAAAGGATGGAAGCAATAAGATTGACCTTGAATATGATAAAAATGAGTTACTACAGCAGTTTTACATCGTTGGAGTATTTATTCCATATTTACATGTCAAGGTATTGACAAAACAATTACAGGGGCGAAGCAAAGGCAAATTATTGCAATTGTTGATTTGCACCAAGTCCTGGACAGACAAGTGCAACTAAACAAGAGCAGGATGAGGGTTACAGTACCCTTCAAAAATTAGAATTAAGCATCTCCTGAAAAGTTTATCATGATATCACGGTTAGGCAGAGGACCACCTCCCAAAACTCACGTACAGCATAAGCATGCACTTCAGATAGAGCTCCTACCACTGTTTTTGCACTCAGACAGCCACAAGTCTATGTTTTCTGTGATCTGTTGCCTTACTTTGTGGACCGCATCTGGGGAGCTGCAGTTCTGGGCATTGCCTGAAAGAAGCATGACACTCAGACAATGTAAACTTGGAAAATTTCTTTACTTAAGACTAAAGTATTTGAATTGCACACGATATTTGCTTTTCCTAAACTGCAAAAACACATTTAAACATAAGTCATTCTACTTAACCGGGCAAGGTTTAATGTCAATGTCAACTCCACCAGAAGTTAAGGGCTTATTTGGTAACATTCTGGGAACAACCGATTCTGTTCTTTAGTTCTTCAAAACAAAAAAAGAACAGAAATTCGTTTGATAAATTTTTTATTCCTAAAAACAAAAATCCGTTTTTTTGTTTCTAAGAATAGATTTGGAACAAAATCAAGAAATTAAAAAAGTAGTTTCTTAATCTTGGGAACAATTTCAATTTTCTCCTTCTCTCTTCTTCCTCTTGCTCCCAATCCCAACTGATCACTGGCAGCTGCTGCCACCGCCACTGCCCCAACGCCAGTGGCCGGCAACTGGCTGGGCAAGGTCAGCAAGCTCGCTGGAGGCTTGCCTAGCCACTGCAAGGCTCACCTCACCAGATCTGGGCAAGGCCGAGCCTCGCGGTGGCCAGGCGAGCCGCCGGCGAGCAAGGGCGAGGTCCGGTGAGGTCACTGGCCACCACCATGGCCAGCAACCAGCCACAAAGGAGGAGGAAGAAGAAGAGAAGGAAAAAAAGAAAAAGAGAAAAATAAAATATATATATATATATACATATAATAGAAGTACTACAAAATTTAAAGAAATAAAAAAAAATTTAAAAATCCTTTCAAACGTATTTTTATCCTGGGAATAAAAATTTTGAACAATTTACCAAGTCACTTTCAAAAATTCAGAAATTGTTCTCGGAAATAGAATTAGAAAAAATCATTTCCTAGCAAAAATTATTCCTAGGAAAAAGAATAGTTACCAAACGTGCCCTAAGTGGCGAGTGGTTGGGAAAACTTTAGCAAGAGATGCTATCAATTGTTCAATCCTCACTAATCATTGCTCAATCGCCATGCCAAGAAGAGAAAGTCAACCGCACAAACACTATTCTTGAGACTAGGACTACCTATTCTCAATAATTCTGTTATATTTCTTATCTTCAAATAATTCACCTAGTGCAGCACCTCATTTTCATCTTCTCCTTCTGCTCATTTCTTCTAATATCAGGAGATGGCAAACACTTATTTTTTCTTTGCAAATTTCATTTCAAAATTTGTCCTCATAAGGGGGGAAAATCATGAGTTTATTAAAGAAATCAGATCTTGAAACCGTCAGGACCAGCAGAAGAAAAGCCAAAGTGAGAAGAAAAAAGGCGTGGCACACAGCAATATCAGCAAGTTATTTGTGCAAGAATCAAACTGAAATTCCATTTTCCACAGCGACGACATTCAGTTCTGCTGCAATTCACACCACTGGAAAATGCAAGTTTCCCAATGGACCAGCATACAGTAGCACAACCATGAATATTTCGTAACTTTATGCAGCATTTAAGTAAGTCTGAGCCATCCATACCTTCAAGGCTCAGAGGAGACTGTGGGCACCCTCGCATGTCAGTTCCATGTCCACAATTATGACAGGAGATGAGGTAGGAAGGCACTGACAACATTTGAAATTCAACAGTAATTTCAGTATGGAAGAGAGTGACACAGAGAGGTCCAAAAAGCATAAGCAATGGAACCCCATATGAACATGTAACTGCAGATGTACTAGACCAAGGAAATATCACGTGGGATAATCTCTGACAGTATATAGAGGCACTTTATTATATATTCTGAACCAAAGGCATTAACGCACAAGGCAATTCTTCATCATCATTCAGTCTAACAGCACAACACCATAAATTGTTGTGCATGTAATTTACAATAACAACTATGAATATTATTGATATTTATGCAAGAGAAAGATAATATCAAAATGTGTTGGTGTGCATGTAATTTACAATAACAACTATGAATATTATTGATATTTATGCAAGAGAAAGATAATATCAAAATGTGTTGGGAAGTTTAGGCTTATGTCATCATCTCATGGAATGTTTGTTTTAAGCATGTTGCTAGCTTGAAACCAAAGAGAAACTTCACAATCATGTTCTACTCTTCACTAATTGAAACCAGTGGCTAACAAAAACTGGTAAATGGTTGTCTGAAATCATGGGAACTTACTATCTGGTGAAGAGATCTGTTTTGAAGCATGCCGCCATGGATCTTGAGAGCCGTTTGTGAAGATTATCTTTGAGCCTGGCAAAGTTACACCTTAATGTCAAAAGGAAGCACACAAGTTTCTTTTGATAAGAAGTATGGTATATATACAATGTGTACCTATTTCCTGACAGCTTACCCTTACAGGAAAAACTGTCACCTGAGGCTAAGATGGTATTAGGGCACAATCATGAGTTCGAATCTTTACACTCTCCTATAGTCATCACGCGTATTTGTCTGCTCCCTAATTATCCCGTGGATGTGTAAGGCCTTACACTCAAGGTGCAGTATAGAAAAAGCATGCTAGATATACATTATGAGCCCATTTCTTGACAGCTTTTAACTTTTGGGACTCACAAATAGATAACTTTATTGAAAAGAAGAAGAAGCTACATGCAGATTCCAGAATATGCTCATAATGTGTCATGCACTATTATATTTCATTTGGTTTATTGTCGCCCTTATTTAACCAGATTCATTCTCAGCCCTTGATATGTCTTTTCATTGATGCCTATCAATTTATGCAGGACGACTCCAATAAACAGGATTGTAAGCATAAATTGAAGAATGCAAATTACAAATACAATAGTCTCAGCTCAATCGTCAGTTATAATCAGTTTACTTATAAGATTCCCAAAAAAAGGGAACAGACTCTGCATGAAACTGTTTAATCCATCCATCTGGGCTTTTGTAATTACGTGTTCCAGGTTCAGGTGTCTGATTTTATTTGTTGATTGGCTTTCATGAAAAGGATAAGCTCAGGAATTGTCAGCCAGGAAAGCTGTATCTCCCAAATGAGAAATATTGAAACTCTTCGATTAAAGGGGCATCAAGAACCACAGAAATGTCCAATCAATTCTGGAGAGAAAGTCCATTTGATTCTTAGACGCAAGAATAACCAAACGCTAACAAGCCAAACTAAAAAGATTAGTGCTCAGACCTGCTATTCTTGTGCCTCCATAGTATAAATTTGTTGCGTCTACATCAGGACATATTCCCTGGCCGAACACATTCTTGCAAAGATCTAAATGGTATCTGTTGCAACACAAGAAATATAGACTAGGGTATTAAATTACACAGAAAACTAATGAAACAAGGAATGAAAAGTATGGAGATGAGAACACCTTGTGTCAACTATTGACGAGCGGACACTGTCATTGGAGGGGGCCACCTGAAAGTATGCAACTTCAGTGCAAACTTGGAACCACCACAACCGATCGCTCCTATCTTCATTAAGAGCTGTGTTCTTCAAGTGTTTTTGACTATAACTAGCGCTATCTGCATAATTGTCTTTAACATATTTGGCATATGCAACCTGCATATAAATTTCAATTTGACCAAATAAAACTCAGAACAAAAGCTAAAAAGGAGAAGCACGCCCTCAATCTTTTTTAGGCATCCCAGGTTCACTCAGATAAAGCTTGCATCACAATAATATTGAAAATCTGTTTGCACAGCTACTCCATAGAAAATAATTTGTGGGCGAGTGATGACAGATATATAAATAAAGTGGATTAATGATCGACTATGATAAATTATTGCACTTGTTCAAGAGGCATCATAAGACACAAATCACTCATAAATGTCTAATGGACATGTGTTGCCAAAAATTAGGAATCCCACCACATAGGTGAAGATTAATTTTGTGGAAGGCATAGAAGTAATGGAAAACACCCTACTGTCCAAGGAATAGTATATATGTGGAGAAATTTCATTGCCTCAAGGTAACATTTTAAGAGGCACATACACCTGGAACATTTACTTCCATAAAAGCCCTAGAATACAACAAAAGAATGAGGCTAAGGCCAGAAAAAGTTTCTTACCACCAAATCCTCCCCATCCTTTTTAGCTTGAATGAGAGGGGAGCACAATTTATCAGGATTTCCATATTGGAACTGTGGAGGATGAAATCTTGAATATCATTACCTTGCAAAGCAACAAAACAAACACAAATGAAAAACGATAGGCTTACAGCTGTAACAGCAGCGTCTGCGAGAAAATACAAGAAGTCACCATCGATCTCAAGCTGCAAAGTATGAGAAAGATTACTTTCAAAAAGATGAGGGACCAAAAAGGATTCCACACTGCACAACAGCCAAACACATTTCTGAAGATAATCACTATAGTAAGGAGAGAGGAAGTCGAACCTCAGCAGCACCAAACAACTCCTTCAATGCCTTTCCATTTGATGCAAGCTGTTGCTCAACAAGTTGATTTACTTCTTGCAATGCAGCCTTACATTCCACTCCAGCTGAAACACCAATCTAAAGTTGGAAACAACAGTAGAAAGTTTTATTTAGCCGGAGAGTATTTCCAAGTATTTCTCAATACAGATCAACTGGAACATCGAAAACAGCAAGTGGACATCAAAATGCACCTCGCAACATAATCATAATCCCCAACTTCTTGGCCTACTGGCAAGTGAAAAAGGACAATACTGGCAATAAAGATTGTCCTCACCTGCCGATCAAATTCAGGGAAATTGTACACAGCTTGAACGACAGCAGAACTCGCAAGACTTCCACATGTCAAATGAGGAAACTTAAGACGAAACCATGCACTGAGAGCTCCAGAATATGAAATGCCAAAAACAAACCAGGGGTATCCAGCATCTGTTCTATTGAGCTTCAGATTTAATGAATCCTGCACATAGTGTCAAAGCAACTAACTAGTCGGACTGCAAGCATAAATCATGTGAAAGGGGGACTTACGTCAACACACAGAAAACTTTCAGGAAGAAATGCTAAGGGCGTGCATGGAAACGTTCCAAAGAAACGTTTCTGGAACACTTCTGTACGGATTTTGTTCCCGGGAACAAAAAAAGAACAGAAACGCGTTTGGTTGCGTTTCTATTTTTTTTTTTGTTCCCGGAACAAAATTAGAGCAAAAAAAAGAAACACAAAATAATTGTTTATGGAGAAAAGAAACACTTCTTCAGAAATGCTTCTCTTCTTTTTTCTTTGGCCGGTCGCCGGCCTCGGCCATGGCCGGCGACCGGCTGTCGAGGGCCGGTGACGCCCTCGAGGGTCGGCAACCTCGCCGAAGCGTCGCCGGCCCCCGGCGAGCTCGAGCTCGCCCAGATCTAGCGAGGCCGAGCCTCGCCCAACCACGGTGAGCCTCGCCGTGGCTGGGCGAGGCTGCCGGCCCCGTCGGCCGGTCGCCGAAGGCCGGTGACCAGCCGAAAAAATAAAAAAGAAAGGAAAAAATGAAAAATAAAATAAAAATGTTTAAAAAATTAAAAGAAATAAAAAAGAATAAAATTTACCAAACGTGTTTCTATTCATTTTTTATTCTCGGAACAAACGTTACCAAACGCGTTCTTTTGTTCAAAAATTGTTCCCCGGAACAAAAACACTTTTTTTGTTTCTGTTCCCTGGAACAAAAAAAGAACAGAAACGTTACCATTCGCACCCTAAATGTTTCATTCCAAAGAATCTACCACATGACGTGGCCATATTTAATCATTCAAAAAACTGCATTGATCGATTACGCACAAAAAGCAAGTCCTTCTAAAACATCAAACTAACTTTTTGTGCAATCAAAACTTTCAAGGTCAAGCATCATTTGCAAACACGTGACAATCAAATTATGATCTGATACATACAGGAAGGACAGTGTAAAGCTAAATCTTCTCATTCCAGCAACCCTTGTTTCCATATGCAGTAATACTCGTCAGAGCCAACTTCAATCATATAAAAACAGAGGCAGGTCATCCAATTGCTCGGAGTGATAGTTCTCATGTCATGTGCATTGCATGCAAATGATACCTAAATCAATTTTTTCCCCCATGCGCTAAATTTTCAGTCAGCTCTGCATCAACATCTTTTGGCAAGTGAAAAAAAGGACACTTTGACCACATACCGGTCATAGATCAAAATAGTACTAGTTTTTACTAGTAACAATATTACTCCATTGATGATATTTCCAAGTTTCAGACCATCTCTCTTCTGAAAATCAAGGTTTCTTTATGAAACTTCTATCACCATTGTCATTCATGGTCAATCACATGCTTAACAGATTCAAAACTTGCCTGATAAAATTGATGAAAGGAAGCCAAGTCGAAGAGTGCCTGTTTAGATGATAAGTATTTTAGGTTTGTTGTTGTCAATGAGTTGAAAGGAGAACTCTTCCCATAGTACCGATGCTCAAGTGAAACCACAGCAGCTCCAAATTTCTTTGCCAAAACCTGCAAGAATTAACAGTGGGAAAATTTTTCAAAGAATCACAACTTAGGATAGCCATAAAATTCCAAATCCTTAACCGGTAACGTTAGTTTTCAGATTTCTCTCTGAACGTGTCAGTATAATTAGGGGTGAACGGTTCCAGATTCCGTACAAGTTCCACTTAGAACTTGGAACCTATCCATTGGAACAAATTCCTCATTTTTTTGGAATCTAGAGCCTACCCTTTATACCTTGAAATCTAGAGCCTATCCTATCACATGTTCCTAGATCAGTTCCAAGGTCTACCTAGGTTCCACATGTATTATTAATTGAATAATTGCAATAAATTATCGCCTTTAATGACTAGTACTCGCTGCTATAATTTGTTGATCATAACTTATATTTAGACATACGAAAAATATGAAATATTGGCAAAGTAAAAATCTTAATCATAAAATGAAAGTTTAGACTAGTGGTTCTAGAATACACACTCATCATCTAACGTCATGACCACAAGATCATGAGAAGACAGAGACCAATAAAAACACAAAAGTTTGTTCCAAAATCTAAGTTACAAATTACAGGTTCTACCAACCTAGAACTTGAAACTTACCTATCAAAATAAGTTCCCAATTATTGAAAACTGAAACCTACCTTGCATACCTTGGAACCTAGAACCGGACAGGTTCTCACTGATCTAGTTCTCAAGTTTTAGATTCTACTATGAAACCATGCTCACCCCTAAATATAATGCTTAGTGGGATGCTAACCGCTGTGATTTGACGATTGGCATGCTTATGCTGTTAAGTAGCACTTACACTGATGTAGTCATTCACTATCCCATTACATGGAGATTCACCGCAGATTTTCAAAAATATTGGTCCATCCGGAAGTTGGAAGTAGTCGAGGAACTCATAGTAGCGCTGTGCAAATTGACGATGATCCTGAGAATGAAAATTCAAATTCCATGAGCTAGCAATAGCATCCGAAGATCGACATGTTGAGTCGCTTTACAACAATCCACAATCAGAACCATGACATAACAACTACAACTTCAACTTCAAAGTTAGAAGACAAAAAGATAAAAAAGGGGCGCAAAAACTTCGGTGTATGTCCAAAAACACGATGTAGAAGCATAATGTGTAAAAGGGCAATATGAGTTTTAGCAATTAACAAATATTAACAATACTTAGAGATCAAACCCACGCAAAACATGCTCAAGAACATATGTTGTCAACTATTGGCCTTCTGTACTTATTTTGCAACCACTAATATTGTGTCATCTCTCGTCTCAAGGAATGGGCCGCTGAGAATCTCCCAATTCTCGCGTGGGGAGAAATTATAGAAACATTTGTTCGAGTTCATAGTAAGTGGATTGCCAATAAAATTCACCAATGATTAAGTTAGCGAAAAAATACTTTTTTCAAAGTATCCGATCAATCGTTAACCCAATTCACAAGCAAATCGATCGCGTCATCCAAACTCAATCAGTTCAAAGTTCAATCGGATTAACCTTCAAAACGGAAGCAGGATCTACTATTAGGGAAAGAACTGATGGGGTTTTGCATCTCAGGCAGCTCATCCCCGAGGGACACCAATTACCAAGCATCAACCGACCAGTCACACGCTAATCCACACGGAATCGAGCGAAACAAAAAACCAAGAACGTCCACACCGAGAGAGAGAGAGAGAGAGAGTACATATGGAGAGAAGTGATCGAGGGTTTGGTTGAACCAGAGCTCATCCTTGGTCAAGTAATATCCGATGTCGTTGCTGGAAGATTGGTGAAGCAAAGTTCCGTCCTTCACGTAGCCATCGCACAGAGCCACGAGCATCGACAAGAAGAGAGGAGTCAGCATCGAGATCGGGCTCATCGTAGTCCCCATGGAAATCGCTCCTCCTCCTCTTCTCCAAAGAACCAGTTTTGCAGAGGAAAGGTTGGCTTTTTTCCGTTGTCTCGCTAAATTATAATCGGAATATCATCATTTCCATGCTTCGATGTATCTCGACACAACATTTAGAAAAAAAAACAAAAAACTTTGACTTCAGGCCCAAATCTACCCAACCCTTTTTCGTCTCATAAAAAGGACCAACTTTTGGTCCAATCCCGATTTTACATTGACCTTTTTTTATATCATAAAAAACATCAACTTTAAATATAATTTTAGTTTTGTCCTAAATTTTTTTGCCTCATAAAAAATTCTCAACTTTTACCTAAATTTCATATTCACCCTATTAACCGTCCAAAATCGCCATTAGTGATGTAACATGCCCATTTCATTACTCTAGCTTTTTTCCCCCCAAATTTCACATCCAATAAGATATCCTTTGAAAATGAATTTCCATGTTAGCTCAAACGACGTCTTATTAAATCTGAAATTTGGGTAAAAATTAGATTAATTATGGTTGGCTTTCTTTAATTGCTCCTATTTTTAAGTAAGTCTTCCTTCCATCTTGCTATAGGATCTTCGATTTTGCACTCAGTTTTCAATCTTTAGTACTTGGGAGTTTTCCATTTCTCGCACGTGAGACACTCAATTCGAAACGCTCGAACATTTCACACTAGGGAGTTTTTCATCTCTTGAGTGTCATGAGAAATTTTTTATGGAAAGTTAACGGGCATATTTGGGACTAAAGTTAAAATTAGTGATTTTTTTACGAAACGAAAAAAGTTTATGGTAAAACTGGGACTGAATATAAAGTTGGGCTTTTAATGATAGAATTAGGATTGAACCTAAAATTGGAGGTTTGTAAGGTATTAGGCAAATAATTCACCATCTAAGGCTAAAGATTTCAAATACAAGTTCAAAGATTGCATTTGATTTAGCTTTCCCAATGAGTTTTAGGCCTCCAAAGCCCATTAGGGCAAATCTTTTTGTAACCTATTTGGCCAAATGTTGGTCTTGGCAAAGCTAAGAAACCCCAAAGTAGAGCTAACCTACTGCCTTAAACTTTTAGGCATTTTCGAAAGGCTACTTCCATCGATGAAATTTGGCCAGTAGCCTTTTTTACCCTAAAAAACTGATTAAAGTTTTAAAAGAAGGCTTAGAATTCATCTCATCTCAAAAAAAAGTTCTAAAATTATCAATTTAAGTTTGAATAAGGTCTTGTACTCGTTGTAACATTACCTTGGATACACCACTTATGGTTCGGCTAATGGATTAGTAAGCTTAAACCCATACTAGGTTCAAGTTATTAACATTAAGAGTCGTCAATAATATATTTTCTTGGTGGATTGATTAAAAACTCAAGTAAAGTACCAGAAGAATTACTGTACATTTACGAACTAGAAATTATGGATTCGGAGACTTGATTACGATATATTACTCTAACATAGTTTTAGTACATTTTCTGTTTTATTTCAAAAAATATATATATATTTTGTAAGCAGTTTGAATTGATTTTAACCTATCAACTAACATGTGAGGTTATTATGTGGATGTGCAAACATTAGTTTAATACTCAATAATCCAAAGTGGTACATGAATTGCAAGGGAAATCGGGGAATTTACTTACCTCAAAGTAACATAAGCTTATGCAAGATAGATTAGTATTCAACCTAAATATAGTTTTTAATTATCACGCAATTCCACTCAAATCTTTTTAGGGTTTTCTCTTTCAGGCATGTAATGCACTTACTCTAAATGCAATTATTCTAACGTGATATGCAATTTCTTAATTCAATATTTGTCACATGTTTATCAATTTAGGATTTTCCGTAATATTAACTAATAAATGGGAAAATTTTCCAAAAAGTCCTAAACCTAATATACTTTCATCAAGTCAATCATAAATATTTTAATTTTGTTAATTGAGTCCTAAATATTTTTATACCTTGTCAATTAAGTCCATTTGATCAATTTTGGTGGGAAATTACTAACGTGAATGTCAACTGTCCTATGTGATACGGTTAGCGCGATGTGAACAATTTTTAATATTTTAATATTTTAATATTTTAATTAATTTTTTTAATAATTTCCTTTTTTTTTTTTTTTGTTCAAAGGGCCGACGATCCCTGGTTGAGGGCCTCAAAGCCCTTGCCAACCATGGGCAAGGGATCATGACCCTTGCTAAGGCCAGCAAGTGCGTCATAAGCCCTATAGCCTAAGCCATTGCTAGCCACAACGAGGGCTCATGAGCCCTTACCAAATCCAATGAGGGCCATGACCGTCACCCACAATCAGGTTGGGCTTCTTTTGCAAGTTTGGCTTTTTGGATCACCCTAAAAGTCAAGAGGTAGAGATTGGTGAGGGAAAATTGTCCAAAAAGTTTTTAAACCTATTGCATTTTTGTCATTTCGATTTAAACCTTTCGGTTTTGTCAATCGAGTCATAAACATTTTTACTTTTTATCAATTGAGTCTATCTAGTCAATTTTGGCTAGAAATTGCTGACATGGACAAAGTTGGTGTTAATGTGGCAATTTTTGATAATATTTTACTAATATTTTGAATTTTTATGATTTTTTCAATTCATTTTATTTAAGTTTTTGAGTTAGGGCCAGCAACGGTTGCCAACTGACCCTCATCTAGTTCTCATTGACCATAGGCGAGGGTCGATGACCCTCACCAGCCACGGTCAAGGGCCCACCGATCCTTGTCGGCCTCAGCCAAGGAGGCAACCTTGCTTAGGGCCTTTAAGGGCCAAAGCAAGGACCTCTAAGCCCTCACTTTGCCAAATCTAGTGAGGGCTTCATGCTCCTTCTCCTAGTGCCGACGAGGGTTAGCCGACCACCTTTACTAGCCTTCTCCAAAACCCTAAAAAAATAAAATAAATAAGAACAGTAAAAAAAAAAAAAGGGGGAGAAATAATTAAAAAAATCAAAAAATTATTAAAATATCATTAAATATTATTTAAAAAGTTTCACGATAGTAATCTCTAACCAAAATTGGTTGAATTGACTTAATTGGCAAAAATGAAAGAGTTTAGGACTCAATTGACAAAAATGAAAGATTTTAGATTAAATTGGTAAAAAATGTTAATACCTTGAAAAACTCCAAACTAGTACACTTGTGACAAATTTACCCCAAACTATTTTTTTGATCACCAAAAACCCAAAACTAGTATTCTTTTGATTGGTACACTTGTGACAAATTTACCCTCTGTTAGTTTTCGTTAAATTTTACTATCAAACTATTAAATTAAATGACACGCGTGACGGTTGTTTTGGTATACCAATTTGAGATTTTACATTCCATTTGTCACAATTTACAATTTTTTTTGATTTTTTGTGGTATTAATCCAATTTAGCGAAGGGTATATTTGTCATAAATTTACCAGTTTTTGGTTTTTTGAGATTGAATAAATTAGTTTGGAGTAAATTTGTCATAAATGTACAAGTTTAGGGTTTTTATAATCAGTCAAGGTAAATTTGTCACGGGTTTACCAGTTTAAGGTTTTTCATGGTCAAAAAAATAGTTTTTGGTAAATTTATCACAAATATACCAGTTTGGGGTTTTTCAGGGTATTAACCATTGGTAAAAGTGCAAAAGATTTAAAAATTTTTAGACAGTTTTCTTGGATTGGTGAGCTTGAAGCTAATCCAACGGGCTATTATTTTCCCTGCATCACTTGGGATGTTGTTATCCAAGTATTGTAAGAAAAACTTGAGCGTGGTGAGCGGGGTCAATCTGTTCTCAAAGCCGTCATTGAGTTTTCCTTCACTTCATAGACAACCAACCCACTTAAGGTTTGGAGTTTAGTCGCCCAGTGGTCGGCTAGACCTATTAAAATTAGTCTTAAATCCATATATGACTCATTTGAAACATAAATAAGTAATATATGGATCACTTACATCTTGAAAAAACCAATTAAATGGGTTTAAAAATTGAAAGGCTAAAACAAATGGATTTTAAATGGGTTGGACTTAGAACCCATTTTCAATCTAAGGCTAACACTTTCTCTTTCCCTATTTAGTTTTAATTTTTTTTATATAAAAATTGAAATTATAATTATTTTTTATATTTCCTTTTTATTTTATTTTCTTCTTCCATCTTCCTCAGCTAGTGGCTGGCACAACAACAGCTAGCACGACAATAGCTAGTGATCAGCTAGGCAAGGCTCGAAGTTGCCGACCTCCAATGAGCTCGAGGTTGCCGACGATTAGCGAGACCCGAGCTCACTGGTGTCAAGTAAGCTTGAACTTGCTAATCTGGTGAGGCAAAGGCCTCATTGATGTTTTGCAAGACTTAAGCTCATTGACATCTAGTGAGCCTTGAGCTCGCCTGTGGCTGGTCATCGGTGTTGTCGTGGTGACGACCAGCCAAAAAAAGAAGCAAAAAAAAAAAGAAAAAGCAATGAGAAAAAGAAATAATTAAAAATTATGTTTTAAAAATAATTAAAATAATTAAAATTTGATTTTCAAAATAACAAAATAATTATAAATTTGGTTTTTTTATAAAAATAAAAAAATATTAAAAGGAGTCATGGAGGAAAACTTAATCATATTTTTCATACTAAACGTCGGAAAATATTTCCTAATTTATTTTCATATTTTAGGCAAAAAAACAAATAATCTTATAATTTTACTAAAAATACTTTTGGAAAATATTTTTCAAGAAACAAACGAAGGCCTATTTAAAAAAAAAAAAAAAATTATGAAAATTGTCTACTAGATTTGTATTACATGAAAGTGTTGTAGCAATACTATTTTTAATAAGAAAAATCATAAGATATTAGCTTTCTTAGGTTTTCTTAAATGGGTTGGGTATGTGTTGGAAATGAGTTAGATCGGGTATGGGTCATAAAGGGTTAAATATGTCGATTTAGGTTGGACCATTTATGACTCAACCCAAACTCAACCCGACCCACCTGTTTGACAAGTATATGACCGGAAGAGGTTGGCAAAGGTTTGAATCAAAAAAAAAAAAAAAAGAAAGAAAAAGAAAAAGAAAAATGAACAAATTAATAAAATATATTAAAAATTTTGAAAAATATTTAAAATTTTTTAAATGTGTCCACATTAGTGTTGGTTGAATCATGTAGGATAGCGGTTCTAATTGGACCGTTATGTCAGCTATTTTCGACCGAACTTGACCGAATGGACTCAATTGGTAAAATTTAAAAAGGCTTATAACTTAATTAGCAAAATTAAAATTTTTAAGACGAAATTTCTAAAAGTGCAAATAGGTTTGGGACTTTTTGGACAAATTTCCCCCATAAACATATACTAAAATTTATCTTTGTCAAATTTTTTTGTAAGAAATAAAACTTTAAATTTGTGTCTCCTTTTATATAATCTTTTTTTTATCAGATCTTATGATATTCAAATGCCCTTTTCTTGCAATCAAGTTTTTCATTCTTGAATAGAAGGTAGAAAGAAGTCTTTTAGCTGTCGGCTTTTTTATTATGGCCATGTTTATTTCGTGAAAATGAATGATTTAAAAATATTTTTCTAAAAATGATCACTTGTATTACTTATAAAAATGAATAAACAAAAATAAATTTCATCATCCATGAAAATGTGTAGACATGAATTGTCAACTATGAAAACTTTTCTTTATTGACTTTTTGAATATTTTTTAAATCATTTGTTTTCTACGAAACAAACGAAGCTTACAAGAATTTTAACCCCATACACTGTGCAAGGAATAATATAATGAAACATTTGGGAAAATTGAAAAGTTACTAGAGGCATGTTTGTTTTGTGAAAGACATTTTCATGAATTGGTTTTTCAAACTTTCACATGTTTGGCTTACTGAAAATGGATAATCAAAGAAAAAGGTTTTACGGTTAAAAAAAATTAAAAATGAGGAAAATGATTTTTCCATTCTAAAAGAAAGAAATCGTTTTAACTCCTTTTCACGTGCATATTCACATAGAGTTTCAATCTATGTATTCTCGAGCCTGGTCTACACCGCTCTTTGGTGCCTTCTATTTAAATACTTACTCTGGTATCGCTCTTTGATTACTTTTTTTTTTTTTTTTTTTTGGGAATGGAGAACCATTTTGACTTGAAGTTTTATGAGCACTGAGAAATTACATTTGTTAATTATTTGCATTTTCTTTTTTTTTTTTTAGCTTGCTTTATTTTGATAGTAAAAACATAAAATTTGTATTTCATGCTGTATTATTAATATATTAGACAAGCAATTTGATATCATCTGGAATAAAATACAATAATGATGGAGAGGATAATTTTTTAATATAAGATCTAAATATCTAAAACATTTTTCCATCTCACTTTGGAGTAAATTACTGAATAACTAAAAACCAGCCATTCTACTTAAAATTGATTTTCACAAAGAACATTTTCCTCCGTCAAGAAGTTTTTTGCAAGATAAACATCCCAAGAACTGCAAATCCAGAGAAATGGAGATGCTTGATTGGCAAAATGATAACTATGTATTTATTGAGCAAAAAGACCCTTTTTATCAGATTCTCTCATTAACATATGAAAAACCATTTTATCCCCTCTTGGAAGTGCATAGTTTAGAATAATAGTAATCACTCGTATTTTTTAAACACATACAATAGAAGAGGAACATGTGATAATTAATCACCCTTGAACCCTTCGACAACCAATTTATGACACTCAAACGTGTTTAGGTCCTTCAGTATTACAACCCTTGAAAACAACATGACAAAGTACTTAATTTCACGCAAATTATCAAAAGAAAAGCATGTTGAGTTTGCTGCTGCTTCTTCATCCAGCATCAATGATCCTTTTCTTGTGGATTGAAACTTGAGTTCTCAAAAGGAAAAGTTCATGATGTCCATGCTGAGGCTCTCCATCATCATGGTCTCCATGAACCCGCAGTTGCTCACGGGCGCTTTGTTGAAGCTCCCGAGCTTGGGCTTGAACGGGCAAGAGGAAATGGGGAGGATCGGGATGTTGTCGCAGTTGCAGATCTCGATCATGTACCCGTCGGGGTCGTGGAAGAAGACTTGGTCCACCTTCACCCCCGCTTCCTCCACCACCGCTGTCACGTACCTCATTCCCATCTCTTGTAGTCTCCTCTTCACCAGCCCTACGTCCGTGCACTGTGTAAAGAAGGCCAAACGATGCTTATTAGATCAACGAATGCAACGAAAGACCACAAATTCTCGTCTTGTTCTAAGATTTCTTTTGAAACAAATCCTTTTAACAATTGAACAACTAGGACTACTAACTCAAATTCGATCGTGCCTTACAGTTCTCCCTGTTAATGGAGACGTATGCTGCATCAAACTTACTTGGAAAGACATATGGTTATCCTTGGGGTTGATTGGACGTGGCTCGTCAATGGCGTCGTTTTCCTCAATTGATGGGTTCTCAATCAAGTGTATCCCTATTCCATAGTTGTATAACCTGCATATCGAACGCAGAAAAAGCGAGGATCATGCTCATGCAGGCATGGCACAATGCAAAAGTGAAATTATGTCTTTCATATCAATAACGAGAGAGAGAGAGAGAGAGAGAGAGAGAGAGAGAGACGGACCAAGCTCCATTGAAGTCGAAAGAAGAAGGGCGTTTGATGAGGACGAAGCCGAGAACGTCCTCGTAGAACCTCACCGACTCGCACACAGACCGGCACATCAATGAGACGTGGTTCAGCGAGAGGAGAGGCAGTGCTTCGCAGCCGCCCATCACTTCCTCAATCTCCATCTTTGCACCCGTCATCATCTTCTCTCTAAGAGCTTGGTCGTCCCTCTTCAGCTTCTGATCCTCCTTAAAAAGTTTCTCTGCGTTGTTCTTCTTGTGGTCTCCCTCGAGCATACGTGATGAATGGAATGAGTGGCGATTAGTTCCTTTTTAAAGAGAGGCCGTCACATTGCTTTAGCTTGAAAACTTGGCAAAAATTAAAAATATGGGCGAGAGGAACTTTCCTTGCAAATTCTCTCTTGGGAAAAGGTGGATGCCCTTCGTATCACATTATCTGATTTTAGTCTGGTTATCTTTTGTTTCGTACACACCTCAGTGTAAACGTTTAATCCGCACCGACCCTACTGAATGTAAGTTGTCTGTATTTTGAAGCTTATTTAACACGATGAAATTATATCACCCATTTATTTATATTAATGAAGTGTTCAAGGTTATCTTTGAGTACCCGATTAATCTTAACTGGATGTAGCAACTCTCTTTTCATTCTCACACATGTCGAGTCATTACTGGAGCCATAAATGCGTGTTCGATATCGGGGTTGCATTGAGAGAATGCACAAGTGTGGCGATTTGGACTCATTTAAGCCCTGAGCATAGGGGAAGATATGCTTAGGACTTGAGCTATCCCTTTGAGGACAAAGTACATTAGAGTTTAGTAGGTACATAAAAGATTACATCCTTGGTGTAGATACACACAAGGTTTTTGCCAGTGGTAAAAGCAATAGATTAGAACAACGCGTGGAGGATCTGGGATCGATCGAGTCCCCTGAAAGTTGTTGCAACCGACGGTGCAAGGTTCCAAAACCAGAGAAACTTCCACGATGCTTCCTCTTATCAGAAGATTGAAGCCCCTCCATCATCGATCTCCCGATGTTTTTGTCGCCCAAAAAGCTCAAGAAGAATCCAAGAAGCTGAACAGCGACGAAGTTGCCCGGTCGCTCCGACCAAACACGCATGGCGGGAATCCCATTTTGCGTGCACACCTGATCTTGCACCACTCTAATCTCAATACAAATCGTAATGGTGAGAAAACAAATACTCGAGAACTGACTCGATTTGTCTGATGTGGTCATTTCCATCTCTCAGTTCATTAATGCTTGACGTGGCATTGTTGACGGAGTAGTTGCTGACATGACAATCGAAGCTGATGTGGCGCCTGATATCTATGACGGGAGAGTAGAGAGAGTTGGATCAAAATTCCTCCTTAGGGCCTTGATTTGATTAGGTTACGTGTCACACAATTTCATGTATTCGAAAAATCATGACAAAAAGCATAAATTTTTAACCGCGCAGACAAAGAAAATTTAAGATTTTACTTAATAGTAACAGTGAAAACATAACTATACAAATTTAGCTTTTAGAATATGGATGTTGACTTTATAGATGCTATAGCAATAATTATAATTGAATCGAACATCTAGCTGGCTTTTGAATGAAATTTTGAGTAAAGAACAATTCACATCAGTAAATTGTGGACAGAACATAGTTAATTTTTTTGTGTCCAAGAGAGTTGGCTATAAGGGTTCATTACATGCTTGATCTAGATGCGACCTACCATGTCCTATTCGCATCGCACTATATATCATTTTAGGGGCCATGCTCGCCTCCTATGGAGCCTCACCCGATAAACACAGACGGAACAATTTGTATATATTGATACAAATAAGTCGGGACGAAAGGTTTTGATACCCTCTAATATAAACAGATGTTTATATCACATACAAAAAGTGTTTAGTCCTGTTTATGGGCCAATCAGAAAAGTGAGCTAGTCGACCTGGTAGCAACATAGGAAGCTCTCCTTATGGCCTGTCCCATAAGCCCTTGGGCCTCATATTAAAGTTGCTATGAGCTATCCTAAGACCCCTTATCCTTTTCAATTTTCATGTACATAAAGTTACAAATGTACTGATCTTTAGTATAACTTCAATTGAAACTATGAATTAAAAAAGCGTGATCTCTCCTTCAGTTAGATGATTTATATCTAAAATAAAAACCATTGGACTGTGCCCGGATAAAAATGTACATAAATCCTCAACTTCTCAAATAGCGATCTTCATTTTCCAAATGTATTTTGCTTTACATTATTGCAACTCGCAAGCTTTTAAACTAGAACACTCCCTTGGTCCTTTCTTGATTGTATGGATGATCTTTTATGTACTTTAAAACATAATAATACTTCACGGTGTTGGAGACTAGTACAATCACCTATAGAGGGAATGAATAGGTGATTATACATAATTAAAGTGAAATTTTAAGCAACCGAGTTAACTATCACAAAAGAACAAGGTATGAAGAAAAACTTCGCAGTGATCAAATCTTCTTGTGAGCAATAAACTATCAAACAAAATAAAAGAGAGGTTAAGTGATAGAAAAGATTGCACACAATAGTTATAGTAGTTCGACGTGTAGTAACCCTATGTCCACTCTCTTATGTTAATAGCTTATTAGTTAGATTTCACTAGAGAATCAATTAGAAGTTATAGTCAAGGTGTGCTACTTATATCCAATAGCTTCTGTCCAAAGTTGGTAATGCTTATACCCAAGCTGATAGGACTTACTATCTTACACAAAGCACACACTATGACACTATTCACACCTCTCAAAAATTGCAATTTCAGCTTATAAAGACAAGTATGAAATATCAAAGCTCTCTTTGAACTTTGGATCTCCTTTTATATTCTTTGGTTTCCAAACTGACCATTGGACAATACTTTGATGACCATTCATCCAATTAACCCGTTTGACCTAAATGATATAAGAAGATCTGATTGTTGTTTGAATTACTAGATTAAAGTTTCTCTTGATTTTGCTACCCATATAACAAAGGTTGGGTTTCCATAAGTAGGGTTCCTCGTCATGAAAGAACATCTCATCTCCAAAAGATCGTCACATGGATCACAAATCCATAGCATGGAATGATTACATTGATATTTATCAATTCTGGACAATCAATATATCTTTAGAAAGAAATCCGAAACAAATTACTAACTGTTGCGCTTCATATAATCCAATTCTAAATATCTTAATCATCTAAAAATACTTTGCGTAATGTCTGAAGAGGTATGTCATCTTGACAATACTCATGCAAGCTTTACTGTTGTCCTCATGTAACTCAATTTGACATAATTCAATAATGTCTTGAACATAGATAATTAGAATGTCTCGATAAGTCTCTGGGTTTGATGATATTTACAATTTCTTGATCAAACGAACTAGTCTCTTAGTATGATTTTCTAAGTCTATTAACATTCGGAACAAAGAGAATATCACCCGGAAATCTTATCATCAGAATCATTAAACATCTATAGAAGGCCTTATCAATCTTCAAAACATATTGGCAAGTTTTCTCAACATACAGTGTCTTCCATTATGTTATTTTCGTCTTCCCTTATCTTTATGACAAATATAAAAGAGAAAAACATAACGTTACATGATAGTTCAGTTTCTTCTTTTGCGCTCTCTCTCTCTCTCTCTCTCTCTTTTGCCTCCTTTTACATTGAACCAATTATTGCATGAGACAAAAATAAAGATGTTTATTCCATCGGCGTCAACTAATCTGTTCGCTATCGTTAACCTTAGAACAGCTGGATATGTGGGAGCGCAAATTTTTAATAGCCGGTAAATACAAAATGGACAATTCCTCGATACGTGTCGTTTAAAAATTCCTATCATCACATGCTGGATTGGATTCTTCGCCAACATTCAGCCATAAAAGGACGAAGAGTAAAGATATTAATAATCAAATAATCACAGACACACACACACCCATAAATTAATAGTAGTCAAAAGGGGGTGACTCCAACCACATATTTGGCATTTGGTGCTGCCTTTCTCGTATTTAATTTAACTTCTTTATAATACGATAAAATTCTGGCACAAAGAAGAGTTCTTTCCATGTGGAGAACAACATTCGAGTGCGCTCATCGGAAACATCCTTAATTGTTCTCAGTTTCCTTTTCGCCGGCACGCGACGATCAAACATCCCCAAGGGCTTGCTCTAGTGAAAAAATAAGGGCTACTCTGTGGTCGGGAATGACTGAAGAAGGAGGGTTCGACGACAGCGGTGGCGATTCGGTTCTGTTTTGTAATCGACGGTGGTGGTCGATGATGTAAATAGTGTCCATACGTAATTCGATGATGATGATGATGAAATTGGCCTTTCATTGGTGAGAAGTGTAGAAAAATGTTCTCCAATTTCAAGACCCGAGATCATTTTACTCATTTTGAGAGCGTGGCTTTTTCATGGAAAGTGATTTTCGTAGACCAACTAATTTTCCAACATCAAACGCCAACGAAAAGATAAATAAATAACTTTCAATGAAACAAACTTCTGATCAAAATTAGATCAATGCTAGGGTGAAAGGAAATATGCTTGTATTTAAGTCCAAACCGGCTACGTATCATAAACATGATCTTAGCTTAAGTTAGTGGAATGATATAGACTGTTTCAAAAAAAGTTATGTTAAGAATTTGGATTAATATCACAAAAAATCCCAACTTATGGCCATTGTTACACAAATACTCGGAACTTATTTTTTTGTCACTAAAAACTCTAAATTTACCCATTGTGATGCAAATTATTAAAAAAACCGAACTTTTATCAGTGTGATAGATATAGCTTGAATAAAACTAAAATAAATGGTATGCATGTCACGTATGTATAAGTTTGGGTTTTTTCGTGATATAGAAGGGGTTAGGGTATTTGTATCACATGAGACAAATTTAGGGATTTTTTGCGACACAAAAAAAATGTGGGGTATTTATGTCATAATGAGTACAATTTAAGAATTTTTTGTGTTATTTACCCAAAGAATTTTCCAGAATGATGAACTATGTAAGAAAATATCCTTTGATTCCAAAAATTCAAAGCTGATTTGTGTATCTTGATGAATTTCAAAAACTCCAAAACTTTAATTGACTCAACGAAAATCCTGTCGACTATTTGAGAGGACATAATTAAATTCGAAATTTCAAATTTTGCTACGTAAGGTATGCTAGTATCTCTATGTATAGGAATCTCCACGTATGTATGAGTTTGGTCATAGGAATCTCTTTGTTGGGATGGAGCTGGCCAAAGCACAAACAAATGGCATCTAGCTAAGAATTTCTCAGCATGCCCTAATCAGACATATAAATACACACACACGTTAATAATTACTTGGAAGTATCTTGCTTACCTAATCCACTATGACCTTGAGCAGGTGACCAGTGATTATCTGTACATTACCATAGGCATGAGTATATCAATTTTGTCCCTTTTTTCCTAGGCGCTTAAACAAAAATGCTACATTACAATTTCACGAAATATTATCCGCCGAATTGTTGACGAAACCTACGTTCTTTTTCCCCGACCACGTGTCACTGTCGGTGGGAAGGCACATGCGTGGATTCCGAAATTCGATCTCCACAACACAACTTTTTGCTCCTCGAATTTATCTTTTTCCGAACTGCTATTATTATTATTATTATTATTATTATTATTATTATTATTCATTAATTTCTTTTACGCGACAAAAGTATTTATGACCATCGAAAGAGAGTACACATGCATGAACGCATGGCTTTCGCTAGCCACGTGGGGTGTCCTGCAATTCTTTTCCCCACAGAGTCAAAGTGGTCCTCCCCTTCGAACTCTTGCAGCTTTTCTTCAGCTTTTCCCAAAGGGAAAAGCGAAAAGATATTCAAGAAATGAGTATGACCGGACAAGATTAAGTTGCATCGAGATTGTTTATTTTGGGCGTGCATGACAATATTTTTATTTCTCCATTTTTCTGTTTTTCTATTCTTCAAAACAGATTTGGAATAAAAATCCGTTTAAGAACACAATTTAATATTTCTATTTTTGAAACATATTTCAATTCTAAAAATAAATTTGGAATAAATATCGGAAGTTAAAATTTTAACTTCTATTTCCGAAAACAGAAATGAGAAATAAAAATTTTATCGTCATTCACTCTTGTTATTGTCCATTGCCTACTAGTCGCCCATGGGACGCTAGACCCTTGCCACTCGCCATCGTTTGCTGGATGCTCGCCATTAGCCGCTCGCCGCCTTCTGTCGGCCACCGGACTCTAGCCGTCTGTCATCGATTGTCGGTCGTCAGATGCCTGTTGGTTGTTGGCCGCTCATTGCCAACCGTTGGACATCGGAGGCCCATTGTCAACCACCAGACGTTCGCCGTCGACCGCCCATCGCTTGCCACTGGCTGTTGGATGTCGGTCGCCTGTCGCCGCTCACCGAACTTCAGCCATTGGCCACTGGCCGTTGGCTGTCAACTGTCAGACTCCGAACATCGAACGGCAAAGTTCAGACGTTGGACGTCAGACACTGAACTCCAGATGTTGGATGTCGGATCTCGGCCGTCGACTGCTAGATGTTGGATGTCGGCTGCCAACCGCCGGATGTCAGACTTCGAACGTTGAACTCCAAACTCTAGCCACTTGTTGTCAGTTGCTGGACGTCGGACTTCGGCCACTAGACGCTGGTCGTTGCCACTCCTAGAAATAGAAATTTTATTTTTTTTACCAAACGAATTTTTATTTTAGAAATAGAAATTTTGGATCGTTATCATATGCGTTTTTCTTAAACTCGTCAATGGAATATAAATTAATTTGAATTTTTGGCAAAGAAATTGATTTCTATTCCGAAATTTTGTCTTGCACGCCCTAACTGTAACTCCTGGCTCGTTGAGACCCCCACGAACATTTGAAATAATTCAACATATCGAATTATCAAAAGACACGTTGAATATTTCCGATGAGAGAAGAAAGGAAAATAGGGTCGTTTGTAATTTGTGGCTTCTATGGATTTTGTTTGGTGACCCGATTGATCAAAGCTCACCGGTAGATTGCATGCTGATAGCAACATAACCCACGGCTCGAGCAGATACGATGGAACCGAAGGGGATGAGGAGACGACGGCGGGGACGAGAAGTCGACGGTCGGACGGTCAGGCGAGGGGGTCCTCCAGGTTTCCCTTTTCATGTTCATGAATGCATTTGTTCCACTCGGTTTTTGTTTTGAAACAAGTCCAGTAATGACATTCTGGGTCGTTTCCGGGGTTCATGACTCAAAATCAAACCGAAACGTTGGAATCCTGTTTTCACTTACTAATCGAATAGAATGGAACCCCTACCAAAAATAACCCATCTTTTTATCTTTTTATTATTTCATTTGGGTCGGTTCAATTCAGTTTTAATTTTACTTCGGATGATTCTTTTTGACACTCTTATATAGCCAACAGATAATTTTAGTTAAAGAAGCCTCCCAAACTTCAATGGTGGGAAGATTACTCTCGCCCCTTTCCTTGATCTGAAATCACCGTTTGTTTAAGTTCTACTTCACCTCCTTTCCGGATGGTGGACAGGGCCGGTTAGGTCAATAGATCTATTCACAGATTATCATTAATTAATTAAATGATTAGTTACCACCCAATTGGTTCGTGGCTTTAATCACCGACCCACCATCAACGCCGGTTTAGGTTGCATGTTGTGTTCAAGCATCTACGAAATGAAAATCAAGAGGAGTTTTGCAGTGGTGTGGCCCATTTTGGTGCACAGGAGTTTTAATTACACAACACTTCGATTTGATGGGATTCCTTCCTAAATTCATCCCTGAAAAGAAAACCCCTCTCATTACGCGTCGATCGAGTCCGCCCATGATCGATTTGAACTGGCTGGGCTTTTTCCGGCGGCATCATTGGCATCCTGATACTGTCGGGTGTCGTCGAAATTAGTTTTCGCACGTCGAAGTAAGCCCGTTTTAAATGATTGTACGAAAGTCACTCGTGCACGTCGGGAGAGTGAAACGGGACGATTATCTATCGTCCCCTCTTGCAATAAAAGAATTGGGGTTAAGAAAAGTAATCGAGGGTCACATGGCAAATGTTGCAATTATTAATTTTCTTTTGGGATTTGATATTATTTTGATTCCAAGCAACCACCACCATGTGAAATCAACGAAGGGCGAGGGCTTTTCATCAAATGAACAGTCGCATCACGCTACCATCGAAATAAACATGCTCACGAACTAAATATTTTTTCCTTGTTCGAGAGCTCACCAACCTGCCCAATGCTTTCATAAATTGCAATGATGGGCCTCCCAATTCAAACCAAAGCACCAAACATTTTCAATTGCCCATCGAACTACCTTGGCGAAGCAAATTAAGAAGATATCTAAGCGTTGCTTAGCAAAAAAAGAGAACATTAGGAGCTCCACCAATTCCATGTTTCGTAGATACTTACAATTACTGACACGATGTGTAGCGATATTGTTAGGATTAGCCGCTTAAACACAACAAAATGGAGAGTAAATATGGAAAGAGAAATCGAGACATAAGGTTTATCCTTTTTTTTTTTTTTGGTAAAGTAAGGTTTATCCTAATTCACTCTTAAACATTAAACATGACTACATCTATCATACGATTCCACCATAATTAACACTTTGCACTTCTCTATTAAGAAAAAGAAATTATAAACATTCAGTAACTATTTATTAGTTTAAGCTCAAATTATAAATAAAATATGAGCTCAAATTGTAAAAGCTCTTTGGTGACTTGGGATGCTGACTCCACAACCCCTAAACTCCCACTTGCTCATCGGTGAGCAAGACCTCATATATTCCTATTGATGGGGAGTACAAATCATACTCTAACAATTATGAATTGACATAGCTCATATAATTGTTGACACCATAGCACGCACTATTATTAGTTGACATGGCACACACAATTATCTACTCTATTTGCTTGTGATGTGCGTGATCGATTGGTAGATCAAAGACCACGGGAAAGTGGAAGATATTGGGCACGTATGAAATGCGGAGATGCACATAAGAGTCTTGTTATAAAAAAAGTCATATGTTGGGACATTTGGTATAGTGTGAGAGAGCTAATATATTTTCATTAATTCATAACTCATCGGTATAATCTTTTTAAATTAAAGTGGGCCGTGCAACTGGGTATGTTGATAGGTCGAGGTCTGGCTTTTGCCGCGTGTTCCCGACGGTGTAAAAATAGAAATTTTATAAAAATGGAAAAAGAGCAGAAATTTTGGTTCGGTTGGCAGTTTTAATTCAAAGGCTGAAAACGAAGCCAGCAAAAGTGGCAATAATCGAAACCCAAAACCAACACCGACCAGGACTTTACAACCGTCCCTCTCTTCTCCATATTCGCAGGGCCTTAAGAAAGTCATCCAAATCTTCATCGCCAGAGCTTGCCGGGGTTCGCTTTTTCTCTCCCTCTCCATCTCTCGCGCCCATCCTCGTCGACTCCGCGTCACGTTCGCCCTGCATTTCGAAATCTTTCGCCACTTCTTTCGGGTTCAAACGTCGGAGGCAAGCGATCCCGTTGCCGGAATGGCGTCTCGCGTCAGATCCTGAGGGGGATGTTGCGTGAGGATTCGAGTTCGACAGCCTGAGAGCCAACGGTAATTTCCCCTTGTTCTTTCGTTTGGTCCAAGTTAATGAGCCAATGAGGCGTTGCTGGTTGAACGGTTCCAGTTCGTGTGTATTCAAATGATATCGGCTCCGCTTGTAGTTTGGAGACATGTCATGAAAATATGGTCGCTTCCTCTAAGTGCATTCGAGCGAACAGTTTTGCGGAAATTCATGTTCCGCCCTGTGGATAGTTTGCTGTATACAACTGTCCAACTAGGAAGGAAATGAGGCAACTAAAAATTTTCAAAGGCCAGCTTAGAACTCTCTCTCTCTCTCTCTCTCTCTGTGCACCGCAGCGAAATGCACAATGCCATGGATCTTTGCGTAGATCTCAGACATTCTTTGGGAAGTGAATACTCCCAAGGTGAAAATATGTCTTGCTTTGTTTTTCTAAAGACATTCTATAATGTAAGTCAGCACGAGCGAAGGAGACTTTTTGACAGTCTGTTATGGGGACCATCTCAGAAAACTCCAAAATGGGTTCATTTAATAAAATATTTGCTAATCTAAAGAAAAAAGAAACACCGCCCATTTCTCTCGGAGAATGGGAACTTGTGGCTTTAGATGTGCGTTTGTTTGACTTTTCTAAATTAGATGACAAAAGGAAGGAGCAACGTAGGAGGAAACCGAGTTTTTTTGTGCTCAAGACGAATTGATGCGGCGTGGGGGAGTTAGCTCTGAGCCATAATTAGCTTGTTCATTACAGGTGATGGTGGTAGGTGTAGGAGTTGGATGGGCCTCAGATTTCATGAGATCCCAACATCACTCGCTTTGTTGACTCCAAAACTACAATGCATAGTCGGACAGTGAAGTTGTGATGTGGTGTAGAACTCCGTGCTGTGTCGCAGGCTTTGTCGGAGTGTTTGGTTGTGGTGAAGACTAATCTTGATTTCGGATGGTTCATAGACTTGGATACTAAGAAGGTAAGCAATGGTGGCAGTCGACAGCCAGGAGATAACGCCGGGGTCGAGTCCCTGTGAAGAGAAAATCTTCGTATTAGTTCGTCTCAGGCCCTTGAATCAGAAGGAAATTTCTAGGAATGATGTATCAGATTGGGAATGTATCGATGACAACACCATTATCTACAGAAACAATCTCTCTGTTTCAGAGCGGTCCATGTACCCAGCTGCCTACACATTTGGTAATTGAATCCCATTCATGAAGTTTTTTCCTTTCTTTCTTGAGCACATTTTCATGTTATGTTGGATTTAGCTTCCTTTTGGTCTTGAGCCCATGTCTTCAAATTCCAACAAATGTTTCTAATGGAGGAATTGCATTTAAGGAAGCAATCTGTTCAATATCTCTTAGTGTTATGTGTCCTCCATGTTGGCTGATCTGCAGACAGAGTTTTCCGGTGTGATTGCTCCACAAGGCAAGTGTACGAGGAAGGAGCCAAGAAGGTTGCTCTTTCAGTTGTCAGTGGGATAAATGGTAAACTTTAACCTCTTCTCCTTCCTTTCGACAATGTTTTGTTATGTTGATATTTGCCTGAGATTGTAACCATCTGATGCTCAATGTTGCAGCAAGTGTTTTTGCATATGGACAGACAAGTAGTGGAAAAACATACACTATGAGTGGAATTACTGAATATTCAATGGCAGATATATACAGCTACATAGAGAAGGTAACAAGTCATATACTACCTAAAGATCTCCTCCATTTTCAATTGCAACTTCTTCCTCTAACATTTGCTTATTAATAAAGACATTCTCTTGTTTCTCGATAGCACAAGGAAAGAGAATTTCTGTTGAAGTTTTCTGCGATGGAGATCTACAATGAGTCTGTGAGAGACCTCCTCAGTGCAGATAGTAGTCCTCTGAGACTTCTAGATGATCCGGAGGTAAATTTCTTTGTACTACGCTGAGGAACTATGAGCTCATCCAACATCACTGTGAGAGCTAGCTCTTTTGACAGAGAGGGACTATAGTTGAGAAACTTACAGAGGAAACACTGAAAGACTGGAGCCACTTTCAAGAACTTCTTTCTGCGTGTGAAGGTAAGGACTAAGGCTATTCAGTCTTGTGTTGGATGAATTTCTTGGTTGCATTCTATATCTAGCATTACCATGAAATGCTTTGACTGATCATTTGGATTTCACAGCTCAAAGACAGGTTGGAGAGACATGCCTTAACGAAGCTAGCTCAAGATCACATCAGATTCTCAGACTGGTAATGGTGAATTTTATCTGTTTTGTGGTCAATTCCTATTAAAATGTCAAAGATTTATTGCTCATTCTGCTGCCAGACAATTGAAAGTTCGGCTCGTGAGTTCTTGGGGAAAGACAATTCAAGCACTCTTTCTGCTACTGTGGTATGAATATTTAGTACTTAACTTCAACCTATAAACTGTTACTGGGAGAATATGATAGTTTCTTTTGGCTGCAGAACTTCGTGGATCTAGCAGGAAGTGAGCGTGCATCTCAGTCATTATCAGCTGGTGCGAGGTTGAAAGAGGGCTGCCACATAAATCGCAGTTTGCTGACTTTGGGAACAGTTATCCGAAAACTGAGGTTGGCCTTACAGCTTGTTTTTTCGTTGTCTTCATCTTAGAGATCTTATAATTTAGT
Source organism: Eucalyptus caleyi (assembly GCA_014182885.2). Lineage (NCBI taxonomy): Eukaryota > Viridiplantae > Streptophyta > Magnoliopsida > Myrtales > Myrtaceae > Eucalyptus > Eucalyptus caleyi. The sequence goes on from CM024475.2 coordinate 32,756,087, forward strand.
TGGACCATGCATTGACATGAACATAGAGCACCACTGCAATGCCTTTTCTGTGCCAAAGGTCCATTTCTTACACAATACTAATTTACCTGCATCCACACATGTTATATGAATAACAACATCATGAACAACCAAGCCTTCTCCCACCAAAGAGGACAGGATATACGGATCCTGTTATGCCATTGCGCTCTATTTCCTATCCTGCTTTCAGTAAAATCCTGATACCAAGCTCTGTTCACACTTTCAAACCTCCATCAGGGTTTGTCATTGCTGCCTGTGGCAGGTTTAGTGCATGAGCTCCCACATGTTTAGTTCCATTTATTCTTGTCTGCCTACCTGTTGTGACTATTAAGTACTCAGAGCTGACAATGGGTTTATCTTTGCTCTTCTCTAGTAATGTCAAATACCACTTGTACCAAATGCTTGGGTCAATTCATTAGACATGATGTCGGCCAAAAGAATTTTTCTATTGGTCTTTTTTTTTTTTTTTTTTTTTTTTTGTGGGGGGGGGGGTTTGGTTTCTCAGGCATAAATTCAAATGCATAGTTGAAAATTGTTGTTTTGAGAGTAGGGGATTAGTTTTCCAGGCTATTGACTAGGTTCTTAGCCTTCAGCTCCATATAGGTTACCATGCAGATTTTAGCATCAAGAAGATTAACTGCTTCAAAGCATAAGAATTCAAGAGACTAAAGAGTAGCTGTTTAGGTTTGTTTGGAGCAAGTTTGGACATTTCACATTTTGCTTTTCTTGTAGTGTTTGAAATTTGACTTTTATTGCACATTGAACATCTTAAAATTTTAAAACGTACGAATATTGACATGTGTGGTTATAAACTCTTTTTAATATATATATATATTTTAACTTTAAGTATCTTTTCTTTTCTTTATCAATGTTTTGGAGGAAAAGTTTTTTTTTTTTTTTTTTTTAAAGCCTTACAGAAATTCAAAGCAAACCATCCGTGATGATGTTTTACCAATTTTTCATCTTTGATTGTATGGACAGAACACTTACTAATATTATGATCCTACAAGAAATAAGGAGTTGGTGGAAGTATTGCAGTCTTAAGCCCTCTTTTCTTTCAATTTATCATTGATTTATTTTTAAACTTTTGATTATTGATCAAGAACTATTTGAATGGCTCCAGCAAGGGAAGAAATGGACATATTCCTTTCCGAGATTCGAAACTGACTCGTATTCTGCAATCCTCACTGGGAGGAAATGCTAGAACTTCCATCATCTGTACAATGAGTCCAGCCCGAAGTCATGTTGAACAGTCACGAAATACGCTATTGTTCGCAAGTTGTGCTAAAGAGGTCACCACAAATGCACAGGTCAATGTTGTTGTGTCTGATAAAGCTTTGGTAAAGCATTTACAGAGAGAATTGGCTAGATTGGAGAGTGAGCTGAGAAATCCAGGACTAGCGTCTGTTTCATCTGATACTGCTGTGCTGCTTCGAGAAAAGGATCTCCAAATTGAGAAGGTGATAATTCTGCATTAAGGCTTTTAGTATTATAATTCGATGTTTCTTATATTTTTTGAGGTTTTTCTCACTATATATGGTAAAGGAAGGTACTTGGGTGTAATTATCATACATAAACTAGGTGTATCTTCCAAATTCTTCCTTAGTACGCTGCTGTGTCAGAAAGTCTTTTATTTCTTTTATACTGATGGTGAATTCCACCAGTTCCATTGGGTTGAATGTTCTTCAATGCACAATACATGCAATTTCCATCTCAATCGACATCTCTTGACCAAGCTCATCCACTTGAAAGTTCATGTAAAAGTTGGGAATTTAACTTGGGAACCTAAGACTTAACTGAGAATTTTAAGAGCAATATCTTCACCTGGCCTTTTTGACCTTCCCTGCAGAATGCAAATTTTCCACAATTGCAAATTTTCTTCATCTCTCTTACCGTAGCATGTCCCTTTGGACCACTTCTAACATTCTGCACCTTTGAGCAATAACCCACAGCTTCACCATTATGCTGTTAGCATTTATAGCTCATCAGCTTTTCTTTTATGTTATTTATTTATTTTTCGACCAAAAAGATAACTAGAGCTTACTTGAGCAAACCTTCTGATTTACCTGGATGTCCAGCGAACCTTCTAAGTTTTGCCATGATCCTGTCAATAGGCATCTACTTCAGAGCTAAAAGCATACAAACCTTCACTATCTGTTGTAACTTGGCATAGAAAATTGGATGGCCTGTAGGTTTATGTGCATTTTCCTCTGCTGGCATCGGTAATAACATCAGCTGGTAGCAAAATCTGTTCTAATTTGTGAAGAGTTAACTATGCAGCTTATTTACCGGCCTTCTTAATAATTTTTTGGTGTGGCACTTTTAAGATTATGTTTGTAAAATTTCCATGTTGTCACCCCCTTTAAAGTTTGATGAACAGTGAAGCATTTTTTTGTCTAGTTATAAATCAGGAAACCACTTAATTATTTAAAACCTTATTTTATGTGGTTGTATCCTCTCACAGCTCAAGAAAGAGATTGCAGAATTGTCTCTGCAGCGAGACCTTGCTCAGTCTGAGGTTCAGGATTTGCACCGATTGGTTGTGGATCACAAATCTTCAATTGCACAGGTAATTCTACTTTGTTAGATTCCTTGATGGATTTGCCGTCCTCAACTTATAACACCAATTATTCCTCAATGAATCGTCTGTTGATTTAATACTTCAGGTGGATGCATGCAGTGATTACCCTAAACTTCGTGTGCGAGATTCATGGGAACTCAAGAGCCCAATTTTAGATACTCAAAACCGAGCAGATAATGAGTATTTGGATGTTGGTATCTTAACAATTGATTCATGTCAATATTCAGATCAACACAGTAGGAGTGACTTAGATGGGCATATGATCCACATTCCCGACTTCGAAGAGAACTCTTTACTCTTGGACCCCTCTTCACAGCTCTCAATTCGGATATCTCACTCCAGGCGAAATAGCATATGTCCAGAGGACATTGAGAGTACACTGATGAAAATTCTGAGGACTTTTGCAGAGAAGTACGCTGCATTGAGATGGAAAAGCCGAACTCGAACTGCCATGGAAATGGTGGTATGTCATCAGTGGAGGAGATGGCAGGCATCTCAGACTATATTGTGGTTGAGGAAGGTGATGTAGAAAAAGAGAAATTGGGATCACCAACTTTGGAGGAAGCTAGACAGTTAGACAGCGTCCATCAAGAATATGTAGAACCTTCTCTTGAAAAAGCATATTTGATGATGCAGGAGAAAGAGTTACCTACATCCAGAAGTTTCAAGCTAGTCAGGAGTAGAAGTTGTGAGTCAGGCCTTACAAATATTTCATTTTCAATTGAGGAGATGGAGATAAACCATAGCACACCTCCCCTTCGATATGAAAAAGAATGTCCTGGAAGACCTGAGGGATGTCAGAGAAAGTTTCCTTCACTGAAGTGTGTGTCCAAAGAAAATTTGTCTGGTAGTGGTTCTCATAATTCACTGGAGGATTCTTTGGATTATGAGCTTCAAGCAGATAAAAGTCGGGCAGTTGAGAAATGTGACAGCAGTATGGATTCCGCTTCTGAATTAGAGGAGTCCATTGCTCAGCAGGAGGATCAACCTAGTCAGCATGGGGTGAGCTTTGTTCCCTGCCTTCTTCTTTGTTCCTTTCATCACAGACATTGAGCTATATGATGAATGATGGATTAATTATTTTGGAGGACCTTACAAATTTTTATTTTCTTTATTGGATTTTAAATATAACACAGGAGTTAGTATGCTTTTTCCATATCAAATAATGTTATATCTCTGCTATCTGATTCAAATATTTGGGCGTGACACCCCATGACTCAAGTGGAGGCGAGTTATTAGGGGTTGGCCGCGTGGGTCAGACTAGGCTTCTTTTACGTTGTTTTGAAAACTTACTACGGACAGGGTACAGGAACCATGGTTATCAGGTGTTTAAAGTTTGTGAAATATTATGATTTAGAAAATCTTGATTCATCTAAAGATTGTTTTTCTGTGTACAAATATATGATGACCAATGTAGTGATATTGCCCAGCTATGGTTTCAGCTATAAGAGTCTTGCCATATGTAAATGTGGACATGCAAGTAAGTTTGGATTACCACTCACTTGAATATAAAGTGCTTTGAAATTTGGAGAACGAACTGAGTGTTTGGTTACTACCATTAGATATGGATGTTCTGTCAACATACGCCCATTTTGCTCAGTGGGGGACTCTTTTGATTGACAGGTACATGATATAAAACCAAATGTGATTGCATCTACTAAACACGTTAAGGATGTTGGCTTGGATCCAATTGAAGATGATACAGAAGGTTCTTTGGAATGGCTTTCACACTTCAAAAACTTGCGGAAGGAGATTGTCAAACTATGGAAGGAATGCAATGTCTCATTAGTTCACAGGAGCTACTTTTTCCTTCTGTTTAAAGGTGATCTGACGGATTCCATCTACTTGGAGGTAGAGCTCAGGAGGTTGTCATTTCTTAGGGATAAATCTGCTCGTTGTAATCAAGCTCTGGAAGATAGTCAGGCCTTGACTGCTGTTTCAAGGTACTGAATTTAAATTATAAGAAACACTCGCTGCTTTTGTTAAATTCTCAGTAGGGACATTCAGTCTGGGATTTTATCATGCTAAACAGCATACAAGATCTTCGTCGTGAGAGGCAGATGCTCACCAAGCAGTTGCAAAAGAAGCTCACCAGGAAAGATAGAGAGATGCTCTTCCAAACTTGGGGGATCGGTTTGAATACCAAGCATAGAAGTTTGCAGTTAGCCCACCGGTTGTGGTCCGACACAGAAGACATGGACCATGTGGCCGAGAGTGCCAAAACTGTTGCAAAGCTTGTTGGTTTTGTTCAGCCAGAGGAAGCTTCCAAGGAGATGTTTGGCCTCAACTTTACACCTTGGCGATCAAAAACAAAACTTCGTAAGTGGAAAAGCACTATGATGTCTTTCTTGTGAAGCTTTGTTTTGGATGCTATTACTTTTGCGGAATGGTGACGAAATCGTTTCTCCAACTATCTGAGGTGGTATGAATTCCTTTTAACTGGTAATATGTATGTAATGAGATGCAGGTCATTGTACAAAAGCTTTGTAATATTCTCTTGAACAAATGAGGGCTTGCAGGTCCTCTCACCGGTCCTGGCTCTCTAACGTATGTACGGGCGCATGAATGATGTTAATTGGACTAATATAATACTGTTTCTATTTCTTCCATCCTCTTACATGTTTTTTTATTTAAAAGCTTGTAGCTGATTAAATTGGTAATTTCACTAATGACTCGTGGCATGCCCTCGTTGATTGTGACTCCTCGATTTCATTAAGCCATTTTTTTGCCCTCGTGGTTTTCCTGACCTCATTAGATTGAGAATATTCTGGCTTAAATGCCTAAAACTGAAGACAGAGTATCTTGTAATGGTTGAATGGCATCATCTCAGTAATTACATAAGATAGTAGTTACATGAAATTATTTGTTTGCACACTTAGAGAGAGAGAGAGAGAGGGAGAGAGAGAGAGAGAGAGGTTGACGAGGTGGGAGGATGGGACATACACATATGTTCAACTCGAAATGTCATTGTAGTGGCTTATACTGGAGGAAGAGCCTCCTCGTCAGCGTCAGGGACTGAAGGAAACAAGAAACCACTTAAGTCTTCACACACACAAAGCTTTCCCAATAGTACTCCTCCCAATGAAAAGGAAAGGAACTATGTAGATTTGTTCATATACGCTTCTTTTCTTAAAATATGATATAGTATGTAAATGATAGGCCTTAATTGGTATATATACCTCAGCAATTTGTATGTAAGCTATGTGAAAGGCTCACTAGACATGCGTCGGCTATGAGTAGTAAGGTTGATTCCAATGGTTGCTTTTGGATTCAACATTGGGCTATACAAAGATCAAATGATGTTGCCCACATGATTTGGAATTGTGACAGGAAAAAGTGTAAATGCAAACTTTTTTAAAAAGGCTATGTGACTAATTACGGTGTGAAGACTATATGAAAATTTGCTTTCTTCTATTGAACTCGCTAGGGACTTATATATAGGCTTGATATGCATTGACTTGATATGGTGGAATGAGTTAATGAAATACTTATTTAATGAGGATCTCAATTGTTTGTTTTAACCACCAGTAAATAATTGTTGAAATGATCAATTCTATAAAAAAATCCATCATCCTGAGTATAAATCACGTTTGAGATTTAATATTATTATTCCATACCTATTGTCGTTGTCCATAGATTCATTCATCTTGGTCTCTTCTATCTTGTACAATGTATTTCCTTCTCCCTTATCATGGACGTCAACAAAACCCTGAGCACCCTTTTTGACTACTACACGGATATTCTCCAGTCCCTTGCGCTCCTTGATCCCTTCAACTTTTTTCATCACATCGAGGTGCCCAAACTCGAGTTCTTTGGGATGGAGCATTGCTCCTTCAATAATCACGTTCTCAAGTCGAGGTAGCTTCCAGATCTTCAAGATCATGAGGCTTGGAAACCCATCTTTGGCGAACCTCAGGCAAGTGCCTAGGAAGGAATTGGCCAACAGCCTGAAGGTTCTCAGTTGTTTCAGGAGACCACCCAACTGGGGCATCATGTCTATATCCAACTTCAAACCCGACAGTCGGTACCCTGAGCGAGATTGGCAAGAGCTGTGTCCAGATGGGTTTGTTGAGTTGGTCCAGCAAGTAGAGCTCCAACAGCTCGTGATGTTTTTCAGCCAACGACAGTTCCGGTATGGGGCCTATCTGCGATGTCATGGGCTTGGCTCCTTTCTTGTCTTCTTTCGCGGGCTCGGATACTTTTGTGCCTTCCTTCGTGGGCTTGGCCTCTTCCTAGGTCTGGGCTTCTTGCGCGGGTTGGGCTTCTTCTGCAGGTTGGTCTGCTTTCATGGCTTCTTTCGCGGGTTGGGCTTGTTCGGTGGGCTTGGGTACTTCCACGGGCTTGGGCTCTTGGATCACCCCAAAGGTCAAGGACTGGAGATTGGTGAGCCCCAAGCTAATCCAATGCGCTACTGTTTTCCCTGCAGTGCCTGGGGCGTCATTATCCGAGTGTTGCAAGAAAAGCTCAAGCTGTACATGAGGCCTGAGGTCTCCTTATCTTCGCCAATAACCAGCCCACTCAAGGTTTGGAGTTGAGTTAAGGCATCGACATTGTTGCTACAAGCCTTGAGGATGTTCTTCAAGTCGACATAGAACCGGTTGAGATGCAGGTGCCTCAAGTTCCTCGCCTTCCACAAGGAACTCGGCAGGTAAGTGACGTTGGTGTGCTTTATGTCGAGAGTCTCGAGATGGTGCAGATCTGCAACGGCACTCGGGATCGAGTCCAACACCGTGGATCTCAATCCTAGGTACCTTAGGAGCACCAGCTTGTGGAGCACCCCTTGCAAGGATGGCTCATACACACCGTCCAAGTCAAGCACCCTTAGCAAGCTATAGTTAATCTCGGATGTCATTTTCCTTAGAAACGTGCTGATGTCTTTGGGAAGCACACCTCTCCTCAGGTAGAACGACAGAAACGAGCGAACGTGTCTGAGGTTCAAATCGGGGTAGTTGTCGCCGTGGCCGTCTCTGACTATGTTCGTGTGCTCCGCAAGCCACCGAATCTTGCTTCTTTCTCGCAGTTGGGCCAGCAGCTGTTGTTGCTGGCTAGTTGGGTCGCGGTTGTTCTTGTCTTTCAACTTGCTAGTGCCATGTATGTGTAGGAACCTCATGCTCATTGCAATTGGGCGGATCATGTCATAAAGGGAGGTGATCATTTGGCAAGCTTTGAGGGATCCATCCGCCCTCCAGCTTACTTCATCGATCACGTTCCTATTCGCGAGCTCCAGAATAAACGTCTCTGCCACGTCCTTAGGCTGCCCTTTCATTTTGCTTTCTCCGTCGTAACAATGCGAATCCAATAAGCCTTCGGCCAACCACCGCCTCACTAACCTTCTTGTCGGGATGGGGATTGCTACGGGGAACAAAGCCATGTAGATGAAGCACGGTTTTAGATGGACCGGCAATTTATGGCAAACTCAATTGTAGTATATCTAACTTGAAACCCTCTTCCGCCAACGCTGTGGGTTCGCGCTCTCCTGCATTTGACAGAAACCCGTCGAGTAAGGATATATGGAGCGCCAAGCCACGACACTTGTTGAGGATATCCCTCTCCTCTTTTGAGAGTCTCTGACCCTCCGGTACTCCATGCAACTTCCAAGCGAGCATCCTCTGGCTCTCTTCATTGCCCAAGTTATGTAGCCTGATCGGCTCTGCCTCGGATGTATCTGTCAACTTGGCTATCTTACTGTCCTGAGTTGTGGTAATTATGTGGTCCACTAAGAAGATTGGGACGAGCACGAGTTGTAGGACGCAAATTGCGCAACCCCAATATCTCCATAACCAGAACAAGAACATGCATAATTGAGTAGAAAGATTAACATTCCTGTTTTGGGATCCATCGAACATAAAACGGAAGCAGAAAAGTGATTACCCACTCATCAAGGGGATCCACGCATCAAGTCATTCTCCTCTATTACCTTCCGTATCACTAGCTCAATGAGGCGGCCCCCTTCACAATTAGCGTTAGGTAAACACCCCTTAGGTGAGGATACATGTGAGAATTAGGGTTAAAGGAGAGACTCGAGCACTATTTATAGAGTTTCCAGCCAGATCCCCTCATTACGGGCCAGACTCAACTCGGTCCACACTAGCCAGTCCCATATTAGACTAATTAAGAAACCTTCTATCTCACCTTAGACCAACCCTATTTTACGATAACCGTAAAAATAATAAATTACAATATCAATTAATGCAGTCCACATTAGGAAAACTCTTACATTCTCCCACTTGGACTATATTAATTGAAATCGTACCATATGTGCGCACATTTGGTCCAGAGATAATTATTAATAGTCAATCTTATCCCATAAAGTCTTAAATACTGAATCATGGCGGTAACTGCATGTATACACACAGAGCCTTCCATGGTCATGAATATTCTAAACTTTATTGATATGGATTCAATATGGTAGTGTGGCAAATAAATGACATCTCTCATAGAGAGATCCCATTTGTCAGTCACCATTCTCTTACCTTAGGCGACACAAAAAACTTGTGCCACTAGAGAATGTCTTTATGGTTCCATGAACTCACATATGTCTTGTTCTTATGGTTAACCTTTCTTTATGTATCACAAGACATATGCACATGGCTAATAACCGAATGTCCAGATGCCCCTAGCCTTCACTTAAGGTTTATATAATCCATTGAGACTTTATCAATATGTATTCAACATAATAACAACACATTCAAAAATACTTTATTGAATGCAAAAGTTGATATATATCAAGCCGTTACAAAGTGTAACAAACACATATGAAACATTTATCAGAGTAAAGCCAAAATAGCTCCCACTAAACAACAGCATCTTATGATGTTCCTAGACCCATTCTAACGACATGTAGCTCAAATATACGGGGGCATAGGCATTTAGTTAGTGGATCTGCAATCACATCATCTGTGAAAATATATTATATTAAAACGTCACATTTATGTACCCTTTGCTTTTGGTTAAAAATTTTGACCACCATATATTTAGACCCCTTGAGACTTTTGTAGAAAATAAAAAATACTACAAACTTATTATCTCAATACAACCGTATGGGTCTATCCATGAAGTTAAAACGATCAACTCCGTCATGAGGTTCTGGAGCCTAATAGCCCAAGCAACAGCCTAAAAGAATGTTGCTAACACTACTTACATATTAGAAGATAATATAAAACTTTATTTATTGCACTTTCTACTAACATAAATATGTATTATGTTATTGATCTCATGCCATCATAAAAGCCAGCAAAATTTACATCTAAATACCATACTAATTGCAATAATTGAACATATCTGTAAATTAGCATATAATTTATTGTCCTCTTTAAGTACCTTAAAACCTTTTTGGCAGCAACTCAGTGATCACATCTTAGATTTGACCGATATCTGCCTAGAAGTTCCGTCACAGAGACAATATTTAGTCTAGTGCAAATTCAAGCATATATTATACTTTTAAGTGCACTAACACAATGTATACTTTTAACTAGATTTTCTCAATATCTAAATAAGGACAATGTGATAGATTTAGTCTATCACTCTTAACAACAGGAGCAATTCCTGGCTTACAATGATGTATATTGAATACTTCTAATATACAATTAGCAAATGTCCTCCGAGAAAATATAACATAATATGACAAAAACAATCCTTACAGATCTCAGTATAAATGATATAAGATGTCTCAAGATCACAACTTGTAAGCAAAATATCATATACATAGAGTATGAGAAAAAATAAATTTCCTCTCACCGACCTTGCAGTATATGGAATTACTTTGTTCCCAATTGGATAAAATAACAATATTGTGAAACTTTTTGTCTAGAAACTTGCTTAAGACCATGAATTAAGATTTTTCAATCTACACACAAGTTTACTTGAAACATCTGTTGCAAAATCCTCCAATTACACAATATAGATTTTGTATCGATTTGACGTAACTCCATATCAAAATAAATTATTAATGTCGCGTTCAATCTGAAAGAATCTTTAAAAATACTAGAAATAAATATTTATTTCTTTACTATTAACTATCCACCTCTCTTTCAAAGTGAAAACTTTAACTACCAATTTGGCTTTAAAATCCACAATCTTTCTTTGAAATTCTTTCAGTTTTGTACGCCAATTTGCAACTAATGAACTTATGATCTTTAGGCAAGTAAGTTAGTTTCCAAACACTATGATGTTTCATAGATTGTATATCGTCTTTTATGGCATTTAATCACATACTTGATTGAAAATAAAAAATGACATTTATAAAAATGCCATTACATCAACCATATAGTGGATATTGTAATAATGCTCTCACAAATAGATTATATAGTCTGATGGTATAACTGATCGTTTTTCCCTAACAAATCTCATTAATTAAAGCTGCAACCACTTCATTATGCACTTGAGAGGTTTAAGAAATTTCATTATAAACTATATCAAGAATAGTTTCTTGAACCTCAACAAGTTTAGCCTATGGTACATGAGATTCCATAATTATTTGTATAGGTAAAGACAAAAACACAGTATTCTCCATCATACTATTATCTTTAATAGTCTGAGAGCAGCTATCCTCTACAATTACGTCAATCTTTAGAAATTTTGGAGTATGTGATTTAATAATTCTTGCACTTTCTTTAGGGTCATAAAATCAATACCCCTTTAACAATTTAGATAAGATACAAAATAATTCCGAGTGGATCTGAATTCCAACGCACTTAATATTGGATTAGATTACCTCACTTTTGCATGACACCTCTAAATTTCATATAATTCAAGTAATTTATGTCCACTCTATAACTTAAAAGAAATTTATGAAACTATTTTTGTATGTGAAAATGTTACTTTCAAAATATCAGCCCACAAAAGACTAGATAAATTAGTCTTACTAATCATACTCATCACCATGTTTAATATGGTGCATTTATGCCTTTTGGCCAAATCTTTTTGTCAGGATTTTCAGGTATAGTAATTAAGTTACCACCCTAGAATCTACCAAGTATTTGACAAATAACCCTTTAAGCTATTTCGCATTATCATACTTGCCAAAATACTCACGGTCACTGTTAAGCCTGACAACCTTTTAAGACTAATTGTAATTTTTTATTATTATTTATCTCGGTTATTTTCTTTAAATAGAAAACTTTCGGAAACAACCTTTTAACCATATACGAGATGTATATATCATTAGGACTTAAACACAATATTTGCAGATGTGTCTTAATTTCAATATCAGACAAGACATAATTTCAAGCAAATAAGACTTCCATCATCTTATAGCAGTGCAGTCAGTAGGCAAGCCACTTTTCAAGTGTTCCTGAATGGAACGTTTCATGGACAATAAGCAAATTCTATTGCTATTTTCTCAAGCAACAAATCATATGTCTACTACTTAAAATTTGAAGCAGTAAAAACCTCAATAATAATGAAGTTATTAATTACAGAAAATGTGACTGAAAACCAAACAATATATATATATATATATAATTAGCATCATGTGAGCACCGTGTAACTTGACGTACAAGTATACATCCAGAGAGTTACACGCATAATCATATAATCACCTTTGGGCATAATACATGACATGCAGTTGTACACTCCTCACATGATAACGGTTATGAGAATATATTCTAATCTTCGTGAATTCATCACCTTTGGGCAAATGAACCACTGGGATCGGTCAATTCTCTACCACACCATCATGTATCCCTTCATGAACTAATACACAATCACCTCCTTTGGGAGTATGACCACGCATTAGACTAGGAGACATCCCAATCAGCATATGAGACCGAAATTTCTCAAACCCAATCAAGCGTACCACTTTGGCGGTCACAACTCAATTGAATCCTTGAAACTCTCTCATACTAGGGATATAAACTTTACTACTCATATACATTATATACATGTGATTTTAATTTTAGTGATATGGGCAGTAAATCACTAAAATCACATATCATGCTAATTATATTGCTTTATCCATTAATAAAAATTAATCATACATACATATATATAATTTGAAAGACATATTTCAACGAGATCACCGATTACGGCAATACAAGAAAATTCTCATAACATAGAAGCAAGCATATCTTGCGCACCCCGATTACTAATTACTAAAACAACATTAAAAGAATGCCGATCCAAATGATCATTCACAAGTTAACATCAATAGCAATACAATATACTCAAGATTGACAAGCTTGATAGCTGATTAACTATTGCTCACGAGTTTCATAAAGCAAAACATTACTCCAAGGCCAATAACTGATTTATTAACCAATTTTAAGTAACAAATTATCATTGTATCAACCAGTGGCTTATAAATTGAATCAAAACATAGAACCAAATATCTAAACTATAACAGTAGATACAATTGCTATGTGTAAATGATGTCATACTCCTTAACCATAAAAAATATTCAACTTGATATACATTAACAAGTGATCAGATGAGTTCATGTACAATATGCAGTAACTTAATTGACATGCATTACCCACATTTAACAAATGTGTTAATCAGTACAATTAGTTTGGTCACGAGTTCTTAAGACGTTCATCATTCAAAAATTACCTTCGTGTCAAGGAGTATGCTTAAGTATCAAAAGTTTCATAACATTTACTGTTACTCATCAGCTCAATACATAGCTTAAATACTATCTCATACGGATTGTATCTCATTAAGCCAGTTTCAATTTATAATAAAGTTTGATTTTATTAATGAGTCACACATATACTAGTAACCGATCACCTGTATTTCCAAAATCACAAAAAATACAAGAAAAATAGGCAAAAATACACTAAAAATACACGTATTTATGGCTTTTTACATATTTTCACATCCATAAAATCATCAAACATGTAAAATAAATACACCATGACGTAGGGAATAACCATACGATTCCATCGCTGCCGGCCACGCGCGAATGGGAGCCTCCACGCGCTAGCACGCGCAGCCTGAGTGCGCGGCGCGTGGAGTACACGTGCGGGGCGTGTGAAGCGTGTCTTTGACGCCTAGGCGGCGCAAGGCCGGGCGTGGGGGCGTGTGCGGCCTCCCCCGGCGATGCGCCGCCGACCGTCTTGCTTGTCTCGTCGAGCCTAGTCCGAATTTGCCATTTAATTTTATTTTTATTGAACAAAAAATCTCGAAAATCACAAATTATGGCAAAAACTTTATGCGTTCAAGTTCTAGGGTTATGGTTGCTATGATACCACATGTAGGACGCAAATTGCACAACCCCAAAATCTCCATAACCAGAACAAGAACATGCATAATTGAGTAGAAAGATTAACGCACCTATTTTGGGATCCATTGAACATAAAGCGGAAGTAGAAAATGGATTACATACTCATCAAGGGGATCCACGCATTAAGTCATTCTCCTCTATTGCTCTCCGTATCACTGGCTCAATGAGGCGGCCCCCCTCACGATTAGCGTTAGGTAAACGCCCTTTAGGTGAGGATACATGTGAGAATTAGGTTTAGAGGAGAGACTTGAGCACTATTTATAAAGTTTCCAGCCAGGCCCCCTCATTACGGGCCAGGCTCAACTCGGCCCACACTAACCAGTTCCATATTAGACTAATTAAAAACCTCATATCTCACCTTAGACCAACCATGTTTTACGATAACCGTAAAAATAGTAAATTATAATATCAATTAATGTAGTCCATATTAGGAAAACTCTTACACGAGTTGCTCGTCAGATGGCTGCACGTGATCCAACACTATGAGGAATCTGTTCTTCTTGGTAGTTTCTGTTGCACCATTATCATTATCTCCTCCATATCCATGTCTTTCACGTCCCTCGCTAGCTTCTCGACGTGCTTCAGTATCTCAAAAAGGATCTCCCGCTCGTCCAAGCTGCCCGAGACGTGGACCCAAGCGCGCCACTCATAACCCATGTACTTCGCTCGGCTGTAGACCCATCTCGCAAGGAACGTCTTGCCGGTGCCTTGCTCGCCCCAAATCGAAGTCCATTCTGTCCAACACGGTTTTTGTCTTATCCGACTCATTATTTTCGTTTTCTGAGTCTCGCGACATAAGAAGTTAGTTGGCACTTGCCCATCCCAGAAACTAGTCAGCCTCACCAGTTTTTTGCCTTGCCGTGGAACACTAGCATGGGAGGAGGAACTAGCAGGTTCCTTTTTCCTGTTGCTCTCGGCCCCCTCCTTCAAGAACTTCTCATCACATAACTCCTCCATCATATTCACAAGCATGGACAATTCCCTCCACAGCTTGCACTTGAAGACGAGCGCGGCCAACGGCCTTGCTGCCATGCGCAGGGCCTCGTGAGTCTCGCGGGCCTCTCTGAGGTGGAACTTGTCGATGAATTCCTCAGCATAGTAGATGGCTCGGAGGAGCCGCCCCCAACCACTCCGTGGTTTTGGACGGTCCGTATTGAGTGGAAATGAAGTCTTGGATCGTGGCCAGCTTCGCCTTGGCATCCTCCGCGCGGGCTTGCATCGAAAAGCACTCAAAGCAGGCCGGGTGAGGGAGCAAGATATCTAGTTTCTGCAACACGATCTGGGCGGCGGCTCCGGCGATCATCATGCAGCCTCTCGTGTCGGAAGCAGCCATGGCTAATCAATATGTTTGTTTCGAGCAAGGTCGTATGGGCGTGTGTGTTGGCTCGTTTGCTTGGATTGAATTAATTTGTGGGGACATCTTATTCTTTCTCTATAGATATTCTTCATTTTTCTGTGCTTTTCTTGGGGAGGCCTCTCATGTTTACAATAAGCTTTGTTTAATTCTTTGCTTGTGCGATTTTTGACCGGGAATCGGGAGAGAAAGTATCTCCCACAATGAGGTAAAGTTGTGTGCCCTTAATAAACACTCCTATATTCCTTACTTTGTCGAACTAGGAGTTGCAGAGACAAGTAAAAATGAATTTAATTTTTTGTGATGAAATTCCATTCATCAGTAGAGTTTAACACTTTATCAGCACCCGTGATCTGAGATCAAATGACAACATTGTTAGCTTATTTTATCTAATATAGAATACTAAACCCAATTCAAAGAAAATAATTACTTTCCTTATGGATTTCAACAATTAAGGATTTGATTTTCAAATTGCTGGAGATACTATATGTTTACGAGTTTTAGAATTCAATTATACAAGATACAATTAGAATCCATTTGCATCTTAGATATCAATTATATCTTCAATACACTTGACAGGAAGCAGCGAAGCCTATGCTTATACACACATTACCAACTTGTCCATATAAGAACACTTGCTCATAGAGAATGTATCTTACAACATAACCATCACATATAATGCTCATATAAAATACGTGAATATAACGTCATTGTCACATATTAGATACTACATGGTAGGAATGTTGCCATGAAAGGTGTGTAGGGGCGTGTGTTCTTTTTATGATTCTGTTTTATATTTTGTTCATTTTTTCGGTGCTTTTCCTCGAACGGGTGCCTCTCCCCCAGATTGATTCTTGACTGAGCCAAATTTTGACCGAGGTACAAGAAAGCATCCGGAGCTTTTGTCATTGGTAGGTTAAATAATTAAGAAGCCAATCCAGTTTTGCTAAAGTTCGGACTTGAAGACAGACGAGTTCACACGGTTAATATATTCGAGATGTGATGAATAGTTGTTTGGTAGATCGTAACCCACTTATAATAATCTTAGCTTGTAACCTACCATATCATTTAGTATGTCCACTTATTAAAATTATTACTAAAGGCGAGTCTTGCAGAAATTTTGAATTCTGAAAGCAGTAAAAAGTTGTAACCGTGGAATGAGAAATTCATGAGAACTAGCCTTTTTTCTTCCCTCAAGCTAACCAGGTTCCTCAGTCAATCTTTGCTTGGAGATGTCTTATGGTATACGATGCTTGTTCCTTTCCATGATATTGTTTTCACTTTATCCTTTCAACAGCATGGTCCGAATATGGATGTCGTTCCTTAAAATACCCAACGCTTCAGCTGGACGTTACAGTAAGAGTACCCGGTAAAGAAGATACTGTCTTATGTTTGATATTTTCCGGAAAATCCACCTACGTGTCACTGTATTTTTCAGATGGCTATTCAAAATATCAAAACATAATGAAATCAATCAACACTGTAAAGCCTATTTCTTGTATAGTTTATCAATAAACAGAAATTTCACAACTTTATTTTTCGATTTATTCTTTGCATTGTATTAGAGTCTCTATAGATTGAGGAAGCGCCGCCCATTGAGTCTATTATAAAGTGGCAATCGCAGCAATATTATGTCAGCCGCGTTGGGATCCAGCATTTGGTCAAACCTGCCACTGATGAGTGCTGCAACGCCACTTTCTTTTGTTTCTTTTGCAAAATTGACACGACCATTACACTCTCTGCCCTCAAAAGAGCCCGACCCTAAAATTACATCGCCATTTAGCGTTGCACACTTCGCCACACTCTGCCAGTTCTCGGATTCGCTGACCCCGAAAACTTGCGGTGCTATTCTAACACTTTGGGCATCCTACTTCGGCACATCATCACTGTTCGACGCCGCATGCGCCCCCACCTAGGGGTGTCAAAAAGACCCAACCTGACCCGAACACGATCCGGACACAAAACATGTATTAACGTGTTTCGTGTTCGGGTCATGTTCGGGTAACAAATATAAAACAAGCAAACAAAATGTGTTTCGTGTTCGGGTTGTGTTCGAACATTGTTCGACCCGAAACAAGTTTTCTAAAGTCCAAACACGCCAAAACACAAAAACACAAACGCTTTAGGCTTTAGCCCCAAAAACACGAACAGTCGAACACAACCTCGTCGGCTCCGCCTTCTTCTCCGACGAGTACACCTTCTCGTGGAGTCTGCTGCCGCCCTCCGATCGACGCGACTCCGCCTCGCCGTCGCCGTCGCCACGCCTCCGCCTCGCCGACGCCGAAACCCTTGCCACCGCGTGCGGCCAACCATCGTCGACAGCTTGGGGACTGGGTTCACTCGGTGATCATGGCGCTCGTTTCTCGCCTCGTTTCCAAGTCCCGGCAGGTGAGGAGCCCCCCTCCAAATCCACACGCCTTCCCCCCTCTCGTCGCTCGTCAAATGCCGTCCCGAATTTCTGCTCGATGGCACTCAACATTGGCCGTGGAGATCGGGAATTTTGCGTTTCGCGAAGTCGCCGCTTTCCGCTCGGGCGATTGTTGATGATTGTCTGTTGCTCTTCGTTGCGGGGCGATTTGATTCGGCGATTGTATTGGGTCGAATGTGTTTTTTAATGGTTCAATTTTGATGTTGGATTGGGGCTAAGTTGTCGGCATGACTTTGAGTTCTCTAGCTGGGCTGCTTCTGTTTCTTCGAAATCTATTTCTCTTTCTGGGTTTCTTTCTTTTAAATTTTCTTGTATTAAGGAAATTGCTTGTCTGATGCATTTAGTTGTCTATGAGATTCTTTGGGTTCAGGTTAAAAGTTAAGCTGAAGCAGCTAGCTAAGCGAGTGAGCAATATGTGCTTTTTGAACAACATCATGAACAGGAGGTAAAGTTCTTTAAAATTGATTGATGGGTCTTTCTTGTTCGAGCAAAACTGTTAAAATGAATGGTTGGTTGGAGTGTGAATGGGCGGTAGAAGAGGAAGAAGGCTGTAGGCAATGTCTTTCGCCTTTTATCAAGCTTCAGTGTTTCAGTATCTCATATTAGCCTCGATTCTGGGCCCGGAACAGTTTTGCTCTTAGAAACTATTTTTGTACTTCCGAAAACGGCTAGCTGGAATACTTACAGATGGAAGTTTCTGGAGAATTATGGCATTTGTGGTTCGTGATAATTGCATTTGAGATTCTCAATTATGGATTGACAAGTTCTGGAGAATAGAGTAACGTATATTTGTTTTCCTGTGGATCTTTTGGTCTCTTCATATGTGTGGTGTTAGAAAGTTTGCTCTCCACTGCAGAGCGAGGAATACAAAGATTAATTTATGGCAATCAAAATCGATGTTTGCTGCTTGTTTCGTAGTGTTAAAAACAGAGGTCATTTGTGAGGGTGCAAAGTTTTGCGGTGGTGAATGTGATGAGATGCAAAATGAAGAGTTCCGATGGACTCTCACTTTGTCGTGCCTTGTCTCTCATTGTCACATTCGTTTCGTGTCCATCCTCCATCACAGTTGGTCTTTAGGGTGGATTTGGCCACTGCAATGAGGTTTAAGATCATGGTTTGGAAGACCAAGAGGTATAAGGTAATAGTGGTGGGTGCTAATGTGACTCTCAATGATCAGGCTGCTAAGAACACCGGCAAGAAGAACAAGGATGTCAAATTAAAGTCTGGGGTGGGTAAGAATTTAGGGGGTTGTTGCTTTTGGCAGGTGGGGACTTCTGTTGTTGCTTTAGCTTTGATTTTGCTTGACTAAGGGCTGAGTTGGACTCTCCCTTGTGTGAGGAAGGCTGAGAATGAGATTAATTTTCTGGTATTCCTGGATAGTGGGCAGTGCTGGTTAGTGTTTGCATTAGAAATGAGTGCTGGTTAGTGTTTGGTTCTTATGATATGTAGTCCTTATCCTTCATTACATTGAGTTCTTCGGGGTTGTTCAGATTCCGGGTCTTTGCAAACAGAGTGAATTTTGTTTGCCTTCTTAAAATTCTTGCGTGAAAGATTCCATTGGGAGGAGAATCTGGTTTTGTTAATTTTTGTGTATCTTTGGTGTGTGTCAGATCATTTATAGGACAGATAATGGCTAATCTTGCACGATGCATGATTTCATTTTTTATTTATAGGACAGATATTGTTGATGAAGCAATCACATTCTTCCGGGCCAATGTCTTTTTAGGAACTTCGATATAAAGAGTGTTGCGGATAGGCTCCTCATTTATTTGACATTCTACATCAATGTGGCACTAAATTATGCTTGTGCTCATTTGTAGAAGATACATTCATTTGCGGCCCGATGCTCATTCGACTGTCATCCGAAAAAAAAAAAAAAGAAAAAAAAAGAAAAGGAAGACCCGGAAACCTGACCCGACCCGACCCGAATTTCCTATGCGAGTTTAACGTGTTTCGGGTCGGGTCGGGTAACATCAAGACCCGACCCGACCTGACCCGTTTACACCCCTACCCCCACCCGCTGAACAATTTACGTTAGCGCCACGTTTCAACCATGTCGTTGACACGTGTTTGCCACGTCAGCCTCTGATAGTGACTCTTGATCGCGCTAATCGGCCATTGACCGGCGTTGACCAGATCAGTTTGCCAACCTCCGGTTCAACCTGTTTCAGACCGGTTCTTGGTGTTTTTCGAGTGGTTCCCGAGGTATTTCGACGTCCTCAATCTATTATCGGCCTTATTTTCTCCATATTAGTTGTGTAGGTACCGACCTTCTTTGAACTCATTATAGAATCTACTAGGCTTATACAAGTATATTGCATATTATGAAATAATTGGAAGTTTCAAAACCTATTTAGACCATTATGAATGGTTCCAATTATAATTTATGGGCTCAAGAAATATCCAACTTTTTGAGAGGACGTCCGCTTTGCCTTTACATCACTGGTGCTATTTGTGCAACTACTTGAGTACTAGTGAAACTAAGGAGAAATTCTTGGTGCATTTGTTTCAGGAAAAATATTTTTCCGTAATTAGTTTTTCAAACTCCCACCGGCTTGGTTAATTGAAAATAATTAGTCAACCGAAAATACTTTCCAGTCAAGGAAAATATTCATGCATAAAATTAGGAAAAAAAATTAGGAAAGTGAATTCCTAATTCTAAGAAGGTGAAAACACTTTCTGGAATTGCTTCTCTTGCATTTTTTTAATTTTATTTAAAAAATTGGTTTTTAAATTTTTATTTTTCTCTTTCTATTTTCTTTTCTTTTCTTTTTTTGCTTCTCTTTCATTTTTTTTTTTTCCTTATTTTCCTTATTCCTCCTCTGCCAGTTGTTGGGCCTACACGACCGACCACAAGCGTGGGCTGGCCTCGAGTGAGTCAAGCCTTACCAACCTTATTGTGGCGAGCTCGACCTCGCCTGAGGCTAGTTAGGTTGGCCTTCACCGGGCCTTGACAACGACACTAGTGGCTTGTCATAGCCATTGTTGAGGCCTAGTGATAGGCGGAGGAGGAAGGAAGAAAGAGAAAGACAAGAAGAAAAAATATGTGAAAAAACATTTTTCTTTTTTGCCTAAGATAAAGTCATGAGATTGAAATCATTTTTTTTAATGAGATCTAAATATCAGAAAACATTTTCGATCACATAACAGATAAATGAAAACTAACCATTTTCTTGAAAACAATTTCCCGAAAGTATTTTTTTTTTTCCTAAAGTTTATCCCCAAACAAATGCACCCTTAATGAACACTTGAAGGACTAAGATAGCAAGAAATATCAAATCCTTACGTGGTTTCAAAACACTTCGATTCCTTCTATCAAACATCAATTAGTATTAGCTGTTAGAAAATCTACATTGCATGCATAAAGAGACAAGTCAGTTTATTGATGATTTTTTATCCTCCATGCATGCCATATGAGATCAACTAACATTATCCGAACTACGATGGGACGTGGATTTTGATGCTCATAAGTTTGCCGAATATCACGATCGCATGCATGTTATGCGATTTTTTATGGCACTTGATGATGAATTTGAATCTATGCGAGCTTCACTTCTACATCAAGATCCAATATCTTGTCTTCAAACAGTTGTCTCCAAGTTGTTGACTGAGAATATTCGACTTGCTACCTTAAAGGTGCAATGGTCTTTGTCCTTGCCTACAGACATGATGCTTGCCACTCCTAATTCTTCCTCTTCGTGTAGACAGTATTGTATGAATTGTCATCGATTTGGTTATTTTGCATCTAATCGTTATTGACAACAACCTAGGCAACCTACAGAGACAAACAATCAATCCCAGCATAGAGGTCCACCTCAATTGCACGTCAATCCATTGCTGCTATCACTAATGGTTCCACCAAAGACTCATTTGTTACTTTTTCAATCAAAAGATTTTCGTTCCGTTTTTTGAGAATTTTGTACTTTTGCTCCTTTTTCCCTAGCAATTCCGCAATTCTGCTCTATAGTCACTTCAGGTACTCTTGATTCATGGTTTTTTCTATTTGGGCTGTTCTAATCACATAACTTTCAACTCCAATTTTTATGTCATACTCATTCACTTCACAAATACCTGTGGTTCATACAATTGATAACTCATACATGATAATTAGTCAAATTGGTAACATTTCGACATTTAAATTGTCCTTACCTAATACCTATTTAGTTCCTAAACTCTCTTTAAAATTGATAACTATGGGACAATTATGTGAACTTGGTTTTGATAGTCATTTTTCTTCAAATGGTTGTTGTGTGTAGGATCCACGAACGGGATAGATAATTTGGACAAGCCATAAAGTGGACGCGATTTGAGCTTGTTTCCTTACATCATCTAAACTCTTTCACTAGTTGTGCTACTGCAGTTTCATTTGGAACTTAGCATTCATGCTTGAGTCATGCTTCTTTCTCTAGATTAGGTCCTTTGATTTACAGTGGCGATCTAGGTTCTGTTGACGATGAACACTTTGATTGCTTATCTTGTAAGTTGGGAAAACGTCATGCTTTACCATTTGATCTTAGTGAATGCATCGCTTATGCTTTCTTTGATTTTATTCACTATGATATTTGAGGGCCACCTCCTACTCCAACTATGGGAAGATCTCTTTATTTTGTGACTTTTTGATGATCATTCTTGTTATACGTGGCTATATGAAGAATCGCTATGAACTTACTCATATTTATCCTGATTTTGTGTGCTTGATAAAAACACAATTTTCTCGAGATATCAAAGTTTTTCGTACCAATAATGCCATGGAACATAGAGATACAGAGCTTTTTCAAATTATTTCTCAAAACAGTATTATCATTCATCATTCTTTTCCATGAACTTTGCAACAAAACGATCGAGCAGAGCATAAATATAGGCATATCTTAGATGTTGTATGACTGCTCATTTCAGCCTCTTGTCTAAAATAGAGCACTTGTATGGTAGTGTTCCTAATTACAATCTTCTTCGAGTTTTTGGCAATGCTTGTTTTATGCATTTACTTCCGAATGAACGAATGAAGTTACAACCTTGAGCTTGCTCATGTTACTTTCTTGGATATGGCATTGAGCATAAAGAGTATAAATGTTAAGTTCTTGTCTCTAATCATCTACACGTGTCTCATCATGTTACTTTCTTGGATATGGCATTGAGCATAAAGAGTATAAATGTTAAGTTCTTGTCTCTAATCATCTACACGTGCCTCGTCATGTTACTTTTGGTAATACAAGATGCTCTCATCTCTCCGTCCATTTGAGTTATCTCCAACCATTTGCTTCTTCACCAATCCTTCAGTATAACTATTTCCTAAAAATGACACACTTGCATCTTCCTCTTCAAAGTTGTCTTCTTCTAATCTTGATGCAGGTACATATGGGGATCCCATTTCGACAACTCTTGATATGCATACACCAGCTGCACATTCTCTACCCTTAGTGATACCTTATTTTCATTATCTTCGTCCACCCATGTAAGTCAATTTTTTGTTCAGTTTCGTGATTTTCATTGTTATTCTACTATTTCTTCTTTCCACGAGCATCATGCATATAAAACAACTCATACCAATCCTCTTTGGCTGCAAGAAATGGTGGACGAATTGCAAACATTAGGCAAATCTCATATTTGGGATTTGCTCTATTTGCCTCTTGGAAAGTTTGCTATAGATTGTAAATGGGTGTATAAGATCAAAACGAAGGTACATGGTGAGGTGGAACATTACAAAGCTCGATTAGTAGTAAAATGTTTTACTCAAGAGTATAGGATTGACTATGATGAGATGAGCTTTTCCAAGTCTTCTTGCTATTGCTTTTATTAGGCTATGACCTCTGTTCCAAATGGATATTAAAAATGTTTTTCTCAATGGTGATCTTACCGGAGGCAACGTATATGGAACCTACTCTTGGATACACTACTTCTGACAAAGTGTGTCGATTACGTTGAGCACTACATGAACCGAAGCAAGCTCCTCATGGTGTTCCAAGTTCAGTTCCACCATGGAACGCCTTGGTTATAAATTTAGCCCTTATGATAGTGCTCTTTTTGTTTAATGAACATCTCACGGGTATATTTTGCTACTTCTTTTTATGTAGACGATAGGGTTATCATTAGCGATGATCATTCCTACATTACAGAACTCCAACAGTATCTTAGTCAACCATTTAAAATGAAGATCTTAAGCTACTCACTTATTTTTTAGGCTTGGAGGTTAATTCAGATTGCTTGGGTTATGATCTATCTCAGGCTAAATATGCCATTCATCTTCTTTCTCTCGAGCAAAACTCACTAATAACATGACTGCTGCAACTTCTATTGAGACTAATGTCAAATTTAATCACAAAGATAGGACTCTTCTTCCCAATCATACTCTTTATTGATAGCTGGTTGTAGTCTTGTATACCATACTGTCACTCATCTTGACATAGCCTACATTGTTCACATTGTCAATCATTTCATGACCACACCACGGACTACTCATATTGTTGCTGTTCTTCAAAATCTTCGTTATGTCAAGAGCACTATATTTCACGGTCTTCACTTTTTTGCTTAATATACCTTGGAGTTAAATGCTTACTCTGATACCGATTGGGTTGGAGACTCTCTTGATCATCACTACACTACCAGTTACTACTTCTTTCTAGGTAACTGACTTATCTAATGGTGTAGTAAGAAATAGACTGTTGTTGCTCGATCTAATATGCAAGCAGGATGTTGTATTCTTATTGATATGACAACATAATTATTATAGTTATGATAGTTATTAGTGGACATGGGTGTCCGTCATAATAGTGGAATGGTACTTTATTGTGATAATAGTGCTATCCAAATAACACGTAATGATATTTTCCACGAGTGTACCAAACATGTTGAAATAGATTGTCATTTTTCATATGCTCTTGCATGCTTCATGGCATCGTTTGTCTTGTATCCACTTCATCAGTTGATCAAATTGCTGATGTATTCACTAAGGCACATCCACTAGGGCATTTTCAAAATATTTTCTCCAAAATCCAGATGACTTCTTTTATATCCCTTAAGCTTGAGGGGATATTAGAAAAATATATGACCTGATTCTATGTATCTTTCATATTTTAATCTCGTAATCCTAATTGGTTGTAATTTCTATTATAATATTATATTATTATATTATTATAGATAATCACCCTGTAAAACCCATAAATAGCCTTTTAGAAACAGAAATTTCACAACTTTATTTTCCGCTTTATTTTTATTAGAAGAAATTAGAGAGCGAGAGAGGACTTCTCCGTCCCAGTAGCTCAGTTTAACTTGGGGCCAAACCCGACCCGAACGCAGAACAGACTACCAACCGTCTCTCCCTCTCCACATTCGCAGGAAATCATCGCCATCTTCCTTCGAGAGAGAGAAGGGTTGCAATTTCGGATCCGGAATGGCGTTTCGGGTCGGATCGTGAGGGGATGGCGTACGGATTGGAGTTCGACAAGGCTGAGAGTCACGATGGTAAATTTCCCCCCTTTTTTCGTTTGGGCAACCATTTCGGAGTTCCGTTTCATGCTTATTCAGTGATTCGCCCTGGAATTTTAGCAAAAAGCGATTGGAATGCGTTTATACGTTTCTCGTTTGGAACCGCCAAGGACAGATTGGCGAAGCTTCTGCCGTCGCGGATTGGCAATGCCATCTTTCTTGTCGAATTTAGGTGGCTTGGCATGTACCTTGGAGACGTGTCATGAAAATTTGGTCGCTTCTTCGGAGCGCATTCACTTTATGCTTTAAAGGGAGAGAGAGCCAACAGTTTTCCGGAAATTCTTGTTCTGCCCTGCGAAGATTTTGCTGTTTACTGTCCAACTGGGAAGGAAATGAGGCAACTGAAAATTTTGCAAAGACTATTTAGAACTCCCTCTCTCTTTCTCTCTCTCTGTGGGCCCACTGCAGTGAAATGCACAGTGCCATGGATCTTTGCGTAGATCTCAGACATTCTTTCGGAAGTCTTCACTTCCCAAGGTGAAAATGTATCTTGCTTTTTTTTTTCTAAAGACATTCTATACTTTAAGCCAGCACGAGCAAAGAGTCTTTTGACAGTCTGTTATGGGGACTATCCCCGAAAACTCCAAAATGGGTTCGTTTTATAAATTATTTGCTAATTTAAAGAAAAAAGAAAGACCGCCCATTTCGGAGAATGAGAACTTGTGACCTCAGATGTGCATTTGTTTGACTTTTCTAAATTAGATGACAAAAGGAAGGAGCAATGAAGGAGGAAACCGAGTTTTTTTGTGCTCAAGACAAATTGATGCGGCATGGGGGAGTTAGCTCTGAGCCATAGTTAGCTTGTCAAGTGACGACGACGATGGTAGGTGTAGGAGTTGGATGGGCCTCAGATTTCATAAGATCCCAACATTACTTGCTTTGCTGACTCCACAACTACAATGCATGGTCGGACAGTGAAGTTGTGATGGGGTGTAGAACTACGTACTGTGTTGCAGGCTTTGTCGGAGAATTTGGTTGCGGTGAAGACTAATCTTGATTTCGGATGGTTCATAGACTTGGATAGTAAGACGGTAAGCAATGGTGGCAGTTGACGGCCAGGAGATAATGCAGGGGTCGAGTCCCTGTGAAGAGAAAATCTTTGTATCAGTTCGTCTCAGGCCCTTGAATCAGAAGGAAATTTCTAGGAATGATGTATCAGATTGAGAATGTATCGATGACAACACCATTATCTACAGAAACATTCTCTCTGTTTCAGAGCGGTCCATGTACCCAGCTGCCTACACATTTGGTAATCGAATCCCTTTCTAGAAGTTTTTTCCTTTCTTTCCTCTTTGCCTTCGCTTGAGCACATTTTCGTTTTATGTTGGATCTAGCACCCTTTTGGTCTTGAGCCCACGTCTTCATATTCCAACAAATGTTTCTAATGATGGACTTGCATTTAAGGAAGCAATCTGTTCAATATCTCTTAGTGTTATGTGTCCTCCATGTTGGCTGATTTGCAGACAGAGTTTTCTGGTGTGATTGCTTCACAAGGCAAGTGTACGAGGAAGGAGCCAGGAAAGTTGCTCTTTCAGTTGTCAGTCGGATAAATGGTAAACTTTAACCTCTTCCCCTTCCTTTTGACGTTGTTTTGTTATGTTGATATTTGCCTCAGATTGCAACCATCGGATGCTCAATGTTGCAGCAAGTGTTTTTGCATATGGACAGACAAGTAGTGGAAAAACATACACTATGAGCGGAATTACTGAATACTCTCTTTAGGAGAAATTACTCTGAGTTTTATTCTCCAGAGTATAATATAATTAGATGAGGCATCTAGCCGTTTTATAGCTTCTGGTACTAACAAAAAAAAAAAAGCACCCTAAAAACATAGGAAACAAATTCCTAAAAGCTACAAAACAAAATTTGGAAAATCTGGAAAATCTGGAAACAAAATAACTACACTTCTACTGCTAACTAGAAAATCCGATTATGATTTTCAACACTCCCTCTCAAGCTGGGTTGTGAATATCTATCATACCCAGATTGCACCTTAGAGTCTCGAAACTATTAGTGGATAAAACCTTGGTTAGTATGTCCGATGTTTGATGATTGGTTGGAACATATGAAAGCTCCAAGATTCCTTCCTTGAATTTTTCTTTGATGAAATGTCAATCGATCTCCACATGCTTTGTTCTATCATGATGAACCGGGTTCTTGGCAATTTCAATAGCAGCTTTGTTGTCACATAATAATGACATAGGATTAGTATCAGTGAATCCTAGTTCATTTAAGATTCTTCTCTACCATGTGCCTTCACATATTCCTTGACACATTGCTCTAAACTCCGCTTTAGTGCTACTCCTAGCAACAATGGGTTGCTTCTTGCTTCTCCAAGTAACCATGTTGTCCCACAAGAAGGTACAATACCCTGTTGTCGACCTTTGGTCTATGAGAGATCCAGCCCAATCTGCATCCGTGAATATTTCCACTTAAAGTAGAGTCCTCTTTTAGGACTTCTCTTCAAGTACCATAAGATTCGAAAAACTGCCTGCATGTGCTTCTCTATTGGTTGGTTCATGTATCTACTAACCATACTTATTGCGAAACCAATGTCTGGCCAAGTATGCGAGAGATAGACTAGTTTGCCAACTAATCTTTGGTACCTCCCTTTATCTGTTAATGGTCCTTCTTCTTCCATCTCGGTTTTATCTATGAGTGTGTCAGCTGGTTTGCACCCAAGCATATCAGTTTCCTTCAAAAGATCAAGAGGATATTTGCGTTGGGAAATTGCAATTTCTTTTCGTGACCGAGTTACCTCCATACCTAGGAAGTATTTGAGTTGACCTAGGTCTTTAATCTCGAATTCTTTTACCAAAATATTCTTAAGTTTTCCAATCTCCTTTAGATTGTCACCAGTTAGGATTATATCATCGACGTATACAATTATTATTGCTCTTCTACCTTCAGCTGACTTCTTGATAAACATTGTATGATCTGTATGGCATTGAGTGAAATTCAACTTCTTAACAACCCTTGTTAACCTCTCGAACCAAGTACAAGGTGATTGCTTTAGGCCGTATAGGGATTTCTTGAGTTTGCACACCTTATTAAAGCTCTCTTTAGTGTCAATTCCAAGTGGAACCTCCGTAAATACTTCTTCCTCCAATTCCCCATTCAAGAAGGCATTTTTTTTATGTCTAATTGATGTAGGGGCTAGTCCAAGTTAGCTGCAAGGGAGAGCAACACTCAAATGGAGTTTAGTTTGGCCACCGAAGCGAAGGTTTTTTCGTAGTCTATACCATATGATTGCGTGAATCCCTTAGCAACCAACCTTGCCTTGAAACGATCAACACTACCATCAACATTGTGCTTAACTGTAAATATCCACTTACATCCCACCAATTTCTTCCCAGCTAGCAATTCTGTATATTCCCAAGTATTATTCTTCTTAAGTGCATGAATTTCCTCAAGAACCACTTTTTTCCACTCGGATTGAGCAAGTGCCTCATGGATATTCTTGGGAATTTGAATGTCGCTCAACGTTGAAACAAATGCCTTGTATTTAGGAGACAATTTTTTTTTTTTTGGTAAAGATAGGAGATAACTTTTCATAAGACACAAAATTGTTAATGGGATGTTGAGTGCACTGTCTCTTCCCTTTCCTAAGAGCAATGGGTTGATCAAGATCATCAAGTACAGCAAAATTTTTTGAGCTTATAGGAGTATTACCTTCATCTATTGTGGGTCTTGAAACTCGGGTCTGTCTCTTGAGCCGGCTTTGATGTAGTACGGTCTTCCAATGCTTTTGATTTTTCTATCTAGAGTAGACAATTGCCTCTTTGTTTTTGTCTTGTGTAGCATTTTGAATGGGTAGACACATAAGACTTTCAGATGTTGGATGACTCTCGGATGTTGGAATGGGTAGACATGGAGGAAAAGCGGAATTGATATTTATTTGTTGTGACCCGAATGAATGAAAAGTGTCCCAAAAATAATATTTATCACAATTCTCCCCCTGAATGGTATTTTTGGAGTGAAAAGGCTGGTGCTCAAAGAAGGTAATATCCATGGTGTTATAAAAATGCTTTGTTCGTGGGCAACAACACTTATATTCACTTTGATTTGGAGCGTATCCTGGAAACACACATTTGAGGGACTTAGGATCTAGCTTGCTACGATGTTGCTGATTTATATGAACAAATGCTGTGCAATTTAATACTTTGAGGGGGATATGTGAGGCAAAACGAATATGTGGCTAGGTGTGAAGTAGACTTTGAAATGGTGTTTGGAAATCTAGGACACGGGAAGGCATACGATTGATAAAATATGTGGCTGTCAACGCTGCTTCTCCCCAAAAATGTTTAGGAACATGGGTGACTAACATAAGAGAACGAACGACTTCCAAAAGATGCCCATGTTTCCTCTCCACTATTCCATTTTGTTGTGGAGTGTCTACACAAGAGCTAATATGTATGATATCATGGCTATTTAGATATGACACGAGCTGTGAGTGGAAGTATTCTCTCCCATTATCCGTTTTGAAAACTTGGATTTTTGTGCTAAATTGGGTTTGGATCATTAGGTTGAAGGTTTGAAAAGTTTGGCCAATATATGATTTTTCTTTCATTAGAAAAAGCCAAGTGAGTCATGTATGATCATCAATGAAAGTAACAAACCACCTAGAACTAGAGATGTTATTGACATGAGAAGGTCCCCAAATATAGCTATGAATAATGTGAAAATGATGCGAAGACTTATAAGGTTGCAAAGGGTAGGAACTGCGAGTATTTTTGGATAATTGACACACCTCACATTGAAGTTTTCTTGAATTTTTATTAAATAAAGAAGGTAGCAACCTTTTTAAGTACGAGAATTTTGGATGACCTAACCTATAGTGCCACAATCTTATGTCACTCTCTTCTTTAGCATGAAATGTTACACATGATATTTTCTTGTTTTTCCATTCTAAGGCATTAATTCGCAGAAGGTAGAGGCTCGCATCCATCACAACACTACCAATTGTCATCCCTGAGTTCAAAACCTGAAATTCACATGAGTGTGGGAAAAATTTAGTAATGCAGTCTAGATCTTTGGTTAACTTGCTGATGGAGAGAAGATTATAGTTGAGTTTGGGAATGAATAATGTTGAATTCAGGGTTATATAATTTGAAATAACCACTGATCCAACACCAGCCACCTTTGAGCAAGAACCATAAGCAATTCAAACACTAGTGCCATTTTGACATGGATTGTACTCGTTGAATACTGTGATATCTCCGGTCATGTGGTCGGACGCTCCTGAGTCTACAACCCAAGATGTGATTTTCTCCTGTTTAGCATTGAAGGCATTTAGAGAATTACCTTGTTGAGCTATCGTTGTTGTATTAATCCCTTTTGGATGGGTTACCTTTTGAATTGATATTTGTAACAGCTTTTTTAGCATCTCCAACTACTCTTTGTTAAAGGGACTCGAATCTACCGAAGCGATTGTTTTTGTTTGGACTACGTTGCTTCTGCTCTCTCGATTTTGAGTAGGATGTGAGGCTGATGGCTTCCAATCATCTAGCCAACCATGAATTTTCCAGCATGTGTCTTTTGTGTGACCCATCCATTTGTAATGATCACACCATGGATGACTACTCCTTTGCTGATTGTTGTTTGATTGAGTGCCTCGACTGTAGGATGGTTGAGATACTTGAGCTATTAGAGTAGAATTTGCTAGATTGGTCTGGTTGTTTAAAGAACCAAGCATCACCTTTCGTTGAGTCTCTTCTCTCCTGACCTCAGCAAGAACTTCTCGTACACTAGGTAGGGGCTTTATGCTCAGAATTCATCCACGTACCTCATCAAGCTCTTGATTCAAGCCTAACAAAAATTTGTAAATGCATTCTCGATCTTGAATTTGCTTGTATCGCTTGCTATCTTCAAGACAACTTCACATCATATCTTTCAGCATGTCAAGTTGCTGCCAATGATGTATAAGTTGGTTAAAATAATCAGTGACAGAAGATTCCCCTTGCCTTAGGTCATGGATTCATGGAGAATGCCCTTGATCTCGAAGATGGCCGTCGTGTTAATCTTTGTTTGAATAAGTTTCATAAATAGCATCCCAAATCTCCTTTATTGTCTTGTAGTACATGAAATTCTCCCCTGTTTCATTCATCATTGAATTTAGCAGCCAGCACATCACCATGTTATTTTCCACCTTCCATGTTCGATAATTTGGGCTTGTCTCCTCAGGTTGTACGGCAGCTCTAGTTAAGTAATCTTCTTTACCTTTTCCGCAAAGGAAAATCATGACAGAATGGGACCATTGATTGAAGTTGTGACTGGTAAGTTTATGACCGGTGATGAGAAGAGTTCCACCTTCGAATACATTGATAGGTTGGGTAATGTGAGGAGAGTTTTGAGCTCTAGGGTCTGAGGTTTCACTCTCAACCTCGCTTGCCATGGTAGCTCTAGGGTATTTTGTCACAATGGAAACACTCAGAAATATGGTAGATAAGAATGGTCCGGATCAAGCTCTGATACCATGAAGAAATTTAGGAGAAATTATTCTAAGTTTTATTCTCCAGAGTATATATAATTATATGAGGCATCTAGCCTTTTTATAGCTATTAGTTGTATTAAAAAAAAAAAAAAAAAAAAAAAAAAAAAAAAACGTAGGAAACAAATTTCTAAAAGCTAACAAACAGAATCTAGAAAATCTAGAAACAAAATAACCACATTTCTACTGCTAACTAGAAAATCCGATTATGATTTTCAACATACTCAATGGTAGATATATACAGCTACATAGAGAAGGTAACAAGTCATATACTACCTAAAGATCTCCATTTTCTCTTGCAACTTCTTCCTCTAAGATTTGCTTGTTAATAAAGACATTTTCTTGTTTCTCAATAGCACAAGGAAAGAGAATTTCTGTTGAAGTTTTTTGCGAGGGAGATCTACAACGAGTCCACGAGAGACCTCCTCAGCACTGATAGTGCTCCACTGAGACTTCTAGATGATCCGGAGGTAAATTTCTTTGTACTATGCTGAGGAACTATGAGCTCATCCAACATCACCATGAGAGATAGCTCTCTTGACAGAGAGGGGCTATAGTCGAGAAACTTACAGAGGAAACACTGAAGGACTAGAGCCACTTTCAAGAACTTCTTTCTGTGTGTGAAGGTAAGGACCAAGGCTATTTAGTCTTCTGTTGGATGAATTGGTTGCATTCTATATCTAGCTTTACAATGAAATGCTTAGGCTGATCATTTGGATTTCACAGCTCAAAGACAGGTTGGAGAGACATGCCTTAACGAAGCTAGCTCAAGATCACATCAGATTCTCAGACTGGTAATGGTGAATTTTATCTGTTTTGTGGTCAATTCCTATTAAAATGTCAAAGATTTAAAGTTCGGCTCATTGTTTTTGCTGCCAGAAAATTGAAAGTTCGGCTTGTGAGTTCTTGGGGAACGACAATTCAAGCACTCTTTCTGCTACTGTGGTAGGAATATTCAGTTCTTGACTTCAACCTATATATAGTTGCTAGGAGAATATAATAGTTTCTTTTGGCTGCAGAACTTTGTGGATCTAGCAGGAAGTGAGCGTGCATCTTAGTCATTATCAGCTGGTGCAAAGTTTGAAAGAGGGCTGCCACATAAATCGCAGTTTGCTGACTTTGGGAACAGTTATCCGCAAGTTGAGGTTGGCCTTATAGCTTGTTTTTCAATTGTCTTCATCTTAGAGATCTTATAACTTAGTTGGACCATGCATTGGCATGAACATAGAGCACCCCTGCAACGGCTTTTCTGTGCCAAAGGTCCTTTTCTTACACAATGCTAGTTTACCTGCATACACACATGTTATATGGATAACAACATCATGAACGACCAAGCCTTCTCCCACAAAATAGGACAGGGTATACAGATCCTGTTATGCCATTGTGCTCTATTTCCTATCTTGCTTTCAGTATAATCCAGATATTGAGCTCTGTTTACACTTTCCATCCTCCATCAGGGTTTGTGATTGCTGCCTATGGCAGGTTTAGTGCATGACCACCCACATGTTTAGTTCCATTTATGCTTGTCTGCCTACCTGTTGTGACTACCAAGTGCTTAGAGCTGACAATGGGTTTATCTTTGCTCTCCTCCAGTAATGTCAGGTACTTTTTGTACCAAATGCTTAGGTCAATTCATTAGACATGATATTGACCAAAATAATTTGTTCTATCTGGTCGTTTTTTTTTTTTTTTTTTTTTTTTTTTGGGGGGGTTAGTTTTGGTTTCTCAGGCATAAATTCCACTGCATAGTTGAAAATTGTTTTCTTGAGGGTAGGGGATTAGTTTTTGGGCTATTGACTAAGTTTTTAGCCTTCAGCTCCATATAGGTTACCATGCAGATTTTCGGATCAATAAGATTAATTGTTTCAAAGCAAAAGAAGTCAAGAGACTTAAGAATAGTTGTTTAGGTTTGTTTGGAGCAAGTTTGACTTTTTTGCATTTTCCTTTTCTTGTAGTGTTTGAAATTTGACTTTTTTTTTTGGGGTAAAGGTAAGTATGATATAAATTTTACCAAATGAATATACAAAGAGAGGAAGCTTGGCACCAACAAAACAAACACTCAAAAAACAAAGGAGTCAAGAGAGTGTAGGGGTGTCGTGGTACCACAATAAAAAGAGGCGAACAGCCACTAGGAGGCAAAACAACAACAAGAGGGGAAGAACACAATCAATCAAAGATTGACGATGGCAATTCCCAACTTTGTTGCAGTCTTCTATTCCGGGAAATGTCTGGGACATGATTGAAGGACAAGGCTTTATCCTTAATCACCTTATGAAGATGCATCTTCAACGCTGGTAGGAAAAGGGGGCGGTTGCGAAAGATAATCTCATTTCGTTCCTTCTGATAACGAGGAAGCAAAGTGGGATTCCAAACAATGGAAGACCAGGACACAATAGGCCCTCTGGGGCGGATTAGATTCCAAGCAGAAGAAATTTGACTTTTATTGCACATTGAACATCTTAAAATTTTAAAATATATGAATATTACATGTGTGGTTATATAGACTCTTTTTGATATAATTTTTTAAAACTTAAATTGTCTTTTATTTTCTTTATCAATGTTTTAGAGGAAAAGTATTAAAAAAAAAAAAAACTTTTCGAAATTCAAAGCAAACGATCCGTGATGATGTTTTACCATTTTTTCATCTTTGATTGCATGAATAAAACAGTTATTAATATTATGATCCTATAAGAAATTGAAAGTTGGTGGAAGTGTGACAGTCTTACGCTCTCTTTTCTTTCAATTTATGGTTGATTTATTTTTAAACTTTTGATTATTGATCAAAAACTATTTGAATGGCTCTAGCAAGGGAAGAAATGGACATATTCCTTTCCGAGATTCCAAACTGACTCGTATTCTGCAATCCTCACTGGGAGGAAATGCTCGAACTTCCATCATCTGTACAATGAGTCCTGCCCGAAGTCATGTTGAACAGTCACGAAATACACTATTGTTCGCAAGTTGTGCTAAAGAGGTCGCCACAAATGCACAGGTCAATGTTGTTATGTCTGATAAAGCTTTGGTAAAGTGTTTACAGAGAGAATTGGCTATATTGGAGAGCGAGCTGAGAAATACAGGACTAGCATCTGTTTCATCTGATACTGTCGTGCTGCTTTGAGAAAAGGATCTCCAAATTGAGAAGGTGATGATTCCGCCTTAAGGCTTTTAATATTGTAATTCGATGTTTCTTATATTTTTTTAGGCTTTTCTCTCTATCTATGGAAAAAAGGAGGTAGTTGTGTGTAATTATCATGCATAAACTAGGTGTGTCTTTCAACTTCTTAGTACGGCTGCTGTGTCAGAAAGTCTATTATTTCTTTTGTACTGATGGTGAATTCCACCAGTTCCATTAGGTTGGATAACTTTCAGTGCACAATACATACAATTTTCATCTCAATTGACATCTCTTGACCAAGCTCATCCACTTGAAAGTTCGTGTAAAAGTTGGTAATTTAACTTGGGAACCTAAGACTTAACAGAGGATTTTAAGAGCAATATCTTCGCCTGGGCTTTTTTGACCTTCCCCTGCAGAATGCATATTTTCCACAATTGCGAATTTTCTTGATCTCTCGCACCTTAGCATGTCCCTTTGGACCATTTGCTAACATTCTGTTCCTTTGGGCAATAACCCACAGCTTCACCATTATGCTGTTAGCATTTATAGCTGTGACTTTCTGATCAGCTTTTCTTTTATGTTATTTATTTATTTTTTGGCGAAAAAGATAAGTAGAGCTTATTTGAGCGAACCTTCTGATTTACTTGGATGTCCAACTGATGTTTTCTGCAATCTTTTTTCTCCTCAAAATTTGTGAGATTTATCCTATTAAATTACTTTGTTCCTTTTTTCATATTCATTCCATTCAAGTTTTGCCATGATGCTGTCAACAGGCATCTACTTCAGAGCTAAAAGCATACAAAACTTCACTATTTGTTGTAATTTGGCATAGAAAATTGGATGGCCAGTAGGTTTATGTGCATTTTCCTGTGCTCGCATGAGTAATAACTTCAGCTGGTACCAAAATCAGTTCTAATTTGTGAAGAGCTAACTATGCAGCTTATTAACCGGCCTTCATAACAGTTTTTTGTTGTGGCACTTTTAAGATTATGTTTGTAAAATTTCCATGTTGTCACTCCCGTTAAAGTTCAATGAACAGTGAAGCATTTTTTGTCCATTTATAAATCAGGAAACCACTTAATTATTTAACACTTTATTTCTGTGGTTGTATCCTCTTACAGCTCAAGAAAGAGATTGCAGAATTGTCTCTACAGTGAGACCTTGCTCAGTCTGAGGTTCAGATTTGCACTGATTGGTTGTGGATCACAAACCTTCGACTGCACAGGTAATTCTACTTTGTTAGATTCCTTGATGGATTTGCTGTCCTCAACTTATAACACCAATTATTCCTCAATGAATCGTCTGTTGATTTAATACTTCAGGTGAATGCATGCGGTGATTACCCTAAACTTTGCGAGCGAGGTTCATGGGAACTCAAGAGCCCAATTTTAGATACTCAACCGAGCAGATAATGAGTATGTGGATGTTGGTATCATAACATTTGATTCATGTCAATTTTCAGATCAACACAGTAGGAGTGATTCAGATGGGCATATGATCCACATTCCCAACTTTGAAGAGAACTCTTTACCCTCTGACCCCTCTTCACAGGTCTCAATTTGGATATCTCACTCCAGGTGAAATAGCATATGTCCAGAGGACATTGGTGATTACACCGATGAAAATTCCGAGGATTTTTGCAGAGAAGTATGCTGCAGTGAGATGGAAAAGCCAAACTCGAACTGCCATGGCAATGGTGGTATGTCATCATTGGAGGAGAAGGAAGGCATCTCAGAGTATATTGCGGTTGAGAAAGGTGATGAGGAAAAAGAGAAATTGGGATCACCAACTTTGGAGGAAGCTAGACAGTTAGATAGCGTCCCTCAAGATCTTGTAGAACCT
The DNA here is from genome assembly GCA_014182885.2 of Eucalyptus caleyi. Taxonomy (NCBI): domain Eukaryota; kingdom Viridiplantae; phylum Streptophyta; class Magnoliopsida; order Myrtales; family Myrtaceae; genus Eucalyptus; species Eucalyptus caleyi. The sequence goes on from CM024475.2 coordinate 32,792,618, forward strand.
TCTCTTGAAAAAGTATATTCAATGATGCAGGAGAAAGAGTTACCTACATCCAGAAGTTTCAAGCTAGTTGGGAGTAAAAGTTGTGAGTCAGGCCTCACAAATATTTCATTTTCAACTAAGGAGATGGAGATAAACCATAGCACACCTCCCCTTCGATATGAAAAAGAATGTCCTGGAAGACCTGAGGGATGTCAGAGAAAGTTTCCTTCACTGAAGTGTGTGTCCAAAGAAAATTTGTCTGGTAGTGGTTCTCATAATTCACTGGAGGATTCTTTGGATTATGAGCTTCAAGCAGAGATAAGTCGGACAGTTGAGAAATGTGACAGTAGCATGGATTCTGCTTCCGAATTAGAGGAGTCCATTGCTCAGCAGGAGGATCAACCCGGTCAGCATGGGGTGAGCTTTGTTCCCTGCCTTTTCTTTGTTCCTTTTATCACAGAGATATTGAGCTACATAATGAACGATGGATTAATTATTTTGGAGGACATTACAAATTTTTATTTTTTTTATTGGAATTTAAATATAACACAGGAGTTATTATGCTTTTTAATATCAAAGAATGTTATATCTCTGCTATCTGATTTAAATATTTGTCGTGACACCCCATGACTCAAGTGGATGGGAATTATTAGGGGTTGGCCCGTGTGGTTCAGACTGGGCTTCTTTTACATTGTTTTGAAAACTTACGACGGACAGGGTACAGAAGCCATAGCTTTCAGGTGTTTAAAGTTTGTTATATATTATGATGTAGAAAATTTGGATTTATCTCAAGATTGTTTTTCTGTGTACAAATATATGATGAAGGATGTAGTGACATTGCCCAGCTATGGTTTCAGCTATAAGAGTCGTCATACTTAAATGTGAACATGGAAGCAAGTTTGGATTACCACTCAATAAAGTACTTTGAAATTTGGAGAACGAACTTAGTGTTTGGTTACTACCATCAGATATGGATGTTTTGTCAACATACGCACATTTTTCTCAGTGGGGACTCTTTTGATTGACAGGTACATGATATAAAACCAAATGTGATTGCACCTACTAAACATGTTAAGGATGTTGGCTTGGATCCAATTGAAGATGATACAGAAGGTTCTTTGGAATGGCTTTTGTTCTTCAAAAACTTGCGGAAGAAGATCATCAAATTGTGGAAGGAATGCAATGTCTCATTAGTTCACAGGAGCTATTTTTTCCTACTGTTTGAAGGTGATCTGACGGATTCTATCTACATGGAGGTAGAGCTCAGGGGGTTGTCATTTCTTAGGGATAAATCTGCCTGTTGTAATCGAGCTCTGGAAGATGGTCAGACCTTGACTACTGCTTCGAGGTACTGAATTCAAATTATATGAAACACTCGCTGGTTTTGTTAAATTCACAGTAAGGACATTTTAAGTCTGGGATTTTATCGTGCTGAACAGCATACAAGATCTTTGTTGTGAGAGGCAGATGCTTACCAAGCAGTTGCATAAGAAACTCACCAGGAAAGATAGAGAGATGCTCTTCCAAACTTGGGGGATTGGTTTGAATACAAAGCATAGAAGCTTGCAGTTAGTCCACCGCTTGTGGTCCGACACAGAAGATATAGACCATGTGGCCGAGGGTGCCAAAATTGTTGCAAAGCTTGTTGGTTTTGTTCAGCCAGAGGAAGCTTCCAAGGAGATGTTTGGCCTCAGCTTTACTCCTTGGCGATAAAGCACAAAACTTCGTAAGTGGAAAAGCACTATGATGTCTCTCTTGTGAAGCTTTGTTTTGGATGCTACTACTTTTGCGGAATGGTGACAAAATCATCCCTCCAACTATCTGAGGTGGTATGAATTCCTTTTAACTGGTAATATATATGTAATTTAGATGCAGGTCATTGTACAAAAGCTTTGTGATATACTCATGAACAAATGAGGGCTTGCAGGTCCCTCACCGGTCCTGGCTCTTTAACATATGTATTGGCGTATGATTGATGTTACTAATATAATAATGTTTCTATTTCTTCCATCTTCTTACATGTTTTTTTATTTAAAAGCCTGTAGCTGATTAAATTAGTAATTTAACTAACGACTCATGGCATGCGCTCATTGATTGTGACTTCTCAAGTGCATTAAAGCCAATTTTTTTGCTCTCGTGGTTTTCCTGACCTCATCGGATTGAGTATCTGCAGACTTAGATGCGTAAGACAAAAGAAAAAGTATCTTGTAATGGTTGAATGGCATCATCTCAGTAATCACACAAGATAGTAGTACATGAGATTGTTAATTTGTTTGCACACTTAGAGAGAGAGAGAGAGAGAGAGAGAGAGAGAGAGAGGGTGGGGGTTGATGAGGTAGGAGGATGGGTCATATACATATATGTTCGACTCGAAATATCATTGCGGCGGCTTATGTTAGAGGAATGGAGCGTCTTCGTCATCGTCAGGGACTGTAGGAAACAAGAAACCACAAAGTAAGTAGGCTTCACACACACACACACAGCTTTCCCAATGGTACTCCTACCAATGAAAAGGAAAGCAACTTTGTAGATTTTTTCTTATATGCTTCTTTCTTAAAATATTAATGGTATGTAAATGATAGGCCCTAACTGATATCTATTCTTAAATGGGAAAATTACTAGAATAGTCCTAAATTTATTGCAATTTTTCAAATTCAGTTATAAACCATTTTTTCGGCCAATTCAATCTTAAGACCTTTTGTAATTGTGTTAATTCAGTATATCTAGCCAAATTTGACTAGCCGGCATTGATGTGGTTGTGGGGTGATGCTGATGTGGTAATTTTTAAAATAATAATATTATTTTTTTCAATTTTTAATTAATTTTTAATTGTCTATTTTTTCTCTATTCTTCTTGTGGTTAGTTCATTGACTGGCAAGAAGAAGAAGAAAGGAAAATAAATAAATAAGTTAAATAAATAAAAATTTTGAAAAAAACATTGTTAAAAAAATTACAACGTTAGTGTCACTAGCATCCACGTTAGTGTCAACGGGTCAAATTTGGTCGGATGGACTAAGTTAACACAATTATAAAATATTTAGGATTGAATTGACAATATATATATATATATATTTAGGACTAAATTGGATGAATTGCAATAAGTTTAGGATTGTTTTGATAATTTTTCCATTCTTCAATGATTTGTATGTGAGTTATGTGAAAGGCTCACTAGACATACATCGGCTATGAGCAGTAAGGTTGGTTTCAAAGGTTACTTTTGGATTCAACATTGGGTTATACAAAAATCAAATGATGCTGTCCACATGAGTAGGTATTGTGACAGTGACAGGAAGAAGTATAAATGCAGATTTGTTTTAAAAAAAGCTATGTGATTGATTCCAAAGTGGAGGCTGTATGAAAAATTGCTTTTTTCTATAGAACTTGCTGTGTACTTGCACAAAGACTTGATATGCATTGACTTGATATGGCGGAATGAGTTAATGAATTACTTACTTGATTAGGATCCCAATTGTTCGTTTTAACCACTAGAAAATAATTGTTGAAATTATCAATTCTATATAAAAAAAAATCCATCATCATGCATATAAATCACGTTTGACATTTGATATTATTGTCTCATACCTTTTGTCGTCGTCTGTGACTTCATCCGTCTCGGTCTCTTCTATCTCGCATAGATTCTGCGTCTCTTTCTTTTTGCTGTTGAGGTGGTCAACAAAATCCCGAGCACCCTTTTTGAATACGACACAGATATTCTCTAGTTCCTCGCACACCTTGATCCCTTCAACTTTTGTCTTCACATCGAGGTGCCTAAACTCGAGTTCTTTGAGATGGAGCATTGCTCCTCGTTCAATAATCACCTTCTTAAGCCGAGGCAGCTTCCAAATCTTCAAGATCATGAGGCTCGGAAACCCATCTTTGGCGAACCTCAGGCTAGTGCCTAGGAAGGAATTGGCCAAGAGCCTGAAGGTCCTCAGTTGTTTCAGGAGACCACCCAATTGGGGCATCATGTCGATTTCCACCTTCGAACCCGACAGAGTCAATACCCTGAGCGAGATCGGCAAGAGCTGTGTCCAGATGGGTTTGTTGAGTTGGCCCAGCAAGTAGAGCTCCAACAGTTCGTGATGTTTTTCAGCCAACGACAGCTCCGGTATCGGGCCTATCTGCGATGCCACGGGCTTGGCTTCTTTCTTGCCTTCTTTCTTGTCATCTTTCTCGGGCTCGGATACTTTTGTGGCTTCTTTCGCGGGCTTGACTTCTGGCGCGGGCTCGACTTCTTTTGTGGCTTCTTTCGCGGGCTCGGTTTCTTGTGCGGGCTGGTCTACTTTCATGGCTACTTCCACGGGCTTGGCTTCTTGGATCACCCCAAAGGTCAAGGACTGAAGATTGGTGAGCCTGAAGCTAATCCAATGCGCTATTGTTTTCCCAGCAGCGCCTGAGGTGTCGTTATCCGAGTGTTGCAAGAAAAGCTTGAGTGTGGTGAGCGTTGTCAAGCTGTTCTCGAGGCCCGAGGTCTCCTTAACTTCGCCAATAACCAGCCCGCTTAAGGTTTGGAGTTGAGTTAAGGCATTGACATTGTTGCTACAAGCCTTGAGGATGTTCTTCAAGTCGATGTAGAACCAGTTAAGATGCAGGTGCCTCAAGTTCCTCGCCTTCCACAAGGAACTTGGCAGCGAAGTGATGTTTGTGTGCTTTATGTCAAGAGTCTCGAGATACTGCAGATCAGAAACAGTGCTTGGGAGCGAATCCAACGCCGTGGATCTCAATCCTAGGTACCTTAGGAGCACCAGCTTGTTGAGCACACCTTGCAAGGATGGCTTATACACACCCTCCAAATCAAGCACCCTTAGCAAGCTGTAGTTAGTCTCGCAGGTCATCTTCCTAAGTAACGTGCTGATGTCTTTGGTGAGCACGCCTCTCCTCAGGTTGAACGACAGAAACGAGCGGACATGGCTGAGGTTCAAATCGGAGTAGCTGCTGCCGCGGTTGTCTGTGGCTATGTTTGGGTGCTCCGCAAGCCACCGAATCTTGGTTCTTTCTCGCAGTTGGGCTAGCAGCTGTTGTTGCTGGCTGGTTGGATCACGGTTGTTCCTATCTTTCGACTTGCTAGTGTCATGTATGTGGAGGAACCCCATGCTCATTGCGATGGGGCGGATCATGTCATACAGAGAGGTGAGCATTTGGCTAGCTTTGGGGGATCCATCCGGCCTCCAGCTCACCACATCGATCACGTTCCTATCTGCGAGCTCCAGAATGAACGTCTCTCCCACATCCTCAGGCTGTCTTGTCCTTTCCCTTTCTCTGTCGTAACAACGTGAATCCAATAAGCCCTCGGCCAACCACAACCTCACTAGCCTTCTTATCGGAATGGGTAATTCAACGGGGAACAAAGCCATGTAGATGAAGCACGGTTTTAGATGGACCGGCAATTTATGGCAACTCAATTGTAGTATATCTAACCTGGAACCCTCTTCCGCTAGCGCTGTGCGTTCCTGCTCTCCAGCATTTGACAGAAAACCACCAAGTAAGGATATCCAGAGCGGCAGGCCACGACACTTGTTTAGGATATCCTTCTCCTTCGAGAGTCTCCCAGTATCATTTACTCCATGCAACTTCCAAGCGAGCATCCTCTCGCTATCTCCATTGTCCAAGTTTTCTAGCCTGATTGGCTTTTTTGCGGATGTATCCGTCAACCTGGCTATCTTACCGTCTTGAGTCGTTGTAATTATGTGGCCCTCTGAAAAAAGCGGGATGCTAATCACTAATACTCGCACAAGTCGCTCGTCGGATGGCCGCACATCATCCAGCACCATGAGGAATTTCTTCTTCTCGGTCAATTCCTGGCGCAGCATGATCATAATCTCCTTGATATCCATGTCTTTCACGTCCCTCGCTACCTTCTCGGCTTGCTTCAGTATCTTAAGTAGGATCTCCCGCTTGTCCAAGCTGCCCGAGACGCGGACCCAAGTGCGCCACTCATAGCCCATGTGCTTCGCTTGGCTGTAGACCCATCTCGCAAGGAACGTCTTGCCGGTGCCTTGCTCGCCCCAAATCGAAGTCCATTGAGTCCAACCCGGTTTGATTTTGATCCGACTCATTATTTCGTTTTTCTCATCCTGGCGACATAAGAAGTTAGTTGGCACTTGCCCATCCCAGAAACTAGTCAGCCTCGCCAGTTTTTTGCCTTGCCATGGAACACTAGCAGAGGAGGAGGAACTAGCAGGTTCCTTTATACTCTTGCCCTCACCCTCGTCCTTCAAGAACTTCTCATCACACAACTCGTCCATCTTTTTTACAAGCATGGACAAGTCCCTCCATAGCTTGCACTTGGAGACGAGCGCGGCCAACGGCCTTGCTGCCATGCGCAGGGCCTCGTGCCTCTCGCGGGCCTCTCTGAGGTGAAATTTGTCGATGAATTCCTCAGCGTAGTACAGGGCTTGGAGGAGCCGCCCCAACCACTCCGTGGTTTTGGACGTCCCGTATTGAGTGGAAATGAAGTCTTGGATCGTGGTCAGCTTCTTCTTGGCGTCCTCCGCGCGGGCTTGCATCGGGAAGCAGTCAACGCTCACCGGGTTAGGAAGCAACATATCTAGTTTCTGCAACACGATCTGGGCGGCGGCTCCGGCGACCATCATGCAACTTCTCGTGTCGGAAGCAGCCATGGCTAATCAATATATTTTTTTCGAGCAAGGTCGTCTGGGTGTGTGTGTATGTTGGCTTGTTTGCTTGGATTGAATTAATATGTGGGGACATATTTTTCTTTCTCTATAGATATTCTTCATTTTTCTACGCTTTTCTTGGGGTGGCCTCTCCTGTCTACGACAAGCTTTGTTTAATTCTTTGCTTGTGGGATTTTTAACTGGGAGACAGGAGAGAAAGAATCTCCCAGAATGAGGTAAAGTTGTGCGCCTCTAATAAAACATTCTTACATGTCCACCTCAATATTCCTTACTTTGTCAAACTAGGGGTTGTAGAGACAAGTAAAGATGAATTTAATTTTTTGTGATGAAATTCCATCTATATGAAGAGTTTAGCACTTTATCAGCACCCGATTTGAGATCAAATGAGAGCATTCGTTGGCTTATTTTATCTAATATAGAATACTTAAACCAATTCAAAGAAAACCCTTACTTTTTTTTTCTGATTACAACAATTAAGGATTTGGTTTTCAAATTTCTGGAGATACTATATGTTTACAAGTTTTAGAATTCAATTACCACGATATACGATTATCATGCATTTGCATATCTGATATCAATTATATCTTTAATATACTTAATATACACACATTATCAACTTGTCCATGTAAGAACACTTGCACATAGAAAATGTATTTTGAAGTGATCATTTTTTTTTCCAACAATTGACACTGAAATGATTAATTTTTAACTTGTAAGTCACGTAAGATTGAAAAATTAATAAAATATTGTCATATCATATTTCAAGTGACTTAGATCAGCATTGACATTGAAGTGATCGTTTTTCAGAAGTGGCATTTAAGTAAGCCACCAAAAAGTGACAATATGAGCGCCGTATACAAGTTAAAACATTTCTATTATATTTCTCTCGCAAACCTACGTTGTTTTTCCCTTGACCACGTGTCACTGTCGGTGGGGTGGCACATGCGTGGATTTTGAAATTCGGTCTCCACAACTTTTTGCTCCTCCAATTTATCATTTCCGAATTGCTAATATTATAATTCATTAATTTCTTTTACGCGACAAAATAATTTATGACCATCAAAAGAGAGTACACATGCATGAATGCATGGCTTTCGCTAGCCACATGGGGTGTTCTGCAATTCTTTTCCCCACAGTCAAAGTGGTCCTCCTCCTCTTCCTCCTACCCCTCTAATCTTTGGCAACTTTTCTTCTGCTTTTCCCTAAGGAAGATATTCAAGAAATGAGTTTGACCAGACAAGATTCGGTTGCATCCAGATTGTCCACTAGCTTCAGCTCCCTAGCTCGTCGAGACTCCACGAACAGATACTCATCGAAATTATTCAACGTCTTCTGATAAATTCACAGCAGAGCTTAACCTAACGAAACTCTGTCGTACATTTGATCATCACCGTCGTGAACGAGGGTTGTGCCACTGGGCGGCGAAGGATGCGGGAGAGAAGAAAGGAAAACAGGGTCTTTTGTAATTTGAGGCTTCTGTGAATTTCGTTTGGTGACCCAGTTGACCAGGGTTCGCCAGTAGATGCATGCTGATAGCAACATAACCCACGGCTCGAGCAGACATGATAGAATCGAAGGCAATGAGGAGACGACGGCGAGTAGAAGTCCACGGTCGGACTGTCAGGCGAGAGGGTCCGGTTTCTCTTTTCATGTTCACAAACGCATTTGTTCCAATCGGTTTTTGTTTCAAAAGAAGCTCAGTAATGGGATCCTGGGTCGTTTCCGGGGTTTATGACTCGAAACCGAACCGAACCGTTAGAATCCTATTGTTTCACTCACTACTTGGATGGAATAGAACCTTTACCAGAAAGTACTCATCATTTTTTTTATTCGGGTTGATTCGATTCGATTTTAATTTCGCTTCTGATGATTCTTTTTGACACCTCTATATATAATTGGCGGATGATTTTAGCTGAAGATGTAACATCCCGGGCCCCACTGTGTGATATTGTCCGCTTTTGATACTGAGTCCTTACGGTTTTAAAACGCGTCACGCAAGGGCAGAGGGCCATCCCGCGGGCCTTCCCTCTCCCAAGCCGTAATATTGTCCTCTTTGGGTCCCGCACTGGCGCGGACGCGCACCGCCATCCCAGTCGGGCCACCCTCAAGGCTTTGTTCTTAGCACAGCGGAAGCATGTGTGAAACGCGTCACACATATTAAGGGACCCAAGGCATTATAAATTGGCCCAAGACTCTCTCCCTAGGCGATGTGGGACAGGGACCCCTTCCCTTGCGCACGTCCGGGGACCGAGGCGCGGATGCACCGCCATCCCTCCTCCCCGCGCACCGCCGCTCGGGCCGTCACACTCTCCCCCCCTTGGGAGCACAGCGCCCTCGCTGTGGCCCCACACGCGGTCGGGAGTCGGCTCTGATACCATTGTAACATCCCGGGCCCCATTGTGTGATATTGTCCGCTTTGGACACTGAGTCCTCACGGTTTTAAAACGCGTCACGCAAGGGCAGAGGGCCATCCCGCGGGCCTTCCCTCTCCCAAGCCGTAATATTGTCCTCTTTGGGCCCCGCACTGGCACGGACGTGCACCGCCATCCCAGTCGGGCCACCCTCAAGGCTTTGTTCTCAGCACGGCGGAAGCATGTGTGAAACGCGTCACACATATTAAGGGACCCAAGGCATTATAAATTGGCCCAAGACTCTCTTCCTAGGTGATGTGGGACAGGGACCCCTTCCTTGCGCACGTCTGGGGACCGAGGCGCGGACGCACCGCCATCCCTCCTCCCTGCGCACCGCCGCTCGGGCCGTCACAGAAGAAGCCTTCCAAACCACAATAGTGGGAGATTACTCTGGCTCCTTTCCTTGATCTGAAATCACTGTTTGTTCAAGTTTCACTTCACCTCCTTTCCTGATGGTGGACGGGGCCGGTTAGGTCAAGAGATCTATTCACAGATTAGCATTAATTAATTAAATAATTAGTTACCAGCCAATTAGTTCGTGGCTTTAATCTTAGATCCACCAACAACGCCGTTTTAGGTTGCATGTTGTGTTCCAGCATCTACGAAATGAAAATGAAGAGGAGTTTTGCTGTGGTGTGGCCCATTTTGGTGCACAGGAGTTTTAATTACACAACACTTTGATTTGATGTGATTCCTTCCTAAATTTAGAAAACCTCTTCATTATACATCTCGATTCGAGCTGCTTGACTTTTTTTGGCGACATCATTAACACTATGCATAGCATTACGATACTATTAGGTGTAGTCGGAACTAACTTTCGCACGTCTAAGTAAGTTCATTTATATGATTGACTGAAAGTCACTCGTTCACGTCAGGAGAGTGGAACAGGATGATTATCGATCGTCCTCTTTCTCTTGCGGAGAAAAATAAAAGAAAAATAAAAGAGTTGGGGTTAAGAAAAGTGATGAAGGGTCACATGGCAATTTTTCTTTTGGGAGTTGATATTATCTTGATTCCAAGCAACAACCACCATGTGAATCAACCAAGAGCGAGGGCTTTTCATTAAATGAACAGTTGCATCACGCTAGCATCGAAATAACATATTTTGCTAACTAAATAATTTTCCTTGTTGGAGAGCCCTCCAACCTTCCCAATACTTTCATAAATTGCAATAATGGGGCCTCCCAATTCAAACCACACTCTCCCATTCTAGGTTCTCTGGATGTCAAATTATATCTTTCAATTGCATTTCAATTTCTCTTACATTAGGAGCTCCAACAATGCCATGTTTTGTAGATATTTATAATTAATAACCCGACGTGTCGCGTTGTCAATTGATATGGCATGCTTAAATGTCGACAGCATAGCACACGATATTACTAGTTGACACATAATTATCTACGCATCATTTGCTTGTTATATGAAAACCACGAGGGGAAAGTAGCAAATATTGGGCGCACATCAGATGCGAAAATGCATATGGGAGTCGTGTTGGAAAGAGAAGTCGTACGCTGGTGTGAGGGAGCTAATATATCTTTATTAGTTCATGACTGTTACCGTAATTTTTTGAATAAAGATTAGTCTAACCAGATATATTGGCGGGTCAAAATCAGGCTTTTGTCGCGTGTTCTAGACAGTGTAAAAATAGAGATTTTATAAATAACGAGGAAAGGAGCGGAATTTTGGTTTGGCCGACGGTTTTAATTCAAAGGCTAAAAACGAAGCCAGCAAAAGCGGCAAATAAATCAAAAACCAAACCCAACCCCAACCCCGACCCCGACCACCGAACAGACTTAACAACCGTCTCTCTCTCCTCCTCCTCCACATTCGCAGGGCCTTAAGAAAGTCATCCAAATCTTCATCGCCATCTTCCTCGGAGAGACAGCCCTTGCCGGGGGTCGCTTCTTCTACCCCTCTCTATCTCTCGCGCGCGCATCCTCGTCGAAGCCGCATTCCATTCGCCACTTCTTTTGGTTCCAACGTCGGAAGCAAGTGTTGCCGGCTCGTGTCGGATTGCAATCTGGGTCCGGAGCGGCGTTTCGCGTCAGATCCTGAGGGGGATGTTGCGCGAGGATTCCAGTTCGACAGCCGAGAGTCGATGGTAATTCCTCCCCTTTTCTTTTTCCGTTTTGGTCAAAGTTAATGAACCAATGAGTCGTCGCTGGTCGAATGGTTCCATTTCGTTTCGTGCGGTATCCAATGATGTCGCCTCGGCAAGAGGAAACTCCTTGGAATTTTAGCGACCAGAATGCGGCGTTCATGCATGCTCGTCTGAAAACGGAAAGGATGGATCGGTGAAGCCTCTGCGGTCGTCAAGGATTCGCATTGCCATTTCCCCCCTGTCGAATTTAGGGGGCTCCGCTCGATGGCTTGGAGACGTGTCCTGGGAATTTGGTCGCTTCTTTTCTAAGCGCATTCGCTTTATGTTTGGAAACTGAGCGGGAGCGAACGGTTTCGCGGAAATTCATGTTCCGCCCGGCGGAGAGTTTGCTGTTTACTGTCCCCAATTAGGAAGGAAACGAGGCCCCTAAAAATTTTCAAAGACCGGTTTAGAACTCTCTCTCTCTCTCTCCCTCTCCCTCTCTCTCTGCGCACTGCGGTGAAGTGCACAGTGCCGTAGATCTTTGCGTAGATCTCAGACATTCTTTAGGAAGTCTTCGCTTCCCAAGGTGAAAATATGTCTTGCTTTTTTTTTTTTTTTTTTTTTTTTTTTTTTTTTTTTTTTTTCTGTAAGGACATTCTATATTCTAAGTCAGCACGAGCAAAGGAGACCTTTTGACAGTCTGTTATGGGGACCATCCCAGAAAACTCCACAACGGTTCATTTAATAAAATATTTGCTAATTTTTTAAGAAAAAAGAAACACCGCCCATTTCCCTTGGAGAAATGGGAACTTGTGACTTCAGATATGCATTCGTTTGACTTTTCTAAGTCGATGGAGGCGTGGGTGATTCAGCTCTCAGCCATGATTAGCTTGTTCATCACAGGTGGCGACGATGGTAGGTGTAGAAGTTGGATGGGCCTCAGATTTCCGTGAGATCTCCCAAACATCACTCCGCCTTGTTGAGACTCCAAAACTACAATGCCCAGTTGGACAGCGAAGTTATGATGGTGGGGAGAACTACTAGCCGTGCCGCGGGCTTTGTCAGTGTATTTGGTTGCGGTGAAGACTAATCTTGATTTTCGGACGCTTCGTAGACTTGGATAGGTAGCAGGTAAGCGATGGTGGCGGTCGACGGCCAGGAGATAATGCAGGGGTCAAGTCCCCATGAAGAGAAAATCTTTGTGTCGGTTCGTCTCAGGCCCTTGCATCATAAGGAAATTTCTAGGAATGATGTATCATATTGGGAATGTATCGACGATGTCACGACCTCTTTTTTTCCGTTCGGGGAAAAAGGAAGAGGGTTTAAGGGTATTTGCCTAAAGGGATGGACCAATGGCCCTAGATTAGGCGCGGGCTCTCCCAAGCTCATACCTCGCGCGATGTTGGATTCGTTTTTTAGTTCTTAACAACCTATGTAATTCTAGAAGTCGTCACTAGCCTATTGGGGTCGGCTAGAAACCAATCGAGACACGGGAGTGGCGTCTCGATTCCTACGCAACTAGAGATTTCTAGGAACGGGGACTTGTTTACGCCAATGTTTCTATTAGCGTCCTTGCGGTACCACTAACTTGGAAAGTTATTTATCTAAATGGCCACACACTCTTGATTACCAATTATAATATTTATGAAACCACTAAGTGTCCATATAAATGTTTTTGTAGTTTTTTTTTTTTTTTTTAATGTCTAGACTAATCCTAACATAATTTAGAAGAGAAATTTACACTAAAATTAATGAAAAGCGGCGCGTAAGTAAACATCCAAGAAATTGAAATGAGTTGAAAATAAACGCGGAAAAGGTAAACCCGATACAAGTCGAGCAAATAATATTACATGGCCTTATTATCACGCCCGGACGGGACCCCCATGAGCAAAATGAGAATTCAAATATGCATGAAATTACTATATGCATGAAATTACTTTAAATAGTTTTAATCTACGCAAAATGGATTATTTACAAAAATGGTTGTAAAATACCAAAATAGCATTAAATTAGGAAAATTTCATATATGTCATTTATATCCTAATTTGATGCTATCTAACATTTTTTGATATTTTTGAAATTTTCATATTTTTCTCTTTTTTAAAAAAATTATTTTAAAAAAAATTAATAATAATTCCTTAAACCGATCTATGCTAACATGGAGTAACACAACACATGAATATCATAATAATCAAGCTCAAATCGACCGTTTCAAGATTGAAGCTTAGTTTGGGCATTTTGTCGAACGCTTGGTGTGCATTTAAACTAGCCCCAATAGCCTTCTCGAGCCATGTTTGCGGCCTTCAATCTCAACGCATAAGCAATATTATGTGGAACTAAAACATCAAGGTTAAACTACCACATGCAAGGAGTAAGATTAGATAGAAATCACAGCTTAAAACACACGAAAACCAAGTTGGAATCGTCATCAAATATGCGGGTTTGATCTGATTTTGAATATCTAGGTTTGAACCCAGGTCAAGCAAACAGGTTGAATGCCCATATTCAAGCCCCGACACCCATAACATATGAGATCTAAGAGAAACATTATTTGATCGGAATGAAAGTAGGTAACATGAGCTTTCAAATGCAACAAACATCCTAGAAAATGATCAACCGAACACATCAAAACAACCTCTTCAAAAAGCACACATGCAAAACTCTTGAAGAGATTTCAACACTTAGAAAAATTCCAGCCTCAAAATCAGTTTCTTGGACTAGTTTTCCTCTTAATTTTTCACTATTAAAACATGTTCAAACTTCAACAAAAATACATCTAGGATACTTACCTTGCTTCATAGTATCTTTTACAAGTGGTTCTTGGCCAAGGAAACCGAGAAATTGTCCTCCGGAAGCACGTGGAAGTTGGCTTCTTCAACTGGAAATGAGATGTGCACAAAAGAAGAACTGACAACGAAGGTTTTCGTTGACCTCTAAAATTAGACTTCAAGACGTCTTTTGTTGAAAAAATTGACACCAATCCAAATAATATGTATTTTAGTTTGGGTTTGAACTCATGGTTTTCCTCATTTGTCTCTCAAATTTCTCAAAAACACTCGCTTTCTCTCACTCGTGGCCAATCGGGCTCAACAATTAGAAAAATTTTCAGACTTTCTTTGGCCCGCCAGGAGGGCACTGTTTCGGGGGGCTTTAGGAGGCCTTCCCGATCTCAATTTTGGACATGCGACCTATGGATGGAAATATTTTTGAGTGAAGTTTCACTCTCTAGTTTAAGGTTTTGGCTAGTTTTGGCTGCAAGTTTGCAAAAATTTCCCTTTTCTCTCTGGAGGTTGATTTGGAATTTTTGGGTTTGCTTTTTTCTGGAGTTGCTTCTGAAGGCGTCTTTGGGGAGCGATTCCGAGCTCTCTCCTCTCTCCCTCGTCTCTTCTCTCTCATCCATTGAAAGACATTGCTTCAGTGATCTTATCCCATGAATTGAGGGATTTTTGGTTAGTCTTTTGTCCACCTACCAAGCCTGCCAACTGAGCTGGTTCACCTACTCTTCTGACTTACCCAATTTTTTAACTTTTGCAGCTGTTGAGTGTGCAGGTTTTGCTGCGATTTTCCGGTGCTGTCAGGAGCTTATCCTTGGCCAATTTCCGTCCACTTGCACTTCTATATATGGTCTTCCATCATGTGCAAATATCGAGCTAAATGGGTGGCTGAGTGAGATATGGTGGGGCCACCAATATGCCTACTTATCAGCTCCGAATTAAGACCTAACCGTGGGCTGGGTTTTGGTAGCTAATTTGTGTGCTTTAATCCATCAATTTGGCCGCGGTTTCTGATCAATTAGAAACTTCATGTATAATAGTTTAAGATCTTGACCATTTTTCGTAATTGTCTCCACCTAATTTTGCAAGAGAGTCCCTCAAAGTTGGCTATTTTCTTGCCCGAAAATGTCAAATTCAATGCAATTAGGTCCTTTTTGCCCGATTCGATTAATTAGACCTGACCCAAGTTCAATTTCAACTTAATTGGGGGCTAAGATGATGATTTAAGGGCTCTGATGAAATTTTACAAAATTTGCGAATTGGTCCCTCAACTTTTGGAAATTGCATTTTTGCCCCAATTTGCCATTTTAATTCCAATCTGACCTCCTGGGCTTGGCTAGTCACATTTAGATCATTGGCCACAACTTTTTTTTTTTTTACTTTTTTTTTTTTTTACTTTTTTAATTAATTTGTATATGCAATAATTTAGGCAAAAAATTAGGTGTCAACAAAAGCCGCCTTTCTGGAAGGAAGCTTAAAGAGATTTCTTTCAAAGATAAGGTGACACCTAATGTTTTGTTTTGTTTTGTTTTGTTTTTGTTTTTGTTTTTTTTTTTTGTTTGTTTGTTTGTTTTTGTTTTTTTGTTTTGTTTTGTTTTGTTTTGTTTTTTTTACAATTGTAAAATGAAAATGCAAGTAAGGTTAATGTAAAGAGCGTGATCTAGGGTTTAAGGATATACCCACGAACCTTGTGGTTTAAGCCAGTTCCACTAACCATGTGGTTGAAGGCAGTCCCACTAACCTTGTGGTTTAAGGCAGTGCCACTAACCGTGTGGTTTAAGGTAGTCCTACGAACCGTGTGGTTTAAGGCAGTCCCACTAACCTTGTGGTTTAAGGCAGTTCCACTAACCGTATGGTTTAAGGCAGTCCCACGAACCTTGTGGCTTAAGGTAGTCCCACTAATCTTGTGGTTTAAGACAATCCCACTAACCGTGTGGTTTAAGACAGTCCCACTAACCTTTTGGTTTAAAGCAATCTCACTAACCGTGTGGTTTAAGGCAGTCCCACTAACTGTGTAAATTGTATGGTTTTAGGATGACCAAGAACCTTTTGAAAATGGATGGTTTAAGGCTAACCCATGAACCTTTAGAAATGCAAGGTTTAAGGATAACCGAGACCCTTTTGGAAATGCATGATTTAAGGCTAACCCATGAACCCTTTGAAATTGCAAAGTTTAAGGATAACCAAGAACCTTTTGAAAATGCATGATTTAAGGTTAACCCATGAACCTTTTGAAATTGCAAGATTTAAGGATAACCAAGAACCTTTTGAAAATGCATGATTTAAGGTTAACCCATGAACCTTTTGAAATTGCAAGGTTTAAGGATAATCAAGAACATCTTAAAAATGCATGTTTTAAGGATAACTCATAAACCCTTTGAAATTGCAAGGTTTAAGGATAACCAAGAACCTTTTGAAAATGCATGGTTTAAGACTAATCCATGAACTTTTAGAATTGCAAGATTTAAGGATAACCAAGAACCTTTTGAAAATTGCATGGTTTAAGGCTAACTCATGAACCGTGTGAAATTGCAAGGTTTAAGGATAACCAAGAACCTTTTGAAAATGCATGGTTTAAGGATAACTCATAAACCCTTTGAAATTGCAAGATTTAAGGATAACCAAGAACCTTTTGGAATTGCATGGTTTAAGGCTAACCCATGAACCCTTTGAAGTTGCAAGGTTTAAGGATAACCAAGAACCTTTTGAAAATTGCATGGTTTAAGGCTAACCTATGAACCCTTTGAAATTGCAAAGTTTAAGGATAACCAAGAACCTTTTGAAAATGCATGGTTTAAGGCTAACCCATGAACCTTTAGAATTGCATGGTTTAAGGATAACCAATAACCTCTTGAAAATGCATGGTTTAAGGCTAACCTATGAACCTTTAGAATTGCATGGTTTAAAGATAACCAAGAATCTCTTGAAAATGCATGGTTGAAGGATAACTCATAAACCCTTTGAAATTGCAAGGTTTAAGGATAACCAAGAACCTTTTGAAAATGCATGGTTTAAGGCTAACCTATGAACCCTTTGAAATTGTATGGTTTAAGGATAACCAAGAACCTCTTGAAAATGCATGTGGTTTTTCTGGAGAAACCTGTCATTCGAGAATATTCTGAAGTGGATACTGCACATCAAATAGAATTCATTATAACAAGTATTCTAGTAGCGAAAGCATACTAGATGAGATCAATTTCAGCATATGTCATCATAAACAATATCAAGAGTGTATCGGTAATGAGAAGGCAATGATTGCATAAACAAATCAAACTAATTCCGACCACTTGACAAATTCGCAAAACTGTCATCACTCTCGGATGATATCATTAATCGTCAAATTCTCTTGGGAGAGAAGTCCTTGTTGAAATGACCTTGACTCATGAGAAAAGTCTGTTAAGTATGCCGAGCAAGGACACCTAGTCAGAAAGGGCTTCTTGCATATTCTCAAGAAAAAGGGCTATTTGATCCCATCTATTCATGTGGGAAATAAACTGATCACTCAACCTCACTCTTCCAGTGTGCAAGGCTTGGAATCATTCGCAATAAGTACACATTGACCAATCTAAGAGGTCTTTTAAAAGGACCGTAGTGCAGGTTTGGTCATGGTTTTAGCAATGGATAAGCATCATTGGCTATGAAATGAATTAATCACTGATCGACAATCTCCGCCAGGTTTACAAGTCAAGAAACCTTAAGATGAGATAAGACAACCTTACTCTCACTTCTTCGAGCGGCATCTTCTTTAGGAAGTCCTTATTTCCACTTTGAATCATCCCAATCAAGAGACTTTGGAAATGGGTTGTAATGTTGATTCGGGAAAGGTTCAAAGGCTTAGCTCAAAAGGCTTAGAACTTTTTGTCAAAGGGGATTCAGGAGTTGGTGATTATCATGGCATCATTACCATATCATCCATTTTTTTAAAAGCACTCAATGTTTAGAATTCAAATTGTCTCGAAAGTCCTTTGACTAATCATCTTAACATAATGGCTTTTGCATTTGCAATGATTTTCTTTTCAATGCAGGCATTTTTTTGCCATTTTTGCTTTCACAGAGATATTCCTCTTGATGCAATTGTTTTTCCTCCACTCTCTCCCTTTTTTTTGTTGTGGGCATTGGCCTTGCTTTTACCAAGCACACTGCTTTTTCATGCCCCTTAATTTTCACTTTACTTTTTTTCTTTCAAACTTTTTGAGCTCTTGGGACTTTCAAGATGCTTTTCATATTCTCATATAAACACCAATTGCATTGGTAAATCATGTGCCCTGCCCCAATGTGGGGAGATAATCACCACTCGGGTTTTAGAAATGAATAGTTAGGCTTAATATGGTTTAAGCAAAGGGTATCGGTGTTTGGGTAGAGAAAAGAATGCTCTTCTTCACCTTGGGATGCTTCGAGCTTCCATAAGAATTCACCTGAAGTTACCACAAAAAAGATTTATGCAAGTGAGAGTAAAGAAACTTTTCTCATCTTCCCTCTCCAAATAATGTCAACCCAAACCTCCGTAATTGCCCCATCGTGGGGTGGTTCTTGATAGGGGTATTTTGTAGAAAATTTTTCACATTAAAAGGTTCAAATGAGCTAACTATTGTCACCTGTAGTGTGTATGATAGAGGAAAAAAAATGCCTTTTTATCATCTTGATCTATGTACTGCTTGCGAA
The DNA here is from genome assembly GCA_014182885.2 of Eucalyptus caleyi. NCBI lineage: Eukaryota > Viridiplantae > Streptophyta > Magnoliopsida > Myrtales > Myrtaceae > Eucalyptus > Eucalyptus caleyi. Next base: position 32,811,165 of record CM024475.2, read on the forward strand.
TGAATTCATTGACCTTAACTGACACAGGTTTTCTTTTTCACTCGAATCCCAGAGTGCTTAAAGGACATGTTTGGAAATGGGTTGCCTTTCCTCATCCTAAGTGTTTCTCGCTTGGCATAAGCAACATCGCCTTTCAATTTTTGTTGAGATCATGTGGGTGGATTAACCTCCATAGAGAATTTTGATTCGAAATGAGTGATCCATCAAGTGGATGAACAATTTAATGATAAAGAAGATTTTTGCAAACTTTGTGGAAAACTTTTTTTCTTCAATTTCCATTTTTTTGTGCTTGTTTCTAGAAAAACACTAGATGTTCTTTTTTTGTGATGGAAATTCCCCATTTGTTTTCCATTTGATTTTGAGAAGAAGGGTACTTACCTGTGCCTTAGTAGTCAGGCGACCCTATGAAGAACAAAAGGGAATGTGTTAGTACATGAATCCTCATGGATCGTAAAAATGGAAACGATACAACATTACCCTTGGTCAGTTTCACCATTTGGCGGCAAACAACGGAATGAATGTACTGTTTTAAGGCTTGAAGAGAATCTCAGGTCTTTGGTCTCATTAGTTCAAGCATTTTCCTCTTTTTGCAAAAATAAGAGATGTAAAAGTTATTTATTTATTTATTTATTTACATGGCAACCTTGTTGCCGTTTCTGGGGATCGAACCCCGTACCTCTCGGACCGTTCATTCATTCCCATACCACTAGGCCGAAGCGCTGGTAGTGTCTATGGGGCGCTTCTTTTTTATTTAATTGAACCGGCTCTAGAACGACACATATTTTAAGCCAACTTAGGTGACTTTGTCATGTGTTAACTCCACATGCTTACTTTGTCGATATAGATTATGCTTAAATCAATTTCTCGAGTTTGTTCCTCGAATACTGACGCTTCCTGTCAAACAAGGGAACTACGTCAAATAATGAAGTTAGAGAGGGGCATTTTGGAAACGATACCGAATTACTCTTCTCCTGCAGCTGACTTTAAATGTCTTGTGTTTCCTCTTCATGTGCTTTTGCTCCTCAGGTGTTAACATTTCCTTGAAGATCTTCCTTTCAAAGGTGTTATCAAATCCACTCATTCTAAGTGGGCGTCAAAGATGAAAGGAGAGGGGTACTCCTTGTTTCGACATGTGAGGGCATTGCTCCGTGGATATTTTACTCCATTTATTCCATCAAAATGGATGGTTAGGCCTTAACATGCCTTCTTGGTATAAGGTGTTGCTCCAACGGTCAATGTGCACCTTTTCCTACAAGAGATAGGGCATGTTACTTATATTCTAAAATTGAATTGGACTAATTCAGAAACGATACTCCCTTTTCGTGCTGAATCAATTGACTATGTTTCATCTTGCTCATGGGTCAGAATTGCTCTGCTTTAAGTGATTTGCCCCATTCATCAAGGCATATATGATGACTGCATTCCATCTCGTTTCCTTGGCTATGGAGAGGGATTTGCTTTCATGATTGACAGTAATTCACTTGGCAAATGTCTATTCCATTTGAAATTTTCCCATTTTAGAAGTCGGGTGATTCAAGCATTGCGTGCCCCCGATCCATTTTATGGCCATCTGCCCCAATTAAAATTTCCTACACATATGGAAACAATGTGTTATTTCCACTCTTAGGTACATTAAGTTTAGGAACGAAGTACACCCTTTTTCAAAGTTGGGCAATTCCGCATCTCATCGTATCTTTGTGGAAGAAGGAGAGATATTGTCCTTATGGTCGAATGTATGCCACACTGAGTTAGATAACTTGTCAATATGCAGCTTCATTATGTTGGATTGATGAATCCTTCATGCTTTACTTGGTTTCCCGCGTACCCCTTTTAGGCTAGGTGATTTTTCGCCGTTTTTGCTGCATCAATGCATTTCCCATTTCACAATCTGTAAGCATGGGTGACTATGTCAGTTTTTGAATGAGTTGTTTTGACTTTTGGAACGAACACACCCTTTTCTTTTAGGGATCGTGTGATTCTGGACTAGGTTGTCCTCCCTGTGTAATCTTGTTGCTTGCCAGTAATTTGCCTCACTAAAATCTGCACAAAGTGCAAGGACAAATCATTCCTAAAATAAATCGAATTTAACTTGAAATGATTACTACCTTTTATTTGAAGGCAACATTTGATGACCGATTCTTGTTTGTGTACATCTACATCTTGAAGTGTTGTCTTGCATACCACCAATAATCATCTCCATACAGGATTGGATGCCAAGAAACCGTTGGAAGTGTAGGGATTGCAGATGCTTCTTGTTCGCAACCAACGAAGTAGTTTGTTGCCAAATAATGTCTACAAATTTCTTCTTCCACGAAGAATGTCAAATTAATATGAGGTCGTCCAGCATGTGGAACTTCATTAGACGAATAGATTTGTGATCTTCGAGGCCTTGATGATTCTTTTCACACTTAATCACAATGTTTGAATTCATATGTTGCGAAAAAATTCAAGTAGTTTGTGGCTCAACCAAATATGCCCATAAATGAGCATGAATTGGTGCATCTCATGACTTGCTCTATTAGGGAAAGGCCCGCACTTTTGTCAATCTTGAACAAAACCGTCATTTTGCCTGTTTGACAAAAATGGATGACTGAGTTAGTTGTTGCACAAGAAATCCCTATTGGAACGATTACAACCTTACCCCCTCAAAGCATCGTTCTACGGATCAACCTGCAAAAGCGATTAAGTGAAGAGATAAAGTGTTACGTAAGTTCTTCTTGAAACTCATTTTCACACATTTTGAAGCTAAGGCATAAAACTCAGCCTAGAGGGTCCATTTGAAACACTTCAAGTATTTTAAAGAATATAACTTTTATGAACTCTAATTTCATTATTAGAAAATGTGAGTTGTATGATTTACAAAAGCATTTGATTGGGTTCACAATCAAAACTCAAAACGCAAAACATGGTTCCTAATAGGAATAATGACAAGGATAAAGTACAAGAAGCTCTTTCGTAGAGGAGCATAATAAGCACCATTCTCATCCTAGCTTTAAAGTCCACTTTTGGCATGGCCAAGCAAGAGGAGTTCAAGGAATGGTTGTCACGCATGACCCGTGAAAGGAAGATAATGTCAGTATATGAATGAAAAATTGATCTTTCAATAAAGCCGCCTCTTACAATGAAATCAAGGCGACGATACCTTCTCCGTAGTATCCACTTACGATAATTTGGTATTTCGTCAAGATTTTATTAGTAAGAGGAGATTTCATTAAAAGATCGATCCACGACTATCAATTGAATGCCCACTTTGTTCCAAAAGTTTCATACACAAATGGGGCATCGATTTAAAAAAATTAATTTGTGGTTTCACTCATGAAAGGTGAGGTGATTTTTATTTTGAAAAATCAATATACAAAGTGGGATTTGAATTTTAATTTTGAAATGTGACCAATAAAGAGTTTTATTGAAAATTTGATTTTAATTCTATACCCCAAAATGTAATCTTGATTTGGAAGAATTTCTATACAAAATGTGACTTTAAGTTCATAATTGAAAATTTAAACAAAAATATATGTTCAATAGATCATAGGTATTTGAAATGCTTATTTATCAAAAGTGAGTGCCAAGCCTATATTTTCAAGGGCATTCCATTGATTTCCGCGAATCTCAAAAAATGAAAATTTCAATCCAAAGTGAGCAAGTAGATGGAGAAATCATACTTACAGTGGGTGAAGAGACATTTTTTTTTTCAATCACATAGACATGCGGATGTAAACTTGTGAGGTTTGACGCATAAATGTGGAATTCTAAAGGCTTAAAGTCCCCATTTCGATTAGATCAAAAGAGTTTTCCCCACTCTGCACTTACATCGGACAGTTCTCTTTATCATTAATCATAATGAGCGGGACCAAAAGTGGATAACCATGGGTCATTCCCCGCACGGGTTCCATCTTTTGGCACCTCCTATGAGCTTCCTGGTGTGATCAGGGTTTTAGATCACGGGTTGTGTGTGTAAATGTGTAGTGCAAGTATGAAGGCACGCACAACAATTGATATCCAAACAACACTTCAATTTCATCCATATAGGCATACATTCCTACGCCTCCCTGCAAGAGAAATGGTTTAACAAATACCCCACCCCTTATTACTCCAAATCTACAAAAATATTTAACACATTGTTAGCGGACTAACCTTATTTTCCACGCGACTTTGACACGCGCTATCAAATGAAGACCATGTTAGTGAACAACCAATCAAGTTATTACGGCCTAAGTCCTCTAAGGTTTGCAACCAAGTCCCCAGTGGAGTCGCCAAGCTGTCACGACCTCTTTTTTTCCGTCCGGGGGAAAAGGAAGAGGGTTTAAGGGTATTTGCCTAAAGGGATGGACCAATGGCCCTAGATTAGGCGCGGGCTCTCCCAAGCCCATACCTCGCGCGACGTTGGATTCGTTTTTTAGTTCTTAACAACCTATGTAATTCTAGGAGTCGTCACTAGCCTATTGGGGTCGGCTAGAAACCAATCGAGACACGGGAGTGGCGTCTCGATTCCTACGCAACCAAAGATTTCTAGGAACGGGGACTTGTTTACGCCAATGTTTCTATTAGCGTCCTTGTGGTACCACTAACTTGGAAAGTTATTTATCTAAATGGCCACACACTCTTGATTACCAATTATAATATTTATGAAATCACTAAGTGTCCATGCAAATGTTTTTGTAGTTTTTTTTTTTTTTTTAATGTCTAGACTAATTCTAACATAATTTAGAAGAGAAATTTACACTAAAATTAATGAAAAGCGGCGCTTAAGTAAACATCCAAGAAATTGAAATGAGTTGAAAATAAACGCGGAAAAGGTAAACCCGATACAAGTCGAGCAAATAATATTACATGGCCTTGTTATCACGCCCTGGGACAGGACCCCCATGAGCAAAATGAGAATTCAAATATGCATGAAATTACTATATGCATGAAATTACTTTAAATAGTTTTAATCTACGCAAAATGGATTATTTACAAAAGTGGTTGTAAAATACCAAAATAGCATTAAATTAGGAAAATGACCTTTTAAAATTAGGAAAATTTCATATATGTCATTTATATCCTAATTTGATGCTATCTAACATTTTTTGATATTTTTGAAATTTTCATATTTTTCTCTTTTTTAAAAAAATTATTTAAAAAAAAAATAATAATTCCTTAAACCGATCTATGCTAACATGGAGTAACATAGCACATGAATATCACAATAATCAAGCTCAAATCGACCGTTTCAAGATCGAAGCTTAGTTTGGGCATTTTGTTGAACGCTTGGTGTGCATTTAAACTAGCCTCAATAGCCTTCTCGAGCCATATTTGCGGCCTTCAATCTCAACGCATGAGCAATATTATGTGGAATTAAAACATCAAGGTTAAACTACCACATGCAAGGAGTAAGATTAGATAAAAATCACAGCTTAAAACACATGAAAACCAAGCTGGAATCGTCATCAAATATGCGGGTTTGATCTGATTTTGCAAACCTGGGTTTGAACCCAGGTCAAGCAAACAGGTTGAATGCCCATATTCAAGCCCCAACACCCATAACATACGAGATCTAAGAGAAACATTACTTGATCGGAATGAAAGTAGGTAACGTGGGCTTTCAAATGCAACAAACATCATAGAAAATGATCAACCGAACACATTAAAACAACCTCTTCAAAACGCACACATGCAAAACTCTTGAAGAGATTTCAGCACTTAGAAAAATTCCAGCCTCAAAATCAGTTTCTTGGACTAGTTTTCCTCTTAATTTTTCACTATTAAAACATGTTCAAACTCGAATAAAAATACATTTAGGATACTTACCTTGCTTCATAGTATCTTTTACAAGTGGTTCTTGGCCAAGGAAACCGAGAAATTGTCCTTCGGAAGCACGTGGAAGTTGGCTTCTTCAACTGAAAATGAGATGTGCACAAAAAAAGAACTGACAACGAAGGTTTTCGTTGACCTCTAAAATTAGACTTCAAGACGTCTTTTGTTGAAAAATTGACACAAATCCAAAAATATGTATTTTAGTTTGGGTTTGAACTCATGGTTTTCCTCATTTGTCTCTAAAATTTCTCAAAAACACTCGCTTTCTCTCACTCGTGACCAACCGGGCTCAACACTTAACAAAAATTTTCAGACTTTCTTTGGCCCTCTACGAGGGCACTGTTTCGGGGGGCTTTAGGAGGCCTTCCCGATCTCCATTTTGGACAGATATTTGAGTGAAGTTTCACTCTCTAGTTTAAGATTTTGTCTAATTTTGGCTGCAAGTTTGCGAAAATTTCCCTTTTCTCTCTGGAGGTTGATCTGAAATTTCTGGGTTTGCTTTTTTCTGGAGTTGCTTCTGAAGGCGTCTTTGGGGAGCGATTCCGAGCTCTTTCCTCTCTCCCTCGTCTCTTCTCTCTCATCCCTTGAAAGACCTTACTTCAGTGATTTTATCCCATGAATTGAGGGATTTTTGGTTAGTCTTTTGTCCACCTACCAAGCCTGCCAACTGAGCTGGTTCACCTACTCTTCTGACTTACCCAATTTTTTAACTTTTGTAGCTGTTGAGTGTGCAGGTTTTGCTGCGATTTTCCGGTGCTGTCAGGAGCTTATCCTTGGCCAATTTCCGTCCACTTGCACTTCTATATATTGTCTTCCATCACGTGCAAATATCGAGCTAAATGGGTGGCTGAGTGAGATATGGTGGGGCCACCAATATGCCTACTTATCAGCTCCGAATTAAGACCTAACCGTGGGCTGGGTTTTGGTAGCTAATTTGTGTGCTTTAATCCATCAATTTGGCCGCGGTTTCTGATCAATTAGAAACTTCATGTATAGTAGTTTAAGATCTTGACCATTTTTCGTAATTGTCTCCACGCAATTTTGCAAGAGAGTCCCTCAAAGTTGGCCATTTTCTTGCCCGAAAATGTCAAATTCAATGCAATTAGGTCCTTTTTGCCCGATTCGATTAATTAGACCTGACCCAAGTTCAATTTCAACTTAATTGGGGGCTAAGATGATGATTTAAGGGCTCGGATGAAATTTTTCAAAATTTGCGAATTGGTCCATCAACTTTTGGAAATTGCATTTTTGCCCCAATTTGCCATTTTAATTCCAATCTGACCTCCTTGGCTTGGCTAGTCACATTTAGATCATTGGCCACAACTTTTTTTAACTTTTTTTTAATCTTTTTTTTTTTTTTAATTAATTAATCTATATGCAATAATTTGGGCAAAAAATTAGGTGTCAACAGACGACAACACCATCATCTACAGAAACAATCTCTCTGTTTCAGAGCGGTCCATGTACCCAGCTGCCTACACATTTGGTAATTGAATCCCATTCATGAAGTTGATTCCTTTCTTTCTCCTTTGCCTTCACTTGAGCACATTTTCATGTTATGTTGGATTTAGCATCCCTTTGGTCTTGGGCCCACATCTTCAAATCCCAACATATGTTTCTGATGATGGACTTGCATTCAAGGAAGCAATCTGTTCAACATCTCTAAGTGTTATGTGTCTTCCGTGTCGGCCGATTTGCAGACAGAGTATTCCGGTGTGATTGCTCCACAAGGCAAGTGTACGAGGAAGGAGCCAAGAAAGTTGCTCTTTCAGTTGTCTGTGGGATAAATGGTAAACTATAACCTCTTCTCCTTCCTTCTAACGTTGTTTTGTTTTGCTTTGTTTTGTTGATATCTGCCTGAGATTGCAACCATCTGCTGCCCAATGTTGCAGCAAGTGTTTTTGCATATGGACGAACAAGCAGTGGAAAAACATACACTATGAGTGGAATTACTGAATACTCAATGGCAGATATATACAGCTACATAGAGAAGGTATCAAGTCACAGATCACCTCCATTTTTAGTTGCAACTTCTTCTTTTAACATTTGTGTGTCATTAAAGACATTCTCTTGTTCTCAATAGCACAAGGAAAGAGAATTTCTGTTGAAGTTTTCTGCGATGGAGATCTACAACGAGTCTGTGAGAGACCTCCTCAGCGCAGATAGTACTCCATTGAGACTTCTGGATGATCTGGAGGTAAATTTCTTTGTGCTATGCTGAGGAACTATGAGCTCATCCAACATCACCGTGAGAGCTAGCTCTTTTGATAGAGAGGGACAATAGTTGAGAAACTTACGGAGGAAACGTTGAAGGACTGGAGCCACTTTCGAGAACTTCTTTCGGTGTGTGAAGGTAAGGACTAAGGCTTCATTCAGTCTTGTGTTGGATGAATTTCATGGTTGCATACTCTATCTAGCAGCACAATAAAAGTCTTAGGCTGATTATTGGATTTCACAGCTCAAAGAGAGGTAGGAGAGACATGCTTTAATGAAGCTAGCTCAAGATCACATCAGATTCTCAGACTAGTAATGGTGAATTCTATCTGTTTTGCGGTCAATTCTTATTAAAATGTCGAAGAGTTATTGCTCATTGTGTCCGCTGCTAGACAATTGAAAGTTCGGCTCATGAGTTCTTGGGGAACAATAATTCAAGCACTCTTGCTGCTACTGTGGTATGGATATTCAGTACTCCACTTCAACTTATACAGTTACGGGGAGAATATAATAGTTTCTTTTGGCTGCAGAACTTCGTGGATCTAGCAGGAAGTGAGCGTGCATCTCAGTCATTATCAGCTGGTGTAAGGTTGAAAGAGGGTTGCCACATAAATCGCAGTTTGCTAACTTTGGGAACAGTTATCCGCAAGCTGAGGTTGGCCCTACAACTTGTTTTTTTGCTGTCTTCATCTTATAGATTTTATAATTTAGTTGGACCACACATTAACATGAACATAGAGCACCACTGCAATGCCTTTTCCGTACCAAAGGTCCATTTTGATGGGAGAAAGGTAATAATTCGAACAATATCGAATCAATGCAGCGGAATAAATAATCTCCCCTCTTATGAAAACCTAATAGGAATTGATATAGTAGAGAGAAATAAATACCAAGCACGCGAACACAAGACGATTTTTTTACGTGGAAAACCTCCTCAATGTGAGGAGATAAAAAACCACGGGACCGGAGTCCACCTGAAAATCTTCACTATCAATAAAATTGTTCTTCTCTAGCAAATACTAGAGGTACATAGCAGCTAACACCTCAAGAACGTAATTCTTGGCAATACACATGAACTTCACAAGAGATCAAGGATAAATCTGACAAAATACGCAGGTTTTGATCAATCCACGAAAAACCTGATGTAGGGAGCTTCAAACGAAAATCAAACCGTTTAGATTCGATAAAATTGTGCCACGAACATGCTGACAAAATTTTAGCTCAATCGGACCACGAATCGACCTCCAACGCTAACTTGATGTAAATCAGATATTGCCCCAAACCCCAGATTTTCTGCTTTCTCTTTTTCTCTTGTTACTGTTTCCTTTTCTGCTGCTACCTCTTTATATAGATAGTGAGAAACCCTATTTCCTCATATAACTTATTATATGGGCTCAAGCCCTTTTTGGGCTTGCAACTCATTGGGCTTCTTCCACATAGAAGTGAAGCCAGCTAACAAATCTCCCCCTCACGACAATGTGGAGGGATTCACCATCCCTGCTATCAAACGGCAATGTTCAAGCTTCTCTCTTGGTAGAGTCTTCGTCATCATATCGGAGCCATTATGATCTGTATGAATTTTCTCAAGTTCCAACAACTTTTCATCTAGAACATCCCTTATCCAATGATATCTAACATCAATATGTTTCGATCTAGAATGAAAAGATGAATTCTTACCAAGATGAATTGCGCTTTGATTATCACAATATAGCACATACCTCTTTTGCTTGAACCCAAGTTCTTCTAAGAACTTCTTCATCCATAGCATCTCTTTACTAGCTTCAGTCGCTGCAATAAATTCAGCTTTGGTTGTAGAAAGTGCAACACACTTTTGCAATTTTGATTTCCATGACACAGCTCCACCCACAAAAGAAATCAAATAACCAGAAATAGATTTACGAGTATCAATATCTCCTGCCAAGTCGGAATCTGTGTATCCAACTAACTCAAGTTTCCCGGTCCCAAAACTGAGTTTCAAATTTGAAGTTCCCCGAAGATACCTCATAATCCACTTCACTGCATTCCAGTGCTCTTTGCCTAGATTTGACAAATAGCGACTAACAACGCCAACTGCATGCGCCAAGTCTGGGCGTGTACATACCATCGCATACATTAAGCTTCCTACAGCTGAAGCATATAGAACACTTTCCATATTTTTCTTTCCTTTATCAATCGTAGGACTTTGCATTATATTTAGCTTAAAGTGGGCAGCAAGAGGAGTACTAACCACTTTAGCCTTGTCCATGTAAAATTTCTGAAGGATCTTCTCGATATATTTCTCTTGCGATAAAAATAACTTCTTAGCATCTCTATCTCGGATAATTCTAATGCCAATAATTTGCTTCGCCGAGCCCAAGTCTTTCATGGCAAAAGACTTGCTCAACTGTTTCTTCAATAACTCAATTCTTGAAGCATTCCTGCCAACAATTAGCATATCATCAACATAAAGCAAGAGAATAATAAAGTCACCATCAGAAAATTTTTGGACAAACACACAGTTATCCGAGGAAGTCTTCTTATAGCCCTGTTCTGTCATAACTGACGCAAGTTTCTTATACCACTGTCTCGGTGCTTGTTTTAGGCCATAGAGACTTTTCTTCAATTTGCACACATAATCCTCTTTCCCTTTCACTTTGAAACCCTCAGGTTGTTCCATGTATATCTCTTCCTCCAAGTCACCATGTAAGAAGGCTGTTTTAACATCCATTTGCTCAATTTCTAAATCTAGGCTAGCTGCCAAGCCTAGTACCACACGGATAGAAGACATTTTTACTACCGGAGAAAATATATCATCAAAATCAATATCTTTTCTCTGACCGAATCCCTTAACAACCAATCTAGCTTTGTACCGTGGTTGTAAAGTATGTTCATCTTGCTTCAACCTAGATACCCACTTGTTCTTCAAAGCTCTTTTACCTTTAGGTAACTTCACCAATTCAAAAGTATGATTATCATAAAGTGACTGCATCTCATCTTGCATAGCATCGAACCAATTGCTTTTGTACTCATCTTCTATTGCTTATGCATAACACTCTGGTTCACCTGCATCAGTCAATAATACATACTCATCTTCTGAATACCTGGTGGAAGGTCGTCGGTCTCTAATGGATCTCCGGACTGGAACATCCAGTGGAACATCTAATTGAGCCTCTGGTTCAGGAATAGTATTATCTATCTCAACATGTTCAGGAACACGTGCATTATTTGGAACATTGACTTCCTGTTGCTCTTCATCAACCTGTGTAGGTATATTTGTAAGAGGAACTGGATCTAAATCAACCAGATTATCACTAACCCGTGGTGCTGAAATCATCTTCGCTTTCTCAATATCCTCTATTGTTTGATCTTCCATAAACACAACGTCTCTGCTTCTTACAATTTTCTTTTCAAGTGGATCATAAAATTTGTAGCCAAGCATATCCTGTCCATAACCAATAAATATGCACTGTCGTGTTTTCACATCAAGTTTAGACCTCTCATCTTTGGGAATATGCACAAATGCTTTGCACCCAAATACACGCAAATAATCATAAGAAACTTCTTTGCCTGTCCAAACTCTATTAGGAACATCAAACTCTAAAGGAACGCATGGAGTAAGATTTAATATATGCACAATTGTACTTAAAGCCTCACCCCAAAAGGATCCAGGTAACTTTGACTGTGAAAGTAAGCATCTTACTCTTTCAACCAATGTTCTATTCATTCTCTCAGCTAAGCCATTTAACTGAGGCGTCTTGGGAGGTGTCTTTTGATGTCGAATACCTTGTTGTCTGCAATATTCATCAAAAGGTCCAATATACTCTCCCCCGTTATCAGTTCTGATAAATTTCAATTTCTTTCTAGTCTGTCTCTCAACTGAAGCCTGAAATTGCTTAAAAGCATCTAACACTTGATTTTTAGTTTTCAAGGTATAAATCCAAATTTTCCTTGAAAAATCATCTATAAAAGTAACAAAATAAAGAGAGCCACCAAGTGATTTTGTTTTCATAGGACCGCAAACATCAGAATGTACTAAATCCAATATACCTGACTTTCTTGAAGGAGGGGAGCTTTTAAATGCAACTTTGTTATGTTTTCCTGCTAAACAATGAGCACACTTCTTTAGCGCTGAACTTTTCAATCCTGAAAGGAGCTTCTTCTTGGCCAATATTGACAAACCCTTCTCACTGATGTGACTGAGTCTCTTATGCCATAACTCAGCTGCATCTTCGCTATCTACTGCATTAATTTTGTCTGTAGACAACTTTGCCTGCATAATGTATAACGAAGAATATTTTTCACTTCTAGCCACAACAAGAGAACCTTTGGTAAGTTTCCATTGACCATTACTGAAGGTGTTGCAATACCCCTCATCATCCAACTTGCTTGTAGAAATCAAATTCAAGCGGATATCAAGTATATGTTTAACATTATTTAATACTAACCTTGTGCCATTGCTGGTTTCTAGGCACACATCACCGATGCCTATAGCTTGAGCTAGTCCATTGTTTCCCATCTTCACAGATCAGAAGTCACCTGACCTGTATGATGTAAAGAAATCTCTATGAAATGTAGCATGAACGGATGCACCACTATCAATTACCCAACTGGTCTCATGAGAAACAAAATTCACCACATCACCATAAAAAATAGTGAGAAAGTCTTCTTTAAATGCAGCGACACGATTGTCATCACTGTCATCATCACTTTTCTTCTCTTTACCTTTCTCCTTTTGTTTCTCCCGTTTTAACTGGCGACAAAACCTCTGAATATGTCCCTTTTGATGGCAATAATGGCACTCAACATTAGCAAATTTATTATACTTACCTCTACTTTTGTCTTGACTTTTATCTCTATTTCTCGGACCTCGAGACTCACTTCTCCCCCTTTTCTCAACAACCAAGGCATCAGAATGTGAAGAGGATGATCCCTGTGTCTTCCTTCTCATCTCTTCATTCAAAATACTACTCTTGGCCAAATCCATGGTAATTGTACCATCCGAGGCAGAATTAGACAAAGATGTTCGGAACGTCTCCCATGAGTCTGGCAAAGTACCAAGCAACCATAGTGCTTGTATCTCATCATCAAACTTGATTCTCATCGCAGTCAACGTATTTATAATTCCTTGAAAAGAATTTAAATGATCAGTCAAATGAGTACCATCATGATATCTCAAAGTCATCATCTGTTTTATCAAAAATAACTTATTATTCCTAGTCTTTCGAGCATATAACTGTTCGAGCTTATCCCATAAATTGCGTGCATGTGTTTCCTCAATAATATGGTTCAAAACATTATCATCTACCCACTGTCTGATGTAACCACACACTTGAAGATGAAATATAGACCATTCAACGTCAGTTTTATTCTCTGGTTTCTTCTCAGCAAATACAGGCAAATAAAAATCTTTCACATATAAAAGATCTTCCATCTTCCATTTCCAAATATGATAATTCGAACCATTCAGTGTAACCATTCTACTCATATTCGTTTCCATTGTTTAACACAAGGCAGAAAAATCAAGCAATAATCTGATGCTCTGATACCACTCTGATGGGAGAACGGTAATAATTCGAACAATATCGAATCAACGCAACGGAATAAATAATCTCACATCTTGTGTAAACCTAATAGGAATCGATATAGTAGATAAAAATAAATACCAAGCATGTGAACACAAGACGATTTTTTTACGTGGAAAACCTCCTCAATGTGAGGAGATAAAAACCACAGGACCGGAGTCCACCTGAAAATCTTCACTATCAATAAAATTGTTTTTCTCTAGCAAATACTAGAGGTACATAGCAGCAAACACCTCAAGAACGTAATTCTTGGCAATACACATGAACTTCACAAGAGATCAATGATAAATCTGACCAAAAACGCAGGTTTTGATTAATCCACGAAAAACCTGATGTAGGGAGCTTCAAACGAAAATCAAACCATTCAAATTCGATAAAATTGCGCCACGAACATACTGACAAAATTTCAGCTCAATCGGACCACGAATCGACCTCCGACGCCAGCTTGATGTAAATCAAATATTGCCTTAAACCCCAGATTTTCTGCTTTCTCTTTTTCTCTTGTTACTGTTTCCTTTTCTGCTGCTACCTCTTTATATAAATAGTGAGAAACTCTATTTCCTCATCTAACTTATTATATGGACTCAAGCCCTTTTTGGGCTTGCAACTCATTGGGCTTCCTCCACATAGGAGTGAACCCAGCTAACACATTTATTACACAATACTAATTTACCTGCATAGACACATGATATACGTATAACAATAACGTGAACAACCAAGTCTTCTCCCACAAAATAGGATGGGCTACACAGATCTCATTATGCCGTTGCACTCTATTTCCTATCCTGCTTTTAATAAAATCCAGATACTGAGCTCTGTTTACACTTTCCATCCTCCATCGGGGTTTGTGATTGCTGCTTGTGGCAGGTTTAGCACATGAGCACCCACATGTTTTCGTTCCATTTATGCTTGTCTGCCAACCTGTTGTGACTACCAAGTGTTCACATAGCTGACAATGCGCTTATCTTTGCTACCATTTCCTCCTCTAGTAATGTCAAGTGCCTCTTGTATACAATGCTTGGGTCAAATCATTCGACATGATATTGGCCAAAAGAATCTGTTCTATCTGATCTTTTCTTTTTTTTTTTTTTTTGTTTGGGGGGGGTGGTGGGGAGACGGGATTTGGTTTGGGTTTCTCAGGCATAAATTCCACCGTATAGTAGAAAATTATTGTTTTGAGTAGGGGATTAGTTTTCTGGGCTATTGACTGAGTTTTTAGCCTTTGGCTCCATATAGGTTATCATGCAGATTGTAGCATCAAGGAAATGAATTGTTTCACAGCATAAGAAGTCCAGAGACTCAAGAGTAGTTTTTTAGGTTTGTTTGGGGCGAGTTTGGCTTTTTCGCATTTTCCTTTTCTTGTAGTGTTGAATATCTTAAAAATTAAAAAAAAAAAAAATATGTATATTGGCATGCATATATAGACTATTTTTAATAAATATTTTTATAAAACATCTTAAAGTATCTTTTATTTTGTTTATCAATGTTTTGGAGGAAAGTTAAAAAAAAAAAAATTATAGAAATTCAAAGCAGACCATCCGTGACGATGTTTCACCAATTTTTAAATTTTGATTGTATGAATAGAGCAGTTGCTAATATTAAGATCCTATAAGAAATCGGGAGTTGGTGGAAGTATTGCAGTCTTAGGCTCTCTTTTCTTACAATTTATCGTTGATTTATTTTTAAACTTATGATTATTGATCTAGAACTATTTGAATGCTCCAGCAAAGGAAGAAATGGACATATTCCTTTCCGAGATTCCAAACTGACTCGTATTCTGCAATCCTCACTGGGAGGAAATGCTAGAACTTCCATCATCTGTACAATGAGTCCTGCCCGAAGTCATGTTGAACAGACAAGAAATACACTATTGTTCGCAAGTTGTGCTAAAGAGGTTGCCACAAATGCACAGGTTAATGTTGTTATGTCTGATAAAGCGTTGGTAAAGCATTTGCAGAGAGAATTGGCTAGATTGGAGAGTGAACTGAGAAATCCAGGACTAGCCTCTGTTTCATCTGATTCTGCTATGCTGCTCCGAGAAAAGGATCTCCAAATTGAGAAGGTGATGATTCCGCATTAAGGCTTTAACTATTGGAATTTCATATTACTTTGCTCCTTTTTTCATGTTCATTCCATTTAAGTTTTGCCATGATGCTGTCAACAGGCATCTACTTCAGAGCTAAAAGCATACGAAACTTCACTATTTGTTGTAAATTTGGCATAGAAAATTGGATGACCAGTAGGTTGGTGTGCATTTTCCTTTGCTGGAATGAGTAATAACTTCAGCTGGTACCAAAATCAGTTATAATATGTGAAGAGCTAACTATTCAGCTTATTAACTGGCCTTCCCAATAGTTTTTTGTTGTGGCACTTGAAGATTATGTTTGTAAAATTTCCATTTTGTCACCCCCTTTAAAGTTTATGAACAGTGAAGCATTTTTTTTTTTCCATTTATAAATCAGGAAACCACTTCATGATTTAACGGCTTCTTTTCCGTGGTTGTATCCTCTTACAGCTCAAGAAAGAGATTGCAGAGTTGTCTCTACAGCGAGACCTTGCTCAGTCCGAGGTTCAGGATTTGCACCGATTGGTTGTGGATCCCAAACCTTTGACTGTGCCGGTAATTCCACTTTGTTAGATTCCTTGATGGTTCTGCCGTCGTCTACTTATAACACCGATTGTTCCTTAATGAATCTTCTGTTCATTTAATACATCAGGTGGATGCATGCAGTGACTACCCTAAACTTCGCGTGCAAAGTTCATGGGAACTCAAGGGTCCGATTTTAGATGCTCAAAACCAAGCAGATAATGAGTATGTGGATGTTGGGATCATACCATTTGATTCGTGTCAGTATTCTGATCAACACAGTCGGAGTGATTCAGATGGGCATACAATCCACATTCCTGACTTTGAAGAGAACTCCTTACAATCTGACCCCTCTTCACGCCTCTCAATTCAGTTATATCACTCCAGGCGAAATAGCATATGTCCAGAGGACATTGGAGAACACACTGATGAAAATTCTGAGGACTTTTGCAGAGAAGTACGCTGCATTGAGATGGAAAAGCCAAACTCGAACTGCCATGGCAATTGTGGTATGTCATCAGTGGAGGAGAAGGAAGGCATCTCAGACTATACTGTGGTTGAGGAAGGTGATGAGGAAAAAGAGAAATTGGCATTACCAACTTTGGAGGAAACTAGACAGCTAGACAGTGTTCCTCAAGATTATGTAGAACCTTCCTTTGAAAAACCATATTCATTGATGCAGGAGAAAGAGTTACCTACATCCAGGAGTTTTAAGCTAATTAGGAGTAAAAGCTGTGAGTCAGGCCTTGTGAATATTTCATTTTCAGTTGAGGAGATGGAGATGAACCATAGCACATCTCCTCTTCGATACGATAAAGAATATTCTGGAAGATCTGAGAGATGTCAGAGAAAGTTTCCTTCATTGAAGTATGGATACCAAGAAAATTTGCCTGGTAGTGGTTCTCATAATTCACCGGAGGATTCTGTGGATAATGAGCTTCAAGTAGAGGTAAATCGGACAGTTGAGAAATGTGACAGCAGTATGACTTCCGCTTCCGAAATTGAGGAGTCCATTGCTCAGCAGGAGGATCAACCTGGTCAGCATGGGGTGAGATTTGTTCCCTTACCTTTCTTTGTTTTCTTCATCACAGGCATATTTGAGCTATATATATAATGAACGATATATTAATTATTCTGGAGGACCTCCCAAATTTTCGTTTTCTCTGTTAGAATTAAAATATAACATAGGAGTAATTATGCTTTGTCCATATCAAAGAATGTTATATCTCTGCTATCTGATTCGGGACTCAAGTGGATGTGAGTTATTAGGGCTTGGCCCACGTAGGTCAGACCGGGCTTCTTTTACATTGTTTTGGAGAACATACTACGGACAGGGTAAAAAAGCCATGGCTTTTGGGTGGTTAAAGTTTGTTAAATATTTTAAATTAGAAAATTTTGATTCGTCTAAAGATAGCTTTTCTGTGTGCAAATATATAATGACTGATGTAGTGATATTGCTCAGCTGTGGTTTCAGCTATATGAGTCTTGTCACATAAATGTGGACATGCAAGTAAGTTTGAAGTACCATTCCCTTGAATATAAAGTGCTTTGAAATTTGGAGAACTTACTCAGTGTTAGATTACTATGTTTTGTCAACATGTGCACATTTTGCTCAGTGAGGACTCTTTTGTTTGATAGGTTCATGATATAAAACCAAATGTGATTGCACCTATTAAACACGTTAAGGATGTTGGCCTGGATCCAATTGAAGATGATACAGAAGGTTCTTTGGAATGGTTTTCACACTTCAAAAGCTTGCAAAAGGAGATCCTCAAACTGTGGAAGGAATGCAATGTCTCATTAGTTCACAGGAGCTACTTTTTCCTTCTATTTAAAGGTGATCCGGCAGATTCTATATATATGGAGGTAGAGCTCAGGAGGTTGTTGTTTCTTAGGAATAAATCTGCCAGTTGTAATCAAGCTCTGGAAGATGGTCAGACCTCAACTGCTGCTTCGAGGTACTGAATTCAAATTATATGAAATATCGCTACTTTTGTTAAATTCACTGTACGAACATATTAAGTCTGGGAGTTTATTGTGCTGAACAGCATACAAGATCTTCGTCGTGAGAGGCAAATGCTCACCAAGCAGTTGCAAAAGAAGCTCACCAGGAAAGATAGAGAGATGCTTTTCCAAACTTGGAGGATCAGTTTGAATACGAAGCATAGAAGTTCGCAGTTAGCCCACCGGTTGTGGTCTGACACAGAAGATATGGACCATATGGCCGAGAGTGCCAAAATTGTAGCAAAGCTTGTTGATTTTGTTCAGCCAGAGGAAGCTTCCAAGGAGATGTTTGGCCTCAACTTTACTCCTCGGCGATCAAGCACAAAATTGCGCAAGTAGAAAAGCACTATGATGTATTTCTTGTGATGCTTTGTTTTGGATACTTTTACTTTTGCAGAATGGCGACGAAATCGTTCCACCAACCGTCTGAGATGGCGGCACTTCTTTTTAACTGGTAATATATATGTGATTTAGATGTAGCAGGTCATTGTACAAAAGCTTTGTAATTTACTCATGAACATATGGGGGCTTGCATGTCCTCTTACTGGTCTAGGCTCTTCAATATAAGCATTGGCGCCTGATCGATGTTAATTGGACTAATTTAACGCATGACTCATACGGCATTCATTCATTAATTGTGATTCCTCAACTTCATTTAAGCCTTTTTAATTTTTTTTAGCTCTCTTGCTTTTCTGACCTCATTGGATTGAGCATATGTTGACATAGATACCTAAGATTGAAATATCTTGCATTAGATATATGACATCATGTCAGTTCATCACATAAGACAATAGTTACATGAAATTATTTGTTTGCACACTTAGAGAGAAAGGGAGAGGTTGGCGGGGTGGGAGAATGGGACATATACATATATTCAACTCCATAGATTATTGTAGTGGCTTGTATTCAAGGAAGAGCATCCCCGTCATCATTATTAGGACTGCAGGAAGCAAGAAACCTCTAAATAAGTAAGCTTCACACAAACACATAGAATTCCTAATAGTACTCGTAATGGGAAAGAGAAAGCAAGCCTTGTAGATTTGTTGCTACCTGAGAAGCTTAAATGATATGGTAAGTAAAGCAGACTCTTAACTAGTGTAAAAAAATCAGATTATTTCTTTTTAGTGTCTTGTATGCGAGCTAGGTGAAAGGCTCGCTCAATGTGCGTTGGCTATGGGGAGTACGGTTGTATCCAAAGGTTACCTTTGAATCCAACATTACGTTCCACAAAGGTTAAAGATACTGCTCATGTGATTTTGTTTTATTTGGCGGAAAAAGTGCCAAAAAAGTCTTAAACCTTTTGTTTTTGTGCCGATTTAGTCCAAACCTTTTTTTGGTGCTGATTTAATCCTAAACCTTTTTACGTTGTGCCAATTCAGTCATTTCCCGGTCAATTATTGCTGGATTTTGCTGATTGGATGCCGGCCGGCTAACGTGGCCTAATTGGTGTTGACGTGGATAACTTTTAATAATATTTTTGAATTTTTGAATTTTTGAATTTTCGAATTTTGTTTTGAATTTTTCTTTTTTTCTTCTCCTCTTCTTCCTCCGGCCGGCAAGGTCGACCTCGCCAGCCACCTCACCAATGGTTGCGAGGGCGGCCTCGTGTTGGGCGGCGAGGCTCGCCCTCACCGGATCTAGAGAGGGTTGAGCCTCGCTTGTCCGACGCGAGGCTGCCCTAGAGGCTTGAGCAGCAAGGGTCGAGCCTCACCCATGGTCGGCGAGGGCGAGGGTGAGGAGGCGGCCTTGCTGCAGTCGCGTTGTCCCCTGCTCGTGCGCCTGTCCGCGCGTCTTCGTTGCTCGCACTCATCACCTGCGCCTAGCTCGTTGTCCGTCGGAGCTAATCCAGCCCCTTGCCGTTGCCATCGAGCTGGTAGGGCTCTCCCTCGCCGGCCATGGGTGAGGCTTGACCCTCGCTGCCCAGGCCTCGAGGGCTGCCTCGCGCCGGGTTAGCGAAGCTCGCCCTCACCGGATCTGGCGAGGTCGACCTTGCCGCCCCTCGCCAGATTTGGCGAGGGCGAGCCTCGCCACCCAGCGCAAGGCCGCCCTTGCGGCCATTGGCGAGGTGGTTGGCGAGGTCGACCTTGACCTCGCTGGCCGTCGCCTCTGGCCGGTCGCCGAGGTCCGGCGACCGGCTGGAGGAAGAAGAGGAGAAGAAAAAAAGAAAAAGAAAAAGAGAAAAAGAGAAAAAGAAAAAGAAAAAGAAATAAAAAATATTAAAATATTATTAAAAGTTGTCAACGTTAGCATCGATCAGGCCACGTCAACCGGCCGGCGTCTAGTCAACAAAATCCAGCCAAAATTGACCGGAAAGGACTGAATTGGCACAACGTAAAAATGTTTGGGACTAAATTGGCACAAAAAAAAGGTTTAGAACTAAATCGGCACAAAAACAAAAGGTTTAAGACTTTTTCGGCACTTTTCCCTTTATTTGGCAAGACTAACTGTGGCCTTCATAGTTTCTCAATGTGTATTGACTTAGTCTGGTGAAAGGAGTCAACGTAATTCTTATCCAATAATGAGAAATTATCAAGTCTATAAAAAAATTTTCATCACCATGTGGAAAGAACGTGTTCCATACCTGCTATTATTGTCTAGATTCAGCTTCTTGGTGCTTTTCAACATTCAAATTGTTCATCTTTCCTTTTTGGGCCCTGTTGCGACCTTCCCGAATTTTTTGAAGGTGAATTACTTAAAGAAGGCTAATGGATTACTAAGTCCGAAGACTTGGTACGGACCCTCCCAAGTCCTACCAAACGCGACTTGGTGTTAAGAAATTAATCTATTTAAACATGCAATTATATTCAATTTGGAGCCACCACTAACCAATTAGGGTTGGTTAGAAACCCAAGTAAAGTATGGGAGAATACTTTATTATTGCAAACCAGAGATTCAGTAGGTCAGGGACATGGTTATGCTAGATTAGTCCAACGCCCTTTCGATACATTTTATTTTAATTTTAAAAATATTTTGCAGGCAATGTTGATTAATTTAATCTAAGCTACTAACATGCAAATGGTGGTCATGCGGGTGCACAATCAAAAAAAAAAAAAGCTAATAAAAAATGCATGTCCTAAGCATGATTTCTAAATGATGTGACACCTAATTTTTCTTTTTCTTTTTTTTTAAATGTTAATTATATGCAATCTTAATTTAACTTAATATGCATGAATTTATTTTAATGACATGTGAGATGCAATTCATATGATATGACTTAAACTTATCACTATGTATATGCAATCTAATTTATATAATCCTAAATATACATGTGCTACGTGATATGGGATGAATGACGTGGTATTTTTACATGCATGCTCTTTTATGATTTTTTTTTTTTTTTTTTATGATGATCCATTTTTGATGCATATATGCAACTTATGCTAACTAATGATGATATGAGATTAATTATGAATTAACCTATTAACTAACCAAGGAAATGATTTTTTTAATTTTTTTTAATGACATAATGTTTTTTATTGAAAAGAAAGTAACTTAATGGTGCAATGATCATCTTTTAGCATTTTCCTTTTTGTTAAAAAACAAATTAATTCTAATTCATATGGCATGCATAACATTTTTTGTTCCTCTTTTTGTTTTACTAAATGAAAATTGACTTAATCTAAAAATATCTAGGTGCGTTGCTTTAATACGAAATGTGTATGGACCTAAGTACCTAAGTTCTAGATATGACAATATTTACTGATAATCAAATTCGAATTAAACCCTATTATGCAAATTAATAATATGTACCTAATATTTTTTTTTTGATTTTTTATTGAAATTCGAAATTAATAAAGAATAATTAAACTATCTAAAGTGAACAACATTCTAATTTATTTTAGGAATCAATTTAACTTAAACTATATCTTATCTTAAAAGCTATAAAAAAAATCAAGACATGCCAACATTATTAGCCCTAACAAAAATCACCCATCTAAAAGTATAATCTAAAATTATAATCCTATAAATGCAATTCTAATTTTCTAACCCTAAAAATACTGTCCTAATTTACTAAACCTAAATGCTCTAATGCAATATTTAGATTTTTATGCACTTTTTGATTTTTTTAATCTTTCCAAGCAAATAATTATTTTTAAAGAATGAAGATAAGAATTAAAATAACCGAAAAAATAATCCGTTGTCTCACAAATTAAATTAACAATTATTTTAACTCTATAATAATTTAACGATTGAAATATTATCAAAATTCCTAAAAATTAAAGTAATAAAAAAAATGACCCGACGTCTTACGGGTCAAATTAATAATTACCATAATTTGGGATAAGACCCTTTAACGTCTACAAGGTCTACAAATATTGACATAAAATACTACAATTCAAATAATTAAACTTAAAAATAAGCTAACATAACATGAAATAAGTAAATAAAATAAAAATAAAAATAAACTACCTAAGGCTTGGAAAATGGGAGCAGCAACGGTGGTTCGATGATGGGTCGTGGTGGAACGACTCCTCAGTAGCGAGCACGGCGAAGAAACTCCGGCGTGGGCGGCGGCGAGGGAACTCAGAGACGGTGAGCTGCGACGAGCAGAGGCACCAGGGGTCACTGCTGGACGGAATAGAGGAGCAGCAACGTCACAGGCAAGGATGTCGGGCTACTGGGACTGGTTTCAGCAGGTGCCGGTGCTGGCGGAGTGACAGGTCGGCGTTAGGAGTGGAGCGGTGAGGTGCGCTGCGGGCGTCGTGGCGATCCGGGCGCAGGGGTGACGCGAACAGCTGGCTTCGAGCGCGAGTGGATTGGATAGGCGGAGCTGCAGTCGTTGGCTGGGCGTCGGAGCTCGAGCAGAGGCGCCGAATTCTGGTGTTGCTGGTGAAGGGCATGTCGGAGGCAGAGTAGCGCAGCAGCAAAAGGGGCTGTACAGACGTCGAGCGTCGGGCGAAAGATGGCATCGGGGCGTTGCGGGTGTTAGCGCGGACCATCGGCGAAGGGCGTCGCGAGCCGAGAGACTCCAGGTGCAGGTGTTGATAGGAAGCGAGGCCGCAGTGGGATCGGCGCAGCGAGATCTGGTAGGCGACTAGGCGGATGGGGTCGTTGTGGCAGTGTGGCGAGTTGCTGGCGTGCCGGCGATGACGAACGAAAGCGGCGGAGCGGTGCGATGGCACGACGAGGAGGCTATTGTGAGTTGCAGAAAAAACAATGCGGGCGGCGAGTGCAGGGGAGGAAGACGATGCCCCCTTTTCTTTGTTTGACTGGTCACTCTCACCTCTCTCTCTCTCTCTCTCACGTCGCTTTCACGCCTTCCCCTTCTCTCTCTCTGCACACTTCTTCTCTTTTCAGCAAAAAGGAGGAAAATTTTTTGACTTTCCTCTCATGAATACTCTACTCTTCTTTGTCTACATTCCCTACACTCTCTCTGCAGAAGCAAAAGCTTCTCTTCACTTTTCCTTTTCCCCCCTCATCGAAGAGAAGTCTGTTAGATTAATAATGTCTCAGTTGCTGTTTTCTTTTTATTTACTCTGTTTTTTGTTCTGTTTTTTTCTCTGTTTTACTCTGTTTTTTTTTATTAAAAAAAACAGCAAGTTCATTTAGTTACGTATTTAGTGTTTTTCCTATTTTCTAGGATGTGAATTAACACGTTTAGGTGCAGTTATATGCTGCACGTGTGTGTGGTTTGTATGCAGTTTTTGTTCTTGTTTAAGTTGTCTAGTACTTGACAGTTTCCTTAAAAAACTGACGTACGCAAGTTTGTGCTCTGTTTTCTCTGTGCTTCTCTTCCTCACTCAAATATATAGCTTCTGGTTTTCTGTTTCTAGATTATCGTTTTTGATCAGTAACAACAGTGGTATCAAAGCGTGTATGATCTTGAGGGACTGTGAAGTGAAGCAAGTATCGAAGTGTAAAGAAGTTAAAGGGTGATGGAGACAGGGTCGAGTGGTTTCTCTGCGATGGCTTCTCCAGTATTTACTAGAGAGAATTATCAAGCATGGGCTGTTAAGATGACAGCATTTTTGGAGGGTCATGATTTGTGGGAAGCTGTGGAGGATGATTATGAAGTTGCTCCACTTCCAGATAATCCGACCATGAATCAAATCAAACTTCATAAAGAGAGAACCACAAGAAAAGCCAAGGCAAAATCTTGCCTGTATGCTGCTGTCTCGCCTACCATCTTTACCAGAATTATGAAGTGTGACTCTGCAAAGGCCATATGGGACTTCTTGAAGGAAGAATATGAAGGAGATGAGAAGATAAGAGGTATGAAGGTGCTGAATCTCTTGAGGGAGTTTGAGAGACAGCAGATGAAGGATTCATAGTCAGTGAAGGAGTACTCTGATAGGTTGGTTGGGATAGCTGATAAAATCAGAGTTTTAGGGACTGACTTAAAGGATGAAAGGCTTGTTCAGAAGATCCTGGTGTCTCTTCCAGAGAAGTTCGAAGCCACCATAGCGTCTCTGGAAAATACAAGAGACTTACCTGATATAAAGCTTGTAGAAATGTTAAATGCTCTGCGAGCACGGGAGCACGTAAGGCGATGAGAAGAGAAGACTTTGTAGAGGGTGCGCTGCAAGCTAGAGTGAAGTCAAATGATGGAGGCAAAGGGAAGAAATTGATTCAGTCTAGAGAAAATGCCGGTGACTCCAAGTTTGTAGCAAAAGAAGGAAATTCTGGTGAGTCTAGCAAATGGAAGATGAACAAAAAGCCTTGTCAATACTGTGGTGGAACTAATCATCAGTTTTTTAGATGTTGGAGAAAGTCTGATGCTAGATGCAGAAGATGTCACAAGTTGGGTCACATGGAAGCCATCTGCAAAGAAAAAAATTACCAGCAAGCAGGAAAAGCCCAGGTAGCAGTGAATGAAATTGAAGAAGAGCATTTGTTTGTAGCTTCTTTTTCTGAATCTTTTGTTGGGAATGATGCATGGCTGGTGGATAGTGGCTGTACCAATCATATGACTGGTAATTCGAAGCTATTTAGGAGTCTAGACAGGTCAGTCAGGTTTAGAGTTAGAATTGGCAATGGACAGTATATCGAAGTGCAAGGGAAGGGTACAGTGGCTATTGAAGGAAATCAGGAGGTGAAGCTAATCAGTGATGTTCTCTTTGTGCCAAATATTGACCATAATTTGTTAAGTGTTGGTCAATTAGTTGAGAAGGGCTATAAAGAAATTCGAAGGGAAGGAATGTCTTATTAATAATGCAGATAGCAAAGAAGTGCTAAGAATTCCAATGGAGGACAAGAGTTTCATGTTCAAGCCACAAGAGATGCAACAAATGGCTTTACAGTGCAAAGAAGAAAATGCAGAGATATGGCATAAAAGACTTGGGCATGTTCACAGGAAGAGCATGTTGTTTATGCAGAGAAATAGCTTGGCAGATGACTTGCCAAGTTTGGAGGAGGAATTTCCACAGTGCAAAACTTGTCTTCTTGGCAAGCAAGCCAGATTTCCTTTCAAAGGAGGAGACTAGAGAGCATGTGAGAAACTGCAATTAGTCCACACAGATTTATGTGGACCTATGTCTGAGTCTTCTCTCAATGGTAGCAGGTATTTCATTACCTTCACTGATGATATGACTAGGATGAGTTGGATTTATTTTCTGTGAGCCAAGTCTAAAGTTGCTGATGTGTTTGTGAAGTTTAAAGCCTTAGTTGAGAATTAGAGTGGGAAGAAAATTAAAATGCTCAGGTCTGATAATGGTTCTGAGTATACTGCTCATAAGTTTAAGTTGAATTGTGAGCAAGCAAGAATTGTGCAACAGTTCACTGCTCCCTATTCACCTCAACAGAATGGAGTTAGTGAGAGGAAAAACAGAAGTATTATGGAGATGGCCAGATGTATGATGTAAGAGAAGATGTTGCCTAAGAAGTTCTGGGCTGAAGCAGCTAATACTGCAGTGTTCCTGTTGAACAGATTGCCCACAAAGGCCTTAGAGAGGTCAACACCTTTTGAAGTCTGGTATGGTGTTAAACCTTATGTGAAAAATTCGAAGGTTTTTGGGTGTTTGTGTTACACTCATGTTCCTCAGGTCAAGAGGGACAAGTTGGATAAAAGGGCTGAGCTTGGAATCTTCATCGGGTATAGTCTTCAATCAAAGGCTTATAGGATTTTTCACCCTATGACAGGAAAGGTGACTGTAAGCAGAGATGTTGTTTTTCTAGAGGAAGATGAGTGGAATTGGATGAAAGGAAAGAGTGCAGAATAGCAATAGTTTGAAAAACAACCTGCAACAGATGTAGAGGTTGATGAAGTTATAGATGGATTGGAAGACAGTGTGGATGATTTACCGGTGAGAGGCACAAGGTCACTTGCTGAAATCTATGAAAGAAGCAATGTGGCAATGCTCGAACCATCTAACTTTGTGGAAGCTAAGGAGGATCAGAGGTGGATTGCAGCAATGCAGGAGGAGATTGCAATGATCCAGAAAAATCACACATAGGAGCTTGTTGACAGACCATCTGATAAGAATGTGATTGGGGTTAAAAGGGTGTTTAGAACAAAACTTAATCCTGATGGTTCTATCAATAAACACAAAGCTAGACTAGTGGTGAAAGGCTATGCACAAATATGGGGAGCAGACTATTCTGAAACATTTGCTCCTGTTGCACGACTTGATACAATAAGGTTATTGTTAGCTATTGTAGCAGAGAAGGGGTGGCCTATATTTCAGTTAGATGTCAAGTCTGCATTTCTAAATGGAGAGCTTGAGGAGGAGATTTTTGTTGAACAACCTGAAGGCTTTAGTTTCAAAGGGCAGGAAGAGAGTGTATACAGGTTGAAGAAAGCTCTATATGGATTGAAGCAGGCTCCAAGAGCTTGGTATGGGAAGATAGATCAATATTTGTAGGATTTTTGCTTTGTAAAAAGCTTAAGTGAATTCACTCTTTATGTCAAGAAGGTGAATCACAGTGTTGTAATTCTGTCACTTTATGTAGATGATCTTTTAGTGACGGGGAATGATATGGAATTGATAGAGAAGGTGAAGCAAGATTTATTTGCAGTTTTTGAGATGTCAGACTTGGGAAAGATGTCTTATTTTTTGGGTCTGGAAGTCAAACAGGCTTCATATGAGATCTTCATCTGTTAGAAAAAATACATGAAGGAAATTTTAAAGAAGTTTCAGATGGAAGATTGTCGAAGTGTAAGCACTCCTATGGCTGCTAAAGAGAAGCCGCAGAAGAATGATGGAACAGATGCAGTAGATGCTTCTATGTATATAAGTCTAATTGGGTGTCTTATGTATCTTACAGCAACTAGACCAGATATTCTATTTGCTGTGAGTGTTTTATCCAGGTTTATGACTAGTCCTAGTCAGTTACATTTGATTGCAGCAAAAAGGGTATTGAGATATCTCAAAGGAACATTGTTCTTTGGTGTGAAGTTTAAGAAAGGTCAGAAGTTTAAATTGCAAGGATTTTCTGATAGTGACTGGGTTGGTTTAGTAGATGACATGAAAAGTACGTCTGGATATTGTTTCAGTTTTGGTTCTGCTTGTTTCTCCTGGTGTTCTAAAAAGCAAGAGATTGTAGCTCAGTCTACTGCAGAGGCTGAATTTATAGCAGCTACTGCAGCTGCAAATCAAGCTTTGTGGCTGAAGAAGATAATGAAGGATTTGTGGTTGAATTCCAGTGATTGAAATTAATGTGGATAATCAGGCCGCTTTAGCAATATCTTAGAATCTAGTATTTCATGGCAAAACTAAGCATTTCAAGGTTAAGTTCTTCTTTCTACGTGAGGTGCAATAAAGTGGCGAAGTTAAATTGGTCTATTGCAGATCTGAAGATCAGCTTGCAGACATGTTTACAAAACCACTTCAAGCTGGAAGATTTGAAGTATTAAGAAAGAAAATTGGAGTATGCAGCAGCAATTGATCCAAGGAGGAGTTTGTTAGATTAATAATGTCTCAGTTGCTGTTTTCTTTTTATTTACTCTGTTTTCTGTTCTGTTTTTTTTTTCTCTGTTTTACTCTATTTTTTTTATTAAAAAAACAGCAAGTTCATTTAGTTACGTATTTAGTGTTCTTGCTATTTTCTAGGATGTGAATTAACACGTTTAGGTGCAGTTATATGCTGCACGTGTGTGTGGTTTGTAAGCAGTTTTTGTTCTTGTTTAAGTTGTCTAGTACTTGACAGTTTCCTTAAAAAAATGACGTACGCAAGTTTGTGCTCTGTTTTCTCTGTGCTTCTCTTCCTCACTCAAATATATAGCTTATGGTTTTCTGTTTCTAGATTATCGTCTTTGATCAGTAACAACAAAGTCGCCCCTATTTATAAAGTGAAAACTCGAATTCGTTTCGCTGGTGGAGATTTTCGCTCAACCTCTCAACAATAAAGTGGCTCCAAAATCCCACGGTTGAGTTTTGAATTCAAATTTATTTTTAAAAAAATTCCCTTTAATGAAAGATTATCTTCTATTTCTAAAAATTAAATTTAAATAGGTGTCAACAGGCCTTGATAAGTAATTATTGAAATTATCAAGTCTATAAAAACAATTTCCTCATCATATGTAAAAAACATGTGTGAGACGTAACATTATCCCATACCTATTGCCCTCGTTCACAGATTAGGACCACCTTTTCAACGCACAGGTAGAAAATCACTCCTTTCTCATCCCTGATAAGTAATTATTGAAATTATCAAGTCTATAAAAATAATTTCATCATCATGCTAAAAAGAACATGTTTGAGATTTAATATTATCACATACCCATTGTCCTTCTTATCATCCGAAGATCTGGGACTCTTGTTGACTTTTTGAACATGCAGTTTCTCTTCTTCTATTTGGCCCTTGAGTTGGTTAACAAGATCCCCGTTTTGGGATGTTACACATATGTTCTCTAAATCCTTGCACTCGTTGATCCCTTCAACATTTGTCATCGCATTGAGGTGCCTAAACTCGAGTTCTTTGAGATGTGGCATCGCTCCTTGTACAATAGTCACCTTCTCAAGCTGAGGCAGCTTCCAAATCTTCAAGATCTTGAGGCTTGGAAATCCATCTTTGGCGAAGCTCATCCTCTTGCATTTGAAAGAGTTGGCTAGGAGCCTGAGTGTCCTCAGGTTCTTTAGGAGACCACCCAACTCGGGCATCATGTCAGTTTCCACCTTCGAACTCGACAGGGTCAGAACCCGGAGCGAGCCGGGCAAGAGTAGTGTCCAGATGGGTCTGTTGAGCTGGCCCAGCAAGTAAAGCTCGAACAGTTCGTGATGTTTAGCCAACTCCAATCCCGGTAGCAGGCCTATCTGCGATGCCGCAGGCTTGGCCTCTTTCGCAGACTTGGGCTCGCCTTTTTTCTGGGCCGCTGGATGGGCCGTATGTTGGGCCACGATCTGGGCCGCAGTCTCACCTTCTTTGGTGGCTTCTTTTGATGGTTGGGCTTTTTGGATCACCCCAAAGGTCAAGGACTGGAGATTGGTGAGCTTGAAGCTAATCCAATTGGCTATTCCTGCGGCGCCTTGGGTATCCTTATCCGAGTGTTGCAAGAAAAGCTTGAGCGTGGTCAAGCTGTTCATGTGGCTCGTCATCGAGTTCTCCTTCACTACACCATTAACCAGTCCGCTTAAGGTTTGGAGTTTAGTCAAGGCCATAACATTGTCGCCACAAACCTTGAGGATCTTCTTCAAGTCGATGTAGAACCAGTTGAGATGCAGGTGCCTCAAGTTCCTCGCCTTCCACAAGGAACTCGACAGGGAAGTGATGTGAGTGTGCTTTATGTCAAGAGTCTCGAGATATTGCAGATCCGCAACCTCGCTTGGGATCGAGTCCAACACCGTGGATCTCAATCCTAAGTACCTTAGGAGCACCAGCTGCGAAGCACACCTTGCAAGGATGGCTTATACACACCCTCCAAGTCAGGCACCTTGAGCAAGCCATAGTCAGCCTTGGAGGTCACATTCCCAAGGAATGTGCTGATGTCCTTGGTGAGCATACCTCTCCTTAGGTAGAACGATAGAAATGATCGGACCTGGCTAAGCTTCAAATTGGTATAGCTGCTGTCGTGGCCACCACTGACTATTGTCTATTTAGCACCGACACGGACACGCGACACTCGACACGACACGACACGACATGCTAACACGTCATTTCTAAAAAAATAGAGAATTCCGATACGTTCCGACGCGTTACATATTAAATAAATATTTTTATATAAATGCAAAAATAAATAAATAATTATAAAAAGAGCATATAATTAATTTATACTAAAAATATTAATCCAACATTTATTAATATCATTCATCGTTTTAATTTGACGAAGATTGAACGAGAAATTCAAAAATTGCAAACTTGAAAGAGTAAACTTGAAGGAACATGTTCTGTTTTTTTATACTTGTCGGAGATTAGTGAGATTTCTTATATTTCTAAATAGAGTTTGAAGTTCATGATATAGACTAGCTTAGAGCTCCTCTGCAAAACAAGGTTCGAGAAAAATGAAAATCCAGGACAAGAACTCTCGAAGTATAACCAAAAGAAAAGGAAATTACTAAATTCGCTACGGAAAATGTAAGAGATAACTCACAAACCAATAACATAGACCAAAAGAGATAACTGATGCTTGCGAGAGGCGGAAAGAAGCAAAAAAAAAAAAAAAAAAAAATTATAACTTTAAGTATGTGGGAGCAACGGAACGATGCCAACGAGAAGAGAGACGTTCCATCGTCACTCACGGGAAGATCAAAATTTATAAATGAGAAAATTGAGAGTAAGAATTTTCTTTTTTCCCCTTTATTTTTGTTATTTTCATTATTTTTTCATATATTTACATTTTGACCCTTCAAATAGTGAAATTTTTAAAATTGACCCCATGCATGTTGGAATCGCATGTCGGAATTTCGGACTCGTTGGCCACGTGTTGGATTTTTCGACACTCGTTGATCGCTTGTTGGAATGCGTCGGAGCGTGTCAGACATGTGTTGGAGTGTTGGACACGATACGAAGTCTTTCGGAGAGTGTCCGTACTTCTTAGACTATTGTTGTGTGCTCCGCGAGCCACTGGTCCTTGGTCTTTCTTTGGAGGTGCATCCGGCAGCTGTAGTTGCAAGCCGGTTGGGTTGAGCTCATTCCTGCCTCTGGACTTGCTAGCCTTATGTATGTGGAGGAACCCCGTGCTAATCGCAGCCGGGCAGATAAAGTCATATAGAGAGGTGAGCATTTGGCAAGCTTTGGGGGACCCATCCGCCCTCCAGCTCACCACATCGATCACGTTTCTATCTGCGAGCTTCAGAATGAAAGTCTCTCCCACTTCCTCGGGAGTCTTTTCCGTTCCTCTGTTGCAACAATGCAAATCCAATGAGCCTTCAGCCAACCACAGCCTCACTAGCCTTCTCGTCGGAATTGGAGATGCTATGGGAAACAAAGCCATGTAGATGAAACGCGGTTTTAGATGGACCAGCAGTCTATGGTAACTCAATTCTAGTAGATCTGATACTGAAATTGCAGAAAATCTTTCACCAACGCTGCACGTTCCTCCTCTGTAGCATACGACAGTAACCCGCCGAGTAGGATATACAAAGTGGCAAGGCGGGGATCCGCTTTAGGATTTCATCCTCCTCTGGAGTGAGGGTCCGAACTTGGGGTCCTTTACAGTTTACACAACTTCATAACAAGCATCCTGCGGCTTTCGTCATTGCTCAATTTTTCTAGCTTGTCCGAAATGTACTCGGCCAGCTTTTGGTCTTGAGTTGGGGTAATTAGGTGGCCCTGCCAACTGCGCCGCTGGATGATCACCGCTAAATCTTGCAAGAGTTCCAAGTCAGACCAACGCACATCATCCAACGCCTATGAGGAACCTGATGGCCAATTTCTGGCTCAGCATTTCCTTCATCTCTTGTAAATCCATCGCGCCCCTTGCTAGCTTGTCCACTTACTTCAGTATCTCGAACAGCAACTCCTGTCGGCCGTTGATGGCCGGGACGTGGACCCAAGCTTGCGTATCGAAGCCCAGGTACATTGCTTCCCTGTAGACCCATCTCGCGAGAAACGTCTTGCCGGCACCTTTCTCGCCCCAGATCAAAATCTCATGGATGTTCTTCGATTCCGGCTTGAACGCCGCTTTGTTCCTGATCCGTTTTACAATTTCCTCTTTCAGAGTCCCAGGCCATACGAAGTTCGTCGATGCTTGCCGGTCCTAGAAATTAGTCAGCCTTGTCAATTTTTGGCCTTCCTGCAGAGCACTAGCAGGTTCCTTTTTCATCTCACCCCGGCCTCCTTCTTTTTCAGCAAGTACTGATCTTGACACTGATAAAGCTAGTAAAAACACCTAGAGGGGGTGAATAGGTGTTTGAAACAAATTTTGATAACCAATTTCGAAATAGGATAAGTAATGTTTGAAAAGAGATAGAAACAGTTTTATGAAGCACGAGATTTCTAATAGAATTTCAGAATGAGATGTTCAGTAGAATAGACTTGTACAATAACCTATAGTAATGCAATAAATTTAAGTAAATGAGTTAAGGGAAGAAAAAAATTGCACATGAAATTTATAGTGGTTCGACTTTAGTTTAAGCCTACGTCAATTCTCCCACGCTAACAGTTTTCTGGCTAGAATTCACTATAATGTCAACATATAGATACAATTTATGAGTGCAAACACTCAGTGGAAGATCCCTCTTACTCACTAAGATACTCTTTTCGTGATTTTCTTTTTTGAACACAACTCATAAAGCGCTTTGAAGAAAACAAGTAGACGAGAGAAACTTCAGACATTGGAATTCTAATTTTCACATCTCACATTTCAAACCAACTAAATGACCTTCTTACATACTCCTTCATGCCTCACTAGCTGTTGACAAATTCTGAAGGAATTTCTTTCAATCAAACCGTTGGACAGAATCAATTGAAGTGATGTTGTAGCCATTTGAGGATAGAGATAGAAAATCATTTGATTATGATCGACTATACAATCATAATTTTGGTTTCCATAAGTAGATGCTTCCCAAGAAAGAACTTGTCTTCAAGATTGATTTCATCGATTTGTGATTGATTCCATCAATAAATTGATAAAAATTGATAAAAGTTAAGTAAAATCCTTCCAGAGAACTAGATGTTGTAGAATAAATTCCTAATAAGATCATCTTGAATCAGTGTTGCAAAATAGATAAGTCTGAATTTTATTTCTTCTTCGTTTTGGACACGCTCTCAGTCTGGATTTTATTAGAGTGGGAGGTACTTTTGGGAATGAATAGACTTTATCAAAAGCCTTCGATATCACCATAGAAGCAACTTTAAATGCATTATATTTTTCAAAATATGAGCAAACACCAGAAGTTTTGTCAACTTCAAAACTTGGTAGGAGTTTTCTTAACAATCTTTCCATTTTTTATGGTGACAAAACTTTTATGCAGATTTAAACATCATATCTAAGTTATCCTGCAAAACAGCACTTTAGTAGCACAAGATATAAGGTTTACGGATAAGCAAACATTGGATAAACATAATACCGATTGAAAGCAATCACAACTCAAAAGTCCTGCAAGAGTCTGCACAAAAAAACACACTAACACATAAAGCACAACGTCAACAAAGCACGCCAACAAAATCTGCAAAGTCTCCCCCTTTTTGTCAACTGTAAAAAGAGTAAAATAAACTTAAAAGCGACATATGTAGTTTTTGAAAAACATTAGGCGTTTCTTGGTACACAAAAAAGTCAAAAATCCTTCACATTCTACACGATTTCCTTAAGCTTTGCCAGACACCGATCAAAGACAGTCTTGACCTTGGCCACATTCTGAGTAACTTGCTGATTAAGGGTCTGAATTTTTGTCATCAAGAGGTTGTACCTTGTCGTTAAGAGATTCTGAGGTAGTACTAAGAGCAGCATACAACTTTTGGATTTTGACTTCCATGTCATACTATTGTGCCTTAATCTCCTGAAGGAGTTCAACTATCTGATGATAGTTTGGGTTTGGTTCGGTTTGAGCACTGGCTTCTGCAAATTGAATTGGAGGTGAATCCAAGTTGAAAGGAAGATTTGTCTAAACATTTGAGATATCTTGCTCCCCTTGAACCTTAACTTGTTGGTCCTCAGCGCTAGGAAATTCCTTAGGGAAATGCAATACATAAATGTCTTCTACATTTGGTGGAGAGCGACTGATACCATCACTTATGGTTAGTTCTACAATTAGGCTTTGAGGAGGAGTTTTCTCACCTACTTTCCCTGTCTTAGTGACTTCAGTCCGAGAGAGAACAGCTCCACCTTTTGGAATACTTTCTTTTCCAGTACCTTCTGATATAACTAGTATAAGTACCTAGAGGAGGGTGAATAGGTGTTTAAATAAATTCTTGAGATATGAAAGCAATACTAGGCAGACAATAGAAAGGAAGCTCTTCTTTAACAAAACGAACTATGATCAAAGTAAAGCAGAGAGTAGGAAAGAGAAAATTGAACACAAGGTTTATAGTGGTTCGGCTTATTTCAAGCCTACGTCCATTCTTTTGCACTGACAGCCCACCGGCTGGATTTCACTATGAACAAAAGAGATGTTACGGTAATGCTTTCCCTTAATTCCACAGTATAGATATTCTACCACACTTCCTCAAGGTATCTCAAAATAGACTTTTTTGCGTACAAGATTTTGCTCAGTAAATGAATTGACTAAGAATCAAGGAGCTTCAGACTTTGGAATTCTTCTATCGTGCACTCTCTCGAACAACTGGAATGTCTTCATTTTATACTCCTTTGTGCCATCATACTCGTTGGCACTTACCAAAGAAATTCTTCCAATCTTCTCGTTGGATAGAATCAATTAGGAAGATCATTCGAGCTATTAAAGGAACATGTCGATAGCCCATTAATCCTGTTCGCCCATATAATCAGGATCTCGGTTTCCATAAGTAGAACCTTCCAAGAATACTTCGCCAATCATCGGATCCTTAATCAATCTTGATTCGAATAAATGAATCCGTTATGTCATATCCAGCTAAGAGATCTTCTTCAGTCGATAAGACCAAATCCTTAATGAAGCACTCAGTTCTGGATAGCCTTTCTTCAATAGATTAGAAACTGTCAATGAGAATAGACTTTGAGTCTTGAGTCTGGCAGTCCGGAGGTCTTCAGACTTTAAATAGTAGAGTCTGCAAATCTTCAGACTAGACTGATGGAAACATTTTGTTAGCTTCAAAATATTCCAGAAAGATTTCTCCAACAATCTCCCCCTTTTTTTATGGTGACAAAACTTTCCTGCAAATTTGAATAACTTTGACCGCAAAAACATTACTCAAGCAAATATGGATATCTCATAAAAATTAATGGCTTAATGATAACACTAGAATCTGCAACCACATAAAATAGGTTAGTCTTGCATGATAAAGCCATTCATAAGATATCAATAATACTTAATATAAGCAGCAGTCAAATCCAAATCCACATTCAATCCACATCTAGACACACAAATCAAACATCAAAACAAACTAAAAGTTCAACAAGTTTAAGTTCAAAGTTCAAATCTCGCATCTTTTCCCCTTTTTGTCATCATAAAAAAGGTTGAGATGGAAATAAAATAGAGTCAAGTTTGCTTGAGAACGCGAACAAGCTGGAAATCTCCCATTGACTAAACGATGCGTTCCAGCTTTTTCAAGTCTTCCCTCAGTTGAGCCACCTCTTCACCTTTAGCATTGGCTTGAATCTGAAGACCAAGGGCTTGGATCTGATCAGACAAGCAAACAGAAGAAGCTTGTCCTGCATTCTTCAAGTTCTGAACTTTGCACTCCAAAACATATATCTGACCTTGCATTTCCAAGAGAACATCAAGTATTCTGCGAAAATCTGCTATATTATCAGTTTGCGTACTAGCTTTAGCATGGTCTGATGGAGTAAAGGCAGATGATGGTATATTAGTATAATCACGAAGATTTGGCGATGAAGCATCATGTTCCTCCTCAGGAAATTGAGAGGCATGAATGTCCTCTGGATCTGCTGGAGAGCGGCTGACTCCTTCACTAGTAACAAGATATGAGGACATTCCTCTTTTCTCACCATCTCCCCCTGTTTCCATGGCTTCAGATGGAGAAGAGTGTTTCTCATGCTCTCCTTCCTATTGATTTTCTCTTTCTTCTTCTTCTTCTTCTTCAAATCTTTCCCCCTTCGCTTCTTTTTCTTTAGCTTCTCTCTCTTCTTCTTCTTTCTCTTCTTCCTCTTTCTCCTGACCTTCTCTCTCCTCTGCTTCTTTCTCCTGTCGTTCCATTGATTCTAGAAAAGAACGCCTTAGCTTTTTCAATGCTATAGCAGAAATGGTGAGGTCATCCTCATCATCTTCATCCTCAATGATGAGAGCTCTTATCTTTTTGGATGGAGCAACCATGAGCTCCTTCCCTTTTCTTTTCGCTGCAGAATAGACTTGATGAGTTTTGACAGGGGTTTTCTCCTTAAATTTCTCTAACGCCTTGTCAAGTTTTTTCAGACGCATTTTGGACACCATTTTCAGTCCTACCACCATTTTTTCACACGGTCGAACACAGAGAATTTGTGGAGGTCGAATATTCAAATGTCTGAATATCTTTGACACAAGACCTGGATAAGGAAGTTGGCCCTTGTCATTCACTACTGCTCTATACATGTGGAATAGAATAGTGTGAGGAAGAGAAAAATTTTTCCCAGCATTGATGACGTACATCAGCTTTGCCTCTGAGTTTGAAACATTAGTCTTGGAAGTTGATTTCGATCTGAGGCAATTGATTACAATTTTGTGAAGCAGAATGTTAAACGCATGCATCCTTGAGTAGGAAATCCTTCCCTCTGTCCTTCTGTCTTTAACAAGTTCCAATGTGGCATGAGCTATGGAGACTAGGGGTGATCGGGTCCAGGGTGGGTAGGTTCCAGATCTGGACCCTGTACTCGATCCTGTTATAACCGGTTCCTATTTTTTAGACCCTGTACCCGACCTACCCTGTTTTTCCGGTCCGGTTCCAGGGTTAACCCTGTTTATATTGGAACCTATTTTGCAACCACCCATCTATACAACTTCAAATTTTATTTTAATACGTGAGAAAATAATATAATTTTTCTAATTTATATTGAAATATTAAGCGTAATTAATAAATAAATTTCTACCTCATTTCGTATGTATTAATCAAACCCTAAGTGGTTCACCCGAGATTAGGTCGCGATAATTTAGCGACTCCACTGGGTTTTTTTTTTTTTGGATCATTCGGCAGGGGGCCTTCTTTGTTCCTTGAAAAAAAGAAACAAAAAAAAAAGAAGGAAAAGCTTGAGAGTCAAGGTCAATGTCAAGAGGCAGAGGAGACGTGGGCAGCATAGAGAGGGACGTGAGGGAGACGTGACAAGCCAGCAGGGAAAAAAGAAAAAAGAGAAAAGAAGAAACAAAACAGTGTACTATTCATCTTCTTCACGGGCTCCCTCCGCACGCCATAGTTGCCGACCGCTGCGCCTGCGTCGCTGCGGCCGCACCACCGTGCCACCGCCGGAGCCCCCTCACCCGCGAGCTCGTACCGCCACTCGTTGCCCCTGCTGTGGCTGCAACGACCTAACACCTTTGGCCGCTCGAAGCTCTGTCGCTGTCGCCCTTGCCCCTGTGAAGCTGCCATTGCACCAACACCGCCGCTTGGCTCCTCGCGACACTAGCAACCAATGAAGCCGCAAGGTCGACAAGAAGGCATACAATCCAGTTCCCGAACCAGTCCGGTCGATCCGGTTCCCGGACCGGTTCAAACCGGTTCTAACTTTTGGGAATCGGTTTCCGGACCGGTTTCAACGGGAACCGGTTCCTGACCCTGTTTTCCGGGTGGGCCGGTCCGGGAATCGGGTTTACCCGGTTCGGTTGCACACCCCTAATGGAGATACTGATGGATTGATATCTCCCTCTCTCAACCCCAATCACATCCGCCAGCATATCCACATCCACCACGAAGTCCTGATCTCGGACACTAAAAGAGATTATGAGTCGCATCCAAGAAACTAAGGTTCGAATAGAAATATGCAGTTAATTGAGCATAGCCTTCTGTGGTGTCAAAACATAACTGTTCAAGTTGAAGAAAACTAAACTTTTCCCTCAAATTGACAGCATCAAGGAAGTCAAAATCTACGCTCCTAGGGTTTATCACCTCACGCTTAAACAATTTGGAGTATAGATCATTATGTTCCTTCGATCTAAACAACTCAGTCATTTTTTCTCGAATTTTTGCCGCAACACCCATTCTTGGTTGAAATTGGCTGTATAATTTGTCATAATCATTTCCATCTATCGGATTAAATCCCCCAACACGCGGATCACTTGGGATATTTGCAAGGGCTTCTTCTGCCAACCCCTTAGGAGCAATTCCCAAACGCTCCATTTTTCGCAAAAAAGATGTACTCATTTCCATATCCCTTGTCCTTAAGAAACTCATCGACATAGTTCAATGGAGTACCAGTCCTCTTTAAAGTACGGTAAAACTTATAAATAAAAGAGAGTCTTTGAATTCTTACAGGATCTGCGTCTTCAACGATTTCTTCCTCTTGTTGATGACCAACACCCTGTGGACTAGTTGGTGGAGAATGACGCTGCTGAGAATGTTGTGGGCTTTGTTTCTGACTTGGTGACTCCTCTTCCTCGGTGAGATCAAAGTGAGTAGGTCCCTCACTCATTTTTCGTGGTCCCTTGCTTGCGATCCTCGATGATTTTCTTGAAGACGACATCTTTCTCAGTCTTTGAATTATTCCTTGTTTGACTTTCCCAAGAAAGATGACAACTTTTTCGAAGATTAAACAATGGAGGAAGACATGAATGGAAGTTCGATGCTTTTTAGGGTTTTGGAGTTAAGCAAAGAGGAACCGACTATATATAGCTCGGTCGAAAAGGGGGGAACACTAAACATCGTAAAGGAAAGTGAAAAGATGCCTCTTTTAAAAAAATAACCGCCTTTAAAAAAAACAACTACCATTTTTAAACAGAAATTAACTCTTTTTGAAAAGGAAAAATTGCACTTTTCACGGAATTTGAAGATAGCATAAATCAATTATAAATGATCGTACCTTTCCGAGATTTAATAAAATAAAATAACTTACAGTCAAGAACCATGTTTGTCTGAGTCTGAGAGTCTCTAGACTTTAACTTCTTCAAACTTCAAGATGTTGAGTCTGGAACGGATGATTTCGAATTGATTTTTCTCCAAAGGTTTTGTAAATATATCCGCCAGTTGGTTCTTTGAGTCAACAAACTGAATCGAAACTTCCCCATTTTGAATATGATCTCTAATGAAGTGATGTTGAATCTCTATATACTTTGCTCTTGAGTGAAGAATTGGATTTTTGGTGAGATTGATTGCACTGGTGTTGTCACAGTTAATCTCTGTGCATGAATCTTCAATTCTAAAGTCTCTTAGCTATTGTTTTATCCACAGAATTTGTGAACAACAACTTCTGAGAGCTACATACTCTGCCTCTGCTGTAGAAAGAGCTACTGTATTTTGCTTCCTTGAAAACCAAGACACTGTCCTACTTCCATGTAACTGATAGGTACCTGAGGTGCTCTTTCTATCAACTCTGCAACCAGCTAGATCTGTGTCTGAGTATCCAAGAAGAGTATAGTCTCCCTTTTTAGGATACCAAAGACCGATACTTGAAGTTGAAGCAATGTATTTGATAATACACTTTGTAGCACTTAGATGAGATTCTTTAGGGTCTACTTGAAATCTAGCACAAATGCAAACACTAAACAAAATATCAGGTCTAGAAGCAGTAAGATAAAGAAGTGAACCGATGATACTCCTGTATAGCTTCTGGTCAACTTTCTTTCCTCCTTCATTTTTATCTATCTTCAAGGAACTTGACATTGGTATATTAATCTTTTTGCAATTTTCCAGTCCAAACATTTTGACAAAATCATTAGCATATTTTTCTTGATGAATAAAAGTCCCTTCCTTCAATTGTTTCACTTGAAGTCCAAGAAAGAAGGTTGGTTTATCCATCATGCTCATTTCAAATTCATCCTGCATAGACTTTCATTAG
Source organism: Eucalyptus caleyi (assembly GCA_014182885.2). NCBI lineage: Eukaryota > Viridiplantae > Streptophyta > Magnoliopsida > Myrtales > Myrtaceae > Eucalyptus > Eucalyptus caleyi. The sequence goes on from CM024475.2 coordinate 32,851,216, forward strand.
AGGATCCAAAAATAATATCATCAACATATATTTGAACAAGTAGAAAACTTTTGCTTTCTCTTTTGATAAATAGAGTAGTGTCTACTTTACCTTTGACAAAGCCATTTTGAACTAAAAACTTACTTAGCCTGTCGTACCAAGCTCGAGGTGCTTACTTTAAACCATACAAGGCCTTTTTCAGTCTGAATACTGAGTCTGGCTTTCTTGGGTCTTCAAACCCAAGTGGTTATTCTACATAGACTTCCTCATGGATAAATCCATTCAGGAAAGTACTTTTGACTCCCATTTGGAATAACCTGAAATTCTTATAACAAGCAAAAGCAAGTAATAGTCAAATTGCTTCTAACCTTGCTACTGGTACGTAAGTCTCGTCATAGTCTATCCTTTCATCTTACGTATATCCCTTGGTCACGAGTCTTGCTTTAATTCTTACGACTTTTCCTTTCTCGTTCATCTTGTTCCTAAAAACCCATTTAGCTCCAATAATAGATTTATCTTTTGGTTTAGGAGTCAACTCCCATATATCATTAATGTTGAATTTTCTGAGTTCTTTTTGCATAGATTTAATCCAGCTTTCATCAGATAATGCTTCTTCTATGCTTTTGGAATCTATTTCAGAAATAAGAGCCACAGTGAGATAGCTAGTATAAGCACCTAGAGGGGGGGTGAATAGGTGTAAAAACAATTTCTCGAGATACGGAAGCGATACTAAGCAGACGATAGAAAGTGAGTTCTCTTTTGATTAACAAAATGAAATACGATCAAAGTAAAGTAAAGAGTAGGGAAGATAAAATTGAACACAAGGTTTATAGTAGTTCGGCTTATTCCAAGCCTACGTCCACTCTTCCGCACTAACAGCCCACCGGCTGGATTTCACTATGAACAAAAGAGATGTTACAGCATAGCTTTTCCTTGATTCCACAGTGTAGATATTCTACCACACTTCCTCAAGGATTCTCACGAATATAGACTCTCTTTTGTGTACAAGATTTCGCTCAACAAATGAATTGACTAAGAACAAGGAGTTTCAGACTTTGGAATTCTTCTATCATGCACACTCTCGAACAACTGGAACGTCTTCCTTATATACTCCTTTATGCCATCATACCTGTTGGTACTTACCAAAGGAATTCCTCCAATCTACCCGTTGGACGGAATCAATTAGGAAGATCATTCGAGCTATTAAAGGAACATGTCGATAGCCCATCAATCATGTTCGCTCATACAATCAGGATCTCGGTTTCCATAAGTAGAACCTTCCAAGTATACTTTATTAATCATCGAATCCTTAATCTTCGAATCAATCATGATCAAATAAAGGATTCCGTTATGTCATATCCAGCTAAGAGATCTTCTCTAGTCGATAAGGTCACATCCTTAATGAAACATTCAGTTCTGGATAGCCTTTCTTCAACAGATTAGAAACTGTCAATGGGGATAGACTTTGAGTTTTGAGTCTGGCTGTCCGGAGGTCTTCAGACTTTAAATAGCAAAGTCTTCAAATTTTCAGACTAGACTGATGGAAACGTATTGTCAGCTTCAAAACACTTCACGAAGATTTCTCCAACACACAGCACTAGACTCTTCACGCCCGTCGCCGGAGCTCGCCGCCACCGCGTATCGTCCCGCACCCGCGCCGCCCGCGCGCACCTCCGCCTCTCTCTTTCCCTCCTGCTGCGCCGAAGTCCTCTTTCCTCCATTGTTGGTTGCTGCTCGACACCCAGCAGATCTGAGGAGGTGTCAAAGCTGGCTGCAGCCTAGTCGGACCGCCGTCCGCCGCTCGTTGCCGTCGCACCGCCGTAGGACCGCTCGTCGTCTCGCGCTCAGCCGCTGCCCGTGCTCGCCCGCGCCTGGCCATCCCCGTCCGTCTCGATCCGTGAGTTCTAGGAGCTGCCGGAGCTCGTCCCGCCACCGTGAGGTCTCGCCGGAGCCGCCGCCTCGCCCGCCTGAGCTGCTGCCGCCCATCCCCGCCGTTCCTCCGCCGAACCAGCCCCGGATCCGCCTCTTCTCGGCCTCAACCGGAAGTTGCAGAAAATGGGTATGGCAGCGGCTTCGTGGCCCGTTTTGGCCGCCTTCCCGAGCCCGGATGCTCGGCCCGCTTTGAGGAAAGTCGATCCTCGCGTCGTCCTCGTCGTTTTGGTCCGCTCGGCTCGCTAATCCGGTGAGTTTAACTCACTAAACCTTGATTAGAGGGTTAATGATGCCCTAAGTGTGCTTAGTCTAAGTTAAGCAAGTTTAGGTGGTTAGATTAGTTTATTTGGTTGATGATTAGATTAGGATGTTTAATTAAGTTAAAGTGTGTTTAGTTTAAAGTTAAGTATGTTTATTTTTAAAACAAAGCCTTGATGTGACATAATAGGGTTTTATTTTTGAATTATTTAAAGATTTTGAATTCTGGAAATTTATAATATTATATTAAATCCGAAATTATTAAAATATTAATATAAAAAAACGGAAAAATTATTTTTGACCCCGGTTGCTCAAAATTTAGTGCCGATCGCTGCTGTGTATTCGGATTTTGAAATTGATGGTCGGATATTATAAATTAAATGTGGATTGCGAAAAATATGGATATTATTATTTAATTAATTTTCGGAATAAATTTAATTATTTATTAAAATTCGGAAATTTCGTCGGGACCTTATACTCTCAGAATTTCGTGCCGATCGCTGCTGTGTATTTAGAATTTGAATTTGATGATTGATTGTGGCAAATTGAGTGTTGATTGTGATAAATAAGGATTTTATTAATAAAAACCCAAATGTCGGGTTTTGATGCAAAAATTGGATTTTAATGATTATATTAAATAGTGGGGTTTGAAAAAGTGAGATAGTGGCTCTTTGATTCGAAATTAGCGTGTCCCCACACACGGGAATAATTTTCGGAATATTTTTAATATGAAGAAAAATGGCCGGGATCACTATTTTAAGTGGAAGCGTTGATTGAATTATAAAGTGTCCTGGGGCCGAGTATGATTTGGCTGTGTGATGATTAAGAGGAATCGTCCTGGGCTGTTGAGCCGGACTTGCCCCTATATGGGATGCCCACGCGGTGGATGCAGGTCGCAGTTGATTCTGGGCCCATGCTCCTTCGGGAACGCCGTCGATGTACTGACGAAGCCGCGCTCCATGGGGGGGAGGCGATGCCTGGCTATATGCCAGTAGATAGCCGAACTGCGAGTAGGCTATGCCCTTGTGCGGCAGTGAATAACAATTGGAATGCATGTTGGGTGTTATTGATGTGTCGGATTATGGGACGGAATTGTGTGGCATGGAATGGGACGTGTCATAATGATTTAGTCTTATAATGAGGACCCCCGCGGTTGTTGGTTATATGAAAGAGAATGCGTTCCGGTTATTAAGTTCATATTACTATCCGTGATTGAGTGATTCGAAATTATGCTAACCTGCAGGAAGGAACTGAGGCGAGGTAAGTCTTCTGTGTGATGTGGCTGGGCCACCCGGGGTGTATTTTCTTTCTAATAGGGGTTTAGGGGGTTGAACTTGCTGAGACATCGTCTCATCCCGGTTGTGGGATTAAAATTTCAGGTCCCTGGTGGACGGAGCGACCAGATAGCTTTGGTTGGCCTTGAGGAGTTGCAGAGGTGAAGTCATAAGATTGGAGAACGTGTCCGACTTGTAGGTCGTAGGACAATTCCTTTTTAAGAGCCGGTCTTTTGTAGACTTTTGGCTGTAGGCTTCTGTTTGTAATTCTATTGAATTATGAAAGTGATATGTTGTGGTTTTGCTTCCTGCTTTTCTATCCTGTATTCAATTGTCAGGGGTTTTATAATACGTTCCGCTTGCGCAATATTAAATGAATGGGGTCGGCGACGTATCCTGGGATGTCGCATATTTGATCGACCGCAGTGGGATGTGCGCGCACTCGGGGTTCGGGGCGTGACATCTCCGTTTAAGTGGTATCAGAGCATGGTCTGTGTATGGAGTGATAAGGTGCGATGGGTCATGGGATAGTTAGTAGGAAAGACTTTTAATATGCTAATGCATGTGGTTGATAGTTGATTGGTAGTGTGTTTGTGGGGTCACTCAAATTCTAATATGATGTTGGAATCGGAAAACAGGCATCTATAAAGAGCTTGTCAGATGAGTGACCAGGAGTGGAGAACTCCTTGGAGAAGGTCGGTAGGACCTATACCTCGGGGTAGGATGCTGACAAAAGTCAGTACCAGAGGTAGAGTGCAGGCTTAGACCAGAGCGAGTGTGAGAGTACCGATGCAAGTCGTTACTGAGAATGTTGCAGCACCGAATGATCCTAGGTTTGTCGGGATTGTTCAGGCGCTAATGTTCCTTGGAAGCTTGTTGGGTTAGTAAGTTCAGGACCGAGCCGTTGCTGTTGCCGTTGTTTTTACCGTTGCCAGTGTTGTGACCGTTGTTGTTGCCGCACCTGTTATGGCCCAATTTGGAGTTGTGATCGAGGATCAAGCCGCCGTATCTGAGTCAAAGTTCAGTTTAAGCAGAAATGGAAATCGATTGGGGGAAATGCCGATGTCAGAAGAAAGGTGCCCCATTTCACCTGACCAGAAGAGTAGAATTGAAAAGTCAGTGCTCAACTTGATTGATGGGTGTCGTGTCTGTAAGAAAGGATATGGATCTGTCCCATGCTGTAAAAGGGAAAGAACTTGTCACGGGTGTTACCAATAAGGCCATTTGATCAAAGATTGCACGTATAGACAGACAAAACCACAACTGTTTCTGTCACCGCCATTGATAAAACAGAACAGAGGAAGCATGCTTCGAGATGTTCAGTAGGGTACTTGGAATGGATCCTAGTGCAAGGAAGGGTGTTGGATATTCCTTGATAGGAGGTAGAAGACTCATTAATTGTGTGCCGAGTTTGTGAAAAGGGGGCATGAGTCTGCCCAATGTCAGAGTAAAGAGGGAGCATGATTTGAATATAGCCAGCATGGTCATCAGGTTAGGAACTGTCCGTATAAAGTTCAGGAGAGTGTAAGTACTGTTACGGCAGATAGAACGCCACTAGGATGGCGAAAGGAATAATAATGGATTGACTATGCGTTAATCAAGGGAAGAATGTTTTGAGGTGTTTTATCAGAGTAGCGCAACAGGATTTTGAGTGAAGGTTGTGGAGTTTTCGTCGTTGTAATTAAGTAATAGGAAGATGAGTCTTTGACTATAGATGTACCTGATGGATTTGCTTATGTATGACTTGGAAGTCATTTATGAAAAGGTTTGGCTCGAGGAGCTTTCTGCTGCTGTGAATCGTGGCGGTGATATAATTCAGTTTGTTCAGTTAGCGTATGAAGGTTTTGAATTACCGAAAGTTGAAGAGGAACTCCAATCCTTGTTATTCGTCACTGAAGATGACTTGGTTCAGGTTGTTGGTTATCGAATCTACATGGCAGCTGTAATGGATGTGTTAGTTGAGGAGCCGAATATGGAGAACATAATCGTGGTAGAGAAGTTCCCTAAGGTATTTTCTAAAGAATTGCCAAGCGTGCTGTCAGAAAGAAAAATAGAGTCGTGATTGAATTAACATCCGGAACAGAGCCAGTCCTTAAGGCTCCTTAGCGGATGGTGTTACCTGAGTTAAAGGAACTGAAGGTGTAGATGTAGGAATTGTTGAATAGGGGATTCACACGTTCCATTGTATCACCTTGGGGAGCACCTGTTCTATTCGTGAAGAATAAAGTTGATTCGTTGTATTTGTATGTCGATATTCTCCAAGATCGACTTGAGACGAGGGTATCATCAGTTGAGGGTCAGGAAGAAAGACATACCGAAGTTAAAACCTCGCACTCGATACGGTAGTTATGAGTTCACTGTAATGCTATGTGGTTTAATGGACACTATAGCTATTTGTTTGGGTCTAATGAGCAGAACGTTTAAGGGTACTTGAATCAGTCTTAATTGTGTTCATTGAAGTTATCCTAGTGTGTTCAAAGAGTGCTGAGGAGCACGAAAGACATTAGAAGATGATACTTCAGACCTTGAGGACTCTTCAATTTTATGCTAAGTTTAGCAAGTGTGAGTTTTGGATGACTCGTGTTACGCTCCTAGGTCACGTGATTTCAGGCGAAAAAATCTCCGTAGACCCCGTCCAAGATTGAAGCAGTGAATAGTTGGCCGAGATTGACTATAGTGATAGAGATTATAAGTTTCTGGGGATTAGCAGGATATTACAGAAGTTTTATGGAAGGGTTTTCAGCGTCAGCGTCGCAGTTGATTCGACTACTGAGGAAGTAAGAAAAGTTCGTGTGGACAGATAAGTGCGAGCGTAGTCTTCGAGGGCCTAAGAAGAGGGTGACTACCGCACTGTGCTGATTATTCCATCTAGTCCTGGAAGTTATGAGATCTGCAGTGATGTGTCATTTAAAGGATTTGGTTGCTTATTGATGCAGCATGATAGAGTTATTGCATATGCGTCCCGTTTGTTGAGACCTTGGGAGTTGAATATGAGACAGCGTTGCTGGATGGAACTCATTAATGACTATGACTATGATATTTTGTATCACTTTGGAAAGGTGAGCAAAGTCGCAGATGCACTGAGTCGAGAGTCCTTAGTTGCATAGTTGGTACTCAAGGATTTGATCTTAATTGAGAAAGTTCAAAATTCGATTTTCAAATCTAAGGTAGGCCACCTTTGGAATCTTATTACTACCCTCAGAATTGAACCGAGAGAGCAAATCAGAATCAAATTGCTTCAGCGGACAGATTCAGAATTTAGAAGACTCTATAAGAGAATGTAGATGAGAGAGAAGTTGATTTTCAGATTTCTGAAGACAGAACGCTAAGGTTCTGAGGATGATTGTGTGTAATCGATGATGCAGAGATTAAAGGAGATATCTTATGGGAAGCTAATCATAGTAATTTCAGCATTGTCCAGACAGTATGAATAGACCTTGGTTTGAGTGTGTGACATCCTGATTTTCAGACTCTGATTTCGATTGGTTAAATTGGGCATTTCATCGACGCGATTACAGTGTTTCTCTCTGAGTTGGCCACTTACGAGATAACTAGACTAGTTGGGTGAGTTATTAAGGACTTTAAGGCAAATAGACTTGAGAATTCGACCAGGAATCGACTTTTCGACTGTGCTCATCTTTAGAGATCATTACGGCACAGTTAAAAATCGAATTAAGATCAGAGATAGGTCAGTTCGACTGAGATGAATGACCGATCGTGGGTGACTCCACTAAATTGGAAAACTCTCGTTGAATGATACTAATTTGATTTTACTGTCGTTTTGGTACCTTGTGTCCGTATTCGAATCATCGAGATTTTCATGATCCTCGATAGTCGCCAATGTGTCAAGTGGGTTCATCGTGGCTCGAAGAAAATCGACCACGTGTCATTTGTCCTAAAAAGCTCCGAAAACTACCTAGTAGCCTATGTCACACTAAAAGCGCGTCGGAGTGAAATTAACCACCAATCTAAGTTCGATTTCAGAAATTGGAGATTCTCTCTTGTCACAAAGTGGGTACACCGAAGTGTGTGTATATCATATAAATCATTTGCATGGAATGTCGGGGATGAATTGTATTTCAAATCCAGATCAGATGCTCCAAGTTGGTAGAACTTTCAGATGATTCTTTCTTAAGTAGTGCATATCAGAGAGTGTAGAATTTCGATTGCCGAGATGAAATCAGGGAAAGAAAGATTGCAGGCCAGGGTTAGTACAGTAGTCAGTGATTGCAGTTGTCGAGATCAGTGTTAGAGTTATATCAGATCTTGATCAGAGGTTCCCAGTTTTAGCAGATCAGCCAGACAGTTTCTTTTTAATCAGTGCAGAGCAGAGTGTACATGATTTCAGTCTGTTGAGATGAGATCAGAGATCAGAAAATCGCAAGTCCAGAGTTGGGTCAGAAGTCAGTGATTCAGTTGCAATTATCAGAGATAGTTTAGAGACTGCTCAAAATCACCAGTTTAGCTTCGCAGAGTTTGTATCGAAGACATGTGGAATTTTAAGTGGGCAAGTGTTTAGTATTTTGTATCCAAAGTGGTTTGGGCAAGATAGCAGTGATATAGCAGTATTGGTACAGAAGGAGCAACCTGAGAAAGAGAAAATTATATGAGACGATTGTACCCCCACCTTTTTGTTTAAGAATTAGTAAAGGTTTAAATTTCGAGGACGAAATTTTTATAAGAGGGGAAGAGTTGTGACATCCCGATTTTCCAATTCTATTTTCAATAAATTGAGACGGGCATTTCGTTGGCACGCATATAGTTCCTTTCCTTGAGTCGGCCACTCATGTGAAGACTAGTCTATCGGGTGAAGTCGTTAAGAAATTCTAATGCATAAGACTCGAGAATTTGGCCAGGAAGCGACCTTTCGACCGGGCTAATCTGCAAGGGTCATTGCGGTACAAATAAAAATCGATTAGAGACCGGAGATAGGTCGACTCGACAAAGGCATGTGATTGAATGTGGGTGATTCCACCGGATTGCACAATTCTTGTTGATCGGCACTAAACCGACTTTTCTATCGATTGGGTACCCTGTGTTCGTATTTGAAACCTTGAGATTTTCCCGACAACCGAAAGTCGCCAATGTTTCAAAGATGTACATTATGGCTTGAGATGATCAAACACAGGTCAAATGCATGAAAATTTCTAAAGGCTACCCGGTAGGTTGGGCCGTGCTAGTATCGTGCCAAAGTGAAATTAACCGTGGAATATTAATTGATTTTATGGACTTCAATTGGATTCAATTGGGAGAGAATTGATTGGAATTAAATGAATGGTTGTACAAAGAATTGGACCCCGGCGGAAATTGCAAGTGAACCCATTAGAATAAGGTTGTGGGAGATGGTGGAGTATGACATCATCAAGTGATGTCATGGTGGGCCATTTGTTGGATTAAAAGAAAGGAAAAAGAAAAGAAAAGAGCCCCCCTTCTTCTCTCTCCTCCCTCTCTTCTTCCTCTCTCCCGTGCGATTCCTCCATGGGCGTTTTCTTCTTCTCCTTCGGACGTCATCGGAGCAGCAGCAACCGCCGCACGCCCGTCGCCGGAGCTCGCCGCCACCGCGTGTCGTCCCGCACCCGCGCCGCCCGCGCGCACCTCCGCCTCTCTCTCTCCCTCCTGCTGCGCCGAAGTCCCCTTTCCTCCATTGTTGGTTGCTGCTCGACACCCAGCAGATCTGAGGAGGTGTCGAAGCTGGCTGCAGCCCAGCCGGACCGCCGTCCGCCGCTCGTTGCCGTCGCACACCGTAGGACCGCCCGCCGTCTCGCGCTCAGCCGCTGCCCGTGCTCGCCCGCGCCTGGCCATCCCCGTCCGTCTCGATCCGCGAGTTCCAGGAGCTGCCGGAGCTCGTCCCGCCACCGTGAGGTCTCGCCGGAGCCGCTGCCTCGCCCGCCTGAGCTGCTGCCGCCCATCCCCGCCGTTCCTCCGCAGAACCAGCCCCGGATCCGCCTCTTCTCGGCCTCAACCGGAAGTTGCAGAAAATGGGTATGGCAGCGGCTTCGTGGCCCGTTTTGGCCGCCTTCCCGAGCCTGGATGCTCGGCCCGCTTTGAGGAAAGTCGATCCTCGCGTCATCCTCGTCGTTTTGGTCCGTTCGGCTCGCTAATCCGGTGAGTTTAACTCACTAAACCTTGATTAGAGGGTTAATGATGCCCTAAGTGTGCTTAGTCTAAGTTAAGCAAGTTTAGGTGGTTAGATTAGTTTATTTGGTTGATGATTAGATTAGGATGTTTAATTAAGTTAAAGTGTGTTTAGTTTAAAGTTAAGTATGTTTATTTTTAAAATAAAGCCTTGATGTGACATAATAGGGTTTTATTTTTGAATTATTTAAAGATTTCGAATTCTGGAAATTTATAATATTATATTAAATCCGAAATTATTAAAATATTAATATAAAAAAAAAACGGAAAAATTATTTTTGACCCCGGTTGCTCAAAATTTCGTGCCGATCGCTGCTGTGTATTCGGATTTTGAAATTGATGGTCCGATATTATAAATTAAATGTGGATTGCGAAAAATATGGATATTATTATTTAATTAATTTTCGGAATAAATTTAATTATTTATTAAAATTCGGAAATTTCGTCGGGACCTTATACTCTTAGAATTTCGTGCCGATCGCTGCTGTGTATTTAGAATTTGAATTTGATGATTGATTGTGGCAAATTGAGTGTTGATTGTGATAAATAAGGATTTTATTAATAAAAACCCAAATGTCGGGTTTTGATGCAAAAATTGGATTTTAATGATTATATTAAATGGTGGGGTTTGAAAAAGTGAGATAGTGGCTCTTTGATTCGAAATTAGCGTGTCCCCACACATGTGAATAATTTTCGGAATATTTTTAATATGAAGAAAAATGGCCGGGATCACTATTTTAAGTGGAAGCGTTGATTGAATTATAAAGTGTCCTGGGGCCGAGTATGATTTGGCTGTGTGATGATTAAGAGGAATCGTCCTGGGCTGTTGAGCCGGACTTGCCCCTTTATGGGATGCCCACGCGGTGGATGCGGGTCGCAGTTGATTCTGGGCCCATGCTCCTTCGGGAACGCCGTCGATGTACTGACGAAGCCGCGCTCCATGGGGGGAGGCGATGCTTGGCTATATGCCAGTAGATAGCCGAACTGCGAGTAGGCTATGCCCTTGTGCGGCAGTGAATAACAATTGGAATGCATGTTGGGTGTTATTGATGTGTCGGATTATGGGACGGAATTGTGTGGCATGGAATGGGACGTGTCATAATGATTTAGTCTTATAATGAGGACCCCCGCGGTTGTTGGTTATATGAAAGAGAATGCGTTCCGGTTATTAAGTTCATATTACTATCCGTGATTGAGTGATTGAAATTATGCTAACTGCGGGGAAGGGCGAGGCGAGGTAAGTCTTCTGTGTGATGTGGCTGGGCCACCCGGGGTGTATTTTCTTTCTAATAGGGGTTTAGGGGGTTGAACTTGCTGAGACATCGTCTCATCCCGGTTGTGGGATTAAAATTTCAGGTCCCTAGTGAACGGAGCGACCAGATAGCTTTGGTTGGCCTTGAGGAGTTGCAGAGGTGAAGTCATAAGATTGGAGAACGTGTCCGACTTGTAGGTCATAGGACAATTTCTTTTTAAGAGCCGGTCTTTTGTAGACTTTTGGCTGTAGGCTTCTGTTGGTAATTCTGTTGAATTATGAAAGTGATATGTTGTGGTTTTGCTTCTGCTTTTCTATCCTGTATTCAATTGTCAGGGGTTTTATAATACGTTCCGCTTGCGCAATATTAAATGAATGGGGTCGGCGACGTATCCTGGGATGTCGCATATTTGATCGACCGTAGTGGGATGTGCGCGCACTCGGGGTTCGGGGCGTGACAGACCACGAACAAGCTTCTTTGCTGAAATTTTGGCTATCTGCTTCATATTGATGTGCCCAAGCTTTCTGTGCCATAAGCTTGCTTCGTCTTGAATTGAGATTAGACATTGCGATTCATTTGGTTTCACATCCAAGAAGTAGATATTTCCATGTCTTCGACCCATGAAAGACTGAGTAGAATCTTTACTGGTTCCTGAACATATTCCCTCTTGAAAGTTGATTTTGAAACCAGTATCATACAGTTGACTGATACTGAGCAGATTGTAATTGAGTCTCTCCACTAGGGAAACATTGCTTATTGTGAGGTTTCCAATCTTTACAGTTCCAAATCCCACAATTCTTCCTTTGTTGTTTCCTCCAAATGAGACTTTTCCACCATTTACTTGAACGAGCTTTATGGAGTAATTTGAATCTCCTGTCATATGTCTTGAGCATCCACTATCCAGATACCATTTTACCTTTTTCTTGATAGTGACCTGCATTTAAAAAAGAGATTCAAGCTTTCTTTGGTACCCATATTTTCTTGGGTCCATTGGTGTTAGTATGATATGGGGTTTTTGCCCATACTTTCTTAACAGGTTTCCAAACCATAGGACACTCTTTTTCAAAATGATCTGCACTATTGCACTTTGAACATCTGATAACATTTCAACCTACTGGTTTTACAAAAACCTTTTTGAAATGATTTTTGTAAGCATCTCTTGTAGGTCTTTGCTTAATTCTTTCATTCACTTTAGGAAAATCAATTAAAGGAATGATTTTTGCTGTCATTCCTAAGCCAGATTTATTGAAATAAGGTCTTTGTGCTTTGAAAAGAATTTTCTCAAGTTTCTCAGATCCTAATGAAAATCTTTTGAAATATTTGATAAGTCATTTTTAAATATGCATTTTCTTTTAAAAGATTGTCTTCACTTTCTTTAAGAGTGGAAACATTCGAGTCTAAACATTTCAACTTTTCTTTCAAAACATTTTCTGTTGTTTTAATGCAGAGTTTTCCTTTTTAAGTTTGGAAATTCTTTTAAGAGAAATCTTAAGACTAAAACACAGCTCATCAATGTATTTAGAAACTTTAACAGGGATTTTAAAATTACTTACCTCAAATTCACTGTTTGAATTTCAGTCTGTCTCGGAGTTTGATTCTGAATCCGATTGTGCCATCAGACATATATTTGCATAATCATTATCGCTTTCTTCACACTTTGTATCACTCCAGGTTTCTGCTTTAAGAGCCTTTCGATACTTTTAAGCTTTTCCTTCTTTTTTTTTCCTCAGAAGAGGATAGTTGAGTCTGATGTGTCCTTTTTTCTTACATTAAAAGCAGACTACATCTTTGTTTGATTCATCATCATCAACAAACTTGGTTTGTTGCTTTTGAAAACTTTGTTTCTTTGGATTGAATCTTCTTCCTTTTCTGTTAAACTTTCTGAATCTTCTTATCATGAGAGCAAGCTCCTCATCGTCCATAACGTCTTCAAAATCTGTGACATCAGAATTATCATTGGATTTTAATGCAATGGATTTCTTACCTTTAGGATCTTCATCTTCATTGATTCACTCCACTTCATAAGACTGAAGAGTTCCAACCAATTCATCGATAGATAGTCGCATGATTATTTGTGTCTCTCTTATTGAGGTCTTTATATGATTCCAATCCTTGGAGAGTCCACGCAGTAGCTTGTTTACCTTCATGGGATCAGAAATTGGTTGACCTTGATTTTCAAGACCATTCACGATTTCTGTAAAACGACTAAACATGTCAGTTATAGATTCTCCTGATTATTTTGAAGGTTTCATATTGACCGAGGAGAATGTTGATTCTGGTCTCTTTCACTCGATCAGTTCCTTCATAAGTGATATGTAATCTATCCCAGACTTTTTTTGCTGTAACACAAGAAGATATTCTGTTATATTCAGTAGGTGACAAAGCACAATATAAAGAATAAATTGCTTTTGCATCAAGAACTTGTCTCTTGATTATCTCTTCCTGAGTCATTTCACTTGACTCAACAGTTTTTTTTCCTCTCTCTAAGACAATTGCAGCTTTAGGAGTGATTCTTTTTTCTACAACGTCCCATTCTAGAGGATCCTTTGATCATAGGAACGCTTTTATCTTGTTTTTGCAGATGTTATAATCCTTTCCATCAAAGTAAGGTGTTCTAGTATTACTTTGCCCTTCCACCAGCCCTGGAGCTAACATATTAGCCATGGATCTTTAACTCTAAAGTAAAACACTTCAAACAAAGTGAGTACATAGGCTCTGATACCAATTGATGTAGCTAGTATAAGTATCTAGAGGGGGTGAATAGGTGTTTAAATAAATTCTTAAGATATGAAAGCAATACTAGGCAGACAATAGAAATGAAGCTCTTCTTTAACAAAATGAACTATGATCAAAGTAAAGCAGAGAGTAGGGAAGAGAAAATTGAACACAAGGTTTATAGTGGTTAGGCTTATTCCAAACCTACATCCACTCTTCTGCATTGATAGCCCACCGGCTGGATTTCACTATGAACAAAAGAGATGTTACAGCAATGCTTTCCCTTGATTCCATAGTGTAGATATTCTACCACACTTCTTTAAGGTATCTCAAAATATAGACTCTCTTTTGCATACAAGATTTCGCTCAGTAAATGAATTGACTAAGAATCAATGAGCTTCAGACTTTGGAATTTTTCTATCGTGCACTCTCTCGAATAACTGGAATGTCTTCCTTTTATACTCCTTTGTGCCATCATACCCGTTGGCACTTACCAAAGGAATTCTTCCAATCTTCCCGTTGAACAGAATCAATTAAGAAGATCATTCGAGCTATTAAAGGAATATGTCGATAGCCCATCAATCATGCTCGCCCATACAATCAGGATCTCGGTTTCCATAAGTAGAACCTTCCAAGAATACTTCGCAAATCATCGGATCCTTAATCAATCTTGATTCGAATAAAGGAATCCGTTATGTCATATCCAGCCAAGAGATCTTCTTAAGTTGATAAGGCCAAATCCTTAATGAAGCACTCAGTTCTGGATAGCCTTTCTTTAATGGATTAGAAACTGTCAATGAAAATAGACTTTGAGTCTTGAGTCTGGCAGTCCGGAGGTCTTTAGACTTTAAATAGTAGAGTCTGCAAATTTTCAGACTAGACTGATGGAAACGTTTTGTCAGCTTCAAAATATTCCAAAAAGATTTCTCTAACACCTTCAGCACTAAGCTGATCATTTCCCTCGTTCTTTTCTCTAGCATCCCCTTCATCATGTTCTCTTGTATCATCTCCTTCCTTATTAGGATGTTCCTATTTCTTATTCTAATTAGTATCTTCCTCTCCTTCATCTTGGTCGTCGTCCTCTCCTTCATTTTCTCCAGTGTCTTCTCCTTCACTTTCTTCTTCTAGATCTTTCTCATTTCCTTCTTCCTCTTCTTTAGACTCAGCTATTCTTGCAATAGGGTCTCTCATGGCAATATTTGCCACAATGTTAGAAATAGTCTCGTCTTCATCATCTTTCTCATCCTCATCTCGTAGCAGAAGGACAAGTCTTTTTTTCTTTGGAGTATGTGAGACGACACTTTTACCTTTTCTCTTTTGCTCAGCCATAGATCCTGTTTTTGCCACACCAACAGATTCCTTTTTGATAAGCTTCAGAACATAGAGAGATCTTTTAATCTCATTTTGGAGATCATTTTGAGATCGGTTTGCATAGGAAATATGGTTTTAGGGCAAAAGCTAGAAGGTGGTTAAATTTGAAAATGCTGTAAGAGTCTGCTGACCTTTCTCCTTCATTACTATTTTGTACATATGCAATGGAATGGTATGAGGAAAAGAGAAGGTAACTTCGTTGCAGATAGCCCACATCAGTTTGGCTTCAAATTTCAAGACATTGGTCTTGGAGATAGCCTTAGGTATGATGCAATTGATAAAAATCTTATGGAACAAAATGTTAGAAGCAGACAGCCTTGAATAGGTAATACTTCCCTTGTGAATTTTTCCTTCACCAAAAACTTAACAACCTCATCATTCGAGACATTTATGGACATGAAACTACTTCACTCTACTCCAATTATATTATCCAGCAGATCAACATCAACATCAAAGACTTTCTCACAAACAGTAAATTGAATGTGTGTGGGATCTAGAACAGACAAGTTATAGTAAAAATAGGCAGTCAATTCAGGATATGCATCACATGATTCCACACAACTTTTCCATTTGAAGCTTGGCAAATTTCTCCCTCAAATGTACTTTGATTGAATCTAGAAAATCAAAGTCTACTGTGCGAGGATTAATGACTCCCCTGTTTAATTTGATTTAAACAACTTCCCTTTAGATCCAGTTATTTCAGCAGCGACACCCAATTCGGGTTGTCTTAAACATTCTTTCATCATCATCCTCTTTCTTCCCTTCAGACAAACTTTATTGAGAAAACTCCTACCGCGTTTTGAAGTTGACAAAACTTTATTGTTTTTATTCTTACTCTGAAGAATAGTAGACTTCTGAAGTCATATCGCAGACACCTGTTGAAAATCTATTCATTCTAGAAGTCTTTCCCACACTGATGCAATCCGGATCGAAACCAAGTCCAGAATGAAGATATAATTAGACTCAGATTTATTGATCTTGTGATAAGGATGCAATATGAACATAATAGGGATTTATTCTTTAATATTTGGCTTTTGGCGAAGAATCTAACTTACCTTTTATAAATATGTTGATGGAATCAATCATGAATTGATGAAATCAGTCTTGAAGATAAATTTCTTATTGGGAAGCATTTACTTATGAAAACTTAGATTTTGATTGTATGGACGACCAGAATCAACGGATTTTCATCTTAATCTTCAAACAACTACAAGATTTCCTTAATCAATTATGTCCAACGGATTGATTGGAAGAAATTCCTTAGGAGAATGCCAACGGCTAGTAAGGCATAGATGAGTATTTAATGAGGTCATTCAGTCTATTTGAGATAGTGCGTGAAAATTGAAATTTCAAAGTCTGAAGTCTTTCCAACCACTTGTTCTTTGACGACAACTCTTACAAATTATATTCAAGAGAGAAAATCACAAAAAGAGTGACTTAGTGAGGAAAAGAAATCTTTCACTGAGTGTTTGCACTTGAAATATTGTACTTCTCTATTAATACTTTAGTGAATTTCAACCAAAAGGCTACCAATGTAGGAGAGTGGACATAGGCTTGATCTAAGTCGAATAATTATAAATCTCATGTGCAATTTTCTCTTCCTTGAACTCTTTTCAATTTTATCTGTTGCACCATTTTTTAAGTATTGCAAAAAACTATTTCATCTCTAATCTAATTTTGAATTTTCACTAGAAGTCTGGTGACTCGTTTATCGGACTCTAATCTTTTTCAGACTTTGCTTGCAACTTACTTTATTTCGCATTTATTTGTCAATGTTTATTTTAAACACCTATTCATCCCCCTTCTAGGTGTTTGTACTAGCATTATCAGACTTTTGGTTCCGACACGAGGATTGGCCAGAAACATTGCAAGTTCCTTCACTACTCTGGTAGATTTTACTAGCCCTATTTTTTTCATGGCTTTCAAAAACAAGAATTTGTTCTTGTAGCCATTGGTTTTTTAGGAAAGCAATAATGAAATCTATTGAACTTTCCTCATTTTTTCAAAAACTCATAGTGCTTAAGAAGAATTTTGAGTTTCCTTACCAAGAGAGGAGTTGTATTTTGTCATGCCCCGAACCTTGAGAGTGTGCACATCCCTCGATGGTTGACTAAATTGTGACGTTCCCAGGACGCGTCACTGACCCAAATGATTCATGTGCATACGGAAGCTTAATAAAACAATCCACATACAATAATCAATCACATGAGTCCCAATTATAAGACCAAATCGTTATAACACGTTCCATTCTGTGTCACACAATTTTATCCCATAATCAGACGCCTTTAAGTCAATCATTCACGCGTTCCAATTGATTACTACTTGCACAAACACGTTCTACCCGACGCACATCGGTCTCTTGGTGTAGTCGGTCATTGTCTCATCCCTTGAGCATGGCAACGTCTACCTCTATACGGCATTCCCGAAAGAGCTTTGGTCCAGCATCTACCGCGATCCAGCATTCGTTGTTAGGGAGATTCCATATAGGAGCATCGTCTACCCGACGCACATTGGGGATGGGTTCTCATAACCATCACACGTACACCCAATCCCGGCCAAGGACATTGTGCATTGCACTCAAATGCCTTAATTAAAGTAATGTGCTTGACCTATTTTCTTCGTATTAAAAACATTCGGTAAAATAATTGTGTGTGGGTACACGGTCAGATCGAATCATAAAAATTGATATCTTTCTTTTTTAAATCCCACTATTTGATATAGTACTTAAAAAGATATTTTTGTTGTCAAAATCGACACCCGGTATTTTCTAATTAAATACCAAAATTTCACAATTTTGAAATAACAACTGAAAATTAACAATCATTACTCAATTACATAAATTAGCACTCAATTGCAAAAGCTGATTACACCACGACAATTAGCATGAAATTTCGGTGATCGGTTATCCTGGTATAATTTCTGGAAAATATTAAATAATTAAATAGATTGCAAAATTAATTAATTAAATGCAAATTAATTACATAAATGACTAATTAAGCTAAATATGCTAATCTAACCACCTAATTGGACTTAGAAAAACTATGCTAATTTAAATCATGCAATCTAATTAGCCCTTAACTAATCTAATCTAACAACCTAATTTGCCTAATTAACCAATTAAATCACTAATTACACTAATCTAACTACATAAACCAAGCTTAGCCTAATCTAATCATACCCTAAGCATAATTAAATTTCTAAGTAGAGTTTAAAGTGTAAACTCATTGGATTTGCGAGCCGATGAGTTCACGGCAATGCCAAGGGAGGCCGGGAAGGGGCCCAAAATAGCCCACGAAGTCTCAGCTGTGGGCTGAGATTTCGGTTCTATCCAATGTTGGAAAGGGCGGCCTAACTTGGTTATTGCGGCTGAAACGGCAAGGCGGCACGATAGCGTGAGCAGGGGGCCGATGGCAAGGTTTCGGACGATTGGAATGGTGACGGTGGCGGCCGGGGCGAGCAATGGGCGTTGGTCGGCTGTCGGGGGAGGATGCACGGGACGCGGGCGGACGGGCGTGTGAACGGGATGACGGGTGCGGGAGCTCGGGTGGCAACGATTGCTCGGACGGTGGGCAGTCGACTGCTGCAGGGCTCGGACGGGTTGCTGCTGGCTAGTCCTTTGCTGGTCTTTGGCTCTCAAAATAGCAACAAAGGAGAAGAAGAAGCTGATGAAGAAGAGGAAGAAGGAGCTGCAGCTTAAGGGGGGGAGGGGAACAAGAGCCTTCAATGCTCACAAAAATGTCAAGAATACTTGAATGGCTGCCCCCACCAGCTTCAGTGTGGCAGTCTGATTTTCCGCTTCTGTTTTCAATTAAATAAATCGGGCTTTTCGTCGACGTGCTTATAGCGCTATTCTCTAATTTGATCACTTATGAGATAACTTGACTAGTCGGAAAAGTTATTAAAAGATTTTGATGCAATAGACTTGAGAATTCGACCAGGAATCGACTGCTCGACCATGTTAATCTACAAGGATCATTTCGGCACGGTCGAAAATCTATCAGAAATCGAAAATAGGTCGATTCGATAGAGATAAAATTAGGCGTGGGTGATTCCATCTAATTACAGAATTCTCGTCGATCGGCACTAAATCGATTTTTCTGTTGTTTTGGTACCCTGTGCTCGTAATTGAAACCTCGAGATTTTTCACGACAATCAAAATTCGTCAATGCGTCGAAGATGTACATTGTGGCTCGGGAATAATCGACCACGGGTCAGTTGCATCGAAAATTCCAAAAAAAAAAAACTAACCGATAATTTAGGTTGTACTAAAATCACATTTGATTAAAATTAACTGAGGAAATGATGTCGATTATAGAAATTAAGAATTGTCATGCGTCACAATTCATCCCAAGGACATTGTTGCATCTTCTCAAAATTTATTGATGATGGGAATTGTTCACGAAATGTGCAAGATCAACAAATTAAAAGAGGAAGGGAATTGCCACATTTTAAGTAGGATTTTAAGGCCTCTAATGTGAAGCAATTTAAGAGGTATTATAAGTTGTTACTAAGGGACTTGACCCTATTGAATTAGATGTTAGATTGGTAATTAAAGAAAGAAGAGAAGTCTCCTCAAAAGGAAATTCGTAGGAATCCCTCTCTCCTACAATTTCACTTCAATTTCCTTGGTATTTAATGGAGATGGACTTGGAAAAGATAGAGGGACCACTTGATAGGGAAAGGAACTCAATCTCCATGAGAAAAAGCTATGAGAATCAACTTCAAAATTCGGATTCAGCAGTTTACATGGATTCCAACCTTTTCTTTCATCCCATTTAGAAGAGACAACGTTGGAAACTTTGTGGGGCCTATGATGGTGATAGGTGGCCAAAATTTCCATGGAAAAATAGGCAAAAAGCTGAAGAAAACTTCAGTGAAACTTCCAAGTAATTTCTACTCTCCTTCCCACCCTTTACCCACGCATGAACATCTGCTGTATTTTACAATGGTAGCTTCCACCTTTTCCTTTCTTCCTCTTATTTTATTCTTCTCCCTTGTCTCTTTCAACATATAAGCTGTTGCTTTCTCTTCCCTTGAACGTGCTACTTCCATTTCTGCTCCCTCTTGAACGACAAACCGAAGACTAAGAAACAAAACAAAGCAAGGCGTGAACGTGACGTTACCAAAAATTCTTGGACCCACATAAACATCGACCACCTACCACCATGGTTTTTATATATAGATCGTAGAGTTCGAGTGAGGAAAAAACCCCCTCAACCGCACAAGAACTGAACAACCGACCAAACTTCATATTTAGTTCTCTTTACCAAAAAAAAAAAAAAAATTATAGATTGATGTGTTGTTGTTGCCATCACACCACAGCACATTCTTCTGCGGTTTTGGCTCAACACCATCACTGAGAGGCTCAAGGCTGGTCTCTGTGTTGCTGTCCAACCACCAATGAGAGCCGCCGTTAGCTGTGAATTGGTGAGTTGTTTTCTAAATCTGGACTAGGGATTAAGTACCTTTATTAGGAATTCGTACAAGTTAGAAAGATGTAGATGACGTTATATATGGATAGATGTTGGTTAGGGATGTTATGATGGCTGTAGAAAAGCTTAGATAAGATTTAGAGAGCAAGACAAACGTCGTTGAGGAAGATTTGGACTAGTACAGTAGCTGATTTCTGAAATAGTTTCCAGGACGTGTGTGTTTTGCTAATTTTGTAAACAATTATGTGTTGCGATTTTGAAGGAATTTTATTCTGAAGAAATGTTTTAGATGTCCTAAATAATAATATATATTTTTCTCATAATTTTTAGAATTTAAAAAGATGACGATTTTCATGATGTCATCCTTGAAGCGAGTAATTCGGACAGTTCTGTAAACCTGTGACCTGTTATGATTTCGAGAGCTGTTACTGACCTTGAGAGGTTGAATTTCCAATTGGTTTCTCCATGAAATTTGTTCATTATAACATTCAGTTTAACATACTTGAATTTCAAATCAAACGGACTAGATTTCGACCCAAAAACAAACTGATTTCGATGAGTTAGGCTCTCTGGAACTGGACCCAATTTTTGTGCTGGATAGAAAGAATTTCTGGGCCGAATCTAGAGGGATCTGGATCTCGGTGTCTTTATGAATTTTTTTTTGTACTTTTTAGCACATGTCCAAATTTGAGAATTTTTCGAGTTCATACGAGTGGGTTTCTGACTTCGAATTTGGGAGAGCGTAATTGGACTGTTTTCTGTGGATTTGGGTTAGTAAGAGTGTATGGTTGTTTTGAAGTATTCTTGCTATAAAATTGCTCAATTGATACTGTGAACGTTGTATATAATTGATTATTGAAATGTGACATCGATCATATGCATTCACGACATGATTCCGTCATGTGCCTTTGGGGCCGAACGATGCTCCTTCGGGAATGCCCCAAGTCAACGGATGCCGGTCGTAGTAGAGGTTGGACCGATGCTCCTATATTGAAGGCCGTCTAGATATAGACGATGCCACGCTCGATGGTGCGAGGCGATGCCCGGTTATGCCGGAAGATTGTTATCTGAGCATTGAAATCATTTGTGACACATGAAATGCTCGGTTATGCCGGAAGACTGTTATCTGAGTATTGAAATCATTTGTGACACATGAAATGCTCGATTATGCTGGAAGATTGTTATATGAGCATTGAAATCATTTGTGACACATGAAAAGCCCGGTTATGTCGGAAGACTGTTATCTGAGCATTGAAGTCATTTGTGACACATGAAATGCCCGGTTTTGTCGGAAGACTGTTATCTGTTGCATTGACTGTTGCTTGTATGCTTACATGGATATTCACGCCCTTGCATATGCTCATGTTAAAGAATTCCTGTGATGTGTGAACTTGATACTGTTAGAAACGTTTTATTTGATACTAATATGCAGAAACTTGCTGGTGATATTGCTAGTATGAGTACTTAGAGGGGGGTGAATAGGTATACAAAGATTTTTCTTGATAATTTATGTATACTTGCGCAATACTTAGACAGTTGAAGGATTTGCGTTAAGTAATAATCAACGTAAGACTGAGTAAGGAAAGAGAAATAAACACGCGGTTTATAGTGGTTCGGCTTGATTCAAGCCTACGTCCACTCTTCTGCACTGACAGCCAATTTGGCTGGATTCCACTATGAACAAAGAGATGTTACAGTGTTGCTCTTCCTTGATTTCTCGGTGTAGATGATCTACCACACTCGCTCAAGGTATCACCAAGTATAGACTCTCTGTACAATTTCGCTTTCGACCGTATCGACTAATAATCAAGGAGCTTAGGACTGGAATTTTCTATCGATCACGTACTTAAACAACTAGAACGACTTCCTTTTTATACTCCTTTATGCCATCATACCGTTGGCACTTACCAAAGGAATTCCTCCAATCTACCCGTTGGACGGAATCAATCAAGAAGATCATTCGAGCTATAAAAGGAACGACGATAGCCCATCAATCCTGTTCGCCCATACAATCAGGATCTTGGTTTCCAAGAATAGAACCTTCCAAGAATACTTCGTCGACCATCGGATCTTCAATTGATCTAGATACGAATAAAAGAATCCGTTGTGATTATCCAACCAAAAAGATCTTCTCCAGGACGATAGGATTAAATCCTCAACCATATACTTGACTCTGGATTTACTTCGTCACTTTGGATCGGAAAGACTGTCAATGAGAATAGTCTTGAGTCTTGAGTCTTAAATCTTGGGTCTTGAATCTTGAGTCGGTGATCAGAAAGTCTTCGACTTTACACCTATGCAGATGAGACTAGACCGAAAGAAACGTTTTGTCACTTCAAAATATTCTGGAACGATTTCTCCAACAATCTCCCCCTTTTTGATGGTGACAAAACTTTCCTGTAGATTTGAACCTCTTTGACCTGCAAAAACATTTCTCAAGTAATATGGCAATCTCATAAAGATTAACAAAGCAACCAGACTCTGCATCCACAGAAAAATGGTTAGTCTTTCATGAGTAATACCATATAACAATACTTGATATGAATGCAAACAGTCAAGCATTAAAATCCACAGTCAATTCAGTTAGATTCAAGTTCTCATCCAAGTTCAAGTTCTCAAGTCATACTCAAAAATAAACATAACCACAAAAGTCAAAGTTTTAAAAGATGTTGGTTCAAATTGGTTCTCCCCCTTTTTGTCAGCATTAAAAAGGGTGAGAAAGGAGTCATGTCTGCTTGGGAATGCGCACAACTGAAATCCCCAATGGACTGGACTACTCCTTCGAGCTTCTTGAGGTCTTCCCTCGGTTGAGCTACCTCTTCTCCCTTAGCATGGGCTTGAAGTTGCAGAGCGAGGTCTTTGAATTTATCCTCCAGAGACCGAAGATGCTTGTCCAGCATTCTTCATGGCTTGATTTCACATGTCCGAGCATATATCGGCCACGCATTTCCAGAAGAATATCCATGATACGACGAAAATCTGCAGAATCGTCCGTCTGTGTACTAGCATTGGCTTTCTCAGATGGTGTGTATGCAGACGATGACGCTTCTGTAAAGTCTTGCAGATTTGTATCGTGACCTTCTTCAGGCAATTGAGAGACCTGAACTTCTTCTGGGTCTTCTGGAGATTGTCTTAGAGCTTCACTGTCAGCAGCATGAGGTGTAGACCTCTCTTGCTCGCCAACTCCCCCTGTCTCTAGGACATCGAAAGGGGAAGAGTGATGATCATGCTCTTGATTTCCCTTCTCTCCAGATTCATCAGCAGACTTTTCTTTCTCTCCTTCTCCTTCTTCTTCAGCTTCTTTCTCCTTCTCTCTCTGCTCTTCATCTTCTCTGTTTTGCTGAAGTTCTGTCGGTTGAGACACAGAGCGTCTGGTTCTTGTAAGTGCATGGATAGTGGGATCTTCATCCTCTTCATCTTCATCCTCCAGGATGAGAGTTCTTTTCTTCTTTTTCGATGGAGCACCAATGGCCTCCTTTCCTTTTCTCTTTGAAACAGACTGAACTGGAGATTTCACTCTGAATTTCTCCATTGCCTTGGAGAGTTCTTGCAGACGCATCTTCGTTAACATTTTCAAACCTACAACCATCTTATCACACGGTCGAACACAAAGTGTTTGTGGCGGTTCAATATTTATGTGTCTGAAGATCTTGGTCACCAGACCAGGATAAGGCAATTGTCCTTTGTCTTTAGACATTGCTCTGTACATATGGAAGAGAATAGTGTGCGGGAGAGAGAACTTCCGTCCTGAGTTGATCGCGTACATCAACTTTGCTTTAGAAAGAGACACGGAAGTCTTTGACGTAGACTTCGGTCTGAGACAGTTGATCACAATTTTATGAAGCACGATGTTGATGGCATTCATCCTTGAGTAGGTAATTTTCTTCTCTGCGTCCCTATCTTTGACAAGATCCAGAGTAGTACGAGCAGGTGAAACTTTGATTGGTAAATAACGTCCTCGTTCAACTCCAACTATGTCCGCCAACATATTCACATCTACCACGTAGACTTGGTCTCGAACACTGAATGAAATTCTATTCGCATCCAAAAAGCTAAGATTTGAATAGAAATAAGCGGTCAGTTGAGCATACCCGTCCGTAGAGTCAGAGCAAAAATTTTCAAGTTGAAGCAAATTCAACTTCTCTCTTAAGTTCATGTTGATGGCGTCCAGAAAGTCAAAATCGACACTTCTAGGGTTTATCACCCCTCTTTTCAACAGTCTGAAATACACATTCTCCTGTTCCTTTGATTTGAACAAATCCATCCGATTTCCTTTCACCTTTGCTGCCACTCCCATTCTCGGTTGGAATTCAAGGAACATTCTGTCATCATCGTTCCCTTCAATCAGATTTTGTCCTGGCAAACGAGGGTCACTTGGAATGTTCGCAAGTGCCTCCTCTGCCCTTCCTTTAGGAGCAACTCCCAATTCCTCCATTTTCCGCAGAAAAAGATACTCATTCCCATAATTTTTGTCCTTAAGGAAGTCATCTATATATTTTAATGAAGTATCGGTGCTTTTCAACGCATGATAAAGCTTATAGATAAAGGAAGGTCTTTGGACTCTTACTGGGTCGGCTTCCTCGATTATCTCTTCTTCCAGATGTTGACTTGCACTTTGTGGGGCAGGAGGTGTTGAATGACGTGGAGGAGAGCGAATCGGACTTTGTCGCTGACTTGATAAGTCTTCTTCCTCAGTAAGATCGAAGTGAGTCGGTCCCTTCTCCATTCTTTGTGGTCCCCTGCTTGCGATTCTTGATGATTTCCTTGAAGAAGACATCCTTCTTTGTCTATTGGAAGATTCCTTCACTTGCTTTCCCAAGAAAAAATGACCACTTTCTCGACGACGAACAAGAAGTAGAAACAGTATCGGGAGGAGAGTGCCTTTTAGGGTTTTGAAGATTGGGCGAAGAAAAACTGTATATATATAACTCAGTTTTGAAAAGGGAAGTTCAATCGGTACAAGGAAAGTGTACGAACACTTCTTTTCAAAATCAATAACTGCCAAAATTAATCCTTTTTTTTTTAAATAAAGACAAGTTTTCAAATTTCACACGGATTATAACCAAACGAAAGATCGTACCTTTTCGAATAACTAAACGAGAATTCGTACCTTTTAGATAAAATAGCAACTTACAGTCTATAGCCATGAATGTCTGAGTCTGAGGATTTAAAGTCTGAGAGATTAGAGTCTTAGAGTTGGTGAGTCTCTAGACTTTAACTTCTTCAAGCTTCAAAATGTTGAGTCTTGAACGGATAAAGTCGAATTGATTTTTCTCCAAAGGCTTTGTGAATATGTCCGCTAGTTGACTCTTTGAATCAACAAATTGAATCGAGATTTCTCCATTTTGAATATGATCTCTAATGAAGTGATGTCGAATCTCCATATGCTTTGCTCTTGAATGAAGGATTGGATTTTTGGTGAGATTGATCGCATTGGTGTTGTCACATCTGATTTCTGTGCATGAGTCTTCAATGCCAAAGTCTTGTAGCTGTTGTTTTATCCATAGAATCTGCGAACAGCAGCTTCCAAGAGCTACATACTCGCTTCGTCGTTGAGAGAGCTACGGTGCTTTGCTTCCTTGAAAACCAAGACACATCCCTGTTTCCAAGCGGTTGACAAGTTCCGAAGTGCTCTTTCTATCGACTCGCAACCGGCCAGATCTCGCATCTCGAGTATCCTAGAAGATTAAAGTCTCCCTCTTTGGATACCAAAGACCGATGCTTGAAGATGAAGCAACGTATTTGATAATACGTTTCACGGCAATGAGATGTGATTCTCTAGGATCTGATTGAAACCTAGCACAGATGCAAACACTCAACAAAATATCAGGTCTAGAAGCGGTAAGATAAAGAAGTGAACCGATCATGCTCCTGTACAGCTTTTGATCTACTTTCTTCCCTTCTTCATCCTTGTCTATCTTCCGAGAACATGACATTGGTATGTCGGTCTTTTTGCACTTTTCCAATCCAAACCTTTTGACAAGATCATTCGCATATTTTTCTTGATGAATGAAAGTTCCTTCCTTCATTTGTTTCACTTGGAGTCCAAGAAAGAATGTTAATTCTCCCATCATACTCATTTCAAACTCATCCTGCATAGACTTAGAAAATTTCTTGCATAGACTTTCATTAGAGGATCCAAAAATAATGTCATCAACATATATTTGAACGAGTAAAAAGCTTTTGTTTTCCTTTTTGATGAATAGAGTAGTATCTACTTTACCTTTAACAAAACCGTTCTGTAATAAGAACTTACTTAGTCTGTCGTACCAAGCTCGAGGTGCTTGCTTTAGACCATACGAGCATTTTTCAGTCTCGAAGACCGAGTCTCGGCTTCTTTGGGTCTTCAAATCCAGGCGGTTGTTCCACATAAACTTCCTCTTGGATAACTCCATTTAGGAAAGCACTTTTGACGTCCATTTGGAATAGCCTGAAATTTTTGTAACAAGCAAACGCAAGTAATAGACGAATAGCTTCTAACCTTGCTACAGGAGCGTAAGTCTCATCATAGTCTATTCCTTCTTCTTGCGTGTATCCCTTGGCCACGAGTCTTGCTTTATTCCGTACGACTTTTCCTTTTTCGTTCATCTTGTTTCTGAACACCCATTTGGCTCCAATAACAGTTTTACCTTTTGGTTTAGATGTCAATTCCCAGACATCGTTAATGTTGAACTGTCTGAGCTCTTCTTGCATAGCTTCGATCCAGCTTTCATCAGATAAAGCTTCTTCTATGCTTTTTGGTTCAATTTCAGAGATGAGAGCCACGGCACTAGACCCTTCACGTCTTTTAAATCTAGTGTGAATTCCTTCATTAATTTTGCCGATAATGAGATCTTTAGGATGACTAGACTTGTGCTTCCAGTTACTGGTTGATTTGTCTGGATGATGATCTCTTTCTTTATTTGAATCTTCATGAACATCTTGACGCTGGTCTTCCAGAGTCTGAGACATTTCTTGAGTTGAGAGCTTTGGAAGGTCTGGAGCAGATTCAGATTCTTCATACTGAGTCTGACTGGATTCATCTTGCGTAGAGTCTTGAAATTTGACATTCATTGACTCCTCCACAGACTGGCTCTTCTTGTTGTAGATTCTGTAGGCTTTGCTTGATGTAGAATATCCAAGGAAGATGCCTTCATCTGATCTTTCTTCAAACTTACCAACTCGATCTTTTGCATTTTTCAATATGAAGCATTTGCAACCGAACACATGAAAGTATGAAACAATAGGCTTTTTACCTTTGAATAATTCATAAGGGGTTTTCTCAAGAATAGGTCTTAGGAAGACTCTATTGATGATATAGCATGCTGTTGAAACAGACTTCAGCCCAAAATCGTGAAGAAATTTTGCTTTCAATTAAAAGTGTTCTAGCCATTTCTTGAAGAGATCTATTCTTTCTTTCCACAACTCCATTTTGCTGAGGAGTGTATGGAGAAGAGAATACATGTTTAAAACCAGATTCATCACACAATTTTGTGAAATCTTGATTTTCAAATTCACCTCCATGATCTGTTTTTATACTTGAGATAACACATCCTTTCTCATTTTGAACCTTTTTAGCAAATTTTTCAAAATAGGAAAAGGTTTCGACTTACTTGCAAGGAAATATACCCAAGTAAAGCGAGAGAAATCATCCACAATTACTAGGCAATATTTCTTACCTCCAATACTGGGTTCGGTTGGTCCGAAGAGATCCATATGCAGCAATGAAGTACATGGTTAGTAGAGACATGATTCATTGGCTTATATGAATTTCTTACCTGTTTTCCCAGAATACAGGGTGTGCATGGATCGGACTTTTGATATGGTAATTTGGGTAGACCTCGAACAAGCTGCTTTGATGAGATTTTGGCTAATTGCTTCATATTGACATGGCCAAGCTTTCTGTGCCATAAGCTTGCTTCATCTTGAATTGAAATTAGACATTGAGATTCATTCAATTTCATGTCTAAGAGGTAGATGTTTCCATGTCTTCGACCCATGAAAGGCGAGTAGAGTCTTTACTCATTCCATAGCAAATTCCTTCTTGAAAGGAGATCTTGAAACCAAGTATCACGTTGGCTAATGCTGAGAAGGTTATAGTTGAGTCCTTCTACTAGAGAAACATTGCTTATTGTGAGATTTCCAATTTTCACAGTTCCAAATCCCACGATGCTTCCTTTGCCGTTTCCTCCAAATGAAACATTTCCGCCGTTTACTTGAACAAGTTTTACGAAGCACTTTGAGTCTCCCCGTCATGTGTCTTGAGCATCCGCTGTCAAGATACCATTTTATCTTTTTCTTGACGGAGACCTGCATTTAAAAGAGAATCTCAAGTTTTCTTTGGTACCCAAATTTTCTTGGGTCCTTTGGTGTTAGTAGGATAAGCATTATTAGGCCATACTTTCTTAACAGGTTTCCAAACCATAGGACATTCTTTTTCAAAGTTATCCTTACTGTTACACTTTGAACACCTCAGAGCATTTCGACCAACAGACTTTACAAAAACTTTCTTGAAATGATTTTTGTAAGCCTCTCTCGACGGTCTTTTCTTAATTCTTTCTTTAACTTTAGGAAAATCAATCAAGGGAATTGTTTCCGCTGTCATGCCTAAACCAGACTTATTGAAGTAAGGTCTTTGAACCGAAAGAACTTTTTCAAGCTTTTCGGATCCTATCGAAAACTTCTTTGAAATATTTGATAAGTCCGTTTTTAAGAAAACATTTTCTTTCAAAAGATCATCTTCTTTTTCTTTAAGAACAGAAACATTTTGGTCTAGACTTTTAACTCTTTCTTCTAAAATGACTTCCTTTTGTTTTAAAGCTGAGTTTTCCTTTTTAAGTTCTGAAATCCTTTTGAGAGAAGTCTTAAGACTGAAACACAGTTCATCAATATATTTAGAGACTTTGACAGGAATTTTAAAATCACTTACCTCAAATTCTTGCATCGAGTCCGATCCAGAAATCTGAGTCCGAGTCCGAATGTGCCATCAAACATATGTTGGCATATTCATTATCACTCTCTTCACATTCTCGTATCACCAGGTTTCGGCTTTGAGAGCTTTTGAAACTTCTCAGCTTTTCCTCTTTTCTTCTTTAAGAGGACAGTTGGTCCGATGTGTCCCTTCTTCTTACATTGAAGCAAACTACATCTTTGTTTGATTCCTCATCATCAACAGACTTGGTCTGCTGTCTCGGAAACTTTGTTTCTTTGAGTTGAACCTTCGCCTTTTCTATTCAGTTTTCTGAATCTTCTTATCATGAGGGCGAGCTCCTCATCGTCCATATCATCTTCAGAATCTGCATCATCAGAGTCATCATTTGATTTTAATGCAATAGATTTCTTAC
This sequence comes from Eucalyptus caleyi, assembly GCA_014182885.2. Taxonomy (NCBI): domain Eukaryota; kingdom Viridiplantae; phylum Streptophyta; class Magnoliopsida; order Myrtales; family Myrtaceae; genus Eucalyptus; species Eucalyptus caleyi. The sequence goes on from CM024475.2 coordinate 32,880,888, forward strand.
CTCTTGGATCTTCGTCCTCATTAATTCGTTCCACTTCATAAGACTGAAGAGTTCCGATCAGCTCGTCGACGAGATAGAGGCATAATTCTTTGCGTCTCTCTTATTGAAGTCTTTATATGATTCCAATCCTTGGAGAGTCCACGCGAAGCTTGTTCACCTTCATGGGATCAGAAATTTTTGTCCTTGGTTCTCAAGACCATTGACAATATCTCGTGAAACGACTAAACATGTCAGTTATAGATTCTCCTGGTTTCATTTTAAAGGCTTCATATTGACCGAGGAGAATGTTAATTCTGGTCTCCTTCACTCGATCTGTCCCTTCATAGGTGATGTGTAATCTATCCCATACTTCTTTTGCTGTAACACAAGAAGATATTCTGTTATATTCAGTTGGAGACAAGGCACAATATAAAGAGTAAATTGCTTTTGCATCGAGTGCTTGTCTCTTGTTTATTTCTTCCTGAGCCATTCCGCTGGCATCAACAGTTTCTTTCCCTCTTTCAGAGACTGATGCAGCAGTAGGAATGATTCCTCTTTCCACAACGTCCCATTCCAGAGGATCCTTTGATCGAAGGAAAGCTTTCATCTTGTTCTTCCAGATGTTGTAATCCTTTCCATCGAAGTAGGGTGGTCTGGTATTGCTTTGCCCTTCCATCAGCCCTGGTGCTAGCATACTAGCCATGGATCTTTTACTCTGAAGTAAAACACTTCAAACAAAGTAAGAACACGGGCTCTGATACCAATTGATATTGCTAGTATGAGTACCTAGAGGGGGTGAATAGGTATACAAAGATTTTTCTTGATAATTTCTGTATACTTGCGCAATACTTAGACAGTTAAAGGATTTGCGTTAAGTAATAATCAACGTAAGACTGAGTAAGGAAAGAGAAATAAACACGCGGTTTATAGTGGTTCGGCTTGATTCAAGCCTACGTCCACTCTTCTGCACTGACAGCCAATTTGGCTGGATTCCACTATGAACAAAGAGATGTTACAGTGTTGCTCTTCCTTGATTTCTCGGTGTAGATGATCTACCACACTCGCTCAAGGTATCACCAAGTATAGACACTCTCTGTGTACAATTTCGCTCAGACTGTATCGACTAATAATCAAGGAGCTTCAGACTCTGGAATTTTTCTATCGATCACGTACTTAAACAACTAGAACGACTTCCTTTTTATACTCCTTTATGCCATCATACCGTTGGCACTTACCAAAGGAATTCCTCCAATCTACCCGTTGAACGGAATCAATCAAGAAGATCATTCGAGCTATAAAAGGAACCTGACGATAGCCCATCAATCCTGTTCGCCCATACAATCAGGATCTTGGTTTCCAAGAATAGAACTTTCCAAGAATACTTCGTCGACCATCGGATCTTCAATTGATCTAGATACGAACAAAAGAATCCGTTGTGATTATCCAACCAAAAAGATCTTCTCCAGACGATAGGATTAAATCCTCAACCATATACTTCGGCTCTAGATTTACTTCGTCACTGGATCAGAAAGACTGTCAATGAGAATAGTCTTGAGTCTTGAGTCTTAAATCTTGGGTCTTGAATCTTGAGTCTGGTGATCAGAAAGTCTTCAGACTTTACACTGCAGATACACAAACTAGACTGAAAGAAACGTTTTGTCAGCTTCAAAATATTCTGGAACGATTTCTCCAACAGCTGGCATTAAAAGAGTGGTAAGAAATGTGATTAGATTGCATGAAGGGTGTATCCTTCTCCTAATATGGATTTAGGAGATTTACTCGCTGAGATGTGATCTCACTCCTTAGTGGGTTAACATTTTTCAGGTCCTTAAATGGAGGAAGGCCAAGTCGTGTACAGTCGGTCGTAGTAAAGGAGGAATGAGACTCTCGCTATCTCCTTCCAAATAATAACGGGTTTTCCGTCAAGACTGGATGTAGGGTGACAATTCACTCCTGAGAAATCAAGAAGTATGGTATTATAGTAGTAAACCCCAGTCTTATAGATAGAAGCTTAGTTAATGGGTAATCGAACAACTTCACTTTTTGTATCAGACTTTGGGGTGTTAAACTGGTATATATGTATAAGTACTATGATGTTGTAGGTGTGGCTTGTGAAAAATAATATCCTACGTTTCTATCCCACTATTTTGTTGTATGGAGAATGTTTTACGTTTTCGCATGTGCAAAATAATGAATGGGTTGGCAACAATTCCTGAGATGTTGCAAATTTTAAATCGACCATTGAGGGATGTGCATGTGCCCGGGGTTCGGGTTGTGACATTCAGCCTCATCCATAGCCACTTTTCCCCTCCCAAGCTTCCCCAACAAGCCACTAGAGAGGTCCAAATGTTGCAGCCCCCATGGCCTATGAATTTTGTGACATTTCACCTTCAATTCAACTCAATTTCTCTCCAATTCAATGGCCAAAATGCCAAGGAGAATATCCACACTTGATTCCACAATTTTCCTCCCCAAATAATCCAACTTGTATGCCAAAAATGCACTAAAAAACGTGCCTTTGAATTTCCCGGTCTAAAATCGCCCCAACTTGAATTTTCGCCAAACATTGGGACTTGTCGAAAATTCTTCGGAGGATGAGTCGACGTTCCTAAAATAAATTGTAACATGATAGAACTTTCAATTTCTAAAATCGGGTTCGATTTCATGGTCAATTTCAACTTGACGTGATTTTAGCGTGTCCTAACCTACCAGATAGCTTTTAGGAAATTTTTAGTGCATTTGACCTGTGGTTGATTATTCTCGAGCTACATTGTGCATCTTTGACCCATTGGCGACTCTCGGTTGTCGTGAAAATCTTGAGGTTTCAAATATAGGCACATGGTAGAGAAACGATAGAAAAATCATTTTAGTACCGTTCGACGAGGATTTTGTAATTTGGTAGAATCACCCACACTTTAATTACATGCATCTGTCCAAACGACCTATCTTCGGTCTCTGATCGATTATGATGGTGCCGTATTAACCCTTGCAGATTAGCACGGTCGAGCAGTCAATTTTTGGTTGAATTCTCAAATAAGTTGTGTTTATATCCTTAACAACTTCCTTTCAGATCGATTAAACTCCTACGATAACCCATAAATCCACGATAGGTAATTTTGACAAGAATATAACATATCCAAATACTCCCACAGTTCTCTAACTGTGTCAATATGTGTTACTAAAGCAACTACGTTACTCTCCATAGAGTTTAATATCTTACCAAGAATACATGCATCAATAAAGTCCCAAGTTTCATCATCCTTGGGTTTAGACTCAATTAAGTGTCTATGCTGATTCTTGCCTATCAAAGTAAGCTTCACAATTTTCTTCCATTGATGGAAGTTAGAACTGCCCTCAAGCTTCTTCTCAGTAATTCTATTAGATGAGGAAATAACGTCAATCGTCATAGAATGATTTTTTATCAAGATCATTCTCTCTTTTATCCCTCGAAGTATCACCTATTCTCCAAGAACAACAATAAAATTCTAGCTTTCTTTAAATAACTCAGCCCAAACAAATCAATAACTCAACAAAATTGTTAATATATCATCAAGAAACAGCAGCCCGGAAATCAGCAATAAGCAAACCTCTGCCCAAAAGTCAGCAACCAAATACCAATAATCAATGCTGGAGATAACTAAAATCAGCGACCAAAAAATCAGCTACCAGCATCCATGAAAGTCGCGCTAGGGAGTTGAGTGAATAAGAATTAGTAGGACAAAAACCAGCGACCCAAAAATCGATGACCCAGCATCTCAACTACCGAAAATCAGTTACCCCAACATTAACGCTAGAGGTGACCCAGCATCCCAATGACCAAAATTAGCAAGCAGTGAGCCACGACCTGGGAGCCGTGCGAGCATGGCACTGAGCGAGCCGCGCGAGGGTGCTTTGCAAGCCAGGCGAGCCGTGCGAATTGCGTGAGGCATGAGGTCACGAGAGAGAACTCCCGTGAGGAAGAGTCACGCGTGAGAAAAGGGACACACGACAAAGACCAGCTGCGATGGCAACTGTTTCGGCGAGCGGTCGATGGTGGCAACGGCGACTGTTCCAGCGTCTAGGGTTAAGCCCTAAGCTTTGATACCATGTTAGAGAAAATTGCTATTTAGTAATGTTATATATATATATATATATAATAAACCCTAAAGCTCCTAAAGACTATTTTACCCTTATACTCCAACAACATCAAATTCTCAGATTGGTAATGATGAATTCTATCTCTTTTGCGGTCAATTCTTATTAAGATGTCGAAGAGTTATTGCTTATTGTGTCTTCTGCCAGACAATTGAAAGTTCGGCTCGTGAGTTCTTGGGAAATGATAATTCAAGCACCCTTGCTGCTACTGTGGTATGGATACTCAGTACTCCACTTCAGCATATAGACAGTTACCGGGAGAATATGATAGTTTCTTTTTGCCGCAGAACTTCGTGGATCTAGCAGGAAGTGAGCGTGCATCGAAGTCATTATCAGCTGGTGCAAGGTTGAAAGAGGGTTGCCACATAAATCGCAGTTTGCTGACTCTGGGAGCAGTTATCCGCAAGCTGAGGTTAGCCCTACAACTTGTTTTTTTGCTGTCTTCATCTTATAGATCTTATAATTTAGTTGGACCATGCACTAACGTGAACATAGAGCACCACTGCAACGCCTTTCCTGTGCCAAACGTCCATTTATTACACAATACTAATTTACCTGCATAGACACACGATATACATATAACAACTACATGAACAACCAAGCCTTCTCCCACAGAATAGGACGGGCCACACAGATCTCATTATGCTGTTGCACTCTATTTCCTATTCTACTTTTAGTAAAATCCAGATACTGAGAACTGTTTACACTTTCCATCCTCCATCGGGGCTTGTGATTGCTGCTTTGTGGCAGGTTTAGTGCATGAGCACCCAAATGTTTCGTTCCATTTATGTTTGTCTGCCAACCTATTGTGACTACCAAGTGCTCACGGAGCTGACAATGTGCTTATCTTGCTGCCATTTCCTCCTCTAGTAATGTCAAGTACCTCTTGTACCCAATGCTTGGGTCAAATCATTAGACATGATATTGGCCAAAAGAATTCGTTCTATCTGATCTTTGGAGCGGTTAGTTTGGATTTCTCAGGCATGAATTCCACTGTATGGTAGAGAATTATTGTTTTGAGAGTAGGGGATTAGTTTTCTGGGCTATTGACTGAGTTTTTAGCCTTTGGCTCCATATAGGTTATCATGCAGATTGTAGCATCAAGAAGATGAACTGCTTCAAAGCATAACAAGTCTAGAGACTCGAGAGTAGTTTTTTAGGTTTGTTTGGAGCGATTGACTTTTTCGCATTTTCCTTTCTTGTAGTGTTTGAACATCTTAAAAATTTAAAACATATGAATATTGACGTTCATATATAGAATTTTTTCAATATATATTTTCATAAAACATCTTAAAGTATCTTTTATTGTCCTTATCAACGTTTTGGAGGAAAAGTAAAAAAAAAAAAAAAAAAAACTTATAGAAATTCAAAACAGACTAGTTGTGACGATGTTTCACTAATTTTTAATTTTTGATTGTATGAACAGAACGGTTGCTAATATTACGATCCTATAAGAAATCGGGAGTTGGTGGAAGTATTGCAGTCTTAGGCCCTCTTTTCTTTCAATTTATCATTGATTTATTTTTAAAATTATGATAATTGATCTAGAATTATATGAATGGCTCTAGCAAGGGAAAAAATGGAGGAGAATTACACTATCGGTGCCATAAGTTGTGTATGGCGCTCATTTTAGTGTCAAAAGTTTCCGTCGGATGATTTAAGTGCTAACAAATTTGAAAAACAATCATTTCAGTGCCAACCCAATGAAATTAGCTGGAAATCCAACGTGACACTTTTTTTTATTAATTTTTGAAGCCGATGTGGCTTGTTGGAGAGTACAGTCAGTCATCCAAACAACAAAACGACGCTATTTTGCGTCTTCCCCCAACTTAGAAACCCTAAATCCCCAAATTGTGAGAGAGAGAGAGAGAGAGAGAGAGAGAGAGAGAGAGAGAGAGAGAGAGAGAGAGAGAGGGAATGTTGTCTTCTTCTTCCTTGAAGACCTACGCTAGCAACGGCACTAGCAATAGCACTAGCAGCGCACCAGTATTGGCACCAGTAACAACACCGGCACCATTACCACCACCAGCAACGCACTAGCGGCATCTTTGACCCCTCTTCTTCCTCCTCCTCCTTTGCCCTCGCTTCCTATTTTTCCTATCACTTCTTGCTTGAGCAACAATCTCAATCTCTCCTTGCTCACCTAGTCAAGCAACTACAATGGTGGCGAAGCGATGTTGGCCGAGTGATGGCGGGCAAACGACGGTGGCCGAGCGGTGAGCGGCGGAAACCCTAATTTCAATCCCCATGAGCTATATGGTGTCGTTTATGTGAAGATGTCAACGTATAATGGCAAAACGACATTGTTTCTTGAAGAGGATGGAAAATGACATCGTTTTAAAGCCACCACGACTTTTTTTTTTTAAATATAAAAGCCACGTAATTAATTTGGCCAGAATCTCTCGTCGACAGCAACAAAGTGATCATTTTTTCTCCGATTTGGCACTTAAGTGATCCGACAGAGATTTTTGGCACCAAAGTGAGCACCGTACACAACTTATGGCAATGATAGTGTACTTCTCCAAAAAAAATGGACATATTCCTTTTTGAGATTCCAAACTAACTCGTATTCTGCAATGCTCACTGGGAGGATGTCACGCCCCGAACCCCAGGTACGTGCACATCCCTCGGCAGTCGATTAAAATGTGATGTCCTAGCATGTGTCGCCATCCCATTCTTTTTATCTTTCAATTAAGCACATGCGGAAGCGAATTAAATAAACACCCGGCCAACAAACAAACACAGGGATCGTAAAAACATGCTAGGGATATCAAGTTAACCCTACGAGTTCATATTTACAAGTCTACCAAAAGTGAACTTGTGCGAGACCGACTAACAAAAAAGGTCGAGGTCAGGGCTAACATCCAATTATACAACTACCACAAGCTCCTACAACCTCCGCTCTAATATCCAAACCTAGCTCCAAGCAAGATGTTGGGTAAGTCACAAGGTGAACACGGTTCCTCGGGCCCTATCGGCTCGGTATCTGGATCTATCACGACACCTTCTGGGATGTCTATATCCATGGAGTCGGTGTCCTGCTCAACCCCATATCCTACGAGTGGCCCATCAAAAAGGTTAACCACGACAGGGTGAGATAACTCTCGGTGAGTCAAAACCCTAAACCCCTATTAGGACGCAAATTCATCTCAAAGGCAGTCTAAACAGGCATCACAAACAAACTCACCTCGCCTCGGCACGTCCCTGCATATAGTGCGTCACATGTGCCATTATACATACGATAAACATAATTAATAACCGGAACACAAAGTACTCACATGGGTCCCGATTATAAGGTAAAATCGTTATGACACGTCCCATATCATGCTACACAATTTTGCCCCATAATTGAGCACAATAGCACAACCATTCAGGCGTGTTCCGATTATTACGAACCATCAGCCATGACCAACTCAAAAGTCAGCGGTCATCCGGCGTAACAAGGCATCGTCCCACCCCGTCGGGCATGGCAACGTCTAGCACTATCCGCCTAGACGGCATTCCATAAAGGAGCATTGGCCCGACCTCAACCGCGACTTGGCATCCTTTGAAGTGGGGCATCCGAACTTAATCAAGCATCGCCTTCCCTAACTCTTGTCGGGTGACGGGTTCCGATAGTGACCATACAAGCATATATTTAGCCAAGAACACTATGCTTTGCATTCAAATACCTTATTTTTAAATAATGAACTTGGCCACTTTTTATTCGTATTAAAAATCCCAGTAAAATAATCGTGCGTGGTCACATATTCGGAATCAAACTGTTAAACATAGTATGCTCCCATTTTAAAACTCCACAGTTTTATATAGTACATAAAAATTGGCGTCCAAAACCGACACCTAGCATTTTTCTATTTAAAAGTCCATAAAACCGAGTTTTATACTAAAAATCAATAACTACCATCAAACAATCAATTGCACATCATAGCACTTATAAGTCACCCAATTCATGCATAAATTCACCCAAGAGAACAAGATTCTACGAAACGGCTAATCCGTCAATAATTACGCAAAATACGATTAATTATATAAATTGCGATTAATTAAATAATTTGTGATTAATTAAACTGAACCAACTTAATTAACCTCACCATGCAGGCACATTATCAATCAAGTCAAATTTTATCTTCCATCATATAGCCAAGAACACCAAAATCCCTTTTTAAAAATCAACTTGGCAACTCTCTTTTTTTTTGTTCAAAACTTTCCGAAATAAATTCGTATGGGGTCACGTATTTGAAATCAACCTGTCAAACTTTGCACTCATCTAATTTGAAGCCTCATGGTTTTATTGAGCACATAAAACTTGGCATCCAAACCCGACACCATATTTCTTTTCTATTTCTTTGTCCAACCACCCTTTTTGGAAACAATTTGAAGTAACCCCTTTTTTTTCCTTTAAAACTTTTGGAAAGAAATTCGTACGTGTTCACGTGCTCAAAATTAACCCATCAAATTTGCACACTTCTACTTTAAAACCTCATTGTTTTGTTGAGCAAATAAGTTTTGATGTCCAAACCCGACACCTCATTGTTTTTCTATTTAAAAGCTTATAAAGCCATCTTTTGACGTAAAAATCGGGACCAACATAGAGAAATCAATCTCATAATATCACGCATAAGTTCTCAGCATGCCAAAAGTCAACTAAATCACAAAATATTCATTTTCCAGCAAGAAAGTCACCAAGAACAACCACAAGACCACAATCGGCCATCACCGGTAGAAACCGAGTCCACTCGCACGTCTCCAAGATTAATTTCAAAAACATAACCAAACGAGTTCAAAAAAAATTCTCAAATTTAAATATATTATAAAGGACACTTAAATTAACACTTTTTATGAGACACCTTGACCAGATCTTTCTAGAATAGGAGCAGTAATTCGCTCAAATCGTTACCAAAAATGTGTCCGTGTCCATAAATTTTATTTTCCAAAATCAGCTTGATTCGAGGTCCAAAACTCGTCCGTTTGCTCTGAAATTTGACTATACTAAATTTCAAGATGTGATGAAAAACTTTTATGAAGAAACTCTTTTGTAAATTGAACCTAAGAGTTGATAAAATCTTTTAAACACCAAAATGTCACGGGTTCCAGCACAAAACGAGATTCGGCCTTGCTTGCAACGAAGCTGAAATATTATTCTTTTAAATCCATAAAATATTGAGTAAAATATATGTCATAAATGAAGATGTTTAGAACATTTTTTAAGAAGGAAGCAACCTCAAAATTGTAGCACATTTTAACCCACGAAAATAGCAAATAGCGAGTATCCAATAAACAAATCCAAAGAGAAATCTGGACTCAGGTCATTTTAATTAACCTAACCATGATTAACTAACCTAACCTAACAATGGTTAACTAACTGATATAGCTAGAATAAGTACCTAGAGGGGGGTGAATAGGTATATAAAAGATTTTTCTTAATAATTTCACAATACTAGACAGTTGATAGATTTGAGACAAACAATAATCAAAGTAAGACTGAGAGAAGAGAAAATTGAACACGTGATTTATAGTGGTTCGGCTTATTTCAAGCCTACGTCCACTCTTCTGCACTGACAGCCTATTGGCTGAATTCCACTATGAACAAAGAGATGTTACAATATTGTTCTTCCTTGATTTCTTGGTGTAGATGATCTACCACACCAGCTCAAGGTATCACTAAGTATAAACATTCTTTGTGTATACAATTTCCCTCAAAATGTATCGACTAATAATCAAGGTGCTTCAGACTCTGGAATTTGTCTATCGATCAATACACTAAAATAACTATAGCGTCTTCCTTTTATACTCCTTTATGCCATCATACCCGTTGGCACTTTCCAAACGAATTCCTCCAATCTACCCGTTGGACGGAATCAATCAAGGAGATCATTCGAGCTATTAAAGGAACCTGACGATAGCCCATCAATCATGTTCGCCCATACAATCAGGATCTTGGTTTCCAAGAATAGAACCTTTCAAGAATATTTCATCGATCATCGAATCTCCAAACGATCTTGAATACGAATAAGAGAATCCGTTATGTTTATCCAGCCAAGAGATCTTCTCCAGAGGATAGGACTAAATCCTTAACCAAATACTTTGGCTTTGGATTGCCTTCATCATTGGATTAGAAAAAAAAAAACTGTCAATGAGAATAGTCTTGAGTCTTGAGTCTTGAGTGATGAGTCTGGTGATCTGAAAGTCTTCAGACTCTAAACAGAAGATCTGCAAATATCCAGACTAGACTGATAGAAACGTTTTGTCAGCTTCAAAATATTCTGGAAAGATTTCTCCAACAATCTCCCCCCTTTTTGATGGTGACAAAACTTTCATGTAGATTTGAACAACTTTGACCTGCAAAACATTACTCAAGCAATATGGCTATCTCATAAAGATTAATAAAATCAACCAGACTCTGCATCCACAGAAAATCGGTTAGTCTTTCATGAGTAATACCATACAACAACACTTGATATAAATGCAAACGGTCAAGCATTAAAATCCACACCTAAGTCAGTCAAATTCAAGTTCACACTCACGCCCAAGTCGTACTAAAAAACAAACATCAAAATCCACAAAAGAAATTTAAAGTCAAAGTTTTAAAGAGTTCAAATTGCAATTCTCCCCCTTTTTGTCATCATTAAAAAGGTGAGAAAAGAGTCAATTCTTCTTAGGAATGCGCACAATCTGGAAATCTCCCATCGACTGTACGATCCCTTCCAACCTCTTCAAGTCTTCCCCTAGATGAGCTACCTCTTCTCCTTTGGCATTGGCTTGAATTTGAAGAGCTAGGTCTTTCATTTGATCCGCCAGGGTAACAAAAGATGTTTGTCCAGCATTCTTCATGACTTGAAGTTCACAGTCCAAAGCATAGATTTGACCCTGCATTTCCAGAAGAATATCAAGAATACGACGAAAATCTGTTGTATTGTCCGTCTGTGTGCTCGCATTTGCTTTCTCGGATGGAGTGAAGGCAGACGATGGAGCTTCAGTGTAATCGAGCAGATTTGGTGTTGACGTATCATGTCCTTCCTCAGGCATTTGAGAGGCCTGAAAATCTTCTGGATTTGCTGGTGAGCGACTCACACCTTCAGCATGTGGTGTAGTGCTTCCTTGCTCGCCATCTCCGCCTGTCTCTAGGACCTTAATTGGGGAAGAGTGATGATCATGCTCTTCAGCTTCTTGATTCCCTTTCTCTTCGGCTTCATCTGCAGACTTTTCTTTCATTGCTTCTCTTTCTTCTTCGGCTTCTTTCTCTTTCTCTTGTTGCTCCTCTGCTTCTCTGTTCTTTGCTTGTCCCTCTTCTTCTCTCTGTTCTTTTTCCTCTACTTCTGTCTTCTGTCGTTCTGTTGATTCTGGTACAGAACGTCTGGTCATTTTCAATGCAAAGATGGTGAGATCTTCCTCTTCTTCTTCATCCTCCAAGATAAGAGTTCTTTTCTTTTTGGATGGAGCACTCATGGGCTCCTTCCCTTTTCTCTTAGAGGCAGAAGATGCTGGAGTCTTCACTTTGAACTTCTCCATTGCCTTATCAAGCTCTTTCAGACGCATTTTTGTCAGCATTTTTAAACCCACCACCATTTTGTCGCATGGTCGAACACAAAGAGTATGTGGAGGTTCAATGTTCAAATGTGTGAAGATCTTGGTCACAAGACCTGGGTAAGGCAATTGGCCCTTGTCCTTCACCATTGCTCTGTACATGTGAAAGAGAATGGTGTGAGGAAGAGAGAACTTCTTTCCTGAATTGATTGCATACATCAATTTCGCCTCTGAGTTAGACACATCAGTCTTAGATGTAGACTTTGGCCTGATACAGTTGATCACAATTTTGTGAAGCAAGATGTTGATGACCCGCAATCTTGTGTAGGTAATTCTTCCCTCTGTAGACCTGTCTTTGACAAGCTCCAGTGTGGCACGAGCAATCGAAACTTTGATTGGTTGATAGCGTCCTCGTTCAACTTCAATTATGTCTACCAACATGTCCACATCCACCACATAGTCGTGGTCTCGAACACTGAAGGATATTCTATTCGCATCTAAAAAACTAAGATTTGAATAGAAATATGCTGTCAATTGTGCATAACCGTCTGTAGCATCGGAGCAAAATTGCTCAAGTTGAAGCAGATTGAACTTCTCTCTTAAGTTCACATTAATGGCATCCAAGAAATCAAAATCAACACTCCTAGGGTTTATCACCCCTCGTTTCAACAGTCTGAAGAACAGATTCTCTTGTTCCTTCGATTTAAACAAATCCATCCTTTTTCCCTTCACCTTCGCAGCAATACCCATTCTAGGTTGAAATTCAAGGAACATTTTATCATCATCGTTCCCGTCAGTCGGATTCAGTCCAGATACACGAGGGTCACTTGGAATGTTAGTAAGTGCTTGCTCAGCCTTTCCTTTGGGAGCAATTCCCAAGTCCTCCATTCGTCGCAAAAAGATATACTCATTCCCATAATTCTTATCTTTAAGGAATTCATCTATATAGTTCAGCGGAGTCCCAGTGCTTTTCAACGCACGATAGAGCTTGTAAATAAAAGAGGGTTTTTGGACTCTTACAGGGTCTGCGTCCTCGATTATTTCTTCCTCCGGTTGATGACCCGCACCTTGTGAGGTAGATGGAGAAGAGTGACGTGGTGGAGATTGAATCGGGCTTTGTTGCTGACTCGATAAATCTTCCTCTTCGGTGAGATCGAAATGGGTAGGTCCCTCCCTCATTCTCTGTGGTCCCCTGTTCGCGATTCTTGAAGACTTTCTCGAAGAAGACATCCTTCCTTATCGCCGAAAGATTCATTTACTCGCTTTCCCAAGAAAAGATGACAACTTTCTCGAGGATGAACACGAAGTAGAGACACGATTGGGAGGAGAATGCCTTTTTAGGGTTTTGAAGTTTAATCGAGGAAAACTGTATATATATTACTCAGTTTCAAAAGGAAAATGAACAGACGCCTCTTTTGAAATCGATAACTGCCAAAAATAAGTTAATCTTTTTGAAAAGACACGATTCCGTTTTTTACGGAAATTATAAATTAACTTAACTAATAATCGTACCTTTTTCGAGATTAAATAGAATAATAACTTAGAGTCTATAGCCATGAACATCTGAGTCTGAGGGTTTGTGAGTCTCTAGACTTTAACTTCCTCAAGCTTCAAAATGTTGAGTCCGGGAACGAATAAAATCGAATTGATTTTTCTCCAAAGGCTTTGTGAATATATCCACTAGTTGGCTCTTTGAATCAACAAATTGAATAGAGATTTCTCCATTTTAAACATGATCTCTGATGAAATGATGTCAAATCTCTATATGCTTTGCTCTTGAGTGAAGGATTGGATTTTTGGTGAGATTGATTGCGCTGGTGTTGTCACATCTAATCTTTGTGCATGAGTCTTCAATGCCAAAGTCTTGTAGCTGTTGTTTTATCCATAGAATTTGCGAACAGCAACTTCCAAGAGCTACATACTCTGCTTCTGTTGTTGAGAGAGCCACAATGCTTTGTTTCCTTGAAAACCAGGACACTGTCCTGCATCCAAGCAACTGGCAAGTTCCCGAAGTGCTTTTTCTATCAACTCTGCAACCGGCCAGATCTGCGTCTAAATCCCTTCCTAGGATACCAAAGACTGATGCTTGAAGATGAAGCAACGTATTTAATAATACGTTTCGCAGCACTGAGATGGGATTCTCTAAGATCTGATTGAAACCTAGCACAGATGCAAACACTCAACAAAATATCAGGTCTAGAAGCAGTAAGATAAAGAAGTGAACCAATAATGCTACTGTACAGCTTTTGATCAACTTTCTTCCCTTCTTCATCTTTGTCTATCTTCAGAGAACTTGACATTGGTATGTCGGTCTTTTTGCACTTTTCCAGTCCAAACTTTTTGACAAGATCATTAGCATATTTTTCTTGATGAATAAAAGTTCCTTCCTTCAATTGTTTTATTTGAAGACCAAGAAAGAACGTTAACTCTCCCATCATACTCATTTCAAACTCATCCTGCATAGACTTAGAAAATTTCTTACATAAACTTTCATTAGGGGATTCAAAAATAATATCATCCACATATATTTGAACAAGTAAAAAGCTTTTGTTTTCCTTTTTGATAAATAGAGTAGTATCTACTTTACCTTTAACAAAGCCATTCTGTAGTAAGAACTTACTTAGTTTGTCGTACCAAGCTTGAGGTGCTTGCTTTAAACCATACAAGGCCTTTTTCAGTTTGAAGACTGAGTCTGGCTTCTTTGGGTCTTCAAACCCCGGTGGTTGTTCCACGTAAACTTCCTCATGGATAAATCCATTTAGGAAAGCACTTTTGACGTCCATTTGGAATAACCTGAAATTTTTATAGCAAGCAAACGCAAGTAATAGTCGAATAGTTTCTAATCTTGCAACTGGTGCGTAAGTCTCATCATAGTCTATTCCTTCTTCTTGCATATATCCCTTGGCCACGAGTCTTGCTTTGTTTCGTACGACTTTTCCTTTCTCATTCATCTTGTTCCTGAATACCCATTTTGCTCCAATAACAGTTTTACCTTTTGGTTTAGATGTCAATTCCCAGACATCATTAATGTTGAACTATCTGAGCTCTTCTTACATAGCTTCGATCCAGCTTTCATCGGATAAAGCTTCTTCTATGCTCTTTGGTTCAATTTCAGAAATGAGAGCCATAACACTAGACTCTTCACGCCTTTCTGATCTAGTGCGAATTCCTTCATTAATTTCGCCGATGATGAGGTCTTTGGGATGACTGGACTTATGCTTCCAGTTACTGGTTGATTTTTCTGGATGATGATCTCTTTCTTTATTTGAATCTTCACGAACAGCTTGATGCTAGACTTCCAGAGTCTGAGAAGCTTCTTGAGATGTAAGCTTTGGAGAGTCTGGAGCAGGTTCAAACTCTTCATGATGAGTCTAACTAGATTCATCTTGCGTAGAGTCTTGAAATTTGACATTCATTGACTTCTCCACAGACTGACTCTTCTTGTTATAGACTCTGTTGGCTTTGCTTGATGTAGAATATCCAAGGAAGATGCCTTCATCTGATCTTTCTTCAAACTTACCAACACGATCTTTAGCATTTTTTAATATAAAGCATTTGCAACCAAACACATGAAAATATGAAACAATAGGCTTCTTACCTTTAAATAACTCATAAGGGGATTTCCCTAGAATAGGTCTTAAGAAGACTCTATTGATGATATAGCACGCTGTTGAAACAGCTTCAGCCCAAAATCGTGAAGAAATCTTACTTTTAATTAAAAGAGTTCTAGCCATTTCTTGAAGAGATCTATTCTTTCTTTCCACAACTCCATTTTGCTGAGGAGTGTATGGAGAGGAGAATACATGCTTAAAGCCAGATTTATCACAAAATTTTGTAAAATCTTGATTTTCAAATTCACTTCCATGATCTGTTCTTATACTGGAGATAACACATCATTTTTCATTTTGAACCTGTTTAGCAAATTTCTCAAAATACGAAAAGGTTTTGGACTTACTTGCAAGGAAATATACCCAAGTAAATCGGGAGTAATCGTCCACAATTATTAGGCAATATTTCTTACCTCCAATGCTTTGGGTTCTGGTTGGTCCGAAGAGATCCATATGCAGCAGCTGCAGTACATGATTAGTAGAAACATGATTTATTGGCTTAAATGAATCTCTTACCTGCTTTCCCAGAATACATGGAGTGCATAGATCAGACTTTTGGTATGGTAATTTGGGTAGTCCTCGAACAAGCTGCTTTATAGAGATTTTGGCTAATTGCTTCATATTGATGTGACCAAGCTTTCTGTGCCATAAGCTTGCTTCGTCTTGAATTGAAATTAAACATTGTGATTCATCCGGTTTCACATCCAAGGATAGATGTTTCCATGCCTTCGACCCATGAAAGACTGAGTAGAGTCTTTACTGATTCCAGAACATGTTCCTTCTTGAAAGAAGATCTTAAAACTAGTATCACACAGTTGACTGATGCTGAGAAGATTGTAATTAAGTCCTTCCACTAGGGAAACATTACTTATTGTGAGATTTCCAATTTTCACAGTTCCGAATCCCACAATACTTCCTTTGCTGCTTCCTCCAAAAGAAACTTTTCCACCATTTACTTGGACAAGCTTTATGAAGCAATTTGAGTCTCCTGTCATGTGTCTTGAGCATCCACTGTCAAGATACCACTTTGCTTTTTTCTTGACGGAGATCTGCATTTAAAAGAGAGTCTCAAGCTTTCTTTGGTACCCAAATTTTCTTGGGTCCTTTGGTGTTAGTAAGATAAACAGTATTAGCCCATACTTTCTTAACAGGTTTCCAAACCATAGGACACTCTTTTTCAAAGTGATTCGGACTGTTGCACTTTGAACACCTGAGGGCATTTCGACCTACAGACTTTACAAAAACTTTCTTGAAATGATTTTTGTAAGCCTCTCTCGAGGGTCTTTGCTTGATTCTTTCTTTTACTTTAGGAAAATCAATCAAGGGAATAGTTTCTGCTGACATATCTAGACCAGACTTATTGAAGTAAGGTCTTTGTACTGAAAGAATTTTTTCAAGTTTCTCGGACCCTATTGAAAATTTCTTTGTAATATTTGATAAGTCAGTTTTTAAAAGAGCATTTTCTTTCAAAAGGCTATCTTCATTTTCTTTAAGAGTGGAAACATTCTTGTCTAAACATTCAACTTTTTCTTTTAAAACATTTTCTTGTTGTTTTAGAACAGAGTTTTCCTTTTTAAGTTCGGAAATCCTTTTGAGAGAAGTCTTAAGACTAAAACACAGTTCATCTATATATTTAGAAACTTTGACAGGAATTTTAAAATCACTTACCTCAAATTCACTATCTGAATCTGATCCAGAGTTTGAGTCTGAGTCTGATTGCACCATCAAACATAAGTTGGCATATTCATCATCACTTTCTTCACACTCTGTATCGCTCCAGGTTTCAGCTTTGAGAGCCTTTCGAGACTTTTCAGCTTTTCCTTTCTTCTTCTTCAGAAGAGGACAGTTGGGTTTGATGTGCCCTTTTTTCTTACATCCAAAGCAAACTACATCTTTGTTTGGTTCATCATCATCAACAGACTTGGTCTGCTGTCTCTGAAAACTTTGTTTCTTTGAGTTGAACCTTCTTCCTTTTCTATTCAATTTTCTGAATCTTCTTATCATAAGAGCAAGCTCCTCATCGTCCATATCATCTTCAGAATCTGTAACATCAGAATCATCATTTGATTTTAATGCAATGGATTTCTTACCTTTTGGATCTTCGTCTTCATTAATTCGTTCCACTTCATAAGACTGAAGAGTTCCAATCACTCGTTGATGAGATAGTGGCATGATTCTTTGCATCTCCCTTATTGAAGTCTTTATGTGATTCCAATCCTTGGAGAGTCCACGCAAAGTAGCTTGTTTACCTTCATGGGATCAGAAATTTTTGTCCTTGATTCTCAAGACCATTGACAATATCTCAGTAAAACGGCTAAACATGTCGGTTATAGATTCTCGGCTTCATCTTGAAGGCTTCATATTGACCGAGGAGGATGTTGATTCTGGTTTCCTTCACTCGATCTGTTCCTTCATAGGTGATATGTAATCTGTCCCAAACTTCTTTTGCTGTAACACAAGAAGATATTCTGTTATATTCAGTTGGTGACAAAGCACAATATAAAGAGTAAATTGCTTTTGCATTGAGTGCTTGTCTCTTCATTATCTCTTCCTGAGTCATTCCGTTGGTCTTAACAGTTTCTTTCCCTCTTTCAGAGACTGATGCAGCTGTAGGAGTAATTCCTTTTTCTACGACGTCCCATTCCAGAGGGTCCTTTGATCGTAGGAAGGCTTTCATCTTGTTCTTCCAGATATTGTAATCCTTCCCATCAAAGTAGGGTGGTCTGGTATTGCTTTGCCCTTCCACCAGTCCTGGTGCTAGCATATTGGCCATGAATCTTTTACTCTGAAGTAAAACACTTCAAATAAAGTGAGTACACGAGCTCTGATACCAATTGATATAGCTAGAATAAGTACCTAGAGGGGGGTGAATAGGTATATAAAAGATTTTTCTTAATAATTTCACAATACTAGACAGTTGATAGATTTGAGACAAATAATAATCAAAGTAAGACTGAGAGAAGAGAAAATTGAACACGCGGTTTATAGTGGTTCGGCTTATTTCAAGCCTACGTCCACTCTTCTGCACTGACAGCCTATTGGCTGGATTCCACTATGAACAAAGAGATGTTACAATATTGTTCTTCCTTGATTTCTTGGTGTAGATGATCTACCACACCAGCTCAAGGTATCACTAAGTATAAACACTCTTTGTGTATACAATTTCTCTCAAAATGTATCGACTAATAATCAAGGTGCTTCAGACTCTGGAATTTGTCTATCGATCATACACTAAAATAACTATAGCGTCTTCCTTTTATACTCCTTTATGCCATCATACCCGTTGGCACTTTCCAAAGGAATTCCTCCAATCTACCCGTTGGACGGAATCAATCAAGAAGATCATTCGAGCTATTAAAGGAACCTGACGATAGCCCATCAATCATGTTCGCCCATACAATCAGGATCTTGGTTTCCAAGAATAGAACCTTCCAAGAATATTTCGTCGATCATCGAATCTCCAAACGATCTTGAATACGAATAAGAGAATCCGTTATGTTTATCCAGCCAAGAGATCTTCTCCAGAGGATAGGACTATATCCTTAACCGAATACTTCGGCTTTGGATTGCCTTCATCATTGGATTAGAAAAAAAAACTGTCAATGAGAATAGTCTTGAGTCTTGAGTCTTGAGTGATGAGTCTGGTGATCTGAAAGTCTTCAGACTCTAAATAGAAGATCTGCAAATATCCAGACTAGACTGATGGAAACGTTTTGTTAACTTCAAAATATTCTTGAAAGATTTCTCCAACACTAACCTAACAAATGTTAACTAACCTAATCAAGCTTAGTTAACACTAATCTAGGATTAACTAAACTAATCATCATTAGCACTAATCTAATCATAATTAGCACTAAACTAAACACCCCTTAAGTGCAATTAACAACATAATCAAGGATTAGGAAGTTAAATTATTGTATTTGACAGCGGCGGGCTCACGGCGACGGCAACGCGACGGCGATGAGAACATGAAATAGCTGCGTCTCGAACGAAGGCTCGACAGTGGCTGTGGCTGCCCTACAAGGTTCTCAGCCAAGGGGGAGAGCTCGGCTTGGGCTGAGGCAGCTCGGACGTTGGACGGGTGAGCTGGCGTCAGGGTGGTGTGGGTGCTGCTGGTCGTGAGAGGAAGATGGGAGGCTGGCGGTCTGGTGGTGACGTGAAGGAGCTGGCTGTTGTGGTGTTGCGATGGCGTATAGGTGGTGATGGAGCTGCTCGGTGAAGATGGCGGACGGTGGGGTGATGAAGGTGGTGGACCTGCGGTAGAGTAGTGCTGGCAAGGAGTTGGGCGTGAGGGTGATATGGTGGTGGGGAGATTTGACGGCAGCAAAGGAAAATGGAGGGGAGGGGGATACGTGAGGGAAGAATTGTGGGAAAAAGAAAAAAAGAAGGGAACGGTAGAAGGGGGAGGGGGATTGTGCGTGAGAGAGAGAGAATGAAAGGGAAAGGCTAGCCAATGAAAAACTTAGCAAAATATCCTAAACCATCATCACAATGACCCCAAAGTCTTATGCTCCTCCAATCACAAAATTACTCTAATTTCACACCAACAAAGTCTTCTTACGGTAGAAAAAAACCTATTTTCTCTACCCATCCGGATTTCCTTTTTTTTCTTTTTTGTCCGAAAATCAATTTTCCGCAAAATTTTCATATTCGATGAAAATTCGCCGACAGATGAGATGACGTCCAATAAATGAATCGTGACATGCTTGAATGTCCGATTCCCGAAAATGAATTAAATTTCATGGTTAAAATCGACTAAACGCGACTTTAGTACAACCTAACTTATCAGGTAACTTTTAAGGATTTTAGTGTGTTTGACCTGTGGTCGATAATTTTCATCCATGTTTGTGCATCTCCGAATCGTAGACGGCCCTTGATTGTCATAAAATTGCAAGGTTTCAATCACGTGTCCCGAGTATAATATCGATAGAAAATCGGGTTATTGCCGTTCGACGCGAATATCGCAATCGTGCGGAACCACCCGCAATTCGATTACGTATTTCCATCAAATCGGCTTATATTCGTTCGCTAATCTATTCATAACGGTGTCATATTGACCCTAGCCGATTATTAGGGTCGAGCAGTTGGTTTCCGATCGAATTCTCTAGTCTGTCGCGTTTATATCCCTTAATGGCCTCACCTAATAGATTAGTTAACTCGTGAGTGATCAGTTTCGAGTAAATTAACCATAAGCACATCAACGAAACAACCATTTCGTATATCTGAATTAGGGGCCAAGTTTCGGGATGTCACAGAGGAAATGGTAGAACTTCCATTATCTGTACAATGAGTCTTGTCCGAAGTCATGTTGAACAGACAAGAAATACACTATTGTTCGCAAGTTGTGCTAAAGAGGTCGCCACAAATGCACATGTTAATGTTGTTATGTCTGATAAAGCGTTGGTAAAGCATTGGCAGAGAGAATTGGCTAGAATGGAGAGTGAGCTGAGAAATCCAGGACAAGCCTCTGTTTCATCTGATTCTGCTATGCTGCTCCGAGAAAAGGATCTCCACATTGAGAAGGTGATGATTCCGCATTAGGGCTTTAACTATTGCATTTCATATTGCTTTGTTGCTTTTTTTCATATTCATTCCATTAAAGTTTTGCCATGATGTTGTCAACAGGCATCTACTTCAGAGCTGAAAACATACAAAACTTCACTATTTGTTTTAAATTTGGCATAGAAAATTGGATGACCAGTAGGTTTATGTGCAATTTCCTTTGCTGGGATAAGCAATAACTTCAGCTGGTGCCAAAATCAGTTATACTATGTGAAGAGAGCTTGTTCGAGATGGAATGGCTGAAGGAAGAATTTCGTACTTGAGGATAAATGCCTCTAACATTTTGCTTCACAAGATCGTAATCAATTGCCTTGGACCCAAGTCAACTTCGAAGACCGACGTCTCTAACTCAGAAGCAAAGCTCATGTATGCCATCAATGCTGGCAAGAAGTTCTCTCTGCCTCACACAATCATGTTTCACATGTACAGAACGATGATAAAAGACAAAGGGCAACTTCCATACTCAGCGCTTGTTACAAAGCTTTTCAGACGTTTCAATATTCAGCCTCCCAGGATTTTATGTGTTCGATCATGTGATCAAATGGTAGTGGGACTGAAAATGGTTTCCAAAAAGCGTTTGAAAGAGCTGGACAAGGCTTTGGAGCGATTGAAAGAGAAAAAGGAAGGAGCCCATGACAGCTCCATCCAAAAAAAGAAGAGCACTCGTTCTGGAGGATGAAGAGGATGAGGACGAAATTACCATTTCCGCTCTTGCACTGAGAAATCTTTAAAGTGCTATTCAAGAGACTGAGGAGAGAGAGGATCAAGACAGAGACGAAGAAGAGGAAAGGAGTGGAGAGAGAGAATCAATGCGAAAAGAAGCAAAGGAAGAAAGGATTGCAGAAGAAGAAGAAGGCAGAGGTGAACAGGCAGAAATAGAGCATGAAGCGTACTTCTCACCTCTTAAGGGCATTGAAACAGGGGGAGTTGCAGAGAAAAGAGGTACATCTTCAATTGATGTTACTAGTGAAGGTGTTAGTCGCTCACTTGCATATCCAGAAGACATCTATGCCTCTCAATTCCCAGAGGAAGGTCATGAGGTTTCATCGCCAAATCTGAGTGATCATGCTGGCTTGCCATCATCTGCAAATACTCCTACTGATCATGTAGAAGCCAATACTCAGACTGAAAATTCAGCAGACTTTCGCAGAGTTCTTGATATTCTTATGGAGATGCGAGGCCAGATTTATGCCTTGGGATGCGAAGTTCAAAACTTGCAAAATGCAGGTCAAGCCTCTTCAGTTTCCTTGCATGATCAAATTCATGCCCTTGCTCTTCAAGTTCAAGCAAATGCCAAGAGTGAAGATGTGGCTCAACTAAAGAAGGATTTGAAGAAGCTGGAAGAGATTGTCCAATCAATGGGAGATTTCCAGCTCGTTCGTGTTCCTAGGAAACCTTAATTCCATTATCTTTTTATCTCTACCTTTTTTTTAGTGCTGACAAAAAGGGGGAGAGATGGTGCAGATTTGAGACTTGACTCTTGTTTGACCTTACTTTTTGAATGACTTTTTACTTTTGTTTGGTTGTTTAGTTGTGACTGAATTTGGATTGTTTGATTGTTTGTTGATTTTAACTTGACACTTGGTATTTCATGGCAAAGATAGTTATTTATTTACAGGACTAACCTGTTTCTTGTGGATGCAGATTTAATGCTGTCTTTACTAAGTCAATTATCTTTTGTGAGATATCCATGTTTGCTTGAGTCTTGTTTTGTAGGTCAAAAATATCCAAATTTGTAGGAAATTTTTGTCACCATCAAACAGGGGGAGATTGTTTGAGAAAACTTCTTTGCGTGTTTTGAAGCTGACAAAACATTTCCATCCATCTAATCTGAAGACTTGCAGACTCTTTAGTCAAAATCTGAAAACCGTTGAACCGCCATACTCAATATTCAAAGTCTATCATCATTGACAGTTTCTAGACCATCGAAGAAGACTTATCTAGAACTGAGTATTTTGTTAAGGATTTGATTCTATCGACTAAAGAAGATCTCTCGCTTGGATATAGCATCTTGGAATCTGTTATTCGTTTTGATTTCAATATGGGTAATTAGATCTGTTGATTGGGGAAGCATACTTGGAAGGTTCTACTTATGGAAACCTAGATCTTGATTGTATGGACGAGCAGGATTGGTGGGCTATCGTTATATTCCTTAAATAACTCGAAATCTCCCTAATTGATTCTGTCCAACGGGTAGATTGGAAGAACTCCTTTGGTAAGTGTCAACGGGTATGAAGGCATGGAGGGATATATAAAGAAGACGTTCTAGTTATTCGAGTGTGTGCGCGATAGAAGAATTCCAAAGTCTAAAACTCCTCGTTCTTTGTCAATTCAATTGTTGAGCGTAAACTTGTACTCAAAAGAGAGTTTATACTTTTGTAAGACCTTGAGGAAGTGTACCTGAGTCTCTACACTATTGAATCAAGGAATAACTATATTGTAACAACTCTTTTGATTCTTAGTGAAATTCAGCCGATGGGCTGTCAGTGCGGAAGAGTGGACGTAGGCTTGGATTAAACCAAACTACTATAAACCTTGTGTTCTTATTCTCTTCCTTAAGCTCTTTTACTTTGATTGTAATTCTATTTGATTATTAGAGTCTAATTTTCTTTTCATAATCTATTGCAAAACAGAGTTGGCTTAAAAGTAAAATTATATACTTTACTATACAAAATTTGTTTTAGCACCTATTCACCCCCTCTAGGTGCTCGTACTAGTTTTCACACTTGCTACAAAAGAGTTTATTGATCCACAGGGTAGATATAGGCATGTCCCTAAGATACCTGCCCGCACTGATATGGATGAGCATGGAAGACAGAAAAGAACTCTTGTTATTGAAGCTGTCCTAAATTGGCAATCATAGACTCTTTTGGCACACAACAATGCTTTCAAAACAATTGATTCCAAGATTGGGAATGTGCAACAAGACCTACGAAGAAGTCATGCCCCGAACCCCAAGCGCGTACCCATCCCTCTCTGGTCGATAATATCTTGCGACTTCCCAGGACGATACGCCAACCCTTTTGTTTTATTGCACATGCGGAAGCAGAAATATAATCTCCTGACAGTAATCATCTCGGGATAGAAAAGCAGGGCAATAGATTCAAAACAAACATGCTTTTATATTCACATAGAGTCATGTACAAGTCTATGGTCAAAAGACTACAAAAGTCTAGCCTTCCAAAAAGAAGCAGTCCTAGCCGACCCACACTTTCGATCACCTCCTCTCTGCTCCAAGTCCTCCACTCGATGACCCTGAAAATGTTGTCCCACAACAGGGTGAGATATAATCTCAGTGAGCCTAAGCTCTAAACCCCAATATACGCCCAGAAGCGTCCTAACTACGCAATCATATAAATAGCATAGAGGACTTACCTCGCCTCAATTCCACCCTGCAGGTCAATACAATTTATACATTATGCGTAAAATCGATACATCCAACAATTGAAACGCATCACTCAACTCAATAAATCACAGGGGTCCAGATTATAGGGCCAAATCGTTATGACACGTCCCATACCATGTTATACAATTTTGTCCCATAATCCGGCCAGAAAATAGTCGTGTGTGGGTACACGGTCAATTCGAGCCAGAAGATTGATACCTATCTTTTTCAAACCCCACTATTTGATATAGTACTTAAAATCTATTTTCGGTGTTAAAACTTGACACCCGGGATTTTTTTAAATAAATATCAAAATCCACAAATGTTGGAATTAAATACACAAAATTTCAATCAACACTCAATTTGCATAAACTAACACTCAATTGTAGAAATTAACCACACCATTGCAATCAGCACGAAATTCGGTCACCGGCTATCCCGCCCTAGAAATTAACCACACCATTAATAAATAATTAATTCAATTTAATTTCTAAAAATACTAACCTAGGCCAACGTTATCAAATTAAATACCAATACGGACCCGGAAAAATTCTCGAACCCTTTTGAATAAACAGTACAATTTATTTAGGCCTTAGCTAAACCATGCTAACCACCTAACATGCTCAATTAAATAATTAAATTTCTAATTTAGTCTAACTAACCACCTAATTCCTAATAAAAGAAATCTAAACACCCCTTAAACTTCATTAGCCTACTAAGCAGAGTTTAGAGTATAAACTCACTGGTTAATTGTGGAAACCGGTTCACCACGACGACAACGCGACGGTGACCGAAATCTAAATTTTCGGCGGCGTCGGCGGACACTCGAGCCGGGCCTAAAACGGGCCCAACAAATCTCAGCCCAACTGAGATTTGTTTTTAACTTGGGCTGGGCTTGACTTTGGGCTTGGGCTTGGCAATGGGCTGCTGCAGGTTGGGCTTCAAATGGCGGACATGAAATTCACTGGACTGGACTTGAAGACTGCAAAATGGGTCGAGGCTTCTGACTTCCCTGGGCCTTCGCTGTTGGAGAAGCTGGGGACGAAGGAGCAGCTTCGTGGATTGAAGATTGCTGGGCCGAATCTCGGCCAAAAGATGGACGAACTTGCAGGCGAAGGAGAGAGGAACGGCGGTGGGGTTTCCTGGCCGAAGATGGAGTAGTGGAGATAGGCGTGTGGACGTGGCTTCAGTTGCTGCACTCGGTGGCAAACTAAGGAGAGGGAGAGCTTGTGTTCTTGACCGATGATGGGGGCTTCACTGGCAGCTGAATTCACGTGGCAGTGAGAGACATGGACAAGGAGAGATTTCGGTGGAGGATGAGGGATTGACCGCGTGGCTTCAATTTGAGGCTTCGTGGGCTTCGCTTGGAGAATTCTGCTGGAGTTGACCAAGGGAAACCAAAAAAAAAAAATGGTGGAGCAACTGGCGTGAGATGAGCACTGGGGTTCGAACGGTGGAGGAGAAGGGCAGCAAGAGAGAGAGAGAAGTTGCGGCGTCAAGAGGAAAAGGAAAATGAAAACAGAAGCTGCAGATGTTCTTCGAAGGAAAGAAAAGAGAGAAACCGACATGGAGAGAGAACGAACGGATGAGGGAGAGAGATAACGACAGATGGGTAGCTGGATAACCATGATGGAGAAGCCACTGATGGGGACACAAAGTCAAGGATTATCCAAATGAATTAATGCTTGGTCCCCCCCTAATACTTTCTTGAATTTAATTCCACAATTTAAACTAATTTGATACCAAAATGCAGCCCTTAGTCTAAGCTCCGAATTTCCTCAATTTCTCCACGAAATTTCTCCATTCAACATCCGATTCGATAAAGGAGAGAGTCCATAAAAATTTCCTATAAGTCTCTATCGCCCCATTGATCGATATAGAAGCCAAAATCCCATTCGATTTAGCCTAATCGATTTTCCGCTAATTACTGAAATGTCTAAAACGATTTTCTGCAAAAATCCTGGAATCTCTGAAAAATCTTCGGAGGATGAGTCGATGTTCCTCAAATAGCTCGTGACACCACAAAACTTTCAATTTCTGAAATCGGGTTCAAATTCGTTGTTAATTTCAATCCGGCGCGCTTTTAGCGTGACCTAGCCCACAGGATAGTTTTTAGGAATTTTTAATGCAATCGATCCGTGATTGAATTATCTTGAGTCACAATGTACATCTTCAACACATTGGCGAATCTCGATTGTAGTAAAAATCTCAAGGTTTCAAATATGGACACAGGGTACCCAAAATGATTAGAAAATCAATTTAGTGCCGATCGATGAGAATTTTGTAATCAGGTGGAATCACCCACATTTTGATCACCCATCTCAGTCGAATCGACCTATCTTTGATCTCTGATCGATTTTTAATTGTGCCGTAATGACCCTTGCAAATTAGCACGGTCGAGCAGTCAAGTCCTGATCAAATTCTCAAATCTTTTGCATTAAAATCCCTTAAGAATTTCCTAGATAGTCTAGTTATCTCTTGAGTAATCGGCTCAGAGAATAGCATTATAGACGTGTCGATGAAAGGCCTAATTTATTCAATTGAAATCAGATTTGAAAAATCAGGATGTCACAACTCTTCCCCTCTTATGAAAATTTCGTCCTCAAAATTTAAATCATTACAAGACTTGATCAAAAAGGTGGGGGTACAATTCTCTCATTGACTCCTCAGTCTCCCATGTCGCTCCTTCTGTACCGTAGTGTTGCCAAACCACTTTAACTAACGGGATGGTCTTGGTGTGCAGGACCTGTTCCTTGCAATCCACAATATGAACCGGGCTTTCCACGTACGACACTCTGTCGTCCATGTCCAATTTCTCAAAATTAAGCACGTGGGTCGGGTCAGGCTCATACTTCCTTAATATCGACACGTGAAAGATGTCATGCACTTGCGCTAGTCTCAGCGGTAATGCAAGACGATGCGCTAGGATCCCGATTCTTTCAAGAATCTCAAATGGGTCTACATACCTTGGACTCAGTTTTCCTTTCTTGCCAAAGTGCGAAGTACCTCTCATTGGTGACACTTTCAGAAAAATGTGATCACCAACTTGAAATTCCAATGGTCTCCGGTGCTTATCTGCGTAACTTTTCTAGTGGCTCAGAGTGGTCTTTAATATGACCCTCATAACGGCAACTGCATCCACTGACTACTGAACCAACTTTGGGCCTATGATTTTTTATTCCTCGACTTCATCCCAACACACTGGTGTTCTGTTGTGGCACCCCCGATTCTCCTGAGGTTGCCATAGGTGATCTCTCTTACCACTCGATCTTATATAACTTCACAGACCGATACTCTTTGACTAGGGATAATTTTTTTTTTGAAAGCGATCCCAACGCAACTTATTAGCGGAAGCATAAACAAGTCTCACCATCTCTCCTTCCAATAACCATAATGCAATGCACACCAACTACGCACCATAAGAAAAGATAATGCTGATTCACTCTTATTTATATTTTTCATGATGGACATCAAGGTCGATACAACAAAAAGCCAAGATTTTAACTACACTCGGCTACCACCCCAAAAAGGACTCGATTCTATATCAAACATGTACCACCCTCCACCAACGAGCATCGGCTATCTCCAAAAAGTGTCAGCTCAAACAGCTATACGCGCCATCTTACCCAATCCAGTGCATCGGGTGGCGATGGCAATAACATCCCTAACATCGTTCCATCGTGTCGGACATGGACAGATAAAAACTCCTGGATAACCGGGCCATCAGCTCGACCCACGTCGTATGTCACCAGGACATGGACACGAACAAAACTAAACCAAGAGCACCGACACAGACATGCTCAGTACACTCCACATCCACATTAGTAGATATGCCATAGTAAGTATTGCGTGCAACCGGCAGCAAAGACATATTTCTAATCTGAAATGTTATTCCCCAAAAGGGTGAGTACAACCACTCAGTAGTAAAGATCCACCACACTACTCAATGCATCAAATAAAACAATCAAGAATAAAATACATATCATTTATGCATATCAAGTATACCTTACCTTGCAACCATACATATATCACCATGCCACAAGTGCACATATCACCATGCACTCATCATCAAGCATTCATGCATACCCATGCCATATGTGCATATACCACCATGCACTCATCATCAAGCATTCATGCATACTCATGCACATGATACAATCTCAATTTTTATCCTTCTAGAGACCAGTGTTTTCATCCCACAATTTATCGCTCGTATCCATCTTGGCATCACGAGAAACCTCCGGCACACACCTCTGGGCATTCGGCACACACACTCCGGGCATCTCGTGTCCCAACTAGCATCACGAGGTATCCCCCCCGGCACACACCTCCAAGGCTTCCGGCACCCCCACATTCTGGGCATCTCGAAACTCCCGAGGACATCCGGCACACACCTCCGGGCATCCTCATTTATCACAATTCATGTTCACAATTGTGTCTCAATATTAACATGTTACATGATGTGATGGCAACAAAGTCAATTTCAGCCTTTGATTTTATATGTAATGCCATATATCATCACATATGCATCAAGATCAATTACTATTATTTGAGAAAACAGAATGCATTCTTTTTAATTTACATTTCCTAAAATTTAGTAATTGTCTCTAATAATTTCTAAGAATTTAGTACATCACAAACAAACTCTAGGGGCATTTATCTCATGAAAAACACAACACCACCAGAATTTCATACAAAACAGGATAGTCCATACATCACAGCTTTTGAAATTTGCACAATTCAGCTAGTATTGTTTTAGAAAACATTTTCATTAAATACCCAAATGACATTCAAAAACTATGAAATTTGAAAATGTGATAGACAAGACATAAAGGCAGATACTTCATGAAGAACACTACACCAAAATATCCCCATATAGTTCAATACAGACCACGCATCACCGCACTGCTAATTCCGTTCGTTCTACTTGCACAGTTTTTGAAACATTTTAGGTTAAATAGGCAAATGAACTTCAAAAATTATGAAACTTGAATATGTTAAACCTCAGGATGTCCTTTACATCTTTTGTTAAGAAATCAAAGTGAAATTTCAACAAAAAGATCGCCTTACAGTTCATGCATTCATCACGGGTGGGTACCAAAATCTACAGATCCAGTCTTTCCAAAGAATAACGATTTCACCCACTTATACTTGTTTTTTTTGTCCCAAATTTGAGTATGTTATACTCCAAGAAGTCCTTTACAACTTTCATTTAGAGATCAAAGCCAAAATTTAACTATAACATCACATGCAAGTCACTAGAACATCCAAGGTCGAGCTGTTTTTCTCAAGAACGGTACACTAGACTAGAGCACCACTCTTATAACTTCAATTTTTCACATACTATACACCCGAAATTGTTACCATTCAATCGCACACACTAAGCACAGCATGCAAGAGTAGATCAAAGGATCCCACTTGCCTCTAGACTGAGCAAACGGCGAGCACAACGGCGAGACACAGCGGCGACGGACGACGGTGAGCAAGGTAGATGATCGACGGATGGCCCTCCTCCTTCCTCTCTTCCTTTCTTTCTTTCTTCCTTTATTCCTTCTCTTTCTCTCTCTCTCTCTCTCTCTCTCTCTCTCTCTCTCTCTCTCTCTCTCTCTCTCTCACCCTCCTCTCTCTCTCCCTCTCTCTCGCTTAAACTGGCCACCCTTTTCCCCCTAATTTCCTTCCCTTCATCATTAGCCATCATCACCTTTTGCATGGGGTAACACTTGGCTATCACCATGGGACAAATGGGGGAGGCATGCAAACCGGACTCCCCCTCTCTCCTTCGTGCGACAACAGCCCTTCATGGGCTTATGGGCCGGCCATTAAGGCCCATCTTAGGCCCAACACTCTTGGGCCTAAGACCCAAGCTTAAATAAATTCAGAATTTACCCTTTTAAAAACTAACTAAATCCCTATTAAATCAAAGTACTTAAATTACAAATTTAAATGGCGATAATACTTTGTAACATAGATTAATAAAGTCCAACTTATAAAATTCATGGCCAAAAAAAATAATTTCCTCATCAAATAAATCTGGATATCACATGGGCATGGAACATGTTTCCAACAAAATATTCACCCATTAGGTGCTCGGCCATTAATTCTATTACACTTCTTTGGTCTAAAGACCATAACATAGATCAATGATGTGTCCATCGCCCTTCCAAAGGTTATAAGTCATCTAGAGGTTGCCACGGAGTTTTAGGATGCCACATCTGCACGCTCTGCCATACAATGCTTCACAAGGAGCCATCTGAGATAGCTAGTATAAGCACCTAGAGGGGGGTGAATAGGTGCACAAATAATTTCTCGAGATACGGAAGCGATTCTAGGCAAATGATAGAAAGGGAGTTCTCTTTTGATTAACAAAATGAAGTACGATCAAAGTAAAGTAAAGAGTAGGGAAGAGAAAATTGAACACGAGGTTTATAGTGGTTTGGCTTATTCCAAGCCTACGTCCACTCTTCCGCACTGACAGCCCACCGGCTGGATTTCACTATGAACAAAAGAGAAGTTACAGCACAGCTTTTCCTTGATTCCACAGTGTAGATGTTCTACCACACTTCCTCAAGTTTTCTCACAAATATAGACTCTCTTTTGCGTACAAGATTTCGCTCAAAGGAATTGACTAAACAACAAGGAGCTTCAGACTTTGGAATTCTTCTATCGCGCACACCTCGAACAACTTAGAACGTCTTCCTTATATACTCCTTCATGCCATCATACCCGTTGGCACTTACCAAATGAATTCCTCCAATCTACCCGTTGGACGGAATCAATTAGGAAGATCATTCGAGCTATTAAAGGAACATGTCGATAGCCCATCAATCATGTTTGCCCATATAATCAGGATCTCGGTTTCCATAAGTAGAACCTTCCAAGAATATTTTGCCAATCATCGGATCCTTAATCTTCGAATCAATCTCGATCAATCAAAGGATTCCGTTATGTCATATCCAGCCAAGAGATCTTCTCCAGTCGATAAGGTCATATCCTTAATGAAACATCCAGTTCTGGATAGCCTTTCTTCAACGGATTAGAGACTGTCAATGAGGATAGACTTTGAGTCTTGAGTCTGGCTGTCCGGAGATCTTCAGACTTTAAATAGCAGAGTCTGCAAACCTTCAAACTAGACTGATGGAAACGTTTTGTCAGCTTCAAAACACTTCAAGAAGATTTCTCCAACAATCTCCCCCTTTTTGATGGTGACAAAACTTTCCTGTAGATTTGGACAACTTTGACCTGCAAAACATTTCTCAAACACATATGCATATCTTATAGAGATAAATGGCTAAATGAATAACATTAGAATTTGCAACCACAGAAAATATATTAGTCTAGTATGCGATAAAGTCATCCATAAGATATCAATAGTAGTTAATATAAGCAGTCAAGTCCAAGTCAAGTTCAATTCTCATCCGAGACACAAAAATAAAGTCAAACAGAGTTAAACATCAAAACAATCTAATCTAAATGATTAAAAGTCAAAGTTTCAAATCTTGCATCTCTCCCCCTTTTTGTCAGCATTAAAAAGGTTGAGATGAAAATTGAATAAAGTCAAGATTGCTTGGGAACGCGAACAAGCTGGAAATCTCCCATAGACTAAACGATGCCTTCCATCCTTTTCAAGTCTTCCTTCAGTTGTGCAACCTCCTCACCCTTGGCATTGGCCTGAATCTGAACAGAGAGGGCTTGGATCTGATCATTCAATGAACCCGAAGAAGCTTGACCTACATTCTGCAAGTTTTGAACCTCGCATCCTAGATCATAAATTTGACCTCGCATCTCCAAGAGAATATCCATAATTCTGCGAAAATCTGCTGCATTATCAGTCTGAGTACTTGCTTCGGCACGATCTCATGGAGTAAATGCAGACGATGGTAGATCAGCATAATCACGCAGATTTGGTGATGAAACATCATGACCTTCCTCAGGAAATTGAGAGGCATAAATGTCCTCTGGATCTGCTGGAGAGCGACTGACTCCCTCACTTGTAGCAGGATATGAGGACTTTCCTCGTTTCTCTTGATCTCCCCCCGTTTTCATGCCTTCAGGTGGAGAAGAGTGTCCCTCAGGTCTTCCTTCTTCTTGATCTCTTTTCTCTTCTTCTTCTTTCTCAACTCTTTCCTTCTTAGCATCTCTTTCTTCTTCTCCCTTCTCCTCTACTTCTTTCTCCTCTGCTTCTTTCGTCCTTTGTTCTGATTCTTTCTCTGGAACAGAACGACTCAGATTCTTCAAAGCCATTATAGAAATGGTGATGTTTTCCTCATCATCTTCATCTTCAACGATGAGAGCTCTTCCCTTTCCTTTTTGATGAAGAAGAGGTTTGATGAGTTTTGACTGGAGTCTTCTCCTTGAATTTCTCCAACGCCTTGCTTAGTTCCTTCAGACGCATTTTGGTCACCATTTTCAGTCCTACCACCATATGATCGCACGATCGAGCACAAAAAATTTGCGGAGGCTGAATATTCAGATGTCTGAATAACTTCGTCACAAGACCTGGATAAGGAAGTTAACCTCTGTCCTTCACCACTGCTCTATACATGTGGAACATAACAGTGTGAGGAAGAGAAAACCTTTTCCCAATGATGATGGCATACATCAGCTTTGCCTCTGAACTTGAAACATCAGTCTTGGAAGTTGATTTCGGTCTGAGGCAATTGATCACAATCTTGTGAAGCAAAATGTTGAATACACTCATCCTTAAGTAGGAAATCTCTTCCTCTATTCTCCTGTCCTTAACAAGTTCCAATGTAGCACGAGCAATAGAAACTTTGATCGGTTGATATCTTCCTCTCTCAACCCCTAACACATCTGCTAGCATATCCATATCCACTACAAAGTCTAGATCTTTGACACTGAAAGAGAATCTATTCACATCTAGAAAACTAAGATTCGTATAGAAATAAGCTTCTGTGGTGTCAGAACAGAACTTTTCAAGTTGAAGATAACCGAACTTTCTCTCAAGTTCACATTCACAACATCCAGAAAATCAAAATCCACACTCCTAGGGTTTATCACCTCACGCTTCAGCAATTTTGAGTATAGATCCTTCTGTTCCTTCGATCTGAACAACTCTCCCATTTTTCCTCGATTTTCCTCCACAACACCCATTCTCAGTTGAAATTGGCTGTACAATTTGTCATCATCATTCCCATCTATCGGATTAACTCCCCAATCACGAGGATCACTTGGGATATTCGCAAGGGTTTCTTTTGCCACCCCTTTACGAGCAATTCCCAAACTTTCCATTTTTCGCAAAAAGATATATTCATTTCCATATCCTTTGTCCTTAAGAAAATCATCGACATAGTTCAATGGAGTACCAATCCCTTTTAAAGCACGATACAACTTATAAATAAAAGCGGGCTTTTGAAATCTTACAGGATCTGCATCCTCAATGATTTCTTCCTCTTGTTGATGTTCAACACCTTGAGGACTAGATGGAGGAGAATGACGCTGCTGAGAATGTTGTGGGCTCTGCTGCTGATTTGGAGACACTTCTTCTTCGATGAGATCGAAGTGCGTAGGTCTCTCACTCATTCGCCGTGGTCCCCTGCTTGCGATTCTCGAAGACTTTCTTGAAGACGACATCTTTATCAGTTTTTTAGAAGATTCATTGCTTGACTTTCCCAAGAAAGATGACAACTTTTTCGAAGATTAAACAAGGGAAGAAAACAGGAATGGAAGATTGATGCTTTCTTAGGGTTTTTTGAGAGTAAAGTGAAGAAGAATCAACAGTGCATAATCGGTTAAAAAGAGAGGTATACGGATCGTCATAAAGGAAAATAAAAATATGCCTTTTCAAAATAACTGCATTTTTCGCGAAAATAGTCATTTAAAAAAATAACTTCTTTTTCGATAAGGAAACGTTGCAATAATTACGTCGATTAAAGATATCAAAAATAAAACACAGTTGATGATCATACCTTTTCAAGATGAGATTCGAGAGAGAGAGAACAACTTACAGTCAAGGTCTTGTATGTCTAAGTCTGAGAGTCTCTAGACTTTGATTTCCTCATACCTCAAAATGTTGAGTCTGGAACGGATGGTTTCAAATTGATTTTTCTCCAAAGGCTTTGTGAATATATCCGCCAGTTGATTCTTTGAATCAACAAATTGAATTGAAACTTCTCCATTTTGAACATGATCTTTAATGAAGTGATGTCGAATCTCTATATGCTTTGCTCTTGAGTGAAGAATTGGATTTTTGGTAAGATTGATTGCACTGGTGTTGTCGCAATTAATCTCTATGCATGAATCTTCAATTCCAAAGTCTCTTAGCTGTTGTTTTATCCACAGAATTTATGAAGAACTTCCGAGAGCTACATACTCTGCTTCTGATGTAGAGAGAGCTACTGTACTCTACTTCCTTGAAAACCAAAACACTGTCCTGCCTCCAAGTAGTTGACAGGTACCCGAGGTGCTCTTTCTATTAACTCTACATCCGGCAAGGTCTGCGTCTGAGTATCCAAGAAGAGTAAAGTCTCCCCTTTTTGGATACCAGAGACCAAAGCTTGAAGTTGATGAAATATATTTGATAATACGCTTTGCAGCATTTAAATGAGATTCTTTAGGGTCTGCTTGAAATCTGGCACAAATGCAAACACTAAACAAAATGTCAGGTCTAGAAGCAGTAAGATAAAGAAGTGAACCGATGATACTCCTGTATAACTTTTGGTCGACTTTCTTTCTTGCTTCATC
Source organism: Eucalyptus caleyi (assembly GCA_014182885.2). Taxonomy (NCBI): domain Eukaryota; kingdom Viridiplantae; phylum Streptophyta; class Magnoliopsida; order Myrtales; family Myrtaceae; genus Eucalyptus; species Eucalyptus caleyi. The sequence goes on from CM024475.2 coordinate 32,915,781, forward strand.
TTTGTCTATCTTCAAGGAACTTGACATTAGTATATCAACATTTTTGCAATTGTCCAGTCCAAACTTTTTGACAAGATCATTTGCATACTTTTCTTGATGAATAAAAGTACCTTCCTTCAGTTGTTTTACTTGAAGCCCGAGAAAGATGGTTAACTCACCCATCATGCTCATTTCAAATTCATCCTGCATAGTCTTAGAGAATTTCTTGCACAGACTTTCATTAGAGGATTCAAAGATAATATCATCGACATATATTTGAACAAGCAGAAAACTTTTGTTTTCTCTTTTAATAAAAAGAGTAGTGTCTACTTTACCTTTAACAAAACCATTTTGAATTAAAAACTTACTCAGTCTGTCGTACCAAGCTCGAGGTACTTGTTTGAAGCCATATAAGGCCTTTTTGAGTCTGAATACTGAGTCTGGTTTCCTTGGGTCTTCAAACCCAGGTGGTTGTTCCACATAAACTTCCTCATGGATGAATCCATTTAGGAAGGCACTTTTGACATCCATTTGGAATAACCTGAAATTCTTATGACAAGCAAATGCAAGTAATAAATGAATTGCTTCTAACCTTGCTACCGGTGCGTAAGTCTCGTCATAGTCGATCCCTTCTTCTTGCGTGTATCCCTTGGCCACGAGTCTTGCCTTGTTTCTTATGACTTTTTCCTTTCTCGTCCATCTTGTTCCCGAAAACCCATTTAGCTCCAACAAATGATTTACCTTTTGGTTTAAGAGTCAACTCCCAGACATCATTAATTCTGAATTGTCTAAGTTCTTCTTGCATAGCTTCAATCCAGCTTTCATCGGATAAAGCTTCATCTATGCTTTTGGGTTCTATTTCAAAAATAAGAGCCACAGCACTAGACTCTTCGCGCCTTTTGGATCTTGTGCGAATTCCTTCATTGATGTCGCCAATAATAAGATCTTTGGGATATTTGGACTTATGTTTCCAGTTCTTTGGTTAATTTGTCGATTGATGGTCACTTCCTTCACTTGAATCTTCAACGAGTCACTTGTTGCTTTGGTCCTTCAAAGTCCGAGCTGCTTCTTGAGATTTAGACTTTGTAGAGTGGAGCAGGTTTAGTCTCTTCAAGATGAGTCTGGATAGATTCATTTTGTATAGAATCTTGGAATTTGACATTCATTGATTCTTTCACAGTTTGAGTCTTCTTGTTGTAGACTCTGTACGCTTTGCTTGTGGTTGAATATCCAAGGAAGATGCCTTCATCTGACTTTTCTTCAAACTTACCAACTCGATCATTTGCATTTTTAAGTATGAAACATTTGCATCAGAATACATGAAAATATGAAACAATAGGCTTCTTTTCTTTGAATAGTTCATAGGGGGTTTTCTCAAGAATAAGCCTTAGAAAAACTCTATTGATAATATAACATGATGTTGAAACTACTTCAGTCAAAAATCGTGAAGAGATATTGCTTTCAATTAAAAGAGTTCTAGCCATTTCTTGAAGAGATCTATTCTTCCTTTCCACAACTCCGTTTTACTTTGGAGTATATGGAGAGGAGAACAAGTGCTGAAAGCCAGATTCATCACAAAATTTCGTAAAATCTTGATTTTCAAATTCACCTCCATGGTCTGTTTTTATACTTGAAATAACATACCCCTTTTCATTTTGAACCTTCTTAGCAAATTTTTCAAAGTAAGAGAAGGTTTCATACTTACTTGCCAAGAAATATACCCAAGTAAATCGTGAGTAGTCATCCACAATTACTAGGCAATATTTCTTACCTCCAATGCTTTGTGTTCTGGTTGGTCCAAAGAGATCCATATGCAAAAGCTGCAGTACACGGTCAGTGGAAACTTGATTTATTGGTTTAAAGGAATTTCTTACATGTTTTCCTAATATACATGGTGTACATAGATCAGTCTTTTGGTATGATAAATTGGGTAGACCACGAACAAGCTTCTTTGCTGAGATTTTGGCTATCTGCTTCAAGCTTTTTGTGCCATAAGCTTGCTTCGTCTTGGATTGAAATTAGACATTGCAATTCATCTGGTTTCACGTCCAAGGGGTAGATATTTCCATGTCTTCGACCCATAAATGACTGAGTAGAGTCTTTACTGGTTCCCGAACATATACCCTCTTGGAAGTAGATTTTGAAACCGGCATCACACAGCTGACTGACACTAAGCAAATTGTAGTTGAGCCATTCAACTAAAGAAACATTGCTTATTGTGAGGTTCCCAATCTTTACAGTTTCAAATCCCACAATTTTTCCTTTGCTGTTTCCTGCAAATGAGACTTTTCCACCATTCACTTGAACAAGCTTTACGAAGCAATTTGAATCTCCTGTCATATGTCTTGAGCATCCACTATCCAGATACCATTTTACCTTTTTCTTAATAGTGACCTGCATTTAAAAAGAGACTCAAACTTTCTTTGGTACCCATATTTTCTTGGGTCCATTTGAGTTAGTATGATATGCGGTTTTTGCCCAAACTTTCTTGACAGGTTTCCAAACCATAGGACATTCTTTTTCAAAATGATCTACACTATTGCACTTTGAACATCTGAGAGCATTGCGACCTACTGGTTTTACAAAGATTCTTTTAAAATGATTTTTGTAGGCATCTCTTGTGGGTCTTTGCTTAATTCTTTCTTTCACTTTTGGAAAATCAATTAAAGGAATGGTTTCAGCAGTCATTCCCAAACCAAATTTATTGAAATAAGGTCTTTGAACAGAAAGTATTTTTTCCAGTTTTTTAGATCCTAAAGAAAATCTTTTGAAATGTTTGAGATATCATTTTTCAAGAATGCATTTTCTTTTAAAAGATTATCTTCACTTTCTTTAAGAGAAGAAACATTCTTGTCTAAGCATTTCACTTTTTCTTCCAAAACATTTTCTTGTTGTTTTAGAGCAGAATTTTCCTTTTTGAGTTCGGAAATTCTTTTAAGAGAAGTCTTAAGACTAAAACACAATTCATCAATGTATTTTGAAACATTAATAGGGATTTTGAAGTTACTAACCTCAAATTCACTTTCTGAATCTGAATCTGTCTCGGAGTTCGAATCTGAATCCGATTGTGCCATTAGACACATGTTGGCATAATCATCATCACTTTCTTCACACTCTGTATCACTCCAGGTTTCTGCTTTGAGAGCCTTTTGATACTTTTCAGTTTTTCCTTTCTTCTTCCTTAGAAGAGGACGGTTGGGTACGATGTGTCCCTTTTTCTTACATTCAAAGCAAGACTACATCTTTGTTTGATTCATCATCTTCAGCAGACTTGTCTGCATTTGCTTTTGAAAACTTTGTTTCTTTGAATTGAATCTTCTTCCTTTTTTCAGTTTTCTGAATCTTCTTATCATGAGAGCAAGCTCCTCATCATCCATATCGTCTTCATTTACATCAGAATCATCATTAGATTTTAATGCAATGGATTTCTTACCTTTAGGATCTTCGTCTTCATTGATTCGTTCCACTTCATAAGGCGAAGAGTCCCAACCAACTCATCAACAGAGACGGTGGCATGATTCTTTGGGTCTCTCTGATTAAGGTCTTTATGTGATTCCAATCCTTGGAGAGTCCACGCAGTAGCTTGTTTACTTTCATGGGATCAGAAATTGATTGATCTTGATTTTCAAGACCATTCACAATTTCTGTAAAACGACTAAACATGTCAGTTATAGATTCTCCCGATTTCATTCTGAAAGCTTCGTATTGACCGAGGAGAAGTTGATTCTAATCTCTTTCACTCGATCGGTTCCTTTATAGGTAAGATGTAATCTATCCCAGACTTCTTTAGCTGTAACACAAGAAGATATTATGTTATATTCAGTAGGTGATAAAGCATAATATAAAGAATAAATTGCTTTTGCATCAAGAGCTTGTCTCTTGATTATCTCTTCATGAGTCATTTCGCTAGACTCAACAGTATCTTTTCCTCTTTCTAAGACAGGTGCAACTTTAGGAATGATTACTTTTTCTACGACGTCCCATTCCAGAGGATCCTTTGATCTTAGGAACGCCTTCATCTTGTTTTTCCATATGTTGTAGTCCTTTCCATCAAACTAAGACGGTCTGGTATTGCTTTGCCCTTCCACCAGCCCTGGAGCTAACATACTAGCCATGGATCTTTAACTCTGAAGTAAAACACTTCAAACAAAGTGAGTACACGAGCTCTGATACCAATTGAGATAGCTAGTATAAGCACCTAGAGGGGGGTGAATAGGTGCACAAATAATTTCTCGAGATACGGAAGCGATTCTAGGCAAACGATAGAAAAGGAGTTCTCTTTTGATTAACAATATGAAGTACGATCAAAGTAAAGTAAAGAGTAGGGAAGAGAAAATTGAACAAAAGGTTTATAGTGGTTCGGCTTATTCCAAGCCTACGTCCACTCTTCCGCACTGACAGCCCACCGGCTGGATTTCATTATGAACAAAAGAGAAGTTACAGCACAGCTTTTCCTTGATTCCACAGTGTAGATGTTCTACCACACTTCCTCAAGGTTTCTCACAAATATAGACTCTCTTTTGCGTACAAGATTTCGCTCAAAGGAATTGACTAAACAATAAGGAGCTTTAGACTTTGGAATTCTTCTATCGTGCACACCTCGAACAACTTAGAACGTCTTTCTTATATACTCCTTCATGCCATCATACCCGTTGGCACTTACCAAAGGAATTCATCCAATCTACCCGTTGGACGGAATCAATTAGGAAGATCATTCGAGCTATTAAAGGAACATGTCGATAGCCCATCAATCATGTTCGCCCATACAATCAGGATCTCAGTTTCCATAAGTAGAACCTTCCAAGAATATTTTGCCAATCATCGGATCCTTAATCTTCGAATCAATCTCGATCAATCAAAGGATTCCATTATGTCATATCCAGCCAAGAGATCTTCTCCAGTCGATAAGGTCATATCCTTAATGAAACATCCAGTTCTGGATAGCCTTTCTTCAACGGATTAGAGATTGTCAATGAGGATAGACTTTGAGTCTTGAGTCTGGCTGTTCGGAGGTCTTCAGACTTTAAATAGCAGAGTTTGCAAACCTTCAGACTAGATTGATGGAAACGTTTTGTCAGCTTCAAAACACTTCAAGAAGATTTCTCCAACACCATCTGAACGCTCTACTGATAACTGTTATTGTAGGCAAATTCTACTAGATGAAATTGTTCTTCCCAACTCCCCTTAAAGTCCAGTACACAAGCTCTCAGCATATCGTCAAGAGTCTGAATTGTCCTCTTAGACTGACCATCCATCTAAGGATGATATGATGTACTATACTGAAGCTTTGTACCTAAAGCACTCTGTAAGCTTTTCCAAAAAGCAGCTATAAATCTTGGATCTCGATATGAGGTTATCGTAACTGGCACTCCATGTAGACGAACTATCTAACGCACATACAACTCTGCATGCCTGTCCAAATCAAGGTCCTTTCGTACTGCAATGAAGTGGGCCGACTTCTTCAGTGTGTCGATCACTACCTAAATAGAGTCATTACCTCTCTAACTCCTCTGTAAGCCTGTCATGAAGTCCATCGTGATATGTTTCCATTTCCATTTTGAGATCTCGAGAGGTTGCAGAAATTCTCCCGGCTTACAGTGCTATGCTTTCACTTGCTGACATGTCAGACACTTGGTGACATGCTTGGCGATGTCCGCCTTCATACCAAACCACCAATAGTGTTGATGCAGATCCTAATACATCTTGGTACTACTAGGGTGAATACTGTAACTACTACGATGTGCTTCCGACAAGATATCCTCTCTAAATTCTATATCATCAGGTACAATCAATCGTCCTTGGAACCTCAATGTTCCATCATCAGAAATCTGAAAGTCAGCTTTTCTCTTCTCGGTATCCTCTTGTAGGATCTTCTAAACGTCTGGATTTGTCGATTGAAGCGCCTTGATTCTGATCTGAACATTTGGCTCAATTTTGAAGGTGGCCTACCTCAAATTTGAAAATCGAATCTCGAGCCTTCTCGATTAAAGTCCATTCTTTGAGTACCATCTATGCAACTAAGGACTTTCGACTTAGTGCGTCTGTGACCTTGTTCGCTTTTCCGGGGTGATACAAAATATCACAATCATAGTCCTTCAGGAGTTCCATCCAGTGACGCTGTCTCATATTCAACTCCTTCTGTGAGAACAAATACTTGAGACTTTGATGGTTAGTGAAGATCTGGAACCTTTCTCCACACAAATAATGTCTCCAAATCTTTAAAGCAAAAATAATTGCTGCGAGTTTTGAGTCATGCGTTGGGTAATTCAGTTCATGAGATCTCAACTGACGGGATGCGTATGCAACAACTCTACCATGTTGCATCAGCACGCAACCCAATTTTTGAACGACGCATCACTATAGATCTTGTATCCTCCAGGGCCAGATGGTATGGTCAGCATAGGTGCGGTAGTCAGTTTTTTTCTTAAGCTCTTGAAAACTACACTCGCACTTGTCTGTCCACATGAACTTCTCTTCTTTCTTCAGTAGTCAAGTCAAGGGTGATGCCAATGTTGAAAACCCTTCCATAAACCGTCTATAATACCCTACTAAACTCAGAAAGCTTCTGATCTATGTCACTGTAGTCAATCTCGGCCAATTGATCACTGCTTCTATCTTGCTCGGGTCCACGGAGATTCATTCTCCTGAAATTACGTGACCTAGGAAAGCAACACGAGTCAATCAAAACTTGCACTTGCTAAGCTTAGCATACAACTCATGAGTCCTTAGAGTCTGCAGTACCAATCTCAAATATCCTTCATGCTCCTTTGGACTTCTAGAGTACACCAGAATGTCGTCAATGAAAACAATCACAAACGGATCCAGGTACTCTTTGAACACATGATTCATCATATCCCTGAAAGTAGCTGTGGTGTTCATAAGACCAAACGGCATTACAGTTAACTCATAATAGCCGTATTGAGTACGAAATGCTAGCTTCGATATATCTTCCTTTCTGATCCTCAGCTAATGATACCCCGTCCTCAAGTCAATCTTCAAAAATATCAACAATCCTTACAGTTGATCAAAGAAGTCATCGATTCTCAAGAGTAGATACTTGTTCTTTATCGTCACCTGATTGAGTTGTCGATAGTCGATGCACAAATGCAATAAACCATCTTTCTTCTTTACGCACAGAACTGGTGCTCCCCAAGGTGATGCACTGGGACGTATGAATCCCTTATCCAATAATTATTGCATCTGCATTTTCAGTTCTTTCGGCTCCGACAAAGCCATTCGATAAGGAGCCTTAGAAATTGGCTCTGTCCTGAGGCTAACTCAATCACAAACTCTATTTCTCTTTCTGACGGCAAACTTGACAATTCTTTTGGGAATACATCTGGAAATTCTTATACCACTGCAATGTCTTCAATCTTTAACTCCTCAGCTGTTGTATCCACGATAGTCGCCAGATAACCTTGACAACCCTTGTCTTACAACCGAGTTGCCTCTAGTGATGAGATCAAAGAAATCGAGGGTCCTTCTCTTCTCCCAATAAATTAGACACTTCCATGTGCTAATGGATTAAGCTGGATTAGTCCACAACAATGATTCATTACCACAGGATGCTCGATGAGCCCACTCTATTTACATATGATGCCAAAGTTATACCTTAGCAACTAGTCAAGTACAACTCTAGACAGTGGTTCTTCTCCTACAACCTTAACACAACAAATTAAAATTTCACAAACTTAATCCCCAAAACTCTACTGCACTACTCTGATAAAATCATCCCAAAAACATTCTTCCTCTAATCGGTGCATGGTCGATTCCATTCCTGTCCCTTTCACCATCCTAGTGGCATCTTGTCCACGGTAGCGGTGCTCGCATTCCCTTGGACCTATTCAGATAGTCCCTCACCTGATGGCCATGCTGACCATAAACAAGGTACGCTCCAATTATACCAGGACACTGGACTGATCCATGCTTCCTTCTTCAAACTCGGCACACATCTGTTGAGTCTTCTGTCTCCTGTCGGATGATGGCATGCACTCTTACTTGTACTGGGGTCTATCCCAAATACCCCTATGCGCTTTCTGTGGCGCATTCACTCTAGTCTATCTTATTGATGGCAGTGGCACTTGCCATCTCATCGATCTCCTGGGACGATTCCTGGCCGGGTGATCCTGTTGGTTGTACTCAAAATAAGCACTCGTTCCAGCAGGATACGGGGCTGATCCATGTCAGCTTCCGTTAGCGGACACTCGAGCCAAGCCTAAAACGGGCCCAACAAATCTCAGCCCAATTGAGATTTGTTTTTAACTTGGGCTGGGCTTGACTTCGGGCTTAGGCTTGGCAATGGGCTGCTGCAGGTTGGGCTTCAAGTGGCGGACATGAAATTCACTGGACTGGACTTGAAGACTGCAAAATGGGCCGAGGCTTCTGACTTCACTGGGCCTTCGCTGCTGGAGAAGCTAGGGACGAAGGAGCAGCTTCGTGGATTGAAGACTGCTAGGCCGAATCTCGGCCAAATGATGGACGAACTTGCGGGCGAAGGAGAGAGGAACGACGGTGGGGTTTCCTGGCCGAAGATGGAGTAGTGGAGATAGGCGCGTGGATGTGGCTTCGGTTGCTGCACTCGGTGGTCAACTAAGGAGAGGGAGAGCTTTGGTTGTTGATCAATGATGGGGGCTTCGCTAGCAGCTGATTTCGCGTGGCAGTGAGAGACACGGACAAGGAGAGATTTTGGCGGAGGAAGAGGGATTGACTGCGTGGCTTCAATTTGAGGCTTCGTGGGCTTCGCTTGGAGAATTCTACTGGAGTTGACCAAGGGAAACCAAAAAAAATGGTGGAGCAACTGGCGTGAGATGAGCGCTGGGGTTCGAACGGTGGAGGAGAAGGGCAGCAAGAGAGAGAGAGAAGCTGCGGCGTCAAGAGGAAAAGGAAAATGAAAACAGAAGCTGCAGACGGTCTTCGAAGGAAAGAAAATAGAGAAACCGACGTGGAGAGAGAACGAACGGATGAGGGAGAGAGATAACAACAGAAGGGCAGCTGAATAACCATGATGGAGAAGCCACTGATGGGGACACAAAGTCAAGGATTATCCAAATGAATTAATGCTTGGTCCCCCTAATACTTTCTTGAATTTAATTCCACAATTTAAACTAATTTGATACTAAAATGCAGCCCTTAGTCCAAGCTCCGAATTTCCTCAATTTCTCCACGAAATTTCTCCATTCGACATCCAATTTGATAAAGGAGAGAGTCCATAAAAATTTCCTATAAGTCTCTATCCCCCATTGATCGATATAGAAGCCAAAATCCCATTCGATTTGGCCTAATCGATTTTCCGCTAATTACTGAAATGTCTAAAACGATTTTCTGCAAAAATCCCGGAATCTCTGAAAAATCTTCGGAGGATGAGTTGACGTTCCTCAAATAGCTCGTGACACCATAAAACTTTTAATTTCTGAAATCGGGTTCAAATTTGCGGTTAATTTCCATCCGGCGTGCGGTTAGCGTGACCTAGCCCACCGGGTAGTTTTTAGGAATTTTTAGTGCAATTGACCCGTGATCAAATTATCTCAAGTCACAATGTACATCTTTGACACATTGGTGACTCTCGATTGTCGTGAAAATCTTAAGGTTTCAAATACGGACATAGGGTACCCAAAACGATAGAAAATCAATTTAGTGCCGATCGATGAGAATTTTGCAATTAGGAGGAATCACCCACATTTTGATCACCTATCTCAGTTGAATCATCCTGTCTCTAATCTTTGGTCATTTTTTAATTGTGCTGTAATGACCCTTGCAAATTAGCACGATCGAGCAATCGATTCCTGATCGAATTCTTAAGTCTTTTGCGTTAAAATCCCTTAATAATTTTGCCAGATAGTCTAGTATCTCTTGAGTGATTAGCTTAGAGAATAGCACTATAGACGCGTCGATGAAAGGCCCGATTTATTCAATTGAAATCAGATTTGAAAAATCAAGATGTCACAGAAGATATGATGAGACCACCAAGAAAATGCTTTCAGATTTCCAGAAGAGGTTCAATGCCTTAGAATTTGGACAACACTTGGGGTATCATTATCTTGAAAGTCCTAAGGCTGAAATAGACAAGCTCAGAAAGCAAATCCAAATCCTTGAAGAAGGAAGGCTTAACCCATTTCCAAACACTTTACGACCAGAGCCTCTGTCTCTCCCTTTTCCATCTTCGCAACCTCAGACGTCTATCTTTACTACTCTTACAGACATTCCTGTCGGACAAGATAAGATAGATGTGGCTGAGATGCTAAATCGTCTCAGGGAACTGGATCAAATAAGGAAAGAAAAGGGAAAGGAAAAGAAGACCGAAGAATCCTCGTTTGTTATGAGAGAAAGGCCAGATCAACTAATGTTGTCAAATCCGCTAGAATCTTTTCTCAGAGATCTGGGTAATCAGGAACCACAGCCTGATCATATTACTACACAGCCTCCACAACAGATTGATCCTGTCATTTCGACAGACCAGATTCTATTCCCAACAGAATCAGCCTTTCCAAACATTTTTGATACTGAATCAGAGTCGGTATCTCTTTCATCTTCATCATCTTTTTCAATCCCTTCCATTGATTCCTTTCCCATGGCACTAGTAATGTCATCAATATTCATGGCTGATCCTCCAGACCATGACATGGAATCAAACTCTTCTGAACCAGAAGTCGTCCAGCGTAACAATTTTTCCCAAAATGTGGTCACTTCATCAAAACAGTTTTTTACTATTAATGACATATCCTATCACAAATGGCCAGAAATACTTGAAGAATTTAATACTTGGTTAAATACCCAAGCCATTACCAACTAGGATAAGTATGATGTTCTTTTCAATTTTGTCACAAGATTCACAGGTAGCCTCAAATTTTGGTGGGCATCTGTGTTAGAACAAGACCGGCTTCACTTTTTGCTTACTCCAAACTTTTAGTATGCCATTACTCTTATGTACCACTTCTTTGTGGGAAAACTTGTTGACCTCATAGATCTTAAAAGAAGACAATTTTTCGAAAGAAAATGCTGCTCTCTTCAGAAAAAACATCTTGCTGCATTATCGAGAAATGCTTAAGCTCTTCTATCAAGTTGGAGCTGATGCAAATTTGAAGCATGTTTTCTTGACCTTCATTCCTAAAGAATTATCTCAAACAGTAGAGATAAACTTTCTCTCCAGGCAAAGGAGGATCCAGGATGTTACATTGGGAGAACTCCAACAAGAAATCCATTTGTGCTTAGAAAAATTGTGTATCAAGCGTCAAATGATCCAGACTTATGTCAATGACAACAGAGAACTTGATAGAGCCTGTTCTCACCAGAACCTAAAGATCAAATGCTCCAAGAAAGATTGTGATGGTTCTTGTGGAAAATCTTCCAAAAAAAAAAAGGAAACATTTCAAAAAGCTCTGGATAAACAGATCCAAGCATAGCTCCAAACATGGCTTCAAGCACTTCCAAAGAAAGAAGAAATGGCAATACCTACGAAAGAGGAAAGATTGCTCAGGCCACAAAAAGTCAAATCGATGCTTCATCTGCAACCAAAAAGGACATTTTGCCAAAAACTGTCCTCAAGCGAAAGAAGGTCAAAAGCATTTGATACATCATATAGAGAATGAGACTGGTATTTCTCTTGATAATGATGATATCAAATCTCTATTTTCTGCGGAGGAAGAACCATGTGAGAAAACTCTTTGTGTCATTCCTTATTATCAAACTCCCAGTGACACTAATTCGGATTAAGATCCTAAAGATATTTTCATATATCTCTCAACCCCTCAGAAGAAAGCATTGATATATTTTCAAGTCAAACCCATTGTCCCCATTTCCCTGTGAAAATATTCACTTCAAAGTATGCCAAGCCAATCACTATTATTGCTCTCATAGACACTGGAGCAGCTTCTTCAGTGTTAAACACTAAAGTGCTTCTTGAAGAATATTGGAATCCTTGTGTTCGATATTTCAACTCTGCTTCGGGAGATATTTTCTCTACAAATGTGAGAACCACTCCAATAACTACTCAGTTTTTTCCACAGTGTTCCATAACCACAAAAATCTTTGGCTCTAGTCTTCCCAACAAATATTTGATTATTGATTGGGATATTATGACTCAAATTTCTCAACTTCGCATCATTCCTAGAAAATGTCTTAAATATAAAGACCAATTCTCTAAATTTGTTAATATTTAGAGACTTTTTTCCATCCTTATGAGCCACCTGTTAGACCTAATAATGCAAAAGCTGTTGGAATCTTGTTAGAATCTCATTCTGAGTTTGCTAAGAAATGTTCTCACCCTTTATGGAAAAACCCAGAATTCTATGTTCGCCTCCCTTTCAAGAAAAATGAAGATATCAATCCAACCAAGGTGAGTCATATGGGAATGAATTCAGAACACCTGATTTTAGCTCAAACAGAATGCTCAGAACTATTGCAGCAAGGCCTTATTGAAACCTCCAATTCTCAATGGGCTTGTGAAGCTTTTTATGTCAACAAACGTGCTAAGCAAAATCAAGGCAAGATGAGATTGGTAATTAATTACCAGCCTCTTAAAATCTTTCTCTAAGATGACAAATTCCCTTTACCTTCCAGAAACTCTCTTTTTGCTGGATTATCCAAAGCCCAAATCTATTCCAAACTTGATCTTAAAGCTGAATTTTGGCAATTAGGCATTCATCCTGAATACAGACCCAAGATAGGGTTCTATATTCCAAACCAACATTTTCAATGGAAAGTTCTTCCTTTTGGTTTAAAGGTTGCACCACCCCTTTTTCAAAAGGCAATGTGCCAAATTTTCCAACCAATCCTATCAAGCACAGTAGTATATATCGATGATATCCTCTTCTACAGTCCTGATGAGTAGTCACACATAAATTGAGCAGTTTGCAGACATTGTGAAAAAGCATGGCATCATGCTTTCTCAGAGGAATATGAACATTGCTCAGACATAAATTGAATTTCTTGGTATGCATCTTAACAAAGGTACATACTATCCAGGGCCACATATTACTCAGGAATTGCTAAAAATTCCTAAAGAAAACTTCACAAGAAAGCAAGTTTAGCAATTTCTCGGGATAATTAATTATCTCAGAGATTTTGTTCAAAATATAGCAAAGCTGCTAATCCCATTACAGACAATGCTGAAAAAAAACCCCCCACCTTGGGGAAAATCTTAGACTAATGCAGTTGCTGAACTTAAGGAAATCATGCAGTCTCTTCCTCCTCTACAAATCCTATCAATAGGGAAGAGAATTCTCCAGAATGACGCCAATGATGAATACTAGGCTACCATTTTGTTTGAAGAAATTGATGGTAAGAGGCATCTGTGTGCCTACAAAAGTGGAAAATTTTCTCAAGCTGAAATGCATTATCATTCCACTTTTAAAGAAATCTTGGTGGTGAAAAATGGGATAAAAAAGTTTGAATTTCATCTCATTGGCCATCACTTCTTGGTCGAATTGGATATGGCATCTTTCTCTCAAATGACCAAATTCAAACAAAAGCAAGTTTCAAATTCTCAACTACTTCAATGGGCTGAATGGTTTTCAAAATACTCTTATGAGACCAAACATATTACTGGAGAGAACAATATGCTCGCTGACTTCTTGTCAAGGCCAAAAGCACCAACCGAAATCAACATGTATATCATGAGACATCCTTTCCATATGCGCCAACATGGTGAAAAGTATAAGATTGAGAAGATCAAAGACTGGCCAAGCTAGAGATATCCCTAGGAGATCACTGAGCAAATCCAGAATGACAGTCTTACTGAAAATCTGGATAAACTCATGTGGCAATGCCACACAGATTTGTTCAAATTCAATGGAGGTTCGATTCTTTATCCTTTTGGATTAAATGCAGATTATTCGTTTATACATCCTCTTATTTGGAAGGCAGATGATTTTCCTGATCAACTTCGATGGTTATTATGGTGCTTAACTAATAAGTACTTGATAGCTATTGAAATTCCAACCAGAGGATTCATTGCCAACCTCACCAGAATATTTGGACTAGGAAGAGGAAAAATTCAAAATGATAATGACAAAAATCTCTTAGATTTCCTCAACTGGTTTTATCCTCCAACTTATTGGAAATGGCTCTTGCAAAAAGAATTAAGAACCATGCAACCAAACCCTAAAGTCCACACCATTCTGTTCTTTCGGCGACCATGGCATTTTTTTCACAAATAATGGCAACATCATCAATGCCCCGTAGATTGTAGGAACCACATCCTACAAACCTTAGCTGGATAACAAACAAGCTTGGGTTCACAAATCTTATCCAGGACCTGTTGGATGCTATGAACACCAATACCGAGAACTCTATAGAATTTTGTGCCAAGAGAACAAGACTATTCCTGAAGATGCATGGAATTATAATATACCCACTACATGGGATCATTATGACCTAGCATCAGAAGCTAAGGAAGCACTCAAGGAATTCAGACAAGCAGCATCATCACAAGAACGAGAGATGGCAGACACCAATGACATTGCACAATCCTCTCAAGACCCCTATGCTAAATGGGGAGGCCCTCTTTCCCAAGACCCTTATGACCCAAGACCTTTGTCCTTATCTCAAGGCATGGACACATCCTTCTATGCACAACCATCCAATTGGCCTCAGCCAAGCATTCCTGCCGACACCGACAATGATAATACAGATTGGGCACAGGAAGAAGCGTCTGCATCTACATCATATCAGCTGAACTAGATCCTTTCTCTAGAAGATCTTGAAATACTTGAACAAAAATATGATGAACATCTTTTAGCAACAGTGCACAGCTTAGATGACTCAGACTATGGCTATAATGCTCATGACGGATGAGATCGCTGAACAAGACTAGTGTCCGTACAGTTTCATTGTAGCAAGTTACTGTTCACTTTTACTGTAGCAGTAGGCTAGGGAAATCACTGTTCAATATCACTATTCATACCATGCTAATAATTCTCTACCGAGATTTTCGGAAGCCTCTGTTTGTTTCGGGACCCGTGAGCTTGGTCCTTGTTTGTGTATGACCTCTTATTGCCTATAAAAGGCAAAGATGATGTAATGTGTTCGGCAGAGTCCCTGAAGTAAAGTGAGTGTTTTTGTGAAATTCTCTCTATGGCTTTCTAAACTCCTATTTCTTCTCCAGCCTGGTAGGATCCTCTGAGAAATATAGCTCGAATAGTTAGAAATGTTACCATCCTCATTCTATCTAGGTGTTTCTAGGCTCTGAATTAAAGGGCAGAGTGATTTTCTGCTAAAAGACTGTCCCCGAAGGGCTTGAACTGAGTTGTTCACCCAATATGGGAAGGCATACCTGCAGGAAACTGACTTGGTCCTCCCTGGTTCTAAGTCTAGGTCCATTCAATGGTATCAGAAGGCACGTGGGCTCGGAGACTTGGTACGTCATCCTGGAGAATACACGTGGGCTCGACAACTAGATATTCCATCGTGGGGAAAATATAGTATTGATTGAAATGACTAATGAATAGTTCGAATGACATGTAATTGACTAGGTCGATTGACCGAGATATCGATCTGTGATGTGATTGCTTGGGTGCATATTGAACTGTACTAATATGCAGGTGAAATCTGAGGCTAAGGTAAGTCCTCGAACCCATGAGTGCATAGGCAACTTGGATGGTGTATTGGCTTACTAATCAGGTCTTAGAGGGTAGAACTTGCTGAGACGTTGTCTCATTGGTTATTGAATAACCATTTCAGGTCATTGGATGCAGCAGACTTGGATTTTGAAGATCTCGAAAGTCTAGCACAGTCTGCTGAAGGCTCCGATTGAAGTGTGGAGGATGATGGAGAGGAGGACAGGGACCCATAGTTTGTAGAACCCCACTCTTGTTTGTAGACCTTGTTTTTAAACTGGCTTAAGTTGAATTTGACTTAATAGTTCACCTTGTATATATATGTGCACTGGTTTGCAATGTATATAAGAGTGAACGTTTTAAAGGTTTGAAATTTAGTCCTAATGTTCTATCCCAATGTTTTATTGTCTGGGGATAATTTATATGCTTCCACATGTGCATATGAAATAAATGGGTCGGCGATGCGTCCTGGGACGTCGCTATTAATCGAGCAAGCTAAGGGATGTGTGCGTACCTAAGGATTGCGGTGTGACAGACGTTGTGGGTTATTGCCCAAAGGTGCATAATGTTAGAAATGGTCCAATGGGACATGCTACGGTGAGAAAGATGAAGAAAATTTGCAATTGTGGAAAATATGCATTCTGTAGGTGAAGGTCAAAAAGGCCAGGCGAAGATATTGCTCTTAATATTTTCTGTTAAGTCTTAGGTTCCAAGTTAAATTACCAACTTATACACGAACTTTCAAGTGGATGACCTTGGTCAAGAGATGTCAATTGAGATGGAAATTGCATGTATTGTGCACTGAAGGATATACATATTAGTGGAACTAGTGGAATTCACCATCGGTACAAAATGAATTATAGACTTTCTAACACAGCAGTACTAAGGAAGAAGTTGGAGGATACACCTAGTTTATGTATGATAATTACACACAAGTACCTCCCTTTTCCATAGATAGTGAGAAAAACCTCAAAAAATATAAGAAACATCGAATTACAATATTAAAAATCTTAATGCGGAATCATCACCTTCTCAATTTGGAGATCCTTTTCTCAAAGCAGCACAGCAGTATCAGATGAAACAGACATTAGTCCTGGATTTCTCAGCTCACTCTCCAATCTAGCCAATTCTCTCTGTAAATACTTCTACAAAGCTTTATCAGACATAACAACATTGACATGTGCATTTGTGGCGACCTCTTTAGCACAACTAGCGAACAATAGTGTATTTCGTGACTGTTCAACATGACTTCGGGCGGGAATCGTTGTACAGATAATGAAAGTTCTAGCATTTCCTTCTAGTGATTATTGCAGAATACGAGTCAGTTTGGAATCTTGGAAAGGACTATGTCCATTTCTTCCCTTGCTGGAGCCATTCAAATAGTTCTTGATCAATAATCAAAAGTTCAAAATAAATCAACGGTAAATTGAAAGAAAAGAGAGCATAAGACTAAAATACTTCCACCAAATCCCAATTTCTCATAGGATCTTAATTTTAGTAACTTTTCTGTTCATACAATCAAAGATGAAAATTGGTGAAACATCACCACGGATGGTTTGCTTTGAATTTCTTTGAGTTTTTTTTTTTTTCCCTTTACTTTTCCTCCAAAACTTTGATAAAGAAAATAAAAGATACTTTAAGTTTAAAAAATATATATTAAAAAGAGTCTATATAACCACGCATGTCAATATTCATATGTTTTAAATTTAAGATGTTCAATGTGCAATAAAAGTCAAAATTCAAACGCTACAAGAAAAGGAAAACGTGAAAAAAGTCAAACTTGCTCCAAACAAACCTAAACAACTACTCGTCAGTCTCTTGAGTTGCTTTGAAACAGTTAATCTTCTTGATGCTAAAATTTGCATGGTAACCTATATGGAGCTGAAGGCTAAGAACTTAGTCGATAGCCTGGAAAACTAATCCCCTCCTCTCAAAATAACAATTTTCAGCTATGTATTGGACTTTATAACCGAGAAACCCAAACCAACCCCAACACCCCTAGGCGCCCCCACCACACCCCGCCCGCCCCCTGTGGCACCCCTCGAACGACCCCCGAACCATTAGGGTCGCCACAGTTCGATTACCATTCGCTCGACCTGATAATATGTCACTCTGATACCATTTCAATTGCAGCGGATCCATACAACCTCGGGATTTACATTTTTTTTTTTATCGGTCCCTTGCGCGATTCATATACCGGAAGCATATCCAACAACTCCCTTCCCTATATTCAGAAAACGATGCACACCAACTAAAAGCCGAACACTTTTATTTACTTAAACCAGATGTACATCATTCATCGGTACATCAAAATGCCATAGTTTTCTATACTTGGCTATACTTCAAAAGATGACCGACATCTCCTCCAACAGTCGTATACTTAAAATCCATCGAATCAGTGTCGGCGTCCAAAAGTTCCTTCCTTTGCTATCCTCGTCCTCACGATCATATCCAACCACTAGATCCATATACTGGTAGCAATGGCAGCAGATGTATCTTATCTAGTCTGAAATGTTAATCCCCAAACGGCGTGAGTACAACCACTCAGCAGTAAAGATCCTCCAAACTACTCATTACGTTGAATAGAACAATCAAGGCATCATAACAAAGCATCTATCATTTATGCATTTAAGCATAACTTACCTTACAGGCATACATATGTCATCATACCATATGTGCATATACCATCATGCACTCATCATCAAGCATTCATGCATATATCACCATGCCATTTGTGCACATACCACCATGCACTCATCATCAAGCATTCATGCATATATCACCATGCCATATGTGCATATACCAGCATGCACTCATCATCAAGCATTCATGCATATCCATGCCATATGCGTATATACCACCATGCAGTCATGCATATCTTGCCATGTCATCGTGCATATATCACCATGATTCGTATCATCCATGCTACCAAGCATGCACCACCATGAGATCCATTCAAGCCTTCATGATCGCATTCTCAATGTCAAATAGCATCAATTTATTTTCATAAGCAGATCATGCATCATGCCATATGCATACACCCATGCACATGATTCATGTTCAATTATTATATTTCATAAGGATCTCATCAATTTTTCTTCCCAGGGACCAATGTTTGCATTCCACAATTTATCGCTCGCATCCAACCTGGCATCGCAAGGAGCCTCCGGCACACACCTCCGGGCATCCGGCACACACCTCCAGGCATCTCATATCCCAACTAGCATCACGAGGAATCCCCTCGGCACACACCTCCAGAGCTTCCGGGATTATGTACCGACATACCACCAGGCACTCCTCATGGAATTACATACCATATACCACTGGGTATCTTGAAACTCCGGAGGACTCTTCGGAATTACGCCACTAGGCCACCGGGCATCCAGCACCCCCACATTCCGGGCATCCCGACACTCCCGGGGCATCGTTGGCTCACACCTCCATCGGCCTTCTCATCACCACAATGCATATTCCCATACATCTCATTTCCAATTTCACATTTGATGCAACAATGCCAATGATTTGACAACAGTCCTTTTTAAAATCATATAATATGCCTTGGGAAAAGTATCATTTGATGCAATGGTTTTGAAAACTTCATTGAGTTCATGAAAATCCATCAATCCTTTGATGTCATACGAAATATATGAATGTCATAATGTCATTGCACAAGTAATAATCCAAGATATCATGATTTACATAATGAATCCAATAAACAGTAAATAAAACAAATTCCAGCTTAAACAGAATGCGTGCTATTCATGAAAAATTCTAGAAAATTAGTAAACGATGGAAATAAATTCTGAAGATTTACCAAAATGTAGATTAGATCTAAGAAAACACATTTCGTGAAGAACACCATATCAAAAAGGCTTCACAGAATACGTACAGGTCCATGCATCACCGAAAAAGGATTTTAACATCATCCATGCACAGTTTTGAAAACAATTTCAATTAAACCCTTAAATAAACTTGGAAAATTCTGAAATTTGGACACGCTTTATTTAAGACCTAGAAGTACAAGTTTCATGAAGAAATTGTAGTCTAATTCGTTCTAGATTAAAAGATAAAATCGATTTACTTTTCCTATTCTCGGTATCGTTTTCCAGATCTACCCGTGTTGAAGAAAAATCGTTTCCTTGGTCATTACGGGTCCATTTACTCTGAAATTTCATTATTTTGTTCCTCAGAATATTAACTACAACTTTTATTAAGGACACATGATCAAATATTAACTGTATGATTTTATAAAAATTCCGAAAATATACTAGGTCGATGCAGCGTTTTTTCCCCAGATCCAGTTTCTTCAAAAGACAACGGTTTTACCGACCCATTTTCGTTCATTTCCTCTAAATTTTTATATGCTTTACCTCAAGAAATATACTACAAATTTTGTTAAGAAATAAAACTGAATTTTTAACAAGAAAGTTACTTTAAAGACCACGAAACACTGAAAGTCATCACGACGAATTCCAGATCTAGTCTCTCCAAAGGAAAATCGTTTCACCAAGAAATACTTGTTTTTTTTGTCTCAAATTTCAGTATGTTATTCTTCAAAATGCTCTCTACAAATTTCATGATGAGGTCGAAGTGAAATTCTAAATAAAAAGTCACATGCAACACATGAAATCACCAAGAGGTCAACAAAACAGTTTCCAGATCTAATGTTTTCGTAAAAAAAGGGTTTCACCCCACAATATTTGTCCATTTTGTCTCAAATTTTATTATGTTATACTTCAAGATGTTCTCTACAACTTTCATGAATAAGTCGAAACAATATTCCAACTAAAAGTCACATGCAACACACAAACTCGCGGACGGTCGGACTAGTCTTTCCGAAATCAGCATGCATGACCAACGAATCTCTCTTCAAAGCTCTGAAATCTCATCCCATCTACCACAACCAAGACTTACCATCTACTACACATACACACAGCAATGCAAAGAGTATGTTTTAGGACTTCACTTGCCTTAGATTCTAGCACAAAACAGCAGCAAACAGAGGCAAAGCAGCAACGAATGGCGGACGAACAGGTGGACGAACTCTCTTCCTCTCTTTCTCTCTTCCTCCCTTTCTCTCTTCTTTCTTTGGACGGTACTCTCTCTCTTCCCCCCCTTTTGGTCGAAATCCCCCTCCCCTTTTGCTCTTTGATTAACAATTAATCTCTATTTTTGCATGTAAGGGACAAGTGGAAGATGCATGGACAAGTGGCTTTAAATAATGAACAAGTGGAGGCAATTCAAAGACAAGTGTCTGTTGGGGTTTCATGAATCATGTATAAGAAAAATTAACGAAATGAACGCAGCAGAAACAAAGATATATTTTACACATGATTCTCCTAATGCGTTGTTCGTGCGTTTTAATCAAAAATCTAAACATAAAAGGGAGTTAAACAAAATACCTCTCGAAGCGCGCTTTGAAACGAGTCGGTTCGGATGTTCTACAGTTCAAGTCCCACAAGCGTCGGACCTCTAGTTCAGACACACCAACAACGAACGTCGAACAGAAAAGAGAACTTTCGGATATTCACCACTTCGATCATGCTAGCAATCACGTGGAAATAATCCGTCGTATTCTTGATGTATAATAGTCACGCCCCGAACGAAATAACGCTCTTCTTTCTTACGTCTCAAAGACACAAGAACACGCACACAATTTGCTCTCTCTTTTCAGCAAAGCATTTTCTCTCTAAAACCACAAACACACACCCACCTTTCTCTGTTTTCAACCCCTTAAAGTGTCGCCAAAAAAAAAAACCAACTCTTTAAAATAAAAATATAAACTGATCAGCAACGGTTGCTGATCGTCCCCACTCATGCACGAACAATCGTGCATGAGCGGTTGCTCATGCATGACTTCGTGCATGATGGTCAGCAACTGCTGACCGTTCATGCACGATTTCGTGGATGATGGTCAACGGTTGCTGACCATCCAAGTTTCATGCATGTGCTTCGTGCACATGCATGAAGCTTTATATATATTATTTTATTATTGGTTATTAAAAGGTATTAATTGATTAAATGAACAAATAATTAGTTAATCAATTCCTTTTAAAAATAAAAGACATAATCTTTATATGTACATAACAGCTTTAGGGCATATATCTAACAATCTCCCACTTGCACTAAAGCCAACTTGTTTGGTATGTTAACATATATCCACTTTGGGCATGCGTGTGCATCATATGCAAGTAGGCTCGTGACTATAATACAAATTAAATTAAATATCATTTAATTTAATTTCAAATCGACTTAATTCGATTGCAGTAATTGCAAACACATTTGCAATAATATTTCTCTCTTGTTCCACGTCATCCTAATTGTTTATGGTGTGTGACATCCCTAGGTTCATCACTAAGTTGGTAGTAAGACTTGTACTAACACATTAGTACTTCCAAAACAATTAATTGTCACGATTAATTTTTTAGGTCCTACAAGCCATGATTGACATCTAACAATATGTCATGGCTACCCAGATAGTGTGAAAACTTTAAGAACATAATGAACCTATCAGCTTTGGCTACAGTGTAATTCAATCCCTCTGTCTTAATATATCCCGATCAAACAAAGACCATGGAATATTTGTCAAGTCATTAATTCGATCATATGCACAAATCTAATTGACATGCATTTTATTCGAGACATAAACAATTTATTCTCGGTTACAACCCCGGTCGAGGATTTCAATGCATTGTCACAATTAGATTGCATAGGACATCATTATCATACCTTGCATATAACAAGGAGACAGATTCCATATTGCGCACACGTGTAACTTCATATATGAACAAACTATGACCATCAGGTATAGAGACGGATCAATGACCCAGCATTATGTTCACCTGTGAACCATAGTTGTTCAATTCATAATTCTCTTTACCCAGACGAGGTATAGAGATGATGTTCCTAACAGCATTCTTATAATGCAAACAGTTCTTTAAAACCAATAAATGTCTAGAAGGCAGACATAAATGAAAAGTCCTTATTTGCAGCAACTCTTGCTCCATTGGCAAACGTCAGGACAATCTCATTTCGCCCTAGCATCCTGCTTATTTCCAGATTCTACAAAGACATACAAATATGTGAAGTTGCAGTAGAATCTAGAACCCATGAGCTTGATTCAGCACTAACCATAAGATTAGTTTCAATAAGCATAGACACTATACCTTTATAAGGTTGGTTCTTGGGCTTGACCTTCAAGCTCGCGAGGTACCTCCTACAGTTCCTCCACCAGTGCCCTTTGACACCACAGTAATGACATTTCCCTTTATCAATCATGGGTTTTGGTTGCACAACAGGTTTGGCAGGCCTCTTCCATTTATTCTTCTTTAAAACAGTCTTGCCATTTGAAGAAGAAGCCTTAGCCATAGCCACTACATTTGGCCTCGTGTTATGCATTTCCTTCTCATAAACTACCAGCATGCTATGTAACTCAGCAAGAGTTTTCTCCATTTTATGCATGTGGAAGTTTTGGACAAAACCAGAGAATGAATCGGGTAAAGATTGGAGGATCAAATCCACAGCTAACTCATTGTCCATAACGAGATTCAGCCTAGCCAATTCTTTAATGTGCCAGATCATTTTCAAAGCATGATCATTAATAGATGATCCTTCAGCCATCCTCATACGGTACAATGCCTTAGATATCTCATATCTAGAGGTTCGACCATTCTCATCAAAGTATTCCTTTAAGTGCAAAATGATCGACCCAGCATCTTCCATAGATTCATACTTCTTCTGTAATTCATTGTTCATCGAAGCAAGCATATATGATCTAACTTTTAAGTCATCATCACGCCACTTATCATAAGTGACACGCTCCTCTTGGGTCCCACCCTCAGGAAAGGAGGTTGGCATCTTTTCATCAAGCATATACCCAATTTTTTTTTCTGAATTGAGAACAATTCTCAAATTCCTCACCCAGTCAGTGAAATTGGGTCCAGTCAAACAATTCTTGTCAAGTATAGAAGCGAGTGGGTTTGTGGTCACCATTTTTCAGAGTAATAATATATCTGTTGCAGAAAATAAATTGTTAGCCGTTGTACTTTTCATAATAACTATTTCATTTTGGTCTTTAAATGAAATAGATCCTCCCACTAAATTTATCTTCGAGGTAATCTTTGTTGGGTAAAGATTGAGATAGCTAGTATAAGCACCTAAAGGGAGGTGAATAGGTGCACAAACAATTTATCGAGATACGAAAGCAATTCTAGGCAACCGATAGAAAGGAAGTTCTCTATTGATTAACAAAATGAAGTACGATCAAAGTAAAGAAAGTAAGGAAGAGAAAATTGAACACAGGGTTTATAGTGGTTCGGCTTATTCCAAGCCTACGTCCACTCTTCCGCACTGACAGCCCACCGGCTGGATTTCACTATGAACAAAAGAGAAGTTACAGCACAGCTTTTCCTTGATTCCACAGTGTAGATGTTCTACCACACCTCCTCAAGGTTTCTCACAAATATAGACTCTCTTTTGTATACAAAGTTTCACTCAAAGGAATTGTCTAAACAACAGGAAGCTTCAGACTTTGGAATTCTTTTATCGCGCACACCTTGAACAACTTGGAATGTCTTCCTTATATATTCCTTTATGCCATCATACCCGTTGGCACTTACCAAAGGAATTCCTCCAATCTACCCGTTGGACGGAATCAATTAAGAAGATTATTCGAGCTATTAAAGGAACGTGTCGATAGTCCATCAATCTTGTTCGCCCATACAATCAGGATCTCGGTTTCCATAAGTAGAACCTTCCAAGAATATTTAGGCAATCATCGGATCCTTAATCTTCGAGTCAATCTCGATCAATCAAAGGATTCCGTTATGTCTTTTCCAGCCAAGAGATCTTCTCCAGTCGATAAGGTCATATCCTTAATGAAACATCCAGTTCTGGATAACCTTTCTTCAACGGATTAGAGACTGTCAATGATGATAGACTTTGAGTCTTGAGTCTGGCTGTCCGGAGGTCTTCAGACTTTAAATAGCAGAGTCTGCAAGCCTTCAGACTAGACTGATGGAAACGTTTTGTCAGCTTCAAAACACTTTAAGAAGATTTCTCCAACAAAGATTACTAGTGGGGATTGGAGTCCCACTAGCCCAAAGTCCACCTCACCTAACAGTTATTGATGTCATATGAACTTAGTGAGTGAACCAGCTTGTTCAACGCATCATATGCGAGTCTCAATCATAACTTCGGCCTCTAGACCATGAAAGCCTCACCTAACAGTTATTGGCATCATGATCATAGTTAAGTCTAGCCCATCGTCTCATGCAAGTATTGAAAACACAAATGATTCCCTCACCTAACAGTTATTAGAAATCATTTGGCTCCAACCCCACAGCATCATATGCATAATGGAGTGGTCCAATATTATAAATGATAATTAACCCCTATGTATCCATAACCGGTTAGTTAACCACTATAATATTGAATCAAACCACGACGATGGAAGGCCACGAGTCCGAAACCCGTTTCGACTTAATATTCTTTGTAAGGAGATTTGGGTCGTTATTAACAGTCTCACTTTGCACATTAACCGGTTTAACATGCATCATGTCATAAACACAATAAATAAATAGATATCACATAATATCTATCCTATGTGGTGATCATTGAATTATGATTCAATGAGTCTTGAGCCAAAAAGACCCATTTAGCCATTTTAATGTTTTAATAATATGGACCTACTCTTCACTTTTTCTTCAATTTTTGAACTCTTCAAAGACCGGGCCCAAAGAGCTCACCGGTTTAATGGCTCCTCCAATGGCTCCTCCTCTCTTGTAGTATTTACATCAATAATTGAAATACTAAACTATGCTAAAATTACATTTCATAAAAATAAATATAAAAGAAATGACGCAGCCTCCATTTAATAATTACATCCCCAAAAAGAATACTTGTAATCATCATACATTCATCCATACAATAATCACAACATTTAGGGATTTTTCCATGATCAACACCCTTCCTTACGAGCCATAAATTCAAAATTTAAAGCTCTAGAAGGCATGCATAAAATTCTGCATATCATTTGTAGAATATAAACACAAAATATAACAAGTTATGGATTTTTAATTCAAAATTGATTTAGTTCTAATTTTTGCTTAGTTGATTAAATTTATCACATAAATTAATCAACTTCTATAGGCCACATAAGAGTAAGAGAACCAATTCTCTTAACAAAAATAAATTGGCCATTAGAACGCAAAAATATATTTGAACTACAAATCAATTAAACGCACGAAAAACGCCTAAGGTTGGCTCTGATACCACTGTTGGGGTTTCATGAATCATGTATAAGAAAAATTAACGAAATGAACGCAGTGGAAACAAAGATATATTTTACACATGATTCTCCTAATGCGTTGTTCGTGCGTTTTAATCAAAAATCTAAACATAAAAGGGAGTTAAACGAAATACCTCTCGAAGCGCGCTTTGAAACGAGTCGGTTCGGATGTTCTACAGTTCAAGTCCCACAAGCGTCGGACCTCTAGTTCAGACACACCAACAACGAACGTCGAACAGAAGAGAGAACTTTCGGATATTCACCACTTCGATCGTGCTAAAAATCACGTGGAAATAATCCGTCATATTCTTAATGTATAATAGTCACGCCCCGAACGAAATAACGCTCTTCTTTCTTGCGTCTCAAAGACACAAGAACACGCACACAATTTGCTCTCTCTTTTCAGCAAAGCATTTTCTCTCTAAAACCACAAACGCACACCCACCTTTCTCTGTTTTCAACCCCTTAAAGTGTCGCCAAAAAAAAACCAACTCTTTAAAATAAAAAAGATAAATTGATCAACAACGGTTGCTGATCGATGGACGATCAGCAACCGTTGTTGATCGTCCCCACTCATGCACGAACAATCGTGCATGATGGTCAGCAACTGCTGAGCGTTCATGCACGATTTCGTGGATGATGGTCAGCGGTTGCTGACCATCCAAGTTTCATGCATGTGCTTCGTGCACATGCATGAAGCTTTATATATATTATTTTATTAATGGTTATTAAAAGGTATTAATTAATTAAATGAACAAATAATTAATTAATCAATTCCTTTTAAAAATAAAAGAAACATAATCTTTATATGTACATAACAGCTTTAGGGCATATATCTAACAGTGTCCACCATGCTTCACCTCCTTCATGCATTGGCTACCCCATGCGCTCCATGGGCCGGGCCTCTTGGCCCACTTTAGACCCAACACACTTGAGCTTGAGGTCCAAACTTAAATGGCCCATATTTATTTTTGATAATCCATCTTAATCCCACTTACACAAGGTACCAAATCACAAATTTAAATTGCCATAATACTTTGTAACATAGTTTAATAAAATCCAACTTATAAAATTCATGGCCAAAAACATAATTTCCTCATCAAATAAAATCCTTGGTCTCACATGGACGTAGGACGCGTTTCCAACAATATAATTATCCATTTATATAAATACCAGATCATTCTTATTCACTTGGCCATAAATCTTGAAATCGTAAATCAATAGACTCCTACTTATAAAACACATGGCCATGAGTTATTTTTGGGATGCCACACCCCCCAACAAAACCCCCTAAAACAAAAGGCCGATAGAACATATTCTTTTGGCCAATATCATGTCTAGTGAATTGGCCCAAGCATTTGGTACATGAAGTACTTGCCATTACGAGAGAAGAGCAAAGATAAACACATTGTCAGCTCTGTGAGCACTTGGTAGTCACAACAGGCAGGCAGACAAGCATAAATGGAACGAAACATGTGGGTGCTCATGCACTAAACCGGCGACGGGTAGCAATCACAAACCCTGATGAAGGATGAAAAGTGTAAACAGAGCTCAGTATCTGAATTTTACTGAAAGCAGGATAGGAAATAGAGTGCAATGGCATAATGGGATCCGTGGAGCCCGTCCTATTTTGTGGGAGAAGGCGTGGTTGTTCATGATGTTGTTATTCGTATATCATATGTCTATGCAGGTAAACTAGTATTATGTAAGAAATGGACCTCTGGCATAGAAAAGGCGTTGCAGTGGTGCTCTATGTTCATGTTGGTGCCTGGTCCAACAAAATTATAAGATCTCTAACATGAAGACAACGAAAAAAGGGCAGTTAGGCCAACCTCAGCTTGTGGATAACTGTTCCTAAAGTCAGCAAACTGCAATTTATGTGGCAGCCCTCTTCCAACCTTGCACTAGCTGATAATGACTGAGATGCATGCTCACTTCCAGCTAGATCCACGAAGTTCTGTAGCCAAAAGAAACTATTATATTCTCCTAGTAACTTTGTATAGGTTGAAGTGGAGTATGAATATTAATACCACAGTAGCAGCAAGAGTGCTTGAATTATCGTTCCCCAAGAACTCACAAGCCAAACTTTTAGTTGTCTCCAGCAGAAACAATGAGCAATAAATCTTTGACATTTTAGTAAAAATTTACCACAAAACAGAGAGAAATCACCATTACCAGTCTGAGAATCTAATGTGATCTTGAGCTAGCTTGATTAAGGCATGTCTCTCCAACCTGTCTTTGAGCTATGAAATCTAATGATCAACCTAAGCATTTTACTGTGCTGCTACATATAGTATGCAACCATGAAATTTATCCAACGCATGAGTGAATGAAGCCTTAGTCCTTACCTTCACAAACACAAAGAAGTTCTCGGAAGTGGCTCCAGTCCTTCAGGGTTCCTCTGTAAGTTTCTCAACCGTAGTCCCTTTCTGTCAAGAGAGCAAGCTCTCATAGTGATGTTGGATGAGCTCATAGTTCCTCACCATAGTACAAAGAAATTTACCTCTGGATCATCTAGAAGTCTTAGTGGAGTACTATCTGCGCTGAGGAGGTCTCTCACATACTCATTGTAGATCTCCATCGCAGAAAGCTTCAATAGAAATTCTCTTTCCTTGTGCTCTTAAGAAACAAGAGAATATCTTTATTAACAAGCAAATGTTAGAGGAAGAAGGTTTGCAAGTGAAATTGGAAGATATCTTTGAGTACTATCCGACTTGTTACCTTCTCTATGCAGCTGTATATATCTGCCATTGGGCATCAGTAATTCCACTCATGGTGTAAGTTTTTCCACCACTTGTCTATCCATATGCAAAAACACTTGCTGCAACATTAGGCATCAGATGTTTGTAATCTCAAGCAAATATCAACAAAACAAAACATTGTCGAAAGGAAGGAGAAGAGGTTAAAGTTTACCATTTATCCCACTGACGACTGAGAGCAACTTTCTTGGTTCCTTCCTCGTACACTTGCCTTGTGGAGCAATCACACCGGAAAACTCTGTCTGCATATCAGCCGACACGAAGATCACATAACACTAAGAGATATTGAACATAGTGCTTCCTTAACTCAATAAATGATTTCCATAAAGACAAAGACCAAATCACTTATTGTTGGAATTCAAGTCGGCGGAAGACGACTTACCTGATTCCGATGTGCAAACAACAAATATCCCCGGAACGAATGTTGAATTGCCGATGAAACACGAACAACACTTCCTCATGTTAGTCTGGATGCAATCACGAGGAAAGCACCCGATTTCCACAGCGTAAATGCCGATTGTTCTTGCAAAACTAAAATGGAATTCCTTTTTCTTCTTTGATAGAAATGGAGAGAAAATTTGGTGCGAATGAATTGCCAACCATCCCAACGGTTGTGTTCGGGAGGCTTTTATACGTCTCCATGACACCCCTACAAATTGTGTCATTTCATCATACCGTATCAAGTCCAAATGATGCGGTCCAATCGCACCCCATCATGGACGTACTAGCTAAAGTACAACATCTCCCACTTGGACATGATGGGCTTGATAGCTCTCTATCAAGAATATAAGGCATTCAACATTCATCAACTTTACAAAACAATTCATACTGGCAAATAAGCCGTGCGACTAGTGAGTACACCTGCACTTGGGAGCTTAAATTATACACTTGTTAGGGATAACATAATGGCTACAACCCCGAAAAGAAATAAACAATCGATGTCTCACAGTACCCCAGACATATTTTGTTACATTAATCCAAGTATACCTATCCCTTAAAGGCTATATTTACTATTCTTAAAAACACCATATATTTACAATTACATCTGCAACCACATAGGGCGATATAATTGGTCGACCAATAAATACATGTGATAGATGTAAAATAACAATAGTCTTCCTTCGCACTCATGTCTCTCTCAATTTCAGAACAACTGCTTTCCTAGACACGTCCCATAGGCCATATCTATTCATGACCGCCCGTAACATGCTAAAGTAGTAACATTGATCTTTCACTTCGAGAACATAGTCAAAAGTAACATAGGGCACAAAATTTGAGGTAAAAATACAAACTACCTCAAGGGCTCACACGGTGAGTAAATAGGGATAATTTTACTCATCTTCCCTTATTAGTCGTACAATGCACATGTAGTATGAATTACATGCTATAGCGGATTACTTTTTCTATAAGAGCGTATGTCATTTATCAAATATATCCACCGTACAAATCTTAGCCTAAACATAGTCACGTGCTTCTCACGTACTCATGTTTAGCCCGAGTGCCATATCAGCTCGCTTACTATAGCGCCCAATTAAGTACTCACATCCGACATCTTTCAGGCTTACATGATTGTGGGACTATCATGTTCGGTCTTGTTATAAATAAATCACAGACCTCATCTTGACTCTAATCAAGGCGACATATTTTATGTACCAGACTTGCTCTCCAGTATTTATTTGTACATAACGTCTCATCTCAACGTGCCATCTAAAGCACTTGAGGTGATTGCTCGTGTGAGTGAGCCAATCATTGCCTGCTGACATACTTTTCAATAATACATGTGTGTTTGTGCTAGTCTCATAGTGGATTTATACTTATTGATAAAACATCAAATACTAATAAACAAACAAGTACAATACATTTGTCCACAAATACATAAACCAATGATCCTCTACATTAATAGATATCACATTTTACGCAATCCTAGTGACATCATATGGGTCAAGAATATGTCTCTAGGAATAGCTTTTGTAAATGGATCAGCAACCATTCTATTGGTTGAAATGTATTGTAGGATCACTTATTTCTGCGCTATAATATCTCTGATGAAGTTGTTCTTTAGGGTTAATGTGCTTTGTCCTTCCATAATACTTAGGATCTTTCACATAGGCAATGGCTGCTTGACTATCGCAATAAACTCTCACCGGTCTTGGAACTTCAGTGACAGTGGCTAAATTTTCCAAGAAACGTTTTAGCCATATTGCTTCTTGCACTACGGCAGAACATGCAATAAATTCTACCTCCATTGTAGACAAGACCGTGCATGTCTGTTTCTTTCTATTCCAAGAAATCGCACCTCCATTGAGCAAGAACGCATATCCAGAAGTTGATTTATGTTCATCCAGGTCTCCACCCCAATCGGCATCTGAATAACCTAATAGGTGTAAATCATTCCCTTGGTAACAAAGTCGATAGTCTATGGTACCCTTCAAGTATCTCAAGATCCTCTTCACTGCTTTCTAGTGTGCTTGACCGGGATTTGATTGATATCGGCTCACCAATCCCACGGCATAACATATGTCGGGTCGAGTACACATCATAGCATACATCAAACTTTCGACCTCACTAGCGTAAGGAACAGTTTCCATCACTTTAATTTCTTCTAGAGTCTTAGGACACATCTCAATACTTAGGCCTTCACCTTGCATGACAGGGGTATCAATGGAATTACAATGCTGCATATTGAAACACTCAAGAATATTTATAATATAAGACTCTTGTGATAAAGTAAGGAGTTTCCTCGATTGATCTCTTTCGATCTTAACTCCTAATATATAAGCAGCTTCTCCCATGTCATTCATCTCAAAATTAGAGGACAACCATTCTTTTATGGTGATAACCAAAACCTTGTCATTTCCACCCAATAGAATATCGTCCACATAAAGTGATAAAATCACAAATTTATCTTTGGACCGCTTGACATATACACAATGATCTTCTTCGATCATCGTGAAACCAAAAGTTATTATTGCTTGATGAAAACGAAGATACCACTGTCTAGATGATTGCTTAAGGCCATATATTGAGCAATGAAGCTTACAAACTTTATGCTCTTGACCTTTAGCTATGAAACTTGTTGGTCGTTTCATATAGATTTCCTCATCTAGTTCTTCATTAAGAAACGCCGTCTTTACATCAATCTGATGTAATTCAAGGTCCAAATGTGCAACGATGGCTAGAATGAGGTGTATTAAGGCAAACCTTACAACTGGTGAAAAGGTTTCCTCATAGTCTATACCCTCTTGTTGAGTATAACCTTTCGCCACAGGGCGAGCCTTATACTTTTTAATGGATCCATCCGCCCTTCGCTTAATCTTAAAGACTCATTTGTTTCCAATGGCCTTACGATTGGGTGGTAGATCAACCAAGTCCCAAACATGGTTTGCCCTCATTGACTCCGTCTCATCTTCTAAAGCTTTTCTCCATTCTTCCTTATCAGAGGATGAGAGAGCCTCTTGAACAGTCTTAGGCTCGGCATCGTCATTTTGAGCAATCATAAAGAATTCCCTTTCAATCTCAAAACGACGACGGGGAATACTTTTACGATTACTTTTACGCAATTGAATTTCTCTTGAATTCAATTCATCAGGCGATGCAACACTCCCACTAGGTCTTGTGTGTTGAGGTAAATCTTCATTTCTCTCTACAACATCAGTGGGTGTGTTATCAGGATCTTCCATCTCATATAATTGGAAGTCCTTATCAATCTCACATTTATTAGGAAAATTGTTCTCTAAGAACGTGACATCTCATGACTCCATTTCGGTCACACTTCCATCAGCTTGTTCACCTATGAACACGTACCTTTTGGAGTGTTCGGAATATCTTATAAATATACATTTCTTACCTCTATGACCTAATTTGCCATGTTTATGGGAAGAATCATGAACATAAGCTACACATCCCCATGGACGTAGACTACTCAAGTCTGGTTTCCTACCAGTCCATAATTCATAAGGGGTAGAAGTGACCGATTTTGAGGGCACACAGTTAAGTATATAGGCAGCAATCAATAACGCATCTCTCCAATAGGAGATAGGTAAATTTGCTTGCGCCATCATAAACCTAACCATTTCCAATAGGGTTCTATTCCTTCTCTCAGCTACCCCATTTTGTTGTGGAGTACCAAGAATAGTCAATTGTCGTACAATTCCCTTTTCATCACAAAGAGCCTTGAATTGCTCTGATAGATACTCACGTCCACGATCAGTTCTCAATGCCTTTATTGTTTTGTTCAACTGATTCTCTACCATTACTATATATCGTCTAAAGCAGTCTAATGCTTTTGACTTATGGGAGATCAGAAAGACATAACCGAAACGTGTGAAGTCATCTATGAAAGTGATGAAATATGAGACTCCATGCCTCGCCCTCACATTCAAAGGACAACAAATGTCAGAATGTATGAGATGCAATGGAAATTCAGCTCTAGTCCCTTTACCGAATGGTTTTCTAGTTGTTTTTCCCGCCAAACAATGTTCACATACGGATAGACTAACAGTGGTGAGTGACCCTAAAAGGCCTTCTCTAGCTAATCTTTGCATTCTTTGCAATCCAATGTAACCTAATCTAGCATACCAAGTACTTGCATCAATCTCAATGTTATTAGAAGAAGCAATTAAAGAAAAACAACTATCAACATTAATATTGTACTTATCATAGTCAATGTCTAACACCATAAAGCCATTCGATACATGACCTGAACCATAATAAACTGTTCCATACAAAATGTCAACACAATCACCATGGAAATTCAATACATAACCTAAGCTAAGAAGAACAACTACAGAGACCAAGTTTCGTCGAATATCTAGAGCATAAAGGACATCATGCAGGAATAGGTTTCGACCACCAAGTAAGATTAATTTGCATGTGCCGATACCCTTCACTTCAACTCTTGAGTTATTCCCAACATATATCCATCTTCTTCCAAGCGGTATCCGACGATACTCCACAAATGCTTCTCGGTCTCTAGCTACATGGTCTGTTGCTCTTGAGTTTATAGTTCAAATTAGATGAGATTCAGCAAGCATTACAGTACTATAAACAAAAGCATTACTCAAAGTAATGGAGTAATAGGGTACCTTTTTCGGCTCAGTGCATTCACGAGCAAAGTGACCCAGCTTGCCACAATTATGGCACTCCATCTTGGCCTTGTTCTTCTTCCCATCACGCTTCTTACGTCGGAAGGTCTTAGCCCTCTTGGGTCCCTGATCAGTCATCTTCCCTTTGTTGTTGAACTGAAGATTCCTCTTGCGCTTGAAGGCCGAAGCTTTGTGCGAACTCGATTCAGCAACATAAGCATGGGTAGAGGATCTCGCAGCCTCTAGGTGCTCATCCTCTAATTCCAAATGACGCGCAATATCATCAAAAGTGACGATGTTCTCATTATGCGCCATATTGATCTTCATGTACTCCCAATTGTTAGGAAGAGACCTTACAACAGCCTGCACTTGCTGTTCATCAGTAAGGGAGTGACCTGCCGACTTCAGCTCACGGATCATGTTTGACATCTCCCAAAAATGCTGCCTCATCGTTACATTTGGGCGCTTTTGGAATGTGTCAAACTCGATGGTGAGTCTCTTCAGCTTAGTGGCAGATGTACCCCCAAACTTATCTTTCAAGGAAACCAACATAGCTTGAGCTTTATCATAACTCTCAAACTCACACATGAGATCATCTTGCATACAGCTTAGCAACGTGATGCGAGCAATGCTATTTTTCTTTTTCCAAGCTTGATAAGCTTCCAGATCTCTCATGTGTTGAGCTGAAGTTCCATGCTCAGGTTCATCTATGGTATGGTTGAGGATTTCCAAAACCTCTTGCTCCTCAAGAATGTACTAAACCTTTCGGTGCCAAATATCATAATTGTCACCGTTCAGCTTCTCACCCTTATTGAGGTCAGCCACAATGGTCTTGGATGCCGAAGCCATAATCAATTGCTATAACATATTGACATAATAAACGCAAAATCAATACTAGCACACTTTACATAGTAACACACATATTTGATTTGCAGCAGAAACAAACTAAATTAATGATAATTCAACAAAAAACACAAAAGCAAAAGTTCACTACGTTCCCAATCAACTTCTATGTACAATTTTTTTATTATCATTAATTAGTTTAATTTGCGCAAATGTTAAGTTCTAGGTGAGAACTATTTCAAATTCTACCAACCTACGAACTCTCACTAGGAAAAATAATTACATGTCCTTATGTAATTTCTACATTTTCCTTAACACAAAAATATAGCATGATAATAACCAACGTATAAACAACAATCATGCTTCAACTATAATTAAAATTGCAATTCAACATGTAATGGATTTCCTACCATTGTTCTAATTTTCTAGCAACTAGAAAATTGCAAGTATATTAAAACATGTACATCATATCATTGAATCAAGCTTTACACAGCATATATAACATCATTTGTACACAAGTTAGCTATTGTATTTCCTAAATCACAAGAAAATACAAGCTACAAATGAATAAACTGCATCAAACCCCAAAAAATACGCATACATAGGATTTCCAAAGCGTTTTTATGGGTTTATAAAATTCAAAAATATAAAATAATTATACCACTATATAGAGAACACTCATACGAACCAAACGTCACCGACCACGCTCCAATCGGAGCTCGCACACGCCCTCACACGCCGCCTGAGTGCGCGGCGCATGTGGCGCACGCGTCAACGAACCAAAAGGCTCCTGGCCGGTCCGACCGATCCAACCAGTTCGACCGGTGATCGGTCTGACTGGTTTGACCGCCAGACCGGTTGACCGGTCCGACCGTTGACCGGTCAACGGTCGGGTCGGGTCAAGTCAACCGGGTTGGGTCGCCGGTCCGGTCGGGTAGGGTCGCCGGCCAGTGACCAGCCGGCCAACTGTCGCCGACGCTGACGTCATCGATGACGTCATCCCAGCGGTTACTGACCGTTTAGGTGATGTCATGGTGACGTCATCACGCACCGGTTCACCGACCGGCGCATGCTGGTTCGCCGGCTGGTGTGCGTCACGCATTTGCCGGTTCGCCGACCGGCGCATGTGGCGCACGCGTTGGCTGTGCCAGCGCTTCAGGCGCGTGGCGCCCACGCACAACGGCTTCTGGCCGCGCGTGTGGGGGCATCCGGCGTCTCTCGGCGGCGCTCGACCCATCGCCAGACTCGTCTCGACGAGCTCTTTCACCCTGTATATTCAAAAATTAATTTTGATCAAATAATTGATACGAAAAATGGCCAAAACCTCACGGATACACGCGACCCCGAACCCGTTCTTTGCTCCGGTTCAATTTTGAGTTTTTCATATGGCAATTCCGACTATCAGAGATCCAAACAATGTAGAATACTATCTCTTGATCTCAATATCAAATGGTAAATGTGAAAACTCGATGAAAAACAAGGTAGAAATAACGACCGGGCTCTGATACCAATGTTGGAGTTCAAGGCGGCGGAAGATGACTTACCCGATTCTAATGCGCAAACAACAAATATCCCCGGAACAAACGTTGAATTGCCGATGAAACACGAACAACACTTCCTCACGTTAGTCTGGATGCAATCACGGGGAAAGCACCCAACTTTCACAGCGTAAATGCCGATTGTTCTTGCAAAACTGAAATGGAATTCCTTTTTCTTCTTTGATAGAAATGGAGAGAAAATTTGGTGCGAATGAATTGCCAGTCATCCCAACGGTTGTGTTCGGGAGGCTTTTATACGTTTCCATGACACCCCTACAAATGGTGTCATTTCATCGTACCGTATCAAGTCCAAAAGGTGCGGTCCAATCGCACCCCATCATGGACGTAATAGCTAAAGTACAACACTTATCAAAAAGAACATCATTAGAAACATTTTGTTGGAATTTGAAGACTTGGGCTCAAGATCAAAAGGATGCTAAATCCAACAGAACATGAAAATGTGCTCAAGTGAAGGCAAAGAAGAAAGAAAGGAAAAAACTTAATGAATGGGATTCAATTACCAAATGTGTAGGCAGCTGGGTACATGGACCGCTTTGAAACAAAGAGATTGTTTCTATAGATGATGGTGCTGTCATCGATGCATTCCCAATCTGGTACTTCATTTTTAGAAGTTTCCTTTTGATTCAAGGGCCTGAGACGAACTGATAGAAAGATTTTCTCATCACGGGGACTTGCCCCTGCATTATCTCCTGGCCGTCAACTGCCACCATCGCTTACCTGCTTACTACTATCCAAGTATATGAACCTTCCAAAATCAAGATTAGTCTTCACAAAAACCAAATATTCCGACAAACCCCACGACACATCACTTAGTTCTACGCCTTATCACATTATCATTATCCGACTAGGCATGGTAGTTTTGGAGTCAACAAAGTTGAGTGACGTTGGGATCTTATAAAATCTGAGGCCCATCCAACTTCTACACCTACCGTCATCACCTGTTATGAACGAGCTAATCATGGCTTAGAGCTAAACCACCTACGCTCCCGTCAATTTATCTTAAGCACAAAAATGCGTTCCTCCTTAATTGCTCCTTCCTTTTGTCATTTAATTTAGAAAAGTCAAACAAACCAATATCTGAAGTCACAAGTTCCCATTCTCCGAGGGAAATGGGCGGTGCTTCTATTTTCTTTAGATAAGCAAATATATAATTAGATGAACCATTTGGATTTTCTGAGATGGTCCGTGTTGCTTCTTGGGTGGTTTGAGACCACGCTGACTTGGCAGTCCGGGACCATCCGACAATTTCTCCCATAACAAACTGTAAAAAAAAGTCTCATTTTTCGCTTCCACTTCAAGAACAATGAATTCCAAAACATGTGCGTTAATCTTTCTTCTCAATTATGCATGTGACATCCTGATTTTCAGGTCTTGATTTCGATCGGATAAGTTGGGCATTTCATCGACACGATTATAGTGTTTTTCTCGGAGTTGGCCACTCACGAGATAACTAGACAATATGGAGAAGTCATTAAGAGATTTTAAGGCAAATAGACTTGAGAATTCGACTAGGAATCGACTTCTCAACCGTGCTCATCTTTAGAGGCCATTACGGCATAGTATAAAATCGATTTGAGATCAGAAATAGGTTAGTTCGACTAAGATGTGTGGCCGATCGTGGGTGCCTCCACTAAATTGGAAAATTCTCGTCAACTGACACTAATTTGATTTTACTGTCGTTTTGGTACCATGTGTCCGTATTTGAATGATCAAGATTTTCACGACGATCGAGAGTCGCCATTGTGTCGAATGGGTTCATTGTAACTCGAAGAAAATCTACCATAGGTCATTTGCCCTAAAAAGTTCTGAAAACTACCTAGTAGCCTAAGTCATGCTAAAAACGTGTCGGAGTGAAATTAACTGCCGATTTGAGTTCGATTTCAGAAATTGGAAGCTCTGTCATGTCACAGGTCATTTTAGGAACGTCGACTCAGTCTCAAAAGAATTTTCTGACAATCGAGACTTTTTGGGAAAAAGTTGAGATAGGACTGTTTTTTATCGGAATTTGCAGATGACCGTTCTTGATTGTGAATTTGGGATACAAGTGGGCTATGCTGGTAAGGAAAAGTACCAATTTGATCGATGAAGTATTGAATGAATTTATGGGGGTCAA
Source organism: Eucalyptus caleyi (assembly GCA_014182885.2). Taxonomy (NCBI): domain Eukaryota; kingdom Viridiplantae; phylum Streptophyta; class Magnoliopsida; order Myrtales; family Myrtaceae; genus Eucalyptus; species Eucalyptus caleyi. Next base: position 32,953,957 of record CM024475.2, read on the forward strand.
TTTGATTTGATTCAAGTGGGATTAAGGTTCAATTGGAGGGAAAACCTAGTAAAATTCGTATGCCACATATACCCCACATTTTGGACTGCCTAGAAGCTTCTAGAAGGGGCATTTTTGTCAAGGAAATGTGAGTGGAAGACAGCTGGGTTGGTGGGCCATGTTTGAGAGAGAGAGAGAGAGAGAGAGAGAGAGAGAGAGAGAGAGAGAGAGAAACCGGTTCCTTCCCCCCCTCTCTCTTCCGTCGAGCTTCTTCCTCTCTCCATCTTCTTCTTCTTCTTCTTCGAAACCCAGCAAGCCAAAGACCAGTGAAGCCGGATCAGCCGTCACTGCCACCAACGCCGTCTGTCGTCCTCGCATGCCACCAGCCGCACACGCACACCTCCGTTTCCCTCTCCCTCTCCAGTCGTTGCCGCTCTCCTCCATCTCTAGCTTCTGTTTGACGCCTAGCAACCCAAGGAAGCCGAAGAAGTAGCTAGCAGCACTACTCATTGCCGTCGCACACCACTGCTGGACCGCACGCCATCGCCGCTCACTATCTTGTGCACCGCCGTTGCCCCGCGCATCTCTGTCTTCAGCCGCGTCGTCCCTAACTTGGTCGACGTCCAAAGCTGCTGTCCAGCACCGTGAGCCACCGCTGGAGCTCCCTTCGCCACCGTACACCACCACCTGGACTATTAGAGCTTCGCCGGACCACCACCGGCTCTAGCTCGACTCAGCCTCGGATCCGCCCTCGACCAACAGCGATCAGTGAGCAGGAAAATGGGTATGGTAGTAGCTTTGTGGCCCGCTTTGGCCAGCTTCCCAACCCCGGATGCTTGGCCCGCCTGGAGGAAAGTCGATCCTCGTGACAATCCCGTCGTTTTGGTCCGATCGGCTCGTTATCATGTGAGTTTTACTCACTAATGCTCGTTATCATCGGGAGGCTTTTATTCTTAGTTTGCTAATGACACTTAATGGTTGATTAGTGTTAATTAAGTAGGATTAGGTGGTTAGATTAGAATGGATTAGTGGTTATTAGTTAATTGCATTGCATATTAGTTAGGTGGTTAGTATACTTAGCTAGAGAACTGCCTATAGTATTTATTGAATGCATCTCGGGATTTTTCCCAACCCTTATTGGGCTTCAATTAGACATTACAGCCCTAAATTGGATTTTTTTAATATTTATTTATTAATTTTTGAATTTATTTATATTTATTTTCCTGAAATTAGGCAGGGATAGCCGACGACTGGAATTTTATGCTGATTGTTGTGGCGCAGTCTGTTTATTTAATTGAGCTTCAATTTGTATGGAATTGATTAAATTGTGAATTTTTAGGATATATTCCTATTGAGTTGTTTTGATTAATTGATTGAGAAATAATTGGATATCGATAGTAGATTGGCGAACTATAGAGAAAGGCGTTGTTTCATAGTGGAATCATGGTAGAAAGTAAATCACCTGGAGGAGGGTACGTTGGCTCGGTGATTAAGTATGGCATCTTAAAAGAGACATGTTGGCTCGGTAATTTGATGCATTACCTCAAAGAATGCACGTGATCTCAATGAGTACATTTGGCATCTTGTAGAGACACGTGGGCTTGGTGACTTGATGCATCGCCTTGGAGAATGCACGTGGGCTCGCTGATTTAGTATGGCATCTTAAAGAGACACGTGGGCTCGGTGACCTGATGCATCACCTTGGAGAATGCACGTGGGCTCAACAAATAAGTATGTCGTCTTGAAGAATGCATGTAGGCTCGATGACTAGATATTCCATCATGGGAGAAATGTACGGTATCAATTAAGCGACTGAGGCAAGGTCGAGTTGACATGTAATCGACTACGTCGATTGATTGAGATATCGATTTATGATATTATGATTGGCTGCCTATTTGATTTGTGCTAATATACAAGTGGAATCAGAGGCCAAGGGAAGTCCTCTGACCCGTGAATGCATAGGCAACCTGGATGGTGTATTGGTTTCCTAATTGGGTCTTAGGGGGTAGAACTTGCTGAAACGTTGTCTCATTGGTTATTGAATAACCATTTCAGGTCCTTGGATGTAGCAGACTTGGATTTTGAAGATCTCGAAAGTCCAGTGCAGTCTGTTGAAGGCTCCAGTTGAAGTGTGGAGGATGATGGAGAGGAGGACAGGGACCCATAATTTGTAGAACCCCACTCCATTTTATAGACCTTGTCTTTAAACTGGCTTAAGTTGAATTTGACTTAATAGTTCACCTTGTATATATATGTGCACTGGTTTACAATGTATATAAGAGTGAACGTTTTAAAGGTTTGAAATTTAGTCCTACTGTTCTATCCCAATGTTTTATTGTCTTTGGATAATTTATATGCTTCCGCATGTGCATATGAAATGAATGGGTCGACGATGCGTCTTGGGACGTCGTTATTAATCGACCAAGTTAAGGGATGTGCGCGTACCTGATGATCGGAGCGTGACAATGCATGTTCTTGTTATGATTAGGGAGATCTTAGGATTGCGTAATTTGCATCCAACATGTGTTATCAGAGCCTTTATAACTCTAGAACTCGAACGCATAGAATTTTACCCTAATTTTGTGATTTTCGTGATTTTTTATCAAAAAAATAAAATTAAATCACAAATTTGGACTAGGCTCGACGAGACGAGCAAATCCGTGGGCGGCACGTCACCGGAGAGGGCCGCATGCACCCCCACACGTGGCCATGTGCTGACAGGGCGTCAAGCCCACGCCCCACGTGCGCTCACGCACCCCCACGCGCGGGGCGCGACTCGCATGTGTGTCGCACGCGCATAGGCTGACGTCACGATGACGTCAGCTATTCGACCCAACTCATTACCGTTGACTCGACCCGACTCGGTCAACGGTGGATCGGACTGCTCAACCGATCAGATCGGTCGATCGGACTGGGTGGTCGAGCCGGGATGGTCGAACCAGTTTTTGACCGGCCTTTATGTTCGTGCGTGAGCTCCACGCGCCCCACACTTAGGCGGTGCATGCGGGCGTGTGGGAGCTCCAATGGGCGCGTGGCTAGTGGCGTTGGATTCGTATGGCCTTTCTCTATCTTGTGGTATATATATTTTATATGTTTGTTGGTTTTATAGATGTGACAATACATACAAAACCCTAAACACACATATTTTTAGTGTATTTTTGCGTATTTTTCTTGCATTTTCTATGATTTTGGAAATACAGGTGTTGGGTTACAGGTATATCACATAAACATTATAAATATGTGATTCATTGATAAAAAATTAAACTTTATTGTGAACTGAAGCTAGCTTAACGAGATACAACCATTATGGGATAATAATTTAACTATGTATTGAGACGATGAGAAACAGTAAAAGTTATAAAAATTTTGTTGTTCAAGCATAGTTGTTTATACGCATCTTGATGTTTTGTTTCTTTTGGTAATCTTTGAATGATTGATGTTTTAAGAAATTGTGACCAAACTGATTGTACTAATTAACACATCTGTTGAATGTGAGTAATGCATGTCAGTTAAGTTATTGCATATTGTACCTAAACTCATCTCGTCACTTGTTAATGTCTATCGAGTTGAACATTTTTAATGGTTAAGAAGTGTGACAACATTTACGCAGGGCAATAGTATCTACTGTTGTAGTTTAGATATTTAGTTATGTGTTTTGACTCAATTTATAGGTCACTCATTGATGCAATGATAATTTGTGACTTAAAATTGGCTAATAAATTAGCTATTGGCCTTGGAATCATGTTTTGCCTTATGAAACTCATGAGCGATAGTGGATTAGCTGTTAGGCTTGTTGAACTGCTATTGATGTTAACTTGTGATAGATCCTCTGGATCAGCATTCTTCTTTATGTTGTTCTGGTAATCTGTAATCTAGGTGCACAAAAGACGCTTTCTTCTATGTTATGAGAAGTTTTATGTGTTGCTATGATCGATGATTTTCTTGGATGAATAAAACAGTGTAATTAGCATGATATGTGATTTTGGTGATTTACTACTACCCATGTTATTAAAGTTAAAATCACATATATATGGTGTATGTGAGTAATAAGGTTGATATCTTTCGTATGAGAGAGTTTCAATGATTAAATTAAGTAGTGACTGCCAAAGTGGCACGCTTGATTGGATTTGAGAAATTTCGGTATCGTATATTGATTGTAATGTCTCCTGGTCTAATGCGTAGTTATACTCCCAAAGGAGGTAATTGTGTATTAGTTCATGGAGGGATACATGATGGTATCGTGGAGGAGTGATTGATCCTAATGGTTCATATGCCCAAATGTGATAAATTCACGAAGATTAGAATATATTCTCATAATCGCTATCATGTGGGGAGTGTACAATTGCATGTCATGTATTATGTCAAAAGATGATTATATGATTTTATATGTAACTCTCTGAATGTGTACTTATACGTCAAGTTACACAGTACTCACATGATGCTAATTACATACATTGCTTGTTATTTTAGTCACATTTTCTATAATTAATAACTCCAATATTATTGAGGTTTTTATTAGTTCAAATTTTAAGTAGTGGACATACGATTTGTTGCTTGGGAAAAGAGCAATAGAATTTGCTTACTATTTATAAAATGTTACATTCAAGAACACTTGAAAAGTGGCTTGCCTACTGACTGCACTGGTAAAAGATGATGGAAGCCTTAGTGGCTTGAAATTATGTCTTGTCTAATATCGAAATTAGGACACAGCTGCAAAGATTGTGTTCTCATATAAGGTTGAAAAAGTTGTTTCCAAAAGTTTTCTGTCTAAGGAATAATCTCACACATGTCTAAAGAAAAAGTAGAAAAATTGACAATGTTGATATTCTGTTTACTCTTAACAGTTATCTAAAGACTTCTATAAATTATTGTGAAAGTAAAATGACCGAGATAAAGAATAAATTAGTTAGAATTAGTCTTAAAGGTTGTCAGGTTTAATAATGGCAGTGAGTATTTCGGCAAGTATAACAAAGCGAAATAACTTAAAAAGTCATTTGTCAAATACTTGATAAATTCTGGGGTGGTAATTTAATTACTATGCCTGAAAATCCTGACAATAAGATTTGGCCAAAAGGCATAATTGTACTATAATGAACATGGTGATGAGTATGATTAGTAAGACTAATTTATCCAGTTTTCTATGAGCTAATATTATGAAAGCAACTTTTTCACATACAAAAGGTGTTTTTTACCAAAGTTCTTTTATAAACTTCTTTTGAGTTATGGACTGGATGTAAATTACTTGAATCATATTAAATTCAGAGGTATCATACAGAAGTGAGGTTATCTAATCCAATATTAAGTGCATTGAAATTTAGATTCACTTAAAATTATTTTATATCTTACCTAGATTGTTCAAAGGGGTATTGATTTTATAACCCTAATGAAGGTATAAGAATTATTAAATCACATACAATAAAGTTTCTAGAGTTCGACGTAGTTGTAGAGGATAGCTGCTATCAGACTATTAAGGATAATGGTGCGATGGAATATCACTGTGTCTTTGTCTTTGCCTATACAAACAATTGTGGTATAGACAATTGTGGAATCTCCTATACCATAGACTAAACTTGTTAAAGTTCAAGGTACTATTATTGATATAGTTATGATGAAATTTCTCAAGCCTCTCAAGTGCAAAATGAAGTGGTTGTAGCTTTACTTAGGAAATTTGTTAGGAAAAGACGATCAGTTATACCATCATACTACATAGTTTATTTGTGAGAGCATGATTACAATATCCACTACATGGTTGATTTAGCGACATATATATAAATGTCGTTTCTTGTTCTCAATCAAGTAAGTGATTAGATGTTATAAAAGATGATAAAGTCTTCACTCTGAAAAAGGGGTGGATAGTTTATAGTGAATAAATAATTATTTCTTTCTAGTATCTTTTAAATATTCTTTCGGAGTGAACATGACATTAATAGTTTATTTTTTATATTGAGTTATGCCAAATAAATACAAAATCTATATAGTGCAATCAGAAGATTTTGTAGCACATGTTTTAAGTAAACTTGTGTGTAGATTGAAAAGTCTTATTCATGGTCTTAAGCAAGTTTCCAAATAATATTATTAAAGTTTCATAGTGTTGTTATTTCGTTTAATTGAGAACGAAGTAATTCAGTAGTTATTATACTGCAAGGTTAGTGGGAGGAAATTTATTTTTCTCATACTCTTTGTACATGATATTTCGCTTACAAGTAGTCACCTTGAGGCATCTCTTGTTCTTTACACTAAGGTCCATAAGGATTGTTCTCGTCATATTTTATTAGATTTATCTCAAAGGACATTTGCTGATCGTATTTTAGAAATATTCAATATACATCAATGCAAGCCAGGAATTGCTCATGTCGTTAAGGGTGAGGGATTGAATCCATTACATTGTCCGTATTTAGATATTGAGAAAATTTAGTTAAAGGGTGTACATTGTGTCAGTGCACTTAAAAATATAATGTATGCTCGAATTTACATTAGACTAAATATCATCTTTGCGATGGGACTTCTAGGCAAACATCAATCAAATTTAGGATGCAGTTATTGGGTTGCTGCTAAGAAGGTTTTAAGGTACTTAAAGAAGACAAGAGATTATATGTTAATATACAAATATATTCAATTCTTACAGCTAGTAAAATATTTAGATGTAAACTTTGCTAGCTATAAGGATGACATAATATCAATAACGGAATATATATATATATATATGTTAGTAAGAAGTGCAGTAAATAAAGTTCTATGTCATCTTCTACTATGGAAGTAGAGTTTGTAACATTTTTTTAAACTGTTACTTGGGCTATTAGGCTCCGGAACTTCATTAAGGAGTTGACCGTTTTTAATTTTATGGATTGACCCATACGGTTGTATTAAGACAATAAATTTGTAGTATTAACAACAGAGGTCTCAATGAATCTAAATATTTGGCAGTCAAATTTTTGACCATAAAGAAATGGTACAGAAAGTTGACGTTATAATATAGCATATTTCCACAGATGATGTGGTTGTAGATCCACTAACTAAAGGACTTCGCTATTCTGTTCTTGAATGACATGACATTAAAATGAGCTTAATAGATGACATGTTGTTATTTAGTGAGAGCTATTTTGGCTTTACTATGATAAAGTTCACATCTGTGTTCGTTACATTTAGTAATTGTTTGATATGTATCAACTTTTGCATTCAATAAAATATTTTTTTAATGTATTGTTATTATTTTGAATATATATTGATAAAGTCTCAAGAAACCTTGAGTGAAGGCTAGGGGCATCCGGTTATTAGCCTTGTGCATATGCCTTGTTATACATAAAGAAAGGTTAACCGTAATGACAAGGCATATGTGGGTTTATTGGAACCATAAAGACATTCTCTAGTTGCACAAGTTTTTTTGTGACACTTAAGGTTAGAAAATGGTGATTGACAAATGAGATCTCTCTATGAGAGATGTTATCCATTTGACACACTAACATATTGAATCCATATAAATAAAGTTGAGAACATTCATGACCATGGAAGGCTCTGTGTGTATACATGCAATTACCACCATGATTCGGTGTTTGAGACTTTATGGAATATGATTGACTATTAAGAATTATCTCTAGACCAATGTGCACATATACAGTACAATTTCAATTAATATAGTCCAAGTGGGAGAATGTAAGAGTTTTCCTAATGTTGACTACATTAATTGATATTGTAATTTACCATTTTACAATTATTGTAAAACGGGATTGATCTAAAGTGAGATAGAAGGTTTCTTAATTAGTATAATATGGGGCTGGCTAGTGTGGGCCGAGTCGAGCCTGGCCCGTAATGAGGGGGCCTGGCTGGAAACTCTATAAATAGTGTTCAAGTCTCTCCTCTAACCCTAATTCTCACATGTATTCTCACATAACGAGCGCTAACCTAGTGTTAAAGGGTGAGGTGGCCGTCTCATTGAGCCAGTGATATGGAGGGCGATAGAGGAGAAGGACTTGTACGTGGAACATCGGTTTTCCGCTTTAAGAACAATGGATCCCAAAACAAGTGCGTTAATCTTTCTGCTTAATTATGCATATTCTTGTTTTGATTATGGAGATTTTGGGATTGCATAATTTGCATCCAACATAAAATGTCTTTAGAAAAACAAAGCAAGACATATTTTCACCTTGGGAAGTGAAGACATGGTCCTTGCAAAATTTTCAGTTGCCTCATTTCCTTCCTAATCGGACTGTAAACAGCAAAATCTCCACAGAGCAGAACATGAATTTCTGGAAAACTGTTGGCTCTCTCTCACTTTAAAACATAAAGCAAATGTGCTTAGAAGGAAGGGACCGAATTTTCATGATACATATCCAAGCTACTACAAGCGGAGCCACATAAATTCGACAAGTGATATGACAAGACAAATTTGCAATGGCAGAAGCTTCACCAATCTATCCTTGGCGGTTTCAAATTACGGTTCCACCCTATGACAGACGCCTATGTCCTCTAATAACTATCGCAAGCATAACAATATTGTTGTTTCTTACTACACCATGAGATAAGTGAGTTATCTAGAAACAAGCAGTAGCCGGTAGTGAAGTGACGATCAAGAGAGTCTCCAACCTATGAATAAGTGAAGATCACGGTGATCAAGAAGCAATAGCCGGTATTGGAGTGATGATCAAGATGATCAACTCCAAGGTAGATTAGGCATAAAGTGAAGACCATGAAATAAGGTAGCCTTGACACAGGGAAGTATGAGTGGCTTGCAATCTAACAATGTGAATAGCATAGACTATGTTAGGTCGAGTCACGGTATGATATATAAGACTATCAACTGGCTGTCAATAAAAAAAGAGGATTCAAAAGAGGAGACTCATCTTCATCATTAAATTTGGCATAGGTTTCAATAGGAGTTGTAGCAACTTTGTTACCAATGAGTCTTGCTAGAGAAAGAAGATTAGTAGCATATTTTAGCTTGGGAAAGCTAATAGCCCGAGGAATCTAAAGTAGCCTCCAAGCCTAGAAAATAACTTGAGTCACCTGAGATCTTTAATTTCAAACAGTTGACTGAGATACTATTGGATATTGTAATGCCAATATGATCATCGCAAGTAATAGCCATGTCGTCTACATATAAAAGTAGCAGAATGTACCCAAGAGATGTTCGTTAAACAAAGAGAGCACTGTGATAAGGGCTAGATTTATAACCAAGGCATTCCATGGTGGGGTTGAACTTAGAATACCATGTACGAGAAGCCTAGTTCATATATACTTACTCAATAAGATCGCTATTGAGAAAAGTATTTTTAACATCCATCTAGATCAGAGGTTGTCGATTAATAGAGGCAACGACCAAAATACTTTGAATAGACAAGATGAGTAACTGGAGTTTGCTTGAGTCCATATAATGCTCAATGTAATCGACACACTTTATCAAAAGCAGTGTTTTGAGGAGGAGGTTCCGTATATACTTCCTTAGTAAGATTGCCATTGCCAAAAGCATTTCCAGATCCATCTGGAATAAAGGCCATCGCTTAATGGAGGTGATGATAGGAAGACTTCAAACAAACATAAGACAAGCAATTGGAGCAAACGTCTCATCATAGTCAATCCCACACTTGTAAGTAAAATCTTTTGCCACTAATCAAGCTTTGTAGCGTGCCATCATACCATATGTCTATGTTATGATAGTATACACCAATTTACAACCTAACAGATTTTCTTGGAAATAGTTTCACTAAAGGATTGCTAAAGAAGCAAGCGGTTGGATATGACTCAAAAGGACGAAGAAATGAGAACATCTTATGTTCCCAAAAAGTAACATGATGAGACACGTGTAGATGATCAAAGATAGGATCCCAACTTCTATACTCTTTATGCTGAATGCCATACCTAAGGCAGTAACATAAGTGAGCACGAGGTTCTAACTTCATGCGTGCATTAGGAAGTAGATGCACAAATAGACATTGCCAAAGACTCGAAGAAGATTGTAATTAGGAACACCCCCATACAGGCATTCGTAAGGAAATATGTTACCTATAGTAGGTGATGGAATACGATTGATAGTGTATACAATAGTATGACAAGCTTCTCCCCAAAACTACTCTAGACAAGAGGCTAAGATGAAATAGTGCATACAACATCTTGCTTTTCCCTATGTTTATGCTCTACTCAACCATTTTATTGTGAAGTTCCTAGACAAGAATAATGGACAATAGTACTGTTTTCAGAAATAATTTGAAGAAACTCTATATCTCTATATTCCATGACATTGTTGCTTTGAAAATCCTTGATATCTCGAGAAAATTGCGTTTTAATCATGACAACAAAATCATGATAAATATGAGTAAGTATAGAGCGAACTTTCGTGAGATAAAGCCATTTATAATGAGAATAATCAATAACAGGACTCACAAATTAATGAGATCTTCCCAAATTTGGAGTAGGAGATGGCCCCAAAATATTAGAGTGAATAAGATTAAAGGGAGCATAAAAGACATGATCACTAAGATCAAACGGTAAAGTATGATGTTTTCCTAACTTACAAGATAAGCCATCAAAGTATTTGTTCTCAATATAACCTAGATGACCACTAGAAATCAAAGGATCTAATCTAGAGAAAGAAGCATAACTCAAGCAAGAATGCCAAGTTTTAGATTAAATTGTGGCAGCACAACCAATGAAAGAGTTTAGAAGCTGTAAGGAAGTAAGCTCAAGATGTCCCACTTTAAAGCCTAGCCTAATTCTTTATCGTCTGTGAATCGTGCACATGACAACCATTTGAAATTGATCTAGAGAAACAAGCATGACCCAAGTGAGAATTCCAAGTCTCAGATGAAAGGATTTAATCTAGAGAAAGCAGCATGACCTAAGTAAGAATGACAAGTTTCAAATGAAATTGTGGTAGCACAAATGAAAGAGTTCGGAAGCTATAAGGACACAAGCTCAAGATGTCTCACTTTATGGTCTATCCAAATTTTGCCTCATCTATGGATCCTGCACATGACAACCATTTGATGAGAAATGACTATCAAAACCAAGCTCACATGATTATCCCACAGTTATTGAGTTTAAATAGAGTTTAGGAACCGAGAAGGTGTTAGGTAAGGACAATTTGGATATCGAAATGTCACCTATATGACTAACTATCATCTGTGAGTTATCAATTATATGAATAATGGATACTTGTGAAGTGAATGATTTTGACTTGAATGAGTTAGAGTTGGAAGTCATGTGGTTACAGCAAGCAAAATCAAAGAACCATGAATTAGGAGTACTTAGAATGACTGACAAAGTAGAAGTGCTAGGGACTGCTGTGCGAGAAGTACCATATTCTCAAAGAATTGAATGAAGATCTTCTAATGATAGAGTAACGGATGAGTCTTTGGTAGAACCCTCAGCCAAAGCAGCAGTGGATTGACATTGAGGCGGACGTTTATACTAGTATCAATTGTTTATCCCTGTAGGTTGCCTAAGTTGTCGTCGATAATAACTGAATGCAAGATGATCAGATTGATGACAATTCATTGCGTGAGGAGAAAGAACCAAGAGTGGCAAGCATTGTGCCTTTAGGCGAGGACAAACAGCATCACACCTTTATGGTAGCAAGTCGAATCTCCTTAGCCAACAACTTGGAGACAACTGCCTCAAGATGGGGCAATGGATCTTGATGTAGAAGTGAAGCTCTCATATGTTCAAATCCATCATTAAGCGCCATAAAAAATTACATAACACCCATGCGATCACTATTCAGCAAATTTGCAAGCATTAGAATCTGGATCCTATTGTAGTTTAGAAAATGCTAGTCGATCCTAGAAAGCATGCATGGAGGATAAAAAATCATTAATAGACTGACCTGTCTCCTGATGCATGTGATGCAGATTCCCTAACAACTGCTATTGATGGGCAATGTGTGAAGTGGAATATCGACTGGCAAGAAGATCCTATGCCTCCAAGTTTGATTGAAGGAATCAGAGTGTTTTGAAACCACATAAGGATTTGTTGATTCTTGCTATTCTAGGCATCCAAGTGTTCATTAAATTTCTCCTTAGTTTCACAAGTAATCTAAGTAGGTGCACGAGTGGCACCAATGATATAAAGCCAAAGCCAGTGTCCTCTAAAATGCTGGATATTTCTTGAGCCCTTAATATGCAATATACTAGTATTCTACTATAAGTTCGAAGAAAACCGGTACTTGCAGAGCTATTATGGATGAGATAAGGCCAAAAATAGATTTAGGAAGTCAAAATAGCTCGGGAACCTATTGAAAAACACCAAGAACTGGTCTAAAACGAGTCGAACCGGTTGGAAAGGTATGCGAATCGGTCTGGTCAATACTGGTCAACGTACGGTCAATGCCAATCAACAATTGGTCAGCGCGGTCAACGGTCACGATCAGAGGTAAATATGGCAATCATGTGTCAACGACGTGGCTAAAATGTGGCGCTAACATGGCGACTGATGTCGGTTGGTCAACGAGCTCCGTGGATCATACGAGAGGCACGTGGCGCATGGAGTTCACTCGCAAAGATGGCTAATGGTGCGTGTGGCGTTGGACCGCAATAATCTTCCCATATCCTAAATTGCTAGAGGATGGAGAAGTGGATAGTGGTGTTGATTTGCCGAAGTAGGATACCGAAGTGTCGGAATAGCACCAAAAGTTGGTGGGGCGGTGAATTTGAGATATGGTGGCAAATGGTGGAACATGTAGCAGCGAATGGCGATGAAATTTCAGGGTCGGGCTTTTTTTAGGGCAATGAGTATGATGGTGGCGTAAATATTGCAAAAGAAACAACAAAAAGTGGCGTAAAAGCCCTCAATAGTAGCGAGCTTGACCAAATATGAATACCAGCGCAGCTAACGTAATGTTGCCGCGATCACCACCTTTTAAGATTCAATGGGTGGCACTGCCTCAATCTATAATGTGTCGCAGTTTGACACTCTCTATTCGAGTTATCTTAGTCTCTTTTGTATTATCATGCAAGTGGAAGACATTAATTATTTTAAGAATTTATAACATGAATTATGCATAAATGAGTACTCATAGTTACTAACCAAAAGGAAGGGAAACCAGACATCTATTTCATTGAAACTTATTTACGTACACCAGGTGGTTGTTCATACTACAAAAGAAACCCACACAAGGAGAATCAAAAGTGTACTCCACTCCCTATCTGCCACCACGTGAACGTCCCACAGCTACCACCATCCTTCGCCACTTGGAATCACAGTCCTAGCTAGAAAGTTGCGACTGCGTTATCCCAAAAGTGGTTTCCTCCCAACGAACTAGGCCATCTCCTAGCTGTTCCTCCCACTGTCGCCTCCCTTGCTACCGCTGCCATAAGTCAGAAACGGGATCGATCCTACTAGTCCCCCGCCCACCAGCACGAAAAGCGCTACAAGGCGATATATAGCAAGATCCTCCAAAGATTTTATATCCATACAAAGTGTGGCAATATATATCACAAACATCATCGATGGAAAAGTCGGGTCCATGAACTCATACAAATCATCCGTAAAATCTACAGGTGTACCATAGCAAAAGGCGAAAGATGTAGGAGTCAGACATGGCTAAAGATCTGTTAAAAAAACAAGAGTCAGATATCACTCAACAAGAGAAATAGTTATCTCATAAACCAATCGATCAATCAAACTTGATTTCTAGGACACCTCTAGCATCATAACAACTAGCACACAAGAATGAGCACATGTCACACGTTGGATGCAATATCTCTAGTCATGTGCACAATGCCCGCATGCATTTGATGCATCACACGTTTCCATTCTTAATCACATCACATTATTTGGGTCCACCCCATCTCACGGGTCAACTGGTTTGCTAGCCAGTCCATGCGGGTCACTTCTGGTTTACTGGCTAGACTTCTGCAGTTTACTGGCTGCAGACATTTCTACTCGAGGGCATCTTGGCTTGTTAGTCAAGACATTCTCCTCCAACATCCTAACTAATTTCGTCAGGCTCTTGGTTTACTAACCAAAACTTCCAAGGTTTATTGGCCTTGGGCATCCCTAATAACAATCAAGGCATCTTGGTTTACTAGCCAATGCATTCTCTTCCGACATCCAATCTTGACATCATCGAGCATCCAAGGTTTACTGGCCCTAGGGGATCACACATCCAAGGTTTACAGGCCTTGGCATCACGGAGTAACAAACTTTCTCAAGCACCTCAAGCATATGACACATGCAATGACACGACAATCACACGTTGTAAATCACATCCCATTTCGCACACTTATTACTAGGAAAGATACTATGCCATCGCAAACAATTTGATGCCTCATTAGTACATCAGAGCCGTGTACCATTCAAAATTCCAGAATAGATGCTCATGCAGTCAGCTCAATTTCACAAACAAATGGCAATTAAATTAAAGCCAAACATACACCGTAAGATAGCCTAATGAGTGTATTGGCTATCTCCACCACAAGCCAAGATTTAATCATCTTCGAATAGAAATTCATGAATTCCCAAAAAATGAACAAAACAAAATAGTTTTGAGCAATTTTCGAAATTGAAGCCACTAGTATAACAAATGAACTTAAAAAATTATAAAAATTTAAGATGTTATAGAAAATACCTTAAATAGCATTTTTCATGAGGGTACTAAGTCCAAAACATTTTATTTAAAGAGCAGTAATTCGTACGAAAGAAATCGAAATCTGGTTCTCTGGAACAGAACAACTGATCTTTAAGAAATACTTATCTCGCAACCCAAAACGTCCCAAATTTTCTTAAAATTTGGATATGTTATAAACAAGGATGTTCTTTACAACTTTGCGAAGGAAACGTGTCCAAAATCAAATGGGAAAATTCTATAAAAATTCAAGAAGACAAAAGTGTAGTAACAAAACTTTCGTACCAACCATTTCAGCTCAGAAAAATCTGAAATTAAAATATATTGTAAATAAAGATGTTTTGCACAACTTTCATGAAGAATGTCTAATCAAATTCGGACCACAACAAGTTTCACAAAATTAATAAACGGAGAAGGTCCAACAATTCCAATTCTGGAAATCCAAGCTAAATTTCTAGAATAATTGCAAAACTTGAACCACACGAGAGAGAGGTGATCGGTTTAGGTGGTGAGGGAGAGTGAGAAAGCTCGCGTGAGAGAGAGGAAAAGAGAGAGAGAGAGAGTGAGCGAAATGAGAGAGGGGGGAAAAGCAATCTTCCTTCTCCTGCACTCTTCTTGCAAGGAAATGCAATTGGGTCGAGGGGTGGCAATCTCATCATTAGGCTAATTTAGCCTGTTTTGTAATTTCAATTCAATTTGCATGCAACTGGCTAATAGAGGTGGCAAGCCATAATTAGGGCTACAATACAATTTAATTTCATGCAAAATACAAAGATAGGTGACCGGCCATATATATATGCACATTAGAAGTCTAATTGTGCTCTAAAGTACAACCCTAGGCACATATAATAAACCATACAAGGCATAGGTTAAATGCCTTCGTCCCTAATTTTGCTTGCTAAATTTGATTGTAAAAATAAAAGTAAAAAATGAATCCTACATGCCTCACTAATATGGTTAGGTGGAAATTCTGGATATCACATATAATGACTCGTACCATGATAAGAATAAAAAGAAAATTAAAGTTATGGAATTTCTATTTCCATTGATGAATTATACAAGAAATAGGGTTTACAAGATGACTATCTATAATCAATTAGGATAATGAGACTATAATTGTGGCACCCCTCGACGGCCATCGAACCGTTAGGATCGTCACAGTTCGATTACCATTCTCTTGCTTAACCTGAAGGTCTATCAATCCTGGGGGTTTACATCTTTTAGATAGGTCCCAGCACAATTTATATGGCGGAAGCACATCCATCAACTCCCTTTCTTATATTCAGAAAACGATGCACGCCAACTAAACATTTATAGGTTAAAGCCGAACACTTTTATTTACTTAAACTAGATGGACCTCATTCATCAGTACATCAAAATGCTGTAGTCTTCTATACTCGGCTATATTTCAAAAGATGACCGACATCTCCTTCAACAGTTGTATACTTAAAGTCCATCGATCAGTGTCGACGTCCAAAAGTTCCTTCCTTTGCTATCCTTCTCCTCGCGGTCATATCCAACCACTTGATCCATCTACCAGTGGCAGTGGCAGCAAAGGTATCTTATTTAGTCTGAAATGTTAATCCCCAAAAGGGGTGAGTACAACCACTCAACAATAAAGATCCACCAAACTACTCAATGCGTCAAACAGAACAATCAAGGTATCATGAACAAAGCACATAACATACGTGCATTCAAGCATACATTACCTTGCAGCCATGCATATATCACCATGCCATATGTGCATATACCACCATGCACTTATCATCAAGCATTCATGCATATATCACCATGAGATCCATTCACGCTTTCATGATCGCATTTTCAATATCAAATAGTATCAATTTACTTTCATAAGCAGATCATGCATCATACCATATGCATACACCTATGCACATGATTCAATTTCGGTTCTTATCTTTCACATGGATCTCATTATTTTTCATCCAGGGACCAATGTTTGCATCCCACAATTTATCACTCGCATCCAACCTAGCATCGCGAGGAGCCACCAACACACACACTCTAGGCATCTCGTATCCCAACTAGTATCACGAGGAATCCCCCCGACACACACCTCCAAGGCTTCCGGAATTCCGGACATTACGTACCATATACTACCGAGCATCTCGAAACTCCCGAGGACATTTGGCACACACACTCCGGGCATCCGGCACCCACACTCCGGGCATCCCAACATTCCCGGGGCATCGTCGGCTCACACCTCCGACGGTCTCGTTATTATCACAATATATAATCTCATTTTCATCATAGCATTTGATGCAACAATATCAAAGATCTAAACCATCTTTTGATGTCACATGATATGCCAAATATCACTATATATGCAGCATAATCAACCACTCACAACATTATATCACATGGAGCAAATTCACTTATTTTTGAAAGTGCAGCAATTTTCGGATAAAAGCAGATTGCACTCCTTTGGTCATAATTCTTGAAAGATTAGTAAACAACCTTAATAAATTCTAAAAATTCGACATGTTATATACAAGATCTAGAGGAAAATATTTCATGAAGAACACCTTATCAAAAGAATCTCACACAAAACAGTACGGTCCATGCATCACAGTCTTCAAAATTTTAACACTTCAGCTTTTGCACAGTTTCGGAAGTAATTTAAATTAAATATCCAAATAAACTCCAAAACTTCTGAAATTTTGATATGTTATAGACAAGTAATAAAGGTAAATATCTCATGAGAAATTGAAACCCAAATCGTTCTATATTAATATATATAGACGATTATTTCCCCTGTTCTCAGTGTCATCTTTTCCAAATTATCATCTTTCAAAAGAAACTCATTTCACCGACCTACGTATGTTCATTTCTTCTAAATTTTTATGCATGTTATTCCTCAGAATATTACCTACAACTTTTATTAAGGACACATGATCAAATTTTAACTGTATGATTTTATAAAAATCACGAAATCATACTAGGTCGAGGTAGCGTTTTTCCCAGATCCAGTTTCTTCAAAGAACAACGATTTCACCGATCTATTTTTATTCATTTCCTCTAAATTTTTTATATGCTCTACCCTAAAAAGTCTACTACAACTTTCATTAAGAGATAAAAGTGATATTTTTACAAGAAAGCAACCTTACGGACCACGAAATCACTGAAGGTCAGCACAACAAATTCCAGATCTAATTCCTCCAAAGAAAAATCATTTCACTAACCAATACTTGTTCGTTTTACCTCCAATTTTAGTATTTTGTTCGTCAAGATGTTCTCTACAACTTTCGTTAAGGGATCAAAGCAAGATTCCAACTAAAAAGTTGCATGCAGATCACAAACTCACGAAAGGTCGAACTGACTTTTCCAGAAACAGCACGCTAGGCCAACAAACCTCTCCCCAAAGCTCCGAAATTTCATCACTTTCACCCCAACCAAAATTCACCATTCTTCTACACACACATCACAGCAAGCAAAGGGTAATTTTTAGGACTGTACTTGTCTCTAATATCTTAGCTTGACAGCAAGCAAAACCAAAAGCTCGGGCTTGGCTCAACGGCAACAAAGACACGACAGCGGCAGCTCGCACTAGCACGGACGGGGGGCGGCCTTCCTTCTCAGCCCTCACACGTATAGACCGCTTGCTTCTCACCCTCTCTTTTGGTCTCTCACTCGACCCTGTCTCCCTCTCTCAATTGCTCGGTTCACTCCCTTTCTCTCTCTCCCTTCAATTCCGAAACCCCCTCCCCTTTTGTTCTTTGATTAATAGTTAATCACCTTTTTTTTTTTTGCATGCAGGTGACAAGTGTTCTCATGGAAAGGACAAGTGGAAGATGCATGGACAAGTGATGAGTAGCCTTTTGCATGCTAGAGACACATGGAGAATCCCTCACGCCACTTGTCAATCTCCATGCAAAGGTGATGGCCCTCAATGGGCCGGGCTTGGGCCAAGCCTTTGGTCGACCAAATGGGGGAAATGGTGGGCTGGTTTTTGGGGGGTTTTGGGCCTTAAGAAGTCAGCCCACACCTTTTCCTAATAATCCACCTTAATCTCCACTTATAATAACTTAATTTCAATTATTCACATGGCTATAAAATTTTGCAACATTAATCGATAAAAATCCAACTTATAAAGTACATGGCCAAGAATAAAAATTTCCTATCAATTTATCCTTTAATACAAATCCTTAATCACTCATGGGCATAGGATATATTTTCAACTAAATAATTGTCCATTAAAATGCTTGGCCTTAATCGATTACAGTTTTTCGGTCTAGTGGCCACAACATACTTCAACGACACAACCATTCACTTTTCCATAGGTCGTAATGCCTCTAGAAATTGCCATGAAATTTTGGGATGCCACAATAATATGAGAAATACATATAATCAGGTAATATATATTTCTAATATCCCCTCAAACTCAATTGGAGTTTGGAGAAAAAAATTTTAAAATGCCCGTGTAGATGTGCCTTAATTTATACATAAGTAATTTGATTAATTGATGAAATGGAGACAAAACAAACAATACCATGAAGCAGTTGAGAGCGCATGAAATGGTAGTTTATTTCAATATGCTTGGTATGGTCATGAAAAATATCATTGTGTGCTATTTAAAATTTCAAGTGGGGCATGTAGGAGATTTTTTTTTTTCTCTTAATTTATGCGGAGCCTTGACTAGACGTAGACCGAGCCTTGGGTTGGGTGCCGACTCACATGAAGGTGAGTTGGAGTATAAACCCACGGGTCGTGGGCCCCACTATAATGCTTTGAAACATCAGTGCCACGCTAGAACGAGAAAATATTGGGTGGGTTTTACATTCCACGTAGGCGAAATGTATCACCATACAAAAGTTGACAAGTGGCAAATTTGGGCTCACCTGTCAACGCCCACTCTCTCCATTAACTCCATCTCCCTCCCATTTACTCTCTCTTGTCCCCTCCGTTTCTGCCCACGACTCTCTCTCCCTCTCTTCTCTCTCCACTTCTCTTTTCTTTCCTCTTGCGTTTGCCATGGCTCGAGCTCGAGTCGGCTCATGGCTGCTTCAGGTCAAGGAGGGATAGCAAGCCTCCGGATTGAGACTGCATTGAGCTTCGTTTGCGGTGAGATAGCTTGAGGCCAAGCTCAAAACTCGAGTGCTAACCAAAGCTCCGAGTTTGAGGTCGAGCAAGTGTTGTCCATGGCTGGCTACGAGTGTCGTCCATGGTGGATGGGAAAAAACAATACCCAGGAACAGGTGTTCCGCTCCCCTACACAAGCGGTGACAGCCATGTATGAGCGTTGGCGTGCTTGTGAGCCCATTGATCATATGCCCTCCGAACCACACAAAGTCCCCGCGAGGCATTGGCGTGAAGCCTCCCACCTCCGCCGGTCCATGGTCTGGACCCTTTCGGTGTCTTCGCCTTTGGATTGCGAAGAAGAATAGCGTGGCGACGACCAACGAGCTAGCCACAGTGGCCGCCACTGCCTTGACAATCGTCTTGCTTGAGGAAGATGATGAGTCCGGCAGCGGCGCTTGGAGCGAGTCTATTATGGAAGGAGGAGAAGAGTTGTGACGGTGGTGGCGGTTGAAGAAAAGAGAAGTAGAGAGAGGAGAGGGAGAGAGAGGGTTGCGGGCAGGGGCAGAAGACGTCATGGGCAGCTGCTCGGACAAACGAGACAGCAACTTGGTCGTCGTTGGCATCGTTGGTGGTGGAACAACAGCGGCATCATCGATGGTGGAATAGAATCAGCGTTGAGGGAGGCGGATCTGACTGCAAGAGGGAAGGCGGTGACAAGTTGCAAACATCGGGTCACATCCGCAGTGGTGAGCAAGGGTGCCGCAGCACTCGGGGCAGCGGTAGCGGCAACGTGCCAGGAAAAACAACGGTGTCAGGAGCGGCTCGTCGAGGCTGTGGGAAGCAGTAGCGTCAGGAGTGGGGGATACTCAGTTGAAGATGACCGAAGAAGAAGACTTACTCCCTCGCTTTCTTTTCTTCTTTCCCATCTCTCTCTCTCTCTCTCTCTCTCTCTCTCTCTCTCTCTCTCTCTCTCTCTCTCTCTCTCTCTCTCGCTTTTCTTGTCTTTTCCCTTGCGTGTGTCAGACTAACGAGGGAAATTTTCTCGAAAAAAGAGAAGTAAGAGAGAAGAGGGAAAGAGAGGTGTGGGCAGAAACGGAGGGGAGGAAAGAGAGAGTAAAGGGGATAGAGATAGAGCGTTAACGGAGAAGTGGGCGCTGACAGGTGGGCCCAAATTTGCCACGTGTCGACTTTTGAATGGTGATACATTTCGCCTACGTAGAGTGTAAAACCCACCCAATATTTTTTCCACTGGAAAGGGGGACGTAAAATATTAGCGTTGATATTTTCTCGTGATATGCAATTGAAAAATCAAATTGGTATTTTACTAGTTATAAATAACAAAAAATGCTTCTGAAGAACCCATGCTATAATTATTATTCTTAATCACATGCCTCAGTGGCGACAATGATACTTAGCAATGATAACTTATGTCTTATTGTCTATATTATTATATAAAAAGAAAAAGCTCCTATTTTTAGGGGATTTTAGTCTCTCTTTCTACCCTTTACAAGATAACCTTAATTACTTATTTTACAGATATTGAATTTATGAGAAGATGCGCAAAATAGTAATTTCACATAATTTCTCACATGTTGTAATATTGAAAATTCAGACCTTTTCCATCCAACGCCAGTTTCTTTCTAAAACAATTCAAAAGATCCCTAAAAATCTCTATCTTTTCACGTACTAATATGCATTTCCTATTTTATATATGTATTTCTTATCAATAATTTATTTTGTATTTACTAATTAAATAGTATAAATAAATATTTTTGCTCAATCTTAAATATTAATTTTCTCGTGTATGCATATGCGTGTGCATGTTTGCTCATTATCTATATACATTCATTGTTCACTTTTTTTCAAATGGAGCGAGCAATGAGGTTACATTCATTATTTTAAGGTGTTGATACCCACACGCCTTACAATCCCCAATTCTTGTTGTATCACTGTTTTCCGCGACAAGAGGAGAAGGCATTAGGTGATCCCGAGGTCTAGATAAAGATCTCGACAGAACAATTTAAGGACTTACTTGGATCCTACTTCTCTCATAATCCTTAATTAAATAATATTGGAAAATCAAAGGGTGGTCCACTTCTCCCTTAATGCCACACCGCCAATCCCACGTGAGAGCTCAGGTGCGGAGCCAGGCTCGGGTTCGGGAAAACGACTGCGGTTCTCCCTTTTTGGCTTCGAGGAGGTGCCTGGTGGCGTCAACTTCGGTCAACGGCGTGGGGTGTAGGCGTCAACGTCGATCTCATCTACATCGACTCCCACAGCGCCCACAGGACCACAAGGCCCGGATGAAGCTCCACTACGCCGATCTCACCGACTCTCCTCTCTCCGCCACTGGATCGACACGATCTCCCCCGATTAGGTCTACAATCTCGCCGCCCAGTTCCACGTGGCGGTTTTTGAGATCCCTGATTACACCGCCCACGTTGTTGCCACAGGCGCCCTCCGCCTCCTCGAGGCCATGCACCCTCACGTCGCCGCCACCAGCCTCAGCCACATCCGTTACTGCCAGGCCGGGTCCTTGGAGATGTTCGGATTGACCCCACTGCCGTAGTCGGAGACCACTCCGTTCCACCCGCGGTCCCCCTACGCCATGTCCAGGTGCACCGCACACTCGTACACCATGAACTAACGCGAGGCCTATGGGCTGTTCGCGTGCAACGGGATCCTGTTCAACCACAAGTCCCCGTGGAGAGGCGAGAACTTCATGACCAGGAAGATCACTCGGGCGGTGGGGCGGATCAAGATCGGTCTGCAGAGCAAGCTGTTCCTGGGAAATCTGCAGGCCTTCCGGGTCTGGGGGTTCTCCGGGGACTACGTGGAGGCTATGTGGATGATGCTGCAACAAGAAAAGCCGGATGACTACGTGGTCGCAACGGAGGAGTCACACACGGTGGAGTTCTTGGAAGTAGCATTTGAGTATGTTGGGCTGAATTGGAGGGACGATGTGGTGATCGATAAGAGGTACTTCAGACTGGCGGAGGTTGACAACCTGAAGGGAGTTGCGAGTAAGGCCAAGAAGGTGCTAGGTTGGAAGCCCAAGGTTGGGTTTGAGAAGTTGGTGAATATGACGGTCGTTGAGGACATTGAATTGGCCAAAAGAGAGAAGGTTCTTGTTGATGCTGGGTACATGGATGCTCAGCAACAGCCTTGAGAATTTGGTACTTTCTTATCTCTGGTGGCTCTGTTTTTCTAATTATTTTTCTGTGCTCTTTTTTGGTTTTTTTTTTTTTTTTTTTTTTTAAGATAAGCTTGAAGCAAGTAAAGTTTTTATTCTTTAAGGTTTAAAGGGTTTGAGATGTTCTTGGGATGGCTATAGGTTCTTTACCAATTAATTGTCTATCTTGTTGGGTAGACCAATGAGCTCAAATGCCTCTTGGATTTGTTGTAACTTACCCTATTCATTTGCTTTCAATTAGTACATTTAGATTTGTTCATTTTCCTTGGTTTGCCTCATTCGAAGTTTCTTCCTGTTCAAGTTTGGATGAGCTTTAGATGGGTTGAAGCCTGTGTGTTTACTTTCTTTAGATCTGGTTAAATTCTGGAGTCTGCAATATGTTGTGCGCAGGAAAGAGAACGGACCAACCCTTTTGTGTTTGCAAATTGATAGGAAAGCAAAGGAAAATTTCTAAAAAAAAGGTGTTGGGAAACAAATTCCTAAAAATTGATCCGATACTAATATGATCGAATACCGAAAAACGAAAAAGTAGAAAATGTGTCTGGGAAACATGTTACACCGATCAAAGGCATATCACGAAGTCGGACATATCTTGATTGCCACAGATTAAGTACCGACACAATTTTTGAGGAATTCTTTGAAGCCCTGGAGTTCCGTTCGTCAAGAGGAATATACTACTTCAAGGGGGGAAAATAATGAAACGTATTATCTCTGATACGCTGCAGCTAACGTTATCCTTGTCATTTTATTTTATTTTATTTTATATATGTTGCAGTTATTTTCACTTAGAAAATAATTGCCCTTTCCCCTTATGGGCCCTTCACATATAGGCCGAGTTTTGGCCCAACATGGGCGGATGGGCTTAAGTTGGTCCATCAATTAAAAAACCCATCATCTCCAACTCGCACATGGTGAGCCAAACAGAACTCTCTTTATCTCTCTGCAATATTCATACCGGTTAATAATCCGTGCGACCAATATACTTTGAGAGCTTGTTGACATACATCTATTATGAATATATAGCAGCTCATAATGCGCATCACATTTTTGAGTAGATATAATATGCAGTACTCTAGATCGATTGATCACATTTATATATTTCTTGATCTCTTTTTAACAATGATATATTGTATTTACAATTATGATCATTCCAAAAACAATCATAATTGGTCGACCAATAAATACAAAATTAGAATGTGATTCTCCAAACTCAATTTTTCTCTTTCCTTGAAACTCTCAATTTCGATTCAATTTGCTTTTCTAGAAATGTCTCATTAGATCAAATCAATTCATGATTATTGGCAACTTTCTAAGATATGAAACACTGAATAGAAATCTTAAGAATAAATAAGATTCATGATTGTATTTAATTGAGGAACTCTTTTTCTCAAGAGTCTTAGATGGCATAAAAGTTGAGATCAAAACTTTTGCAACTCTTATTGGTCGTCTCATATATACATAATATGAATTACATATTATGGTATTAATTCCTTTTCCATGGAGCGTATGTCTACACCTTCAATACCATACATATGATAATTCAAACATACCTAATGTCTAATTTGAGTTCATGTATCTACTATCTCATGGAATTCATCAGAACTCACATCTGGCATCAAAGACAGATAAAGTAAAATATGTATATTATTTTACTTTTGGACATAATAAATATTATGTCATCATCTTTACACTCAGTTAATGTGACATTTATATTTTAAGCTTGAACTCTCGATTATCACCTAGATAATAAACTTAAAAACCGTATCATCCATATTTATCACATAATAAATAGAGGTGATTACCTGCATGAGTAGACTAATCTCTTATCTGTTCGACATATTTTCTTAATTTTATATGATGCACTAAGCATTAAGATATATAAATGTCAAACAAAGACTCATAGGCATTAATAATGAAATCATAAATTCATTAAATGTGAACACTTAAGGAAAATTACAATATTCAGTACATCAACCTCTACGTAATCCTAGAGATTTCACATGATCACAGAACACATCTCTAGGTATTGGCTTCGTCATAGAATCTATTACCATTCTATACGTAGATATGTACTATAAGTTCACATCTTTTCGTGCAACCATATCTTTGACAAAATTATACCGATATCTATATGTTTGGTCTTACCATAATATTTTGGATCTTTGATGTACGCTGTTGCTTCTTGGCTATCACAGTTAACCAACAATGAGTTTGCAACATTCTTAATAACACCTAAATTATCCAAAAATCCCTTAAGTCAAATATTTTCTTGTATTGTTGCTGATAATGCTACAAATTCAACTTCCATCGTTGACAATGCTATACATATTTGTTTCTTATTGCTCCAAGATATGGCACAATTATTCAGTAAGAAAACAAATCTAGAGGTAGATTTCCTTTCATCTAAATGTCATCTTCAATCAGTATCTGAATAGCCTTCAAGTCGCAGATCATTTCCTTGGTAACTCAGCGCATAATCAGCAATTCCCTTCAGATACCTCAATATTCTTTCGACGGCTTTCTAATGTACTTGACCTGGATTGAATTGGTATATACTTACCGTTGCAACTGTAAAACATATGTTAGGTCTTATACATATTATAGCGTATATTAAGCTTGCAACAACACTAGCATAAAGAACATGTTGCATTTGTTCCTTCCCTTATGGAATATTTGGACACATACTATGGTTTGATCATTCACCTTTTGCAATAGGAGTATCTATGAGTTTATAATTTTGCATACGGAATCGATCAAGAACCTTATTTATGTATGTTTCTTACGAAAGAGATAATAATTTCTTTGAACGATCCCTTGAAATCTTAACTCCAAGAATGTATGCAGCCTCACCCATGTCTTTCATCTCAAAGTTGGAAGATAATCAAGTTTTGACAGTATTAACAAACTCCATATTACTTCCGGCAATCAGTATATCATCAACATATAATTATATGATCACAAATTAATCTTTGGATATTTTGATATAAACACAATAATCCTTATCAATCATTGTAAAATCATGTGCCATTATAGCATTATAAAAACGTATATACCATTGTCTCAAGAATTGCTTAAGACTATATATCGATCTCAAAAGTCGACATATTTTTTCTTTTTGGCATTTCAAAATGAAACTAACAGGTTGTTCCATATATATTTCTTTTACTAATTCTCCATTGAGAAAATCAGTCTTTTTTACATTCATTTGATGTAATTGAAGATCCATACTTACTACTATTGGTAGAATAATGCGAATCGAGGTAAATCTCACTACAGGAGAAAATGTTTCCTCATAATCAATTCATTCCTATTGATTATACCCCTTCACCACAATATGAGTTTGATGTATTTCTATTGAGCCATTAGCTTTACGCTTTATTTTGAAAACCCACTTGTAACTAATGGCTTTGCGTCCTTTTAGAATATCGATCAGTTCCCAAATATTGTTTGACTTCATTCACTCTATCTCATCTTCCATTGCATGCATTCATTTTTCCTTATTAGGGCTATTTAGATCATCTTCATTTTGTGGAGCAACCATAAAAATTTTCCCTTCAATGTCAAAATGTCGATAGAGAATATTTTTGCAACTTATTCATCGTACGGGAGATTGTATACTTTGCACATCATGCTCCCACTTGGATTTAGATAATGACGATATTGTCTCATCATGTGGTTGTAATTTAGGGTAAGTCGAATTTAATTCCTCACTTCTCATGTTACTCCCACTTGGATGAACTCTATTAAGTTCATTATCTTGATCCAAGTTTTCAAATAAGAAGTAATCCTCATCTATTTCGCCTTTCTTAGGAAATTCATTTCCTAATAATGTGACATCCCATGATTCAAATTCAGTTATACTCCCACTTTTCTACTCACCTATAAACACATACAATTTCGAGTGTTATGAGCATCTTATGAAAATACTCGTATTGTCTCTAAAACCCAATTTCCCAAACTTATGAGAGTGCTCATGAGTATTGGCAGCACAATCCCATGGTTTAAGAAAACTTAAGTCCGATTTTCTACCTGTCCATAACTCATATGGAGTGAAAGTAACTTATTTGGAAAGCACACAGTTAAGTATATATGCAACGATTAATAAAGCATCATCCCAAAAGATGATAGGTAAGTTAGCATGCGCTATCATGGATCTAACCATTTTTAATAAGGTTATGTTTTTTTCTTTCCGCAACACCATTTTGTTGATGAGTATAGGGAATAGACAATTGTCTTTCTATTTATTTTTCATCACATAAATTTATGAACTCATCAAATAAATATTCTCGACTTCTATCGAGTCTCAATACTTTTATTTTCTTATCTAATTGATTTTCTACCAAGATCATAAATTTTTTGAAACAACTCAATACTTTAGATTTATGATAAATCAAATAGACATATCCAAATCAAATATGATCATCTGTAAATGTGATGAAATAAATAGCCCTATGCCTTCCTCTCACATTCATTGAACCACAAATGTCAGTATGGATTAATTGCAAAGAAAAGTCAACTCTTTTACTTTTTCTAAATGGTTTCATTGTTGTTTTCCCTGCTAGGCAATGCTTATATATGGGCAAATCAACTTTTTCAATGTTGCCCAACAAGCCCTCTTTAGCTAGCATATTCATACGATGTTGGCCAATATGACCAAATCTAGCATGCTACACTTTCATATCATTATCATATGAATTAGAAAACGTAAAGAGGGAATAACAAATATTGGCATTACCATAGTCAACATCCAATATAATAAAATCATTTATAAAATAATTACAACCATAATAATTTGTATTCAAATACAAATCCACACAATTATTATGGAAGTTCAAACTAAAATCAAGTTTTACTAACACTAAAACATACACTAAATTACAATGAATCTCTGAAGTATATAATACATCATATAAGAACAAGGTGCACTCACCACGCATATTTAATTGGCAGGTGTCAATCCCTTTTACTTTAACTCTAGATTTGTTTCCTACATAGATCTATTTAGTTCTAGTTAGTATTCGTCGAAATTCCACAAAGAAATCTCTATCCTTTGTTACATGGTCTATTGCTCCCAAATCTATAGTCCACAAAGGATTAGATTCAGGCAAGAATACAATACTTGATACATAAACAAAGTTCTCAAAAAACAATGAGTGTTTACCTTCTTTGGCTCACGACAATTGCAGTATACCCTTCTGGTCATAGTTATAACATTTCACCCTTAAAATTCTCTTCACTCAATGACGTTTTCCTCTCTTATGTTGGTTGACTCTTAGTCTCTTGCTTGAAGGACTTGATCCCTTGCACTTACACATTTTGAACAAATCAATGCGTTTGTGCTTAGAGCTTGAAACCCCTTCTGAACTAGAACCAGCACAGCAAATATCTGTTTTCCGCTCAAATGCCATAAGACGGTCCTCTACTAGCTCTAGGTGGCGCACATCATCCTTAAGTTCTTCCGTAACTTGGTTAAGAGCTTTTAGTAATTCTTGTTTTTCAAGCACATATTGAATTTTCATATTCAATATTTCATAATTCTTACCGTTCAATTTCTCTGCTTTGTTCAACTCAGTAATTATACTCTTTGTTGTTGAAGCCATTGGATCTGAACATATCAGACACATATGCATGAATTATTAATGCCTATCATTTATGCATTCATTTTGTATAAACTCATCATATTAATAAATAATTTCAAATAAGGTTTCAAAATCAGAAGTCACTATGTTTCCGATCATCATCCAAAAATCCTAACTTGAAAGTATCATTAATATAATCGTTCATGAAAAAATAAGTTTAGCAAAGTCACTAAAACTTTTTTGAACTTCCCACAAAGAATTATAAATTAACATACAATGATAGATAACATTGAACTTTCAATAATTAAACTTGTCATTTACACTAAGTAATATATTCAAAGTAAATATATCAACATAGAAAGAGATATTTACACCTAAAACATCTCAAACTAATCTAAGAAAAATAAATGATTAAACCCAAATAATCTCATCTATCTCATAAACTGGGAAAGTCTCTTCTAATCTCCTAGTAAAATCCTCTGAGAATTCTGAAGGTACATTAGTCAACCACGAAAAGACCTTTGGAGAGCCTTCATGGCTCCTCCAAAGCGCATTCATTTTGCGCCATGTGACACTCAACTCGAGGGTTGAAGTCTTGGGTGCCTCGATTCTATAGTACTCTCTTACAAAAGTTATTGTAAGCCTTCCATAATTTGGAACCACGTTGACCTTCCATAGGCGATCTAACACTACTTGCCATTCTGGTGAAAGATTATTCATTAGGGCCGGCACCTTCTGAAAATTTAGCATAGGATAACTATTCCTGATGATTTATTGTATCATCTTATTAACTCTGACCATGTATGATACTACATTACCGTCATTCCACCGATAATTAGCTAATTCTGTTTTTAGCCTTTCAAATCTTGTCTTTTGTTCATCCGTTCTCGGAAATATAGGCATGCGTACAAAACACATCATGGATCCTGCAACATATGCAGAACAAAAGGGATTACTTATAATCCACAATGAACAAAATCAGAAAAACATAATCTTCCTCTTTTTTTTTTTTTGGTCGGTCAACGTTGGTTAGCATAGGTCAATGGTGGTCAACGACGGTCAATGACTAGTCAACTCTGGTCAACGAAAGTCAACTCCAATCAATGGTCAATGAATGACTAGGTTGGGTCAACGGGTCAATAGGTTGGGTCAACGAGTTAGCTAGAGGCAAAATAGTAATAACGTCAAACAATAAGGGCATAATCGTAAAAACAACCGTCAATGGCAAAAACGTAATATTTTAAAGAAAATGAGCAAATCCGTCAAATCGCGTAGGCGCGTGCAGTGCGCATGCCACGCATGTGGGTGCAGTTACCGCGCGCATGCGTGGCATGCACTTGCAGTTTGCAGTGCGCGCACCTGTGAATTGCCTTTGCACACCATGCGTGGCGGTGCGTTCGGCAGTCCCGGTGGCGATCCACCCGTCATTTTTCTTGTCTCGACAAGAACTACGACCCTGTACTATCAAAAATAATTTTTTTTTATCTACGAAAAAATCAAAAAAGAGGGGCGACAGAAGCGGGTAACGAGATTTCCGTCCCCGAGCGTCCGACGACAACGTTTCTCGAAATTTCGACCAAAAACGATTTATAAACAACAACAATGATCAAGAGACATGAACAGCATCGCTCTGATACCAATGTTGGGAAAAAAATTCCTAAAAATCAATCCGATACTCATACGATCGGATATCGAAAAATGAAAAAGCAGAAAACGTGCCCGGGAAACATGTTACACCGATCAAAGGCATATCACGAAGTTGGACATACCTTGATTGTCACGGATAAGTACCGTCGCAATTTTTGAAGAATTCTTTGAAGCCCTGGAGTTCCGTTCGTCAAGAGGAGTATACTGCTTCATGGGGGAAAATAACGAAGCGCATTATCTCTGATACGCTACAGGTAATGTTATCCCCATCCTTTTTTATTTTATTTTTTATATATTGCAGTTATTTCTAAGAGAAAAAATAACTGCCCTCTCCTCTTATACCGGCCGGATTTTGGCCCAACATGGGTGGATGGGCTTAAATTGGCCCATCAATTGAAAAACCCATCAAAAGGCAGTAATTGGAAGTTCTGTTTTGTCATGTCATCTATTGATAGGTTTCACAATGCTTGATACAATCCAAAGAGATCTCGATCTGGTCGTTTTTAGTGTGGTCCCTTCATTTGGGCTTTCAAACTTGGATGATTGTCCTTTTGATTGAAGAACTATGTTTGTGTCGGTGCAACCATGTCTCCTTCATGAAGTTGAAGATCGAAGAGGATATCGATCTATTATAAGATCCAAAAGAACTTGTGTTGGTTAATGCTGCATTGGGAAAGTATGGGGACTCTTGGAAAACTGACTGACAAACTTTTAAATATCCTCCTGTTGAAGTTACACATTCATAGAAGGATTTTATCATTAGAGAGAAAAAAAAATCAAACAATGACATGACGGATTTTCTATAGATCTACATATTGTATATTGGAGTAGGGTCTGTTGTCTTGTGTGGCGTGGTATGTTGAATCAGTCGATAAATGATATTAGAGCATCTTCTTGATCTTTGTTGTCTAGTTTTATATAACCTACGTTAGACTTATCATAATGGATCATAAACTCATTTCTTAACCTATATTTAATGGGCCGAGTCATTAGAGGGGTAGTTATGTTTAGTAAATAGATCATAAATGAGTTCAAAATGGAAAAATCCAAAAAATTATAGATGTTAAATAGGTTTATAGTTTATTCAAATGTAACCTACCTTTGTGAGTCCCCCTTCACCCTCTACAAGAAAATTCTTAGATTATTCTAAATTCAAAGAAGTTTTAGTGGGTTTGTAAGATCAGCCCGACTTCACCTTTATTAAAAATATCATGATGGCTTCTTTTTTTCCCCATTGTTTTTATTTTTATTTTTATTTTTATTTTTATTGTAAGTATTGTCAATTATTTATTGGAGTATATCTTTTCTTGGTTGCATTTCGCATTGTTATTTTTATATAATATTCTAATTTTAGTTCTTGTCATTGCAATTCATGGTTATCATAAATCATCTTATTCAATATCTCACATTTCATTTAATTAAAGTTTCAATTGCTCCATGTTATTTGTTGCTGAAATTTTATAAATTCACTACTAAGTACTATAAAATTTGAAAATTCTATACAATAGTTGAAGCCAGTTCTTTAGCATCTTTTAGTTGAAAGAGCGATATAACAAATACACACAAAGAGCTTTAAGTGGGTTAACTAGGTATATATTCATAGGTTGGATTATAAATGGATTGGGTATGGTATGAGTTGGATGTAGATTGGGTCGAATATTGTCACTAAATTTTTAGGGAGAATTACCAAAAAAGTCCTAAACCTATTGCAATTGTGCCAATTCAGTCATAAACTTTTTTTTTTTGGCCAATTTAGTCTTAAACCTTTTACAATTATACTAACTCAGTCCATCCAGCCAAAATTGGCTGGATGGCGCTGATGTGGACGCCGGCGGGCCAACGAACAATTTTTTAATAATTTTTTTCGAATTTTTTTAGTTTTTTTTAATTTTTTTTCTTCTTTTTTTTTTCCTATCTTCTTCTTCCTCTGGCCGGCACCGACCGGCAGGCAAGAGGACCTCGCCGGCCACTGGCGAGGCTCGCCCCTGCTGGCCACTGGCGAAGGTGAGCCTCGCCCAGCTACGGCGAGGCCGCCGTCGCCACATCTGGCGAGGCTCGGCCTCGCCCAACCATGGCGAGGTCAAGCCTCGCCGTCTTGGGTGAGGGGGGAGCCTCACCGGCCACCAGTGAGGTCGACCCTCGCCTTGGCTATGCGAGGGCTTCTTGTCCTCCTCTTGACCGCTACCGCCGCCGCCCGTCGCAGACATTCTCTCTCTACTCTCTCTCTCTCTGTCTCTCTCTACTAGTTCGCGATTAGGGTTTTCTCTCCGATTCAGTCGAATCCGGCAGCCCGATGCGCACGCCTTTATAAGCAAGCGGACGGAGCGGAGGAGACGGAGGAGAACGCCTCGCCCAGCCAAGGCAAGGGTCGACCTCGCCGATGGCCAGAGAGGCTCCTCGCCCAGGGACGTCAAGGCTCGACCTCACCATGGTTGGGCGAGGCCGAGCCTCGCCAGATGTGGCGACGGCGGCCGTGCCGTCACTGGGCGAGGCTTGCCTTCTCCAGTGGCTGGCGGGGGTGAGCCTTGGGCTGACCTCGCCGGCCCTCGCCTCTGGTCGGCGCCGGCCGGTCAGAGGAAGAAGAAGATGACAAAAAAAAAAAAAAAAAAAAAATTCAAAAATTCAAAAATAAAAATAAAAATTCGAAAAAAATACTAAAAATATTTTTAAATTGTCACATCAACATTTGCCGGTCATCTGTCCTCGGCCAATGTCCACGTCAGCGCCGGCCGGTCAATTTTGGCCGGATGGACTGAATTGGCACAATTGTAAAAAGTTTAGGACTAAATTGACAAAAAAAAAAGTTTAGGACTGAATTTGCATAATTGCAATAGGTTTAGGACTTTTTTGGTAATCCTCCCAAATTTTTATTATATGTAAATTAGTCAAAATTGGTTAAATTGATTAGTTTGGGTAGGATCATTTTTGACCTGAAATGACCTACCCATTTAACGGCCTTATGCTATGTATTATCATCAATGTTAATTGATTTCATTATGTTTTGATAACTAGATAGCCATCCGAAATCTATAGTGATGTGTAGGTGGATCATCCCGAAAATATCAAACAAAAGACTATATCTTCTTTACCGAGTACTCTAACTGTGATATTCGGCAGAAGTGCGAGTATTTTGAGGAACGCCATCCATATTCCAACAGGCTGTCGAAAGGATACAGTGAAAACTAGATCATGGAAAAGTACAAGCGTCTTCAACCCATCAGACATCTCCAAGCAAAAACCCATCGGACATCTCCAAGCAAAGAATAACTGAGGAACATGGTTAGCTTGAGGAAAGAATAAAGGCTGGTTCTCATGAAGCCCTTTTTCCACTGTTTTAACTTCTAACTACTTTAAAATGTGAAATTTTTGCAACTTTGTAATAATCTTAGTAAGTGGATATACTGAATGGGTACGTTACAAATTAAGATGATAATAAGTGGGTAAAGATCACTACCACTTAACAATTCATCACATCACTAAATATATGAACTTTGCGAACTCGTCTTGTCTTCGAATCCGAACCTAGTGTCCTCTCTCTAACTCTCTTATCTTCGAGTGTGAATGTTAGCAAAATTGGATTGGCTTGTTGGTCATTTAACCTGCCAATGACAAAAGCACTGGTTTGAAGAAAAGCGCAGAAGGAATTAACAAAATATAAAACACAATCATAAAAAAGAGCACAATCCCTGTGCCCCTTACATGGTAACATTCCTACCACGTAGTATTTAATATGTGATATCATATTCAAGTATTTTATATGAGCACCATATGTGATGTGGATTTTGATATAATAAGATAAATTCTCTTTGAGCAAGGGTTCTTATATGGATAAGTTGATAATGTGTGTATAAACACAGGCTTCACTTCTTCCTTTTAAAAGTATTGAAGATATAATTGATATTTGGGATACAATTGAATTCTCAAATTTGTAAACATCTAACATGTCCAGCAATTTGAACAAGTCCTTATTGCCAAAATCCAGAGGAAAAGTAATCATTTTCTTTTCATTTTGGTATTCTATATTAGGTAAGATGTGCCAACGAATGTTCTCATTTGATCTCACATCCCTCCTATTGGTACAGTGTTAAATAATTAAGATGAGTGGAATTTCATCACAAAAATTAAAGTTTTTGATAGGCCATTTTTACTTATCTTTGCCAACTCCTAGTCCGATAGTTGCAATTGAATTTATTATCTTCATGTATGAGAGCAAAGTAAGGAATACTAAAATCATTATGTAAGATTGTTATGTTAAAAGCGAAGAACTTTACTTGATTATTTTTATCTTTATCATAATCATCGTGAGAGATACTTTGTTTCCTATCTCACGGTCAAACATCGCGCAAGCAAAGAATATCTGACAAAGCTTGTAGTAGACAAGAGAGGACACCCCAAGAAAAGCATGGAAAAATGAAGAATATAAATAGAGAGAGAGAGAATAATACGTCCTCAAAAATTTATTCAATCCAAGCAAACAAGCCAACAGACACGCATATCCACGCGACCTTCCTAGAAAAAAACATATTGCTTAGCCATGGCTGCTTCCGACACTAGAAGCGACACGATGTTCGACGAAGTCACCGTCCAGATTGTGTCGCAGAAACTAGGTACCTTGCTCTCTCACCCGGTGTGTGTGGAGTGCTTATCAATGCAAACCCGCGTGAAGGATGCCAAGGTGAAGCTAGCAAGGATCCAAGAGTTTTTCACTCAATATAGACCGTCTGAAGCCACGGAATGGTTGGGGCGGCTCCTCCGAGCCATGTACCACGCCGAGGAATTCATCGACAAGTTCCACCTCAGAGAGGCCCGTGGCAGGCACAAGGCCCTCCACATGGCTGCATGGCCGCTCGCCGCGCTTGTCTCCAAGTACAAGCTGTGGAGGGACCTGTCCATTCTGGTGAGTAAGATGGAAGAGTTGTGTAATGATCAGTTCTTGAAGGGGGAGGGCGAGGGCAAGAGCAAAAAGAAACCTGCTAGTTCCTCTTCCCATGCTAGTGCTCCAAGGCAAGGCCAAAAAATCACGAGGCTGACTAGTTACTGGGATCGGCAAGCGCCAACAAACTTCTTATGTCGCAAGCATGAGGGGGAGAAAATAATTGGGTGGCTCAAGGCAGAAGAGTACACAGAGATTTCGATTTGGGGCGAGCAAGGAACCGGCAAGACGTTCCTCGCGAGATGGGCCTACAGCCAAGCGAAGTACATGGGCTATAAGTGGCGCGCTTGGGTCCACGTCTCGCCTAGCATGGACAAGCGGGAGTTCCTGCTGGAGATACTGAATCAAGTCGAGAATCTATCGGGGGACGAGAAGGACATGGATATAGAGGAAATAGCGGCAAAGCTGCGCGGGAAAGTGGCCCACTTAAATAAATTCCTCGTAGTGTTGGATGACATGCAGCATTCCAGCTGGTGGTCAATCTTGTATAAGTTATATATTACCTTTCGATATACGCAAACCCGCGTAATTACCACAACTCAGCACAGGGAGATTGCCAACTACATGAGTCTAAATACGTGGCCGATCAAGCTAGAAAAATTGGGCGATATAGAAAGCCAGAGGATGCTCGCTTGGATTTTACATAGAGTACCCGATGGCGAGAGACTCTCCAGGAAGGAGAAGGATATCCTAAACCTGTGTCGTGGCTTGCCGCTCTGTATATCCTTACTTGGTGGGTTTCTGTCCAATGCTGGGGAGCATGAATGCGCAACGTTGGCGAAAGAGGGTTCTACGATGGCATTGTTAGATATACTACAATTGAGTTGCCATAAATTGCCAGTCCATCTAAAACCGTGCTTGATCTACATGGCTTTGTTCCCCTTAGCATTCCCTATTCCGACAAGAAGGCTAGTGAGGCTGTGGTTGGCTGAGGGCTTATTGGATTCGCATTGTTACGACATAGAAAGGCAAAGGAGAAGGCCGCCCGAGGATGTGGGAGAGACATTTATTCTGGAGCTTGCGGATAGGAATGTGATTGATGTGGTGAGCTGGAGGGCGGATGGATCCCCCAAAGCTTGCCAAATGCTCACCTCTCTGTATGACGTGATCCGCCCGATTGCGATGAGCAAGGGTCTCCTCCACATACATGCCACTAGTAAGTCGAAAGATGGGAATGACCGTGACCCGAACAGCCAGCAACAACAGCTGCTAGCCCAACCGCGGGAAAGAACCAAGATTCGGTGGCTTGTGGAGCACACGGACATAGCCACAGACAATCACGGCAGCAGCTACCCTGATTTGAACCTCGGCCATGTCCGCTCATTTCTTTCGTTCTACCAGAGGAGAGGCATGCTCACCAAAGACATCAGCACGTTTCTTAGGAAGATGACGTCCAAGACTGACTATAGCTTGCTAAGGGTGCTTGATTTGGAGGGTGTGTATAAGCCATCCTTAGATGGTGTGCTCCACAAGCTGGTGCTCCTAAGGTACCTAGGATTGAGATCCACGGTATTGGAATTGCTCCCAAGCGCCATTGCGGATCTGCAACATCTCGAGACTCTTGACATAAAGCACACCAACATCACTTTGCTGCCGAGGTCCTTGTGGAAGGCGAGGAACTTGAGGCACCTGCATCTTAACTGGTTCTACATCGACTTGAAGAACATCCTCAGGGCTTGTAGCAACAATGTCAATGCCTTGACTCAACTCCAAACCCTAAGCGGGTTGGTTATCGGTGAGGTCAAGGACAACTTGATGAGGGATCACATGGACAGCTTGACCACACTCACCACGCTCAAGCTTTTCTTGCAACGCTCGAGTGGGGACACGCCAGGGGCTGCAGGAGAAGCAGTAGCTGATTGGATTAGCTTCAGGCTCAACAATCTCCAGTCCTTGACCTTTGGGGTAGTCCGAGAAGTCAAGCCCACCAAAGAAGGCAAGCCTGAGGAAGAAGCTGGACCCCCAAAAGAAGCCGAGCCCACGAAAGAAAACGAGCCCACTGAAGAAGACGAGCCCGTGACATCGTTGATAGGCCCGTTACCGAAATTGTCGTTGGCTGAACGACATCACGAACTGTTGGAGCTCTACTTGCTGGGCCAACTCAACAAACCCATTTGGACACAGCTCTTGCCAGTCTCGCTCCGTGTTTTGACTCTATCGGGTTCGAAGGTGGAAATAGACATGATGCCCGAGTTGGGTGGTCTTCTGAGGAACCTGAAGACATTTAGGCTCTTGGCCAATTCTTTTCTAGGCACTCGTCTGAGTTTCGTCAAAGATGGGTTCCCGAGCCTCATTATCTTGAAGATTTGGAAGCTACCTCAGCTTGAGAAGGTGGTTATTGAAGAAGGAGCGATGCTACATCTCAAAGAACTCCAGTTTAGGCACCTCAAGAGGTTGCCAACTGTTGAAGTGATCAAGGAGGGCAGGGAATTGGAGATTACATATGTGTAGTATCCCAAAGCGATGCTCTTGTTAAACAACTCAAGGTCCAAAAAGGAAAGAAGACGATTCTACATTTTAAAAAAGACATCAAGAAGCCGGATCTATCGATGATGACGAAGGTGACGGGTATGGAACAATATTAAATCAAACATGTTCTCTACGCATGATGATGAAATTGTTTTTATAGGCTTGATAATTTCAATAAGTCAATTATTAATTATTTAAAGAATGATAAAAATTAGGGACAAAAATGGAGAGATGCCCTATCCGCGTATTGAAAAGGAGAGGCCTTAATTTGTGGATGACGACGACAAGTATGGGATAATATTAAATCTTAGCATGTTCTTTACTCATTAAGATGAAAATGTTTTTGTAGACTTGATAATTTCTTATGAGTGATTAAAAAGAACTACAATGATTTTTATCAAATAAGAATTACCTTGACTCATTCCATGAGACCAAGCCAATACATATTACGAATCTATGAAAGCTATTTGAGTCCTACTAAAAAATATAACATAAATGGTCCCATCACTTATAAAATGAGTTTGCTTTTCTGTTCATTATCACAACATAAAATCACGTGGGCAGTATTATTTAACCTTTGTAGAACCTAATGTTAAATTCAAAAGTAACCTTCAAAATCAGCCTTATGCTCAATAGCTTGTGCATATCGAGTGAGCCTTTCACCTAGCTCACATACAAGACACTAAAGAAGAGACAATGATATTTTTTTACACTAGTTAAGACCTCTCAATTGTGTACCGTATTTTAGTTCAAGAAAATAAGCTTCTTGCATAGGAACAATTCTACAAAGTTGCTTCCTTTTTGCCATTGGGAGTACTATTAGGAAATTTATGTGCATGTATCGTGTGAAGCTTTACTTATTTAGTAGTTTCTCGTTTTCCACAGTGATGACGATAATGAGGCAACAGATTCTCCTTGAATACAAGTTACTAGAATGATCTCTGGAGTTGAACGTATGTATATATCACTTTTCTCTGTCACTTGGTGTGTGAATTAACAATTTTATGTAATGGTTATATTATGTGATGAACTGATGTGATGACATTCATTTAATGCAAGATACTCTTTCTTCAGTCTTTAGCATCTATGTCGGCATACACCTAGTCCAATGAGGTAAGACATGCACTGCACCAACGAAAAAAAAGAAATGAAAAGTGGCAGCTTAGATGAAGATTAGGGAGTCACAATTGAGAAGCGCATGCGATGAGTCACGAGCTAAATAACTAAATGAATCAGCCATAAGCTTTAAAATGAAAAAAAACATATAAGAGGATGGAAGAAATGGAAACATTAGATACCAGTACAATTAACATCAATCAGATGCCAATGCCTATGTTGAAGAGCCTCCTAGACCGGTCAGAGGACTTGCAAGCCTTCATCTGTTCATGGTAATTTGGAAAGCTTTTGCTCAATGACCTGCATCAATACCACACGCACGTGTATATTTACCAATAATAAAGAAGTCGAACCATCTCAGATAGTTGGAGTTGGAGGGCGATTTCCTTCCATTCTGCAAAAGCAAAACTGTCCAAAACAAAGCTTTTCAAGAATGAAGTCACGGTGCTTTTCTTTTTTTTTTTTCTGAGCAAGGACGTCACGGTGCTTTTCCACCTATGAGATTTTATGCTTGATTGCTGAGTAAAGTTGAGGCCAAAAATCTACCTCCACGTCATCCCCGTTGCCGTAGTCCGACACCTCCCCGTTCCATAACGGTCCCCTTGTGGCGCATCCAAGTGCGCTGCGTACTGGTACACCGCGAAATATCGCGAGGCCTACGAGTTGTTCGCGTGCAATGGGATCTTGTTCACCCAGGAGTCCTCGCGGCGGGGCAAGAACATCGTGACCAAGATCACCCGGGTTGTGGGGCGGATCAAAACCGGGCTACAGAGGAAGCTGTTCTTGGGGAATCTGCAGGCCTTCCGAAATTGAGGGTTCACGGGGGACTACATTGACATTTGGTCCCTTTGACTAAATAAAGAAAAAATAAAAAGTAACAATTTCAAATAAAAGCTTGAAATATCCCCATTTTGTTAAATAAGAGTTTGAGGTGAATTTTATTTCAAATAAGGTAAATAAGATCCTTAAGTGGCAATATCGATTTCAAAGAAAAGCCTAACTGATAGGTTAGTCAAAAGCATTTTTGTCCCTTACTTATCTTACTCAATTCTATTTTCCTTTATTTTTTTCAATAAAAAATATAGGCTTAAAAAGACAAGCTAAAACTTGAAAAAAAAAAAAAAAAAAAAAAACCTCCCGACCATGGCTGCTAACCCCATCGCAGGCGGGCGTTGGCCATGGCCGAAGAGGTCGCAGGTGAGGGCCCCGCTCTCGCCAAAATTGGGAGATGGTTGTGGCCCTTTCCGAGGGGTCGGCGAGATCGCAAAGAGACCCGAGCAAGTAGCTGTCACACCCCGATTCACAAGAAGAAGGGGCATAACACGGCCGTCCTTTTTCCAAAGGACGCAGCCTCAACGTAACCAAAATTTCAACCCGATATCAACATATATACATCCACATATATATATTTGACAAAAAGGGCACTTGGTTACAATATCAGAGTATATCTATAATCCACAAACATCAAAACATAAACATTTTTCAAAGACTAACTTATATACTTATGAACTATGCATAAGCCATACCCAAAATTTTCACCAAAAAGTCCTCCCGAACGAACGCTCACGCCTATTCGTGACTCGCTGAAGAACCTGAAAAACAATTAGATGAGAGGAGTGAGCTACCACGGCTCAATGAGTAACACATTTCTTCTAAACGGATCGAGAAATCACTATGCACGTTTATAACATAACTCAAATACATAATCATAACTCAAATACCAAAATACCAATGGTCCAATCCATTAGTCAATCTCATAAAACATGCATCAATGGTCTATTCCATTGATTAATCTCATCAAATCACATCGATGGTCCATTCCATCGACCAAACTCAAATCACACGTCAATGGTCCACTCCATTGACCAATTCATGCTCAAATGTCTAGCCATGGTCACGCGTAACGCCCGTGACAAGACGACCAAGATTCCCCCTTGGCAAGGTCTCCACATATTATTAGCCGGTGGCTCGGCCCACAAGGATATCCTAGAATAGTATGCGCATACCCACACCCCTCAGGGTCCATAGAGACATTGAGCACCAACCACTAATCACAACATCCAGTAATTCCAACATCAGAAAGAGAATCATACCACAACTCCAAATTTGATATATATAAATATCAAAACATTTTCTACGACATTTCAAGATTCTTTCACAAATATTTTCACAAATCCCTTTTTCACACAACTATTCAAATCAACTTCAAAATATAATTCCTTTCGAACAACAAAAATGTCGGTAATAGCTCGATCCTGTTTTATGCAACAAAACATGCTTTTTATCAACTCATAGAGCATTTAATCCACCATGTTTCTCAAAACATGAGTTTAAAATACAAAGAAGAAATAGTGTCACTCACCTGGGAAAAGCCAAAAATCAACTACGTCGCTCACACGAACCGACGCATTCGGATTCCTAACAATTAACGGGAAAATATTAAAAAGCCGAGTAAAAAATGATATTCTTATAACGACTCGTCCATACTAGGCCTATTAGTCGATAAACGACACCTACGCGTCCCAAAAGTTCACAATTTAGCATAAACCCATCATTTTCAGCTAGGCATGGCCCATGCGCCAACTTCGTCATGCCATAACTTCCTCCACAAAATTCCGATTCAAGCCGTCTTATAGTCTTTAGAAAGCTCTCTTAACGTACAACAACAACCCCAACTCGGCCGCTCCAAAACAGTACCGGAAATAACAAAAAAAGAGACCCGAAGCCACTGTTCGCTACAGTACCAGATTGCGCCTCCAACTTCAAAATTCCGTTCCGAACAAACCGCAAGCTCAAATCACGATCCGAAAGATGCTATAGCTTCACAACATCCCAAAGTACCATTTCTAAAAAATTTACGGCTTAACGACTCAAAAATTGGGCTTCGCCACCCAATTACCCATGAAATCCGAATTTCGAGCCCTAATTGCGGCAATTGCTTCAAGCAAGTAATTAAAGGCTTCAATTTCTTACCGGCCTTGCAAAACACACTTGAGTCGGCTTGATGAGGCATCCGGGTCACGTGCGCGCCAAAATTTTTCCCTTTTCCCCTTTTTCCTTTCTCTTCTTTCTCTCTTCTCCCCTGTTTTGCGTTTCCCCTGCTTCTGCCGATATTCTCCTCTTTCTCTCCCTCTTTCTCTCTTTTTATACTCAGCCGAAGCTTCTTCCAGTTTCCTTCAGCCCCTTTTTGACTTTTCAACCTTTTCTTTTTCTCTTCTTTTATTTTATTTCTTGCTTTAAAGCCCACATATTACAGTAGCTGTTTCACCACGACTTGGCTCTGCTGCTCCCTTCATTCTCCGGAACCCGCTCACCAACACATCCAGGTCGTGCTCGCTCCATGGCTAAAACCTCCCCAGAGTTCCCCAATTTTCCTCTGACAGAAAATTCTCCGTCATCGGCGTGCGCACCGTGCAATACATGACACACGGCGTCGTAAGGCGATTCAACTAGCCCCAATCGACCGCCGTTAGAACGTCCCCAAGGAACTCATATCGACGCTCCAAATAGATTTCACAAAAACCTAAACAAGCCAATCGATTGAAAACGAACTCAAGTCAATTTAGCAACAACGGAACTCAATTCGACAGCGGAGACCTAAAAAACGAACTAAAAAGATCCGTGCTGAACGGGAAATTCTCGGGAAAAAAACCCTAAGAAAGCGATCAATTGAACGAATTCCGCAAAATTCAGCGTCTCGGAGCTCAATTTGAAATCAGAGATCAACCCAAAAAAAAAAAAAAGACCAAAGGCCTCTAGGTCGATCAAAAATAGAATTTTTTTTTTTTTATTGCAGATTCTGAAACTCAAATTTCTTTCGCCTTTTTTCAGCTTCAATTTCGGGAAAACAGAAAAACTAGACACCAACTGCGATGATTCTCGAGTTCCATTCTCTGGAATTTCCCTTTCGACGATTTCGTCCCCAAGGAATGCAAATTTAGGGTCCGTTCATTTCGCAGAAAATAATTTTCAAGAAAACGCTTTCCAAATTTTCCAACGTTTATTTTACGAAAAATGAATTGCTTAGGGAAAACATTTTCCTTAAAAGGAAAAAAAGTATTCTAAAATAGGGGAAAATGTTTTTCACTTTTGAAAATTTGAAAACATTTTCCTCACTTGATCTTTCTTATCTTACACCCCGCAAATCCTCACTTCCTCTTCCTCCTCCTCTTCCTCCTAACGCTTCTTCTTCTTCTTCTTCTTCTTCTTCTTTTTATTGATTTATTCAAATAAGTTGAATTATTTTTTTCTTTTTCTTTTCTTTGTTTTCCCTCTTCTTCTTTATTGGCTGGTCATCAGCCACAACAACAATGGTCAACGACCGGCCTCTGGCAAGCTCAGGCTTGCCGCTTGCTAGATTGGCGAGCACAAGTGTTGAGCTTGAGGCTCGCTAATTTGGCGAGCGATGAGGGTGGCGAGCTCGAGGCTAGCCAGATTGGTGAGTGTGAGCCTTGCCACAAACTTGTGCTCATCAGCCTCGGGCCTCGCCAGATGGGCAAGCTTCGAGCTCGCTATCCTCATCGTTCGCCAGATTGGCAAGCCTTGAGCTCAACGCTCTACAAAGGTAGGTGAGCCTCGCCTATGGCTGGCGATCGGCCGAGAAGAAGAGGAGGAAGACAAATAAAAAGAAAAAGAAAAAGAAGAAGAAAATAAAAAAATAATAATTTAATAATTTAATAATTTAATAATTGATTTTTAAAAAAATAAAGAATAATTAAATAAGCGA
This sequence comes from Eucalyptus caleyi, assembly GCA_014182885.2. Taxonomy (NCBI): domain Eukaryota; kingdom Viridiplantae; phylum Streptophyta; class Magnoliopsida; order Myrtales; family Myrtaceae; genus Eucalyptus; species Eucalyptus caleyi. The sequence continues at coordinate 32,997,193 of CM024475.2, forward strand.
TTTTCAAAAAAATAAAAAAATAATGAAAATCCATTTTAAAAGTTAAAAAAAAAAAAACATGAAAAAGAGTGTATAGAGGAAAAATTTTCCTTACCGAATAGCGGAAAATATTTTTCACTTCATTTTCAAACTTCACTCAAATATTGTAAAATAATTACATTTTCCTTGAAAATGGCTTCTTGGAAAATATTTTCTAGAAATGCGGAAAATATTTTTCACAAAATGAACGGACCATTGATTTCTGAGCAAGTCCTTGCCAAGGCACCCACAGCCCTCTAGATCCAAGTGAGCTCAGGCTTCGCTAAGGTCGGCAAGCTCAAGGTTCACTTGTGGGCCGGTTGACAGCAGAGGAAGTCTGAAAATGAAAAGGAAAGAAAGAAAAATAAAAATAAAAGAAAAGAAAATAATTAAATAATTAAAAATTCTTGTTTAAAAAAGAAGAGAAAATAAGTAAAGATAATTAAAAATTCAAATTTTTAAATTAACAATTTAAGAACTATTAAAAATTTGATTTGTGTTTTGTCTGAATTAAAGTCATGAGATGAAAATAATTTTCCAATGACGTCCAAATATTTGAAAATGTTTTCAATCATATATCACCAAACAAAGGAAACTCAACCGCATTCTTGAAAAATGCTTTTCAAGAAAGCCTTTTCTTTATCATTGAGTTTTCGCAAAATAAACTTACTCTAAAATACATATATAATACCGATTAAAAAAAAAAAAAATCGTGCCATCCCAGATGGTTGGAGGCCAATTTGGTCGCCATTCTGCAAAAGCAAAACTGTCCAAAACAAATCTTCTCAAGGATGATATCAAGGTGCTTTTCCACCGATGAGATTTTATACTCGATTGCTGAGTAAACTTGAGGCCAAACATGTTCTTGGAAGCTTCCTTTGGGTAAACAAAAACCAACAAGCTTTGTGACGATTTTGGCACTGTCGGCCGTGTTTTCCATATCTTTTGTGTGAGCTTCTTCTGCAATTGCTTGGTGAGCCTCCGCCTTTCAAGACGAAGATCTTGAATGTTGTTCAAAACAATAAAATCTTGGACTTGATATGTTCCTACTGTGAATATAACAAAGGCAACTAACGTTTCCTATTGTTTGAATTCAGTATTTTGAAGCATTGCTCAAGTTCAGACAATCTTCCTGAGCTCGATTACATCGGGTGAATCTCTCCCCAAAAAAGGACAACTTCCTGAGCTCTACCTCCATGTAGAGAGAGTCTGTAGGATCGCCTTTAAACATAAGGAAAAAGTGGCCCCGGTGAACTAATGAGATAGTGCATTCCTTCCACAGTTTGACGATCTCCTTCTGCAAGTTTTTAAATTGCAAAAACCATTCCAAAGGACTTCTTCTATCATCTTCAATTGGATACGTGACAACATCCATAGCATGTTTCGTAGGCACAATGACATGTGGTTTTATATGCTGTACCTATCAATCACAAGGGGCCAGAGCGATCAAAATGCGTGTATGTTGACAAAACTTCCGTATCTAACATGAGTCACCGAACACCTAGTCTATTCTCCAAATATCAAAGCACTCTATATTCAAGTGAATGGTTCTCCAAACTTACTTGCATGGCCACATCTAAGTATGACAAGACTCATGTAGGCCAACAACATAGCTGCGCAATATCACAGCACTGGCCATCATTTCTCATTTGTGCAAAGAAAGCAATGGTAAGTCTATAGTATGTTTTCTAAAAATAGTAATGTTTTTGGTTTATTCTTGTATAGCATTTGGAGGATGACGATGTTGAAAAATGATCCATTTATTGAAAAAATATCTAGTCCAAACTTGAGAACCTAGAATTACGCGAGAAGCAAGAAACTTCAGTCTGGAAAATGTCTAAGTCAGTGACGGAAAGCTGTTGAAGAACATCCAGCACTCAAGTTGAATAAGAAAAGCTTAACTTAGTCAAAATACGTGGCTAACAAAAGGTTAAAAAAGTTCAACTTTATATGAGCTATCTTCTAAGGCGGTTGTAATGCTGATTAAATGGAATTGCTCTATAAATAGAGCTTAAAATCGTTAATGTAATACTACGTGGAGGCATTGTGGACGGTGCTGCAGCAAGAAAAGCTGGACGACTATGTGGTCAAGACGGAGAGTGGCACACGGTGGAAGAATTCGGACGTGGTGTTTGAGTTTGTCGGGCTGAATTGAAGGGACCATGTGGTGATGGATAAGAGGTAGTTCAGGGCAGCGGAGGTCGACAACTTGAAGGGAGATGCAACTACGGCCAAGAAGGTGCTGGGTTGGAAGCCCAAGGTAGGGTTTGAGAAGTTGGTGAAGATGATGGTCGACGAGGACGTTGAATTGGCTAAGAGAGAGAAGGTTCTTGTAGATGCTGGGAACATGGATGCTCAGCAGCAGCCCTGAGAATTTGGTGCTTCTTATCTTATTCCGCTCCGTTTTTCTTAAGTCCTTTTTTCTGGGCTTTGTTTTGGTTATTTATTGGAAGATCAGCTCGAAGCAAGTGAAGTTTTCTTTGTCCAAGGTTTAGAGTGTTTGAGATGCTCTTGGGATGGTCTGTCTTGTTGGGTAGACCAATGAGCTCTGATATCCGTTCGATTATTCATTTGTTTTCAATTAGTACATTTAGCTGTTTTCATTTTCATTTGTTTGCCTCATTTGAAGTTGCTACCTTCTTGTTCAAGCTCGGATAAGCTTCAAATGATTTGAAGCCTGTATGTTTCCATTCTTTAGATCAGGTTAAGTTCTAGAGACTGCAATATGTTGGGCACAAGTGTCGTGACCTAAATTTCGGGTGCACCACCTAAAATTTAGGTTAATGGACTGCTAAGCCTAGGCTTAGCTCAGGCTCTCTCAAGCCCATACCAATTCACGACTTAAATTCAATTTTTTTAACATGCAAATGGATTTTATTTAGGAGTCGCTACTAATCGGTTTACAATAGGTCGATAAGACACCTAAGTAAAATAATCGAAGAATTATTTTACTCCTATGAACCGAAGACTATGAGTATGGGGACTTGGTTATACTAGATTTATCTAATACCCTTTCGGTACCATTTCTTTTTTAATTTTCAAAAAATGTTTTTGCAAGGTAGTTTGGATTTATTTTAACCTAAATCCCTATCATGTAATGGAATGATCACACAGATGCTTAACCATTATTAAACATTCAATAAATAAATTTCGACACACAAAGCAAACAATTTTTTGGGTTTTTCTTTTAATTAGAATTATTTATAAAACATGCATTTTAAGTACATGAATGACACCGAGCTACGAAAGCACGTCAGGTCGATGAAAGGGGCTATAGGCTACAAAAGCATGCTAGGTTAATATAAATAACACCAGGCTACAGAAGCATGCCGGGTCGACGAAAGGAACTCTGGGCTACAAAAGCACGCTAGGTCAATATATAAGACAACTTGATTGAGTCAAGTGTTGATGCACTTGGGAGAGAATACCTGCACAATAACAAGTATTTAGAGTATGGGTATAGATATACTTATCTGGTGATATCTCTGATTCTTAGGGATATGTCTTCCGGAATTTAGATATCTTGTGGAAATCTTTCACCTCCCGGTAAAATTTTGGAACATCAAGGTTGGACCTTGAATGTTCGTGATGATTCCTCATCTCCTAATATCATAAGGCATTCTGAAAGGAACTTGAATGTCAAAAGCTCTTAGGTCTTTGAGAAAACATTACCTTTCAGACATAATTAGAGTAAAAGTGCATTCACCAAAGAAATAAGCAATTAATACTATTGGAACGCACACTTCAAAATCCACTGAAGTTTTTATCAATTCAATCGGGGTTCATGCATAATGACTTTTGCATTACCCAAATTTCCACTAGAGAGAATTACCGTTCAAGATAATTTTAACTCATGACATGAATTTCTTAAAAATATTAAATGAGAGACTTTCAGTTAGAAAGGACTTTTACTCACTCTCATTAAAAGAGAATCACTCCATCTCACCATATCGACAGGGGTTCGAGTATTCTTGCAAGTCGTACGACCTTACCAATATAAGAGGTCTTTAATAGGGACTATATTGTGAGCTTGGTCAATGGCTTAACAAAGGGACTCTTTGAGTCAAGGCTATTGAAAGAATAGCTTTGCAATCATCTTCGGGTTTACAAGTCAAGAATTGTTCACACTTCTTTGAGCTATGCTTAAAACATATGAACCCCTAGGTTAATTCAAATGCCATAATCTGAAGAGACTTTGCAAGGGACGTAACATAGGCTTGGCTCATGGGTTGAGAAATGAAAGGATCATTAGGCTCAAGAAGTGTTTAGAGGGGGTCAAAGTTGGTGATTATCTTGGCATTTCCACCACTTTCCTTCTCCACTGTCGAAGATTTTCATATCACAACTCCATTGATTTTAATAGCATTTGAGTTTTTTAGTATCGCCTTGTTCGAGATACGACTCACTATAGTAAGCGTTTGATTTCTTTCTCTTTTTTGGGCATTGGCCTTACTTTTACCAAACACACTACTTTTTCCATGCCCCTAGTTCTCATTCATTTTTTTCACTTCTTTTTCACGGGCATTGGCCTTGCTTTTACCAAGCACACTGCTTTTTTCATGCCCATTAGTTCTATTTTGATTTCAATCCTTACGCACAATGCATGCGTCAAGCAACACTTTGAATGACACTCAAACTTTCAAGAGTCTTCATTTGCCTTTTGCCTTGCCCCAGTGTGAGGGATGATCACTAACTGAGTTTAAAGAAATGAAATTGCATGCTCAAGTGGGCTATGCAAATGGTATAAGTATGTAGGATAGAGAAATAAATGTTCTTTGTCATCTTAAGGCACTTAAATTAACACATGAATTCAATGCAATAACACAACTTGAAGATTGATGCAAGTGAGAGCAAGAAAATTTCAATTCATTTTTCTCACCTCATGATGCCATTTTGTCTCCCAGTTGCCCCGATGTGGGGTGATTCTTAACATGGGTAATTTGAAAAAAATATCAATAAGTGTATGGGCTCAAAATGGTTAAGCAATGGATTACTTGTAGTGTTTGGGATAGAGAAATGAATTGCCTCTCATTAATTCAGTTGTTATACCTTTTACGAGAAAACTCTTTACCTTCTGTATATGAACCTTCCTACACTCATCTCACAAGTGTATGTGTAAGGGACTGTGTATAGGATAAGGTTTGCCTTTCATCATCCCGACTTGTTTCATTTAGTATGCTCAATCAATTCCACATCATTCATTAAATTAGTCCATCTTGATGCTCTTCAGTGGAATTGGTGGATAAAACATGTAAGAGTCATCATACAAAATCCTTTTTTTTTAAAGGAACTCAACAGCTTTAAGCATGAAAAATTGTCAACTTCAAACAGTTTTCCACACCGCAAAATGGCTTTAAGCATTCATTCAAGGATTCCTCTACAATAAGATTGCCTCAGCAGTTGATGTCTTTAGATTATCCCTATCATTCAAGACTGAAAATCCACTTTTACCCCTGCACAAGAGAACGTGCATGAATATGATACTATGCAACATCAAAGTAAAAGCAAATGGAATATCCATTTTTGGCTTGGGTCGAGATTTTATCTCAGTAGGGTCACTACCAAAATCCGTCATGCCTCCAATATGTCACATTAACTCTTTAGAAATGTGTCCTTGACAGTGGGCCAATTGCAACCTGGTGTGTCCTTTTTCAAAGGCCTTATCATCAAACCGAAAAGTAATACTCTGAAACATGAAATAAATGAGTCAGAAAATTTAACAGAGCTAACCTAATGCATGCTTTTGGAAATGGTTTCAATTTTTTTTTTTTGGATTTTTTTTTTGATGAAGAAGCATGAAGAAGCCCAGTCCTCAGAATTCTCTTTGGATGATATTTTCTTTTTATTGTTGGATATCGTCACCAAGCTAGTTTGGCATACCCCATCATGTCCTCAAAACAAAATTTGTAATTTTATTGATGTTCATCAATCGAATTACATTTATTAAATGGTAAATGCAATGCTCAATCCCTAAATGGAAAACGAAAAAAAACATTTACTAGAAAGAAATAAAAATTCTCACGCAGGGGAATGTGCAACTGAACATGTGATATTGCTAGTATGAGTACCTAGAGGGGGGTGAATAGGTATACAAAGATTTTTCTTGATAATTTCTGTATACTTGCGCAATACTTAGACAGTTGAAGAATTTGCAATAATTAAAAAAACAATCGTGAGACTGAGTAAGGGAAAGAGAGAATTAAACACGCGGTTTATAGTGGTTCGGCTTGATTCAAGCCTACGTCCACTCTTCTGCACTGACAGCCAAGTTGGCTGGATTCCACTATGAACAAAGAGTTGTTACAGTGATGATCTTCCTTGATTTCTTGGTGTAGATGATCTACCACACTCACTCAAGGTATCGCCAAGTACAAACACTCTCTGTGTATACAATTTCGCTCGAACAGTCTCAACTAACAATCAAGGTTCTTCAGACTCTGGAATTTCTCTATCGATCACACACTTAAAACAACTAGAACGACTTCCTTTTATACTCCTTTATGCCATCATAGCCGTTGGCACTTACCAAAGGAATTCCTCCAATCTACCCGTTGGACGGAATCAATCAAGAAGATCATCCGAGCTATTTAAGGAATCGATGATAGCCCATCAATCTCGTTCGCCCATACAATCGGGATCTTGGTTTCCAAGAATAGAACATTCCAAGATTATTTCGTCGACCATCGGATCTTCAATCGTTCTTAGATAAGAATTAAAGAATCCGAAATGATTATCCAACCAAAGAATCTATTCCGGACGATAGGATCGAATCCTCACCCATATACCTCGGCTTTGGATTTCCTTCGTCACTTGGATTAGAAAGACTGTCAAGTGAGAATAGACTTAAGTCTTGAGTCTTGAGTCTTAAGTCTTGAGTCTTGAGTCTTGAGTCTTGGGTCTTGAGTCTTGGGTCTTGAGAATACAAAGTCTTCGACTTTAAATCGTCGGTCTCCGAACATCCGACTTAGACTCGATAGAAACGTTTTGTCACTTCAAAATATTCTGGAAAGATTTCTCCAACAATCTCCCCTTTTTGATGGTGACAAAACTTTCTTGTAGATTTGAACAACTTTGACCTGCAAAAACATTTCTCAAGCAATATGGCTAACTCAAAAGATTAATAAAGCAACTGACTCGCATCCACAGAAAATTGGTTAGTCTTTCGTGAGTAATACCATATAATCAACACTTGATAAAAATGCAACCAGTCAAGCATCACAATCCACAGTCAATTCAGTCAAATTCACACCCAAGTTCAAGTTCTCAAGTCATACTCAAAAATAAACATAACCACAAAAGTCAAAGTTTTTAAAAGATGTTGGTTCAAATTGGTTCTCCCCCTTTTGTCATCATTAAAAAGGGTGAGAAAGGAGTCATGTCGCTTGGGAATGCGCACGAGCTGGAAATCCCCAATGGACTGGACTACTCCTTCGAGATTCTTCAGGTCTTCTCTCGATGAGCTACCTCTTCTCCCTTGGCATTGGCTTGAAGTTGCGGAGCGAGGTCTTTGAATTTATCCTCCGGAGAGATCGAAGATGCTTGTCCAGCATTCTTCAAAGCTTGGATTTCACAAGTCCGTAACATATATCCGCTACGCATTTCCGAAGAATATTCATGATGCTACGAAAATCTGCAGAGTCATCCGTCTGTGTACTGGCATGAGCTTTCTCTGATGGAGTAAATGCAGACGATGGCGCTTCAGTATAGTCTGGCAGATTTGGAATTGACGTATCACCTTCTTCAGGCAATTGAGAGACCTGAACTTCTTCTGGGTCTTCTGGAGATTGTCTTAGATCTTCACTGACAGCAGCATGAGGTGTAGACCTCTCTTGCTCGCTAACTCCCCCTGTCTCTAGGACATCGAAAGGGGAAGAGTGATGATCATGCTCTTGATTTCCCTTCTCTCCAGATTTATCAGCAGACTTTTCTTTTTCTCCTTCTCCTTCTTCTTCAACTTCTTTCTCCTTCTCTCTCTGTTCTTCCTCTTCTCTGTTCTGCTCTCCTTCTTCTCTGCTCTTCTGAAGATCTGTCGGATGAGACACAGAACGTCTTGTTCTTGTCAGTGCTTGGATAGTGGGATCTTCATCCTCTTCATCTTCATCTTCATCCTCCAGGATGAGAGTTCTTTTCTTCTTTTTCGATGGAGCACCAATGGCCTCCTTTCCTTTTCTCTTTGAGGCAGACTGAACTGGAGATTTCACTTTGAATTTCTCCATTGCCTTGGAGAGTTCTTGCAGACGCATCTTCATTAACATTTTCAACCCTACCACCATCTTATCACACGGTCGATCACAAAATGTATGTGGCAGTTCAATGTTCAGATGTCTGAAGATCTTGGTCACCAGACCAGGATAAGGCAATTGTCCTTTGTCTTTTGACATTGCTCGTACATATGGAAGAGAATAGTGTGCGGGAGAGAAAACTTCCGTCCTGAGTTGATTGCATACATCAACTTTGCTTCAGAAAGAGACACGGAAGTCTTTGACGTAGACTTCGGTCTGAGACAGTTGATCACAATCTTATGAAGCACAATGTTGATGGCATTCATCCTGGAATAGGTAATTTTCTTCTCTACGTCCCTATCTTTGACAAGTTCCAGAGTAGTACGAGCAGGTGAGACTTTGATTGGAAGATAACGTCCCTGTTCAACTCCAACTATGTCCGCCAACATATTCACATCTACCACGTAGACTTGGTCTCGAACACTGAATGAAATTCTATTCGCATCCAAAAAGCTAAGATTTGAATAGAAATAAGCGGTCGTTGAGCATACCCGTCCGTAGAGTCGAGCAAAAAGTCTCAAGTTGAAGCAAATTCAACTTTTCTCTTAAGTTCACATTGATGGCGTCCAGGAAGTCAAAATCAACACTTCTAGGGTTTATCACCCCTCTTTTCAACAGCCTAAAAATACACTTTTTCCTGATCCTTGGATTTAAACAAATCCATCCGATTTCCTTTCACCTTTGCTGCCACACCCATTCTAGGTTGAAATTCAAGGAACATTTTGTCATCATCGTTCCCGTCAATCAGATTTTGTCCTGGCATACGAGGATCACTTGGAATGTTCGCAAGTGCCTCCTCTGCCCTTCCTTTAGGAGCAACTCCCAAGTCCTCCATTTTCCCAGAAAAAGATACTCATTCCCATAATTTTTGTCCTTAAGGAAGTCATCTATATACTTTAATGAAGTACCGGTGCTTTTCAACGCACGATAAAGCTTATAGATAAAGGAGGGTTTTGGACTCTTACCGGGTCGGCATCCTCGATTATCTCTTCTTCCAGATTTTGACTTGCACCTTGTGGGGCAGGAGACGTTGAATGACGTGGAGGAGAGCGAATCGGACTTTGTCGCTGACTTGATAAGTCTTCTTCCTCGCAAGATCGAAGTGAGTCGGTCCCTTCTCCATTCTTTGTGGTCCCCTGCTTGCGATTCTTGATGATTTCCTCGAAGACGACATCTTTCTTTGTCTATTGGAAGATTCCTTCACTTGCTTTTCCCAAGAAAAATGACCACTTTCTCGACAACGAACAAGGAGTAGAAAAACAGTCTCGGGAGGAGAGTGCCTTTTAGGGTTTTGAAGATTGGGCGAAGAAAACTGTATATATATATGCCTCGGATTTGAAAAGAGAAGTTTAATCGGTACAAGGAAAGTGTACGAACACTTCTTTTCAAAATTAATAACGCCTAAAATTAATTCCTTGAAAAAGACAAGTTTTCAAATTTCACACGAATTATATCTCGAATGAAAGAACGTACCTTTTCGAGATAAAATAGCAACTTACGTCTTTAGCCAAGAATGTTTGAGTCTCATGATTTAAAGTCTCGAGAGATCGAGTCTTAGAAATGGTGAGTCTCTAGACTTTAACTTCTTCAAGCTTCAAAATGTTGAGTCTTGAGCGAATAAAGTCGAATTGATTTTTCTCCAAAGGCTTTGTGAATATATCCGCTAGTTGACTCTTTGAATCAACAAATTGAATTGAGATTTCTCCATTTTGAATATGATCTCTAATGAAGTGATGTCGAATCTCAATATGCTTTGCTCTTGAATGAAGGATTGGATTTTTGGTGAGGTTGATCGTGACCGGTGTTGTCACATCTGATTTTCTGTGCATGAGTCTTCAATCCCAAAGTCTTGTAGCTGTTGTTTTATCCATAGAATTTGCGAACAGCAGCTTCCAAGAGCTACATACTCTGCTTCTGTCGTTGAGAGAGCTACAGTGCTTTGCTTCCTTGAAAACCAATACACTGTCCTGTTTCCAAGCAGTTGACAAGTTCCGGAAGTGCTCTTTCTATCGACTCTGCAACCGGCCAGATCTGCATCTGAGTATCCTAGAAGATTAAAGTCTCCCTTCTTGGGATACCAGAGACCCATGCTTGAAGATGAAGCAACATATTTAATAATACGTTTTGCAGCACTGAGATGAGATTCTCTAGGATCTGATTGAAACCTAGCACAGATACAAATACTTAACAAAATGTCAAGTCTAGAAGCAGTAAGATAAAGAAGTGAACCGATGATGCTCCTATACAGCTTTTGATCAACTTTCTTCCCTTCCTCATCTTTGTCTATCTTCAAAGAACTTGACATTGGTATATCAATCTTCTTGCAATTTTCCAATCCAAATCTTTTGACAAGATCATTAGCATATTTTTCTTGGAAAATAAAAGTTCCTTCCTTCAATTGCTTTATTTGAAGGCCAAGAAAGAATGTTAATTCTCCCATCATACTCATTTCAAACTCATCCTGCATAGACTTAGAAAATTTCTTGCAAGACTTTCATTAGAGGATCCAAAAATAATGTCATCAACATATATTTGAACGAGTAAAAAGCTTTTGTTTTCCTTTTTGATGAATAGAGTAGTATCTACTTTACCTTTAACAAATCCGTTCTGTAATAAGAACTTACTTAGTCTGTCGTACCAAGCTCGAGGTGCTTGCTTTAGACCATACAGAGCCTTTTCAGTCCGAAGGCGAGTTTGGCTTCTTTGGGTCTTCAAATCCAGGCGGTTGTTCCACATAAACTTCCTCTTGGATAAATCCATTTAGGAAAGCACTTTTGACGTCCATTTGAAATAACCTGAAATTTTTGTAACAAGCAAACGCAAGTAATAGACGAATAGCTTCTAACCTTGCTACTGGAGCGTAAGTCTCGTCATAGTCTATTCCTTCTTCTTGCGTATATCCTTTGGCCACGAGTCTTGCTTTGTTTCGTACGACTTTTCCTTCTTCATTCATCTTGTTCCTGAAAACCCATTTGGCTCCAATAACAGTTTTACCTTTTGGTTTAGATGTCAATTCCCAGACATCATTAATGTTGAACTGTTCGAGCTCCTTTTGCATAGCTTCGATCCAGCTTTCATCGATAAAGCTTCTTCTATGCTTTTTGGTTCAATTTCAGAAATGAGAGCCACAAAGCACTAGATTCTTCACGCCTTTTGATCTGGTGCGGATTCCTTCATTGATTTCGCCAATAATGAGATCTTTAGGATGACCTGGATTTGTGCTTCCAGTTACTAGTTGATTTGCCTGGTTGATGATCTCTTTCTTTATTTGAATCTTCATGAGCTTCTTGATGTTGGACTTCCAGAGTCTGAGGTGCTTCTTGAGTTGAAGACTTTGGAAGGTCTAGAGCAGGTTCAGACTCTTCATGCTGAATCTGGCTGGATTCATCTTGTGTGGAGTCTTGGAATTTGACATTCATTGATTCCTCCACAGACTGGCTTTTCTTGTTATAGACTCTGTAGGCTTTGCTTGATGTAGAGTATCCAAGGAAGATGCCTTCATCTGATCTTTCTTCAAACTTACCAACTCGATCATTTGCATTTTTCAAAATAAAGCATTTGCAACCAAATACATGAAAGTATGAAACAATAGGCTTCTTACCTTTGAACAATTCATAAGGGGTTTTCTCAAGAATAGGTCTTAGAAAGACTCTATTTATAATATAGCATGCTGTTGAAACAAGCTTCAGCCCAAAACCGTGAAGAAATTTTGCTTTCAATTAAAAGTGTTCTAGCCATTTCTTGAAGAGATCTATTCTTTCTTTCCACCACTCCATTTTGCTCGAGTATATGGTGAGGAAAACATATGGTTAAAACCAGATTTATCACAAAATTTCGTAAAATCTTGATTTTCAAATTCACTTCCATGATCTGTTCTTATACTTGAAATAGCACATCCTTTTTCATTTTGAACCTTTTTAGCAAACTTCTCAAAGTACGAAAAGGTTTCGACTTACTTGCAAGAAAATATACCCAAGTAAAGCGAGAGTAATCGTCTACAATTACTAGACAATACTTCTTACCTCCAATGCTCTGGGTTCTTGTTGGTCCGAAGAGATCCATAAGCAGTAACTGTAATACATGATTAGTAGAGACATGATTTATTGGCTTAAATGAATTTCTTACCTGTTTTCCCAGAATGCATGGAGTGCATGAATCAGACTTTTGGTATGGCAATTTCGGTAGTCCTCGAACAAGCTGCTTTGATGAGATTTTGGCTAATTGCTTCATGTTGACATGGCCAAGCTTTCGTGCCATAAGCTTGTTTCATCTTGGATTGAAATTAGACATTGAGATTTATTCAATTTCATGTCTAAGAGGTAGATGTTTCCATGTCTTCGACCCATGAAAGACTCAAGCAAAGTCTTTACTAATTCCATAGCAAATTCCTTCTTGAAAGGAGATCTTGAAACCGGTATCACACAATTGGCTAATGCTGAGAAGGTTATAGTTGAGTCCTTCTACTAGAGAAACATTGCTTATTGTGAGATTTCCAATTCTCACAGTTCCAAATCCCACGATGCTTCCTTTGCCGTTTCCTCCAAATGAAACATTTCCGCCGTTTACTTGAACAAGCTTTACGAAGCACTTTGAGTCTCCTGTCATGTGTCTTGAGCATCCGCTGTCAAGATACCATTTTATCTTTTTCTTGACGGAGACCTGCATTCAAGTGAAAGTCTCAAGCTTTCTTTGGTACCCAAATTTTCTTGGGTCCTTTGGAGTTAGTAGGATAAGCATTATTGGGCCATGCTTTCTTAACAGGTTTCCAAACCATAGGACATTCTTTTTCAAAGTGATCCTTACTGTTACACTTTGAACACCTTAGAGCATTTCGACCAACAGACTTTACAAAAACTTTCTTGAAATGATTTTTGTAAGCCTCTCTCGACGGTCTTTTCTTAATTCTTTCTTTAACTTTAGGAAAATCAATCAGGGGAATTGTTTCCGCTGTCATGCCTAAACCAGACTTATTGAAGTAACGTCTTTGAACTGAAAGAACTTTTTCAAGCTTTTCAGATCCTATCGAAAACTTCTTTGAAATATTTGATAAGTCCGTTTTTAAGAAAACATTTTCTTTCAAAAGATCATCTTCTTTTTCTTTAAGAGCAGAAACATTTAGGTCTAGACTTTTAACTCTTTCTTCTAAAATGACTTCCTTTTGTTTTAGAGCCCAGTTTTCTTTTTTTAAGTTCGGAAATCCTTTTGAGAGAAGTCTTAAGACTGAAACACAGTTCATCAATATATTTAGAGACTTTGACAGGAATTTTAAAATCACTTACCTCGAATTCACTTTTCGAGTCCGATCCGAATCCGAGTCCGAGTCGAATGTACCATCAAACATATGTTGGCATATTCATTATCACTCTCTTCACATTCTCGTATCACTCTGTGTTTCGGCTTTGAGAGCCTTTCGAAACTTCTCAGCTTTTCCTCTTTTCTTTTCAGTAAGAGGACAAGTTGGGTCCGATGTGTCCCTTCTTTTACATTCGAAGCAAACTACATCTTTGTTTGGTTCCTCATCATCAAATGACTTGGTCTGCTGTCTCTCGAAAACTTTGTTTCTTTGGGATGAACCTTCTGCCTTTTCTATTCAGTTTTCTGAATCTTCTTATCATGAGGGCGAGCTCCTCATCATCCATATCATCTTCAGAATCTGCATCATCGAATCATCATTTGATTTTAGTGCAATAGATTTCTTACCTCTTGGGTCTTCGTCTTCATTAATTCGTTCCACTTCGTAAGATCGAAGAGTTCCAATCAGCTCGTCTACGAGATAATGGCATGATTCTTTGCGTCTCTCTTATTGAAGTCTTTATATGATTCCAATCCTTGGAGAGTCCACGCAGGAGCTTGTTCACCTTCATGGGATCAGAAATTTTTGTCCTTGGTTCTCAAGACCATTGACAATATCTCGTAAAACGACTAAACATGTCAGTTATAGATTCTCCTGGTTTCATTTTGAAGGCTTCATATTGACCGAGGAGAATGTTAATTCTGGTCTCCTTTACTCGATCTGTCCCTTCATAGGTGATGTGTAATCTATCCCATACTTCTTTTGCTGTAACACAAGAAGATATTCTGTTATATTCAGTTGGAGATAAAGCACAATATAAAGAGTAAATTGCTTTTGCATCGAGTGCTTGTCTCTTGTTTATCTCTTCCTGAGACATTCCGCTGGTTTCAATAGTGTCTTTCCCTCTTTCAGAGATTGATGCAGCAGCAGGAGTGATTCCTCTTTCCACCACGTCCCATTCCAGAGGATCCTTTGATCGTAGGAAAGCTTTCATCTTGTTTTTCCAGATGTTGTAATCCTTTCCATCGAAGTAGGGTGGTCTGGTATTGCTTTGCCCTTCCATCAGCCCCGGTGCTAGCATACTAGCCATGGATCTTTACTCTGAAGTAAAATACTTCAAACAAAGTAAGAACACGAGCTCTGATACCAATTGATATTGCTAGTATGAGTACCTAGAGGGGGGTGAATAGGTATACAAAGATTTTTCTTGATAATTTCTGTATACTTGCGCAATACTTAGACAGTTGAAGAATTTGCAATAATTAAAAAACAATCGTGAGACTGAGTAAGGGAAAGAGAGAATTAAACACGCGGTTTATAGTGGTTCGGCTTGATTCAAGCCTACGTCCACTCTTCTGCACTGACAGCCAAGTTAGCTGGATTCCACTATGAACAAAGAGTTGTTACAGTGATGATCTTCCTTGATTTCTTGGTGTAGATGATCTACCACACTCACTCAAGGTATCGCCAAGTACAAACACTCTCTGTGTATACAATTTCGCTCGAACAGTCTCAACTAACAATCAAGGTTCTTCAGACTCTGGAATTTCTCTATCGATCACACACTTAAAACAACTAGAACGACTTCCTTTTATACTCCTTTATGCCATCATAGCCGTTGGCACTTACCAAAGGAATTCCTCCAATCTACCCGTTGGACGGAATCAATCAAGAAGATCATCCGAGCTATTTAAGGAATCTGATGATAGCCCATCAATCCTGTTCGCCCATACAATCAGGATCTTGGTTTCCAAGAATAGAACATTCCAAGATTATTTCGTCGACCATCGGATCTTCAATCGTTCTTAGATAAGAATTAAAGAATCCGAAATGATTATCCAACCAAAGAATCTATTCCAGACGATAGGATCGAATCCTCACCCATATACCTCGGCTTTGGATTTCCTTCCTTTGGATTAGAAAGACTGTCAGTGAGAATAGACTTAAGTCTTGAGTCTTGAGTCTTAAGTCTTGAGTCTTGAGTCTTGAGTCTTGGGTCTTGAGTCTTGGGTCTTGAGAATACAAAGTCTTCAGACTTTAAATCGTCGGTCTCCGAACATCCAGACTTAGACTGATAGAAACGTTTTGTCAGCTTCAAAATATTCTGGAAAGATTTCTCCAACAACATGCCCCTAATTAAATAAGGAAAGTGAACTACTTAAGACCATGAATCATGTGTGCTTTAGTTCTTCACTCTCCTTGATCTTGTGATGCGAACCCTCTAGGTCAGAGATTCTTCCTTCTAGATATGTCACTAGTCTCTTCATAGTGGCATCAAATTCAACTACCTCAGGAAAATGAGACGGTTCAAAAGTCCTCTTGGCTCTCTTCTTCGAGTCGCAGTTTCTCACTGAAGATAAAGTACCTATGTCGTCACGGTCCTTTTGCTTGACGAGACAAGCCACAGTAGTAGACAATCCATCGACTTGACTTTGAAGGTGCACAATTCGCTTGTTTATATTGACAATGATACGGTCTAGCACCTCATTTTGATCCGCCATTTTAACTCTCGACCGTGTACGGATGGGTGAGTGAGATCGCTCCATAATCACCTAAAGGAAATAAACAGGAACATGGAAGCATGAGGTGTAAATGGAGAGTCAATTCATGAAAATGATCTAATCTTTTTTTTTTTCATTTATTCATGAAAAGTCTGTGCAAGAAGAGAATTTCCTAAAAATAACTAGAAGAATAAAAATAGGACACCCTAGCAAGAACCAAATTTCCTAAATATGAATTAGGATAGCCAAGATTTGAACTCCCTAATGAGAACAAAAAGACATGAATTGAAAACAAATTCTCCAAAGTTTTTGTTATTTTCCAAATGATTCATTACATGGCAATTTCCTCATTTCATTTCTAATTGACGAAGGAATTAAATTTAATGATTGACCTATATTGCCATGGACTAACTCAAAAAAATAAATTGCATAATATAGGGATAGAAGACTTACTTCACCAAGGAAAATTAACGGCAATCACATAGATATGCACATGAGATGTGAGGCTCGATTTCTACCTAGACGGCTTAACAAAGTGGAGCTAAGAGGATGATCTGACCATTGCAGTCTCGCATTAACGTGTTGGGTCCTCCTAACTCTAGCTTAGTCGAATGGAATGTCCAATAGTCACGCAGTCTCGCAGATATTGACAAACACATTTAACACCATGAAAAGACTTTCGGGGAAGAGAAGGTCAACCTCTACATAGCGGTCTCGCTTTAGAGGAAGTATCATTCTCAATACCATCCTAAAAATCTTATCGCAGCCTAAGTCCGGCCACAGGTTGTGTGTGCAATAGTGTAGTGCTAAAAGCAATAAAACATACATAACATTTTAAATGCAAACAACACTTCTAATTAGGAAAAAATAAATCATTCATCCCACACTCCAACCTGCAAAACAAATGTTAGCAAAAACTACTCCCCTTATACCTCCCATCTGCAAAAACATTTAACACCTTAGATATGTTAGGTATGTACCCGGTGTCCTCACTGCCAAACAAAAACATTTTTAAAAGAAAAAAAGAAAAATTGGCCTAAGTCCACTAAATGTTTTAACATAAGTCCCCAGTAGAGTCGTTAAGCTGTCGTAACCTAAATTTTGGGTACACCACCTAAAATTTAGGCTAATGGACTGTTAAGCCTAGGCTTAGCTCGAGCTCCCCCAAGCTCATATTAATTTGTGACTTAAATTCAATTTTTTTTTTAACATGCAAATAGATTTTATCTAGGAGTCGCCATTAATTGGTTTACGGTAAATCGATTAGACACCTAAATAAAATAATAGGAGAATTATTTTACTCCTACGAATCAGAGATTATGGATATGGGAACTTGGTTACACTAGATTTATCTAATGCTCTTTCAGTACCATTTCTTTTTTAATTTTCAAAAAATGTTTTTGCAAGTAGCTTGGATTTATTTTAACCTAAATTCCTATCATGTAATGGAATGATCACACAGATGCTTAACCATTATTAAACATTCAGTAAATAAATTTCAACACACAAAGCAAACAATTTTTGGGGTTTTTCTTTTAATTAGAATTATTTATAAAACATGCATTTTAACTACATGACCTAATTTTACTAATAAATGAATTCTAATCAAATGAACCTATTATGCAAACTAATTAACATGCACCTAATATTTTTGTATTTTTTATTGAAATTCAAAATTATTAAAAACCCTAATTAAAATATCTAAAGAAAATAATTTTCTAATTTATTTTAGGGATTAATTTGACTTAAAACCTATCCTATCTTAGGAAAATATTTTTAGAAAATTTCTAATTTATTAACCTACATGTCTAATTTACTAAATCTATATGCTCATGCAAGATTTTGATTTTGATTTTTATTTTTTTAGTGTTTTCCAAGATAAACCAGTTTCATATAAACTAATGAAACAGCAAATAAAGGATTAAAATATTCGAAAAAATAACATGTTGTCTCACAGGTCAGATTAACGATTATTTTAATCATAAACATCACTACATCTGATCCGAAGTCTTATGGATCAAATTAATAATTACATTGATTCAACAATTAAAATGCTATTAAAATACCCAAAAATTAATACAATTAAAAAATGATCTAACATCTTACGGATCAAATTAATAATTATAATAATTTTGGGCAAAAGCCTATGGATAATGTCTAATATTCATAAAATGAGCATCACATTCCAAAATTATAATTTGAACAATAATAAAAAAAAAAAAAAATAAGATAACATAAAATAAGTGAAAAATAAGAATGAAAAAAATAAAAATAAATTACCTAAGGGGGAGGACAGCGGCGCGCCCATGGGGGATCGGATGTGGTCTGGGCTACTGGTTGTGCAGTGGTGCAGACGCAGCGTCGGTTGAGGGGAGGGGGCTCCGGAGCAGTGGCGAGTGGCGACGGGGCTGTTGGTGGCTGCAGCGAGGCGAAGAAGGCGGAGATGCTGGCGCGGGTCGCGGGTCGTCAGGTGGTGGCTGGCGACGGGTCTTCTGGCGTCCGGCACTACAGGTTAATCAGTGATGGATGGCGAGCGAAGCAGCAAGGAGCACAAGTGTCAACAAGGGTTGAGGCACGAATGGAGTGGCGAGGGAGCAATTGCGGGCGTCAGCGGCGGTGCTGCATGGCGGAGGTGCGGGCATGGGCATTGGGTCGAGCAACGAGGGGGCTCGTGGGCGCTGCAGGTCGCAAGTTGCTGCGCCGCGGTGCTTGCGGGTGCTGGTGTGTGGAACAATGACGCAGCAGCAGCGGCGAATAGGCAGAGGTGGCGTGGGGCTATCGTTGGCAGAGGCGCGTTCGGAGTGGGGCTTAGGTGGAGGCGTGGGCGCGGCAACAGCGTCGGGCGCAGCGGCGATGCGGCTGCGCGTCAGGGGCAAGTCCGGCGAGGCGGCGGTGGTAGAGGCGCGGCGGAGGCCAGGGGTGCAACTCGAAGACCAGCGGTATAAGGGTCAGTCACGTGGCAAAGGGAGGCCACAGAGAAGATAAACAGTGGCATTTTTTTACTTTTCTCTTTTTTATTTTCTCTCTCTCCTGCCTATTTGCACGTCCACTTTCTGCACTCACGTCTCTTTCACTCTCTCTTTTTGACTTTTCCCTCTTCCCAAACGAAAGAAAGGAGAAAGAAAACAAGCTCTCCTATTTGTGTTTAAATTTTCGACCGATCAAGAATTTCTCTCTGATTTTTTCGAATTCGTCCCCCCCGGTCACGAAAATTGTTGCTCCTTTTTATAGTGATTCTGAAATCCCCAATTTATGGCAATTTTCGAGCTTCCTATTTCCGTTGCCTTAATCCATGGTCTATAAATTGAAGCAAAATCTTGCAATCGGCTTGATTTTTCCTTAGATGTTTCAATTCCGTTCCTTTTATCAAACTCATTGCTTTTTTTATTCATCAAATTTATTTGATCGAGAATTTGTTTCTACATTTACTATGATTTGAACATTCACCGGAGCAAGAATGGTTAATCAGAATTTCCACATTCCATTCATAATCAAATTAGATTGATCCTTCCCTTATTTTCCTTTTATTTGCTCCGATGCAATTTTTTTTTTTTAGGGGTTAAAATTAACCCCTTTTTTATGCAAAAAAATCCATGACTAGGTCGCCAAAATTTAGGTGTCAACAACAAGAAAGAAGAGAAAAGTACCAAAAAAGTTATAAACCTATTGCATTAGTATCAATTCAATCATAGATGTTTCAATTAGACTAATTTAGTCCCAAACATTTTTCACATTGGTACCAATTCAATCAATTTAGCTAATTTATGACCGAAATTACCGACGTGGACTTTGACGGTCCTACATGGTATGACCGGCGCTAATGTGGACAAATTTTATAAATTTTAAATAATTTAAGAATTTTTTAATTTTTTTCTTTTTCTTTGTCTTCGCCTTTTGGTCGATGAGGTCGTCGACTGACCATTGGCAATGACAAACTAGTTTGGGAAAGGGCCTCAGCACCCTTGCCAACCACATGAGAAGGTGTCGGGCCCCCGTCTAGATTGAGGCGATGGCTGAAACCCTCGCCTTTTGACCGACAAGGGGGGTGAGGACCTCCGTGCCCTCGTTGGCCATAGGTGAGGGCGCAAAGGCCCTTGCTCATGGTGGTCGAGGGTCGCAATGCCTCAGGCGAGGGCACATAGGCCATCGTTGGCCAACAGGTGAGGGTTTTGGCCCTTGCTTCGATCTGGGTGAGGGGCGACAGTTGGTGAGTGCGCAGCGGCCATCACCCATGGATAGTAAGGTGTGGCAACCCTTGCCTAGACTAGCCTGTAGCCGGCTAAAGGGTGAAGAAAAACAAAAAAGAAAGAAAAGAAAAGAGAAAAATTATGAAATTATTTGAACATTATAAAATTTATCCACGTATAGGACTGCTAGCATTCACGTCATCACTTTCTAATTTAAATTGGCCGGATGGATTGAATTGAGACCAATGCAAAAAAGGTTTAAGACTAAATTGGTCAAATTGAAAGATTTATGATTGAATTGATACCAATACAATAGATTTATGACTTTTTAAGTACTTTTCCCCGAGAAAAAGAATGGACCACCCCTTTTGTGTTTGCAAATTGATAAGGAAAAGCGAGGGAAAATTCTCCGATGGGAATGCAGTAACTGGAAGTTTGATTCTGTCATTTCATCTATTGATTGGTTCCCAATGCGGGATCAATCCAATGAGATCTCGATTTGGTCATTTTTTGGTGCGGTCCCTTTGTGTGAGGTTTTGACCTTGGATCATTGTCCTTTTCACTTTTGTTTTTTTTTTTTTTTTTTGTTTTTTTTTTGGGTCAGATTGTCCATTTCATCGAAGAACTGCGTTTGTGTCAGTGCAAGCATGTCTCTCTTTTACGAAGTTGAAGGTCGAAGAGGATTTCATCTATTAAATAAGATCCAAGAGGACTTGTATTAGTCAATGCGCATTGGGAAAGAAAGGGACGTCTGCAAAACTATTAGACGTTCGGAACTTCCAAAGATCCTTCCGTTGAAGTAGTACGTTCATAAAAGGATTCATCATGAAGTAGGGAAAAAAGTAACACAATGATTTAACAGATTTTCTATAGACTTGCAAATTGAATATTGCAAATTGAAAAAAGTATGTTGAATTGAAATCTTAGCTCTTTACCCACGAGATGATGAGAAAGTCCCTCGAAGATTAATCGAAAAATGATATAGAATTTTCGACTAGCTCTTTTTATAGTCTAATTCTATATAAGCTACGTTGGACCTGTTGAAATGGGTCATAGATGCATTTCTTAACCTATATTTGATGCGTTGAGTCATTATATGGGTTGACTATGTTCAGTATTGAGTTAAAAATGGTTTTATATTTAGAATGGTAAAGCCCAAAAAAATGTGGTTGCCAATGGGTTCACAATTTATCTAAACGCAACCTTACTTGGTGACTCCCTATGAGAAAAATAAAGGACTCCTCAAACTGTTCCAAGTCTAGAGAAGCCTTGTGGGCTGCAGTATGTGCCCAACTTCACCCTTATTAAAAGCCTTAGGATGGCTTCTTCTTTTCCTTATTGATCCCGTAATTTTCATCTAAAGTTTTGCGAGCATAACGTTCATTGAATTACTATGAAAATAACAGTTTATTGAGAGTTATAAATTCTTAAGAGAGTGAACCCCACTATAATATATAATTATTTGTTATTTGGCTTTTTGTGGTTCAGAACAGAATATTATTTTCATAATACATTGAAAACTATCACATAATCATGTCTCTTTCATCTATTAGTTATTGGAGTAGATCTTTCCTTGATTGCATCTATCATTGTTATTTTTATGTAATATTCTAATTTTAGTTCTTGTCGTTCCAGTCTGTGTGGTCAGCATAAATCATCTTTTGCAATATCTTACATTTCATTTAATTAAAACTTCAATTCCTTCACGTTATTTATTATTGTAAATTTTAAATTCACTACTAAGTACTAACTGTTTCTTATTCTTTTTTTTTTTTTTGGTAAAATGTAATAAATATATTGAGGAAGGCCAAAAGTATAGAAGATCTCGGCACCAAAACTTATACTCCAAATGAAGGATCATGAGGAGTGGAAGGAAGCCAAGATGTAAAAGCCAATGAAACGTGGCACACACACTACAACACAAACACCAAAAGACAAGCACAGCATGGACAACCGGCTACCAAACAAGCCTTGGACAAGGAGGAAGGACACCCATGGTTCCAATGTAGCAAACGCCAGCTAAACTACGGGTCCCCTGAGAAAATAATCGGGTCAAAGCCCCAACTTCTCTGCAACCTTCTGTTTTCAAAATTATCTTCAACGTTTATGAATGTGATAGCATTGTCTTTGACCACTTTGAAAAGGTGGTTCTTCATGGCCAGGACAATAAGAGGCTGATCTCTAAAGATGATGCTATTCCTATTTTTCCAAATGATATGACAAAGAGCACCGAAGGAAAAAGGGGCAATGCACTTATAAAAATCTTTACCCATCAAAAAAGTAGCGGCCTAGTGGAGGTTCTCCCTCCAAGTCCTGTTGCGCCAAGGCAAATTGCAACTGGAAGCCCAAAAGAAAGTGATGCCAGTCATGACATAGCAACCAAAAAATAGGTGATCAATAGAGTCAGGCATACTCTTGCAAAACGCACAGGAAGCACTCCCAATTCTACCATAAGACAGAAGGAGAGCTTGGGTGGGAAGTCTGTGCTTGGCCATAAGCCAAAGATTAAGTTGATAACGTGGCACTATGGCATTGCTCCACATGAAGGCATGCCAAAGGACCCGAGCCCTCTTCTTCCTAATGGAGTTCCAGGCTGTTGCCACCGTGAAGCGACCCGAGGGGCTTTCTCACTAGCAGCAACAATCGGGTCACCAGTAAGGACCGGAAGGGGATCACCCCACGATTCAAGCATAGTCTTGAGAGCCTACTCAGCGTTTGAGAAGAGGTCAACCATAGAAGCTTGTCTAGAAAGCCCTAAGCTATAGATAAGCAGTCTGAAAAGAACAAGTTCATGGGCCCCCTAGGGTGCCAATTATCAAACCACAGAGAGATTGTGAGGCCATCGCCAATTTTCCAGTAGAAGGCCTTCTGGAAATCGCTCCTTAGGTTCAACAAACTCTTCTAGGCCCAGGAGTCATAGGTTGGTTTCCCAGCGACCCAAAAGTTCTTGTTTTTTAAGAATATGGAATGAATCCACATACACCAAAGCGCCTCCTTGTTTGAGAACAAGAGCCAAATACGCTTCAACATGGCGGTTTTATTGCAATCTCGGAGTCTCCTGATACCAAGTTCTCCTTCCTCTTTTGGAAGGCAAACATCATCCCAAGCTACCTTAGCACCACCCCTGCCTTGATCAGGCCTTTTCCATAGGAATTATCTGAGGATTTTCTCTATTTAGTCCAACACAACTATAGGTAAAACAAAAACACTTGCCCAGAAGGCTTGTATAGCATGAAGAACTGACCTGATAAGCTGAAGCCATCTAGTAAGAGAGAGGAAGCGATGAGTCCAAGAATGAACCCTTGTAGTAATACGGTTGACAAGGACACGACAGTCTGCTTTGCTAATCCTCAAGATAATAATAAGAACCCCCAGGTAGTGTACCAACAAGTTCCCTTCATGGAATCCAAACTCAGAGAGAATACAGTTCCTTAAGGAAGGCGCACCTCCGGCCAGGAAAATTTCACTCTTGCTTGAGTTTGAACGAAGGCCACTCCAAGAGGAAAAGATTTGAAGACCTTGCTTGAGGAGAGCTACTGTAGGCAAGTCAGCCTCACAAAACAGGAATACATCATCCGCAAAAAAAAAAAAAAAATGTGAAAGATCTGTCACCTTACCCCTCCAGAAGAACTTGAAATCAGACCTCAAAAAGTACCTAAATATGATCCCCGAAAGCACCTCCATAACCAGAGTGAAAAGGTAGGAAGAGATGGGATCACCTTGGTGGAGACCTCGCTCGCTCGCAAAGAACCCACGAAGGTCCTCATTCAAAGCAATTGAGAATTTGGGTGTGCAAACGCAGGTCATAATAAGCCGGGTCACAGACTCAGGGAACCCAAAGGCCAGCAACACTTAGAGGAAATCTCAATCCATAGTGTCATAGGCTTTCCTAAAATCCACCTTTATCGCACATTTAGGGAGGTATGGCTCAAGATGAAAGCTAGCAAAGAGCTCCTAGGCCAGCAAGATGTTATTCATGATCCGCCTGCTCTTCACAAAGGCGCTCTGAAAAGGGCCTATCGCACTCTTCAAGACTAGAGCCACCCAATTAGCCAGCACCTTTGTAATACACTTGTAGATAGTGTTGCAACAGGTAATAGGCCTATAATCCTCAACGGAAGAGGCATTCAGCACTTCAGGTACCAACACCAAGATGGTATTATTAATCTCCCTTAAGAGTTTTCTAGAAGTGAAGAAATCCATCACTGTAGTTGTGACTAAGGGGCTAATTGTCTCCTAGTTTTCCTTAAAGAACTCAGTTGTGAAGCCGTTCGATCCAAGTGCCTTTCCCCTAGGCAAGGAGAATAAGGTGTCCCAAACCTCCAACTTTGCGACCGGCCTAGTGAGGAACACAGCCTGATCATCTAAGAATGGATGTCGAAGGACCTCCCTCAATTCTTCAAGCAAAGGCCTGAGTATCTCCCCTTGCGACACGAGGTCTTCAAAAAACTTCACAAAGCGTCGCTGCACCAGCTGTGGCTCAGTCACCTGGTTCCCCGAAGAATCAAGGACATATAGGATTATGTTTCTCAAATGTCTTTTATTGACATACTGAGGAAGAACTTAGTGTTACGGTCTCCCTCCCTAAGTCATCTGACCTTAGACTTCTGCCTAAAGAAAGACTCCTCTAAGGACCACAAATCTGCAAAGATACGCCGGTGATCCTTTTCCACCTCAGCAAGATCAACTGAAAAGGGATTCTGCCACAAGCCTGCCAGAGTGGTCTCCAAGGCTTTCCTCACATCAAGAGTTCTGGCAGAGATATTAGAGAAAGACTCTCTATTGAGCTGCTTGAGTTGGTATTTAAGAGCCTTGAGTTTACAAACAAGCCTATACATAGGGACTCTAACCCCAAGAACATCCCAAACTTGTGAGACAATTAGGTTGAATTTTGACTATTTCATCTAGAAGTCAAAAAACTTAAAGGGCTTCCTCCGTAGAGTCAAGCTAAGCATCTTGACCACCATAGGCATGTAATCCGAGATTCCCGATGCTAGGAAGGGGGCTTTCGAGTAAGAGAAATCTAGGCTCCACTTAGCGTTCACTAGAACCCTGTCAATCTTCCTTGCCTTTCTAGAAGGCCCCGAGGATGTGATCCAAGTGTATCTAAAACCAACAAACCTCAGATCTTCCAACTCAGCCTGCTCCAAGCAGTGCCCAAAATCATCAAAGCAAGGGATCCAAGCCTCAGAGCCACTGACACGATTAGATGGATCCTTAATAGCATTGAAATCCCCCAAAACTAGCCAGGGAGTGTCTTCAAGATGAATGCTTCTAAAGATGATATCCTCCCATAGAGGTCTTCGAAGTGAAAATGAGTGATCCCCATAAACGAAAGAGACATAACATACCACCCCCGAGTCCAAGCACTCAAAGTTTCCATGAACTGCTTGCTTAGTAATAGAGAAAGCTTTGAACTTAACCCTTAAAGGATCCCAATCAACCCAAATCCTGCCCCTTAAGGAGAATTCATAGTTTGCAAGCCAACACCAATCCCTAATTAGTCCCCCCAAAATGGAATTGAAGAGATTCTGCAGCACATTCGTTTCCAACAAACCAATACAGAGCAAGTGGTTCGACAAAATAAGGCTACGGATCTCCGCCTGCCTAGAAGGGCCAACAAGGCCCCTAACATTCCAGCAACCTATATACATATGTACATGTAAAGGAGGAGATCAAGGGTTACCTCCTTTTCGAAAGGCTTGCGCCGACTGGGAGGTGGAGCGGCACAAGCTAAGGGAGGAGGCAGGGCTGGAGAGAGAGCCAGGAGCTTGGCTTAGATAGACTCAACACTCCTCCTAGGTGGAGGAGCCTTCGACAATAGACAAGGAGATTGAAGATCATCATCTGAGCTACCGAGCTAGTTGGTCGAACCGTCTAACTCCTCCCCAGGCCTAGTCGGGTATGCTGCCGAGGCTTCCTGAGGGATGATAGGATCTTCCTCTACAGTAGAACCAGCATCATCCATCTTGATGAGGATCCGCAGTCCACTGTGGGCCTTGCAGGTTGAGCTTGAGGGCATACTCTTCATAGTTGCAACAGCTTTTTGCTTGAAAGAGCACCCCTCATCACTGGAACTAACTGGATGGGCCAAGACAGTCTCTATAGGTGGGGGGTGACTTCTTTTTCTTTCCCTAACCTGTTTCCATCCTGATTCAGGCTTGCTAGGGTCTTCCACCACCGTCGAAACAAGATCGGGGCGACGGGCCGCCACGGGTGGGGTGGGATTGGCCCGAGCTTGTTGCTGGCCCTGCACCTGCTTTGGACCAGCTAGGGAATCCGCACATGTGTGTCCAAATGAGCCACACTTCAAGTATTCCGCTGGTTTCCATTAATAGTTAATAGCAATTAACTGAACCACTCCATTCACTTTCACCTTCACCGAAGACACCCTTGGTTGATTGATTTGGAACTCAACATAGACCCTTGCGAAGGAAATCATTCGCGATTGCTCTGTACGTTGATCCACATATAGAGGCTTTCCAACAGTGCTCGCAATGGCACTAATTGCTGGGGCCGACTAAAGATCGAGAGGAAAGTTCTTCAACCGAAACCAAACTAGCACCGAAGTTTGCTTTTCCCTCTTCAACTCTAGAAGAGGCTTCCATTGTTGCAAGAAGAGCAGAACCCTTACAACCGTTATAGGTCCATCTTCCAAAATTTTCCTCCGGAACAAAGGGTTAGGGATACGGAAAAAGAAGAATCCCTGGTCATCAGCAAAGACCTCAACTAGCTTCAGTCCCCAACTATGCTTGAGTGAGTGCTCCGTGAGCTAGAAAGGCGGTCTCCTCCCTACATAATACCTAACAAGGCATTCATGCCATTTGGGATTCACCACATCTAGCACCTCTTTAGGAAGATTCACCACTGGGACATCATCCTCAAACAAAGGAGGAACGAAGGTGAGTTCATACCCCTTAGCTGCAAGCCGAGCAACGTTCGCCCATGACCAGGCATCAGAGGCCTTCAAGTTCCTCGGTTGCTTTTGCAAGGTTTGGGGCCACTTAGAAGCTGATCTTGCACTACTACGTCCTCTCGAACGTCTTACACGGGTTGAAGACTTGGGAAGATCATGGTCCACCGTCTCTGCTACTGCAAGGGCCTTGCCCGTGAGCAAGGATTTTTAGGCCTCCTGGTTTTGGGAGAGAGGGCTAAGCCCCTTCTCAGTTGCAGCACTCAACTGGGCCACATAACTCGGCTCACGAACCACAGAAGATGGAGCAGCCATAATAAACCCACAGTAGTCGTAACTACCACCTGAAAACCCTCTACAGTACAAACTCAGCAAAGGAAGGATCCATACCAGCGCAAGGACAATCTAGGAAATAGATAGGTGCTGAGGAGTCCACCAAACCCCACGAAGGTCCAAAAAGCGGCTCCGACAGCCCTCTCAAACAGAGCACGAGCAGACCGAACCAGCAGCAAAAAGGGAGAAATAAGGCTTGCTTTGATCTCCCAATGTAGGGAAAATCGGAGTAAACCGCTCGATGAGGATGAAGGGGATTGTCAGGAAGAGCAACCCTCCAAAACTCGAGCCAAACAAAGGCCTAAAACCGCCGAGTTGGGCGGAAGACCAGTCGAAGTGAACAGGAGCAAATCGCGCCTATGGAGAGGAAGAGTGAACAGTGCAATGAGAAAAAAACAAATGGCCTTTTTTACTGTTTATTATTCTTCATAGTGAATCAATACAAAAAAATAGAAAATTTTATATAATGTTGAAAGCCAATTCTTAAGTATCTTATGGTCGAAATAACGATTTTACACATGAAGAGCTTAATGTGGCTTAACTAGGTGTATATGGATTTTCATAGGTTAGATTAAATATAAAGGTATTTTAGTAAATGGGTCAAGTATGAGCTGGGTATGGTCACTAAATTTGTGTTGCGTATAAATGAGTTAAAATGGGTTAAATGAGCCAATTTGGGTCGACCATGTTTAAACCAACCTAACTTACCCATTTGACGCTCCTAAGCCACGTACCACCATCACTGTTAATTGATTTTATTATGTTTTGACAACTGACTAGCCATCTGAACTCTATAGTGACGTATAGGTGGATTGTCCGGAAAATATCGAACAAAATAGTATATCTTCTTTACCGGATAATCTTACTAGAACATTCTACTGAAGTGCGAGTGTTTTGAGGAACGACATCCATATTCCTACTGTGCGGTTGGAAGGACAAGGTGAAAACAAGATCGTGGAAAGGCACGGGCATCTTATACCCCCATAAGACATCTCCAAGTAAAGAATGACTGAGGAACATGATTAGCTTGAGGGAAGGACATCTCCAAGTAAAGAATGACTGAGGAACATTATTAGCATGAGGGAAGGAAAAAGGCTGGTTCTTATGAATTCCTTATGCCGCTGTTTTCACTTTTTACTATAAAATTTGAATTTTTTTTTTTGCTAGACTCGCTGTAGTAATAATCTTAGCAAGTGGACATGCTAAATGATGCGGTAGACATTAAAATAAGTGGGTCATTTTCAAGGCCGAACCTAGTGTCCCCTCTCTAATTTTCTCATCTTTGAGTCCGAACTTTAGCAAAGCTGGATTGGCTTGTTAATTGTTTAACCTACCAATGACAAAAGCACCGAATACTTTCTTGTCCCTTGGTCAAGATTTTGCTTAGTCAAGAATCAATCTGGAGGAAAAGCACCGGTTTGAATAAAAGCAAAGGAAAAAATGAGCAAAATATAAAACACAATCATTAAAAAAAAACACACACACACACCCATACCCACGTTAAATGGTAACATTCCTTCCATGTAATATCTAATACGTGATTCTGACCAAAAAAAGAAATTCTAATACGCGATAATGACATGATATTCACGTATTTTATATGAGCACTATCTGTGATGTGGATATTGGTTTTATCAGATATGTTCTCTTTGAGCAAGTGTTCTTATATGGACAAGTTGATAATGTGTGTATAAGCGCAGGCTTCACTTCTTCCTTTTTAAGTATATAGAAGTTATAATTTATATATGGGATGCAATTGAATTCTAAATTTTGTATAATGTGTAATTAAATCCTAAAACTTGTAAACATCTAAAATCTCTAGCAATTTGATAGCCAAGTCCTTAATTGCCAAAATCCAGAAGAAAAGTAATGATTTTCTTTTAATTGATTTTAGTATTCTATATTAGACCGGATAACCTGAAGAATGTTCTCATTCGATCGCCCAACACTCATGCTGGTAATTCTTAAGATAGGTTGAATTTCATCACAAAAATTAAATTGTCGATGGGCCATTTTTACCTATCTTTGCAACTCCTAGTCCGATGGGAGAAAACTACCAAATTAAAAAAAAAAAAAAAAAGGTTCTAAACCTATTATATTTTTTGCCAATTCAATTATGGACTTTTTAATTGTGCCAATTCAGTTCTAAATCTTTTCACGTTTTTGTCAATTGAGTCTATCTTGCTAACTTTGATCAGAGTTGTAAAAAAAAAAAAGAAAAGAACAACTATAAAAATTAAAAAAATCGAAAACATATTTAAATATATTAATAAAAATGGTCCACATTAATGCTGGTTATGCCACGTAAGACAATTGATAACCATGTTAGTGATTTCTAACCAAAATTGACCGAATAAACTCAATTGACAAAATATGAAAAAGGTATTGGACTCAATTGATACAATTTAAAGGTTTAATACTAGCTTGACAAAAATACTGTAGGCTTAGAATTTTTTGGGCAATTTTTCCAGTACGATAATAAAATTTGGAATGTTTATTTTCACGTATATGGGCAAAGTAAGGAATATTAAGACGGATCTGTAGTGTATTGTTATATTAAAAGCGCATAACTTTACCTTTTATCATAGTCATTCCGAGAGATACTTTCTTCTGTCTCACGGTAAAAATGGCACAAGCAAATTAAACAAAGCTTGTTGTAGACAGGAGAGGCCTCACCAAGAAAAGCATAGAAAAATGAAGAATATTTGCATTGAGAGGGGATAATATGTCGCACAAATCAATTCAATCCAATCTAATAAGCCAACATACACACACCCACACGGCCTTGCTCGAAACAAACATATTGATTAGCCATGGCTGCTTCTGACTCGGGAAGCTGCACAATGGTCGCCGAAGCCACCACCCAGATTGTGTCGCGGAAACTAGATATCTTGCTCTCTCACCCATTCTGCAATGAGTGCTTATCGACACAAACCCGCGTGAAGGATGCCAAGGCAAAGCTGGCCAGGATCCAATAGTTCATTTCCAGTCGATACAGACTATCCAAAACTACAGAGTCGTCGGGACGGATCTTCCAAGCCATGTTCTACGCTAAGGTATTCATCGACAAGTTCCACCTTAGAGAGGCCCGTGAGAGGCACAAGGCCCTCCACATGGCCGCTTATCGCGCTCATCTCCAAGTGCAAGCTGTTGAGGGACTTGTCCATACTGGTGAATATGATGGAGGAGTTGTGTGATGACAAGTTCTTGAAGGAGGAGGCCGAGGGCAAGAGGAATAAGGAACCTGCTAGTTCCTTCCTCCCATGCCAGTGTTCCATGGCAAGGCAAAAAGGTGGTGAGGCTGACTAGTTTTAGGGATTGGCGAGCCCGGACAAACTACTTATGTTGCAGGGCCAAGGAGGAAATAATGAACCAGATCAAAAAGAATTTGAAGTGCTTCCAAGGGACTTCGATTTTGGGCGCGCAAGGCACCAGCAAGATGTTCCTCGCGAGATGGGCCGACAGCCAAGCGAAGTACATGGACTTTGAGGGGCACACTTGGATCAATGTCCCAACTAGCATGTGTAGGAGTTTTCCTAATGTGGACTACATTAATTGATATTGTAATTTATCATTTTACGGGATTAATCTAAGGTGAGATATAATGTTTCTTAATTAGTTTAATATAGGGTTGGCTAATGTGGGCTGAGTTGAACCTGACTTGTAATGAGAGAACTTGGTTAGAAACTTTATAAATAATGCTTAAGTCTTACTTCTAACTCTAATTCTCACAATTATCCTCACAAAAGAGCATTTGCTAAGCATTAAAGGGTGAGGAGACCGTCTCATTAAAATAGTGATACAGAAGGTGTGTAAATCTATTTATATGATTATATATTTGTTCTTGTTTCTAGTTATGGAGATCTTGGGTTGCGTTTTCACATTTTACATGTAGTATTAGAGCAACTATAACCTAGAACATGAACGCATGGTTTTTTCGTGATTCTTCATGATTTTTGTGATTTTTTATTCAATAAAAATCAAATTTAATTACAAATTTGAAATGGACTTGTTGGGACGAGTAAACTGCGGTTGGCGGTCCGCCAAGGTGTCAAGCACGCGCCTACGCGCACTCACATGTCCTCACGCACTCTATTGCGTGGGGCATCACTCGTGCGTCCATTGCACGCGCAAGGGCTGACGTCACACTAATGTCAGCAACCGCAAGGCTGACTCAACCCAACCCATTGACTTGACCCTGTTATAGGTTGACCAACCCATTGACCTTACACAGATTTGACCCGTAACCCAACCCGTTTCTTTGTTGATTGGACCGGTTAGCTAGTTGGACTGGCCGTTGATCGGCCTTAAAGTCGGATCGGCTGTTGACTGGTCAACCAGTCGGACTGGTGGTCAAATCGGTCTAGGCGCTGGCACGTGCTGACGAGTGTACGGGGACATTTGGACTCCGATTGGGGCATTTTTAGAGTCTATGTGCTTCTATGGAGATGCTCTACATTGTGGTATACTTATTTTTATTTTTAATAGTTTTATGAATGCGGAAATACATGTGAAACCCTAAATAAGCTTGTTTTTCGGTTATTTTAGGGTTTTTTTGCGTATTTCCTTATATTTTTCTATGATTTTGAAAATACAGGTCCTAGTTTCTAGGTATGTTATCACATAGATATTGTATAAAGTATGATTCTTTTATAATATATAAATTTTAATTTATATCAATGAATAAAATAATGTAATTGGCATGATATGTAATTTTAGTGATAAATTACTCATGTCACTAAAGTTAAAGTTACATGTATATAGTATACACGAGAAGTAAAGTTTATATCTCCGATATGAAAGAGTTTCAAGGATTTAATTGAGTTGTGACTGTCAAAGTGGCACACTTAATTGGGTTTGAGAAATATCAGTCTCATATAATAATGGGATGTCTCATGTTCAAATGCATAGTTATATTTCTAAAAGAGGTGATTGTGTATTAGTTCTGTTGAGAATAACGGATCCCCGAAAATCGGATTCGACACCGAATCGAACCCCTAAATCAATGCGGAAGACGAAGCCCGGGAAAACACGTATCACCGATCGTAAAGCATACCACGGATTCGAGCGTACCTTGTTAGCCACAGATTAAACACCAATGCCAAAGATCGAGGAAGAAATTCTGATCCGATGATGCCAAGTTGCCTTGAGGGAAGACGAGACGCCTTAAGCGTTTTTCTTCTTTTTGTTTTTGAGAGAGAATGCGCAGGAGAGAGGAAGCATACGTTTGTTTTTCCAACAGTTGTCTTCTCTCTCTCTCTCTCTCCTCCCTTTTATACCTTCCCCCATCCACAGGCCCTATTCCCGTGGGCCGGACTTTTTGGGCCCAACTTGAGCGGATGGGCCTTAAGCCCATCTCATAAATCCATCATCTCCCACTCGCACATGGTGGTCCAAAACCAACATGGGCGGACATTCCATACTCAGCCCCATCAGAGAAAAATCCATCATAGACTCTCACTTAACATGGTGGGCCGAACAGAATCCTCTTTTCCTCTCTTCAACATTCATACCGGTGAATAATCCGTGCGACCAGCATACTTTGAGAGCTCGTTGCCATACATCTGTTAGGAATATATAGTAGCTCATAATGGGCATCACATCCTGAGTAGATTTAGTATGCAGTACCCTAAATCGATCGATCACATTTTATATCTCCCTTGATCTCTTTTAAACAATGATATATATATATTGTATTCACAATTATGATTATCACAAAGACAGTCATAATTGGTTAACCGGTGAATACAAAACTACAATGTGATTCTCCAAATTCGATCTTCCTCTTTCTTTCAAACTCTCAATTTCAGTCCAGCTTACTTTTCTAGAAATGCCCCATTAGATCGAATCACTCATGACCATTGGCAACATCCTAAGATAGCAAACACTAAATAGAAATCTTGAGAATAAGTAAGAGTCATGAGGGGACTAAGAAATTGAGGAACTCTCTTCCTCAAGAGTCTCACACGACATAAAAGTTGAGATCAAACTTTTGCCACTCTTATTGGTCGTCTCATGCATACGTAGTATGAAATACGTATTACAGTATTAACTCATTTCCCATGGAGCATATGTCTACACCTTTTATAACGTACATATGATAGTTCAGACATACCCAATGTCTAACTTGAGTTCACGTATCTACTCATTCACAAAATTCATCAGAACTCACATCTAGCATCTTAGACAGATAAAGTAAAACATGTGGGGTATTTTACTTTCGAATATAGTAAGTATTATGTCCTCATCTTAACACTCAGTTAAGGCGACATATGTGTTTTAAGCTTGAGCTCTCGATTATCACCTAGATAATAAGCTTAAAAACAGTCTCATCTCTATTTATCACATAGTAAATAGAGGCGATTACCCTTGTGAGTGGGCTAATCTTATATCTGTCCGACATACTTCTCAACTTAAGGTGTGTTAAAAATCTTTGATTAGGTGATAGAACTTCTTTTGGCTTATGCCTTAGCCAATTAGTCTTTTAATTTAAATGAATTATGCTTGCGATTGTGGAAATTCAAATTTAATAGATTAATGCTTGGCCATATGATTTAAATTTCAATAATTAAAAATATCCCAAGACTTTGGCCAAGATGAAATTTGAATTTAGAAATATTTATAAAAAGGAATTCAAAAAGAAAAAGGAGAAAAGAGGGTTATTTTCGAAATGGGCCTTGGACCCATTAGCCTAAAGCTTGGTGGGCCAAGCTAGTCGGCCCATTAGGGCCCAAGAAGGGAGCTTGACCAGCCCAAGGGGGAATGGCCGGATGGGCCTAAGCCCAAGCCCATTCAAATTCAAAAATAAAAATTACATGTGGCACAAAGGAGAGCATGCATTGGTTGGACATGAGGTGAATCAATCATTACTAATCATGGGATTAAAGGGGGTATAAAAGGGGTTAGGAGAGAGAGTGGCCGGACTTCTTACTCCATTTTCGTCCAAAGAGAGAGGTGTGCGAGAGAGAGAGCTCGAGCGGAAGAGAGGGACCGAGAGGGAGAGAGAGGAGGCGGAGCCGAGAGGGAGGTGCCGCCGTGTGCTCGCCGTTCGACCGCCCTGTCCGATCACCATACGCCGTCGTTCATCGCCGTTTGTTCACCTTTAAGGCAAGTGGAGTCCATAACTTCCCTTGCATGTTTGTTGTGGTGTTTGCATGTTAGGTTTTAGGTGTGATTTGTGCGAAAAACCAAGGTAAGAGTTGGTTATTTGTAAACCGTGTGACTGTTCTCGTTCGGTTTGTTGGAGTCAGTGGCTTGTTCGAGTTTGCATGTGGGTTTGGAGTTGGATTTTGGCTTCGGTGTCTTCATGAAAGTTGAAGCTGACGTCTTGTACTATGACATACTAAAAATTCGTAGAACACGATGGAGATTTGAGGGGTCAAAAGTTCTATTATACGGAGACTTAGATCTGCGAAAGTTTCACTGACCTCTTGTCGATTTCTTGTTTGCATGTTGATTTATGTTGGAGATCTCACTTTGTTGTCTTCTTAAAAGTTGTAGGAAACACATTAAGCTACAACATACTCAAATTTGAAGAGAAATGAATGAGTGTAGCCTAGTAAATCGGCTAGATCTCGGAGATGATTGATTCTGATGAAGTGTACCGAGACACCCGAGACTTCATGGACTAAAATGGTGACCGTAATCTGGTTATTTGACCTAGATCCCTTCATGAAACTTGTAAATAACACCTTGTTACATAACATACTCAAATTTCAGAAGAAACGAAAGAGAATTGATTGGTGAAAACTAAGAAATTCAGAGAAGTGTGTTCTGGACGTCACGGTCATGGTTCCAGAAGCTTCGTAGGGTTGTAGAAATAAATCAAGAAAATGTGTTGGATATCACCCTGTAAAATTTCGTAATTTTTGAAGGCCATATGAGTATTTTAATCGAATTTAATTTGAAACTGTGCAAGTCGGCCATTATCCGAATATAAGGTGCTATTTCATGGAAATTATGAAATTATGAGAAATTCAATTTGGCCACGAATTTTATATAAAATTGTGATCCTATTAGTGATTATTTGAATATTATGATTTTGGGAAAATCATAGATATTAAATATTTATTTATGAAAATAAATAAATATAATAAATATAATAAAATAATAATAAAATAATATAATAAAATAAAATAAAATAGATTTTTATTTGGCCATGGATTCAATTCCATTTGTGTGGCACTTGTGTGATGAGGTCTTTGTACATGCATTAAGTTGAAATGCATACGTGATTAAGCTTTGGCATGTGTATGACATGTGAATTGAAATGCAAGTGTGAATTGTTTGATGCCATGCCAATTGCCATGTTAAATTGAGATAAAAGGATAAATGTGGATGAGAAAGAGGTTATGGTGGAGGATGTTGTCTGGTGGCCTGGTGGCGTAATTCCAGAGATTCCCTGGGAGTTTCAGGATGCCCGGAATGTGGGGGGGCCGGAAGCCCTGTCGGAGGTTTCTGCCCGAAAGGAATGCCTCGCGACACCAGGATTTGGGTGCGGGATGCCTGGCTAGAAGGGTAAAGGCCGGAAGCCCTGTCAGAGGTTTCTGCCCAAAGGGAATGCCTCGTGATGCTAGTTGAGATGCGAGATGCCCGGAATGTGGGGGGCCGGAAGCCTGGTGGCCATGGGATGGCTGAGTTGGCCGGGAACCCTGTCGGAGGTTTCTGCCCGAAGGGTTGATGATGAGATTGATAATGGTACCCTGTCGGAGGTTTCTGCCCGAAGGGTTGATGATGAGATTGATGATTTGAGAAATGGGTGATGTGGTGATCAAAATTGAAAGATAAAGATGATAATTAACTCATGACATGATGATGCATGATGCTGATGGCATGTGATGTGATATGATGTGATGATCACCCATGATATGACAATATATGCATGATGATGCATGATGATGATGGCATGTGATGTGATATGATGATCACTTATGATAGTATATGCATGATGATGCATAAGGGTGATGTGTGATGTGACATGATGATCATCCGTGGTATGATATGCATGATGAAATGCATGGTGATGATAATGATATATGATATGCCATGATGATGATGATATATATGATGTGATGATGCATGATACGCATGATTACAAGGTAAGTGATGCTTGCAACGTGTGATGATATGCATGATGCATTGGAATGTTATTGGATTTCCCTATCTGCTGAGTAGTTGTACTCACCTCTTTTGGGGATAACATTTCAGATTAGCAAGTATGCTGCTACCTGCCGTCACGCGTGGTACGTTTTATGGTCTACCGACTGATGTAGAGGTCGAGTGTGCGGAGATAGACTGTCCCTCTATTCCCGGACTGACTTACATCCGAGTGCGATGTCTAGTGATGTACGATATAGGCCTAGCTGGGGGCCCTATCATTCAGGAGTTCATTTCTGTGCACGTCCGTCGAGATGGTGCTATGCGAGGGATGTTGCCGCCGCCACCGCCTGATGCACCAGGTTGGGTGTGAGACTCACGCGCGATGAGTAGGAGCCGAGCCTTTTGATGTAGATAATCGACACTTTTGATGGGGGTTCTGCGATTGATGTAGAGGGTTGATAGTTTCTTTTTGAGATTTTAGGCAGGACATGGCAGAGTCCTCGCTTTTCTTGTTTTGTATCGACCCGAGAAAGGAGGAGTCCTACCTTAAAAGAATATGTAAATAAAGTGTCGATGTTCGTATATAAAATCCTGATGTTTAGCTGGTGTGTATTGGTATCATGGTTAGTAAAGGGAGAGATGGAGATGTTTAATTTGCTTCCGCTATGAGTCGCGTTTGGGACCGATTCGTTTAAAAAAAAAAAAAATTATGCACGTGATTAACGGCGCTTGTTTTAAGTACAAGATGTGAGAAAAGGAAAGAAAGTGTAACACCGGCGCTGGTGACGACCTACGAGGGGTTCGGGGTGTCACAATTAATTATGAAAACACAAATTCATCAAATTGTGAACATTTAGGGAAATTACAATATTCAGTACATCAGCCTCTACGCAATCCTAGAGATTTCATATGGCCACAAAACACATATCTCGGTATTGGCTTTGTCATAGGATCTGCTACCATTCTATGCGTAGTATGTACTCTAAGTTCACATCTTCTTGTGCAATCATATCCTTGACAAAAGTTATACTTAGTATCTATAGTTTTGGTCTTGCCATGATATTTTGGATTTTTGGTGTACACTTTTGCTGCTTGGCTATCACAGTTAACCAACAATTAATCTGCAGCACTTCCAATAACACCTAAATGATCCAAAAATCTCTTAAGCCATACACTTTCTTACACTGTTGCTGATAATGCCACGAACTCAACTTACATCTTGGACAAGGCTATACACTTTTGTTTCTTACTGCTCCAACATATGGTGCCATTATTCGGTAAGAAAACAAAGCCAGAGGTAGATTTTCTTTCATCTAAATCTCCTCCCCAATCAGTATCAGAATAGCCTTTGAGTCGCAGATCCTTTCCTTAATAACTCATCGTATAATCAGCAGTCCCCTTTAGATACCTCAGTATTCTCTTAACGGCTTTCCAATGTGCTGGACTTGGATTGGATTGGTATCTACTCACCATTCCAACTGCAAAACATATGCCAGGTCTTGTACACATCATAAAGTACATCAAGCTCCCAACAGCACTAGCATAAGGAACATATTTTGTTTGTTCCTTCTCTTGTGGAGTCCTTGGACACAGTTTATGGCTCAATCCTTCACCTTTTGCAATAGGAGTATCTATGGGTTTACAATCACATATCCTTCAATTCAAAATTGGAAGACAACCAACTTTTGACAGTATTGACAAACTCCATATTACTTCCGACAATCAGTATATCATCAACATATAATAATATGATCACAAATTGATCATTGGATCTTTTGATATATACACAATGATCCTCGTCAATCATTATAAAATCATATGCCATTTTGGCACTATGAAAACGTATATATCATTGTCTTGACGACTGCTTAAGGACATATATCGAACCCCAAAGTCGACATACATTTTCTTCTTGGCCTTTCACTATAAAACCAGCAGATTGTTCCATATATATTTCTTCCTCTAATTCTCCATTGAGGAAAGCAGTCTTTACATCCATTTGATGTAACTCAAGATCCATACTTGCCATTATTGCCAGAATAATGCGAATCGAGGTAAATCTCACTACAGGAGAAAATATATCTTCATAATCAATTTCTTCCTGTTGATTATACCCCTTCGCCACAAGGCGAGCCTTATGCCTTTCTATCGAGCCATCAGCCTTTCGCTTTATTTTGAGAACCCACTTATTCCCAATAGCTTTGCGTCCTTTTTAGAAGATCAACCAGTTCCCAGACTTGGTTTGATTTCATTAACTCTATTTCCTCTTTCATTGCATATATCCATTTTTTCTTATTAGGGCAATTCAGAGCTTCATTAATATTTCTTGGCTCATCCTCATCTCGTGGAGCAATTATAAAAGTTTCCCCTTCAATGTCAAAACGTTGACGGGGAATACTTTGGCGACTTGTTCACCGTATGGGAGATTGTACACTTAGCACATCATTCCCTATCATGCTCTCACTTGGATTAGGTAATGATGATGTCGTCACATTAGGTGGTTGCAATTGAGAATGAGTTGAATTCAATTCATCACATCTCATATTACTCCCACTTGGACGAACTCCACTGACATCATTATCTTGATCCAAGGTTTCAAATAGGGAGTAATTTTCCCTATTTCGCCTATCTTAGGAAATTCATCCACTAAGGATGTGACATCTCGTGATTCAAATTTAGTTATACTCCCACTTTCCTGCTCACCTATGAACACATACCCTTTTGAGTGTTCGCAGTATCTCATGAAAATACTCTTATTTTCTTTGGGACCCAATTTCCCAAACTTGTGAGAGGATTCATGAGTATAGGCAGCATAACCCCATGACTTAAGAAAACTTAAGTCCGGTGTTCTACCTGTCCATAGCTCATATGGAGTGGAAGTAACTGATTTGGAAGGCACCCGGTTAAGTATATAGGCAGCAATTAACAACACATCACTCCAAAAAGTGATAGGTAAGTTAGCATGCGCCATCATGGACCTAACCATTCCAATAGGGTTCTGTTTCTTCTCTCCGCAACACCATTTTGTTGAGGAGTATATGGAATAGACAACTATCTTTCTATTCCTTTTTCATCACGTAATTTTCTGAACTTATCAGATAAATATTCTCAACCTCGATCGGATCTAAATACCTTTATTTTCTTGTCTAATTGATTTTCTGCCAGGTTCATAAACCTTCTGAAACAACTTATGCTTCAGATTTATGAGAAATCAAATAGACATATCCGACTCGAGTATAATCATCTATAAAAAAAAAAAAGTGATGAAATAAACAGCCCATTGCCTTCCTCTCACATTCATTGAACCACAAACGCCCAAATGGATTAAATGCAGAGGAAATTCAGCTCTTTTACCTTTTCCAACTGGTTTCCTTGTCATTTTCCCTACTAGGCAATACTTACTTATGGACAAATCGACTTTTTTCAATATTGCCCAACAAGCCCTCTTTAGCTAGTCTATTCATATGTTGTTGGCCCATATGACCAAGTCTA
Source organism: Eucalyptus caleyi (assembly GCA_014182885.2). Taxonomy (NCBI): domain Eukaryota; kingdom Viridiplantae; phylum Streptophyta; class Magnoliopsida; order Myrtales; family Myrtaceae; genus Eucalyptus; species Eucalyptus caleyi. The sequence goes on from CM024475.2 coordinate 33,037,311, forward strand.
GCATGCCACCATATTCACATCATTATCATATAAGGTAGAAGACGTGAAACAAGGGAATAACATATTGACATCATCACAGTCAACATTTAGTACAATAAAACCATTCAGTAAGTGACCATAACCATAGTAGTTTGTATCTAAACACAAATCTACACATTTATTATGGAAGTTCATATAAAAACCAAGCTTGACCAACACCAAAACAAACACTTAAATTTCGACGAATCTCCAGAACATATAGAACATCAAGATGCGTCCACCATGCATGTTCAATTGGCAGGTGCCAATCCCTTTAACTTCAACTCTGAAGTTATTTCCAATATAGATCCACTTAATTCCAATTGGTATCATCGGAATTCCACGAAGGATCCTCTATCCTTTGCTACATGGTATGTCGCTCCTGAATCTACATTCCACAAAGGATTGGATTCAGCCTATAATGCAGAACTTGACACATAAGCAAAGTTCTCAAATGTACAAGAGGTGTATACCTTCTTTGGCTCACGATAGTTGTGAGCATAGTGACCTCTCTTGTCACAATTGTAACATCTCACCCTTAACATTTTCCTCTCTTGTGTTGGTTAACTCTTGATTTCTTGCAATAAGGACTTGATCCTTTGCATTCCCACATATTAAACGAATCAATACGCTTGCGCTTAGAGCACAAAGCCCTTTCTGAGCTAGAACCAGCATTGCAAATATCTATTTTCGGCTCACATGCCATTAGGCTGTCCTCTTCTAGCTCAAGGTGGCGCATAGCATCCTCAAGATCTTCCATAACATGGTCAAGAACTTCTAGTGCTTCTTGCTTTTCCAGCACATATTGAATCTTCATATTCAATATTTCACAATTGTCACCATTCATATCAGCAATTACGTTCTTAGTTGCTGAACCATCGTTCTGAACACATCATACATACATACACGAATAATTAATGCCTATCATTTGTGCATCCCTATTTGCATAGACCCTTCATATTAATGAATAATTTCAAGTAAGGCTTCATAATCAAAAGGTCACTATGTTTCCAATCATCCTCCAAAAATCCTAACTCAAAATTATTATTAATATAATTGTCTTATGCAAATAAATTCTATAAAGTTACAAAAACTTCTATTACTACCCACAACTAATTACCCACAAAGAACCAGCAATAGCGAAAGCAAATAAAATCTTAACATCCAATAAAATAACAATACTTTCACTTGATACAACTAACATATCGGTTGCTACATCAACAACAATCGGGTAGTAAACATTACATAATTAATCAAAGAAATAAATAGGGAATATCCCTTCTAATCTATCAGTCAAAACATCTGAGAAAACTGAAGGCACATATGCCAACCATGGAAAAACTTTTGGAGAGCATTCATGTCGCCACCAAGGCGCATTTACTCTACGCCATGTGGCGCTCAATCTTAGGGTTGAAGTTTTGGCCAATTCAATCCTATAGTGCTCTCTTACAAAAGCTTCCACCAGCCTCCTATAACCCGGGACCACGTTGACCTCCCATAGCCGATCCAACACTGCTTGCCATTCAGGTGGAAGAGTGTTCATCAAAGCCGGCACCTTCTCAAAATCCGGCATAAGATAACCATTCTAGATGATTTCTGTATCATCGATTGACCCGACCACATATGATACTAAATCACCGTCATGCCACCGATAATCAGCCTAACTCTGTCATTGACCTCTTAAGTCTTGCATTTCTCTCGTCCGTTCTCGGGATTGCGGGTATCCTTGCATAACGCATCATAGTTCCCGCAACAAATGCGGAGAACTAAAAAATGGATCACTTATAATCCATAATAAATATAAGGGAAAATACATAATTTTCCAAAATTCATGCAACAAATGCAGAATTAAAAATGGATTACTTATAATCCACATAGGCATGACTGAAAAAGAAAACAATTTTTTTTTTTTCGGGTCAACGGTCAGCCAATGGTCGGTCAACAGTCGGTCAACGGTCAACGGTCGTCGGTTAACGGTCAACGGGTCAACGGTCGTCAGTCAACGGGCGCGCGGGTCGGACCGGACCGGCAGGTCGGGCCGGTCGAACCGCTCGCACGGACCGACGGCACGTGCTTGCGTCCGCGAGTCGGGTCTGGTCGCTGGTCGGGTCAGGTCGCCGGCCGGTGACCGCCCGGCGAACGTCGTCGACGATGACATCATCGGTGACGTCATCCGAGCGGTTACCGACCATTGGATGATGTCACGATGACGTCATCGCGTGATGTCAGCACGCGTCGGTCCGCGGACCGGCGCATGCCGGTTCGCCCGCCGGGGCGTGCATGCGCCGGTTCGCCGACCGATGCGTGAGCCGCACGCGCTGGGCGAGCCAACGCTTCCGGGCGCATCGCGCCCACGCGCAGCGCCTTCCGGCTGCGCGTGTGGGTGCGTGCGGCGTCGCCCGGCGGCGTTCGACCTATCCCCGGACTCGTCTCGACGTCGCCTTTCACCCAGTGCCTTCAAAATTTGATTTCGACTTACGAAAACTCAGAAAAATGGCCGAACAACGCTCGGGTGTCGAGATTTCTCGCCCCGATCCGTACAGCCGAAATTTTTTTTGCAAAAAATCAATCAAAAAACATCAAATTGATCGAGAAAACGTGAACTAGGGCTCTAATACCAATGTTGAGAATAACGGATCCTCGAAAATCGGATTCGACACCGAATCGAACCCCTAAATCAATGCGGAAGACGAAGCCCGGGAAAACACGTATCCCGATCGTAAAGCACACCACGGATTCGAGCGTACCTTGTTAGCCACAAATTAAACACCAATGCCGAAGATCGAGGAAGAAATTCTGATCCGATGATGCCAATTTGTCTTGAGGGAAGACGGGACGCCTTAAGCGTTTTTCTTCTTTTTGTTTTTGAGAGAGAATGCGCGGGAGAGAGGAAGCGTACATTTGTTTTTCCAACAGTTGTCTTTTCTCTCTCTCTCCTCCCTTTTATACCTTCCCCCATCCACGGGCCCTATTCCCGTGGGCCGGACTTTTTGGGCCCAACTTGAGCGGATGGGCCTTAAGCCTATCTCATAAATCCATCAAGTTCATAGAGTGATACATGATAGTATAGTAGATGAGTAATTGATCATAATGGTTCATATACCCAAAGGTAATGAATTCATGTAGTTTGGAGTATATTCTCATTATCGCTGTCATGTGGGGAGTATATAACTGTATCTCATGTATTCTGCCCAAAAGTGATTATGTGATAATATATGTAATTCTTTGGATGTGTACTTGTGTGTCTTCAAGTTATACAGTACTCACATGATGTTAATACATACACTACTTGTTATTTTAGTCATATTATTTGTAATTAGTAACTCAATTATTATTGAGGTTTTTACTGGTTCAAATTTTTGGTGGTGGAAATAAGATTTTTTGATTGGGAAAAAAGCAATAAAATTTGTCTGTTATCCATGAAGCGTTCCCTTAAAAAATACTTGAAAAATGGTTTACCAACTAACTACATTGATAAAAGATGATGAAAACTTAAGTGGCTTGAAATTATGTCTTGTCTAATACTAAGATTATGACACATCTGCAAAGACTCTTTAACATAAGGTATGATTGTTCTAATGAGGTTAGGGATTACGTTTTAAGGATGGTAGATTTAAAGTTTAAAAATCATATTCATAAAAGAACTCATGAAACCAACGGTCATTCTAACAGTTTGGATCTTACGATAGAATTCTTCAAGAAGAATTGGTGATTGTTATTATTATTTTTTTAAAGAAAGGTTACACAAAGATAGACTACAGTAAGTATACAAAATTTGGTTGTTCGAGTATAAGCTTGTAATCAATGATTTTTTTTTTTTCGCATTGTTTATGAATCAATTATCTATTATAAGCCTATCCAATTTATGATGGCTAGATAATGGGGTAACAAGTTTGTTGTGTTTACCATATGAGAATTCATAAATTTAAAGAGACGCTATAAAGATGAATCATAGCCCATTGTGGAAAATAATGGTAAAGTCAACGTTGGAAATATCATTTTAATTATAGATTCTATTGTAAATATGATATTAAGAAACACATTTTATGTACTTTCCCTACTCTATAAAAAAATTATTTTTATGTTCTTTAATTCAAATAAGGTTGAATACTACATTATATCAACTGAATTGTACATATTGTGTTTAACTCCAAATTCTATATATATATTGTATATGGTTGAAAATGTTGTTTCCAAAAATTTTCAGTCTAAGGAATAATTTCACACATGTCTAAAGAAATGGTAGAAAAGTTGCTAATGTTGATATTCATTCTACTCTTAATGGTTACGTAAAGACTTATGTAGATTATTGTGGAAGTTAGATGATTGAGATAAAGAATAAAACAGCATAACTCAGCATGTAGCCCATTGGGCTTCCCTTTTTTGGCCCAATTTCACTTATCCAAGAATTCGGGTTTTACCGATAATTAAGGAATTTGATGAAGCAATATCTAATGGTGGTTCTTTAATCCTCTAAAGTTTGATATCCTTAACCAAACTAGAATTTATGATTGAAATCTATCAAATGCGACTTATGATAATTAAAACCAACATGTATCCTTTAGGGGTTTTACGAGTTCGACCCATGGTTGATTCAATATCAATCCATTATTTCTAGAAAACAATAAAAGAAAGTAATCAATAAAATTGAAATTACAAGACAGTAAATAAACAATCAAGGAAGCAATAAATCTACCATGCAATCCTTGAAAATATAAAAGAAAAATACAATTGAAAAAGATGAGATGAAAAGAGAAAACTTGTAACTCGTCGGGCTTTATACAACAAATGGAACCCTAGACATATGTTGGGGAAATGAATAGTACATGATGATGGTTGGAATGGACATCGACCTCCACCGTCTTCATGCTTTTTCTATCTTTGGGACCCTAATCAAAACTTAACCTATAAACCTATAACTAGGTGCATACAATGGAAAGAAACAAACATACACATTAAAACAATCAAAAACACGACATCATGTCAAGATTAATCATTTAAAGAAAGTTTAATATGAAAGTCAAATTTTGGAGCATCGGGATCGGCCTTTGTCTTTCATGCGAGAGTCCCACTAAGACACATACCCAATCCATTTTTGTGACTTACAACAATTGTTAACTAATTGTGTTCTCGCATGGCCAATAACACTTATAAGCCTCATAACCAAGCAATTTATGTGATCCCAAGGTTTTCCCTCAATATCATGTATTGACCCTACCATTCATTTAAAAGTCACATTTATTGCAAAAATTTAAACATGCTTGCAGGTCTTTTGGACCTTATTTCTCAACTAATCAAACAGATGAGTGAGCCATCGGTAGATCACTTATTACCAAAGCCATTCACCAATCACAAATGCATACGTTTCTAATGAATGACGTGATTATATGTATAAGGGATACATGTGATATTTCAAGAAACATATATCAAAACCATCCATGAAAAGTTTTGAGATAAAGTGATATCTTAGTTATGAAAAGTATTCAATTGCCAAAGCTAGCCCGAAGCTCACATAAATGCACTCACAAGCATCACAGGCATTTTGAATATAATTCAAATCGTAACTTTCACGATGTTAAATCAAGATTTTTAAAAAGTTTGAAAATATTTAAGATTAAGGAATATTTGAGCTATGGAACACATTCAATTATCAAGGTTAGCTTGGGGTTCGCATAAATGCATTCACAAGCATCGCATATATTTTGAATATGATCCACACCACAACTTTTCTTTAAGCCAAATCGAGCTTTGGAAAAGAATTTCTTAGAACTTGTTTTTGGGAAACATCACATGTACCAAAATATTTTTTGAAAGATGCAATTTTGAAAATGCCAATTGTTTAACAACAAAGATCAAAGCATTTAAAACAACTTCTGTGAAGATGGCATGGCCTAATTTCATGCACAAACTAACTTAAAAGGTATAACTAAACAATCAAAATCATGTTTCTATCAAGAAATTTCAGAACAAGCATGTAAAGACAACAAAATTGAGTAATACCCATTGACAATCAAACTATGAAAATGTTTCCTAATATGTACAACATGATAATGAACAAGTTTTGTAAATGAAGCTTTCCTAAACAAGTTACACATGATTTTACAAAAATCAGACAACGAGCAACAGCATATCAGAAATTTGTCAAATCAGCAAGATACTCAGCCAATATCGCAAGGATTTGTCCTATCAAAACAAGTCTAAAAATCATCAAATGTTCACACAACATAGCCAATATGTTCATGAGCAAGTTTTGTTAACAGACCAAGTGCATAATCCTAATAGAAAAAATGAAACAAAAATATCAAAAGTCTGTTTAAACATGGGTTAGAATAGGGGTTCGAATTTGATTCCATGTCCAAATTCTAATTTAGTTTTGAAAAATGGACAATAGTCCAAATAATGAGTGATTGGCATAAAATTAACGGCATTGGAAACTTCTACTTGTGCTTTTCGACTTCCTAAAAAGGTATGAGTCCAAACGAGATCAATTAGGTACTCTAAGATCAAGATTTCAAAAGGCACGCATGTCGGTAACTAAAAATTAGAACACAATCATGCATTAATAAACCTCAATAACTCAAGCAATACACAAATGGCATGAAAAAATCACATGTGACTTAGAATTAGACGCGACAAACAATTTGGGTAATCATCTAACCCTAAGTTGGCATGAGAAGATGTCATACAATTCAATGAAAAAACAAGATGACTCAAAATTCATGATAAAATGCTTGAGAGTTTCTTGATGAACATATGCTATTGCGGCACAAATCTAACATGCAAAATGACACTCAAATGCAATGATGTGAACATGTACCCAAGCCTTGTAATATGAGATTTAAGTATCAAGAAGATATTACCTCAAAATTTAATCTCCTAAATGTCTCAAACAAGCATGGTAAGATGCATAAATGGCAATATTTCATTTCAGCATTAATTTCACAAGACATGCACAATTTCAGCCATCTCAAGACGTGCAAAAATCTTATGAAAAATCTTGCATATAGAACATGCAATGATGAACAGTTCTTATTAAGGATTCAAAACCTAAATGTGATCACATGAATCACAGTAAAAATGACAAAATAGAGATGTACATTTAGGCTATATATTGATGCAACACATTTTAACCTTAACTCATGCAATTGACTCACTTGCCAATGTCAAGACTTTACAAAGCATGCATCAATTGAACATATGTATCATGTATTTCAGTTCTAATGAAGGATTTGAGACCAAATAGGTGCATTTATTGACTCAAATTAATCAAAACATAACTTGAACCAATGCAGGACAAACTATCCTATGTTCAGATCCAACTTATTTTGACCTAGCTAAATATGTCTAAAAATTTTGAAAAAAAAAAATACAAGACATGTACAACACTAATACGAGCAACTTTCATGGAGGAAAGTTATTCCAGAATTCAACACAAAAATCAGTACAAAAATGGAAAAATTAGAGATCAATACGGAACAGATCAACCTAGGCTTAGATCTGAGTAGATCTGACCTAGCTAAGCACATCCAAAATTCATCAAAAAAAAAAATACAAGATGTGCACAAAATGATTTGGAACAAAACTCATGATGGAAAGATTGTCCCAAAATTATCACGGAAGGCTACATAAAAATGATAAAGTCTCATTTCGGAGCAAAAACAGAACCGAAAATCCAACTAAGTTATAGCATAATTGTTCATCTTTGGAGATGGTTTTTTAGGGTCAAACGATGCTCGATTGGGGTGTGCGACCTATCATTTTGAAGTTTGGGATGTTTATTATCTAATCCTAAGAGGACTCGAGTTGAAATGACGTCGTTTCGAACCTCATTTTGGCCAAACGCTAACCTAGGTATAGACATACGAAAATTACATATTCATATATCTAACACTCAGTCAAACACAAAATTGTTTCTCAATCAATCCTTGATCTCAGCAAATCATCAAATGATCACATAAGCTTCAGATCTAAACATATGTCATGAATCTACTCGTGAATCCTAGCCCCGGTAGGATATGCCAACCTTGCTTCATCGGACTCGAGTTTAAGATTTTTACCTTTCTTGCGTTCTTGTCTAATTTTTTACGTAATCAGACGAGGCCTTCATTGCTTGAGCTCAAACGGCACTTCGAAGTTGACGAATGGACGTCGTGGATCACCAAGGAAGTGGCTGGACCGCCAATTTAGGCGCCAAAATAGAACTGATCCAAAAGTGGACCGACTTAGACACCGTCAGAGGAGATCAGACTCGGACAAAGAGATTTGGCTTTTACCGAAGCTTGATTTTGCTCCAATCACCATTGGAAACAAAGGACGACGGGGCTAGAGCAGGGCTGAAGACCACCAGCGGGGGCTAAAACCGATGGCGAAAAGCCCGCTGGAGAGAGATCTAGTCAAACTGAATTAGAGAGGGATCCCTGGTTTTGGCGCCAAGAGAGAGAGAGAGAGAGAGAGAGAGAGAGAGAGAGAGAAGCCTCTAGAAAGAGAGAATTTCATGGCAAAATGAAAAGCCCCCAGAAAATAGAGGGAAAATTCATTTATATACCCCCAAATTAAACAATTTTGGCCATCGATTCGATCCAACGGTCAAAACTTCGATCCAATAGTCAAAAATTAATTTCAAAGGCTCCATCATGATCTCGAGGTATCGAGTAATTGATCTAGTAAGTTTGATTTGCAAAAAACCAAGCCAAAATTGGGAATTGCGTCAAAATATCCAATTATGGGTTAATTTGCAATTTGATGAAATCCGAGGATCAATATGTGAAATTTTGGGAAATTGAAGGTTCATAAGTGAAATTGACATTGAGAGGATTCCAAAACTGGTCTTCGGAGGTCAAGAATCGGCCAAAAAAGGACTAAATCGGCCAATCCCGCCAATGGCTGATCAAACCGGTCAGACCAATTCGGTTCAGTTCGACAGGATTTTGATCAGTTCTTGATCGGTTCTTGACCGGTTTGGTCCGGTTCTAACTATTTTCTCCACTTGGGATCCCCTGTGGATCTAAAATTTATGCAATTTAGTCCCCAAATTGAAAATGAATTTTATCATTTTAAAGAAAAAAATTGGTTAATTAAGATATGATTAAGCTAGTCAAACCTTATGAACTTGATCTAGGGGTCTTTTATTGACCTAATTAAATGATTATCGTGAAAAAAATTGAGTCAAAACCATGGGTTCTTTGATTTGGGCTCAAAAGGTTAAAATGATAAAATTTACAATTTAATGGGCAAAATTGTAAATTAATTAAAATTGATTAGTATCGTAATTGCCCTATCTAATGAACTACCTATATGTAAGATCACTTATCATATTCAAATTGACCTTGAATTGAAGCGCTTAAGCTTAGGTAAAAATAAATCTAAGCCTAAAATTTAAATTGGACCTAAATTTATTAAATGAAACCATAACCATGGATGGGTCAATCCAAATTTTGATGATTGAAGCTTAATTGCTTGATTTTTTTATAATCAGGAGGATAAAATTCTTCAAATTGATGAGTTCTAGTGTGAATTTCACAAAATCTATTTCAAATTTGTACTTATCTTTAAAAAATGAGTAAGAAACAATCATCAATTCGCAAGTTATGAAAAATCGATTTTCATTCCCTAATTAAGACTCAAAATAACAATTCGCATTTTGACTCAGTAAATCACAAAATTAAATGTACAAGTAGATTTCAAATAGTCCCTAAACCAAATGTCAAAGAAGTAACTACGCCTAATTATGACTAGAATAAAAGTAATTTTATTTTTGGTCGATATAGAACCTAAAACTGAAAAATTCAAAAATCAAGATTCTTAATCAAATTTTATGAAATTTTTGACACAAAAGTTAAATTGGCATTAAAAGAAATGTATTTGTGCATTTTTTTAATTTTTAAATTTTTATTAAAGGTTTGACCAAAAGTCAAAGTCAACCATTTAGTTGACTTTTCCTAAGATGTCGATTTTTTTGTTAAATCTTTGAATTTATAAGAAATTGATTTGATAAAAGTGAAATTAAAGCTAAATAGAATCTTTTAGGTAAAAATTCAATTTTTGATCCGAGTTGAAAGTCAACCGTTTGATTTTTCGAGTTTTTCTTGAAAATGAGTTAAAAATTACTTAAAAATGACAATGGAAAAAAAAAAGAAATGAAAAAAATAATTTTTTGTCAAGAGATGAGGCTCCGTCGCAATCAGAAACCTAAATCTTGATTTTTACCTTTTAATAATGTGTCGACTAAAAATCAAATATCAACACACTGTAAATTAAGTGATACGATAGAGATACAACCATACCTGAGTAGGATGTTTTATCAACCCTAATTATATACAATAACTCATATAGTATTTTAGCTCTCTTAATTTATTACAAAATAATCTCTCACTTAATCTCACAAAGACATATACAAATCTCACTTGCAAGATGTAATGTACTTTTTTTTTTTTGGTCAAAAGATTTAATGTACTTCAAATATATAAATTATTGGCGTAATCTTTTGAAGAAAACCTTCACCGCATGAACCGCAAGAAGACTCACTCTGCCTGCACATCAACCCGGCACATCAAGCTTCCATAAACACACACACACGCATATTTATACATATGAAATGGCGACTCGAAGCGAAGTAGCTGAGTTCAAGATGAAAACGTATATTCAATGTACAAAATCCAAATTCTGTTAACGGTCAGTAAAGTCCGAGTTTAGACTTTCCCTTTCTGATCCTCCTTGGCCGATTTCAACATGAAAACTAATCTGTCTGCCCCTTTTTTGGCCGATTTCAACATGAAAACTAATCTGTCTGCCCCTTTTCTCCTTTTATTAATTTCCACACCCAAGAATTGCATGTGATTCACTTTATTTGGGTCTGTTTTTTTTTTTTTTTCAATGAACTCAAACTAGAGATATATTTCCAGCAAATAAAAAAAAATCCCCTCCTCTTAAAGCCGAACTTAGTTTTCTATAGACCGGCAAATTATGTTTTGCTGTAGAGATTGCTGTCTTGTGTGGTATTGGGGTATTGAGTCAACAAAATCTTAGCTATTTACCTATGATGATGAGATAGGCCCTTGAAAATCAACCGGTCGATGAAATGATGTGAGAGCATTGTCTTGCTCTTAGTAGTCTACTTGTATATAAACTTCGTACTTTCATCACTGTTAATTGATATCAGTATATTTTGATCAGTGAATAGCCATCTGAAATCAAAAGCGACCAAGACGGTTCTTTAGGGAATAATTGAACAAAATGCTAAACATACTCCATCGGGTACTTTTACCACATTCTCCGGCTTAAATACAAAGTACCACGAGGAATGACGTGCATATGTCAACCTTCCTGTGGAAAGGAGAAAACCAATATCATGGAAAAGTACACGCATCCCATACTCATAACACATTTCCAAGCAAAGAATGACCAAGGAACATGGTTAGTTCGAGGGAAGGAAAAAGTCAGGCTCTTATGAATATAGCAGCATGCGACTGTTTTAACTTTTTACCGCTTTCGAAATCTGAAATATTTGCAAGACTCACCTAAAATTTGCATCCTACCTAGCATATGTAAGTACAGTCTCACTATACCTAGCCACTTTCTAGGTGGCGTATGCATTTTAAGTATAGTTTGTTATTAATAATGTTTTTAAGGGAAAATTTCACCTAAAAGTCTGAAATGAGACTATTTTCTTAAAAAAATGTCTGAACATTGTCTCAAATTTTGCTTCGAATCGGCATAAAAGTGCCACTTTTTGCAGCAATGGCAGGGACATATCTAGTCAAGTGCCATGTTTTTTTCTTATATTCCTTCTTTTTCTTTCTCCTTTTTCTTTTCTCTATTTTCCTTCTTCCTCCCACGTCAAGAAGCTGCTCTGCGACTAAGGCCTTGGCGTAACTAACGTGGTCGACCCTAGGGCCCTTGCCGCGAGCTAAGGTCTAACTCTTGTGGCCCAATTTGAGCTCCAGATTTTGCTTCGTATGATGGCAAAGGAATGCAATCTAGTAGTACCCAGTTTTGCTCCCAGAGAGCATTGACATAATTTGGGAAAATGCTTGGCCAGGATCTCTTCTTGTTCCGGCCATCGAAGCACTGAGAATTGTTGGTCTAGGTGTGAATTTGCTTGAGGGAGAAGATGAATTCATGCTTTCTTGGGCGCATTGCTGTCTCGGAGTGGAGTACATCTTCAGCGTCCCTTCTCTCATCTTCGAATCCGAAATTTAGCAAAATCCAAATCTTGAATGGCTTATTAATTATGTAACCTATCAATGGCAAAAAGCACCGGATACTTTCTTGTCCCTCGGTCAAGTTTGGATTAGTCGAGAATCAATCAAAGGAAAGGAAGAGGCGAACCATTAGAAGAAAAGCATAGAAAACCAACGAAGAAAATGTCGAACAACAAAACAAAGAGCACACACCCTAACCCACCTTACATGATAACATTTACACCGTGCAATGTTTAATACGTGCTAACGACGTAATATCTATATGAGCACGTCATTCAATATGTAAGATGACGAAATATTCTCCTTGAGAAAGTGTTTTTTTTTTTTTTTTTTTTTTTTTTTTTTTTATGGACAAGTTGATGATGCATGGAGGAGCACGGGCTTCACTTCTTCGGCAAGCACGTTGAAGTATAGCTAATATGAGGTGTAATTAAATTATAAAATCCGTAAAATTGTGCATTGTAAATTCGAAATTTTTTTAACTTTGAGTATCTCCATAAATTTGAAGGCCGAATCCTTAATTGTAGAAATTCGGAGGAAAAGTAATGATGTTTTTATATTGATTTTAGTGTTCTAGTTAGATAAAATAAGTCAATGAATGTTCTCATCCGATAACTATAGATTATAGAATGAAGATACGCTAATCACCTGCGGAAATTTAACTATTTACTAATTTCCCGTTGATACGATAAAATGATGGTTCTTATTTTCTGCTTGAAATGAGAAGCTTCACGGGAGTTCCCCTCTATTTACCGGAGAAACTCTCCTTTGCGATGAACGCTTGACATAAAGTTATTGGCATGATTTCGATTATCCAATTAGTTGGTTAAGTATTTTCGTCCAATGCGGGTCTGATATGTCATTATTCAAGCTATTATGCCCGTGCAATATTAAAATTTTTAAGCTAGGTGGAAATTTCATTAAAAAAGATAAATTCTTATTTTTTTGGTCGGTTAAAATATTGAATTCTTGACGCGCTTTTTTTTTTTGGTTATCTCTGCAGCTCCTAGTCCGATTAACGCCGATTGAATTAATTATTTTCACTCATGAGAGCAAAGAAGGACCACTGATATGGATGTGTAAAACTGTTATATTAAGGGACACCGTAGATTTTCTTCTTCTTCTTTTCCTCAGGGACACCATAGATATTACGAGCAAAGGACTTTACCCGACCAGTTTTATTTTTATCATAATTATTCCGACAGATACTTTCTCCTCTGTCTCACGGTCAAGCAAAGAATTTTTTTTTTTCTTTCTTTTTTTTGGGTCGCGTCAAGCAAAGAATTTACAAAGCTTGTTGTAGACGGGAGAGGCCATACCGGAAAAAGCCTAGGAAAATGAAGAACACATATATAGAGAGAGGGACTAAGATGTTCCCACATGCCAATTCAATCCAAGCAAACAAGCCCACATACACACACGACCTTGCTTGAAACAGATATATTGACCACCCATGGCTGATTCCGGCAAGATAAGCTACACGATGGCCGCTGAAGCTGCCGCTGAGATCGTGTCACAGAAACTAGATATCCTTCTCTCTTGCCCGGAGTGGGTTGGGTGCTTTCCGATGGAAACCCTCGTGAAGGACGCCAAGCAAACCTGGCCTTGATCCAAGGATTCTTTTCCAGTAAAGGCAGACCGGCCAAGAGCACGGAGTGGGCGGAGCGGCTCCTTCGAGACCTGTACGACGCTGAGGAATTCATCGACAAGTTCCACCTCAAAGTGGCCCGCGGGAGGCAGGAGGCCCTGCACGCTGCCACGAGGCCGCTCGGCACGCTCGTCCACAAGTGCATGCTGTGGAGGGACATGTCCAATCTGGTGAAGGCCATGAAGGAGTTGTGTCAAGATCAGTACTTGCCAGACAAGAAGGAGGCTGGGGGCGAGACGAAAAAGGTACCTGTTAGTGCTCCGTGGGAAGGCCCAAAATTGGCAAGACTGACTAATTTCTGGGATCGGCAAGCGTCGACGAACTTCGCATCGCGTGAGACTCTGAAAGAGAACATTGTGAAGCGGATCAGGAATGACGCGGAGCAGAAGTCGGCACCGGTGAACGTCCATGGGATTTCGATCTGGGGCGAGGAAGGCACAGGCAAGACGTTCCTCGCGAGATGGATCTACAGGGAAGCAATGTACCTGGGCTTCGATATGTTAGAAGTATGCCCTAAAATTAATTAACTAATTAAAAAAAAAAAATTAAAGGTTCGTGCATGTGCACGAATTCGTGCACATGCACGAAGCATAATGGTCAGCGGTTGCTGACCATTATGCACGAAGCATGGATGGTCAGCAACCGCTGACCATCATGCCCAAGATCGTGCATGAGCATGAGGTTGCTCATGCATGAGCGACCGCTCATGCACGATCGTCCACTATGGACGATCAGCAACGGTTGCTGATCGTCCATTGATCAGCAACCGTTGCTGGTCATTTTTAATATAAAAAACAATTGAGGATGAGAGAAAAAAGGGTTGTTGAAAAACAGAGAAAAGTGTGGGTGTGCATTTTTGTGTTTTAGAAACATAAAATTTCTTTGCTGAAAACAGAGAGCAAATTGTGTGCGTGTTCTTGTGTCTTTGAGACGCAAGGAAGAGAAACAATTCTCTCGTTCGGGCCGTGACTACTATACATCAAGAATACGACGGATTCTTTCCACGTGATTGCTAGCACGATCGAAGTGGTGGATATCCGAAAGTTCTCTCTTCCGTTCGACGTTCGTTGTTGGTGTGTCTGAACTAGAGGTCCGACGCTTGTGGGACTCGTATTGTAGAACATCCGAACCGACTTGTTTCAAAGCGCGCTTCGAGAGGTATTTCGTTTAACTCCCTTTTATGTTTAGATTTTTGATTAAAACACACGAACAACGCCTAAGGAGAATCATGTGTAAAATATATTTTTGTTTCCGCTGTGTTTATTTTGTTAATTTTTCTTATACATGATTCATAAAACCCCAACTGTGGTATCAGAGCCAACCTTAGGCGTTTCGTGCGTTTAATTGATTTATAGTTCAAATATATTTTTGCATTCTAATGGCCAATTTATTTTGTTAAGAGAATTGGTTCTCTTACCTTTTATGTGGCCTATAGAGGTTGATTAATTTATATGATAAATTTAATCAACTAAGCAAAAAATTAGAACTAAATCAATTTTGAATCAAAACTCCGTAACTTGTTATACTTTGTGTTTATATTTTGCAAATGATATGCAGAATTTTATGCATGCCTTCCAGAGCTTTAAATTTTGAATTTATGGCTCGTAAGAAAGGGTGGTGATCATGGAAAAATCCCTAATTGTTGTGATTGTTGTATGGATGAATGTATGATGATTACAGGTATTCTTTTTGGGGATGTAATTATTAAATGGAGGCTGCGTCCTTCCTTTTATTTTACTTTAATTTTTCTTGATATGTAATTTTAGTATAGTTTAGTATTTCAATTGTTGATGTAAATACTACAAGAGAGGAGGAGCCATTGGAGGAGCCATTAAACCGGTGAGCTCTTTGGGCCCGGTCTTTGAAGAGTTCAAAGATTGAAGAAAAAGTGAAGAGCAGGTCCATATAATTAAAACATTAAAATGGCTAAATGGGTCTCTTTGGCTCGAGACCCATTGAACCATAATTCCATGATCACCACATAGGATAGATGTTTATGTGATATCTATTTATTTATTGTGTTTATGATATCGTGCATGTTAAACCGGTTAATGTGCAAAGTGAGACCATTAATAACGACCCAAATCTCCTTACAAAGAATATTAAGTCGAAACGGGTTTCGGACTCGTGGCCTTCCATCGTCGTGGTTTGATCCAATATTATAGTGGTTAACTAACCGGTTATGGATACATAGGGGTTAATTACCATTTATAATATTGGACCACTCCATTATGCATATGATGCTGTGGGGTTGGAGCCAAATGATTTCTAATAACTGTCGTGTGAGGGAATCATTTGTGTTTTCAATACTTGCATGAGACGATGGGCTAGACTTAACTATGATCATGATGCCAATAACTGTTAGGTGAGGCTTTCATGGTCTAGAGGCCGAAGTTATGATTGGGACTCGCATATGATGCGTTGAACAAGCTGGTTCACTCACTAAGTTCATAGGACACCAATAACTGTTAGGTGAGGTGGACTTTGGACTAGTGGGACTCCAATCCCCACTAGTAATCTTTACCCAACAAAGATTACCGCTTCCCATCTTAAGGAGTATGGGATTCGAATATAAATTTAGTGGGAGGATCTATTTCATTTAAAGACCAAAATGAAATAGTTACTTTGAAAGATACAACGGCTAACAATTTATTTTCTGCAACAGATATATTATTACTCTGAAAATGGTGACCACAAACCCACTCGCTTCTATACTTGACAAGAATTGTTTGACTGGACCCAATTTCACTGATTGGGTGAGGAATTTGAGAATTGTTCTCAATTCAGAAAAAATTGGGTATGTGCTTGATGAAAAGATGCCAACCTCCTTTCCTGAGGGTGGGACCCAAGAGGAGCGTGTCACTTATGATAAGTGGCGTGATGATGACTTAAAAGTTAGGTCATATATGCTTGCTTCTATGAATAATGAATTACAAAAGAAGTATGAATCTATGGAAGATGCTGGGTCGATCATTTTGCACTTAAAGGAATACTTTGATGAGAATGGTCGAACCTCTAGATATGAGATATCTAAGGCATTGTACCGTATGAGGATGGCTGAAGGATCATCTGTTAATGATCATGCTTTGAAAATGATCGGCACATTGAAGAATTGGCTAGGCTGAATCTCGTTATGGACAATGAGTTAGCTGTGGATTTGATCCTCCAATCTTTACCCGATTCCTTCTCTGGTTTTGTCCAAAACTTCCACATGCATAAGATGGATAAAACTCTTGCTGAGTTACATAGCATGCTGGTAGTTTATGAGAAGGAAATGCATAACACGAGGCCAAATGTAGTGGCTATGGCTAAGGCTTCTTCTTCAAAGGGTAAGACATTTTAAAGAAGAATAAATGGAAGAGGCCTGCCAAACCTGTTGTGCAACCAAACCCATGATTGATAAAGGGAAATGTCATTCTTGTGGTGTCAAAGGGCTTTGGAGGAGGAGCTGTAAGAGGTACCTCGCGAGCTTGAAGGTCAAGCCCAAGAACCGACCTTATGAAGGTATGGTGTCTATGCTTATTGAAACTAATCTTATGGTTAGTGCTGAATCCAGCTCATGGGTTCTAGATTCTGCTGCAACTTCACATATTTGTATGTCTTTGCAGAATCTGGAAATAAGCAGGATGCTAGGGCGAAATGAGATTGTCGACGTTTGCCAATGGAGCAAGAGTTGCTGCATTAGCTATAGGGACTTTTCGTTTATGTTTGCCTTCTGGACATGTATTGGTTTTAAAGAACTGTTTGCATTATAAGAATGCTGTTAGGAACATCATCTCTATACCTCGTTTGGGTAAAGAGAATTATGAATTTTCTTTTGCTGATGATGTATGTTCTATTTATCATAATAGAATATGTGTTGGTTCTAGCTTATTAACCAACAATCTTTATACCATTACAATGTCCGGTAATGCGATTACCAATGTCAATAAGCAAAATAGAATTGATATAAATGCCATAACTAATAAACGCCCTAGAGACGGTCCAAATAAAAAGTATGTTTGGCATCTCCGATTAGGTCATATTGGAGAAGACAGAATTAACAAGTTGAGTAATGATGGATACATTGATCCTTCAAATTTTGAGTCATACTCGACTTGTGAGGCATGTCTTCTAGGAAAAATGACCAAAGCGCCTTTTGTGGGACAAAGTGCGCGAGCTGCTGACATATTAGAATTAATACATACAGATGTATGTGGACCAATTAATGAATCTGCTAGAGGTGGTTATAATTACTTCATTACCTTCACTGATGATCAGTCACGGTATGGTTATTTATACCTCATGAAGTATAAATCTGAATCCTTTGAAAAGTTCAAGGAATTCAAGGCTGAAGTTGAGAAACAAACAGGAAAATGTATTAAGGCTCTTGATCGGATCGAGGAGGTGAATACCTTAGTACTGAATTCCTGGACTTTCTTAAAGAGAATGGCATTTTATCACAATGGACACCTCCTGGAACTCCAGAACATAATGGTGTATCTGAACGAAGAAATCGTACTTTATTAGATATGGTACGATCTATGATGAGTTACACCGATTTGCCAATATCCCTTTGGGGATATGCCCTTGAGACAGCTGTATATATACTGAATAGAGTGCCGTCCAAATCTGTTCCAACTACGCCCTATGAGATATGGCATAGTAGGAAACCTAGTCTTAATCATATTAAGATTTGGGGTTGTCCAGCTTTTGTGAAAAAGCTGAAAGTGGAAAAATTGGAGGCAAGATCTGAACAAGGTCGCTTCATTGGATATCCAAAGGAAACTCTTGGATATTATTTCTATTTTCATTCAGACCAAAGAATTTTGGTATGCAAGCACGCTTCTTTCTTGGAGAATCAGTTCATCCAAGAAAGTGGTGCTGGGCGGAAAATAGTCTTACAAGAAGAAAATAATGAAGTATCAAACAACCGAGTTCAGATACCAATCTCTGATTCAGTGGGAGCTTCTGATACACAACCTCTTAGGAGAAGTGCGAGAATGTCTCGCCCACCTGCTCGTTATAGACACTCGGTTGATCATATTGAACCATTATTCATTGTGAATGATAGTGATCAACCCGGTGATCCTAAAACCTATGAGGAGGCTATGTTGGACATCAATTCTGGTAAATGGCTAGAAGCCATGAAATTCGAAATGGATTCAATGTATTCCAATGAGGTATGGACCTTGATTGACCTGCTTGATGCTATTGTACCAATTGGCTGTAAATGGATTTTCAAGAGGAAGATGAATGTTGAAGGTCAAATTGGAATTTACAAAGCACGGCTGGTGGCGAAAGGATATCGTCAAAAAGAAGGAATTGATTATGACGAAACTTTCTCACCTGTGGCCATGCTAAAATCCATTCGGATTATGTTGGCTATAGCTGCACACCTTGATTATGAGATATTCCAGATGGATGTCAAAACGGCTTTTCTAAATGGTTTTCTCGATGAGGACATCTATATGGAACAGCCACGGGGTTTTGAATCCAATAGTGAAAAACAGAAGGTGTGTAAGCTTAAGAGATCCATTTATGGACTCAAACAAGCCTCTAGAAGTTGGAACATCCGTTTTGATGAGGTAGTCAAATCGTTTGGCTTCATCAAAAATCCGGATGAACCTTGTGTATATAAGAAGATCAGTGGGAGTGCAATTGCATTTCTGGTTTTGTATGTCGATGATATACTTTTGATTGGAAATGATGTACCAATGATATCATCGATAAAACTATTCTTGTCACAGAAATTCTCCATGAAAGATTTAGGAGAGGCAACCTACATTTTAGGTATCAAGATCTATAGAGATAGATCAAGACGATTGATTGGCCTCTCACAATCTACGTACATAGACAAAGTGTTAACACGGTTTAACATGCAATGTTCCAAGAGAGGATTATTGCCTTTTAGGCAAGGGATCCGTCTTTCTAAGGAGATGTGTCCCAACACTCCTGAAGAAAGAGAGCGGATGGCAAAGATACCATATGCATCCGCTATTGGAAGCATAATGTATGCTATGCTATGTACTAGACCTGATATTGCGCATGCTGTAAGTATTACTAGCGTAGATATCGGTCGATCCAGAGAAGAGCACTGGATAGCAATCAAGAATATTCTTAAGTACTTGCGAAGGACTAAAGATTTATTCTTGATATATGGAGAAGGAGAATTTAAAGTTGTAGCTTATACCGATTCCGATTTTCAATCGGATCCTAATGATTATAAGTCTACGTCTGGGTTTGTCTTCACATTCAATGGTGGTGCAGTTAGTTGGAAAAGTTCCAAACAAAGCATAACTGCCGATTCCACCACTGAGGCAGAGTATGTAGCTGCTTCTGAAGCAGCAAAGGAAGCCGCTTGGATGAAGAAGTTTATTTCTGAACTTGGAGTCGTTCCTTCAATTGAGCAACCGATCACATTGTTTTGTGACAACAATGGGGCGATAGCTCAAGCTAAGGAACCAAGGTCTCACCAGAAGTCCAAGCATATTGAGAGACGCTTCCATCTCATCAGAGAAATTGTTGGGAGAGGTGATATCGCCTTGCAGAAAATTGCCTCAGCAGAAAACGTGGCAGATCCCTTCACTAAGGCCTTACCTCAGTCTTCTTTTGAAAGACATATTGACAAAATGGGTTTGAGGTACCAGACAAGTTGGCTTTAGTGCAACTGGGAAATTGTTGGATGTATGCCCTAAAGCTACTATGTAATAGTTACATATTAGGGATTTCAGTTGTACTTTCATTATTATTATTTAATTAATGGCAATGACGTATTCATTCATTTGTCCAATTATTTTATATTGATGAATGATTCCATAAGATCAGTTGCAACTAGACCTATTCTTGAGACGTCAAGAATATATGTGACGGGTTCATAGTTAGACTGAATCTTTAAATTGTTCCCGGTCGATGGATTATTAAGTGGATATTAATAATCCTGTTGAGACCGGTGTGTTCTTAACTTCGCCATTAAGTATTGGATACTTAAGGGAATGATGAGTCACATGTCATTGGGTATTATGATGCCTGAGTTAGAACACAGGTGTTTGTATTAGACAAATTCACTGAACGTGACGCATATGGAACGATTAGCGACATGGAAGCTTTTAGCGTGGTCAATGTCTAATTGTTCATGCTTTGGTCTTGTGTAAATAATCCTTAGACCTGAGGCACAGTGTTAACTTGTGTATCGAACAACTATGGTTCACGGGTGCACATAATGCCGGGTCGTCGATCCGTCTTTATACCTTGATGGTCATAGTTTGTTCATATACGAAGTTACACGTGTGCGCAATATGGAATCTGTCTCCTTGTTATATGCAAGGTATGATAATGATGTCCTATGCGATCTAATTGTGACACTGCATTGAAATCCTCGGCCGGGGTTGTAACCGAGAATAAATTGTTTATGTCTCGAATAAAATGCATGTCAATTAGATTTGTGCATATGATCGAATTAATGACTTGACAAATATTCCATGGTCTTTGTTTGATCGGGACATAGTAAGACAGAGGGATTGAATTACACTGTAGCCAAAGCTGACAGGTTCATTATGTTCTTAAAGTATTCACACTATCTGGGTAGCCATGACATATTGCTAGATGTCAATCGTGGCTTGTAGGACCTAAAAGATTAATCGGGACAATTAATTCTTTTGGAAGTACTAATGTGTTAGTACAAGTCTTACTACCAGCTTAGTGATGAACCTAGGGATGTCACACACCATAAACAACTAGGATGACGTGGAACAAGAGAGAAATATTATTGCAAATATGTTTGCAATTACTGCAATCGAATTGAGTCGATTTGAAATTAAATTAAATGAGATTTAATTTAATTTGTATTATAGTCACGAGCCTACTTGCATATGATGCACACGCATGCCCAAAGTGGATATATGTTAACATACCAAACAAGTTGTTTTTAGTGCAAGTGGGAGATTGTTAGAAGTATGCCCTAAAATTAATTAACTAATTAAAATAAAAAAAAAATTAAAGGTTCATGCATGTGCACGAATTCGTGCACATGCACGAAGCATAATGGTCAGCGGTTGCTGACCATTATGCACGAAGCATGGATGGTCAGCAACCG
This sequence comes from Eucalyptus caleyi, assembly GCA_014182885.2. NCBI lineage: Eukaryota > Viridiplantae > Streptophyta > Magnoliopsida > Myrtales > Myrtaceae > Eucalyptus > Eucalyptus caleyi. Next base: position 33,059,251 of record CM024475.2, read on the forward strand.
CTGACCATCATGCATGAGCGATTCGTGCATGAGCGTGCATGAGCTCATGCACACCGCTCATGCACGATCGTCCACTATGGACGATCAGCAACGGTTGCTGATCGTCCATTGATCAGCAACCGTTGCTGGTCATTTTTAATATAAAAACAATTGAGGATGAGAGAAAAAGGGTTGTTGAAAAACAGAAAAAAAGTGTGGGTGTTTGTTTTTGTGTTTTAGAAACAAAAATTTCTTTGCTGAAAAAGAGAGCAAATTGTGTGCGTGTTCTTGTGTCTTTGAGACGCAAGAAGAGAAACAATTCTCTCGTTCGGGCCGTGACTATTATACATCAAGAATACGACGGTTTTCTTTCCACGTGATTGCTAGCACGATCGAAGTGGTGGATATCCGAAGTTAGAACTCTCTCTTCCGTTCGACGTTCGTTGTTGGTGTGTCGAACTAGAGGTCCGACGCTTGTGGGACTCGTGAAGGCTTATTGGATTCGCATTGTAGAACATCCGAACCGACTTGTTTCAAAGCGCGCTTCGAGAGGTATTTCGTTTAACTCCCTTTTATGTTTAGATTTTTGATTAAAACGCACGAACAACGCCTAAGGAGAATCATGTGTAAAATATATCTTTGTTTCCGCTGCGTTTATTTTGTTAATTTTTCTTATACATGATTCATGAAACCCCAACAGAGAAGCCCAACCATCGAAAGAAGCCACCAAAGAAGGTGAGCCCGCGGCCCAGCCCGCGGATAAGAAAGAAGGGGATGCCCCGGTCCAGCCCGGGTCCCAGCCCGGGGATAAGAAAGAAGGCAAGCCAGAGGCCCAGCCCGCGGCCCAGACCGCGGCTAAGAAAGAAGGCGAGCCCGCGCCTAAGCAGATAGGCCTGCTACCGGGATTGGATTTGTCTAAACATCACGAACTGTTAGAGCTTTACTTGCTGGGCCAGCTCAACAAACCCATCTGGACACGGCTCTTGCCCGGCTCGCTCCGGGTTCTGACCCTGTCGGGTTCGAATGTGAAAACCGACATGATGCCCGAGTTGGGTGCTCTTCTGAGGAACCTGAGGACACTCAGGCTCCTGGCCAACTCTTTCCTATGCGACATCATGAGCTTCGCCAAAGATGGGTTTCCAAGCCTCAAGATCTTGAAGATTTGGAAGCTGCCTGAGCTTAAGAAGGTGATTATTGCACCAGGAGCAATGCTACATCTCAAAGAACTTGAGTTTAGGCATCTTCATGCGATGACAAGTGTTGAAGGGATCAACGAGTGAAAGGATTTGGAGAATATATGTGTGACATCCCAAAAGGAGGATCTTTTTAACCAACTCAAGAGCCAAATAGGAGAGGGGAAACTGAATGTTCAGAAAGTCACCAAGAGTCCCACATCTTCGGATGATAAGGAGGACGACGGGTATGTGATAATATTAAATCTCAAACATGTTCCTTTTCGTATGATGATGAAATTGTTTTTATAGACTTGATAATTTCAATAATTACTTATCAGGGACGAAAAAAGAGTGATTTTCTACCTGCAGTTGAAAAGAAGTTAATGAATGAGGACAACAGGTATGGGATGATGTTATGTCTCACACATGTTCTTCACACATGATGAGGAAATTGTTTTTATAGACTTGATAATTTCAATAATTACTTATCAAGGCCCAAAAAGGAAAGGTGAAAAGCACCAAGAGGCTGAATTTGGACAACAATATCAGGTATGGAACATGTTCTTTACACATGGTGATGAAAATGTTTTTATAGACTTGATAATTTCTCATTATTGGATAAGAATTACATTGACTCCTTTCACAAGATTAAGTCAATACATATTGAGAAACTATGAATGCCATAGTTAGTCCTACCAAATAAAACAAAATCACATGGGAAGTATCTTTAACCTTTGTGGAACGTAATATTGGATTCAAAAGTAACCTTTGGAACCAACCGTACCATAGCCAATGCACATTGAGCAAGCCTTTCACCTAGCTCAAATTAAGACACTAACAAGAAATAATCAGATTTTTTTACACAAGTTAAGATGTCTGCTTCACTTACCATATCATTTAAGCTTCTCATGTGGCAACAAATCTACAAGGCTTGCTTTCTCTTTCCCGTTACAAGTACTATTAGGAAATCTATGTGTTTGTGTGATGCTTATTTAGAGGTTTCTGTTGGAGAAATCGTTCCAGAATATTTTGAAGCTGACAAAACGTTTCCTTCAGTCTAGTCTAGGTATCTGCAGATCGTCTAATTTAAAGTCTGAAGACTTTCTGACTACCAGACTCAAGATTCAAGACTCAAGATTCGAGACTCAAGACTATTCTCATTGACAGTCTTTCTGATCTAGTGACGAAGGAAATCCAGAGCCGAAGTATATGGTTGAGGATTTAATCCTATCGTCTGGAGAAGATCTTTTTTGGTTGGATAAATATAACGGATTCTTTTGTTCGTATCTAGATCAATTGAAGATCCGATGGTCGACGAAGTATTCTTGGAATGTTCTATTCTTGGAAACCAAGATCCTGATTGTATGGGCGAACAGGATTGATGGGCTATCGTCAGGTTCCTTTTATAGCTCGAATGATCTTCTTGATTGATTCCGTCCAACGGGTAGATTGGAGGAATTCCTTTGGTAAGTGTGACACCCCGAACCCTTCGCAGGTCGTCACCAGCGCCGGTGTTACACTTACTTTCCTATATGCCTTATCTTATACTTAATACAAGCGTCATTAATCACAGGCATTTTTTTTTTTAAAGCGGTCCCAGCGCGACTCATAGCGGAAGCAAATTACACATCTCCATCTCTCCCCTTACTAACCATGATACAAATACACACCAGCTAAACATCAGGATTTTATAAACGAACATCGACACTTTATTTACATATTCTTTTAAGATGGGACTCCTCCTTTCTCGGGTCGATACAAAACAAGAAAAGCGAGGACTCTGCCATGTCCTGCCTAAAATCTCAAAAAGAAACTATCAACCCTCTACATCAAGCGCACAAGCTCCCATCAAAAGTGTCGATTATCTACATCAAAAGCTTGGCTCCTACTCATCGTGCGTGAGTCTCACACCCAACCCGGTGCATCAGGCGGTGGCGGTGGCAACATCCCTCGCATAGCACCATCTCGACGAACGTGAACAGAAATGAACTCCTAAATGATAGGGCCCCCAGCCAGGCCTATATCGTACATCACTAGACATCGCACTCGGATGAAAGTCAGTCCGGGAACAGAGGGACAATCTATCTCCGCACACTCGACCTCTACATCAGACGGTAGACCATAAAACGTACCACGCGTGACGGCAGGTAGCGGCATACTTGCTAATCTGAAATGTTATCCCCAAAAGGGGTGAGTACAACCACTCAGCAGATAGGGAAATCCAATAACATTCCAATGCATCATGCATATCATCACACGTTGCAAGCATCACTTACCTTGTAATCATGCGTATCATGCATCATCACATCATACATATCATAAATATATATATCATCATCATCATGGCATATCATATAATCATTATCATCGTCATGGCATATCATATAATCATATCACACATCACCTTCATGCATTATCATGCATATACCATCATAGGTGATCATCATACCACATCACATGCCATCATCATCATGCATCATCATGCATATATTATCATAGGTGATCATCATATCACATCACATGCCATCATCATCATGCATCATCATGCATATATTATCATAGGTGATCATCATATCACATCACATGCCATCATCATCATGCATCATCATGCATATATTATCATAGGTGATCATCATCATGCATCATCGTGTCATCAGTTAATTATCATCTTTATTTTTCAATTTTGATCACCACATCACCCATTTCTCAAATCATCAATCTCATCATCAACCCTTCGGGCAGAAACCTCCGACAGGGTACCATTATCAATTTCATCATCACCCTTCGGGCAGAAACCTCCGACAGGGTACCATTATCAATTTCATCATCAACCCTTCGGGCAGAAACCTCCGACAGGGTTCCCGGCCAACTCAGCCATCCCATGGCCACCGGGCTTCCGGCCCCCCACATTCCGGGCATCTCGCATCTCAACTAGCATCACGAGGCATTCCCTTCGGGCAGAAACCTCCGACAGGGCTTCCGGCCTTTACCCTTCTAGCCAGGCATCCCGCACCCAAATCCTGGTGTCGCGAGGCATCTCCGGGCATGTATCCAAGATACAACCGGACTTCCGGCCCCCCACATTCCGGGCATCCTGAAACTCCCAGGGAATCTCTGGAATTACGCCACCAGGCCACCAGACAACATCCTCCACCACAACCTCATTCTCATCCACATTTATCTTTTATCTCAATTTAACATGGCAATTTGGCATGGCATCAAACATATCACACTTGCATTTCAATTCACATGTCATGCACATGTCATAGCTTAATCACATAAGCATTTCAACTTAATGCATGTACAAAGACCTCATCACACAAGTGCCACACAAATGGAATTGAATCCATGGCCAAATAAAAATCTATTTTATTTTATTATTTCATTATTTTATTATTTTATTATATTTATTTATTTTCATAAATAAATATTTAATATCCATGATTTTCCCAAAATCATAATATTCAATAATCATTTATAGGATCACAATTTTATATAAAATTCGTGGCCAAATTGAATTTCTTATAATTTCACAATTTCCTCCAAAAACATCCTAAAATTCTCGGATTTAAACCCACTGCACAGTTTCCGAATAAATTCAATTAAAATATCCATTCGGTCTCCAAAAATTACGAAACTTTACAGGGTGATAGCCAACACATTTTCGTACCTTTTTCATTGGAACTTTAAGCCAAATTCTTTTTAGATTAATTTCCATAGCCCTACGAAGCTTCTGGAACCACTACCGCGACGTCCAGAACACACTTCTCCGTATTTCTTAGATTTCACCCATCAAATCTCTTTCGTTCCTTCTGAAATTTAAGTATGTTATGTAAAAATGTGCCCTTTACAATTTTTATGAGGAATCTAGGTCAAATAACCAGATTACGGTCACCATTTTAGTCCATGAAGTCTCGGGTGTCTCGGTACACCTCACCAGAATCAACCATCTCCAAGATCTAACCGATTCACCAAGTTATACTTGTTATTTTTGCTTCAAATTCGAGTATGTTGTAGCTTAAGGTGTTTCCTACAACTTTCAAGACAACAAAGTGAGATCTCCAACAGAAATCAACATGCAAACAAGAAATCGACAAGAGGTCAGTGAAAATTTCGTAGATCTAAGTCTCCGTATAATAGAACTTTTGACCCCTCAAATCTCCATCGTTTTCTACGAATTTTTATTATGTCATAGTACAAGACATTAGCTTCAACTTTCATGAAGACACCGAAGCCAAAATCGAACTCCAAACCCACATGCAAACTCGAACAAGCCACTGACTTCAACAAACCGAACGAAAACAGTCACACGTTTTGCACAATATCAACTCTTACCTCGGTTTTTCGCACAAATCTCTCCTAAAACCTAACATGCAAACACCACAACAAACATACAAAGGAAGTTATGGACTCCACTTGCCTTAAAGAGGAACAAACGGCAATGAACGACGGCGTACGGACGGCGAACGAACGGTGAGCACACGGCTGCACCTCCCTCTCGGCTCCGCCTCCTCTCTCTTCCTCTCGGTTCCTCTCTTCCGTTCAAGCTCTCTCTCTCGCACACCTCTCTCTTTGGACGGAAATGGAGCAAGTAACCGGCCATTTCTCTCTCCGAACCCCTTTTGTATCCCCTAAAGCCCATGATTAGCAATGATTAACTCACCTCATGTCCAACCAATGCATGCTCTCCTTTGTGCCACATGTTATTTCTATTTTTGAATTTAAATGGGCTTGGGCTTAGGCCCATCCAGCCATTCCCCCTTGGGCTGGTCGAGCTCCCTTCTTGGCTTCCATTTGGGCCAGCCATTTGGCCCACTAGACTTAGGCTAATGGGTCCAAGGCCCATTTCGAAAATAACCCTCTTTTCTTTTTTTTTTTTTTTTTGAATTCCTTTTAATTAATATTTCTAAATTCAAATTTCATCTTGGCCAAAACCTTGGGATATTTTAATTATTGAAATTTAAATCATATGGCCAAGCATTAATCTATTAAATTTGAATTTCCACAATCACAAGCATAATTCATTTAAATTAAAAGACTAATTGGCTAAGGCATAAGCCAAAAGAAATTCTATCACCTAATCAAAGATTTTTAACACACCTTAAGGCTTGGCCTTGAATTTCTGGGATGCCACAGTAAGTGCCAACGGTATGATGGCATAAAGGAGTATAAAAAGGAAGACGTTCTAGTTGTTTAAAAACATGATTGATAGAAAAATTCCAGAGTCTGAAGCACCTTGATTATTAGTCGATACAGTCTGAGCGAAATTGTATACACAGAGAGTGTCTATACTTGGTGATACCTTGAGCGAGTGTGGTAGATCATCTACACCGAGAAATCAAGGAAGATCAACACTGTAACATCTCTTTGTTCATAGTGGAATCCAGCCAAATTGGCTGTCAGTGCAGAAGAGTGGACGTAGGCTTGAATCAAGCCGAACCACTATAAACCGCGTATTTAATTCTTTCTTTCCTTACTTAGTCTTACGTTGATTATTACTCTTCGCAAATCCTTCAACTGTCTAAAGTATTGCGCAAGTATACATAAATTATCAAGAAAAATCTTTGTATACCTATTCACCCCCCTCTAGGTACTCGTACTAGCAATATCAATTGGTATCAGAGCCCGTGTTCTCACTTTGTTTGAAGTGTTTTACTTCAGAGTAAAAGATCCATGGCTAGTATGCTAGCACCAGGGCTGATGGAAGGGCAAAGCAATACCAGACCACCCTACTTTGACGGAAAGGATTACAACATCTGGAAGAACAAGATGAAAGCTTTCCTACGATCCAAGGATCCTCTGGAATGGGACGTTGTGGAAAGATGAATTACTCCTACTGCTGCATCAATCTCTGAAAGAGGAAAAGAAACTGTTGATGCCAGCGGAATGACTCAGGAAGAGATAAACAAGAGACAAGCACTCGATGCAAAAGCAATTTATTCTTTATATTGTGCCTTATCTCCAACTGAATATAACAGAATATCTTCTTGTGTTACAGCAAAAGAAGTATGGGATAGATTACACATCACCTATGAAGGGACAGATCGAGTGAAGGAGACCAGAATTAACATTCTCCTCGGTCAATATGAAGCCTTCAAAATGAAACCAGAAGAATCTATAACTGACATGTTTAGTCGTTTTACAGATATTGTCAATGGTCTTGAGAACCAAGGACAAAAAATTTCTGATCCCATGAAGGTGAACAAGCTACTGCGTGGACTCTCCAAGGAGTGGAATCATATAAAGACTTCAATAAGAGAAACGCAAATAATTATGCCTCTATCTGTCGACGAGCTGATTGGAACTCTTCAATCATATGAAGTGGAACAAATTAATGAAGAAGAAGATCCAAGAGGTAAGAAATCTATTGCATTAAAATCAAATGATGACTCTGATGATGCAGATTCGAAGATGATATGGACGATGAGGAGCTCGCCCTCATGATAAGAAGATTCAGAAAACTGAATAGAAAAGGCAGAAGGTTCAACTCAAAGAAACAAAGTTTCCAGAGACAAAGAGACCAAGTCTGTTGATGATGAGGAACCAAACAAAGATGTAGTTTGCTTCGAATATAAGAAGAAGGGACACATCGATCTAACCGTCCTCTTCCGAAGAAGAAAAGAGGAAAAGCTGAGAAGTTTCGAAAAGCTCTCAAAGCCGAAACCTGGAGTGATACAGAATGTGAAGAAAGTGATAATGAATATGCCAACATATGTTTGATGGCACATTCAGACTAGACTCAGATTCTGGATCAGACTCAGACAGTGAATTTGAGGTAAGTGATTTTAAAATTCCTGTCAAAGTCTTTAAATATATTGATGAAGCGTGTTTCAGTCTTAAGACTTCTCTCAAAAGGATTTCCGAACTTAAAAGGAAAACTCAACTCTAAAACAAAAGGAAGTCATTTTAGAAGAAAGAGTTAAAAGTCTAGACCTAAATGTTTCTGCTCTTAAAGAAAAAGAAGATGATCTTTTGAAAGAAAATGTTTTCTTAAAACGGACTTATCAAATATTTCAAAGAAGTTTTCGATAGGATCCGAAAAACTTGAAAAAGTTCTTTCAGTTCAAAGACCTTACTTCAATAAGTCTGGTCTAGGCATGACAGCGGAAACAATTCCCTTGATTGATTTTCCTAAAGTTAAAGAAAGAATAAAGAAAAGACCGTCGAGAGAGGCTTACAAAAATCATTTCAAGAAAGTTTTTGTAAAGTCTGTTGGTCGAAATGCTCTAAGGTGTTCAAAGTGTAACAGTAAGGATCACTTTGAAAAAGAGTGTCCTATGGTTTGGAAGCCTGTTAAGAAAGTATGGCCTAACAATGTTTATCCTACTAACACCAAAGGACCCAAGAAAATTTGGGTACCAAAGAAAACTTGAGACTCTCTTTTAAATGCAGGTCTCCGTCAAGAAAAAGATAAAATGGTATCTTGACAGCGGATGTTCAAGACACATGACAGGAGACTCAAAGTGCTTCGTAAAGCTTGTTCAAGTAAACGGTGGAAATGTTTCATTTGAAGGAAACGGCAAATGATGCATTGTGGGATTTGGAACTGTGAAAATTGAAAATCTCACAATAAGCAATGTTTCTCTAGTGGAAGGACTCAACTATAACCTCCTCAGCATTAGCCAACTGTGTGATACTGGTTTCAAGATCTCCTTTCAAGAAGGAATTTGCTATGGAATTAGTAAAGACTCTACTCAGTCTTTCATGGGTCGAAGACATGGAAACATCTACCTCTTAGACATGAAATTGAATGAATCTCAATGCCTAATTTCAATCCAAGAGGAAGTTTATGTGGAACAACCGCCTGGATTTGAAGACCCAAAGAAGCCAGATTCAGTCTTCAGACTGAAAAAGGCCCTGTATGGTCTAAAGCAAGCACCTCGAGCTTGGTACGACAAACTAAGTAAGTTCTTATTACAGAACGGCTTTGTTAAAGGTAAAGTAGATACTACTCTATTCATCAAAAAGGAAAACAAAAGCTTTTTACTCGTTCAAATATATGTGGATGACATTATTTTTGGATCCTCTAATGAAAGTCTATGCAAGAAATTTTCTAAGTCTATGCAGGATGAGTTTGAAATGAGTATGATGGGAGAATTAACATTCTTTCTTGGCCTTCAAATAAAGCAATTGAAGGAAGGAACTTTCATTTACCAAGAAAAATATGCTAATGATCTTGTCAAAAGATTTGGATTGGAAAATTGCAAGAAGATTGATATACCAATGTCAAGTTCTTTGAAGATAGACAAAGATGCGGAAGGGAAGAAAGTTGATCAAAAGCTGTACAGAGCATCATCGGTTCACTTCTTTATCTTACCGCTTCTAGACTCGACATTTTGTTGAGTGTTTGCATCTCGTGCTAGGTTTCAATCGGATCCTAGAGAATCCCATCTCGTGCTGCAAAACGTATTATTAAATACGTTGCTTCATCTTCAAGCATTGGTCTTTGGTATCCTAAGAAGGAGACTTTAATCTTCCGGGGATATTCAGACGCAGATCTGGCCGGCCGCAGAGTAGATAGAAAGAGTACTTCAGGAACTTGCCAGTTGCTTGGAAGCAGGACAATGTCTTGGTTTTCAAGAAAACAAAGCACTGTAGCTCTCTCAACAACAGAAGCAGAGTATGTTGCCCTTGGAAGCTGCTGTTCACAAATTCTATGGATAAAACAACAGCTACAAGACTTTGGGATTGAAGACTCATGCACAGAAATCAAATGTGACAACACCAGCGCAATCAATCTCACCAAAAATCCAATTCTTCATTCAAGAGCAAAGCATATAGAAATTCGACATCACTTTATTAGAGATCATATTTAAAGTGGAGAAATCTCGATTCAATTTGTTGATTCAAAAAGTCAACTAGCGGATATATTCACAAAGCCTTTGGAGAAAAATCAATTTGATTTTATCCGCTCCAGACTCAACATTTTGAAGCTTGAAGAAGTTAAAGTCTAGAGACTCTCCAACCTTCAGACTCAGAAAGTTGATAACCGTCAGACTCAAATATCTCAGACTCAAATCTCTCAGACTCAAATATCTCAGACTCAAATCTCTCAGACTCAGACGTTGATGACTATAGACTGTAAGTTGTTACTTTATCTAAACTCGAAAAGGTATGATCTTTCGTTCAGTTATTTTGTAGTCTCTGTGAAAATCGAAAAACTTGTCTTTTCAAAAGGATTAATTTTGGCAGTTATTGATTTCAAAAAGAGGTATTCGTACACTTTCCTTGTACCGATTGAACTTCCCATTTTCAAAACTGAGTTATATATACACAGTTTTCACTTTCAATCTTCAAAACCCTAAAAGCATTCTCCTCTCAATCTGGTTTCTACTTCGAATTCATCCTCGAGAAAGTTGTCATCTTTTCTTGGGAAAGCAAGCAAAGGAATCTCTCAGCGACAAGAAGGATGTCTTCTTCGAGGAAGTCTTCAAGAATCACGACAAGGGGACCATAGAGGATGAATGAGGGACCTACCCACTTCGATCTCACAGAAGAGGAAGAACTATCGAGTCAGCATCAGAACCCGACTCATTCTCCACCACGTCACTCAACGCCTTCTACCCCACAAGGTGCGGGTCAACATCCGGAGGAAGAGATAATCGAGGACGCAGACCCAGTAAGAGTCCAAAAACCCTCGTTTATTTACAAACTTTACCGTGCGTTGAAAAGTACTGCGACTCCGATGAAATATGTGGATGATTTTCTTAAAGAAAAGAACTATGGGAATGAGTATATCTTTCTGAAGAAAATGGAGGATTTGGGAATTGCTCCCAAAGGTAAAGCAGAGGAAGCACTTGCGAATATTCCCAGTGATCCTCGTATGTCGGGACCAAATTTGACTGATGGGAACGACGATGACAAAATGTTCACTGATTTTCAACCGAGAATGGGTGTTCTTTGCGAAGGTAAAGGGAAAGAGGATGGAGTTATTTAAATCGAAGGAACAGGAAAATTTGTTCTTCAAACTGCTGAAACGAGGGGTGATAAACCCTAGGAGTGTCGATTTCGATTTCTTGGATGCTGTGAATGTGAACTTGAGAGAGAAGTTCAGTCTGCTTCAACTGGAACGTTTTTGCACTGACACCACAGACGGATATGCACAACTGACTGCATATTTCTATTCAAATCTTAGCTTTATCGATGTGAATAGAATATCTTTCAGTGTTCGAGATCAGGATTATGTGTTGGATGTGGACATGTTGGCGGACATAATTGGAGTTGAACGAAGTCGTTATCAACCAGTCAAAGTCTCAGTTGCTCGTGCCACAATGGACCTTGTTGAAGATAGAAATATTGAGGGAAAAATCATCTATTCAAGGATGCGTGCCATCAACATTGTGTTGCACAAAATTGTTATCAATTGCATTAGGCCGAAGTCTACATCAAAGACTGATGTGTCTAATTCCGAAGCAAAATTGATGTATGCAATCAACTCCGGGAAGAAGTTCTCTCTCCCTCACACTATTCTCTTTCACATGTACAGAGCAATGTCGAAAGACAAGGGACAATTGCCTTATCCAGTCAGTGACCAAGATCTTGAGACACATGAATATTGAACCTCCACACACTCTTTGTGTTCGACCGTGCGATAAGATGGTGGTAGGATTAAAGATGTTGACAAAGATGCGTCTGAAAGAACTTTCTAAGGCAATGGAGAAATTCAGAGTGAAGACTCCAGTTCCTTCTGCTTCAAAAAGAAAGGGAAAGGAAGCCATTGGTGCCCCATCCAAAAAGAAGAGAACTCTCATCTTGGAGGATGAAGATGAGGAGGAAGATCTCACAATCACTGCCTTGATAAGGACAAGACGTTTTGTTCCCCAATCAACAGATCAGCAGAAGAAACAGAGAGAAGAAGAAGAAAAAGACAAGAACAGAGAAGAAGAAGAGTAGAGAGAGAAGGAGAAAGAAGCTGAAGAAGAAGGAGAAGAAGAGCAAGAAAAGTCTGCCGCTGAATCTGGAGAGAAGGATACAGAAGCGCATGATCATCACTCTTCCCCTCTTGATGTCCTAGAGACAGGGGGAGTTGGCGAGCAAGAAAGGTCCTCACCTCATGCTGCCAATAGTGAAAGTCTAAGACAATCTCCAGCAGCCCCAGAAGAATTTCAAGCTTCTCAATTGCCTGAAGAAGGTCACGATACGTCAGAACCAAATCTGCAAGACTTTACAGAAGCGCCATCGTCTGAATTCACTCCATCTGATAAAGCAAATGCTAGCACACAGACGGATAATTCTGCAGATTTTCGTCGTATTATGGATATTCTTATGGAAATGCGTGGCCAAATCTATGCTCTGGACTGTGAAATTCAAGCCATGAAGACTGCTGGACAAGCATCTTCAGTTACCCTGGAGGATAAAATGAAAGACCTCGCTCTACAACTTCAAGCCAATGCCAAAGGAGAGGAGGTAACACAACTAAGGGAGGACTTGAAGAGGCTAGAAGGAGTAGTTCAATCCATGGGAGATTTCCAGATCGTGCGCATTCCCAAGCAGACATGACTCCTTTCTCACCTTTTTAATGATGACAAAAAGGGGGAGAAGCAATTTGAACCAACCAACCAACCAACTTTCTTTATTTTTTGTTGAATATGTTTGTTTATGACTTGAGTAAACTTGGGTGTAAACTTGAACTTGACTGAATTGGCTGTGGATTTAGATGCTTAACTGTTTGCATTTATTTCAAGTATTGTTATATGGTATTACTTATGAAAGACTAACCAATTTTCTGTGGATGCAGAGTCTGGTTGTTTTGTTAAATTTTATGAGATAGCCATATTGCTTGAGAAATGTTTTGCAGGTCAAAGTGGTTCAAATCTACGGGAAAGTTTTGTCACCATCAAAAAGGGGAGATTGTTGGAGAAATCGTTTGAGAATATTTTGAAGCTCGACAAAACGTTTCCTTCGGTCTAGTCCGGGTATCTCGCAGATCGTCTAGTTTAAAGTCGAAGACTTTCGACTACCAGACTCAAGATTCAAGACTCAAGATTCGAGACTCAAGACTATTCTCATTGACAGTCTTTCTGATCCAGTGACGAAGGAAATCCAGAGCCGAAGTATATGGTTGAGGATTTAATCCTATCGTTTGGAGAAGATCTTTTTGGTTGGATAAATATAACGGATTCTTTTGTTCGTATCTAGATCAATTGAAGATCCGATGGTCGACGAAGTATTCTTGGAATGTTATATTCTTGGAAACCAAGATCCTGATTGTATGGGCGAACAGGATTGATGGGCTATCGTCAGGTTCCTTTTATAGCTCGAATGATCTTCTTGATTGATTCCGTCCAACGGGTAGATTGGAGGAATTCCTTTGGTAAGTGCCAACGGTATGATGGCATAAAGGAGTATAAAAAGGAAGACGTTCTAGTTGTTTAAAAACGTGATTGATAGAAAAATTCCAGAGTCTGAAGCACCTTGATTATTAGTCGATACAGTCTGAGCGAAATTGTATACACAGAGAGTGTCTATACTTGGTGATACCTTGAGCGAGTGTGGTAGATCATCTACACCGATAAATCAAGGAAGATCAACACTGTAACATCTCTTTGTTCATAGTGGAATCCAGCCAAATTGGCTGTCAGTGCAGAAGAGTGGACGTAGGCTTGAATCAAGCCGAACCACTATAAACCGCGTGTTTAATTCTCTCTTTCCTTACTTAGTCTTACGTTGATTATTACTCTTCGCAAATCCTTCAACTGTCTAAAGTATTGCGCAAGTATACAGAAATTATCAAGAAAAATCTTTGTATACCTATTCACCCCTCTAGGTACTCGTACTAGCAATATCAGTTTCTTGTTTCCTGCAGTTCTAATAATGATGACGAGAACGCTCTTCCTTGAATACAAGCCACTACAATAATCTATGGATTTGAATATATGTTTATGTCTCATTCTCCCACCCCACCAACCTCTCCCTTTCTCTCTAAGTGTGCAAACAAAATAATTTCGTGTAACTATTATTATATGTGATGAACTGACATGATGCCATATACCCAATGCAAGGTATTTCAATCTTAGGCATCTACGTCAACGTATGCTCAATCCAATGAGGTCAGAAAAGCACGAGGGCTAAAAAAAATTAAAAGGCTTAAATGAAGTTGAGGAATCACAACTAGTGAATGCATGCCGCATGAGTCATTAGTTAAATTACTAAATTAATCAGCAAAAAGCTTTTAAATAAATAAAAAACAATGGAAGAGGATGGAAGAGACAAACAATTATTATATTAGTCCAATTAACATCAATCAGGCGCCAATGCTTATATTGAAGAGCCTAGACCGGTAAGAGGACCTGCAAGCCCCCATATATTCATGAGTAAATTACAAAGCTTTTGTACAATGATATGCTACATCTAAATCACATATATATTGCCAGTTAAAAAGAAGTCGCGCCATCTCAGACAGTTGATGGAACGATTTCATCAAGATTCTGCAAAAGTATGAGTATCCAAAACAAAGCATCACAAGAAAGACATCATAGTGCTTCTCCACTTGCGCAATTTTGTGCTTGATCGCCGAGGAGTAAAGTTGAGGCCAAACATCTCCTTGGAAGCTTCCTCTGGCTGAATAAAACCAACAAGCTTTGCTACAATTTTGGCACTCTCGGCCATATGGTCCATATCTTCTGTGTCGGACCACAACCGGTGGGCTAACTGCGAACTTCTATGCTTCGTATTCAAACTGATCCCCCAAGTTTGGAAGAGCCTCTCTCTATCTTTCCTGGTGAGCTTCTTTTGCAACTGCTTGGCGAGAATCTGCCTCTCACGACGAAGATCTTGCATGCTGTTCAGGACAATAAACTACCAGACTTAATATGTTCCTACAGTGAATTTAACAAAAGCAGCGAGTGTTTCAGATAATTTAAATTCAGTACCTCGAAGCAGCAGTCGAGGTCGGACCATCTTCCAGAGCTTGATTACAACTGGCAGATTTATTCCTAAGAAACGACAACCTCCTGAGCTCTACCTCCATGTATATAGAATCTGTCGGATCACCTTTAAATAGAAGGAAAAAGTAGCTCCTGTGAACTAATGAGACATTGCATTCCTTCCACAGTTTGACGATCTCATTTTGCAAGCTTTTGAAGTGTGAAAACCATTCCAAAGAACCTTCTGTATCATCTTCAATTGGATCCAGGCCAACATCCTTAACGTGTTTAATAGGTGCAATCACATTTGGTTTTATATCATGAACCTATCAAACAAAAGAGTCCTCACTGAGCAAAATGTGCACGTGTTGACAAAACATAGTAATCTAACACTGAGTAAGTTCTCCAAATTTCAAAGCACTTTATATTCAAGTGAATGGTACTTCAAACTTACTTGCATGTCCACATTTATGTGACAAGACTCATATAGCTGAAACCACAGCTGAGCAATATCACTACATCAGTCATTATATATTTGCACACAGAAAAGCTATCTTTAGACGAATCAAAATTTTCTAATTTAAAATATTTAACAAACTTTAAGCACCCAAAAGCCATGGCTTTTTTACCCTGTCCGTAGTATGTTCTCCAAAACAATGTAAAAGAAGCCCGGTCTGACCTACGCGGGCCAAGCCCTAATAACTCACATCCACTTGAGTCCTGAATCAGATAGCAGAGATATTACATTCTTTGATATGGACAAAGCATAATTAATCCTATGTTATATTTTAATTCTAACAGAGAAAACGAAAATTTTGTAAGGTTCTCCAGAATAATTAATATATCGTTCATTATATATAGCTCAAATATGCCTGTGATGAAGAAAACAAAGAAAGGTAAGGGAACAAATCTCACCCCATGCTGACCAGGTTGATCCTCCTGCTGAGCAATGGACTCCTCAATTTCGGAAGCAGAAGTCATACTGCTGTCACATTTCTCAACTGTTCGAATTATCTCTGCTTGAAGCTCATTATCCACAGAATCCTCTGGTGAATTATGAGAACCACTACCGGGCAAATTTTCTTGGTATCCATACTTCAATGAGGAAACTTTCTCTGACATCCCTCAGGTCTTCCAGAATATTCTTTATCGTATCGAAGAGGAGCTGTGCTATGGTTCATCTCCATCTCCTCAATTGAAAATGAAATATTCACGAGGCCTGACTCACAACTTTTACTCCTAATTAGCTTGAAACTTCTAGGCAACTCTTTCTCCTGCATCAATGAATATGGCTTTTCAAAGGAAGGTTCTACATAATCTTGAGGAACACTGTCTAGCTGTCTAGTTTCCTCCAAAGTTGATGATGCCAATTTCTCTTTTTCCTCATCACCTTCCTTAACCACAATATAGTCTGAGATGCCTTCCTTCTCCTCCACTGATGACATACCACCATTGCCATGGCAGTTCAAGAGTGGCTTTTCCAACTCAATGCAGCGTACTTCTCTGCAAAAATCCTCGGAATTTTCATCAGTGTATTCTCCAATGTCCTCTGGACATATGCTATTTCGCCTGGAGTGAGATAACTGAATTGAGAGCCGTGAAGAAGGGTCAGACAGTAAGGAGTTCTCTTCAAAGTCAGGAATGTGGATCATATGCCCATCTGAATCACTCCGACTGTGTTGATCAGAATACTGACATAAATCAAATGGTATGATCCCAACATCCACATACTCATTATCTGCTTGGTTTTGAGTATCTAAAATTGGACGCTTGAGTTCCCATGAACCTCACACGCGAAGTTTAGGGTAATCACTGCATGCATCCACCTGACATATTAAATGAACAGAAGATTCATTATGGAACAATCGGTGTTATAAATTGAGGACGGCAACGCCATCAAGGAATCTAACAAAGTAGAATTACTGGTACAGTCGAAGGTTTGTGATCCATAAACAATCAGTGCAAATCCTGAACCTCAGACTGAGCAAGGTCTAGCTGTAGAGACAACTCTGCAATCTCTTTCTTGAGCTGTGGGAGGATACAACCACAGAAAATTAAGCTGCTAAATAATGAATTGGTTTCCTGATTTACAAATGGAAAAAAAAAAAAAATGCTTCACTGTTCATAGAACTGGGGGTGACAAAATGGAAATTTTACAAATATAATCTTCAAGTGCCAGAACAAAAGACTATTGGGAAGGCCAGTTAAAAAGCTTCTTTTTTTTTTTGGTCGAACAGTTAATAAGCTGAATAGTTAGCTCTTCACATATTATAACTGATTTTAGTACCAGGTTAAGTTATTTCCCATTCCAGCAGAGGAAAATGCACATAAACCTACTGGTCATCCAATTTTCTATGCCAAATTTACAACAAATAGTGAAGTTTTGTATGCTTTTAGTGCTGAAGTGATGCCTGTTGACAGCATCATGGGAAAACTTAAATGGAATGAATACAATAAAAGGAACAAAGTAATCATCACCTTCTCAATTTGGAGATCCTTTTCTCGGAGCAGTGTAGCAGAATCAGATGAAACAGAGGCTAGTCCTGGATTTCTCAGCTCACTCTCCAATCTAGCCAATTTTCTCTGCAAATGCTTTACCAACGCTTTATCAGACATAACAACATTAACCTGTGCATTTGTGGCGACCTCTTTAGCACAACTTGCGAACAATAGTGTATTTCTTGTCTGTTCAGCGTGACTTCGGGCAGGACTCATTGTACAAATGATGGAAGTTCTAGCATTTCCTCCCAGTGAGGATTGCAGAATACGAGTCAGTTTGGAATCTCGGAAAGGAATATGCCCATTTCTTCCCTTGCTGGAGCCATTCAAATAGTTTTATATCAATAATCATAAGTTTAAAATTAAATCAATGATAAATTGAAAGAAAAGAGAGCCTAAGACTGCAATACTTCCAACAACTCCCGATTTCTTATAGGATCTTAATATTAGCAACTCTTCTGCTCATTCAA
Source organism: Eucalyptus caleyi (assembly GCA_014182885.2). NCBI lineage: Eukaryota > Viridiplantae > Streptophyta > Magnoliopsida > Myrtales > Myrtaceae > Eucalyptus > Eucalyptus caleyi. The sequence continues at coordinate 33,077,239 of CM024475.2, forward strand.
TAAAAAATTAAAAATTGGTGAAACATTGTCACGGATGGTCTGTTTTGAATTTCTATAAGTTTTTTTTTTTTTTTTTTTTTTTTTACTTTCCTCCAAAACGTTGAGGAAGAAAATAAAAGATACTTTAAGATGTTTTATAAAAATATATATTAAAAAAAGTCTATATATGCACGTCAATATTCATATGTTTTAAATTTTTAAGATGTTCAAACACTACAAGAAAAGGAAAATGCGAAAAAGTCAAAACTCAGCTCCAGACAAACCTAAAAAACTACTCCCGAGTCTCCAGACTTCTTATGCTTTGAAACACTTTATCTTCTTGATGCTACAATCCGCATGATAACCTATATGCAGCCGAAGGCTAAAAACTCGGTCAATAGCCCAGAAAACTAATCCCCTACTCTCAAAACAATAATTTTCTACTATACGGTGGAATTTATGCCTGAGAAGTCCAAACTAAACCACCCCCCCAAGATCAGATAGAACAAATTATTTTGGCCAATATCATGTCTAATGATTTGACCCAAGCATTGGGTACAAGAGGTACGTTTTTTTTTTTTTTTTTTTTTTGAGTTCTTTCTATTGGAAATCAGCCTATCTACCCTCAAACTTTCTTTGGTTGTTATAGAAACTATGCATTCAAGGAATAGGAAAAGAGCATCCCGAAGCAAGTGCTTCAACATATACAAGATCCAACAAATGCAAGGGAGGGGAAACAGTCCAATTGGGGGTTAAGGCGCCACAACCGTGGGCCTTTGCGGCCCAATCAGCTACAAAATTCACCTCTCTCCTGCAGTGTTGAATACAAAAATTAGGGAAACAAGGTAGTAGAGCGGCGGCTTCAGTGAACAGTGCACGAACCTCCCATGGCGTCGATCTGCGATCGTGCAGGGCTTCAGCCAGAGTGAGGCAGTCGGATTCAATCAAAAGTGGGGCGTGATCTTTTCCAAGCTGCAACAGATGGTGGAGTGTGTGGTTAAGCACTTGGATCTCCGCCTGCAAGGCCGAAAAGGTTGGGAAACTTTTGGTAAAACCATTAGTGAGTTTGCCATTATGATCATGGTAGATACATGCCATAGTTCCTTTTGTGCTTGCAAGCTGATAAGCTCCATCTATATTGATCTTCAGAATTCTAGGATCTGGTGGCTGCCATAAATGTTCAGGATTAGGAGCAAGGCGCCCTGTTTGCGTCAGGGGTCGAGTGGTTTGCTAGGCAATGTGGACCTAGGCTAAAGCTACCTCCACCACATGTGTTGGATCAGGACGCTAACGTCGGAAGATAAAATTGTTACGCACCCTCCAAATTTGCCATAAAATTGAGGCAATGGTTTCTAGACCAGGTGAGAGCTATTGTTGTGCAACCCTATCTGCGAGCCATGCATGTATTCTTTGTATTGCTTGTGGCGAGAGCTGAATGTTGATTCGAGGGTGAGACCAAATTCCCTGTATCCATGGAAAGAATAGAAATAGATGTTCCAATGTTTCTGGTGTTTGATGAGGACAAAGATTACATACTGGATCTATGGTAATGCGTCTGTGAAATATGTTATCTTTTGTTGATATTGCATTGTGGCATAAAGACCATAGGAAAATATGAATTTTTGGGGCAACTTTCATAGTCCAAATTCTTCGCCACAGTAACCCTGGGGTCTGATATGATGTTGAGGCATGGTTGTGGCCATGGCTGGGTGCTGTGTTTTGAAGAGAATGGTAACCACTTTTCATAGTGTATTGGCCATGTTTTGTTGCAGTCCAAATAAGTTGATCAGCAACGTAGTGAGGTCTTATTGAAATGGTAAGGATTTCTACTATTACCTGATCATCAAAATGCTGGTTAAGTAGGGGAACATTCCAGTTGTTGTGGACTGGATCAATGAGATCAACCACCATCTTAGGGGCTCCTTTAACAGCAGGTCCACCTAGTATCCCTTCAGGTAACCATCTATCTTCCTGGATCCTAACCGTTTGCCCATCGCCAATTGACCACTGGAGTTGAGGTAAGATTGTATCCCTCCCTAGCAGTAGGCTCTGCCAATCCTAAGATGGTCGAGTGATGTGGATATCGAGCCATATCGAGGAGGAGGTGCTAAGGACCCATTGTCTATTCTTACTGGTTCGATCACTTGAGCGCGGGCCAAGCAATTTAGGCAAGCTGTTGGCGTCATGGTTCATGATCCTCAGCATGGAGATGACCTTGGATCAAATCTTGAAGAATCTTGGAAATCTTGGCGCAATATGATTATCTGGTCACCAAATATTTGACCAAGTCAATATATATATATATTCTCTTCTTGTTTAGGAATATTCTAGAATATGACGCATTAGATTTTTAGGATTGGGTTTAGGGTTTGTGTGGCGGCTAGAAAGCCTATGTAAAGGATTTGCCAAATTTCTTTAAGGACAGATATATTTTATTTTTTGAGGAAAAAGTTGAGAGATTCTCTTCTACTGTTCTTTTGAGGACTTGACCTAATCAAGGTTCCCTTGTGACGGTCAATTCAACTTATCGAGCAAGATAGCGAATTCTTTCGCTCGTGGCATCTATAACGTTGGTTGGTTGACATGCGTTCGTCAACAAGTCACGTTCATACTGAGGTTGCCAATCACAGGTTTGATTGGAGGTAGAGGTTTGCAATTCGCACCATCTGGGCATTCGTAGAACAATCCTTTCGCAACGATTCACATCATTTGGTATTAGAGCTTGGTTCTACAATGTCTATTTATCTTTAATTTTCTGTTGATATTCAGCAATTTGAGATTTATTGAGCTAGGGTTTCGGTTCTAGCTAATTTAGGGATCCGATTGCTTTTATGCTTTCATACGTAGTTATTTGCTGTTAGTTTTAATTTTTTTTCTAGCATCTTAAATTGTATATGAGTTTGTAAAAAAAAAAAGAAAGTTCATCAAAAAAAAAAAAAGAGAGAAAGAAAACGCACAAAAAAAAAAAAAAAAAAAAAAAGAAGTGTGCAAGAAAAAAATCCGGCAAAAAAGATTAGCCGAAAAAAAAAAAAAAATCAAGAAGGCGACTCATTTATTAATAGACCAAATTGAAACAAAATCAGTAGTGATTTGCGTTTCAATTGGAATTTCGAAAGTTGTACTTGTTGGTTTAAAATTGTTACTTGCTGAAACAAAATCAATAGTAATCTAATCTTGTTTGATTAGTTTGATTGATTGTTATAAGGGGGTTGAGAGACAGGTTTTGAGTCCAATAAATAGTTTGTGAAAAGAGAATACGATAGGGAAAAGGCAAGAGTGTGTAAGCTTAATTGAGGGTGGAAAAAGCCTAGACTTGAGTTAAACACGAGGGGAATGACAAACACCTTGAGAGAAACACATGAGGGAGCGATTGGTGAGGATTTTTGTGACTAAAATTTACTTGTAGGTCTAAAATATGTCGTGCAAAGAAAGCGTGAATCAAAGGGAGGTTGACTCCACACGAAGGGATGAAGCATTCGTGGAAAGAATCCAGCAATTGAGGGCCGTAGTGGAGGAGCTTAGTGGCCGAATGATGGGGAATGACATGAGGGTTGATGGTGACCGAGAGCTATCCCAGGGAAGGCCGTAACATCAGCGAGACACCTCTAGAACACGACATAGAAGTCAGCGATATTATGATGATGATGAGGCCGACATGGAGGATGATCAAGATGCTCGATTTGGAAGGTGGAATGGAGGCTGAGGGTTTAGACCCCGAGAAGATAATGAACTTGGCAATATCAAGATGAAGATTCCTTCTTTTCAAGGGAAGAATGATCCCGATGCGTATCTAGAATGGGAGAAATGCATGGAGATGGTATTTGATTGTCAACGATACTCTAAGCTCAAAAAGGTAAAAATTACAGCTATTGAATTTACCGATTATGCTATAATTTGGTGGGATCAACTTGTGACTAGTAGGAGACGCAATGGTGAAAGACTGATAGAGACGTGGGATGAGATGAAAGTGGTAATGAGGAGGCGTTTTGTACCAAGTCATTACCATCGAGATTTGTTTCAAAAGTTACAAAATCTCACATAAGGCAATAAGAGCGTGGAAGAGTATCACAAGGAGATAGAGATTGCCATGATCCGTGCTAATGTGATGGAGGATCGTGAGGCCACAATGTCAAGATTTTTGAGTGGTTTGAGCCGAGACATAGCAAAGGTGGTGGAGCTATAACACTATGTTGAATTAGAGGAATTGGTTGACAAAGCTATCAAAGTTGAGTGGCAATTGAAGTTGGATTAAAATCACAAGAGTGGAGGAGGTTCAAATCAGAATTGGAGATCCAATTGAAAAAGAGATGAGAAGCCAAATTGGAGAGGAAACAACACCAAAACCGTAACCTCAAAGGAGAATGAGAGGGACGGTAAAGTTGGAACGAATCTGGCTTCGGGTAAAATTGAAAACCCTAACACTAGAACTTGTGAGATTAAATATTTTAAGTGTTTGGGCAAAGGTCATATGGCGAATCAATGCCCTAATAGGAAGGTGATGATAATGACTGGACATGGTGTTATTGAGTCCGAAAGTGAAAGGGAAGAAGAGGATGATGAGATGCCACCGTTGGAGGATTGTAGTGATGGAGAAATAGCTATAAAAGGAGACTTATTGGTGATTAGGCATTATCTTAGTATGCAAGTAAAGGAGGAGGAGCATCATCAACAAAGAGATAACTTGTTTCATACAAGATGTGTGGTGAATCGTAAGATCTGTAGTATGATAATTGATGGAGGTAGTTGTGCAAATATGGCAAGTTGTATTATGGTGGATAAGTTGGGTTTGAAGACAACAAAGCACCCTAGGCCTTATAGACTTCAATGGTTAAATGATAGTGGAGAGGTGAAAGTATCGAAGCAAGTTCGAATCCCATTTGAGATAGGGAGATATAAGGACGAGGTAGAGTGTGATGTTATACCTATACAAGCGGGTCATATCTTGCTTGGAAGACCATGGCAATATGATCGAAAGGTACATCATGATGGGTATACTAATCGTTATTCATTGGTGATGAATCAAAAGACTTATACCTTGATACCAGTGACACCTAGTGAGGTGTATCAAGATCAGTTAAAGTTACAACGAGAAGCCGAGAGAGAGAGAAAATGTGAGAAATCCAAGGGCTTGCGTGGTGTGTCTGAGACGCAAGGAAAAGGAGAGGCTGAGAGAAGAATTGTGGTAAAAACCGAGGGAAAAGAAGAGAGGAAAGAAAAGAGGCAAAATAATTTTTATGCAAAATTAAGTGAAGTGAGAAGAGCTTTAGTTCTAGATCGACCAATGCTTGTACTTTTGTACAAGGAGATTTTGTTTTCTACTAACGATCTTGACCCAAGTTTGCCTAATCCTATTGTGTCTTTACTGTAGGAATTCGAAGATGTCTTTCCTAATGAACTTCCTAGAGGGAACCACCAATTCGAGGCATAGAACATCAAATTGACTTGATTCCTAGTGCGCCATTACCTAATCGACCCGCCTATCGAAGTAATCCCAAGGAGACAAAGGAATTTTAGCGGCAAGTTAGCAAACTATTGGAACGGAGGTATGTGAGAGAGAGTCTTAGCCCGTGCGCTGTCCCTGTTTTGTTGGTGCCAAAGAAGGATGGAACTTGGCGAATGTGTGTTGATTGCCGAGCAATCAATAATATTATGGTAAAGTATCGACATCCTATTTCTAGGTTAGATGACATGTTGGATGAGTTGCATGGTTCTTGCATTTTCACTAAGATCGATTTGAAAAGTGGCTATCATCAAATTAGGATGAAAGAAGGTGATGAATGGAAAACTGCATTTAAGACCAAGTATGGATTATATGAGTGGTTAGTCATGCCATTTGGATTAACTAATGCACTGAGCACGTTTATGCGACTTATGAATCATGTTTTGCATACTTTTATTGGTTGATTTGTGGTTGTCTATTTCGATGACATCTTGATATATAGTCAAAACCCTGATGACCATATTGAGCATGTGCGAGTTGTCTTGCAGGTTTTAAGGGCCGAGCAATTATACGCTAATCTAAAGAAGTGCTCTTTTGTTACCAACAAATTAGTATTTCTAGGATTTGTGTTAGTGCTGATAGTATACAGGTTGATGAAGAAAAGGTCAAAGCAATCTGTGAATGACCAACACCTAAGACCGTGGGAGAGGTGCGTAGCTTTTATGGATTGGCGAGTTTTTATCGACGATTTGTGAGAAATTTCAGCACTATTGCCGCACCTTTAACTAAGGTTATCAAGAAGCACGTGGGTTTCACGTGGGGAGAAGAGTAAGAGAAAGCATTTAATATTCTAAAAGATAAGTTAACTAATACTCATTTGTTATTATTGCTAAATTTCAGTACTACTTTTGAGATAGAGTGCGATGCTTCTGGTACAGGAATTGGAGCCGTGTTGATGCAAGGAGGGCGTCCCATAGCCTATTTTAGTGAAAAATTGAGTGGAGCAACATTGAATTATCCTACCTATGATAAGGAGATGTATGCTTTAGTGCGAGCTTTGGAGACTTGACAATATTATTTATGGCCAAAGGAGTTTGTGATCCACACCGACCATGAGACCTTGAAGTACTTGAAAGGGCAGCAAAAGTTGAATAAAAAACATGCCAAATGGATGGAGTTCATCGAGACTTTTCCATATGTGATCAAGTACAAGAAAGGTAAGGAGAATGTGGTAGCTAATGCACTTTCTCGAAAGTATGCGATTCTAATTACTTTAGAAGCAAGGTGTTTAGGTTTTGAGCATATCAAGGGCTTATATACTGATGATGATGACTTTGGGAGAGTGTATGAAGCATGTGAACACACTGCATTTGATAAATTCTATAGGCATGAAGGTTATCTTTTTCGTGAAAATAAACTATGTTTGCCTAAGTGTTCTTTACGTGAATTGTTGGTGTGAGAAGCGCATAGTGGTGGTTTAATGGGGCATTTTGGCATTAATAAGACTTATGAAGTGTTGCATGAACATTTTTATTGGCCACATATGAAGAGAGATGTTACACGTGTCTGTGAGAGATGCATTGCTTGTAAGCAATCAAAATCTACAACTAAACCGCATGGCTTGTATACACCGTTACCTATTCCAATGCATCCTTGGACTCATATTTTCTATGGATTTTGTGTTAGGATTGCCTAGGTCTAAATATGGTAGAGATTCTATTTATGTGGTTGTTGATCGATTTTCAAAAATGGCTCATTTTATACCTTGTCATAAAACTGATGATGCATCTCATGTTGTTGATTTGTTCTTTAAGGAGGTTGTACGTTTGCATGGCATGCCTAGATCGATTGTTTCAGATCAAGATTCTAAATTTCTTAGTTACTTTTGGAAAACATTGTGGAAAAAATTAGGAACACGGTTGTTATTTTCTACTACTTGTCATCCACAAACCGATGGTCAAACCGAGGTAGTTAATAGAAGCTTAGGGGTTTTGTTGCGTGCTATTATTAAAAAGAACATAAAATCTTGGGAAGATTGTCCGCCACATGTTGAATTTGCATATAATAGGAGCATGCATTCTGCTACTAAATTTACACCATTTGAGGTTGTCTATGGTTTTAATCTGTTAACTCTGTTAGATTTAACCCCTTTACCTGTTGATGAGCATGTGGATTTAGATGGAGCAAAGAAAGTTGAATTTTTCAAGGCGCTACATGAGAAGACGCACGCAAATATTTAGCGCAAGACTGAGCAATATGCAATGCAAGCCAACAAAGGGCGTAAGGAAGTGGTGTTTGAACCCGGTGATTGGGTTTAGGTTCATATGCGCAAAGAGAGATTTCCTGAGTAGCGACATTCTAAGTTATCACCGCGAGGGGATGGACCATTCATGATTTTGGAAAGAGTTAACAATAATGCCTACAAGCTTGATCTTCCAGGTAAGTATGACGTTAGTGCCACATTTAATGTTTCTGACTTGACTCTTTTCGATGCCAGTGATGATTTGAGGGCAAATCCTTTGCACGGGGGAGGGAATGATATGGACATCAAGCCATATCGAGGAGGAGGTGCTAAGGACCCATTGTCTATTCCTACTGGTTCAATTACTCAAGCGCGGGCCAAGCAATTTAGGCAAGCTGTTGGCGTCATGGTTCGCGATCTTCAGCGTGGAGATGACCTTGGATCAAATCTTGAAGAATCTTGGAAATCTTGGCGCAATTTGATTATCTGGTCACCAAATATTTGACCAAGTCAATATACATATACATATACATATATATATATATATATATATATATATACATACATATATATATATATATATATATATATATATATCTCTCTCTCTCTCTCTCTCTCTCTCTCTCTTCTTTTTTAGGAATATTCTAGAATATGGCGAATTAGATTTTTAGGATTTGTATGACGGCTAGAAAGCCTATATAAAGGATTTGCCAAATTTCTTTAGGGACATATATATTTTATTTTTTGAGGAAAAAGTTGAGAGATTCTCTTATACTGTTCTTTTGAGGACTTGACCTAATTAAGGTTCCCTTGTGACGGTCGATTCGACTTATCGAGCGAGATAGCGAATTCTTTCGCTCATGATGTTTATAACGTTGGTTGGTTGACACGCGTTCGTCAACAGGTCACGTTCATACCGAGGTTGCTAATCACAGGTTTGATTGGAGGTCGAGGTTTGCAATTCACACCATCTGGGCCTTCGTAGAACGATCCTTCCGCAGCGATTCACATCATTGAGCTCCTCTATCTGCATACCTGAAGTTTTTTGAATGAAAATAGAGGCCTTTGAAAAGGGCACTCCACAGGGATAAGGGTTGTTGGAATAAACGCCAGGCCTATTTCCCAAGCATGGCTTTGTTGAAATCAATGAGGTTGCGAAAGCCTAGGCCTCCATTGTCCTTTCTTCTTTTAAGTACTTCCCATTGCTTCCAATGAATTCTTGTTTTGCGACTATCATTCTGCCACCAGAATCTAGCAATTCTCTATTCAACGGATTTGCAAAGAGACACTGGAAGTTTAAAGATAGACATGGCGTACTATGGGATCGCCTGTACAACAGTCTTAAGTAGAATCTCCTTGCCACCCTTAAAGATTAAATTTTCTTTCCATCCTTCCAATTTAGCATTCACTCTCCCCAGTATCCAGGCAAACATCTCTCGCTTTGATCGCCCCCAATCTGATGGTATACCCAAATACTTACCAGTCCGTTGAAGCACCGGTATTCTAAATTCCTTTGCCAAGTTTTCCTGTAGCCTAAAAAAAGGCAAGCTTTACTAAAGAATATTCCGGAATTGTTTTGATTAACAGCCTGTCTAGTAGCTAGACAATATTGATTCAATATGTTGGCAAGATTTTGACAAACCTGGAGTTTACCATCTAAGAAAAAGATTGCATCATCTGCGAAAAATATGTGAGAAAGGGTAGGACACCACATGTTCAGCTTGATACCTTTGATGTGTCCCATGTCAACAGCTTGATTAATAAGATTGGATAAGACGTTTGCCAACAAAATGAAAAATTAAGGAGAGAGACGATCGCCCTGTCAAAGGCCCCTTGTTGGATGGAAATAATTTAATTGTTTGCCATTAAGAGATGTTGTCGTTATACATTGCATCACCTACTGTACCCATATTGGATGAAAGCCTAACTTGAGGAGATAATCTTAGAGGAAATCTCATTCCACCTGGTCATATGCCTTTTGCATATCTAGCTTGAGGACTGCTTGAAAATTTCGCTTACGTTTCCTAATCTTTAGCTAATGAAGTACCTCTTGGACAATTAAAACATTATCTTGAATTTGGCGACCACTCACAAAAGCACATTGTTCCATGGAAATCAAGATCAGGTAACCAGGGTTTTAGGCGATTGGCGATCACCTTGGAAATAATTTTATATGCATAATTGCATAGGCTGATTGGGCGGTACTAATCCAATCGTTCTAGTTGAGGTACTTTGGGGATCAGAGAAATAATGGTCCTATTAAAGATCAGGGGGCATCACTTGTCCAAAAAAAAAAAAAAAGATCAGGGGGCATCACTCTGATAGGAAGAAATCCTGCAACGATAGGAAAAGATCATCATGTATGATATCCTAGTGAGTCTGATAAAAATATCCATTTAAACCATCTGGGCCTGGAGCTTTTGTCATCCACAACTAGAAAGTTGCTTGGTGAACCTCCTCTCACGTGACCACAGCTGTTAATAGATCATTCATTTCTTCTGTGACAACACGCAGGCATTGAGCTAGGATAGGCCCGTAGTCACGACGCCCCACTGTGTTACAGAGGCTTGAAAAAAAGTTGAAAGTCATCTCCTTCAATAGCTTATGATCGCACACCCACCTCTGATTGTCATCCTACAAATGGTAGCAAAGAAACGCACTGTGAGCTCTTTGAGCACTTGGTAGTCACAAGAGTATTGTGTTGCATTTAGTAGTCTACTTTTATATAAGCTACATACTTTCATCACTGTTAATTGATATCACTATATTTTGATAAGTGAATAGCTATCTGAAATCAAATGCGACCAAGATGGTTCTTTAGGAAATAATCGAACAAATGCTAAACATACTCCATCTAGTACTTTAACTAAATTCTCCGGCTTTAGTGCAAAGTACCACGAGGGATGACGTGCATATGTCAACCTTCCTGTGGAAAGGGAAAAGTGAAAACCAAGATCATGGAAAAGTACAAGCATCCCATACTCATAACACATTTCCAAGCAAAGAATGACCTTGGAACATGGTTAAATCGAGGGAAGTAAAAAGGTAGGCTCTTATGAATATAGCATACCACTGATTTAACTTTTCACCACTTTCGAAATCTGAAATATATGCCACGCTCACCTAAAATTTGAATCCTAGCTAGCATATTTATTTTAAGTCTAGTCTCACTATACCTAGCAACATTATAGGTAGGATGTGCATTTTAAGTATAGTCTGTTATTAATAATGTTTTTAAGGGAAAATTTCAAATAAAAGTCTACAATGAGACAATTTCCTCAAAATAAAGGTCTTGGAGTGGGTATTGTCTCAAATAATACCTTGAACTGGCAAAAGAGTGCCATTTTTGCAGCAATGGCAAAGACATATCCAGTCAGATGCCATGTTTTTTCTTATTTTCCTTCTTTCTCTTTTTCTTTCTTCTTTTCTTTTTTTCCTTCTTCCTCCCAGTGGTCGACAACCAACCCTAGCCGACTTCAGCCAGCCATTGGCTGACCTTCACCACGTGTCCATCGCAGTAACTATCGACAAAGACGTCGAGAAGCTACTCTGCGACTAAGGCCTTGGAATAACTAACATGGTGGACCTCAGGGCCTTGTCGCAAGCTAAGATCTAACTCGTGGCTCGATTTGAGCTCCAGATTTTGCTCATGTGATCGCAAAGGAATGCAATCTAGCACCCAGTTTTGCTTCCAGAGAGCATTGACATAATTTGGGAAAATGCTTGGCCAGCATCTCTTTGTTCCGGCCATCGAAGAGCTAAGAATTGTTGGTCTAGTTGTGAATTTGCTTGAGGGAGAAGAATTCATATTTTCTTGGGCACAATGCTGTCTCAGAGTGAAGTACATCTCAAGCGTCCCTTCTCTCATGTTCGAATCCGAAATTTAGCAAAATCTAAATCTTGATTGGCTTTTTGATTATTTAACCTATCAATGGCGAAAAGCACCGGATATATTCTTGTCCCTCGGTCAAGGTTTGAATTAGTAAAGAATCAATCAAAGGAAAGGAAGAGGCAAACCATTAGAAAGGCATAGAAAACCCATGAAGAAAATGTCGAACAATAAACCAAAGAGCATACCCCCTTAACGACGTAATATCGATATGAGCACGTCATTCGATATGCTAGATGATGAAATATTCTTTTTGTGAAAGTGTATTTTTATGGACAAGTTGATGATGCGTGGAGGAGAACGGGCTTCACTTCTTCCGCAAGCACGTTGACGTATAGCTGATATATGAGGTGCAATAGAATTATAAAATACGTAAAATTGTGTATTGTAAATCCAAAAATTTTTAAACTTTGAGTATCTCCATCCTTAATTGTAAAAATCCAGAGGAAAAGTAATGATTTTTTTATATTGATTTTAGTATTCTATTTTAGATACTAATGTTCCTATCAGGTAACTGTTAGAAGTAAAAATCAAATGCGGAAAACATGATCGATTATAAACAAACCTCCAGCCATTATTTGTATTCATGTTCGTCTGAAAATCCCAGAGATTTGGCGAAATATCGGACACACTTTATTAACCCAATTCCCTTACATATTAATGGTGTATTCCAAAATTGAGAGAGCTTGCGTTAGGCCTTGTGATTGTCCTTTTGAAATGAACGATCGTTCCTTTGATATACCATTTCTCATCAAGGCGGTTATCAAATGGGCGGTTGTTACGAAGAGGTATGAAACGTGAAAAAATTACATGTGGAATGCTACTTTGAAGAGAAAATATAGGTCCAAAAATGTGGGATCACATTATATAAATAACAATAACTATAGATTATAGAAAGAAGACACGTTGGTCACCTGCGAAAATTTAACTATTTACTAATTTCTTGTCGATACAATAAATTGATGGTTCTTATTTTTTGCTTGAAGTGAGAAGCTTCACAAGAGTCCCCTCTATTTACCAAAGAAACTCTCCTTTGCGATGAACACTCGACGTTAAGCTACTGGCATGATTTCGACTGTCCAATTAGTTGATTAAGTATTTTCGTCCGATGTATGTCTGATATGTTATTATTCAAGCTACTGCGCCCGTACAATATTAAATTTTTTAAGGTAGGTGGAATTTCATTAAAAAAAAAAAATTCTTGTTTGTTGGTCGGTTAAAAAATTGAATTCTTGTTGATGGGCCCGTGTTATCTCTGCCGTTCCTAATCCGACCAACGACGATCGAATTAATTATTTTCATGCATGAGAACGAAGCAGGAATACTGAGATGGATGTGTAAAACTGTCATATTAAGGAAAAAAAAGGGACACCACAGAGTTTATTTTATTTTTCCTTCTTTTAGTCAAGGGGACACGTTAGATATCACGAGCAAAGGACTTTATCCACCTAGTTTTATTTTATTTTATAATAATTATTCCGACAGATACTTTCTCCTCTGCCTCACGGTCAAGCAAAGAATTTCTTTTCTTTTTTAATTGAGTCAAGCAAAGAATTTACAAAGCTTGTTGTAGACAGGAGAGGCCATACCAGGAAAAGCATAGGAAAATGAAGAATATACACAGAGAGGGACTAAGATGTCCCCACAAGCTAATTCAATCCAAGAAAACAAGCCAACATACACACGCACCATCTTGCTCGAAACAAACTGACCAGCCATGTCTGCCTCCACCGTGAAAAGCTACACGATGGCTGCTGAAGCCGCCACCGAGATCCTGTCACAAAAACTAGATATCCTTCTCTCTCGCCCGGAGTGGGTTGGCTGCTTCCCTATGGTAACCCTCGTGAAGGACGCCAAGGGAAACCTGGCCACGATCCAAAAATTCTTTTCCACTAAAAGCCAACCTTCCAAGAGCCCGGAGTGGCTGGTGCGGCTCCTCCGAGTCCTGTACGACGCTGAGGAATTCATCGACAAGTTCCACCTCAAAGTGGCCCGCGGTGGGCACGAGGCCCTGCACGCTGCCACAAGGCCGCTCGCCACACTCGTCCACAAGTACATGCTGTGTAGGGACATGTCCAATCTGGTGAAGGCGGTGAAGGAGTTGTGTCAAGATCAGTACTTGCCAGATAAGAAGGATGACAGCGGCGAGACAAAAAAGGGGCCTGCTAGTTCCTCCTCCCTTGCTAGTGCTCCGTGGCAAGGCCAAAAATCGGCCAGACTGACTAGCTTCTGGGACCAGCAAGCGTCGATGACCTTCGTATGGCGTGAGACTCTGAAAATTGTGGAGCGGATCAGGAAGGAAGCGGCCGAGGGGGGAGCCCATGCAATTTCGATCAAAGGCAAGGAAGGCGCCGGCAAGACGTTCCTCGCGAGATGGGTCTACAGGGAAGCAATGTACCTGGGCTTCGATACGCGAGCTTGGGTCCATGTCTCAGCCATCAACGACCGGCGGGAGTTCCTGTTCGAGATACTGAAGCAAGTGGACAAGCTAGCAAGGGGTGCAATGGATTTCGACGAGATAAAGGAAATGCTGAGCCGGAAATTGGCCAAGGAGAACACGTTCCTTTTAGTGTTGGATAACGTGCGCCCGTCTGACAGGGAACTCCTAAACGCCTTAGGGTTGATATTCCAGCCGTACACTTCGCGGGGCCACATAATCACCACAACTCAAGACCATGAAATGGCCAAGCAAATGAATTCAGACCAGTCGTCGGGGCCGATAGAGCTAAAAGAATTGGACGCGAAAGAAAGCCGGGAGATGCTTGCTATGAGGTTGCGTATAGGGCCCCAACTTCCGAGGTCCCCGCAACGGGAGGATAATTTCCTAAATCAGATTCCTGCCTTGCCGCTCTGTATATCCTTACTCGGCAGTTTACTGTCGTACGATCGAGAGGACGCAGAATTGGCGAATAAAAATTCTAAGATTTCAGTATCAGATTTACTAGAATTGAGTTACCATAGACTGCCAGTCCATCTAAAACCGTCTTTCATCTACATGGCTTTGTTCCCCGTAGCATCCCCAATTCCGACAAGAAGGCTAGTGAGGCTGTGGTTGGCTGAAGGCTTATTGGATTCGCATTGTTCCAACAAAGGAATGGAAACGACTCCTGAGGAAGTGGGAGAGACTTTCATTCTGGAGCTTGCGGATAGAAACGTGATCGATGTGGTGAGCTGGAGGGCGGATGGATCCCCCAAAGCTTGCCAAATGCTCACCTCTCTGAATGACTTCATCCGCCCAACCGCGATTGGCACAGGGTTTCTCCACATACATAACGCTAGCAAGTCCAGAGGCAGGAATGAGTTCAACCCAACCGGCCAGCAACAACAGCTGCTGGACGCACCACCAGAGAACACCAAGGTCCGGTGGCTCGCGGAGCATACGAACATAGTCAGTGTCGGCCACAACAGCAGCCAACCCAATTTGAAGCTTAGCCAGGTCCGCTCATTTCTGTCGTTCTACCTAAGGAGAGGCATGCTCACCAAGGACATCAGCACATTGCTTGGGAACATGACCTCCAAGGCTGACTATGGCTTGCTAAGGGTGCTTGATTTGGAGGGTGTGTATAAGCCATCCTTGCAAGGTATGCTTCGCAAGCTGGTGCTCCTAAGGTACCTAGGATTGAGATCCACGGTGTTGGACTCAATCCCAAGCGAGGTTGCGGATCTGCAATATCTCGAGACCCTTGACATAAAGCACACTCACATCACTTCTCTGCCGAGTTCCTTGTGGAAGGCGAGGAACTTAAGGCACCTGCATCTCAACTGGTTCTACATTGACTTGAAGAAGATCCTCAAGGTTTGTGGCGACAATGTTATGGCCTTGACTAAACTCCAAACCTTAAGCGGACTGGTTACCGGTGGAGTGGAGAACTCGATGACGGGCCACTTGAACAGTTTGACCACGCTCAAGCTTTTCTTGCAACACTTGGATAAGGGTACCCCAGGCGCTGCAGTAATAGCCGATTGGATTAGTTTCGAGCTCACCAATCTCCAGTCCTTGACCTTTGGGGTGATCCAAGAAGCCCAGCCATCGAAAGAAGCCACCAGAGAAGGTGAGCCCGAGGCCCAGCTCGAGTCTAAGAAAGAAGGAGAGCGCGAGGCCCAGACCACCGCCCATCCTGCCACTAAGAAAGAAGGCGAGCCCGTGTCTGTGAAAGAATCGCAGATAGGCCTGTTACCGGGATTGGTGTTGGCTAGACATCACCAACTGTTCGAGCTTTACTTGCTGGGCCAACTCGACAAACCCATCTGGCCACAGCTCTTGCCCGGCTCGCTCCGGGTTCTGACTCTGTCAGGTTCGAAGGTGGAAACAGACTTTATGCCCGAGTTGGGAGGTCTCCTGAGGAACCTGAGGACACTCAAGCTCTTAGCCAACTCTTTCCTAGGCAAAAGCATGTGCTTCGCCCAAGATGGGTTTCCGAGCCTCAAGATCTTGAAGATTTGGAAGCTGCCTCAGCTTAAAGAGGTGACTATTAAACCAAGAGCAATGCTACATCTCAAAGAACTCGAGTTTAGGCACCTCGATGCGATGACAATTGTTGACGGGATTGAGAGATGCAACGAATTGGAGAATATATGTGTGATATCCCAAGACCCTGACCTCGTTGGAAAACTAGAACGACAGATACCACATGTTCAGAAAGTCACCAAGAGGCCTAAATCTTCGGACAATAAGGAGGATGACAGGTATGGGATAACATTAAATCTCAAATATGTCCTATTACGCATGATGATGGAATTGTTTCTATAGACTTGATAATTTCAATAATTAATTATCAGGGACGAAAAAGGAAATATCTTCTACCTGTGTGTTGAAAAGAAGTTCGAATATGTGAATGACAACAACAGGTATGGGACAATATAAAATCTCACACATGTTCTTTACACATGACGATAAAATTGTTTTTATAGACTTGATAATTTCAATAATTACTTATCAGGGCCCAAAAAGGAAAGATGACCGATTTGAATGTTGAAAAGCATCAAGAGGTCGAATCTGGACAACAACAGCAGGTATGAAACATATTCTTTACACATGGTGATGAAAATATTTTTATAGACTTGATAATTTCTCATTGTTGGATAAGAATTATGTTGACTCCTTTCTCCAAACTAAGTCAATACATATTAAGAAATTATGAAGGCCACAGTTAGTCCTGCTAAATAAAACAAAATCACAAGGGCAGTATCTTTAACCTTTGTGGAACATAATGTTGAATTCAAAAGTAACCTTTGGAACCAACCATACTCCCCATAGCCAATGCACATTGAGTGAGCCTTTCACCTAGCTCACATACAAGACACTGAAGAAGAGATTATCAAATTTTTTACACTGGTTAAGACCTCTGCATTACTTACCATATCATTGAAGCTTCTCATGTAGGAACAAATCTACTAGGTTTGCTTTCTCTTTCCCGTAATGAGTACTATTAGGAAATCTATGTGTTTGTGTGAAGCTTACTTATATAGAGGTTTCTTTTTTCCTACAGTCCTAATAATGATGACGAGGACACTCTTCCTTGAATACAAGCCACTACAATAATCTATGGAGTTGAATATATGTAAATGTCCCATTCTCCCACCCCGCCCACCTCTCCCTTCCTCTCTGTCTCTGTCTCTCTCTCTCTCTCTCTCTCTCTAAGTGTGCAAACAAATAATTTCGTGTAACTATTATCTTATGTGATGAACTGATATAATGTCATATATCCAATGCAAGATATTTCAATCTTAAGCATCTATGTAGGTATGCTCAATCCAATGAGGTCAGAAAAGCGCAAGAGCAAAAAAATAAAAGGCTTAAATGAAGTTGAGGAATCACAATTAAGAATGCATGCTGCATGAGTCACGAGTTAAATTACTAAATTAATCAACAAAAAGCTTTAAAGAAAAAAAAAAAAACAAAGTAAGAGGATGGAAGGAATAGAAACAATTATTATATTAGTCCAAGTAACATCAATCAGGCGCCAATGCTTATATTGAAGAGCCTAGACCGGTAAGAGGACCTGCAAGCCCCCATACGTTCATGAGTAAATTGCAAAGCTTTTGTACAATGATATGCTACACTAAATCACATATCTATTACCAGTAAAAAAGAAGTCGCACCATCTCAGACAGTTGATGGAACGATTTCATCACCATTCTCCAAAAGTAAAAGTATCCAAAACAAAGCATCACAAGAAAGACATCATAGTGCTTTTCCACTTGCGCAATTTTGTGCTTGATCGCCGAGGAGTAAAGTTGAGGCCATCTCCTTGGAAGCTTCCTCTGGCTGAACAAAACCAAAAAGCTTTGCTACAATTTTGGCACTCTTGGCCATATGGTCCATATCTTCTGTGTTGGACCATAACCGGTGGGCTAACTGCGAACTTCTACGCTTCGTATTCAAACTGATCCCCCAAGTTTGGAAGAGCATCTCTCTATCATTCCTGGTGAGCTTCTTTCGCAACTGCTTGGTGAGCATCTACCTCTCACGACCAAGATCTTGTATGATGTTCAGCACAATAAACTCCCAGACGTAATATGTTCCTACAGTGAATTTAACAAAAGCAGCGAGTGTTCTATATAATTTGAATTCAGTACCTCGAAGCAGCAGTCAAGGTCTGACCATCTTCCATAGCTTGATTACAACTGGCAGATTTATTCCTAAGAAACAGCAACCTCCTGAGCTCTACCTCCATATATATAGAATCTGTCGGATCACCTCTAAATAGAAGGAAAAAGTAGCTCCTGTGAACTAATGAGACATTGCATTCCTTCCACAGTTTGACGATCTCCTTTTGCAAATTTTTGAAGTGTGAAAGCCATTCCAAAGAACCTTCTGTATCATCTTCAATTGGATCCAGACCAACATGCTTAACGTGTTTAGTAGGTGCAATCACATTTGGTTTTATATCATGATCCTATCAATCAAAAGGAGTCCCCACTGAGCAAAATGTGCATATGTTGACAAACATAGTAAGCTAACACAAAGTAGGTTCTCCAAATTTCAAAGCACTTTATATTCAAGTGAATGGTACTTCAAACTTACTTTCATGTCCACATTTACGTATGACAAGACTCATATAGCTGAAACCATAGCTGGGCAATTTCACTACATCGGTCATAATATATTTGTACACAGAAAAGCTATCTTAGACGAATCAAAATTTTCTAAATATAACAAAATTTACACCCAGAAGCCTTGGCTTTTTTACCCTGTCCGTGGTATGTTCTCTAACACAACGTAAAAGAAGCCTGGTCTGACCCACGTGGGCCAAGCCCTAATAGCTCCCATCCACTTGAGTCATGGGGTGTCAAGCCCAATTATTTCAATCAGATAGCAGAGGTATAACATTCTTTGATATGGACAAAGCATAATAACTTCTATGTTATATTTAAATTCTAATAGAGAAAATAAAAATTTTGTAAGGTCCTCCAGAATAATTAATATATCGTTCATTACATAGCTCAAATATGCCTGTGATAAATAAAACAAAGAAAGGTAAGGGAACAAAGCTCACCCCATGCTGACCAGGTTGATCCTCCTGCTGACCAACGGACTCCTCAATTTCGGAAGCGGAAGTCACACTGCTGTCACATTTCTCAACTGTCTGAATTATCTCTGCTTGAAGCTCATTATCCATAGAATCCTCTGGTGAATTATGAGAATCACTACTGGGCACATTTTCTTGGTATCCATACTTCAATAAAGGAAACTTTCTCTGACATCCCTCAGGTCTTCCAGAATATTCTTTATCGTATCGAAGAGGAGCTGTGCTATGGTTCATCTCCATCTCCTCAATTGAAAATGAAATATTCACAAGGCCTGACTCACAACTTTTACTCCTAATTAGCTTGAAACTTCTGGATGTAGGTGACTCTTTCTCCTGCATCAATGAATATGGTTTTTCAAAGGAAGGTTCTACATTATCTTGAGGAACACTGTCTAGCTGTCTAGTTTCCTCCAAAGTTGGTGATCCCAATTTCTCTTTTTCCCCATCACCTTCCTTAACCACAATATAGTCTGAGATGCCTTCCTTCTCCTCCACTGATAACATACCACCATTGCCATGGCAGTTCGAGTTTGGCTTTTCCATCTCAATGCAGTGTACTTCTCTGCAAAAGTCCTCGGAATTTTCGTCGGTGCATTCTCCAATGTCCTCTGGACATATGCTATTTCGTCTGGAGTGAGATAACTGAATTGAGAGCTGTGAAGAGGGGTTAGATAGTAAGGAGTTCTCTTCAAAGTCAGGAACGTGGATCATATGCCCATCTGAATCACTCCTAGTGTGTTGATCAGAATACTGACATGAATCAAATGGTATGATCCCAAATCCACATACTCATTATCTGCTTGGTTTTGAGTATCTAAAATCAGACCCTTGAGTTCGCATGAACCTCGCATGCAAAGTTTAGGTAATCACTGTATGCATCCACCTGAAGTATTAAATGAATAGAAGATTCATTTAGGATCAATTGGTGTTATAAGTTGAGGATGGCAAAGCCATCAAGGAATCTAACAAAGTAAAATTACGGGTACAGTCAAAGGTTTGTGATTCACACAACCAATCGGTGCAAATCCTGAACCTCAGACTGAGCAAGGTCTCGCTGTAGAGACAACTCTGCAATCTCTTTCTTGAGCTGTGAAAGGATACAACCATAGAAAATAAGCTGTTAAAAAATGAAGTGTTTTCCTTATTTATAAATGGAAAAAAAAAATGCTTCACTGTTCATAGAATCGAACAACAAACAGACACACTAATCGATTGGAATGCCCACGCTCTACTCCAATCACATCCGCCAATATGTCCATGTCAACGATATAGTCCTGGTCTCGAACACTAAACAAAAATCTATTCGCATTCAAGAAACTTAGATTAGAATAGAGGTAAGCAGTGAGTTCTGGATATGCCTCTGTCGTCTCAAAACAAAATTGCTCAAGCTAAAGTTGAGTGAATTTCTCTCGCAGCTTCACATTTACAGAATCAAGAAAATCAAAGTCTACACTTCTCGGATTGATCACCCCTCTTTTTAGCAACTTAGAGTGAAGTCGTCTATGTTCATCCAAGCGAAACAAATCTGTCTTTTTGCTTCGAATATTCGCCCCAACACCCATTCTAGGCTTGAAATGAGTGAACATTTTGTCATTATCATTCCCATCAGGCTGACTAAGACCTCCAACACGTGGATCATTAAGAAACAAATGCTCGATCTGCCAACCCTGCAGGAGCAATCTCTAATCGTTCCATTGTCCGCAAAAAGTGGGTTTCATTTCGATACCCTTTCTCTTTCAAAAATTCATCAATATATTTCAAGGGAGTGCCTCCCCTCTTCAAGGTAGAGTAAAGCTTAAAGATAAAAGCAAGCTTTTGAGATCTTACGAGTTTTGCGCCTTCAATGATTTCTTCATCTGCTCTACGATCACTACCTTGAGATCTAGCTTGAGGAGATTGACGTTGTTGAGAATGATGTGGGCTCTGCTACTGTCTTGGGGATTCTTCTTCCTCGGTGAGGTCAAAATGTGTAGAACCCTCACGCATGTGTTGTGGTCCCCTGTTCGCGATCCTTGAGGACTTTCTTTGGGACGCCATTCTCACAGT
The DNA here is from genome assembly GCA_014182885.2 of Eucalyptus caleyi. Lineage (NCBI taxonomy): Eukaryota > Viridiplantae > Streptophyta > Magnoliopsida > Myrtales > Myrtaceae > Eucalyptus > Eucalyptus caleyi. The sequence goes on from CM024475.2 coordinate 33,098,367, forward strand.
CTTTAAGAGATTCCAAACTCGATTCACAAAAAAAGGTGAGAACTTTGAATATTAAACTAGAGAGTAAAAGTAAGAAATCGAAGGTCTGTGCTTTTTAGGGTTTGTGAGGAAGACGATCGGTATGTAAAGCAGTTGAAAAGAGGCATACGGAACGACGTAAAAAGAAAAAAAAATAGAAAATGCATTTTCAAAAATAACTCATTTTTCGAAAAGGAATGATTGCAATAATCACGAAAACTAGGGAAGATAATCGTACCTTTTCGAGATCAATCAATTACAGATTAATAGATAATCGTACCTTTTCGAGATTTTATTCGAGAGATAAATTTCTAAAAACGAAAATAATTTACAGTCGTTAATCTTCATCTTCTGAGTCTGAGTATCAATAGACTTTTACCCCTGAGTCTGAACTTCTTCAGATTTTAAGATATTGAGTCTAGAACGAATAAGCTCAAATTGACTTTTCTCCAAAGGGTTTGTGAAGTGGTCCGCTAGTTGATTCTTTAAGTCTATGAATTGAATCGAGACTTCTCCATTTTGAACAAGATATTTAATGAAATGATGTCGAATCTCTATATACTTTGCTCTTGAATGAATAATTAGATTATTGGTGAGATTGATTGTGCTGGTGTTATCACATTTGATCTCAGTGCACGAATTTTCAATTCCAAAGTCTCTTAGCTATTGTTTTATCCACATAATTTGTGAACAACAACTTCCAAGAGCCACATATTCTGCTTCTGCTATAGAAAGAGTTACGGTACTTTGCTTCCTCGAAAACCAAGATATTGTCTTGTTACCAAGCAATTGACAAGTACCTGAGGTGCTCTTCCTATCAACTCTGCATCCTGCTAGGTCTGCGTCTGAATATCCAAGAAGAGTAAAGTCTCCTTCTTTAGGATACCAGAGACCAAGATTAGAAGTAAATGCAATGTATTTGATGATGCGTTTTGCAGCACTTAAATGAGATTCTTTGGGATTTGATTGAAATCTGGCACAAATACAAACACTAAACAATATGTCAGGTCTAGAGGCAGTAAGATAAAGAAATGAACCAATTATACTTCTGTATAGCTTCTGGTCAACTTTCTTCCCTCCTTCATCTTTGTCTAGGTTCGAGGAACTTGACATTAGTATATCTATCTTTTTGCAATTCTCCAAGCCAAACTTTTTAACAAGTTCTTTAGCATTTTTTTTTTTTTTGTGAATGAAAATCCCTTCCTTTAATTGTTTTACTTGAAGTCCGAGAAAGAAGGATAGTTTACCCATCATGCTCATTTCAAACTCATCCTGCATAGTCTTAGAGAATTTCTTGCACAGATTTTCATTAGATGATCCAAAAATAATATCGTCAACATAAATTTGAACATGCAAGAATTTTTTGCCTTCTCTTTTGATAAACAGTGTAGTATCTACTTTACCTTTAATAAAGCCATTTTGTATTAAAAATTTACTTAGTCTACCGTACCAAGCTCGAGGTGCTTGCTTTAGACCATATAACGCCCTTTTTAGTCTAAATACAGAGTCTGGTTTCCTTGGGTCTTCAAAATCGGGAGGTTTTTCCACATAGACTTCCTCTTGGATAAATCCATTTAGGAAAGCGCTTTTGACATCCATTTGGAATAACCTGAAATTCTTATAACAAACAAAAGCAAGTAATAATTTAATTGCTTATAACCTTGCTACTGGAGCGTAAGTCTCATCATAGTCTATCCCTTCTTCTTGCGTATATCCTTTGGCCATGAGTCTTGCTTTGTTCCTTACGACTTTTCCTTTCTCGTTCATCTTGTTCCTGAAAACCCATTTATCCAATGATAGATTTTCCTTTCAGTTTAGGAGTCAATTCCCAAACATCATTGATACTGAATTGTCTGAGTTCTTCTTGCATAGCTTCAATCCAGCTTTAATCAGTTAAAGCTTCTTCTATGCTCTTGGGTTCTATTTCAGAATAAGAGCCACAGCACTAGACTCTTCATGCCTTTTGGATCTTGTACGAATTCCCTCATTAATGTCACCAATAATGAGTTCTTTAGAATGACTAGACTTGTGCTTCCAGTTGCTGGTTGATTTATCAGACTGTTGGCCTTTTTCTTCATTTGATTCTTCAACGATCATTTGTTGCTGGTTTTCTGAAGTCTAAGCTGCTTCTTACATGTTTTCCTAATATGCATGGTGTGCATAGATCAGACTTTTGGTATGTCAAATTGGGTAGTCTACGAACAAGCTTCTTTGTAGAGATCTTGGCTATTTGCTTCATATTGATGTGCCCAAGTTTTCTGTGCCATAGATTCGCTTCCTCTTGAATTGATATTAGACATTGGGATTTTTCTAGTTTGATATCCAAGAGATAGATATTCCCATGTCTTCGCCTCGTGAAAGTCTGAGAGGAGTCTTTACTGGTTCCTGAACATATTCCTTCTTGAAAGTTGATTTTGAAACCGGTGTCGCACAGCTGGCTGATACTCAGCAAGTTGTAGTTGAGTTCTTCTACTAAGGAAACGTTACTGATCGTGAGACTTCCTATCTTTACAGTTCCGTATCCTACAATTCTGCCTTTGCTATTTCCTCCAAAAGAAACTTTTCCACCATTAACTTGCACAAGCTTTATGACACAATTTGAGTCTCCTATCATATGTCTTGAGTATCCACTATCCAAGTACTATTTAACATTTTTCTTGATAGTGACCTACATTTAAAAAAGAAACTCAAGCTTTCTTTGGTACCCATATTTTCTTGGGTCCAATGGAGTTAGTGTGATATACAGTGTTTGCCCAAACCTTCCTCATAGGTTTCCAAACCATAGGACATTCTTTCTCAAAATGTTATGAGCTATTACACTTAGAACATTTAAGAGCACTGCAGCCTACAGGTTTTACAAAAACTTTTTGAAAATGATTTTTGTAAGAATCTTCTGTAAGTCTTTGTTTAATTTTTTCCTTTACCTTAGGAAAATCAATTAGAGGAATGGTTTCAGCAATCATTCTGAAACCTGATTTGTTGAAGTAAGGTCTTTGCGTTAAAAGAATATTTTCAGATTTCTCAGATCCCATGAAAACCTTTTAGAAATACTTGAGATATCATTTTTTTAAGAATGCATTTTCTTTTGAAAGATTGTCTGCATTTTCTTTCAAAGTAATAATACTTTTATCTAAACTTTCGACCTTTTCTTTCCAAACAATCTCCTATTGCTTCAAAGTGCATAATTTTCCCTTTTAAGTTCGAAAATCCTCTTGAGAGAGGTTTTGAGATTAAGACACAATTCATCAATATATTTAGAGACGTTAGTAGGAATTTTTAAATTACTTACCTCGATTTCACTGTTTGAGTCTGAGTCTATCTCAGAATCTGAATCTAATTTTGAGTGTGCCATGAGACAAATATTGGCATAATCATCATCACTTTCTTCACTCTGTATCACTCCAAGTTTCTACTTTAAGTGATTTTCGATATTTCTCAGCTTTTCCTTTCTTTCTCTTCAGCAGAGGACAGTTGGGTCTGATGTGTCCCTTTTTCTTGCATTCAAAGCAAATTACATCCTTGTTGGATTCATCATCCTCAGCTGATTTATTTTGTAACTTTTGAGAACTTTGTTTCTTCGGATTGAATCTTCTTCCCTTTCTATTCAGTTTTCTGAACCTTCTTATCATGAGAGCAAGCTCTTCATCGTCCATATCGTCTTCAGAATCTGTGACATCAGAATCATCATTAGATTTTAATGTAATGGATTTCTTACCTTTGGGATCTTCATCTTCATTGATTTGCTCCACTTCATAAGATTAAAGAGTGCCAACCAATTCGTCAACAGAGAGTGGCATGATTCTTTGTGTCTCCCTTATTGAGGTCTTTATGTGGTTCCAATCTTTGGAAAGCCCACGCAGTAACTTGTTAACCTTCATGGTCCAGAGATTGGTTGACCTTGATACTCAAGACCATTCACAATTTCTGTAAAACGACTAAACATGTCAATAATAGATTCTCTTGGTTTCATCTTGAATGCTTCATATTGACCGAGCAGAATATTGATTCCGGTTTCTTTCACTCGATCGATTCCTTCATAGGTGATGTGCAATCTATCCCAGAATTCTTTAGCTGTTTCACAAGAAGATATTCTATTATATTCAGTAGGAGATAATGCACAATATAAGGAATAAATTGCTTTTGCATCAAGAGCTTGTCTCTTGGTTATCTCTTCTTGCGTCATTTCACTGAACTCAACAGCTTCTTTTCCTCTTTTTGAGTCCTTTGTCTACCACGTCCCATTCCAGAGGATCTTTTGATCTTAGGAATGCCTTTATCTTGTTTTTCCATATGCTGTATTCCTTTCCATCAAAATAAGGCGGTCTGGTGTTGCTTTGCCCTTCAACCAAACCTAGAGCCAACATTCTAGCCATGGATCGTTAACTCTGAAATAAAAAACACTTCAACTTAAATGAGTACACAAGTTCTGATACCAATTGTAAAAGCTAGTACGAGCACCTAGAGGGGGTGAATAGGTGCGAAAACAAATTTTGCATAGTAAAGTATATAATTTTACTTTTAAGCCAACTCTGTTTAACAATAGTTTATGAAAAGGAAATTAGACTCTAATAATCAAATAGAATTATGATCAAAATAAAAGAGCTTAGGGAAGAGAATAATAGCACAAGGTTTATAGTGGTTCGGCTTAATCCAAGCCTACGTCCACTCTTCCGCACTGACAACCCACCAGCTGGATTTCACTAAGAATCAAAAGAGTTACTACAGTTTAGCTCTTCCTTGATTCTACAGTGTAGAGACTCAGCTACACTTCCTTAAGGTCTCACAGAAGTATAAACTCTCTTTTGTGTACAAGTTTATGCTCAACAATTAAATTGACAAAGAACAATGAGCTTCAGACTTTGGAATTCTTCTATCGCGCACACACTCGAATAACTGGAACGCATTTCTTATATACTCCTCCATGCCTTCATACCCGTTGGCACTTACCAAAGGAGTTCTTCCAATCTACTAGTTGGACAGAATCAATTAGGAAGATTTCGAGTTATTTAAGGAATATAACGATAGCCCACCAATCTTGCTCGCCAATACAATCAGGATCTGGGTTTCCATAAGTAAAACCTTCCAAGTATGCTTCGCCAATCAACAGATCTAAATTACCTAAATTGAAATCAAAATGAATAATAGATTCCAAGATGCTATATCCAGCCGAGAGATCTTCTTCAGTCAATAGAATCAAATAAAATACTCAGTTCTGGATAAGTATTCTTCAATGATCTAAAAACTGTCAATAAGGATATACTTTGAATCTTGAGTCTAGCGGTTCGCCGGTCTTCAAACTTTGACAAAAGAGTCTGCAAGTCTTCAGACTAGACTGATGGAAACGTTTTGTCAGCTTCAAAACACACAAGGAAGTTTTCTCCAACAGCAGGAAATGAGAATTTGGAACTTTCTCGAACAAAAGGAGGAAAGTCTGTTTCATGAAACATGGCGATGGAAGAACTAGGTAGCGTTTCCGCTGGGACCTGCTGGGACCTTAAGAGGATAGGAATGTTTCTCTCCCACTTTACAATTGGCTTATAAAACTGAGAGATAGCTGGTTTTTTCTGAGGAGGAGACGGAGGAGGTGATGAGGGTGGACCTGGTGATACAGAAGGAGGAACATTGAACTCTGGTGGAGAGGTCGGTGCATAGGAAACCATAAACTGGAATTTATCACACTCACCAAGAGTATCAATGGAGGGATCTCCATTCAAATACCTTTGGTACATAGAATCCTTTGGCTTTTTGTGCTTCCTTCGAGGTGAAGGTATCAGAAGCAGGTTTCAAATTCTCAACTACTTCGATGGGCTAAATGGTTTTCAAAATACTCTTTTGAGAACAAACATATTGCTAGAGAAAAGAATGTGCTCGTTGACTTCTTGTTAAGGCCAAAAGCACGAACCGAAATCAACATGTATATCATGAGTCATCCTTTCCATATGCGCCAACATGGTGAAAAGTATAAGATTAAGAATATCAAAGATTGGCCAAGCTGGAGATATCTCCAGGAGATCATTGAGCAAATCCAGAATGACAGCCTTACTGAAAATCTGGATAAACTCATGTGGCAATGCCACACAGATCTGTTTAGATTCAATGGAGGTTCGATTCTTTATCCTTTTGGATTAAATGCAGATTATCTATTTATACATCCTCTTATTTGGAAGGTAGATGATTTTCCTGATCAACTTCGATGGTTATTATGGTACTTAACTAATAAGTACTTGATAACTATTGAAATTCCAATCAAAAGATTCATTGCCAACCTCACCAGAATATTTGAACTAGACAGAGGAAAAATTGAAAATGAGAATGACAAAAATCTCTTAGATTTCCTCAACTGGTTTTATCCTCCAACTCATTGGAAATGACTCTTGCAAAAAGAATTAAGAACCATTCAACCAAACCCTAAAGTCCACACCATTCTATTCTTTCAGCGACCATGGCATTTTTTCACAAATAATGGCAACATCATCAGTGCCCCATAGATTGTAGGAACCACATCCTACAAACCTCAGCTGGACAACAAACAAGCTTGGGTTCACAAGTCTTATCTAGGACCTGTTAGATACCGTGAACACCAATACCGAGAACTCTAGAGAATTTTGTGCCAAGAGAACAAGACTATTCTTGACGATGCATGGAATTATAATGTACCCACTGCATGGGATCATTATGACCTAGCATTAGAAGCCAAGGAAGCACTCAAGGAATTTAGACAAGCAGCATCATCACAAAAACGAGAGATGGTAGACACCAATGGCATTACACAATCCTCTCAAGACCCCTATGCTAAATGGGGAGGCCCTCTTTCCCAAGACTGCTATGACCCAGGACCTTTGTCTTTATCTCAAAACATGGACACATCCTTCTATGCACAGCCATCCAATTGGCCTCAGCCAAGCATTCCTGCCAACACCGACGATGATAATAGACTAGGCACAGGAAGAAGCGTCTGCATCTACATCATATCAGCCGAACCAAATTCTCTCTTCAGAAGATCTTGAAGCACTTGAACAAAAATATGATGAACATCTTTTAGCAACAGTGCACAGCTCAGATAACTCAGACTGTGACTACAATGCTCGTGACGGACGAGATCGCTAAACAAGACTAGTGTCCATACAGTTTTACTATAGCAAGTACTGTTCACTTTTACTGTAGCAGTAGGCTAGGGAAATCACTGTTCAATGTCACTGTTCATACCGCATTAATAATTTCCTACCGAGATTTTCGGAAGCCTCTGTTTGTTTCAGGACCGTGAGCTTGGTCCTTGTTTGTGTGTGACCTCTTATTGCCTATAAAAGGTGAAGAGGATGTAATGTGTTGGACAGAGTCCCTGAAGTAAAGTGAGTGCTTTTGTGAAATTCTCTATGGCTTTCTAAACTCCTATTTCTTCTCCAGCCTGGTAGGATCCTCTGAGAAATGCAGCTCGGATAGTTAGAAATGTTACCATCCTGGTTCTATCTAGGTGTTTCTAGGCTCTGAACTAAAGGGCGGAGTGGTTTTCTGCTAAAAGGCTGTCCCTGAAGGGCTTGAACTGAGTTGTTCACCCAATGTGGGAAGGCATACCTGCAGGAAACTAATTTGGTTCTCCCTGGTTCTAAGTCTAGGTCCATTCAATGCTCATCGAACCTAACTATAATTTCCAAGGTGGAATATCTAGTCACCGAGCCTACATGCATTCTTCAAGACGACATACGTATTCATTGAGCCCACGTGCATTCTCCAAGGTGATGCATCAGGTCACCGAGCCCACGTGTCTCTTTAAGATGCCATACTGAATCAGCAAGCCCACGTGCATTCTCCAAGGCGATGCATCAAGTCACCGAGCTCACGTGTATCTTCAAGATGCCAAATGTACTCATTGAGACAACGTGTATTCTCCAAGGTAATGCATCAAATTACCGAGCCCACATGCCTCTTTCAAGATGCCCAATGTACTCATTGAGACCACGTGCATTCTCGGAGGTAATGCATCAAATTACCGAGCCCACATGCCTCTTTCAAGATGCCATACTTAATCACCGAGCTCACATGCATTCTCCCACGTGATAGACCAACTCACCGAGCCCACGTGCCTTCTCCGAGGTGATGTATAACCTACCATGATTCCACTATGAAACAAAGCCTTTCTCTTTAGTTCGCCAATCTACTATCGATACCAAATTATTTCTCAATCAAATAATCAAAACCACTCAATAGGAATATCTCCTAAAATTCAGAATTTAAATCAATTCCATACAAATTGAAGCTCAATTAAATAAATGGACTGCGCCACGAGAATCAACATAAAATTCCAGTTGACGGCTATCCCTGTCTAATTTCTGGAAAATAAATAATTAATTAAATAATTCCGAAAATTAATTATTAAATAGCAATAAATCCAATTTAGGCCCGTAATGCCTAATTGGAGCCCGATAAGGGTCGGGAAAAATCCCGAGATGCATTCAATAAATACTAGGCAATTCTCTAGCTAAGTACACTAATCACCTAACTAATATGCAATGCAATTAACTAATAATTACTAATCCATTCTAATCTAACCACATAATCCTACTTAATTAAAACTAATCAATCCTTAAGTGTCATTAGCAAACTAAGAAAGCATTAGTGAGCAAAACTCACTTGATTAACGAGCCGATTGGACCAAAACAACGGGATCGACGAGGGGAACAACTTTCCTCAAAGCGGGCCAAGCTTCCGAGGTTCGGAAGCCAGCCAAAATGGGCCAAAACCCCACCGTGATACCCATTTTCCTGCTCACTGATCGCTGCTGGTTAAGGGCGGATTCGAGGTTGAGTCGAGCTGGACAGGGCCGGTGGTGGTCCAGTGAAACTTCAACGGTCCAGGCGGCGGTGTACGGCAATGAAGGGAGCTCCGGTGGTGGCTCACGGTGCTGGACAGCAGCACTGGACACGCGAGTAGTGCGCGAGCTGGCCAAGCACACGGGTGAAGGAGAAGCGACGAGAATAGATGGCTAGGGGGCGACAGCGGTTCAAGTGGGGTCGGGGGACGGCTGGACGAAGACAGAAGGAGCTCAGCAGGGCTAGGATGCATCTCGAGCAGCTCGGAACAAAGAGCTGGGATCGCGACACAGTAAGAACGCATGGCGACGAGTTCGGGTGCGCGTGAGCAGCTCCGGTGGCTTGCAACGTTCCGGCGTGAGGCGTGCGACGACGGGGCTCCTCGGTGGCATGCGGCTTCGGACGGGGCTTCTCTGGTTTGTTGTTGGTTTCAAAGAAGAAGAAGAAGATGGAGAGAGGAAGAAGCTCGACAGAAGATAGAGGGGGGAAAGGAACCGGTCTCTCTCTCTCTCTCTCTCTCTCTCTCTCTCTCTCTCTCTCTTACATGGCCCACCAACCCAGCTGTCTTCCACCCACATTTCCTTGACAAAAATGACCCTTCTAGAAGCTTTTAGGTAGTCCAAAATGTGGGATATATGTGGCATACGAATTTGATACATTTCCCACTTCAATTTCATTCAATTCTCAACCAAACCAATCCAATTGAAGCCCAAATAAATCCATCAAGGTATCCTTGTCCATTTCATGACTTTTCTTGTCATATAATCCAACTTGCATCCTAAAGATGCGATCAAAAGCGGTCCTCTGACTTTCCTAATAAAAAATGGCCTTACTTTGCTTTTCTGCCAAAAATCTCGGTTTGTAGAAAAATCTTCAAAAAGCGAGTCAACGTTCCTAAAATGACCTGTGACATGACAGAACTTCCAATTTCTGAAATCGGACTCGAATCGGCGGTTAATTTCACTCCGACACGTTTTTAGCGTGACCTAGGCTACTAGGTTGTTTTAGAACTTTTAGGGCAAATGACCCGTGGTCGATTTTCTTCAAGCCACAATGAACCCACTTGACACAATGGCGACTCTTGATTGTTGTGAAAATCTCGAAAATTCAAATACAGACACAGGGTACCAAGACGACTGTAAAATCAAATTAGTGTCAGTTGACGAGAATTTTCCAATTTAGTGGAGTTATCCACGATCGGCCACACATCTCAGTCGAACTAACCTATTTCTGATCTCAAATTGATTTTATACTATGCCATAATGGCCTCTAAAGATGAGCACGGTCAAGAAGTCGATTCTTGGTCGAATTCTCAAGTCTATTTGCCTTAAAATCTCTTAATAACTCCCTCAGATGGTCTAGTTAACTCGTGAGTGGCCAACTCCGAGAAAAACACTTTAATCGCGTCGATGAAAAACCCAACTTATTCTATCGAAATCAGGATCTGAAAATCAGGATGTCACGGCATCACCATTATGCTTTTAGCATTTGTACCTATGACCTTCTCATCAACTTTTCTTTCATGTTATTTATTTATTTTTCAGCGAAAAGATAAGTAGAGCTTATTTGAGCAAACGTTCTGATTTACCTGGATGTCCAACTGATGTTTTCTGCAATCTTTTCTCCGCAAAAATTGTGAGATTGTCCTATTAAATTACTTTGTTCCTTTTTTCATATTCATTCCATTTTAAGTTTTGCCATGATGCTGTCAACAGGCATCTACTTCAGAGCTAAAAGCATACAAACTTTCACTACTTGTTGTAATTTGGCATAGAAAATTGGATGGCCAGTAGGTTTATGTGCATTATCCTTTGTTGGGATGAGTAATAACTTCAGCTGGTACCAAAATCAGTTCTAATTTGTGAAGAGCTAACTACGCAGTTTATAAACAGGCCGCTTTAATAGTTTTTTTGTAAAATTTCCATGCTGTCACCCCCTTTGAAGTTTGATGAACAGTGAAGCATTTTTTGTACATTTATAAATCAGGAAACCACTTAATTATTTAACCCCTTATTTTCTGTGGTTGTATCCTCTCACAGCTCAAGAAAGAAATTGCAGAATTGTCTCTACGGCGAGACCTTGCTCAGTCTGAGGTTCAGGATTTGCACCAATTGTTTGTGGATCACAAACCTTCGACTGCACAGGTAATTTTACTTTGTTAGATTCCTTGATGGATTTGCCATCCTCAACTCATAACACCAACTATTCCTCAATGAATCGTCTGTTCATTTAATACTTCAGGTGGATGCATGTGGTGATTACCCTAAACTTCACGTGCGAGGTTCATGGAACTCAAGAGCCCGATTTTAGATACTCAAAACTGAGCAGATAATGAGTATGTGGATGTTGGTATCATAACATTTGATTCATGTCAATATTCAGATCAACACAGTAGGAGTGATTCAGATGGGCATATGATCCACATTCCCGACTATGAAGAGAACTCTTTACTCTCGGACCCCTCTTCACAGCTCTCAATTCGGATATCTCATTCAAGCGAAATAGCATATGTCCAGAGGACATTGGAGAATACACAGATGAAAATTCCGAGGACTTTTGCAGAGAAGTACGCTGCATTGAGATGGAAAAGCCAGACTCGAACTGCCATGACAATGGTGGTATATCATCAGTGGAGGAGAAGGCATCTCAGACTATATTGTGGTTGAGGAAAAAGGGAAATTGGGATCACCAACTTTGGAGGAAACTAGACAGTTAGTGTCCCTCAAGATCATGTAGAACCTTCTCTTGAAAAAGCATATTTAATGATGCGGGAGAAAGAGTTACCTACATCCAGAAGTTTCAAGCTAGCTAGAAGTAAAAGTTGTGAGTCAGGCCTCACAAATATTTCATTTTCAATTAAGGAGATGGAGATAAACCATAGCACACCTCCCCTTGCTGCGAAAGAGAAAGTTTCCTTCATTGAAGTATGTGTCCAAAGAAAATTTGTCCGGTAGTGGTTCTTATAATTCACTGGAGCATTCTTTGGATTATGAGCTTCAAGCAGAGGTAAGTCGGACAGTTGAGAAATGTGACAGCAGTATGGATTCCGCTTCCGAAATAGAGGAGTCCATTGCTCAGCAGGAGGATCAACCTGGTCAGCATGGGGTGGGCTTTGTTCCCTGCCTTTTCTTTGTTCCTTTTATCACAGACATATTGAGCTATATAATGAACGATGGATTAATTATTTTGGAGGACCTTATAAATTTTTATTTTCTCTATGGGAATTTAAGTATAACATAGGAGTTATTATGCTTTTTCCATATCAAAGAATGTTATATATCTACCATCTGATTCAAATATTTGGGCTTGACACACCATGACTCAAGTGGGTGGGAGTTATTAGGGATTGGCCCCCGTGGATCAGACTGGACTTCTTTTACATTGTTTTGAAAACTTACTACGGACAGGGTACAGAAGCCATGGCTTTCTGGTGTTTAAAGTTTGTTAAATGTTGTAATTTAGAAAATTTTGATTCGTCTAAAGATTGTTTTTCTGTGTACAAATGTATGATGACCGATATAGTGATATTGCCCAGCTGCGGTTTCAGCTATAAGAGTCTTGTCATACGTAAATGTGGACATGCAAGTAAGTTTGGATTACCACTCACTTGAATATAAAGTGCTTTGAAATTTAGAGAACGAACTGAGTGTTTGGTTACTACCATTAGATATGGATGTTTTGTCAACATGTACACATTTTGCTCAGTGGGGGTTCTTTTGATTGACAGGTACATTATATAAAACCAAATGTGATTGCACCTACTAAACATGTTAAGGATGTTGGCTTGGATCCAATTCAAGATGATACAGAAGGTTCTTTGGAATGGCTTTCGCACTTCAAAATCTTGCGGAAGGAGATCGTCAAATTGTGGAATGAAGAGCTACTTTTTCCTACTGTTTAAAGGTGATCTGACGGATTCTACCTACATGGAGGTAGAGCTCAGGAGGTTGTTGTTTCTTAGGGATAAATCTGCCCGTTGTAATCAATCTCTGGAAGATGATCAGACCTTGACTGCTGCTTCGAGGTACTGAATTCATATTATATGAAACACTCGCTGCTTTTGTTTAATTCGTGGTAGGAACATATTAAGTCTGGGATTTTATTGTGCTGAGCAGCATACAAGATCTTCGTCATGAGAGGCAGATGCTCACGAAGCAGTTGCAAAAGAAGCTCACCAGGAAAGATAGAGATATGCTCTTCCAAATTTGGGGGATCGATTTGAATACAAAGCATAGAAGTTTTTAGCCCGTCGCTTGTGGTCCGACACAGAAGATATGGACCATGTGGCCGGGAGTGCCATAATTGTTGCAAAGCTTGTTGGTTTTGTTCGGCCAGAGGAAGCTTCTAAGGAGATGTTTGGCCTCAACTTTACTCCGTGGCGATCATGCACAAAACTTCGCAAGTGGAAAGGCACTATGATGTCTTTCTTGTGAACCTTTGTTTTGATGCTATTACTTTTGCGGAATGGTGACAAAATTGTTCCTCCAACTGTCTATGATGGTGTGAATTCCTTTTAACCGGTAATATATATTTAATTTAGATGGAGGTCAAGGTCATTGTACAAAAGCTTTGTAATATATTCATGAACAAATGAGGGCTTGCAGGTCCTTTCACCGGTCCTGGCTCTTTAACATATGTATTGGCGCATGACTGATGTTAATTGGACTAATATAATAATGTTTCTATTTCTTCCATCCTCTTACATGTTTTTTATTTATAAGCTTGTAGCTGATTAAATTAGTAATTTAACTAATGACTCGTGGCATGTGCTCGTTGAGTGCGATCCTCAACTTCATTAAGCCATTTTTTTGCTCTCGTGGTTTTCCTGACCTCATTGGATTTAGTATATGCAGAGAGTATCTTGTAATGGTTCAATGGCATCATCTCAGTAATCACACAAGATAGTAGTTACATGAAATTATTTGTTTGCACGCTTAGAGAGAGAGAGAGAGATAGAGAGAGAGAGAGAGAGAGAGAGAGAGAGAGAGAGGTTGACGAGGTGGAAGGATGGGACATATACATAGGTTCAGCTTGAAATATCATGGTAGTGGCTTATATTGAAGGAAGAGCGTCCTCATCCTCGTCATCGTCAGGGACTGTAGGAAACAAGAAACCACTTAAGTAATCTTCACACACACAAAACTTTCCTAATGGTACTCCTACCAATGAAAGGGAAAGTTACTTTGTAGATTTGTTCTTATATGCTTCGTTTCTTAAAATACGATACATCATGTAAATGATAGGCCTTAACTGGTATTAATTCTTCAGCGATTTGTATGTAAGCTATTTGAAAGGCTCACTAGACATGCGTCAGCTATGAGCAGTAAGATTGGTTCCAAAAGTTACGTTTGGATTCAACATTGGGTTATACAAAAATCAAACAATGTTGCCCATATGATTTGGTATTGTGATAGTGATAGGAAAAAAGTTATAAATGCAGACTAGTTTTAAAAAAGCTATGGGTGCGTTTGTTTGTGTTTCTATTCAAAAAGTGTTCCAGGAATAGAAATAGAAAAAACTATTTTTGTTAGGGGAATAATTTTTACCAGAAAGACGCGTTTGATAAACTTATTCGGGAATAAAAAATAAATAGAAACATGTTTGGTAAATTTATATTTTTTTGTTTCTTTTAATTTTTAATATTTTAATTTTATTTTATTTTTCCTTTTTCCTTTCTTTTTCCTTTTTTTTTTTTTTTCTTCTTTGGCCGGTTGCCACCTGCGGTGACTAGCCAACGGGGACCGGAGGCCTCGCCCAGCCACGGCGAGGCTCACCGGCCCCCGGCGAGGCCGAGCCTCGCCTTGGTTGGGTGAGGCTCGACCTCGCCTTAGCTGGGCGAGCTCAAGCTCGCCGGTGGCTGGGCGAGCTTGGCCTCGCCCAAATCCGACGACACTCGGCCTCACCGGGGGCTGGCGACGCTCCGGCGAGGTCACCAACCCTTGACGGCGTCGACAGCCAAAGAAAAAAGAAGAAGAAAAGAAGAAGAAGAAAAGAAAGAAGAGAGAAAAAATGTTCTTCAAAAGTGTTTCTGGAACAAAAAAACTGTTTTTTGTTTCTCACTTTTGTTCCGGGAACAAAAAAACAAATTTTGAACAAAAACGCAAACAAACGCGTTTCTATTCTTTTTTTGTTCCCAGGAACAAAAAAAAAAATCTGTTCATGAACAGATAAAAAGAATACAAACATGCACACCCTATGTGATCAATTACAGTGTGGAGACTGTCTGAAAATTTGCTTTCTTCTAAAAAACTTGCCGTGGAATTACGCAAGGGCTTGATATGTATTGATTTGATATAGTGGAATGAGTCAATGAAATACTTACTTGATGAGGATCCTAATGGTTCGTTTTAACCACTAGTAAATAATTGTTGAAATTATCAATTCTAAAAAAAAATAAAAAAAATCCATCATCATGCTTATAAATCACATTTGACATCTAATATTATTATCACATACCTGTTGTTGTCATCCATAAGTGCATCCGTCTCGGTGTCTTCTATCTCACACAGATTCCGCGTCTCTTATTTTTTCTTGTAGAGGCGGTCAACAAAATCCCGAGCACCCTTTTTGAATACCACATAGATATTCTCTAGTTCCTTGCACTCCTTGATCCCTTCAACTTTTGTATTCACATTGAGGTGCCTAAACTCGAGTTCTTTGAGATGTAGCATCGCTCCTTCTTCAAGATCATGAGGCTCGGGAACCCATCTTTGACGAAACTTAGACGAGTGCCTAGGAAAGAATTGGCCAAGAGCCTGAATGTCCTCAGGTTCCTCAGATGACCACCCAACTCGGGCACCATGTCTATTTCCACCTTCGAACTCGACAGAGTCAAAACCCGAAGCGAGACTGGCAAGAGCTGTGTCCAAATGGGTTTGTTGAGTTGGCCCAGCAAGTAGAGCTCCATCAGTTCGTGATGTCGTTCAGCCAACGACAATTTCAGTAACAGGCCTATCGATGACGTCGCGGGCTTGTTTTTTTCTCTCGTGGGCTTGTCTTCTTTGGCAGGCTGGGCTCCTTTCTGCGGTCCGGCTTCTCCCGTGAGCTTGTCTTCTTTGGTGAGTTTGTCTTCTTGAATCACCCCAAAGGTGAAGGACTGGAGATTGGTGAGCCTGAAGCTAATCCAATCGGCTACTGCTTTTCCTGCAGCGCCCGAGGTGTCCCCACTCAAGCGTTGCAAGAAAAGCTTGAGCGTGGTGAGCGTGATCAAGCTGTCCATGTGGTCCCTCATAAAATTCTCCTTAACCTCACCGATAACCAGGCCGCTTAAAGTTTGGAGTTGAGTCAAGGCAAGGACATTGTTGCTGCAAGCCCTGAGAATCTTCTTCCAGTCGATGTAGAACCAGTTAAGATGCAGGTGCCTCAAGTTCCTTGCCTTCCACAAGGAACTCGGCAGCAAAGTGATGTTGGTGTGCTTTATGTCAAGAGTCTCGAGATGATGCAGATCCGTAATGGCGCTCGGGAGCAATCCAGTACCGTGGAACTCAATCCTAGATACCTTAAGAGCACCGACTTGTGGAGCACACCATCTAAGGATGGCTTATACACACCCTCCAAATCAAGCACCCTTAGCAAGCTATAGTCAGTCTTGGACGTCATCTTCCTAAGAAACGTGCCGATGTCTTTGGTGAGCATGCCTCTCCTCTGGTAGAACGAAAGAAACGAGTGGACGTGGCCAAAGTTCAAATTGGGGTAGCTGCCGCTGCCATCGTCTGTGACTATGTCCGTGTGCTCCACAAGCCACCGATTCTTGGTTCTTTCTCGCGGTTGGGCCGGCAGCTGTTGTTGCTGGCTAGTTGGGTCACGGTCATTCCCATCTTTTAACTTATTAGTGGCATGTATGTGGAGGAGCCCCGTGCTCATCGCGATTGGGCGGATCACGTCATACAGATAGGTGAGCATTTGGCAAGCTTTGGGGGATCCATCCGCCCTCCAGCTCACCACATCGATCACATTCCTATCCGCAAGCTCCAGAATGAACGTCTCTCCCACATCATCCGGCTGCCTTTGCCTTTCTCTTTCTATGTCATAACAATGCGAATCCAATAAGCCCTCAGCCAACCACAGCCTCACTAGCCTTCTTGTCGGAATGGGGAGTCCTATGGGGAACAAAGCCATGTAGAAGAAGCACGGTTTTAGATAGACCGACAATTTATGGCAACTCAATTGTAGTATATCTAACAATGTCATCGTAGAACCCTCTTTCGCCAACGTTGCGCGTTCATGCTCCCCAGCATTGGACAGAAACCCGCCGAGTGAGGATATATAGAGCGGCAAGCCACGACACATATTTAGGATATCCTTCTCCACACCTGAGAGTCTCTGATCATCGGATACTCGATGCAACTTCCAAGCGAACATCTTCTGGCTTTCTTTATTGTCCAATTTTGCTAGCTTGATCGGGCTCGGATTCGGGTCCAGCCCCGGTCTATAACACATGTAGCGAGCTATCCTATCATACTGAGTTGTGGTAATTATGCGGGTTTGTAGACCTCTAAGAATAATATATAATGATGGTTTTATTAATTATTGTGATGGACCTAAGTTGGCCCGTCCGCCCATGTTGGGCCTAAAAGCCTGGTCCACAAGATTATGGCCTATGGATGAAGGGATACGTTAAAGAGTTGTAACTTTTGGAGGACGTCTTTTGCCGAAGGGACACGTCCTTTGGAGAGGACGTATTTAAGGGGGAAAAGAGAGGGATGAACGCACCTTTTGGCATATACGTACGTTCCTCCTCCCTCTCTCCCTCCAAAAGAAAAACAATAACAAAAAGAGATGACACTCTCTTCCTTTCAAGGCGAATTGACGTCATCGGATCGAACGGGATCAGTTTTTTTTCCTCATATCAGCATCGGTGTTTAATCTGTGACTAACAAGGTACATTCGATTCTGTGATGTGCCTTAGGATCGGTGATACATGTAATTTTCCTGGGCTCGTCTTCCGCACTTATTTTAGGAGTTCGATTTAGTGTCGAATCCGGTTTTTGGCAATCCAATATTCCCGACATTGGTATCAGAGCCAAGTTCATGTTTTCCCGACCCCTTTCATGTTTATGAATGATTTGTTTATTGAATTTTCGTGAAAAATCGGCCGACACCGATAAGGGGCCTGAAAATCCGAACACCCGATTATGTTCGCCTCGCTTTTTGGTTTTCTGTAAGTCAATTTTTTTTCTAAAAGCGTAGGATCGAAGCCCTCGTTGAGATGAGAAAAACGAGTGGCGGATCGCCACCGGGGACCGCCGGATGCGCTTCCACGTGCGGCCGGAATGAACAGGTGCGTGTGGCACGTGCCAGTCGGCTCATCCGACCGGGCCGAGCGGTTCATCTAGCCCGACCGGTCCGTCTAGTCCGACCCGAGCGCCCATTGACCTCAACCCAGTTGATCGTTGATCGTTGACTTTGACTGTTGACTGTTGACTTTAACCGTTGACCCAAAAAA
The DNA here is from genome assembly GCA_014182885.2 of Eucalyptus caleyi. Taxonomy (NCBI): domain Eukaryota; kingdom Viridiplantae; phylum Streptophyta; class Magnoliopsida; order Myrtales; family Myrtaceae; genus Eucalyptus; species Eucalyptus caleyi. The sequence continues at coordinate 33,116,637 of CM024475.2, forward strand.
AAAAAGGAAAAAAAGAATGTGTTTGTTTTTCCAATTAAGTCTATATGGATTATATATAATCCCTTATTTGTTTTGCATTTGTTGTAGGAACAATGCCTCCCCTTAAGTTGTGCACACCTATTCGCGCAATTACCGATGAACAAAAGAAAAGCCTTTCTAAGTTGATAGCTGAGCTGACTGATCATCGATGGGAGAGTAGCGACTTAATTGATCACGTTCTTGAAGTCAACAGGAAAATACAAAATGTCATATGGAATGGTCGTCCCATGCCATAGTCTGAGATGGTGCGATTTTTCATGAACACTCTTCCACAAGAATGGCAAGGAGTGTTAAATCACGTATGGGAAGTCAACAAAGCTACTTCGTATAGAAAAATTGTGATGGATTTTATAGATGATTATTACTGGATTATTACAAGGGAAAAGATCAAGAAATTGAACAAAAGAGGATCTTTCCCAGTTCGTATATTGACTTGGTGTTAGATGTTTTGGCTAGTCTTTATTTAGTGTACTTTGTGGATATCTTATGTAATGTTATCTACCTAGTTATTGATGTTGTGGCAACTGATATGTTAGTTGTATTATGTGAAAGCATTATTATTATATCATTGTTTGATATAAAGTATTATTTGCTTTCTATTATTGTTGATTGATGTGGGTAATTCATAGAATTTATTTTGCATAAGATAATTATATTGATGATAGTTTTAAGTTAGGATTTTTGGAGGATGATTGGAAACATAGTGACATTTTGATTCTAAAACCTTACTTGAAATTGTTCATTAATATGATGGGTCTATGCAAAATGGATGCATAAATGATAAGCATTAATAATTCGTGCAAATATGTCTAATATGTTCAGATCAATGGCTTCAGCCATAAAAAGCATAGTTGCTGAGCTGAACAAAGGTGAGAAGCTCAATGGCGATAACTATGAAATATGCCACATGAAAATCCAATATGTACTAGAAGAGCAAGAGGCACTAGAAGCTCTTAACCTGACCATGGTAGAACCTGAAGAAGGAAACACTGCACACCACAAGAGAGATAATGAAACATTTGTTGCATGGAAAAGAAAGAACTCTCTTGCTCGCATTACGTTGCTGAGTAGCATGGAAAATGACGTCATGCGAGAGTTTAGGCGTTTTGAGAATGCCAAGGAAATGTGGGAAGCATTGGCAGCAAGATTTGGTCATACTTCGGTGACCAGACTAAGGCAGCTCACTATTAGATTTGACTCTTATAAGAAGCCTCATGGTTAGACCATGAAGCAACATCTTAGAAATATGTCAAACATGATTAATGATCTGAAACATGCTGGCCATGTCCTGACTGATAAGCAGCAAGTGCAAGCAGTGATTCGTTCCTTGCCTCAGAGTTTGGAGCATATGAAGGTACACCTGACCCATAATAAGAATATCAAAACCTTTGAGGATGCAGTGCGTCATCTTGAGCTGGAAGAGGACCGCCTCTTGGCAGCTAAGCCGAAAGCTGAAATCTATCATGCTGGTTCTAGCTCACATGGAGCTTCGAGCTCCAAGCGTAAACGTCCTAACTGGTTCGATAAAGGGAAAGGCAAGGAAGTAGGTCCTTCAGGGAAGAAACCTAAGCTTAACAACATGAAAGAGGAAAGCGTCCTTGAATGAAGAAGCTTACAAAGGCAAAGTGTTACAATTGTGACAAGAATGGTCACTATACTCGCGACCATTGTGAGCCAAATAAAGTATACACTCCTTGTACTTTTTAGAACTTTGCTTATTTGTCGAGTTCTGTATTCTTAACTGAGTCTAATCCTTCGTGGACTGTGGATTCAGGAGCGACAGACCATGTAGCGAAGGATAGAGAATCCTTCGTGGAATTCCAATGAGTACCAACTGGAACTAAGTGGATCTATGTGGGAAATAACTCCAGAGCTGAAGTAAAAAGAATTGGCACATGCCAACTGAACATGCGTGGTGGACGCACTTTGTTCCTACATGATGTATTGTATGCTCCGGAGATTCGTCGGAATTTAGTGTCTGTTTTAATGTTGGCCAAGCTAGGTTTTAATATGAACTTCCATAATAGAGGTGTGAATTTGTTTTTGGATACAAATTTCTATGGTTGTGGTTATTTTCTGGATAATTTCATTGTATTAGATATTGACTATGTTAATGTAAATGTTTGTTATTCCCTTCCCACGTCTCCTAATTCATATGATAATAATGTGAATGTGTGGCATGCTAGACTTAGTCATATTGGCCAACAACGTATGAATAGACTAGCCAAAGAGGGCTTGTTGGGCAACATTGAAAAAGTCGATTTACCCATATGTGAACATTACCTAATAGGGAAAACGACAAGAAAACCATTTGCAAAAGGTCAAAGAGCTTAATTTCCTCTGCATTTAATCCATTCTGACGTCTGTAGTCCAATGAATATGAGAGGAAGGCATGGAGCTGTTTATTTCATCACTTTTATAGATGATTATACTCGATTCAAATATGTCTATTTGATTTCTCATAAATCTAAAGCATTAAGTTGTTTCAAAAGGTTTATGAACTTAGTAGAAAATCAATTAGACAATAAAATAAAAGCATTGAGATCGATCGAAGTCGAGAATATTTATCTCGATGAGTTCAGAAAATTATGTGATAAAAAAGGAATAGAAAGACAGTTGTCTATTCCATATACTCCTCAACAAAATGGTGTTGCGGAGAGAAGAGATAGAACCCTACTGGAAATGGTTAGATCCATGATGGTGCATGCTAACTTACCTATTACTTTTTGGAGTGATGCGTTGTTAACTCCTGCATATATACTTAACCGGGTGCCTTCCAAATCAGTTACTTCCACTCCATATGAGTTATGAACAGGTAGAAAACCGGACTTAAGTTTTCTTAAGTCATGGGGTTGTGCTGCCTATACTCATGAGCCCTCTCACAAGTTTGGGAAATTGGGTCCTAGAGGAAAGAAGAGTATTTTTATAAGATACTCCGAACACTCGAAAGGGTATGTGTTCATAGGTGAGTAGGAAAGTAGGAGTATAACTGAATTTGAATCACGGCATGTCACATTCTTAGAGAATGAATTTCCTAAGAAGGGCGAAATAGGTGAAGATTACTTCCTATTTGAAACCTTGGATCAAGATAATGATATTAGTGTAGTTCGTCCTAGTGGGAGCAATATGAAAAGTGATGAATTGAATTCAACTCATTCTCAATTACAACCACATGATGAGATGGCATCATCATTATCTAATCCTAGTGGGAGCATAATGGGGAATGATGTACAAAGTGTACAATGTACTATACGGCGAACAAGTCGCAAAAGTATTCCCCGTCGACGTTTTGACATTGAAGGGGAAACTTGTATGATTACTCCGCAAGATGAGGATGAGCCAAGAAATATTAATGAGGCTCTAAATTGCCCTAGTAAGGAAAAATGGATTCATGCAATGGAAGAGGAGATTGAGTCAATGAAGTCAAACCAAGTTTGAGAACTAGTTGATCTTCCAAAAGGACGCAAATCTATTGGGAACAAGTGGGTTCTCAAAATAAAGCGAAAAGCTGATGGCTCGATAGAAAGGCATAAGGCTCGCCTTGTGGCAAAGGGGTATAACCAACAGGAATGAATTGATTATGAATAAACATTTTCTCCTGTAGTGAGATTTACCTCGATTCGTATTATTCTGGCAATAGTAGCTAGTATGGATCTTGAGTTACATCAAATTGATGTAAAGACTGCTTTCCTCAATGGAGAATTAAAGGAAGAAATATATATGGAACAACCAGCTAGTTTCATTAAAGAAGGCCAAGAAGGAAACGTATGTCGACTTTTGAAATCGATATACGGCCTTAAGCAGTCATCGAGATAATAGTATATACGTTTTCATAATACCATAATGGCATATGATTTTACAATGATAGATGAGGATCATTGTGTATATATCAAAAGATCCAAAGATCAATTTGTGATCATATCATTATATGTTAATGATATACTAATTGCCGGAAGCAATATGGAGTTTGTAAATGCTGTGAAGAGTTAGTTATCTTCCAACTTTGAGATAAAAGATATGGGTGAGGTTGCATATACTCTTGGAGTTAAGATTTCAAGAGATCGTTCGAAGATGTCGTTATCTCTTTCGCAAGAAACATATATAAATAAGATTCTTGAACGATTTCGTATGCAAGATTGTAAACCCATAGACACTCCTATTGCAAAAGGTGAAGGATTGAGCCATAGACTGTGTCCAAGGACTCCACAAGAGAAGGAACAAATGAAACATGTTCCTTATGCTAGTGCTGTTGGGAGCTTGATATACGCTATGATGTGTACAAGACCTGACATATGTTTTGCAGTTGGAATGCCGAGTAGATATCAATTCAATCCAGGTCCAGCACATTGGAAGGCTATTAAAAGAATAATGAGATATCTAAAGAGAACTGCTGATTACAAGCTGAATTACCAAGGAAAGGATCTGCGACTTGAAGGTTATTCAGATGCTAATTGGGGAAAAGATTTAGATAAAAGGAAATCTACCTCTGGATTTGCTTTCTTACTGAACAATGGTGCCATATCATGGAGCAGTAAGAAGCAAACGTGTATAGCCTTGTCCACGATGGAAGCTAAGTTCGTGGCATTATCAACAGCGGTACAAGAAGGGGTTTGGCTTAAGAGATTTTTGGATTATTTAGGTGTTATTGAGAAAGCTGCAAATTCATTATTGGTTAACTGTGATAGCCAAGCAGCTATAGCGTACACCAAAGATCCAAAATATCATGGCAAGACCAAACATATAGATATCAAGTATAACTTTGTCAAAGATATGGTTGCACAAAAAGGATGTAAACTTATAGTACATAACTACGCATAAAATGGTAGCAAATCCTATGACAAAGCCAATATCTAGAGATGTGTTTTGTGGTCATGTAAAATCTCTAAGATTGCGTAGAGTCTGATGTATTGGATATTGTAATTTCCCTGAGTTGTTCACATTTATGAACTTGTGTTTTTCATTATTAATGCTTACGAATCTTTGTTTGACCTTTATGCATCTTGATGCTCAATGCATTACATTAAGTTGAGAAAGTATGTCGGATAGATAAAAGATTAGCCCACTCACACGGGTAATCGCCTCTATTTATTGTGTGATAAATAGAGATGATACTGTTTTTAAGCTTATTATCTAGGTAATAATCGAGAACTCAAGCTTAAAATACATGAGTCGCCTTAACTGAGTGTTAAGATGAGGACATAATACTTACTATGTCCGAAAGTAAAATAACCCACATATTTTACTTTATCTGTCTATGATGTCAGATGTGAGTTCTGATGAATTTTATGAATGAGTAGATATGTGAACTCAAGTTAGACATTAGGTATGTCTGAACTATCATTTGTACGGTATTGAAGGTGTAGACATACGCTCAATGGGAAAGGAGTTAATACCGTAATACGTATTTCATACTACGTATTCATGAGACGACAAATAAGAGTGGCAAAAGTTTGATCTCAACTTTTATGCTGTGTGAGACTCTTGAGGAAAAGAGTTCCTCAATTTTAGTGCCCTTATGACTTTTACTTATTCTCAAGATTTCTATTTAGTGTTTGCTATCTTAGGATGTTGCCAATGGTCATGAGTTGATTCGATCTAATGGGACATTTCTAGAAAAGCGAGCTGAATTGAAATTGAGAGTTTAAAGGAAATAGGAAGACCGAATTTGGAGAATCACATTATAGTTTTGTATTCACTGGTCGACCAATTATGACTTTCTTTGGGATAATCATAATTATGAATACAATATATATAAATATATATAAATATATATATATATATATATATATATATATATATATATATCATTGTTTAAAAGAGATCAAGAGATATAAATGTGATCAATCGATCTAGGGTACTACATACTAAATCTACTCAGAGTGTGATGCCCATTATGAGCTGCTATATATTCCTAATAGATGTATGGCAATGAGCTCTCAAAGTATGCTGGTCGCACGGATTATTCACCAGTATGAATGTTGAAGAGAGGTAAAGAGGATCCTGTTCGGCCCACCATATGTGAGTGTGAGATGATGGTTTTATTAATTATTGTGATGGGCCTAAGTTGGCCCGTCCACCCATGTTGGGCCTAAAAGCCTGGCCCACAAGATTAGGGCCCATGGATGGAGAGATACGTTGAGGAGTTGTAACTTTTGGAGGACGTCTTTTGCTGAAGGGACATGTCCTTTGGAGAGAATGTATTTAAGGGGGAAAAGAAAGGGAGGAACGCACCTTTTGGCATATACGTACGTTCCTCCTCCCTCTTTCCCTCCAAAAGAAAAACAATAACAAAAAGAGACGACACTCTTTTCCCTTCAAGGTGAATTGACGTCATTGGATCGAATGGGATCAGTTTTTATTCTTCATATCATCGTCGGTGTTTAATCTGTAGCTAACAAGGTACATTCGATTCTGTGATGTGCCTTAGGATCGGTGATACATGTGATTTTCCCGGGCTCGTCTTCCGCACTTGTTTTAGGGTTTCGATTTAGTGTCGAATCCGGTTTTTGGGAATCCAATATTCCCGACATATAACCCACGCAAGAGTAACTGCCAATTGGACATCTGCACGTCATCCAACACTATGAGGAATTTATTTAACTCGACCAACTTCCGGCGCAGCTTTGTCGCTATCTCCTCTATACTGGTGTCCTTCATGTGCCCTGATAGATTCTCGACTTGCTTCAGTATCTCCAACAGGAACTCCCGCCTCTCCATGCTAGGCGAGACGTGGACCCAAGCGCGCCACTTATAGCCCATGTACTTCGCGTGGTTGTAGGCCCATCTCGCGAGGAACGTCTTGCCAGTTCCTTCCTCGCCCCCAATCGAAATCTCTGTGTACGTTTCTACCTTGAGCCACTCAATTACTTTCTTCTTCTCATCCTCGCGACATGGGAAGTTTGTGGGCGCCTGCCCATCCCAGTAAATAGTCAGCCTCGCGAATTTTTGGCCTTGTCATGGAGCACTAGCATGGGAGGAGGAACTAGCAGGTTTCTTTTTGCTCTTGCCCTCGCCCTCCCCCTTCAAGAACTGATCATTACCCAACTCTTCCATGTTACTCACCAGAATGGACAGGTCCCTCCGAAGCTTGTACTTGGAGACGAGCGCGGCGAGCGGCCATGCGGCCATGTGGAGGGCCTTGTGCCTCTCACGGGCCTCTCTAAGGTGGAACTTGTCGATGAATTCCTCAGCGTAGTACATGGCTCGGAGGAGCCGCCCCGACCACTCTGTGGCTTTGGACGGTCTATATTGAGTGAAAAACTCTTGGATCCTTGCTAGCTTCACCTTGGCATCCTTCACGCGGGTTTGCATCGATAAGCACTCCACACACACCGGGTGAGAGAGCAAGGTACCTAGTTTCTGCGACACAATCTGGATGGTGACTTCGTCGAACATCGTGCCGCTTCTAGTGTCGGAAGCAGCCATGGCTGGCTAATCAATATGTTTTCTTCTAGGAAGGTCGCGTGGATTTGTGTGTGTCTGTTGGCTTGTTTGCTTGCATTGAATAAATTTTTGAGGACGTATTATTCTCTCTCTCTATATATATTCTTCATTTTTCTATGCTTTTCTTGGTGTGGCCTCTCTTGTCTACTACCACAAGCTTTGTCTGATATTCTTTGCTGGTGTGATGTTTAACCGTGAGATGGGAGACAAAGTATCTCTCACGATGATTTTGATAAAGATAAAACTAATCAAGTAAAGTTCTTCGCTTTTAATATAGCAATCTTACATATTGATCTTAGTATTCCTTACTTTGCTCTTATACATGAAGATAATCAATTCAATTGTAACTATCGGAGTAGGAGTTGCAAAGATAAGTAAAAATGGCCTATCAAAAACTTTAATTTTTGTGATCAAATTCCACCCATTTTAAAAATTTAACACTGTACCAACACGAGGGATGTGAGATCAAATGAGAACATTCGTTGGCCGACGTTACCTAATATAGAATACTAAAATGAATTCAAAGAAAATGATTACTTTTCCTCTGGATTTTGGCAATAGGGACTTGTCTTTTAAATTGCTGGACATGTTAGATGTTTACAAATTTGAGAATTCAATTGTATTTCAAATATCAATTATATCTTCAATACTTTTAAAAGGAAGAAGTGAAGCCTGTGTTTGTACACACATTATCAACTTGTCCATATAAGAACCCTTGCTCGAAGAGAATTTATCTTATTATATCAAAATCCACATCACATATGGTGCTCATATAAAATACTCGCATATCATGTCGTTATCACATATTAAATACTACGTGATAGGAATTTACCATGTAAGGGGCGTAGGAATTGTGCTCTTGTTTATGATTGCGTTTTATATTTTGTCCATTTTTTCTGCGCTCTTCTTCAAACCGATGTTTTGTTATTGGCAGGATAGATAAATCAACCAGCCAATCCAGTTTTGCTAACGTTCACACTCGAAGATAAGAGAGTTAGAGAGGGGAGACTAGATTTGGATTTGAAGACAATACGAGTTCGCACAGTTTATATATTTAGTGATGCGATGAATTGTTATGCAGTAGTGATCTTAACCCGCTTATTATAATCTTAATTTGTAACCTACCCATCATTCAGTATATCCACTTACTAAGATTATTACAAAGTTGCAAAAATTTCACACTTTAAAGTAGTTAAAAGTTAAAACAGTGGAAAAAGAGATTCATGAGAACCAGCCTGTATTTTTCCCTCAAGCTAACCATGTTCCTCAGTTATTCTTTGCTTGGAGATGTCCGATGGGCTTTTGCTTGGAGATGTCTGATGGGTTGAAGATGCTTGTACTTTTCCATGATCTAGTTTTCACTGTATCCTTTCGACGGCTCGTTGGAATATGGATGGCGTTCCTCAAAATACTCGCACTTAAGCCGAATATCATAATAAGAGTACTCGGTAAAGAAGATATAGTCTTTTGACCAAAAAAAAAAAAGAAGATATAGTCTTTTGTTCGATATTTTCGGGACAATCCACCTAAACATCACTATAGATTTCAGATGGCTATCTAGTTATCAAAATATAATGAAATCAATTAATATTGATGATAATACATAGTTTAGGGGCGTTAAATGAGTAGGTTGTGTCAGTTCAAAATTGATCCGACCCAAACTAATCAATTTAACCAACTTTGACTAATTCATACAATAAAAATTTAGTGACCATACCTGACTCAATCTGTATCCAACTCATACTTGACCCGATCCATTTATAACTCAACCTATGAATATATACATAATTAACCAACTTAAAGCTCTTTGCGTGTATTTGTTATATCGCTATTTCGATTATAAGGATGCGTTTGTTTCGCAAAAAAGTTAATGATAAAGGAAAATCCTTTCCTAGAAAGCATTTTCCATTAATACGGTTTGTTTTCCTTTGTTTGGTGATATAATCAAAAATGTTTTCCGCTATTTGGACTTCATTACAAAATGATTTCGCATTTTATTTCAGCCAAAAAAATAGAATTTTTAAAATTTTTTACAATTTTTATTTTAAAAACTTCAATTTTTTATTTATTTTTATTTTCTGTTTTTTCTTTCTTTTTATTTCCTTTTTTTTTCTTTTTCTTTTTCTCTTTTCCTTCCTCTTCTCCTTCACTCCTCTGCTTCCTCATGCCATCCCTTCTGCTTCCTCTGGCAGTTCATCCTCGGCTAGTTTAGGAGGGGCGACCTTAAGCCTTCATCGGAGGCCACGAGCTCGCCAATTTGGCGAGGCTTGAGGCTCACTTCCAAAGGCTACAAGCTCGCCCAATCTGATGAAGTTCAAGGCTCACTACTCGAGCCTCGCTGTGAGCTCACTACTTGAGGTCGCAAGCTCCCCCAAACTGGCAAGGCTCTAGGCTTGCCGGCCTCTTGCCGAGATGCTCAAGCCTCACCAGCTCACCGCCAATGACTACAAACTCACTTGATCTAGCGAGGCTCAAGGCTCAAGGCTTAAGGCTTGTTGCCAGAGGCCACAAACTTGCTCGATTTGGTGAGGCTTGAGGCTCACCAGCCTCGGGCAAGCTCAAGCCTCATTGCCGGAGGCCGTGAGCTCGCCTGATCTAGCAAGGCCAGAGCTCATCGGCCATCCCCATAGCGACAATTGGTGGAGAGGAAGAAAAGGAAAAGGAATAAAAGAAAAAGGAGAAAACAAGAAAATAAAAATAAAAATTCGAATTTTTTAAACATATAATTTTACAAGAATAATTGTTTGTAAACCAAGCACCAAATCTTAGTTTTGATAAACTCATAAAAAAAAATTTGATTCTTTGAAATTATTTTCTTAAATTTAAGCTTTGCTAGGAAAAATTTCTATTGACTAGGAAATCATTTTCCGTTGACTCATTTTTGAACCAACCAAACACCGAAAAATGAGGAAAATGTTTTCCCTGAAAATGTATTCCACAAAACAAATACACCCTAAGATGACAAAAATTGGCTTTCGATATTGTAAAGATTTTTCAAATTTTATAGTACTTAGTAGTAAATTTAAAAAAAGTTTCAGCAACAAATAATATGGAGCACTCGAAACTTTAATTAAATGAAATGTAAGATATTGAATAAGATGATTTATGATAACCAGGAATTGCAATGACAAGAACTAAAATTAGAATATTAGATAAAAATAACAATATGAAATGTAACCAAGAAAAGATATACCCCAGTTACTAACGATACTTCGAATATTAATAAAAATAAAAATAAATGGGGAAAAAAGAAGCTACCTTGATATTTTTAATAAAGGTGAAGTCGGGCTCATCTTGCGAACCCACTAAAACTTCTTTGAATTTAGAAGAGTTTGAGAATTCTCTGGTAGAGATTGAAGGGGGACTCACAAAGGTGGGTTATGTTTGGATAAACTATGAACCTATTTAATATTTATATTTTTTTGGATTTTTCCATTTTAAACTCATTTATGATCTATTTACTAAAGATAACTACCCATATAATGACTCGGCCCATCAAATATAGATTAAGAAATGAGTATATGACCCATTATGATAAGTCTAACATAGCTTATATAAAACTAGATAACAAAGAGCAAGACGATGCTCTAATATCATTTTATCGACCGATTAATCTTCGAGGGACTTTCTCATCATCTTAGGTAAATAGCTATAATCCCAATTCAACATACTATGCCACACAAGACAGCAAGCCCTACTACAATATACAATTTGCAAATCTATAGAAAATCCGTCATATCATTGTTTAATTTTTTTCTCTCTAATGACAAAATCCTTTTATGAATGTGTAACTTCAACAGGAGGATATTTGAAAGTTTGTCAGTTAGTTTTGCAAGAGTCCCCATACTTTCCCAATGCAGCATTAACCAATACAAGTTCTTCTGGATCTTATAATAGATCGATATCCTCTTCGATCTTCAACTTCATCAAGGAGACATGCTTGCACCGACACAAACACACTTCTTCAATGAAAAGGACAATCATCCAAGTTTGAAAGCCCATACAAAGGGACCACACCAAAAACGACCAGATCGAGATCTCATTGGATTGTATCAAGCATCGTGAAATCTATCAATAGATTAAATGACAGAACCGAACTTCCAGTTACTGCCTTCCCTTTAGAAATTTTCCCTTGTTTTCCTATAGATTCGCAAACACAAAAGGGTTAGTCCATTCTCTTTCTTGTGCACAACATATTGCAGTCTCCAGAATTTAACCAGATCTAAAGAAAGTAAACACACAGGGTTCAACCCATCTGAAGCTCATCCAAACTTGAGCAGGTAGCAACTTCAAATGAGCCAAACCAAGGAAAATGAACAAATCTAAATGTACTAATTGAAAGCGAATGAATGGGGTAAGTTACAACAGATCCAAGAGGCATTTGAGCTCATTGGTCTACCTAACAAGATAGACAACTAACTGGTAAAGAACCTACTGCCAACCCAAGAACATCTCAAACCCTTTAAATTTTAAAAAAATAAAAACTTCACTTGCTTCGAGCTAATCTTTAAATAAATAACCAAAAAGAGTATAGAAAAATAATTAGAAAAACGGAGCCACCAGAGATAAGAAGTACCAAATTCTCAAGGCTGTTGCTGAGCATCCATGTACCCAGCATCAACAAGAACCTCCTCTCTCTTGGCCAATTCAATGCCCTCATCGACCATCATCTTCACCAACTTCTCAAACCCAACCTTAGGCTTCCAACCCAGCACCTTCTTGGCCTTACTCGCATCTCCCTTCAAGTTGTCGCCCTCCGCCGGTCTGAAGTACCTCTTATCGATCACCACATGGTCCCTCCAATTCAACCCAACATACCCAAAAGCTACTTCCAAGAACTCCTCCACCGTGTGTGACTCCTCCGTCGCCACCACGTAGTCATCCGGCTTTTCTTGCTGCAACATCATCCACATAGCCTCCACGTAGTCCCCGGCGAACCCCCAGTCCCGGGAGGCCTGCAGATTTCCCAGTAACAGCTTGCTCTGCAGCCCGATCCTGATCCGCCCCACGGCCCGAGTGATCTTCCAGTTCTCACCCCGCCGCGGGGAGTTGTGGTTGAACAGGATCCCGTTGCACGCGAACAGCCCGTAGGCCTTGCGGTGGTTCACGGTGTACCAGTCTGCGGCGCACTTGGACGCGGCGTAGGGGGACCGCGGGTGTGGTCTCCAACTACGGCGGTAGGGTCGATCCGAACATCTCCGAGGACCCGGCCTGGTAGTAACGGATGTGGCTGCGGCCGGTGGCAGAGACCTCAGAGCGCACGGCCCCGAGGAGGTGGAGGGCGCTGGTGGCAACGAAGTCGGCGGTGTAATCACGGATCTCAAAAACCGCCACGTGGAACTGGGCGGCGAGATTGTAGACCTAGTCGGGGGAGATCGTGTCAATCCAGTGGCGGAGAGAGGAGGGTCGATGAGATCGGCGAGTGGAGCTTCATCCGGGCCTTGTGGTCCTGCGGGCGCTGTGGGGGTCGATGTAGATGAGATCGACGTTGACGCCCACACCCAACGCCGTTGACCGAAGTTGACGCCAAAGGGGCACCTCCTCGAAGCCAAAAAGGAAGAACCGCGGCCGTTTTCCCGAACCCGAGCGTAACTCCGCACCTGAGCTCTCACGTGGGATTGGCGGTGTGGCATTGAAGGAGCAGTGGACAACCCTTTGTTTTTCGAATATTTTTTATTTAGGGATTATGAGAGAAGTAGGATCCAAATAAGTCCTTAAATTGTTCTATCTAGGTCTTTGGGATCATCTAGATGTAAAACGCTTAACCATTGTGTTCTCCTCTCGTCACGGAAGATAATGATATAGTAGGAATCAGGAGTTATAAGATGTGTGGGCATCAACACATTAAAATAATGAATGTAACTTAGTTGCCTGCTCCATTTGAAGATAAGTGTCGAATAAACATTTATAGATGATGAGAAAACATGCACACACATGCGTACACAAAAAATTAATATTTAAAATTAAGCAAAAATATTTATTATCTACTATTTAATTATTAAATACAAAATAAAATTATTTTATTTATTTATTATTATTTTTTTGTGACCTAAGAACCCCGTGACATAGCCTAAGTAATGGCGAGCAAACTTGGGGGGACACGTAAGTGGGAGGACCCACCACCCCCAGCGTCCCACTTAAGACCTCAAGCAACCGTGAGGGGATTCGAACTCCTCCCCTTTGTGAAGGGGAGAGAGCCCAAACCATCACAGCCACCAAGGCGGTGGACGAAATAAAATTATTGATAACAAATACATATGCAAAATTGGACATGCTTATTAGTACATGAAAAGATATACTTATTTTAGGATCTTTTGAATTCTTTTAGAAAGAAAGTAGCGTGGGTTGGAAATGGTCAGAATTTTCAATATTACAACATGTGAGAGATTATGAGAAATTACTATTTTGCACATCTTCTCATAAATTCAATATTTGTAAAATAAGCAATTAAGGTTATCTTAGAAAGGGTAGAAAGAGAGACTAAGAACGCGTTTGGTAAATTTGTTCTTGGAATAAATAAATAAAAAAACAGAAACACATTTAGTAAATTTGTATAATTTTTTTTTGTTTCTTTTAATTTTTTATATTTTTATTTTGTTTTTCCTTTTTTCTTTTTTTCTTCCTTTTGGCTGGTTGCCGACCTCGACCATATGGCAATCGGCCGACGAGGGCCGATGGCCTCACCTGGCCACGGCGAGGCTCGCCGGCCCCTAGCGAGGCCGAGCTTGCCCAGCCACCGGTGAGGCTGAGCCTTGCCAAGCCACTGCCAAGAAATGCCGACCTGCGGGTGGCCGGGCGAGCTCGAGCTCGCCCAGCCAAGGCGAGGTTGAGCCTCGCCAAGGGCCAACGATACTCGGCCTCGCCGGGGGCTGACGACGCTCTGGCAAGATCGCCAGCCATAGCCGAGGCTGGCGACCAACCAAAGAAAAAAGAAGAAGAAAAGAAAGAGAAGAAAAAAAATAAGAGAGAGAAAAGTTGTTTCTTGCAAGTGTTCCAAGAACAAGTTTTTCTTGTTTATTGTTTTTGTTCCAAATTTGTTCTCGGGAACAAAAAATAGATTTGGAATAAAAACACAAACAAACGTGTTTCTGTTCTTTTTTTTTCTCTGAACAAAAAAAAGAAATTGTGTTCATAACCAAAAAAAATGAACACAAACAAACATGGCCTATAATCTCCTAAACATAGGAGCTTTTTATTTTTATATAATAGTATAGACAATAAGACATAAGTTATCATTGCTAAGTATCATTGTCGCGATTGAGGCACGTGATTAAGAATAATAATTATAGCGTGGGATCTTCAGGAATTTTTTTGTTAATTATAATTAGTTAAAAAAAAAATTGCATAGCACGAGAAAATATCAGCACCAAGGTTTTACGGCCCCCCGTTCCAGCGAGGCACTGAAGTTTCAAATCATTATGCTGGGCCCACAACCTGTGGGTTTATACTCCAACCCACCTTCACGTGACTCGGCACCTAACCTAAGGCTCGGTCTACGTCTAGTCAAGGCTCCGTATATGCTACATAGTAAGAGTTAAGTTAGGGTTGATAGAATCAAAAGATTTGTGACTAATCCCTCCCCCTCTTTTTTTTTTTTAGACAAAATTTAGTATTGAATTCACCCGATGCGATAGTATCTCTCCATTTGGATGTGAAAAGAGATACAAATAAAATAGTCGAATTTCCGTAGTAAGAGTTAAGTTAGGGTTGATCGACTGAGTATTCCATCTTTCTTAGAGTCCTTTCTAGATTTGCGCCCGCCTTTATACAGTTAGATACAAAATTATCTATTTTTGAAACAGGAATTAAAGTAGTAGATCTTTTAGCCCCTTATCGGCGTGGAGGAAAAATAGGACTATTTGGGGGGGCTGGAGTGGGTAAAACAGTACTCATTATGGAATTGATCAACAACATTGCTAGAGATCCAAGCAATCTTTTGCCTTTGATCATTAAGAAAAACAAAAGAAAAAGAATTATACCATTTAATCCCTTTATCTATCATCAGCCAAAAAATCTATAAGTTTTTGAATGTCATCAATTTTCGATCTAGTAAACTTGTAAATGGATCATATATTTAGACACTTCTAGCCGGAATTTTATTAAAAATGGGAGCATATGCAAACGGCCGGGATCATTTAATACGACGGTATGTTTCGGCTTTGAAAATAGGATTTCCCCGCTTAATGAATAACTATTTTTCATCATCCGGCTCGAGCAAGAATCAAATAAACCAAATGGATCTCCCGTTCGCTAAAAACAGATTTGATAAATACTGATAACTCTCGGATCGAGTATTTTCATAGAAGTCAAAATATGAAGAAATAGATATGCCTAGATACTTTATTCTATGGATAAAGGATCTAATTGATAGAGAAAGCACCTTTGTAAAGATCAATTAGTGAGGTTTTGGGCAAGCCGTGTGCAATGAAAAATGCAAGCACGGTTTGGGGAGGGATTTTTGTTACATACTTTAACAAAGAAATTATCTACTCCATCCGACTAGTTCCGGGAAAAAGGCATGATAGCTACTTTTTTCTGTAAAACAGGATTATTAGTCACTCGTTGGATTTATTCCAGACATTTCCCAAAATGCCTATACGAACTCAATTTATTATTTCGGGATAGGAACGTTCTTTCTTCAGCATAGCATAGCTTAATAAAAAAATTTCAGAACGTTCATTCAAGCCAAAGTATACGTATATGGAACATCCATAAAATGAAAAAAAATTTGTATTGCCAAGGGAGCAACCCCATTTTTTACCTTGAATTGGTCAAAATATGCGGAATTTCTTACTTTTCGTGGATATGTCTATTTCACCGAGTTTCTCTCCGAGACAGTGCCCAGATCGTTACGCCTTTCGTGTGGGTCGGAACTTTTTATTAACATAATGACATCGAGCCCTTATTGCAGCCCGTGCTACTGAATCAGCTGGAAAAATTCAGCGAGTTATATCAGCAAAACGAAATAAGAGATTTCGAGTTTTTTCTTGATCAGGCTGTCAAATGGAATTCATAGGTATAGGAAGAAGCCCTGTCAAATAGAGATTACTTGAATTCTCGATGTAGATGCTACATAGTTGGTTCTCATCCTTCAAAGACTACGAGTGTAATAGGAGCATCCGTCGACAAAAGGATCGCCCTAAGATGATCATCTCATGGCTATTGAGAACAAATCATCTTTGTAAACATAGCCAATCATTAGTTCCCAACCATGGGGCGAATGGAATCCGATACATAAATCAGTTAATAAAAGAATAGAAAAAGCTTTTTTAATCCATTAGAATATTTCATTTTTAATGAAATAAAAAAAGAAATTCATAATGGAAAATATTTCCACTGAAAAATTTAAATAGCACATAATGATATTTTCCACGGATGTACCAAACATATTGAAAAAGACTCCCATTTCATGCTCTCAACTGCTTCATGGCATTATTCGTCTTGTCTCCACTTCATCAATTAATTAAATTACTGATGAGTAAATTAAGGCACATCTACATGGACATTTTAAGATATTTTTTTTATTTAAGATATTTTTTTCTCTAAACTCTAGTTGAGTTTGAGGGGATGTTAGAAATAAATATTACCCGATTCTATGTATTTCTTATATTATAATCTCATTATCCTAATTGATTGTAAATTTTATTGTAATATTATGCTATTATAGATAATCATATTGTAAAACCTATTTCTTGTATAATTCATCAATGGAAACAAAAATTTCATAACTTTATTTTCCTTTTATTCTTATCGTGGCATGAGAGTCATTATATATGACGTCCCGAATTTCCAATTAACCATATTAGTGAGCCACGTAGAATTTTTATTTCTATTTTTTACAATCAAATTTAGCGGGCAAAATTAGGGACGAAGGCATTTAACCTATGCCTTGTACGGGTTTTATGTGTGCCTAGGGTTGTACTTTAGAACACAATTAGACTTTTAATGTGCATTTATATATATGGCCGGCCACCTATCTTTGTATTTTGCTTGAAATTAAATTGTATTATAGCCCTAATTATGGTTTGCCACCTCTATTAGCCAATGGAAATGCATGCAAACTGAATTGAAATTACAAAATAGGCTAAATTAGCCTAATGATGAGATTGCCACCCCTTTCACCCAATTGCATTTCCTTGCAAGAAGAGTGAAGGAGAAGGAAGATTGCTCTTCCTCCCCCTTCTTCGGTCGACCCTTCTCTCTCTCCCTCTTTCATTTCGCTCACTCTCTCTCTCTCCTCTTTTCCTCTCTCTTGCGTGAGCTCTCTCACTCTCCCTCACCACCTAAACCGAACACCTCTCTCTCGTGTGGTTCAAGTTTTGCAATTATTCTAGAACTTTAGCTTGGATTTCTAGAATTGGAATTGCTTGACCTTCTCCATTTATTAATTTTGTGGAACTTGTCATGGTTCGAATTTGATGAGACATTCCTCATGAAAGTTGTGCAAAACATCTTTATTTACAACATATTTTAATTTCAGATTTTTTTAGATGAAATGGTTGGTACAAAAGTCTTGTTACTACCCTTTTGTCTTCTTGAATTTTTATAGAATTTTCCCCTTTGATTTTGGACATGTTTGCTTCACAAAAATTATAAAGAACACCTTGTTTATAAAATATCCAAATTTCAAAAAAAAAAAAAAAAAAAAATGGGACGTTTTGGATTGCAAGATGAGTATTTCTTGAAGATTAGTTGTTCGGTTCCAATGAACCAAATTTTTATTTCTTTTGTGCGAATTACTGCTCTTTATACAAAATGTTTTGGACTGAGTACCCTTCATGAAAAATTTTATTTAAGGTATTTTCTACAACAAATTTTTATAATTTTTCAAGTTCATTTGTCATAGTAATGGCTTCAATTTCAAAAATTGCTCAAAATTATTCTGTTTTGTCCATTTTTTGGGAATTCACGAATTTCTACTCAAAGATGATTGAATCTTGGCTTGTGATCTACTGGAGATAGCAATTACACTCATTAGGCTATCTCACGGTGTATGGTTGGCTTTAATTTAATTTCCATTTGTTTGTGAAATTGAGCTAACTGTGTGAAATTCTGAATTTTCGAACTTGTTTCGATTAAATAAATTTGGCTTTTCACCGACGCGCCTATGGTCCTTTTTCTCTGAGCTGATCACTCACGAGATAACTAATCTATCATGTGAGGTCATTAAGGGATATAAACGAGACAGACTTGAGAATTCAATCAGAAATCAACTGCTCAACCGTGCTAATCGGCAAGGGTCAGTATGACACCGTTAAAATCAATTAGAGGCCGGAGATAGGTCAATTCGATAGAAGCACGTAATTAAATTGTGAGTGATTCCACCTGATTGCAAAATTCGTGTTGAGCAGCACTAAACCAATTTTTCTATCGATTTTGTACCCGGCACCCGTAATTGAAATCTTAAGATTTTTACGACAACCGAGAGTCGCCGATTAGTCGAAGATGCACGAACGTAGATCGAAATTATCGACCACGGGTCAAATGCGCTAAAATCCCTAAAAGCTACTCGGTAGGTTAGGTCACGCTAAAATCGCATTCGGTTGATTTTAACCACGAAATTGTACTCGATTTCGGGAATCGAAAGTTCGAGCGTGTCACGATTTATTTTTAGGACATCATCTCATCCTTTGAAGAATTTTTGGCGCGCCCAGAGTTTTGGCAGAAAAATCAAAATCGGCAAATTAAAATGGAGGAAATTCGGATGGGCTACTTTGGTGTGATTTTTTGACCACCAATTTGATTTGTTATGTGAAGGAAATTGTGGAAATTGGCATGGGCACCTTAGTTGGCATTTTTGGATGCCAATTTAGTTTCTTTGGTGAGGAATTGGAAAGGAAATTAAGGGAATTCGTAGGGTTGTTGCAAAGGGCTGTTTTGGCCTTCAATTTGGGTTTGTTTGTGAAGAAAATGTGAAGAATTTGGCTTGTGGATGAAGCCTTGACAGTAAGGGCAGAAGACTTTGGTGCCAAAGCACTCAAGTGGAAGATATTTCAAGTGCAAGGCCATTGGTTGCATGCTTGACTTCCTCTCCCCTTTGTTCCCCCTCTCTCTTCCCTCTTGTCCCCTCCTTTCCCCTCTTGCCCGATCACCAACCCAGCAAAACCCCCTTGCTCCTGCTTCCTTTTTCTTCCTTCTTCTTTAGTGTCTACTTCCAGTTGTCCCTGTCCATCTCGCCCGAGCTAGCCACTACACCGCTCGACCACATGCCAACCCCGTCAACCAACTCCTTCCAGCCATCTCCGCCAACCCAAGCCGTCCCTACTCGTGCCCGCCAGCTCATCCAGCTAGTCCACCACCGGTCCCAACCTGTCCAGCATTCATCCCCGACCAGCCGCTCCACCTAGCTCGCTGTCATTCAGCCCGAAATGCCTAAGCCAGCCCTCCCACAAAACCGACTTCCAGCTTGGCTATGAGGCTTGTTAGATGTTTTTCAGCCTCTTCTGGGCCCTCTTTGGAGTTGCCATAGGCCCAGGTCTTGGTCGCCGTCATGCTGTCGTCGCCATGGACCCGTTATCTCACTAAACTGATGAGTTAGCATCCTAATCTCTGATTATGGGGTTAATTACTCTTAGGAGGATTAGTTTAGGGTTAGTTGAGATTAATGAGATTTAGTTAGCTTAACTAGATTGGTTAGGAGTATTTAGTTAGGCCAATTAGGTGGTTAGATGGTTAGTTAGCTTAATTAGTTAATGTAGTTAGTTTAGTAAATTAGTTTAATTAGCTTAAGTAGATTAGCCCGGTCAGCTTTTGTTAATTTAATAAAGTGGTTTCATTTAATATTTTGCAATTTATTTAATTAAATATTATTTAGTGTAAATTATACCGGGATAACCGGTTGTCAAAATTTTATGCTCGATCGTCATGGATGCGTTGATTTGTGAAATTGATTACTAATTTGTGCAATTGAGTGCTTGGTGATGATTTTTGAATTATTATTTCAAAAATATGAAATTTTGGTATTTAATTAAAACAAATACCGGGTGTCAAGTTTTGACGCCAAAAATATTTTAGGTACTATATAAAATCGTGGAATTTTGAAAAGAGAGTATATCACGTTTTATGGTTCGATTTGATCGTGTGGCCACACACAATTATTTTACTGGTTATTTTTAATATGAAGAAAATAGGCCAAGTCCATTATTTGAAATGGAAGTATTTGAGTGCAAAGCATGATATCCTTAGCCGAGAATGGATGTACATGTAATCACTATCGGAACCCATCACCTGATAAAAGTTGGGGCGATGCCTGATTAAGTTTAGATGCCCCACATCAACGGATGCCAGTCACAATGGAGGCTGGGCCGATGCTCCTTCGGGAATGCTACCGTACCCGATGAAGCAGGACGATGCCCTGTCACGCCCTGACCCTCGAGCGCGCAGCATCCCTCAATCTCTTCGGTCATTGAATTGCGATGTCCCAGAACGCGTTGCCGACCCATTCATTTTATCTTTTGATTATACGCAAGCGGAAGCAGAACAAACATCTCCCATCGAGCAACAAACAATAGGGATAGTAAAAGGTATACATCAAAACATGAAACCAAACAACTCCTTTACAAATTCACTGTTAACCTAAGCTTCACTAACGTCAGGCCAAACTCTCGTCTCCAATGTAACCCCGAATTGAACATGACGGTTCTCCATACTATGGGCCTAAAAAATGTTAAACCACAACGGGGTGAGATATAAATATCTCAGCGAGTAAACTCCCTAAATCTCGTGTAGGAGGCTTCTTCGCCTCGGAGATGCCCTAAACATGCAACTTATCTATCGATGATAGATCAATAGCAAGGCATTTGCTTTGCATTATCTATTAATAGGAATTAGGCCACTCAACATGCGACACTCTATCTCGTGTCCAATTATAGTATAACAATCACTATGGGAGTGTACCATTCCATTAAGCCTATGGCGTTCACAATATCATAATCCAGGCATGAATAACAATAATTCCATACACCATGTAGCAACTTAAATCTCACGAGTCCTAATCAAAGGCTTACAAATCCACAACCTTATTCGTGCCTTTCTAACTCAAATATCAGCTACAGACTTCCTCATGTCTCTCAATTCATAAACATGGTCGATCAAAGCATGCATATACCACATAAGTCCCTAAAATGACATTTAACTCATGGACTCTTCTCATGTAACTCATATATATCCATGCTACACATGTGCAAACAATGGCATCATTCTTATTATATGCATTCATGCACTCATGCATTTTTCACACAATCATATCTAGATTATTACGGCCACTCAAGACTCAAGGCCAACCCAAAGGTTCGCAATCATCCGGCTTAACCAGGCATCGTCTCGCCCCATCGAGCACGGCAACGTCCCGTGTAAATGCATCAAGACGACAATCCTATAAGGAGCATCATTCCGAAATCCATCCGCGAACGGCATCCCGTTGGCTTGGGGGCATCCAAACTTAATCAGGCATCGTCTCGTGTAAACACATTAGGACGGGTTCACTACCCCGCGTAAATGCATCAGGGCCTTTTATGTGATCACACGAGCATATAACACTCCAAACTTAATTAGGCATCGTCCCGCATAATCATACGCATCAGGACGGCCATCACCTCGCATAATCATACGCATCAGGGTATTTAAGTGACAATCGAACATACAACACTCCAATTTAATTAGGCGTCGTCCCACATAATCATACACATCAGGATGGTCATCACCCCGCATAATCATACACATTAGGGTCTTTAGGTGATCACACAGGCATACCATCACACAACGCATGTCCATTGTTATCTTTCTCATTAGCCAAGTATGATGCCTCAATGGCGTGTCAGGTGGAGTGTGTCTCATGATCTATCCAAACTACATCAATAAAATATGCTGAACACGAAACGAGAGTTTGTGGTTTGACACGATATGTTGAGCACCGGCCTAAGTCCAATTCAAATCGAAAACAATACGCCTCGAAATCACACTGAGACCAAGAAAGAACCAACCTGTCGTGAGTTGATCACCGGCCAAGTACCAAACTTAGCTTGGGAACGATATGTCTCAATATTGCACCAAGGCCGAGAAGGACTGACACGTCATGACATGATCACCAATTTAGTACCAAACTTGGTTCAAGAATGATATGCCTCAATATCGCCGATCCAAGAGAAAGACTTGACCCAGCGTGCTTCCACACACATCCAAGAACCATCGTATATCCTGTCTCGGAGGATCGAAGTGTTCTCACGCATTGACCATGAACAATAAACATATATAAAACATTGTCATCAATACCAAACAACATCACATAGAATGATCACATCCAATAACATCACAAGTCACTTCCAATAACAATATCATATCGAACAACCTTAGCATATTACCTTTCAAAATAGTCTTTTATTACCTATAATTATAGAATGCTACGAATGCTTGCCCTTTTCAACTTTGGAATTGCATAAGCATATAACATCTTTAAAAACTAGCATTCAACAAGCATACACACTTAGAATTCACAACATAATGAACACTTATCATTTCCAAAATAAGGGATTGCATAAGCATCTACTATCTTTAAAATTAGGCTTTAGTAAACACATATCATATTAAAAGCCACAACATAATACTCACTTATTGAAATCAAGATAGGTTATCAACGATAACTTATAACTATAGCTTATCACTTTAAATGATAGCCAATCATGATCACTTATTGCTTCTAACGATAGCCTATCACGATAACTTATCACATCTAACGATAGCCTATCATCATAGCTTATCACATCTAACGATAGCCTATCATCATAGCTTATCACATCTAACTATCACTTATCATGATAACTTATCACATCTAATGATAGCCTATCATCATAGCTTATCATAGCTTATCACATCTAACCATCACTTATCATGATAACTTATCGAATCCACTTATCACCTATCGTGATGGCTTATCACCACTGCTTATCACTCTAGTCCACTTATCACATAATCTAATCACCATTAACCATAGACCAATCCTAACTCTACTCTAAAGCATAATTACCACCCTAATCGAGGGTTAGGAAGCAACTCACCTCCAAAACTAGGCCACGGCAAGTGGTGGCAAGGCTAGAACAACCAAGGAATAGTAGCACACAGCTTGAGGGAGGTCCGTCCATGGCTTTGGACTCGCGATCAACACGCGGGAAGGACGGCACGGCGAGATCTCGCGACAAGGGTAGCTCGGCGAGCTAAACTGGGGATAGTGGCTCATGACCACACAACCAAGGGGAAAGAGAGAGAAATGGGTATGAGGTGAGGGACAGTGATGGAGGAAATTCGTCCAAATGTGGGGTGGACAGAGAAAGTGAGAGAAATGATGGACAAAGAGGAAAACTTGGGGAAAAAGTTGGTCATTCAATGCACCTTGACTTCTTGTCCTAACTTGGGGAGCAAGAACTCATCTTGGCCCTCCATTCCAACTTGGGAAACAAGAATAAATCCTAGCCCTCCATCTTGCCACAAAAGTCAAAGTCTTCTAGAAGCTAGGTTACTATTCACGCGCACTATTCACGTAGGTTACTATTCATGCACATGGATCAGGTCCAAGATGGCCTAATTGTCTTAATGGGCTTGATAAACTTGGGCTTGAGCTTAATTAATCCAATTTGGGCCTAAACAAGCTTAATGGGCCTAAAAGGGCAAAACTGTAATTTCCATTTACTTTGGCCCTTGTGGATGAATTTTAAAGGGAATGTGGCCCATTGGGCCTTTCCAAATTCGTGGGCCCCCTTTGGGCTTCCAATTTCTGACCAAATTCTACTTATCCAAAATTCAGGGTTTACCGATAAAGAAGGAATTTGATTAGATAATGTTCCTCATCGATTCTTATGATCGAATTGTCAATCCATGGTTAAGTTCTCTGGTTGTGCGCATCGAAATCCTAAATTATCTTTCCCAATAGATTTAAGACTCTTCAATGGCTCCCAAACCAATTCAAAGTCTAATTCTACCAATTGCACATTGATAGAAGTAAAACCCTTATCATATTCTAAATAGGGTCGAATTTTGAGGATGTCACACACCCAGTTATGTCGGATGACCGCCGACTGATGAGTTGGCCGTGGCCATTAGGTCGTAAATAATTGGGACATACTTGAGTGATTGATATAGCCACGCCTGATTATGGGACGAAATTGTATGGCATGGAATGGGACGTATCATAACGATTTGGTCTTATAATCGGGACTCCTGTGATTGATTGATATATGAATTGAAGTGTTCCAATTATTGAATGCATTTATAATATGCATATGATATATGAGATGTACTAATGTGCAAGGAGGAGCTGAGACAAGGTAAGTCCTATATGTTGCATGTTTAGGCTCCTCTATGTGAATTCTCATCCTAATCGAGGTTTAGAGTGTAGACTCGTTGAGATTTATCTCACTCCGTTGTGGTTTAAAATTTTACAGGTCCTTAGATGGAGGTTCGACCTGTCCGTTTTGGGTGGCCGCGAGAGGTAGAGACCAAGCATACCATTCTCCTTATCCACGGGTCTCCTTGGACTCGTGAGCTCATCGTTACCACCATTTGGGTCGATGAGGGCCTACCCCGATTGGTACCTCATCGATTCAAGGCATGGTTCCATCACAAGCTTAACGGGGTTCGGGAGGGCCCCTTGGATGGTTTTGACGGGCCTGCCGTCAATGCCGAGTATGAGGTGGTGCTCGACCCTATTGTGGACGCCGATATTTTGGCTGATATTGAGACGAACCAGGGGCCTGAGGCTGATGAGCCCGGAGTAGAGGAAGTAGCCGACCCTCTAGACATCGACATCCTTGATAGTGTCATGGTAGACCCGGATCCTAAGTAAGTGGGGTCCAGGGTAGAGTTAGCTTGGTAACTCCTTTTTGAGTCGTGACCTTCTGTATATAACTTTGTAGGGCTAACCTAATTTGTTTATAAAATATTTTTTGTGTTAATTGGCCGTCTTGCTCTTCTATCTCATGTGCTTGTTTGTTGTCTGGAGATTGTTTAATTCGCTTCCGCATGTGTATAAAATGATTGGGTCGGTGACGCATCCTGGGAACGTTGCAATTCTATCGACCACCAAGGGATATGTGCGTGCTTGAGGTTCGAGGCGTGACAGACTGCATGAGCATCTATTCAAAAATTTTGAATGTACATGGCTTGGGTGTACTAACGAGGCATCAAATTGTTTGTGATGGCATAGTATCTTTCCTAGTAAAAGGTGTGCTAAATGGGATGCGATTTACAACATGTGATTTTCGTGTCATTGCATATGTGTGATATGCCTGAGGTGCTTGAGAAAGTTTGTTACTCCATGATGTCCAAGGCCTGTAAACCTTGGATATGTGATCCCTAGGGCCAGTAAACCTTGGATGCTCGACGATGTCAAGATTGGATATTGGAGGAGAATGCACTGGCTAGTAAACCAAGTTGCCTCGATTGTTAATAGGGATGCCCAAGGCCAATAAACATTGGAAATCTTGGCTAGCAAACGAAGAGCCCGACGAAATTAGGTTGGATGTTGGAGGAGAATGTCTTGACTAACAAACTAAGATGCCCTGGAGTAGGGATGTCTATGGCTAGTAAAGTGCAAAATTCTGGCAAGTAAACCGGAATTGACCCGCATGGGCTAGCTAGCAAACCAGTTGAACTGTGAGATGGGGTGGACCCAAATAATGTGATGTGATTAAGAATGGAAGCGTGTGATTCATTAAATGCATACGGGTGTTGTGCACATGACTAGAGATATGCATCCAATGTGTGACATGTCCTCATTCTTGTGTGCTAGTTGTTATGATGCTAGAGGTGTCCTAGGAATCGAGTGTTGATTGATCAATTGGTTTATGAGATAACCATTTCTCTTATTGAGCGATATCTCACTCTTATTGTTTTTATAGATCTTTAGCCATGTCTAACTCCTGCGTCTTCCGCCTCTTGCTATGGTACACCTGTACATTTTATGGATGATTTGTATGAGTTCACAAACCCGACTTTTCCATCGATGGTATTTGTGAGATATACTGCCACACTTTTTTATGGATATAAAATCTTTAGAGGATCTTGTTATGTGTCGCTTTGTAGCGCTTTTCGTGCTGGTGGGCGGGAGACTGATAGGACTGATACCCTTTCCATTTGATGGCAGTGGTAGTGAGGGCAGCAATAACGAGAGTAGCAGCTATGAGATGGCCTACTTCTTTGGGGGGAAACCAATTTTGGGGTAACACAATCGTAACTTTTTGGCTTGGAATGTGATTTCAAGTAACGAAGGATGGTGGTAGCTGTGGGACATTCCTGTGGTGGTGGATAAGGAGTGGATGTGACATCCTAAAATTTCATGACAACCCCTGGATATACCATGAACCATGATTAGGTAATGAAATTACCTATGGTTCATGCTTTAGCCATTGGTTTTCTTTTAAGACCAAGTGTTATATATATTTTTTTGTGTTCATGAGTTATTAAAATTAGTATTATAGGATAAGTTAATAAGAAGAATTTGTTCTTGGCTATGCATCTCATAGATTTAATCCCTATAGATTAAATGTTACTAGATTATGGCCATATGAAATTGAAAATTCGAAATCTATAAAAGAAAGAATTAAAAGTGAATTATTAAAGGTGAAATTGGGGTTTATTAGGGTTGAACTTTAGGCCCAAGGGTATTGGACCTAAAGTGGGCCAAATTGGCTTGGCCCATGAAGCCCATGGAGAGGGCTGCCGTCAGCCACAAGTGGCAAAAAGAAGACTCCATGCATTGGCCATTGGGGGAGGCTTCTCATCATTGCAAATGATGGTTTTGTGGGGGAAATAAAAGAGAGAAGAATGGCCGGTTGAGGGGCTGTCGCCCAAGCCAGGAGAGAGAGAGAGAGTTACGAGAGAAAGAGAGGAACCGAGAGAGTAAGGAAGAAGAGATCGTGCGAGGAAGAGCTGCCCGTCCGCTCGCTCGTCGCCGTGCGTCCATCATCCACCGTCGTGCTCATTGTAGCTCGGTACAAAGGCAAGTTAGGATCCATTTTCTGCTCTTGCATGTGTATCTTGCATGTGTGTTTGGAATGGTGTTGAATCTTGGGTGTTCAGGAGTGAGAAACCGAAGCTAGTGTGCTTTGTTCTTGAAATAGCTTGCTGTTTTCGTGTATACCGCCTGACTCAGAAATTTGTAGAGACTTGCATGTGTGTTTCGAATTGGATTTTGACTTCGACTCCTTCATGAAAGTTGTAGACAACATCTCCAAGTATAACATAAAAAAATTTGAGACAAAAAGGCTGAGTTTTAAGGGGTGAAACCCTTCCTCTACGAAGACGCTAGATCTGGAACTGTTTTGTTGACCTCTTGGTGGTTTTGTGTGTTGCATGTCACTTTTTACCAAGAATCTCACTTCCATTTATTCACAAAAGTTGTAGAGAGCATCTGAATATTAACATACTCAAATTTTAGGTAAAAAAATCAAGTGTAGCCTAGCGAAACGACTTTCTTTCGGAGATGGTAGATCTGGAAATATTGTACTGGACTCCAGCGACTTCGTGGACTAAATGGTGACTATCCTTTGATAATCTCACCTAGATCCCTTAATGAAAGTTGTATTGGACCTCTTGAAGCAAAACATATCAAAATTTCAGAAGAAATGAAGAAAGATAAGTAGGCAAAACCTCGATTTTTCGGAGACAGCTATACTGGACTGTTCGGTACTAGGAACAGTAGCTTCGTCCGGCCATAGTAAATTATCTAGGACGAATATGGCCTAGATTTCTTCATGAAAAATCTACCTTATGATCTTGACTATAACCTGGTAAAATTTCATAATTTTTGGAGGTCATTCGGGTATTTTAATCGAAATATTTCAAGAACTGTGTGATCTGACTTTATCCGAATTTTGCATGCTGTATTGTGTGAGCCATATCTTATTGTGTGAAACTCTTTCGGGCACGTGTTCTTCATGAAATTGCTACCATTATGTCTTTTCTATCACATGCTCCGATTTTATGATTTTTGAAGATCATATGGATATTTAATTTACATGTTTTCCGAAACTGTGCAAGCTGGAATTTGCTAAATCTCAAAAGTCATGATGTATGGATCATTTTAAGTTGCATGGACCCCATGGACTGTATCTTGTTGCATGTATGATGATGATTGGAAATGCATATAAGAATCAAATGATGAAAATGATCTTGTTTGCCATCACATCATATGCCATGTTGAAATTGAGCTATAACTGAAAGTGAGAACTACGATAAGTGAGAAGGCCGTCGGAGGTGTGAGCCGACAATGCCTCGGGAGTTTCGAGATGCCGGAAGCGTGGGTAGCCGGAAGCCCGGCAGGTATTGTGCTGGGGGATGCCTCGTGATGCCAGTTGGGGTGCGAGATGCCTGGTTAGAAGGGTAAAGGCCGGATGCCCGGTGGCCTTAAATGGCTATATGCCGGAGGGTCCTCGTGATGCCAGTTGGGGTACGAGATGCCCGGAATGTAGGGGTGCCGGATGCCTGGTTGTATCTTGGATACATGCCCGGAGGTTTGTGCCGGAGGGTTATCGCGATGCCAGGATTGGGTGCAAGTGATAAATGCGGAATGCAAACATTGGTCCCAGAAAAGAGAAATGTGGTGGCCCAAAATGAAAGAATAAAATTGGGAAATTGAAAATTGAAATATGCATGATATGGTATATGTGACGTGATGATGATGAGTGCATGGATGTATGTGCACCTATGGTATGATATGGTACATGTGACATGATGATGATGAGTGCATGGATGTATGTGCACCTATGGCATGATATGGTACATGTGACATGATAATGATGAGTGCATGGATGTATGTGCATTTTTGGCATGACGGTACACGATGGTACATGCGATATGATGATGGTAAGTGCATGGATGTATGTGCATCTTTGACATGATGGTGTATGTGACAAGATAAAGGTAAGTGTATGACATGATGACGATGATTATATGAGGATGTATGTCCATGTGGTGTGATGACATATGCATGGCTCCAAGGTAAATTATGCATGGATGCTTGAATGATATGTCTTATGCTATGATTGTTATGATTGTATTGTGTGATGCATTGAGTGGTTTATTGGGTCATTTACCTGCTGAGTGGTTGTACTCACCCCTTTCGGGAAATAACATTTCAGACTAGATAAAATACCTCTACTGCCACTGCCACCGGTAGATGGATCGAGTGGTTGGATATGACCGCAAGGAGGAGGATATCAAAGGAAGGAACTTTTGGACGCCGACACTAATCGATGGACTTTAAGTATACGACTATTGGAGGAGATGTCGGTCATCTTTTGAAGTTTAGCCGAGTATAGAAGACTGCAGCATTTGATGTACCGATGAATGATGTCCATCTGGTTTAAGTAAATAAAAGTGTACGGCTTTAACTTATATGAAATGTCTTAGTTGGTGTGCATCATTTTCTGAATATAAGGAAGGAAGTTGATGGATGTGCTTCCGCCATATAAACTGCGCAAGGGACCGATAATGAAATATGTAAACCCCCATGGTTGTATGGACCCGCTGCAAATTGAAATGGTATCGAAGTGACATGTCATTAGGGAAAGTGAAGGGTAATCAAATTGTGGCGACCTTAACGGATCGGGGGCCGTCGAGGGGTGCCACAGTGGAGTACCCTTTTGATTCTCCTAGAGCAGGTCTTTGCTTGGTGGTACAAGAAGCATGCCCAAGGGAGCTACTACGCTCACTGCACACTTGCATCACCACCTAAACTTTCCCTTCCTTTCGATTAGTAACTGTGAGTACTCATTTATGCATAATTCATGTTATAAATCCTTAAAATATTTAATGTCTTTCGCTTGCGTGATAATACAATAGAGACTAAGATAACTTGAATAGAGAGTGGCATACTGGGCGATACATTATAGATTGAGGAAGCGCCTCATTGAATCTTAAAAGGTGGTGGTTGCGGCAAAATTATGTTAGCTGCGCTGGTATTAATATTTGGTCAAACTCGCTACCATTAAGGGCTTTTATGCCACTTTCTATTGTTTCTTTTGCAATATTGACACCATTATCATACTCATCACCCTTAAAAGAGCCTGACCCTGAAATTTCATCGCCATTTGCCGCAACATGCTCCACCATTTGCCACCATGTCTCAAATTCACCGCCCCAACAACTTTTAGTACTATTCTAACACTTTGATATCCTATTGGACGCAAATTGTGCAATCCAAAGATCTTCGTAACTATAACAAGAATATGCATAATTGAGTAGAAAGATTAATGCATCTGTTTTGGGATCCATCGTACTTAAAGCGAAAGCAAAAAAAAGGGATTACCACTCATCAAGGGGATTATCCACGCATCAAGTCCTTCTCCTCTATTACCCTCCGTATCACTAGCTCAATGAGACAGCTCCCTCACCTTTAGCATTAGGTTAACGCTCCTTATGTGAGGATACATGTGAAAATTAGAGTTAGAGGAGAGACTTGAGCACTATTTATAGAGTTTTCAGCCAAGCCCCCTCATTATGGGCCAAGCTCAACTCGGCCCACACTAACCAGTCCCAAATTAGACTAATTAAGAAATATTCTATCTCACCTTAGACCAACCCTGTTTTACGGTAATCGTAAAAAACAGTAAATTACAATATCAATTAATGTAGTACACATTAGAAAAACTCTTACATTCTCCCACTTTGACTATATTAATTGAAATCGTACTGTATGTGCGCACATTTGGTCCAGAGATAATTCTTAATAGTCAATCCTATCCCATAAAGTCTTAAACACCGAATCATGGCGGTAACTGCATGTATACACACAGAGCCTTTTATGGTCACGGATGTTCTTAACTTTATTAATATTGATTCAATATGGTAGTGTCGCAAATGGATAACATCTCTCATAAAGAGATCCCATTTTTCAGTCACCATTCTCTTACCTTAAGCATCACAAAAAACTTGTGCCACTAGAGAATGTCTTTGTGGTTCCAATGAACCCACATATGCCTTATCCTTACGGTTAACCTTTCTTTATATATAACAAGACATATGCACAAGGCTAATAATCGAATGCCCCTAGCCTTCACTCAAGGTTTATATAGTACCTTGAGACTTTATCAATATGTATTCAACATAATAGCAACACATTCAAAAATATTTTATTGAATGCAAAAGTTGATACATATCAAACTATTACAAAGTGTAATGAACGCAGATGAAACATTTATTAGAGTAAAGCTAAAATAGCTCCCACTAAACAACAGCATCTCATGATGCTCCTAGGCCCATGCTAATGGCATGTCGCTCAAATAAACATGGGCATAGGCCTTTAGTTAGTGAATCTACACCTATATCTTCTATGAAAATATGTTATATTATAACGTCACCTTTTTGTACCGTTTCTTTATGGTCAAAAAATTTGATCGTCGTATATTTAAACCCCTTGAGACCTCTGTTGTAAATAAATAACATTATAAATTTATTGTATCAATACAATTGTATGGGTCAATCCATAAAGTTAAAAATGGTCAACTCCTTAATGAGGTTCCGAAGCCTAATAGCCCAAGTAACAGCCTAAAAGAATGTTACAAACTCTACTTACATAGTAAAATATGACATAGAACTTTATTTATTGTACTTCCTACTAGCATAAATATGTAATATGTTATTGATCTCATGTCATCATAACAGCCAGCAAGATTTACATTTAAAAACCCTACTAACTGCAAGAATTTGAACATGTCTATAAATTAGCATATAATCTCTTGTCCTCTTTAAGTACCTCAAAATCTTCTTGGCAATAACCCAGTGATCACATCATGGATTCGACTGATATCTGCCTAGAAGTCCGGTCACAAAGACGATATTTAGTCTAGTGTAAATTCGAGCATACATTATATTTTTAAGTGCACTGACACAAGGTACACCGTTTAATTAAATTTTCTCAATATCTAAATAAGAACAATGTGATAGATTCAGTCCATCACCCTTAACAACAGGAGCAATTCCTGGCTTGCAATGATGTATATTGAATATTTCCAAAATATGATCAGCAAATGTCCTCTGAGATAAATCTAATAAAATATAGTGAGAACAATCCTTCAGTACAAAGGACAAAAGATGCCTCAAGGTCAATATTTATAAACAAAATATCATATACATAGAGTATGAAAAAATAAATTTCCTCCCACCGACCTCGCAGTATATATATTAAATTACTTTATTCCCAACTAAACAAAATAATAACACTATGAAACTTTAATAATATTCTTGGAAACTTGCTTAAGACCATGAATAAGACTTTTCAGTCTACACACAAGTTTACTTGAATTTACTGCAAAATCTTCTAGTTGCATTATATAGATTTTGTATCTATTTGACGTAACTCCATATCAAAAATAAACTATTAATACCACGTTCACTCTGAAAGAATCTTTAAAAAATACTATAAAGAAATAATTATTTCTTCACTAACTATCCACCCCTCTTTTAGAGTGAAAACTTTAGCTACCAATTTGGTTTTAAATTCTACAATCTTTCTTTGAAATCCTTTTAGTTTTGTATGCCAATTTGCAACTAATGAACTTATGATCTTTAGACAAATCAGTAAGTTTCCAAACACTATAATGTTTCATAGATTGTATATCGCCTTTTATGGCATCTAATCACATACTTGATTGAGGATAATAAACAACGTTTATTTATGTTGCTAAATCAACTATGTAATGGATATTGCAGTCATGCTCTCACAAATAAACTATTTAGTCGATGGTATAACTGATCATCTTTTCCTAACAAATCTCCTAAGTAAAGCTATAACAACTTCATTATATACTTGAGAGGTTTAAAAAAATTTCATCATAAACTATATCAAAAACAGTACTTGAACCTCAATAAGTTTAGTCTATAGTACAGGAGATTCCACAATTATCTGAATAACTAAAGACAAAAACACAGTAACCTCCATCATGCTATTATCTTTAATAGTATGAGAGCAGCTATCCTCTACAATTACGTCGATCTTAAGAAACTTTAGAGTATGTGATTCTATAATTCTTGTACCTTCTTTAGGATCATAAAATTGATACCCCTTTTAACAATCTGGGTAAGATACAAAATAATTCCAAGTGGATCTAAATTCCAACGCACTTAATATTGGATTTGATAACCCCACTTCTGCATGACATATCTAAATTTAATATGATTCAAGTGATTTATGTCCAGTCTATAACTTAAAAGAAGTTCATAAAATAACTTTGATAAGAAACACCTTTTGTATGTGAAAATGTTACTTTCATAATATCATTCCACAGAAAATTAGATAAATTAGTCTTACTAATCATACTCATCACCATGTTCATTATGGTGCTTTATGCCTTTTAGCCAAATCTTCTTGTCAGGATTTTCAAGCATAGTAATTAAATTACTACCCCATAATTTATCAAGTATTTGACAAATGACTATTTAAGTTATTCAGCATTGTCATACTTGCCAAAATACTCACTGTCACTATTAAACCTAACAACATTTAAGACTAATTCTAACCAATTTATTCTTTATCTCGGTTATTTTACTTCCACAATAATCAATAGAATTCTTTTAAATACCCTTTAAGAGTAGATAGAATATCAATATTATCACATTTTCTACTCTTTCTTTAGACATGTGTGAGATTATTCCTGAAATAGAAAACTTTTGAAAACAACTTTTCAATCGTATATGAGACACATATACCATTAGGACTTAAACACAATCTTTGCAGATGTGTCCTAATTACATAACTTCAAGCCATTAAGGTTTCCATCATCTTTTAGTAGTGTAGTCCGCAGGCAAATCACTTTTCAAGTGTTCCTGAATGGAACACTTCATGGACAGTAAGCAAATTCGATTGCTATTTTCTCAAGCAGCAAATCATATGTCCATAACTTAAAATTTGAAGTAGTAGAAACCTCATTAATAGTGGAGTTATTAATTACAGAAAAAAGTGACTATATGTAATTAGCATCATGTGAAAATTGTGTAATTTGACGTATAAGTATACATCTAGAGAGCTACATGCAAAATCATATAATCACATTTGGGCAGAATACATGACATGTAGTTGTACACTCCCCACATGATAGTGGTTATGAGAATATATTCTAACATTCGTGAATTCATCATCTTTGGGCATATGAACCACTAGAATCAGTCACTCCTTCACTACACCATCATGTATCCCTCCATGAACTAATACACAATCATCTCCTATGGAAGTATGACTACGCATTAGACTAGGAGACATCCCAATCAGCATACGAGACCGAAATTTCTCAAACCTAATCAAGCGTGCCACTACTCAATTAAATCATTGAAACTCTCTCATACTAGGAATATAAACTTTACTTCTCACATACACTATATACATGTGATTTTAACTTTAGTGATAGGGGCAGTAAATCACTAAAATCACATATCATGCTAATTACATTACTTTATTCATTAATAAAAATTAATCATACAAATAAATATATAGCAAACCTGAAAGACAGATTTCAATGAAATCACCGATCACGGCAACACAAGAAACTTCTCACAATAGTGAAGAAAGCATCTCTTATGTACCCCGATTACAAATTACAAAAACTGAAAGGGCTAGTAAGAGCACCTAGGGGGGTGAATAGGTGATCAAAGTAATTTTCGCAAAGCTCAATAAATTAATTTGACTTTTAATAATGATAGATTGAAAGAGTAAAGGATTATAAACAATTATATAGAGCTGCAAATCGAAGTATAGTGGTTCGGCTTAGACCAAGCCTACATCCACTCTCCCGCACTGATAGCCCACTAGCTAGATTCCACTAAGAACCAAAAGAGATTTTACAGTCTCACGTCCTTGATTCCACAGTGTAGAAACTCTGCTACACTTCCTCAGGGTCTCACAAGTATTTAATCTCTCTTTTGAGTACAAGTTCAAGCTCAGAAAATGAAACAATAAAGAACAAGGAGCTTCAGACTTTGGAATTTATCTATCATGCACACACTTGAATAACTTGAGTGTCTTCCTTATATACTCCTTCATGCCTTCATAACCGTTGGCACATTCCAAAGGAGTTCTTCCAATCAACCCGTTGGACAAAATCAATTAGGGAGATCTCAAGTTATTTAAGGAGTATGATGATAGCCCACCAATCCTACTCGCCTATGCAATCAGGATCTAGGTTTCCATAAGTAAAACCTTCCAAGTAAACTTTGCCAATCAACGGATCTAAATTACTCAAATAATAGATCTCGAGGTGCTATCTCCAGCTGTGAGAACTTCTTCAACCATATGAATCAAATCCTTAAAGATATACTCCTATCTAGATAAGTCTTCTCTTCAATGAATAAAACTTCTCTTCGTCGGTCTGGAAACTGTCAATGATGGCAGACTTTAAATCTTGAGTTCGGAGGTCTTCAAACTTTGACGATAGAGTCTACAAGTCTTCAGACTAGACTGATGGAAATGTTTTGTCAACTTCAAAACAGATAAATGAGTTTTCTCCAACAATTTCCCCATTTTTGATGGTGACAAAACTTTCCTGCAGATTTGGATACTTTTGACCTACAAGACAACATTTAAGCAAACCAAGATATCTCATAAAAGATAAGTGAATTAGGATAAAGATAGTAACGATTCTGCATCCACAAAAACAAGTTAGTCTTGTAAAAACAGCTATCATTACCATAAACATCAACATAGCTTAAGATACTGCAACATTAAAATAGTAGTCCAAACCAGTCCATCCAAACCAAGATAAGTCAAAAAACAAAACAAATAAAATAGAGTCAAATCAGTCAAATCTACATCAACAAAACAAATAAAACAGAGTCAAATCAGTCGAATCTGCATCATCTTCTCCCCATTTTTGTCAACAA
Organism: Eucalyptus caleyi; assembly: GCA_014182885.2. Taxonomy (NCBI): domain Eukaryota; kingdom Viridiplantae; phylum Streptophyta; class Magnoliopsida; order Myrtales; family Myrtaceae; genus Eucalyptus; species Eucalyptus caleyi. The sequence goes on from CM024475.2 coordinate 33,152,976, forward strand.
CAAAAAGTAGAGAATATAAAGAAAATTGGATAAAATCAAGATTGTTTGGGAACGCGAACGAGCTGGAAATCTTCCATAGACTTGACAGTTTCCTCCAGCTTTCTCAGATCCTCCTTCAGTTGCGCTAAATCCTCACCTTTTGCATTTGCTTGAACTTGAAGATTAAGGGCTTGAACTTAATCGTGCAAAGAAACTGAAGTGGCTTGATAAGCGTTCTGCATAGTCTAAAATTCACATCCCAAGGCATAAATCTAACCTTTAATCTCCAGAAGAAGTTCAAGCAACCTTTTAAAGTCTGCTGAGTTGTCAGTTTGAGTGCTTGCTTCAGCATGATCAGTTTGTGGAGTGTTGCCAAATGATGGAACTTCAGCACGAACATCCAAACTTGGAGATGAAGCCTCATTACCTTCTTCAGGAAAGTGAGAGGCATACACATCCTATGGATTGGCAGGAGAACGACTAACATCATCACTGATAAAAACAAGTGAAGAGGTACCTCTTTTATCAGCAACTACCCCTGTCTCAGTACCTTTAGGTGGAGAGAAATACTCTTCTTGCTCTGGCTCTTCTTCAACGCCAGGATGATCTTGTCCTTCTTCCTTTGCAGGACAATCACCATGATTCTCTCCCTCTGCTTGATCTTCTCTTTGCTCTTCCTCTTCCATTCTCCCTTCTTCTTCTTCTTCCCTCATCGATTCCCTCTCTTCATTCCTCTGCTCTGTCTCTTCTCTGTCTTGGGTCTCTCGATCCTACAAGATGTTGTAGATTCTTTAAGGCAAGGGCGGAGATAGTGATATCATCCTCATCTTCTTCATCCCGCAAGAGGAGAGTTCTCTTCTTCTTAGATGGAGCTGTTATGGGCTCCTTGCCTTTCCTTTTTGCAGCCACAGGGTCTTGTCGAATCTTGACAGGGGTCTTCTCCTTAAGACTTTCTAACGCCTTGTTTAGCTCCTTCAGACGCATCTTTGAAGCCATCTTCAGTCCCACCACAAAATGTCGGGAGGATGAATATTAAGATGTATGAACAATCGAGTAATAAGGATAGAATAAGGAAGTTGTCCCTTGTCCTTTACCAATGACCTATACATGTGAAACATGATAGTGTGAGGCAAAGAAAACTTGTAACCAACGTTGATGGCGTACACTAGCTTTGCTTCTGAGATGGAGACATCAATCTTTGATGTGGATTTGGGTCTGAGACAATTAATCACAATCTTATGTAGCAGGATATTAGAGGCACTCATCCTCCAATACGAAATCCAGCCTTCTGCAATTCTATCTTGAACAAGCTTCATAGTAGCATGACCAATAGACACGCTGATTGATTGGAATATTCCTCTCTCCACTCTAATCACATCAACCAGAGTATTCATATCTACCACATAATTCAGGTATTTAACACTGAAGGAAAATCTATTCGCATCTAAAAAGTTTAGATTGGAATAGAAATACGTAGTAAGTTCTGGATGTGCTACAGTTGTCTCAGAACAAAAACGTTCAAGTTGAAGTAAAGCAAATTTCTCCCTTAACTTTACGTTCAATGAATCGAGAAAATCAAAATCCACACTCCTTGGGTTCATCACCTCTTGCTTCAACAGTTTAGAATAAACTCGCTTGTGTTCCTCAGATCGAAACAGATCTACTTTTCTTCCATGAATGTTCGCAGCAACACCCATTCTAGGCTTAAAATGAGTAAACATCTTTTCATCATCATCTTTTCCCTCTAGTTGATTAACTCCTCTAAAACGAGGATCACTTGGGAAATTCACAAAAGCCCTTTCTACCGAACCAACGGAGCAATTCCTAAACGTTCCATCTTTCTTAAAAAATCAGTTTTATTTCGGTACCCCGTTTCTCTCAAAAATTCATCAATAAAGGTCATTGCAAAACCACCTTCCTTCAAGGCAGTGTAGAGTTTGAAAGTAAATGAAGGCTTATGAGTCCTTATTGGTTCGACATCCTCAATTATTTCTTCCTTTACTTGTTGTTGCTGAGACTCTTGAGGTCTAGCCTGAGAAGAATGGCGCAGTTGAGAATGTTGCTGACTTTGTTGCTGCCTTGAAGAGTCTTCTTCCTCGGTCAGATCAAAGTGAGTACGACCCTCACACAAACACTATGGTCCCCTACTTGCAATCCTTGACAACTTTCTTTAGGAAGACATTGTCATAGTCTTTGAGAGAATTTTCGAACTTGATTCACGAAAAAGATGAAAACTTTATCGATTAAACTAGAGAGAAATAGTAAGAAAGTGAAGTTCTGAGTTCTAGGGTTTGTGGTAAAAACAAAGAAGAAAGACAGTATAAAGCAAACGAAACGAGGTATACGAATTTTCATAAAAAGGAAAAATAAAAATGCCTTTTCAAAAATGAATAACTGCCTTTTTGAAAATTGATAACTGTCTTTTAAAAAATGATAGCTTCCTTTTCGAAAAAGAGTAATTGCTATAACTTCAAAAACTTGGAAAGATAACATCAATCAATTTGCGATAAGTAGTCGTACCTTTTCGAGTTTTTATCCGAGAGATAAATTGCAAGAACAGAATTAACTTACAAGTCGAAACTCTTGGTCTTCCGAGTCCGAGCATCTTCAGACTATGACCTTGAGTCTAAGCTTCTTCAGACTTCAAGAGATAAGATGTTAAGTCTGGAGTGAATAGACTCAAATAGGTTTTTGTCCAGAGGTTTTGTAAATATGTCCATTAGCTGATTCTTTGAGTCAATGAATTTGATCAAAACTTCTCTATTCTGAACATGATCTTTAATAAAATGATGTCGAATCTCTATGTGCTTTGCTCTTGAATGAAGAATTGGATTCTTTGTGAGATTAATCGCGCTAGTGTTGTCACATTTGATTTCGGTGCAAGAGTCTTCGATTCCAAAGTCTCTCAGTTGCTATTTTATCCATAAGATTTGAGAACAGCAACTTCCAAGAGCTACATACTCTGTTTCTGCTGTTGAAAGAGCTACAATACTTTGCTTCCTTGAAAACCAAGATATTGTTTTGTTACCAAGTAATTGACAAGAGCCAGATGTGCTTTTTCTATCAACTTTGCATCCTGCCAGATCTGCATCTGAATATCCAAATAGAGTAAAGGCACCTTCTTTCGAATACCATAGACCAAACTTATAGGTTGTTGCAACATATTTGATGATGCGTTTCGCAGCACTTAGATGAGATTCTTTGGGATCTGATTGAAATCTGGCACAAATGCAAACACTAAACAAAATGTCAAGTCTAGAAGCAGTAAGATAAAGAAGTGAACCAATGATACTCCTGTACAGCTTCTGGTCAACTTTCTTTCCTCCTTCATCTTTATCCAGCTTCGAAGAACTTGACATTGGTATGTCAGTCTTTTTGCAATTCTCCAATCCAAACTTTTTAACAAGTTCTTTAGCATATGAAAATTCCTTCCTTCAATTGTCTCACTTGTTGTCTGAGAAAGAAGGATAGTTCACCCATCATACTCATCTCGAATTCATCCTGTATCGACTTAGAGAATTTCTTGCACAGGTTTTCATTATGAGATCCAAATATAATATCATCAACATATATTTGAACAAGCAAAAAGCTTTTACCTTCCTTTTTAATAAACAATGTAGTGTCTACTTTTCCTTTAACAAAGCCATTTTGAATTAAGAATTTACTTAACCTGTCATACCAAGCTCAAGGAGCTTGCTTTAACCCATATAGAGCATTTTTTTAGTTTGAATACTGAATCTGGTTTCCTTAGGTCTTCAAAACCGAGAGGTTGATCCACATAGACTTCTTCTTGAATAAATCCATTCATGCATGCACTTTTGACATCCATTTGGAATAACCTAAAATTCTTATAACAAGCAAAAGCAAGTAATAATCTAATTGCTTCTAACCTTGCTAGAGGAGCGTAGGTCACATCATAGTCTATCCCTTCTTCTTGCATATATCCTTAGGCCATGAGTCTTGCTTTGTTCCTTATCACTTTTCCTTTTTTATCCATTTTGTTCCTGAAAACCTATTTAGCTCCAACAACAGATTTACCTTTTGGTTTAGGAGTTAATTCCCAAACATCATTAACGCTGAACTGCCTAAGGTCTTCTTGCATTGCTTTAATCTAGCTTTCGTCAATTAAAACTTCTTCAATGCTTTTAGGTTCGATTTCAAAGATAAGTGCCACAGCCCTAGACTCTTCTTGCCTTTTGGATCTGGTGCAAATCCCTTCATCAATATCACTAATGATGAGTTCTTTGGGATGACTAGACTTGTGCTTCCAGTTACTAGTCAGTCTAACAGATTGATCTTTTTCTTCAGTTGACTCTCCAATATCCATTCGTTGTTGTTCTTCTGAAGTCTGATCAACTTCAAGGGAGGTAGACTTTGTAGAGTCTGGAGCATATTCAGATTCTTCAGGTTAAGTCTCAGTCGATTGATTTTACAAAGAGTCTTGAAATTTGGCATTCATTGATTGTTTCACAGACTGAGTCTTCTTGTTGTATATTCTGTAGGCTTTGCTGGAAGTTTAGTATCCAAGGAAGATTCCTTCGTCCGATTTTTCTTCAAACTTACCAATTCAATCATTTGTATTTTTCAAGATAAAACATTTGTAACCAAACACATGAAAATAAGAAAAATTGGCTTCTTTTCTTTAAATAATTCACAGGGGAGGTAGACTTTGTAGAGTCTGGAGCATATTCAGATTCTTCAGGTTGAGTCTCGATCGATTGATTTTGCAAAGAGTCTTGAAATTTGGCATTCATTGATCGTTCCACAAACTGAGTCTTCTTATTGTATATTCTGTAGGCTTTGCTGGAAGTTTAGTATCCAAGGAAGATTCCTTCATCCGATTTTTCTTCAAACTTACCAATTCAATCATTTGCATTTTTCAAGATAAAACATTTGTAACCAAACACATGAAAATAAAAAACAATTGGCTTCTTTTCTTTAAATAATTCATAGGGAGTTTTCTCAGAATAGGCCTTAAGAAAACTCTGTTAATAATATAACATGCTGTAGAAACTGCTTCAGCCCAAAAACAAGAATAAATGTTACTTTCAATTAAAAGAGTTCTTGCTATTTCTTGCAGATATCTATTCTTTCTTTCCACAACTCTATTATGCTCAGGAGTGTATGGAGAGGAGAACATATGCTGAAATCCAGATTTATCACAGAATTTAGCAAAATCTTGATTTTCAAACTTACCTCCATGATCCATCTGTATGCTTGAGATAACATATCCTTTCTCATTCTGCACTTTCTTGGCAAACTTTGAAAAGTAAGAGAAGGTTTCGAACTTACTTGCCAGAAAGTAGACCTAAGTAAATCGTGAATAATCATCCACTATTACTAGGCAATATTTATTTTCACTAATGCTTTGAGTTCTGGTTGGTCCAAAGAGATCCATATGCAGGAGCTGCAGCACACGATTAGTGGAAACTTGATTTATTGGTTTAAAGGAACTTCTAACCTGTTTTCCCAATACACATGGTGTGCATAAGTCAGACTTTTGATATTTCAGATTGGGTAGTCCACGAATAAGCTTCTTGGAAGAGATCTTGGCAATTTGCTTCATATTCACATGGCCAAGCTTTCGATAACATAGATTTGCTTCATCTTGAATTGATATTAGACATTGAGATTTTTCTGGTTTTATGTCCAAAAGATAAATATTCCCATATCTACGCCCAGTGAAAGATTGAGAGAGATCTTTACTAGTTCATGAACATGTTCCTTCTTGGAAATTGATTTTGAACCCAGTGTCGCACAGTTGGCTTATGCTGAGTAGATTGTAACTTAGTCCTTCCACCAAGGAGACATTGTTGATTGTGAGACCTCTAATCTTTACTATTCCGCATTCAACAATTCTTCCTTTGTTATTTTCACCAAAAGAGACGTTTCCTCCATTTGTTTGAACAAACTTTATAAAACTACTCAAATCTCCCGTCACATGTCTTGAATAGCCACTATCCAAATACTATTTAACCTTCTTCTTGATACTAACTTGTAATTAAAAAAGAAACTCAAGCTTTCTTTGGTACCTATATTTTCTTGGGTCTAGTGGAGTTAGTGCAATATACAGTGTTTGCCCAATCCTTCTTAACAGGTCTCCAAATTATAGGACATTCTTTCTCAAAGTGTTCTGAGCTGTTACACTTAGAGCATTTGAGAGCACTTCGGCCAACGGGTTTTACAAAAACTTTTGAAAATGATTTCTGTAAAAGGCTTTTGTAGGTCTTTGTTTGATTCTTTTCTTTACTTTAAGAATCAATTAGATAAATGGTTTCAGAAGTCATTCCCAAACCTGATTTATTAAAGTAAGGTCTTTGTACCGAAAGAATCTTTTCTAATCTCTCAGATCCTAAAGAAATTTTTTGAAATATTTGAAATGTCATTTTTCAAACATGTATTTTCTTTTGAAGAAAGTCTACTTTTTCTTTCGAAATGACAAAATTTTGTCTAAACTTTCAAACTTTTCTTTCCAAAAGTTTTCCTGTTGCTTTAGTGTAGAATTCTCCCTTTTTAGTTCGGAAATCCTCTTAAGAGAAGTTTTGAGACCAAGACAAAGTTCGTCAATATATTTCGAGACTTTAGTAGGAATTTTTAAATTGCTTACCTCAATTTCACTGTCTGAGTCTGAGTTTGAATCTGTCTCAAAGTCTAAGTCTAGCTCTGATTTTGCCATTAAATAAATATTTGCATAATCATCATCGCTTTCTTCACATTCGTATCACTCCATATTTCTGCTTTGAGAGCCTATCTGTATTTTTCAGATTTTCCTTTATTTCTCTTCAACAAAGGACAGTTGAGTCTGATTTGTCCATTTTTCTTGCATTCAAAGCAAATCATGTCTTTATTGGATTCATCATCCTCAGTTGATTTGTTCTGAAACTTTTGAGTGCTTTGTTTCTTCCAATTGAATCTTCTTCCCTTTTTTGTTCAGTTTCATGTACCTTCTTATCATTAGTGCTAGCTCTTCATCGTTCAAATCTTCTTCAGAGTCTGTAGCATCATAATCATCGTTAAATTTTAAAGCAATAGACTTCTTATCTTTGGGATCTTCTTCATTATTGATTTGCTCCACTTCATAGGATTGAAGTGTGACAACCAGTTTATCTACGGAAAGTGGCAAGGTCCTTTGTGTTTCTCTTATTGAAGTTTTTACATGATTCCAATCTTTGGAAAGTCCAAGCAGCAATTTGTTAACCTTCATGGGTCTTAAGATTGGCTGTCCTTGATACTCTAGACCATTTACAATCTCAGTAAAGCGACTAAACATATCAGTGATAGATTCTGTTGGCTTCATCTTGAAGGCTTCATATTGTCCGAGTAGAATATTGATTCTAGTTTCTTTCACTCGATCAGTTCCATCATAGGTAATGTGCAACCTATCCCAGACTTCTTTGGTTGTTTCACAGGAAGATATTCTATTATATTCAGTAGGAGATAATGCACATTATAAAGAATAAATTGTTTTTGCATCAAGAGCTTGTCTCTTGGTTATCTATTCTTGTGTCATCTCGCTAGCTTCTGCAAGTTCTTCTCCCCTCTTTGAGACTGATGTAACTTTAGGAGTTATTCCTTTTTCTACCACATCTCATTCCAAAGGATCTTTCGATTTTAGGAATGTCTTCATCTTGTTTTTCCATATGCTATAATCCTTTCCATCGAAGTAAGGAGGTCTAGTGTTGCTTTGGCCTTCAACCAAATCTGGAGCCAACATACTAGCCATAGATCTTTAACTCAGAAGTAAAAACACTTCAATTTAAGTGAGTACACGGGCTCTGATACCAATTGAAAGGGCTAGTAAAAGCACCTAGAGGGGGATGAATAGGTTATCAAAGTAATTTTCGCAAAGCTCAATAAATTAATTTGACTTTTAATAATGATAGACTGAAAGAGTAAAAGACTATAAACAATTATATAGAGCTGCAAATCGAAGTAAAGAGATTAGGGATAGAGAATCAAAATACAAGGTTTATAGTGATTCGGCTTAGACCAAGTTTACGTCCACTCTCCCGCACTGATAGCCCACTGGCTAGATTCCACTAAGAACCAAAAGAGATTTTACAGTCTCACGTTCTTGATTCCACAGTGTAGAAACTTTACTACACTTCCTCAGGGTCTCACAAGTATCTAATCTCTCTTTTGAGTACAAGTTCAAGCTCGGCAAATGAAACAACAAAGAACAATGAGCTTCAGACTTTGGAATTTATCTATCACGCACACACGTGAATAATTTAAGCATCTTCCTTATATATTCCTTCATGCCTTCATAACCGTTGGCACCTTCCAAAGGAAATGAATTCTTTCAATCAACCCGTTGGATAGAATCAATTAGGGAGATCTCGAGTTATTTAAGGAATATGATGATAGCCCACCAATCATGCTCGCCCATACAATCAAGATCTAGGTTTCTATAAGTAGAACCTTCCAAGTAAACTTTGCTAATCAACGGATCTAAATTACTCGAATAATAGATCTAGAGGTGCTATCTCCAGTTGTGAGAACTTCTTCAACCATACGAATCAAATCCTTAAAGATATACTCTTATCTAGATAAGTCTTCTCTTCAACGAATAAAACTTCTCTTCGTCGGTCTGGAAACTGTCAATGAGGGCAGATTTTAAATCTTGAGTCTAGAGGTCTTCAAACTTTAACGGTAAAGTCTACAAGTCTTCAGACTAGACTGATGGAAACATTTTGTCAACTTCAAAATAGATAAAAGAGTTTTCTCTAGCAAAAACAACATAAAAAGAATGCTAATCTAGAAGATCTCTAACAAATTAACATCAATAGTAATACATGGTACACCAAATCGATAAGTCTGACAGCTAATCCATTATCACGCATGAGTTTCATAAGGCAAAACATGACTCCAAGGCCAATAGCTGATTTATTAGCCAATTTTAAGTAGCAAATATCATTGCATCAACTAGTGACCTATAAATTGAGTCAAACCAAATAACCAAATATCTAAATTATAACAGTAGATACTATTACTCTGCGTAAATGTTGTCATACTCCTTAACCATAAAAAATATTCAACTTGATGGACATTAACCAGTGACCAAATGAATTTAAGTACAATATGCAATAACTTAACTGACATGCATTATCCACGCTCAGCAGATGTGTTAATCAATACAATCAATTTGGTCACGAGTGCTTAAGATGTCCATCATTCAAATATTACCAGCGTGTAAAGGAGTACAAAAGTTTCATAACTTCACTGTTTTTCATCATCTTAATACATAGTTCAATTACTATCCCATAATGGTTATATTTCATTAAATCAGCTTTTAATCACAATAAAGTTTTATTTTTATTAATGAATCACACATTTATAATGTTTATGTGATAACATACTAGTAACTCAACACCTGTATTTCCAAAATCACAGAAAATACAAGAAAAATATGCCAAAAAAAACACTAAAAATATGTGTATTTAGGGTTTCATATATATTTTCACATCCATAAAATAATAAAAAAATGTAAACTAAATATACCACAACGTAGAGGAAGATCATACGAACCTAACGCCACCAGCCACGCGCTGATCAGAGACTCCACGCGCCCGCACGCGCCACCTGAGTGCACGGCATGTGGAGCCCAGGCGCGTATGTAACTGATCAGTTAAAACTGGTCCGACCGGCCCCGGCTCGACCGCCCGGTCCGACCAGCTGACCAGACCGATCCACCGTTGAGCGGGTCCAGTCGGGTCAACGGTCAACGAGTCGGGTCGGTTCAACGGGTTGGTCAGTCGGGTCCGGTCGCTGACGTCACGATGACGTCAGCCTCTGCACATGCGACGCACGCGCGAGCCGCGCCCCACATGTGGGGGCGCATGAGCACGCGTGGGGCGCATGTTGGACGCCCTAGTGGTGCGCGGCCGCGCGTGGGGGTGCGTGCAGCCCTCTCCGGCGACGCGCCACCCACGGATTTGCTTGTCTCGATGAGGCTAGTCCAAATTTGTGATTTAATTTTATTTTTATTGAACAAAAAATCTCGAAAATCACAAATTAAGGCAAAAAAACTTGTGCGTTCGAGTTCTAGGGTTATGGTTGCTCTGATACCACATGTTGGACGCAAATTGTGCAATCCCAAGATCTTCATAACTAGAACAAGAACATGCATAATTGAGTAGAAAGATTAACGCACCTGTTTTTGGATCCATCGTACTTAAAGCGGAAGCAGAAAATGGATTACCCACTCATCAAGGGGATTATCCACGCATCAAGTCATTCTTCTCTATTACCCTCCGTATCACTGGCTCAATGAGGTGGCCTCCTCACCTTTAGCGTTAGGTTAACACTCCTTATGTGAGGATACATGTGAGAATTAAGGTTAAAGGAGAGACTTGAGCACTATTTATAGAGTTTTTAGCCAGGCCCCTCATTACAGGCCAGGCTCAACTCGACCCACACTAGCCAGTCCCATATTAGACTAATTAAGAAATCTTCTATCTCACCTTAAACCAATCTTGTTTTACGGTAACCGTAAAAATAGTAAATTACAATACCAATTAATGTAATCCACATTAGGAAAACTCTTACATATCCTACTTCGGCAAATCAACCCCACTATCCACTTCTCCATCCTCTAGCAATTTAGGATCTAGGAAGATTATTGCGATCCAATGCCACATGCACCATTAGCCATCTTTGCGAGTCAACTACATGCGCCATGTGCCTCTCGTGTGATCCACGGAGCTTGTTGACCAAGCGACGTCAGTCGCCATGTTAGCGCCACATTTCTACCACGTCGTTGACACGTGATTGCCACATCTACCTCTGCTCGTGACTATTGACTACGCTAACCAATTGTTGATTGGCGTTGACCATACATTGACCAGTATTAACCAAATTGGTTTGCATACCTTTCCAACCGGTTCAACTTGTTTTAGACCAATACCTGGTGTTTTTCAATAGGTTTGACTTCCTAAATCTATTTTTGGCCTGATTTTATCCATAATAGCTCTACAAGTACCGGTTTTCTTCGAACTCATTGTAGAATACTGGTATATTGCATATTAAGGGCTCAAGAAATATCCAACATTTTTAGAGGACACCAGCTTTGGCTTTACATGGTTGGTGCTACGCATGCACCTACTTAGAGTACTTGTGAAACTAAGGAGAAATTTAATGAACACTTGGATGCTTGGAATAGCAAGAATCAACAAATCCTTACGTGGTTTCAAAATACTTTGATTCTTTCAATCAAACTTGGAAACATAGGATGTTTTTGCTCCTCGATATTCCCCTTCACATATTACCCATAAGTAGCAATCGTTAGGGAATATGCATCACATGCATCAGGAGACAGGTCAGTCTAATGATTTTTTATCCTCCATGCATGCTATCTAGGATCAAGTAGCATTTTCTAAACTACAATGGGATGCAGATTCTAATGCTCACAAGTTTGCTAAATATAGTGATCACATGGATGTTACGTAATTTTTTATGGCACTTAATGATAGATTTGAACAAATGAGAGCTTCACTTCTACATCAAGATCTGTTGCCTTGTCTTGAGGCAGTTGTCTCCAAGTTGTTGACTAAGAAGATTCGACTTGCCATAAAGGTGCGACGCCATTTGTTCTCGCCTAAAGACACGGTGCTTGAGACTCTTGGTTCTTTCTCCTCACGCAAATAGTATCGTACAAATTAGATCTAGTCATCTGGTATCTAATTATTATCGACAACAACCTAGGCAACTTTTAGGGACAAAAAATCAATCCTAGTATAAAGGTTTACCTCAACCTGGATGTCAATCCACCACTGCTATTGTTGAGGGTTCTACCAAAGACTCATCCGTGACTCTATCATTACAAGATCTTCATTCAATTCTTTGAGAATCTAGTACTTCTCGCTCAGTAGTCCCTAGCACTTCTACTTTGTCAGTAATTCTAAGTACTCCTGATTCACAATTTTTTGATTTTGCTTGTTGAAATCACATGACTTCCAACTCCAACTTATTTAAGTCAAAATCATTCACTTCACAAGTACCTATTATTCAGACAATCAATAACTCACATATGATAGTTAGTCATATAAGTAACATTTCGACATCCAAATTGTCCTTACCTAACACCTTCTCTGTTCCTAAACTCTCTTTAAACTTGATAACTATGGGACTATCATATGAGCTTGGTTTTGATATTCATTTCTCATCAAATGGTTGTTGTGTGCAAGATCCACGGATGGGGCAAAAATTGGACAAGCTGTAAAGTGAGACGTCTTGAGCTTGTTTCCTTATAGCTTCCGAACTCTTTGATTTATGCTACCACAATTTCATTTGAAACTTGTCATTCTCACTTAGGTCATGCTGCTTTCTCTAGATTAAATCCCTTCATCTGAGACTTGGCATTCTCAGTTGGGTCATGCTTGTTTCTCTAGATAAATTTCAAATGGTTGTTGTGTGCACGATTCACATACAAGAAAGGATTAGGACGGGCCATAAAGTGGGAAATCTTGAGCTTATTTCCTTATAGCCTCTGAACTCTTTCACTGGTTGTGCTACCATAATTTAATTTGAAACTTGGCATTCTTGCTTGAGTTATGCTTCTTACTCTAGATTAGATCCTATGATTTCTAGTGGTCATCTAGGTTCTGTTGACAGTAAACACTTTGATGGCTTATCCTCTAAGTTGCGAAAACATCATACTTTATAGTTTGATCTTAGTGACTATGTCTTTTATGCACTCTTTAATCTTATTCACTCTGATATTTTGGGGGCATCTCCTACTCCAACTATGGGAAGATCTCATTAATTTGTGAGGTTTGTTATTGATTATTCTCATTATAGATGGCTTTATCTTATGAAAAATCGCTCTGTACTTACTCATATTTATCGTGATTTTGTAGTCATGATCAAAACACAATTTTCTCAAGATATCAAGGTTTTTCAAACTAACAATGCCATGGAATATAAAGATATAGAGTTTCTTCAAATTATTTCTCAAAACAGTACTATTATTCAACATTCTTATCTAGGAACTTCACAATAAAATAGTTGAGCAGATCATAAACATAGGCAATTCTAGATGTTGCACGCACTATTTCATCTCAGCCTATTGTCTAGAGGAATTTTAGGGAGAAGCTTGTCATACTGTTGTATACACTATCAATCGTATTCCATCACCTACTATAGGTAAAATATTTCCTTACAAACGCTTGTATGGGAGTGTTCCTAATTAGAATCTTCTTCTAGTCTTTGGCAATGCCTATTTTGTGCATCTACTTCCTAACAAACGCACAAAATTAGAACCTCAAGCTCGCTTTTGTTACTTCCTTAGGTATGGCATTCATCATAAAGGGTATAGAAATTGAGATCCTATCTTTGATTGTCTACATGTATCTTGTCATGTTACTTTTTGGGAACACGAGATGTTCTCATTTCTCTGTCCTTTTGAGTCATATTTGACCGCTTGCTTCTTCAGCAATCCTTTAGTGAAACTATTTCCGAGAAAGTTCTTTAGGTTGTAAATTGGTGTATACTATCATAACTTAGACATATGGTATGGTGGAACATTGCAAAGCTCAACTAGGGGCAAAAGATTTTCCTTAGGAGTATGGGATTGACTATGATGGGACATTTGCTCCAGTTGCTTGTCTTATGTTTCTTCAAAGTCTTCCCTCTATTAAGCGATGGCCTTTATTTCAGATGGATGTTCAAAATGCTTTTCGCAATGGTGATCTTACTGAGGAAGTATATATGGAACCTCCTCCTCAAAACACTACTTCTGATAAAGTGTGTCAATTCAATCAAGCACTATATGGACTCAAGCAGGCTCCAGTTGCTCATCTTGTCTATTCAAAGTATTTTTGTCATTCTCTCTATTAATCAACAACCTCTGTTCTAGATGGATATTAAAAATACTTTTCTCAATGGTGATCTTATTGAGGAAGTATATATGAAACCTCCTCCTAGAAATACTACTTTTGACAAAGTGTGTCGATTACATCAAGCACAATATAGATTGAAGTAGGCTCCTCATACATAATATTCTAAGTTCAGCTCCACCATGGAATGCCTTGGTTATAAATCTAGGCCTTATTACAGTGCTCTCTTTGTTCAACAAACATCTCTTGGGTACATTCTACTACTTTTATTTGTAGATGACCTGGCTATCACTTGCAATGATCACATTGGCATTACAATATCTAGTAGTATCTCAGTCAACTGTTTGAAATTAAAGATCTCAGGTGGCTCAAGTTATTTTCTGGGCTTGGAGGCTACTTCAGATTCCTTAGGGTATTAGCTTTCCCAATATAAATATGCTACTAATCTTCTTTCTCTAGCAAGACTCACTGGTAACAAGATTGCTACAACTCCTATTGAGAGTAATGCCAAATTTAATGATGAAGATGAGACTCTTCTTCTGAATCCTCCTTTTTATTGATGGCTGGTTGATTGTCTTATATATATATAGACTCGACCTAACATAGTCTACGTTGTTAACATCGTTAGATTGCAAGCCACTCATACTTTGCTATGTCAAGGGTACCTTATTTCATGATATTCACTTTATGCCAAATCTACCTTGGAGTTGATCGTCTTGATCGTCACTCCACTACTGGCTATTGCTTCTTGATCACCATGATCTTCACTTATTCATATGTTGGAGACTCTTGATCATCGCTTCACTATCAGCTACCACTTGTTTCTAGATAACTCGCTTATCTCGTGGTGTAATAAGAAACAACAAAATTATTATGCTTGCGATAGTTATTAGAGGACATAGGCGTCCGTCATAGGGTGGAGTCGTACTTTGAAACCGCCAAGGACAGATTGATGAAGCTTCTGCCATCGCAAATTCGCATTGCCATATCAATTGTCGAATTTAGGTGGCTCCGCTTGTAGTAGCTTGGATACGTGTCATGAGAATTTGGTCCCTTCCTTCTAAGCGAATTCGCTTTATGTTTTAAAGTGAGAGAGAGCCAACAGTTTTACGGAAATTTATGTTCCGCTCTGTGGAGATTTTGCTGTTTACAGTAAAATTAGGAATGAAATGAGGCAATTGAAAATTTTGCAAAGACTATGTCTTCACTTCCCAAGGTGAAAATATGTCTTGCTTTGTTTTTCTAAAGACATTCTATGTTCTAAATCAGCACGAGCAAAGGAGACTTTTTTGACAGTCTGTCATGGGAGAAAATATTGAGAAAATATTGGGTGGTCTAGGACTGCAAAGTCAGTGTGGTCTCAGACCACTCAGGAAGCAACACGTGGAGCCACGTGGAGGTGTTTATGGGATCATCTCAGAAAACTCCAAAATGGTTCATTTAATAATATATTTGCTAATCTAAAGAAAATAGAAGCACCGCTCACTTCTCTCGGAGAATGGGAGCTTGTGACTACAGATATTGGTTTGTTTGACTTTTATAAATTAAATGACAAAAGGAAGGAGCAATTAAGGAGGAACGCATTTTTGTGCTTAAGATAAATTGACGGAGCGTAGGTGGTTTTGCTCTAAGCCATGATTAGCTCGTTCATTACAGGTGATGATGGTAGGTGTAGAACTTGGATGGGCCTCAGATTTCATAAGATCCCAACATCACTCAGCTTTGTTGACTCCAAAACTACAATGCCTAGTCGGACAATGATGATGTGATGGGGCGTAGAACTACGTGATGTGTCGTGGGGTTTGTCGGAATATTTGGTTTCTGTGAAGACTAATCTTGATTTTGGAACTACTTACCTTTTACAAAAAAAAAAAAAAAAAAAAAAAATTCTTGATTTTGGAAGGTTCATATACTTGGATAGTAGTAAGCAGGTAAGCGATGGTGGCAGTTGACGGCCAGGAGATAATGCAGGGATCAAGTCCCCGTGAAGAGAAAATCTTTGTATCAGTTCGTCTCAGGCCCTTGAATCAGAAGGCAATTTCTAGGAATGAAGTATCAGATTGGGAATGGATCGATGACAGCACCATCATCTACAGAAGCAATCTCTCGGTTTCAGAGCGGTCCATGTACCCAGCTGCCTACACATTTGGTAATTGAATCCCATTCATTAAGTTTTTTCTTCTTTCTTCTTTGCCTTCACTTGAGCACATTTACATGTTTTGTTGGATTTAGCATCCTTTTGGTCTTGAGACCACGTCTTCAAATTCAAACAAAATGTTTCTAATGGTGAACTTTTTGATAAATGATTTGGTCTGTGATTTTAAGGAAATCATTTATTGAGTTAAGGAAGCATTATGTTCAATATCTCTTAGTGTTATGTGATCTCCGTGTCGGCTGATATGCAGACAGAGTTTTCCAGTGTGATTGGTTCACAAGGCAAGTGTACGAGGAAGGAGCCAAGAAAGTTGCTCGTTCAGTCGTCAGTGGGATAAATGGTAAACTTTAACCTCTTCTCCTTACTTTCAACGATGCTTTGTTTTGTTGATATTTTCCTGAGATTGCAAACATCTGATGCCCAATGTTGCAGCAAGTGTTTTTGCTTATGGACAGACAAGTAGTGGAAAAACTTACACTACGAGTGGAATTACTGAATGCTTAATGGCAGATATATACAGTTCATAGAGAAGGTAACAAGTCAGATAGTACTCAAAGATCTCTTCCATTTTCACTTGCAACTTCTTACTCTAACATTTGCTTGTTAATAAAGATATTCTCTTGTTTCTCAAGAGCACAAGGAAAGAGTATTTCTGTTGAGGCTTTCTGCGATGGAGATCTACAATGAGTCTGTGAGAGACCTCCTCAGCACAGATAGTACTCCACCGAGACTTCTAGATGAACCGGGGGTAAATTTCGTTGTACTATGATGAGGAACTATAAGCTCATCCAACATCACTGTGAGAACTTGCTCTTTTGACAGAGAGGGACTAGGGTTGAGAAACTTACAGAGGAACCCTGAAGGACTGGAGCCACTTACAAGAACTTCTTTGCGTGTGTGAAGGTAAGGACTAAGGCTTCATTCGGTCATGCGTTGGATGAATTTCATGGTTGCATACTATATCTAGCAGCACAATAAAATGCTTAGGCTGATCATTGGATTTCACAGCTCAAAGACAGGTTGGAGAGACGTTCCTTAACAAAGCTAGCTCAAGATCACATCAGATTCTCAGACTGGTAATGGTGAATTCTATCTGTTTTGTGGTAAACCTTTTTATTAAAATGTCAAAGATTTATTGCTCATTGTTTCTTATGGAGACAATTGAAAGTTCGGCTCGTGAGTTCTTGGGGAACAATAATTCAAGCACTCTTGCTGCTACCGTGGCATGAATATCCAGTACTCCACATCAACCTAGATAAAGTTATCGGGAGAATATAATAGTTTCTTTTGGCTGCAGAACTTTGTGGATCTAGCCAGAAGTGAGCGTGCATCTCAGTCATTATCAGCTGGTGCAAGGTTGAAAGAGGGCTGCCACATAAAATGTAGTTTGCTGACTTTGGGAACAGTTATCCACAAGCTGAGGTGGGCCTAACAGCCCCTTTTTTCGTTGTCTTCATTTTCGAGATCTTATAATTTTGTTGGATCATGCACTAACATGAACATAGAGCACCACTGCAACACCTTTTCTGTGCCAAAGGTCCATTTCTTACAAAATACTAGTTTACCTGCGTAGACACGTCACATACGAATAACAACATCATGAAGAACCAAGCCTCCTCCCACAAAATAGGACAGGCTATACGGATCCCATTATGCAATTGCGCTCTATTTCCTATCCTGCTTTCAGTAAAATCCAGATACTGAGCTCCGTTTACACATTTCATCCTCCATCGGGGTTTGTGATTGCTGCCTGTGGCAGGTTCAGTGCATGAGCACCCACATGTTTCGTTCCATTTATGCTTGTCTGCCTGCCTGCTGTCAATACCAAGTGCTCACAGAGCTGACAATGTGTTTATCTTTGCTCTTCTCTATTAATGGCAAGTACTTCCTGTACCAAATGCTTGGGCCAATTCACTAGACATGATATTGGCCAAAAGAATCTGTTCTTTCTGGTCTATTTTTTCCCCCTGGGGCGGTTGGTCTGGGTTTCGCAGGCATAAATTCCAATGCATAGTTGAAAATTGTTGTTTTGAGGGAAATTGACTAAGTTCTTAGCCTTCAGCTCCATATAGGTTACCATGCAAATTTTAGCATCAGGAAGAATAACTGTTTCAAAGCATAAGAACTCGAGACTCAAGAGTAGTTGTTTAGGTTTGTTTGGAGCAAGTTTGACTTTTTCACATTTTCCTTTTCTTGTAGTGTTTGAAATTTGACTTTTATTGCACATTGAATATCTTAAAATTTTAAAACATATGAATATTGACATGCGTGGTTATATAGCCTCTTTTTAATATTTTTTTAACTTAAAGTATCTTTTATTTTCTTTATCAATTTTTTGGAGGGGAAAAAAAAAACCTTACTGAAATTCAAAGCAAACCGTCCGTGATGATGTTTTACCAATTTTTCATCTTTGATTATATGAACAGAACAGTTACTAATATTAAGATCCTATAAGAAATCGGGATTTGGTCAAAGTATTGCAGTCTTAAGCTCTCTTTTCTTTCAATTTATCATTGATTTATTTTTAAACTTTTGATTATTGATCAAGAACTATCTGAATGGCTCCAGCAAGGGAAGAAATGGACATAGTCCTTTCCAAGATTCCAAACTGACTCGTATTCTGCATTCCTCACTAGGAGGATTTGCTAGAACTTCCATCATCTGTAAAACGAGTCCTGCCCGAAGTCATGTTGAACAGTCACGAAATACACTATTGTTCACAAGTTGTGCTAAAGTGGTCGCCACAAATGCACAGGTCAATGTTGTTATCTCTGATAAAGCTTCGTAGAAGTATTTACAGAGAATTGGCTAGATTGGAGAGAGAGCTGAGAAATCTAGGACTAGCGTCTGTTTCATCTGATACTGCTATGTTGCTTCAAGAAAAGGATCTCCAAATTGAAAAGGTAAAGACTCTATGACATCTTGAAATTCGACCCCGTCTTGATAATATGAAATGGTTGTTTCGTCGACGCGCCTATGGTCATTTTACTCTGAGCTGGCCCCTCACAAGTTAAGTAATCTATTAGGTGAAGTCGTTAAGGGATATAAACGCGACAGACTAGAGAATTTGATCGGAAATCAATTGCTCGCAAGAGTCAATACAACACCGTTATAATCAATTAGCGAACGGATATAAGTTGATTCGATGGAGGTACGTAATCAAATTGCGGGTGATTCCACACGGCTACGATATTTGCGTCGAACAACGATAACCCGATTTTCTGTCAACATTATGCTCAGGACACGAAATTGAAACCTTGCGATTTTTACAACGACCGAGAGTCATCTATGAGTTGGAGATGCATAAACGTGGATTGAAAATTATCGACCACGGGTTAAACGCGCTAAAATCCCTAAAAGCTACCCAATATGTTATGTCGTACTAAAATCACGTTCGATCGATTTTAATCACAAAATTGAATTTGGTTTCAGGAATCGGACGTTCAAGTATGTCACGATTCATTTATAGGATGTCATCTCGTCTTTCGGAGAAATTTCATCGAGTCCAAAAATTTTGCGAAAAAATCAATTTTGGACAAAAGAAATAAAGGAAATCCGGATGGCTGAAGAAAGACAGATTTTCTACACCAAAATGACTTATTTTGTGAGGAAATGAAAGGAAAATGGCCATTGGAGGAGCCCTTGACTTCAAGGGCTAAAAACTTTTGAGGCTTGGCAATGAGTGGGCTTGATATTTTGCAAGGCTCCCTATTGGCTGCAACCTTGACTTCCATTCCTCTTCCTTCTTCCCCCCATGCATGCACCACCAGCCCTCCTGCAAAACAGCCTTCTTCATTTCTTCATTCCCCTCCCAACTGCCACAGCCTCCATCTTTCCCTCACACGGTCCAACAACCAACCACCGGAACACCATACCGCCACCCACAAGCAGCGCCGACCAGCACACCGCCTCATTGCCTCACCATCACCGTCTGCCTGTCCTAGCTCCTCACGCTTGCAGCCGCACCATTGTCCGCTCGGCGCCTTAGCCGTTTGGCTAACTCCAACGTCCAGCCGAGTCACCGCCAGCTTCAGCCACCCCCCGATACCGCCTGGCCACCCGCCACCAGCTTACCCCGCATCCAGCTCACCGTTCAGCCACCAACTAGCCGCCTAGCTCCTCTGGCCAGCAGCCATCGAAGCAATCACAGAACCGACCAACTCTCTTGGCCGTGAGCTTCACCTGGCTATAACAGCCATCGTTGAGCCTCCGTTGGAGACACAATTGTCTCGGGTTTTCACCGCCGTTGCGCCACCATCGCCGTGAACCCGCCGTCGTCCTAATCCGGTGAATTAACTCCCTAATCCTTGATTAAGTTGTTAATTACACTTAGAGGGTTAGTTTAGTGTTAATTAGGATTAGTAGTTAATCCTAGTTAGTGTAAGTAGCTTAATTAGGTTGGTTAGTTTAGTTAGGTTAGCTTGGTTAGGTGGTTAGTTTAGTTAGGTTAGCCTACCCTAGTTAGATTAGTTTACTTGGGTCAGTTTAGCTAACCATGGTTAAATTAGTTAACCATGGTTAGGTTAATTAATTATGGTTAAGTTAATTAAGTTGTATTAATTTAATTAATTGTAATTTATTTAATTAATCATAATTAGCATAATTCGTGACGGATTAGCCATTTTGTGAAATTTTATGCTCGTTCTTATGGATGGATTTATACGTGAATTTGACTACTTATTTGTGCTATGATGTGTAATTGAGTGCTTGGTGGTAGTTATTGGTTACTACTGCAAAACCCGATTTTATGGCATTTAATTAGAAAAATACCAAGTGTTGGTTTTTTACGCCAATTTTTATGTACAATATAAAATCGTGGAGTTTTAAAATGGAAGCGTATTATGTTTAATGGTTCGATTTAAATACATGACCACGCACGATTATTTTACCAAGATTTTTAATATGAAAAAAAAGTGGCCAAGTCCATTGTTTGAAAACAAGGTATTTTAATGCAAAGCAAGATGTTCTTGGCCAAGTATGTGCGTATGTGGTCACTAAGTGGAACCCGTCCTGATGCGTATGATTATGCAAAACGATACTCCTTTGAGAAATGCCATCTAGGCGGAGGATGCTAGATGTTGCCGTTCACAGATGAATTTCGGAACAAAGCTCTCTTGTGGAATGCCGTCTAGGCGAAGGATGGTAGACGTTGCCGTGCTCGACGAAGCGGGACGACGCCCGGTTATGCCAGATGACCGCCGACTGTTGAGTTGACTGTGGCCGATGGGTCTTAATAACTAGAACACGCTTGAGTGGTTGTGATAACTACGCCTGATTATGGGGCAAAATTATGTGGCACGGTATGAGACGTGTTATAACGATTTTACCTTATAATCAGAACTTTTGTAACTGTTTGCAAGATGAAATGATGTGTTCCGGTTATTAAATATGCTTGTTGTATTCATATAGTATATGTGACGCACTAATATGTAGAGGTGTGCCAAGGCGAGGTAAGTTTGTTTATGACGCCTTTTTAGGCTGCCTCTGGGTAAATTTGCATCCTAATCGGGGTTTAGGGTTTCAAGTCACTGAGATTTATCTCACCCCGTCGTGATTACCCCTTTTTCAGGTCCTTAGTATGGAGGTATGTCCCGTCCGTTTTGGGTGTTCGTGGCACATGGATTCAGAGTTTACCTTTTTCCATATTCCTGGGAGCACCCAAACTCGCGAGTTAGTGGTGACCACGATTTGGGTCAATGAGGGTTTCTTTCACTTGGTACCTCATTGCTTCAAAGCATGGTTCATTAACTATCATAACAGGGCTTGGGAGGGTCCTTTGCAGGGTTTTGACAGACCTCCCATTGGAACTGAGGAAGGGGAGGTAGCTCACCCATGGACATCGACATCCTCGATGGTGTTGTGGAGAATCCGAAGCCCGAGCCAGAGGAACCCGGGGTGTAGGTTGCTTAGTGTTTCGTTTTGAGATAGACTTGTAAATATGAACCTATAGGGCTAACCCGGTATGTTTATAAAGTGCAATTTGTGAAATAAAAGCGTTAGCGTGTTTTCACTATCCCTATGTTTGATGATTGTCCAGGTGTTTGTTTAATTCGCTTCCACATGTGCTTAATTGAAAGATAAAAAGAAATTATCGGCGACGTGTCCTGGGACGTCACATTTTTAATTGACCGCCGAGGGATGTGCGCGTACCCGAGGTTCGGGGCATGACAGATTCTGCATTAAGGATTTTAATATTTTAATTTGATGTTCCTTATATTTTTTTTTTAGGTTTTTCTCACTATCTATGGAAAAGGGAGGTACTTTTAACTAGGTGTAACCTCCAACTTCTTCCTTAGTACGCTGGTGTGTCAGAAAGTCTATTATTCATTTTGTACCAATGGTGAATTCCCCCACTTCCATTAGTACGATTATCCTTCAGTGCACAGTACATGCAATTTCCATCTCAATTGACATCTCTTGACCAAGCTCATCCACTTGAAACTTGAAAGTTCGTGTAGAAGTTGGTAATTTGACTTGAAAACCTAAGACCTAACAGAGAATTTTAAGAGCAATATCTTCGCCTGGCCTTTTTGACCTTCCCCTGCAGAATGCATATTTTCCACAATCGCAAATTTTCTTCATCTTTCTCACCGTAGCATGTCCCTTTGGACCATTTCTAACATTCTGCACCTTTGGGCAATAACCCACAGCTTCACCATTATGGTGTTAGCATTTATAGCTGTGACTTTCTCATCAGCTTTTCTTTCATGTTATTTATTTATTTTTCAGCGAAAAAGATAAAAGTAGAGCTTATTTGAGCGAACCTTCTGATTTACCTGGATGTCCAACTGATGTTTTCTGCAATCTTTTTCTCCGCAAAAATTGTGAGATTGTCCTATTAAATTAATTTGTTCCTTTTTTCATATTCATTCCATTTAAGTTTTGCCATGATGCTGTCAACAGAAATCTACTTCAGAGCTAAAAGCATACAAACCTTCACTCTTTGTTGCAATACGGCATAGAAAATTGGATGGCCAGTCGGTTTATGTGCGTTATCCTTTGCTGGGATGAGTAATAACTTCAGCTGGTACCAAAATCAGTTCTAATTTGTGAAGAGCTAACTATGCAGCTTATAAACAGGCCTTTTTAATAGTTTTTTTTGTAAAATTTCCATGTTGTCACCCCTTTAAAGTTCGATGAACAGTGAAGCATTTTTTGTCCATATATAAATCAGGAAACCACTTAATTATTTAACACCTTATTTTATTGTAGTTGTTTCCTCTCAAAGCTCAAGAAAGAGATTGCAGAATTGTCTCTACAGCGAGACCTTGCTCAGTCTAAGGTTCAGGATTTGCACCGATTGGTTTTGGATCACAAACCTTCGAGTGCACAGGTAATTCTACTCAGATTCCTTGATGGATTTGCCATCCTCAACTTATAAAACGAATTATTCCTCAATGAATCGTCTGTTCATTTAATACTTCAGGTCAATGCATGTGGTGCTTACCCTAAACTTCGCGTGGGAGGTTCATGGGAACTCAAGAGCCTGATTTTAGATACTCAAAACTGACGCAGATAATGAGTATGTGGATGTTGGTATCATAACATTTGATTCATGTCAATATTCAGATCAACACAGTAGGAGTGATTCAGATGGGCATATGATCCACATTCCCGACTTCGAAGAGAACTCTTTACTCTTGGACCGCTCTTCACAGAACATTTGATTCATGTCAATATTCAGATCAACACAGTAGGAGTGATTCAGATGGGCATATGATGGAAAAGCCAGACTCAAACTGCCATGGCAATGGTGGTATGTCATCAGTGGAGGAGAAGGAAGGCATCTCAGACTATATTGTGGTTAAGGAAAAAGGGAAATTCGGATAACCAACTTTGGAGGAAACTAGACAGTTAGACAGTGTCCCTCAAGATTATGTAGAACCTTCTCTTGAAAAAGCATATTCAATGATGCAAAAGAGTTACCTACATCCAAAAGTTTCAAGCTAGTTAGTAAAAGTTGTGAGTCAGGCCTCACAAATATTTCATTTTCAATTGAGGAGATGGAGATAAACCATAGCACACCGCCCCTTCGATGCGAAAAAGCATGTCCTGGAAGACCTGAGGGATGTCAAAGAAAGTTTCCTTCATTGAAGTATGTGTCCAAAGAAAATTTGTCCGGTAGTGGTTCTCCTAATTCACTGGAGCATTCTTTGTGTTGGGATTAACCGATTCCCTAAAACCGGTTTAACACTAAATCGAACTCCTAAAACGAATGCAGAAGACGAGCTCAAGAACAAACATGTATCACCGATCAAAAACACACCACGGAATCGAGCATACCTTATTATCCACAGATTAAACACCAACGTTGAAGTTTGAGGAAGAATCATGATTTCGTTCTACTGAGGAGCGTGCTGTTGTTATTAGGGGGAGAAAAACCGAGCGTACTATCCTTTTTCCTTTTTTGAGGGTACTGTTTCTTTCTATTTTTCTTCTTTTCGGAGGAGAGAGAGAGACTGAAAAGACGTATGTACATCTAAAGGGTGTTATCCCTTTTTCTTTTCTCTCTTACGTCTTTCCCAACAGACCTAACTTTTCAGCATGTAACGTTCCCCAAAAGACGCAACCCCTCATATCTAAACAACGCAACCTTTCACATCGCAGCCGTTCCTCCATAGGCCCTTATCTTGCGAGCTAGGTTCTTAGGCCCAACATGGGCGGACAGGCCCACTTAGGCCCACCAAGTCATAGACTAAACCCATCATCTCCCACTCGCACATGGTAGGCTGAACAGAATCCTCTTTACCTCTCCATAATGGACATCACACTCTGAGTAGATTTAGTATGCAGTACCTTAGATCGATTGATCACATTTATATCTCTCTTGATCTCTTTTTAAAAAAACAATGACATATTGTATTCACAATTATGATTATCCTAAAGACAGTCATAATTAATCGACCAGTGAACACAAAACTAATATGTGATTCTCTAAATTCGATCTTCATCTTTCCTTCGAAACTCTCAATTTCAGTTTAGCTTGCTTTTCTAGAAATATCCCATTAGATCGAATCAATTCATGATCATTGGCAACATCCTAAGATAGCAAATACTAAATAGAAATCTTAAGAATAAGTAAGAGTCATGAGGGCACTAAATTGAGAAACTATTTTCCTCAAAAGTCTCATACGGCATAAAAGTTGAGATCAAACTTTTGCCACTCTTATTGGTCGTCACATGCATACGTAGTATAAAATACGTGTTACGGTATTTAACTCCTTTCCCATAGAGCGTATGTCTAAACCTTTAATACCGTACAGATGATAGTTCAGACATATCTAATGTATAACTTGAGTTCACGTATCTACTCATTCACAAAATTCATCACAACTCACATATGGCATCATAAACAAATAAAGTAAAATATGTTGGTTATTTTACTTTCGGACATAGTAAATATTATGTCATCATCTTAACACTTAGTTAAGGCGACATATATATTTTAAGCTTGAGCTCTCAATTATCACTTAGATAATAAGCTTAAAAATTATCTCGTCTCTATTTATCACATAGTAAATAGAGGCGATTACCCGTGTGAGTGGGCTAATCTTTTATCTGTCCGACATACTTTCTCAACTTTAAATAATGCAATGAGCATTAAGATGCATAAACGTCAAACAAAGATTCATAAGCATCAACAATAAAAAAAAAACACAAATTCATTAAATGTGAACCCCTCAGGGAAATTACAATATTCAGTACATCAGCCTCTACACAGCCCTAGAGATTTTACATAACCACAAAACACATCTCTAGGTATTGGCTTTGTCATAGGATCTGCTACCATTTTATGCGTAGATATGTACTATAAGTTCACATCTTTTCGAGCAACCATATCCTTGACAAAATTATACTTGGTATTTATATATTTGATCTTACCATGATATTTTGGATCTTTGGTGTACACTATAGCTGCTTGGCTATCACAGTTAACCAATAATGCATTTGCAGCATACCCAATAACACCTAAATGATCCAAAAATCTCTTAAGCTAAACTCCTTCTTATACTGCTGTTGATAATGCCACGAACTCAGCTTCCATCGTGGACAAGGCTATGCACGTTTGCTTCTTACTGCTCCAAGATATGGCGCCATTGTTCAGTAAGAAAGCAAAACCAGAGGTAGATTTCCTTTCATCTAAATCTCCTCCCCAATCAGCATCTGAATAGCCTTCAAATCGCAGATCCTTTCCATGATAACTCAGTTAGTAATCAGCAGTTCCCTTTAGATACCTCAGTATTCTTTTAACGGCCTTCCAATATGCTTGACCTGGATTGGATTGGTATCTACTCACCATTCTAACTGCAAAACATATGTCAAGTCTTGTACACATCATAGCGTATATCAAGCTCCCAACAGTAGTAGCATAAGGAACATGTTTCATTTATTCATTCTCTTGTGGAGTCCTTGGACACAATCTATGACTCAATCATTCACCTTTTGCAATAGGAGTATCAATGGGTTTACAATCTTGCATGCGAAATCATTCAAGAACCTTATTTATGTATGTTTCTTAAGAAAGAGATAATGATCTCTTCGAACGATCTCTTGAAATCTTAACTCCAAGAATGTATGCAACCTCACCCATATCTTTCATCTCAAAGTTGGAAGATAACCAACTCTTATATCATCAACATATTGATCTTTGGATCTTTTGATATATACACAATGATCCTCATCAATCATCGTAAAATCATATGCCATTATAGCATTATGAAAACGTATATACCATTGTCTCGACGACTGCTTAAGGCTATATATCAATCTCAAAAGTCAACATACTTTTTCTTCTTTGCCTTCCATAATGAAACCAACAGGTTGTTCCATATATATCTCTTCCTCTAATTCTCTATTGAGGAAGGTAGTCTTTACATCCATTTGATGTAACTCAATATCCATATTTGCCACTATTGCCAGAATAATGCGAATCGAGGTAAATCTCACAGTAGGAGAAAATGTTTCATCATAATCAATTCCTTCCTATTGATTATACCCATTCACCACAAGGCGAGCTTTATGTCTTTCTATCGAGTCATCAGCTTTACGCTTTATTTTGAGAACACACTTGTTCCCAATAGCTTTGCATCCTTTTAGAACATCAACCAGTTCCCAAACATGGTTTGACTTCGTTGACTCATTCTCCTCTTCCATTGCATGCATCCATTTTTCCTTACTAGGGCAATTTAGAGCATCATTAATACTTCTTGGCTCATCCTCATCTTATGGAGCAATCATAAAGGTTTCCCCTTCAATGTCAAAATGTCGACGGGAAATACTTTTGCGACTTGTTCGCCGTATGGGAGATTGTACACTTTGCACATCATTTCCTATCATGCTCCCACTCGGATTAGATAATAACGATATCATCTCATCATATGGTTGTAATTGAGAGTGAGTTGAATTAAATTCATCACTTCTCATATTACTCCCACTTGAACGAACTCCACTAAGTTCATTATCTTGATCCAAAATTTCAAATAGGGAGTAATCCTTACCTATTTCGCCCTTCTTAAGAAATTCATTATCTAAGAATGTGACATCCCGTGATCCGAATTCAATTATACTTCCACTTTCCTGCTCACCTATGAACACATACCATTTCGAGTGTTTAGAGTATCTTATGAAAATATTTTTCTTTCCTCTAGGACCCGATTTCCCAAACTTGTGAGAGGGCTCATGAGTATAGGCAGCACAACCCCATGGTTTAAGAAAACTTAAGTCCAATTTTCTACCTATCCATAACTCATATGGAGTGGAAGTAATTGATTTGGAAGGCACCCGGTTAAGTATATAAGCAGCAGTTAATAACGCATCACTCCAAAAAGTGATAGGTAAGTTAACATGCGCCATCATGGACTTAACCATTTCCAGTAGAGTTATGTTCCTTCTCTCTGCAACACCATTTTGTTGAGGAGTATGGAATAGACAACTGTCTTTCTATTCCTTTTTCATCACATAATTTTCTGAACTCATCAGATAAATATTCTTGACCTCGATCGGATCTCAATACTTTTATTTTCTTGTCTAATTGATTTTCTACCAAGTTCATAAACCTTTTGAAACAACTCAATACTTCAGATTTATGAGAAATCAAATAAGCATATCTGAATCGAGTATAATCATCTATAAATGTGATGAAATAAACAGCCCCATGCCTTCCTCTCACATTCATCGGACCACAGACGTCAAAATGAATTAAATGCAAAGGAAATTCAGCTCTTTTACATTTTCCAAATGGTTTCCTTGTCGTTTTCCCTACTAAGCAATGCTCACATATAGGCAAATTAACTTTTTCAATATTGCCTAACAAGCCCTCTTTGGTTAGTCTATTAATACGTTGTTGGCCAATATGACCAAGTCTAGCATGCCACACATTCACATCATTATCATATGAATTAGGAGATGTGAAAAGGGAATAACAAACATTTGCATTACCATAGTCAATATTTAAAACAATGAAACCATCTAGAAAATAATCACAACCATAGTAATTTGTATCCAAATACAAATCCACACCACTATTATGGAAGTTCATATTAAAACTAAGTTTAACCAACACTAAAACAGACACTAAATTCTGACGAATCTCTGAAGCAAACAACACATCATGTAGGAACAAAGTGCGTCCACCACGCATGTTCAATTGGTAGGTGCCAATACCTTTTACTTATGCTTTAGAGTTGTTTCCCACATAGATCCACTTAGTTCCAATTGGTATTCGTCGGAATTCCACGAAGGATTCTCTATCCTTCGCTACATGGTCTATCGCTCATAAATCTACAGTCCACAAAAGATTAGACTCAGTTAAGAATACAGAACTTGACACATAAGCAAAATTCTCAAAAGTACAAGGGGTGTGTACCTTCTTTGGCTCGTGACAATCGCAGGCATAGTGACCCTTCTGGTCACAATTGTAACACTTCACCCTTGTCAACTTCTTCATTTGAGGACGCTTTCCTCTTTCATGTTGGTCAACCTTTGGTTTCTTCCCTGAAGCACTTGCTCCCTTGCCTTTCCTTTTATTGAACCAGTCAGGACGTTTGCGCTTGGAGCCTGAAGCTCTATGTGAGTTGGAACCAACATGATAAATTTCAGTTTCCGGCTTAGCCGCCAAGAGGCAGTCCTCTTCCAACTCAAGATGACGCATTGCATCCTCAAAGGTTTTGATAGTTTCATTATGAGTTAGGTGCACCTTCATATGCTCCCAACTCTGAGGCAAGGAACGAATCACCGTTCGTTGACACCTTAATTTTATTTAAGTTTATTTTGTTAATTTTTTATTTTATTTTATTTTGTCTTTTCGGATAAATAATAAATAAATAACAAAAACAACAAAAAAATCAATAAAAGCAAAAGAAAACAAAAATTGGCAGCCCAAGCCCACCCTCCTTCTCCTCCAGCCCGGCCCCCTCTTTCTTCTTCTTCTTCTTCCTTCTTCCCTCTTCTTCCCCTCCGCCTATGCAACTCACACGCACGAAGGACCTACGGCCGAGGAGTGTAGGCCGACGTCGGCCGGAAGAGACAGATCTCAAGCGCCATCATGAGCTTCCTTCAATGCCGAGCACGCCTTGTTGGAGGAACTCGGATGGGACGCCGGTTCGGCCGGTGGAGGCCGTTCGGCGTGCGAAGACCGGCGGTCGAAGCTCCATCAACCGGCCGCCCCCTCGCCTATAAATAGGCTTCTCCCGACGATGGCAAGGCACGGCGAACTCGGAGATCTTCCCTTGAGAGACTTCAGGGAAGAATCAAGGAGTGAGCATGCGAGAGATTGGGTCGCGAAGCTTGAACGACCTCCCTCCGAGAGACTTCGGGGGAGGTCGGCAGTAAGCGAGCCCGAGGGGGGAGAGATCCGAGCGGGTGGAGGCTGAGCGAGGGAGGAATCGCAAGGCGGAAGGCCAGATCTGGAAGCTAACGGACCGCCGTAGCTGCCCCGTCGTCGCACCTGCACCCCCCTAGATCCGCTGCTGCTTCGGAGCTCGAAGAACCGCCGCGACTCGGAGCCCCCGTCGCGGAGTCCCCCTTGTGCTGGGTCATCGCCTTTTCCCACGCCGCTGCGCCATACCCTCTCCATAAGCAGGTATCAGCCCCCTCTTGGCCGTCGTCGTTTTCGCTCGCCACCCCTCACTGCCCCTTTTTTTTTTAAAACCCTAGCCTCGGCCTCAATCCCGATTGGCCAAGAGGCTCCGTGTTGCTGCCGCACCGCGTCTCGTCGAGAAGTCGGCCGTTGCTGTCGTCCATGTAGCTGCCGTCGTCGTCGCCGATCCCTCGCCCGTCGCGCCACCATGGCCGAGTTGCCGGCGTCCCCGCCATCCCCTCTCTAGCGCCACAAAGAAGCACTGGAATTTGGGGTTGCAAATTCGGGTCGCGACCGGGTCGGGCGAAAGCCCCGTCGGGTAGGGTTCCTCACGGGAACCGGGCCGGTCGTCGGGTCGGGCGTGGATCTTGACCGGGTAGGGTTCCGGTCAGTCTGGGCCAACCGGGTTTGGACGCAAGTGGGCTGGTCTCACGCGGATAGGGACTCCTTTTGTCCCTTGGGCTTTGATTAAAAATTTTGGGCCGGGCTTGTATTAAAAAAAAAAAGACAAAAAAATCCGAGTCGGGCCCGCAACGCCGGCCCGTCCTCGTTCGGGGTCGTGGCCGAGGTCGGACAACCCGTGGGTCCGGCCAGGCCGGTTTTTATTTTAAATAACATTTTAAATAAAATAAATAATTTATTTTAAAAAAAAAAATCAATCAAAAATAATTTATTTTCGAAAAAATATTAAAAAATGTTTTAATTTCCAGAAAATCGAAAAATATTTAAAAAAATGTTAAAAAAATGTTTTATTTTCTAAAAAATCGAGAAAAATCAAAAATAATCTATTTTCCAAAAATATTTTGAAAAATATTAAAAAATATTTTATTTCCCGAAAAACAAAAAAATTAAAAATATTCCATATTTTCCAAAAAATGCCAAAAGTCCAGAAAAGGCCAAAAATTCATGAAAAAGCCAAAAAGACTTGTATTTTTCCAAAAATACCAAAAAAGGTCAAAAAAATTCCCTTTCATGTCAAAAAAAAATAGAAAAAGACCCAAAAAAAAAAAAAATGTTTTTCTCCAAAAATGCATGGAAAACCCTCGAGCATCCAAAACGCGTGGAAAATCCCTCGAACATCCAAAAAGCCTCAAAGGTTTAAACAAGATTAGGTACCGAAAGGGCATTAGTGATTAACTAGTGTAATCAAGTCCCGATCCTAATTTCTCTGGTTGCGCGGGAGTGAGTATTTCTCCGATACTTCACTTGGGTTTCTAATCAACCTACCCCAAATCGATTAGTGGCGACTCCATTTTAAAAATTGATTTACAGGCTAAAAACCCGAACCATTAAGTCGTGAATTGGTGGACTTGGGAGAGTCCGGGCTTAATAAATTCAGCCGAGCCATTAGCCTCCTTAGGTGCCCGTACCCGATTGCGGGCGCCGAAAAAAAAAGAGGTCGCGACAACTGCTTGCACTTGCTGCTCATCAGTCAGGACATGGCCAGCATCTTTTAGTTCATTAATCATGTTTGACATCTTTCTAAGATGTTGCTTCATGGTCTGACCATGAGGCTTCTTATAAGAGTCAAATCTAATAGGAGCTGCCTTAGTCTGATCACCGAAGTATGACCAAATCTTGCTGCCAACGCTTCCGGCATTTCCTTGGCATTCTCAATACGCCTAAACCCTCGCATGACGTCATTTTCCATGCTACTCAGCAATGTAATGCAAGCAAGAGAGTTCTTTCTTTTCCATGCAGCAAATGCATCCTTATCTCTTTTATGCTACGCAGTGTTTCCATCTTCAGGTTCTACCATGGTCAGGTTAAGAGCTTCTAGTGCCTCTTGCTCTTTCAGCACATATTGGATTTTCACGTGCCATATTTCATAGTTATCGACATTGAGCTTCTCACATTTATTCAGCTCAGTGACTATGTTTTTTGTGGCTGAAGCCATCGATCTGAACATATCAGACATATATGCACGAATTATTAATGCCTATCATTTGTGAATCCATCTTGCACAAAACCATCATATTAATGAATAATTTCAAGTGAGGTTTTAAAATCAAAATGTCACTATATTTCCAATCATCATCCAAAAACCTAACTTGGAATTATTATTAATATAATATTTTATGCAAAATAAATTCTTTGAAATTACAAAAGATTTCTATGAACTACCCACAACAGCTAACAATTAATAGAAACAAATAATATTTGATATCAAACAATGATATAATAACAATGCTTTCACATAATACAACTAACATATCGGTTGCCACACAATAACAACTAGGTAGAAAATATTTACATAATATGTCCATAAAGCATACTAAATAAAGATTAGTCAAAACATCTAACACCAAGTCAATATATGAACTAGGAAAGATCTTTTTTTGTTCAACTTCTTGATCTTTTCTTTTGTAACAATCCAGTAATATTCATCTATAAAAGCCATCACAAGACTCC
The DNA here is from genome assembly GCA_014182885.2 of Eucalyptus caleyi. Classification (NCBI taxonomy): domain Eukaryota; kingdom Viridiplantae; phylum Streptophyta; class Magnoliopsida; order Myrtales; family Myrtaceae; genus Eucalyptus; species Eucalyptus caleyi. The sequence continues at coordinate 33,185,434 of CM024475.2, forward strand.
TATACGAAGTAGCTCTGTTGACTTCTCATAAGCGATTCAACACTCCTTGCCATTTTGGTGGAAGAGTGTTCATGAAAAATCGCACCATCTCTGATTGTGACATGGGACGAACATTCCATATGACCTTTTGTATTTTCCCGTTGACTTCAAGAACGTGATCAATTAAGTCGCCACTCTCCCATCGATAATCAGTCAGCTCAGCTATCCAGCTAGAAAGCCTTTCCTTTTTATCATCGGTAATTGTGCAAATAGGTGTGCACAACTTAAGGAGAAGCATTGTTCCTACAACAAATGCAGAATAAATAAGGGATTACATACAATTCACATAGAATTACTTGGCAAAAGAAACACATTCTTTTCCTCATCCCTTTTTTTTTTTGGTCAACGGTCAACGATCAGACGGGTTGAGGTCAACGGGTCAATGGATCGGGTCGGACGAACCGACCGGCACGTGCCACACGCATGCATGGTTGACGTCACCTAGCCTGTGCACGGCACGCGCCTGGGACCGAAAGGGCTCGTGCATCGCACGCACCCGATGGAGGCCCAAATCGGCGTGTGCAACGCCCCTCTTCGTTCTGGCCGTGCGTGGGGGCGCATCTAGCGGCGCCCGGCGGCGATCCGTGACTCGTTTTTCTCATATCGACGAGACCTTCGACCCTACGTTATCAGAAAGGAATTCAACTTACAGAAAATCACAGAACGGGGTGAACAATATGCGGGTGTCGGGATTTTTCCATCCCCGATCGACCGGCAGCAGCTTTTCTTGAAATTTTCAATCAAAAATTAATTCATAAAGATGAAAAGGGGTTGGGAAACATGAACCGGGGCTCTGATACCAATTTTGGGATTAACTGATTCCCTAAAATCGATTCGACACTAAATCGAACTCCCAAAACAAATGTGGAAGACGAGCCCAAGAACAAACATGTATCATCGATCAAAGATACACCACGGAATCGAGCGTACCTTATTATCCACAGATTAAACACCAACGTTGAAGTTTGAGGAAGAATCTCGATCTTGTTCTACCGAGGAGCGTGCTGTTGTTATTAGGGGGAGAAAAACCGAGCGTACTATCCTTTTTCCTTTTTGGAGCGTACTGTTTCTTTCTATTTTTCTTCTTTTTGAGGGAGAGAGAAAGACTGAAAAGACGTACGTACATCTAAAGGGTGTGATCTCTTTTTCTTTTCTCTCTTATGTCTGTCTCAACAGACGTAACTCTTCAACATGTAACCTTCCCCAAAAGACACAACCCCTCATATCTAAACAACACAACCTTTCACATCGCAGCCATTCCTCCATGGGCCCTTATCTTGTGGGCTAGGTTCTTAGGCCCAACATGGGCAGACAGGCCCACTTAGGCCCATCAAGTTGTAGACTAAACCCATCACTTTGGATTATGAGCTTCAAGCAAAGATGAGTCAGACAGTTGAGAAATGTGACAGCAGTATGGATTCTTCCGAAATAGAGGAGTCCATTGCTCAGCAGGAGGATCAACCTCGTCAGCATGGGGTGAGCTTTGTTCCCTGCCTTTTCTTTGTTCCTTTTATCACAGACATATTGAGCTATATAATGAACGATGGATTAATTATTTTGGATGACCTTACAAATTTTTATTTTCTCTACTGGAATTTAAATATAACACAGGAGTTATTATGCTTTTTCCATATCAAAGAATGTTACATATCTCTGCTATCTGATTCAAATATCTGGGCTTGAGACCCCATGACTCAAGTGGATGGGAGTTACTAGGGGTTGGCCCCCGTGGATCAGACTGGGCTTCTTTTACATTGTTTTGAAAACTTACAATGGGCAGGGTACAGAAGCCATGGCTTTCAGGTGTTTAAAGTTTGTTAAATGTTATAATTTAGAAAATTTTGATTCGTCTAAAGATTGTTTTTCTGTGTACAAATATATGATGACCAATATAGTGATATTGCCCAGCTATGGTTTCAGCTATAAGAGTCTTGTCATACGTAAACGTGGACATGTAAGTAAGTTTGGATTACCACTCACTTGAATATAAAGTGCTTTGAAATCTGGAGAACGGACTAAGTGTTTGGTTACTACCATTAGATATGGATGCTTTGTCAACATACACACATTTTGCTCAGTGGGGACTCTTTTGATTGACAGGTACATGATATAAAACCAAATGTGATTGCACCTACTAAACACTTTAAGGATGTTGGCTTGGATCCATTGAAGATGGTACTGAAGGTTCTTTGGAATGGCTTTTGCACTTCAAAACTTGTGGAAGGAGATCGTCAAATTGTGGAAGGAATTCAATGTCTCATTAGTTCACAGGAGCTACTTTTTCCTACTGTTTAAAGGTGATCCGACGGATTCTATCTACATGGAGGTAGAGCTCAGGAGGTTGTCGTTTCTTAGGGATAAATCTGCCCGCTGTAATCAAGCTCCGGAAGATGGTCAGACCTTGACTTCTGCTTCAAGGTACTGAATTCAAATTATATGAAACACTCGCTGCTTTTGTTAAATTCGCAGTAGGAACATATTAAGTCTGGGATTTTTTTGTGCTGAGCAGCATCCATGATCTTCGTCGTGAGAGGGAGACGCTCACCAAGCAGTTGCAAAAGAAGATCACCAGGAAAGATAGAGAGATGCTCTTCCAAACTTGGGGGATCGGTTTGAATACAAAGCATAGAAGTTTACAGTTAGCCCACCGCTTGTGGTCCGACACAGAAGATATGGACCATGTGGCCGAGAGTGCCAAAATTGTTGCAAAGCTCGTTGGTTTTGTCCAGCCAGAGGAAGCTTCCAAGGAGATGTTTGGCCTAAACTTTACTCCTTGGCGATCGAGCACAAAACTTCGTAAGTGGAAAAGCACTATGATGTCTTTCTTGTGAACCTTTGTTTTGGATGCTATTACTTTTGCGGCATGGTGACAAAATCGTTCCTCCAACTGTCTGAGATGGTGTGAATTCCTTTTAACTGGTAATATAGTGTAATTTAGATGCAGGTCATCGTACAAAAGCTTTGTATATACTCATGAACAAATGAGGGCTTGCAGGTCCTCTCACCGGTCCTGGCTCTTTAACATATGTATTGGTGCATGATTGATGTTAATTGGACTAATATAATAATGTTTCTATTTCTTCCATTCTCTTCAATGTTTTTTATTTAAAAGCTTGTAGCTGGTTAAATTAGTAATTTAACTAATGACTCGTGGCATGGGCTCGTTGATTGCGACTCCTCAACTTCATTAAGCCATTTTTTTGCTCTCGTGGTTTTCCTGGCCTCATTGGATTTAGTATGTGCAGAAAGTATCTTGTAATGGTTGAATGGCATCATCTCAGTTATCACACAAGATACTATTTACATGAAATTATTTGTTTGCATACTTAGAGAGAGAAGGGGGGTGTTTACAAGGTGGGAGGATGGGACATATACTTAGGTTCAACTTGAAATATCATTGTAGTGGCTTAAATTGAAGGAAGAGCGTCCTCGTCATCGTCAGGGACTGTAGAAAACAAGAAACCACTTAAGTAAGCTTCACACACGCACACACGCAAAGCTTTCCTAATAGTACTCCTATTAATGAAAAGGAAAGCAACTTTGTAGATTTGTTCTTATATGCTTCGTTTCTTAAAAAAAGATATAGCATGTAAATGATAGGCCTTAACTTGTATCTATTCTTTAGCGATTTGTATGTAAGCTATGTGAAAGGCTCACTAGACATGCGTCAACTATGAGCAATAAGGTTGGTTCCAAACATTACTTTCAGATTCAACATTGGGTTATACAAAGATCAAATGGTGTTGCTCACATGATTTGGTATTGTGATAGTGACAGGAAAAAAATATAAATGCAGTCTAGTTTTAAAAAAGCTATGTGATCGATTACAGTGTGGAGACTGTATGAAAATTTGCTTTCTCCTAAAAAACTCACTGTGGACTTACGCAAAGGCTTGATATGCATTTATTTGATATAGTGCAATGAGTCAATGAAATACTTACTTGCTAAGGATCCCAAGGGTTCGTTTTAACCACTAATAAATAATTGTTGAAATCATCAATTCTATAAATAAAAAATAAAATAAAAAAATCCATCATCATGCTTATAAATCACGTTTGAGATTTAATATTATTATCCCATACCTGTTGTCATCATCCATAAGTTCATCCGTCTCAGTGTCTTCTATCTCGTACAGATTCTGCACCATTTCTTTTCCCTCGCCGAAATGGTCAACAAAATCCCGAGCACCCTTTTTGAATACCACACTGATATTCTATAGTTCCTTGCACTCCTTGATCCCTTCAACTTTTGTCTTCGCATCAAGGTGCCTAAACTCAAGTTCTTTGAGATGTAGCATGGCTCCTTGTTCAATAACTACCTTTTCAAGCCGAGGCAGCTTCCAAATCTTCAAGATCATGAGGATCGGGAACCCATCTTTGACGAAACTCAGGCGAGTGCCTAGGAAAGAATTGGCCAAGAGCCTGAATGTCCTCAGGTTCCTCAGAAGACCACCCAACTCGGGCACCATGTCTATTTCCACCTTCGAACCCGACAGAGTCAAAACCCGAAGCGAGACTGGCAAGAGCTGTGTCCAAATGGGTTTGTTGAGTTGGCCCAGCAAGTAGAGCTCCAACAGTTCGTGATGTCGTTCAGCCAACGACAATTTCGGTAACGGGCCTATCGACGACGTCGCGGGCTTGTTTTTTTCTTTCGTGGGCTTGTCTTCTTTGGCAGGCTGGGCTCCTTTCTGGGGTCCGGCTTCTCCCGCGAGCTTGTTTTCTTTGGTGGGCTTGTCTTCTTGAATCACCCCAAAGGTCAAGCACTGGAGATTGGTGAGCCTGAAGCTAATCCAATCCGCTACTGCTTTTCCTGCGGCGCCCGAGGTGTCCCCACTCAAGCGTTGCAAGAAAAGCTTGAGCGTGGTGAGCGTGGTCAAACTGTCCATGTGGTCCCTCATCAAATTCTCCTTAACCTCACCGATAACCAGGCCGCTTAAAGTTTGGAGTTGAGTCAAGGCATTGACATTGTTGCTGCAAGCCCTGAGAATCTTCTTCCAGTCGATGTAGAACCAGTTAAGATGCAGGTGCCTCAAGTTCCTTGCCTTCCACAAGGAACTCGGCAGCAAAGTGATGTTGGTGTGCTTTATGTCAAGAGTCTCGAGATGGTGCAGATCCGTAATGGCGTTCGGGAGCAATTCCAGTACCGTGGATCTCAATCCTAGGTACCTTAGGAGCACCAGCTTGTGGAGCACACCATCTAAGGATGGCTTATACACACCCTCCAAATCAAGCACCCTTAGCAAGCTATAGTCAGTCCTAGACGTCATCTTCCTAAGAAACGTGCTGATGTCTTTGGTGAGCATGCCTCTCCTCTGGTAGAACGAAAGAAACGAGCGGACGTGGCCAAGGTTCAAATCGGGGTAGCTGCTGCCATGATCGTCTGTGACTATGTCCGTGTGCTCCGCAAGCCACCGAATCTTGATTCTTTCCTGCAATTGGGCCGACAGCTGTTGTTGCTGGCTGCTTGGGTAACGGTCATTCCCATCTTTCGACTTACTAGTGGCATGTATGTGAAGGAGGCCCGTGCTCATCGCGATCGGACAGATCACGTCATACAGATAGGTGAGCATTTGGCAAGCTTTAGGGGATCCATCCGCCCTCCAGCTCACCACATCGATCACATTCCTATCTGCAAGCTCCAGAATGAACGTCTCTCCCACATCCTCGGGCTGCCTTTTCCTTTCTCTTTCTATGTCATAACAATGCGAATCCAATAAGCCCTCAGCCAACCACAGCCTCACTAGCCTTCTTGTCGGAATGGGGAGTCCTATGGGAAACAAAGCCATGTAGATGAAGCACGGTTTTAGATGGACCGGCAATTTATGGCAACTCAATTGTAGTATATCTAACAATGCCATTGTAGAACCCTCTTTCGCCAACGTTGCGCTTTCATGCTCCCCAGCATTGGACAGAAACCCGCCGAGCAAGGATATACAGAGCGGCAAGCCACGGCACATGCTTAGTATAACCTTCTCCACACTTGAGAGTCTCTGAGCATCGGGTACTCCATGCAACTTCCAAGCGAGCATCCTCTTGCTTTCTTCCTCGCCCAATTTTCTTAGCGGAAACTGGAGCAGGCCCGCGTTACAACGCATCCAGCGGGCTATCCCATCGTACTGAGTCGTGGTAATGACGCGGGTTTGCGTACCATCAAGAAAAATATATAATCTTCGCAAGAGTGGCCACCAGTTGGACGGCTGCACGTCATCCAACACTAAGAGGAATTTGTTTAACTCGGCCAATTTCCGGCGCAGCTTTGTCTCTAATTCCTCTATATTCATGCCCTTCACGTCCCCTGCTACATTCTCGACTTGATTCAGTATCTCCAACAGGAACTCCCGCTTGTCCATGCTAGGCGAGACGTGGACCCAAGCGCGCCACTTATAGCCCGTGTACTTCGCTTGGCCGTAGGCCCATCTCGCGAGGAACGTCTTGCCAGTTCCTTGCTCGCCCCAAATCGGAATCTCGCTGTACCCTTTTGTCTTGATGAGCCACTTAATTAATTTCTTCTTCTCATCCTCGCGACATGAGAAGTTTGTAGGCCCTTGCCGATCCCAGTAACTAGTCAGCCTTGCAAATTTTTGGCCTTGCCATGGGACACTAGCATGGGAGGAGGAACTAGCAGGTTTCTTTTTGCTCTTGCCCTCGACCTCCCCCTTCAAGAACTTACCATTACACAACTCTTCCATCTTACTCACCAGAATGGACAGGTCCCTCCACAGCCTGTACTTGGAGACGAGCGCGAAGAGCGGCCATGCGGCCATGTGGAGGGCCTTGTGCCTCTCACGGGCCTCTCTGAGGCGAAACTTGTCGATGAATTCCTCAGCGTAGTACATGGCTTGGAGGAGCCGCCCCAACCACTCCATGCCTTCAGACGGTCTGTATTGAGTGAAAAACTCTTGGATCCTCGCTAGCTTCACCCTGGCATCCTTCACGCGGGTTTGCATCCATAAGCACTCCACACACACCGGGTGGGAGAGCAAGGTACCTAATTTCTGCGACACAATCTGGACGATGACTTCGTCGAACATCGTGCCGCTTCTCGTGTCGGAAGTAGCCATGACTAATCAATATGGTTTTTTCTAGCGAGGTCGTGTGGATTTGTATGTGTCTGTTGGCTTGTTTGCTTGGATTGAATAACTTTGCGAGGACATATTATTCTCTCTCTATGTATGTACTCTTCATTTATCTATGCTTTTCTTGGCGTGTCCTCTTCGGTCTACTACAACAAGCTTTGTTTGATTCTTTGCTTGTGCGATGTTTGACCATGAGGCAGAAAAGAAAGTATCTCTCACAATGATTATGATAAAGATAAATCTTATCAAGTAAAGTTCTTTGCTTTTAATAGACAATCTTACACATTTATCTTAGTATTCCTTACTTTGCTCTTATACATGAAGATAATCAATTCAATTGTAACTATCGGACTAGGAGTTGCAAAGATAAGTAAAAATGGCCTATCAAAAACTTAATTTTTGTGATGAAATTTCACCCATCTTAATAATTTGACATAGTAACAACACGAGGGATGTGAGGTCAGATGAGAACATTCATTGGCCGATCTTATCTAATATAGAATACTAAAATGAATTCAAGGAAAATGATTACTTTTCCTCTAGATTTTGGCTATAAGGACTTGTCTTTCACATTGCTGGACATGTTAGATGTTTACAAATTTGAGAATTCAAATATCAATTATATCTTCGATACTTTTAAAAGGAAGAAGTGAAGCCTGTGTTTATACACACATTATCAACTTGTCCATATAAGAACCCTTGGTCAGAGAATTTATCTTATTATATCAAAATCCACATCACATATGGTGCTCATATAAAATACTTGAATGTCATGTCATTATCACATATTAAATACTACGTGGTAGGAATGTTACATGTAAGGGGCGTGGGATTGTGCTCTTTTTTATGATTGTGTTTTATATTTTGTTCATTTTTTCTGTGCTTTTCTTCAAACCAGTGTTTTTGTCATTGGCAGGTTAAATGATCAAAAAGCCATCCAATTTTGCTAGCATTCACACATGAAGACGAGACGAGTTCACACAGTTCATATATTTAGTGATGTAATGAATTGTTATGCAGTAGTGATCTTAACCTTCTTATTATAATCTTAATTTGTAACCTACCCATCATTCAGTATATCCACTTACTAAGATTATTACAAAGTTGCAAAAATTTCACATTTTAAAGTAGTTAAAAGTTGAAACAGTGTAAAAAGGGATTCATAAGAACCAGCCTTTATTATTCCCTCAAGCTAACCATGTTCCTCAGTTATTCTTTGCTTGGAGATGTTCGATGGATTTTCCCTCGGAGATGTCTAATGGGTTGAAGATGCTTGTACTTTTCCATGATCTAGTTTTCACTGTATCCTTTCGACAGCCCATTCGAATATGGATGGCGTTCCTCAAAATACTTGCACTTCAACCGAATATCATAGTAAGAGTACTCGATAAAGAAGATATGGCCCCGTTTAATTCATCTTTCTCAAGAAACTTTGCCTTTGGGGAAAATATTAGGCATTTGGCAAGCATTTTTGGAAGTCCATTGGCCAAATGTTGGCATTAAGAATACTAAAAGCCCAAAAGCAAGACCGGAGCTACTTTGAGTTTTCAACATTTTGAAAATGCAAGTCCGCTTCTACGGTTTATCTATTGACTTTTTGAGGGGGGGGGGGCGGTGCGACTGTTCATCTTCCGGAGGCCAAATCTGGCAGAGGCCGATCTTAGGGGAGGTTGTCAAAGGCCGACCAACCATTGGCGGCAAGATCTAGCCGCTAAACAGCCTTGCCTGAGGTTGTGCGACAATCCACCTACACATCACTATAAATTTCGGATGGCTATCTAGTTATCAAAACATAATGAAATCAATTAACATTGATGATAGTACATAGCTTAATGCCGTTAAATGGGTAGATTGTGTCAGGTAAAAAATGATCTGACCCAAACTGATCAATTTCACCAATTTTGACTAATTTACGTATAATAAAAATTTAGTGACCATACCCGACCCAACTTGCACCCACCTCATATCCAACCCGACGAATTTATAATCCAACCTATGAAACTAGGTAACCCACTTAAAGCTCTGTGTGTATTTGTTATATAACTATTTTGACTAAAGATGCTAAAGAATTGACTTTTAATATTGTATAGAATTTTCGAATTTTATAGTACTTAGTAGTAAATTTATAAAATTTCAGCAACAAATAACCGGGAATTGCAATGACAGGAACTAAAATTAGAATATTATATAAAAATAACAATGCGAAATGCAACCAAGAAAAAAATATACTGCAATAAATAACTAATGAAACTTACGATATTAATAAAAATAAAAAACAATGGAGAAAAAAAGAAGCCGTCTTGATCTTTTTAATAAAGGTGAAGTTAGGCTCATCTTGCGAACCCACTAAAACTTCTTTGAATTTAGAAAAGCTTGAAAATTTTCTTGTAGAGGGTGAAGAATTCACAAAGGTGGGTTATGTTTGGATAAACCGAAAACCTTCTTAACATCCATATTTTTTTGGATTTTGCGATTTTAAATTCATTTATGATCTATTTACTAAACATAACTACCCATATAATGACTTGGCCATCAAATATAGGTTAAGAAATGAGTATATGATCCATTATAATAAGCCTAACGTAGCTTATATAAAACTAGACAACAAATAGCAAGACGATGCTCTCATATCATTTTATCGACTGATTAATCTTTGAGGGACTTTCTCATCATCTCAGTTAAATATCTATAATCCCAATTCAACATACCACGCTACACAAGACAGCAAACCCTACTCCAATATATAATATGCAGATCTATAGAAAATCCGTCATATCACTGTTTAATATTTTCTCTCTAATGATAAAATCCTTTTATGAAAGTGTAACTTCAACAAGAGGATATTTGAAAGTTTGCCAGATAGTTTTGCAAAGAGTGCCCATACTTTCCCAATGCAGCATTAACCAATAAAGTTCTTTTGGTTAGTTTTGCAAGAGTCCCCATTCTTTCCCGATGCAGCATTAACCAATACAAGTTCTTTTGGATCTTATAATAGATCGATATCCTCTTCGATCTTCAACTTCACAAAGGAGACATGCTTACACCGACACAAACACATTTCTTCGATGAAAAGGACAATCATCCAAGTTTGAAAGCCCACACAAAGGGACCACACCAAAAACGACCAGATCGAGATCTCATTGGATTGTATCAAGCATTGTGAAACCTATCAATAGATGAAATGACAGAACCGAACTTCCAGTTATTGCCTTCCCTTTAGAAATTTTCCCTTTCTTTCCTATCAATTCGGAAACACAAAAGGGTTGGTCCATTCTCTTTCTTGTGCACAATATGCTGCGGTCTCCGGAATTTAACCAGATCTAAAGAAAATAAACACACAGGCTTCAACCCATCTGAAGCTCATCCAAACTTGAGCAGGTAGCAACTTCGAATGAAAAAAACCAAGGAAAATGAACAAATCTAAATGTTCTAATTGAAAATGAATAGGGTAAGTTACAACAAATCCAAGAGGCATTTGAGCTCATTGGTCTACCCAACAAGATAGAGAATTAACAGGTAAAGAACCTATAGCCATCCCAATAACATCTCAAACCCTTTAAACCTTAAAAAATAAAAACCTTACTTGCTTCGAGCTGAGCTTTAAATAAATAACCAAAAAAGAGCACGGAAAAATATTTAGAAAAACAGAGCCACCAGAGATAAGAAGTACCAAATTCTCAAGGCTGTTGCTGAGCATCCATGTACCCAGCATCAACGAGAACCTTCTCTCTCTTGGCCAATTCAATGTCCTCATCGACCATCATCTTCACCAACTTCTCAAACCCAACCCTGGGCTTCCAACCCAGCACCTTCTTGGCCTTACTTGCATCCCCCTTCAAGTTGTCGACCTCCGCCGGTCTGAAGTACCTCTTATCGATCACCACATGGTCCCTCCAATTCAGCCCAACATACCCAAAAGCTACTTCCAAGAACTCCTCCACCGTGTGTGACTCCTCCGTCGCCACCACGTAGTCATCCGGCTTTTCTTGCTGCAACATCATCCACATAGCCTCCACGTAGTCCCCGGCGAATCCCCAGTCGCGGGAGGCCTGCAGATTTCCCAGGAACAGCTTGCTCTGCAGCCCGATCTTGATCCGCCCCACGGCCCGAGTGATCTTCCGGGTCACGAAGTTCTCGCCCCGCCGCGGCGACTCGTGGTTGAACAGGATCCCGTTGCACGCGAACAGCCCGTAGGCCTCGCGGTAGTTCACGGTGTACCAGTGCGCGGCGCACTTGGACGCGGCGTAGGGGGACCGCGGGTGGAACGGGGTGGTCTCCGACTGCGGCGGCGGGGTCGATCCGAACATCTCCGAGGACCCGGCCTGGTAGTAACGGATGTGGCTGCGGCCGGTGGCGGAGACATGGGAGCGCACGGCCTCGAGGAGGCGGAGGGCGCCGGTGGCGACGACGTCGGCGGTGTAATCGGGGATCTCGAAGGAGACCGCCACGTGGGACTGGGCGGCGAGATTGTAGACCTCGTCGGGGGCGATCGTGTCGATCCAGCGGCGGAGAGAGGAGGCGTCGGTGAGATCCGCGTAGTGGAGCTTCATCCGGGCCTTGTGGGCGTTGTGGGGGTCGATGTAGATGTGGTTGATCCGCTGGGTGTTGAAATTGGAGGAGCGGCGGATCAGGCCGTGGACCTCGTACCCCTTGTCGAGCAGGAACTCGGTGAGGTACGACCCGTCCTGCCCGGTAATGCCGGTGATCAGGGCCACCTTGCGGTGCTGCGGCGGCGGCGGGGCTTCGCCGTTGGTTCCAGATCCGGATTTGGGCGCGTCGTCGTGGGTTGCCATTGTCGGTAAGGATGGCGAAACGGGTCTGCTCGCGAGGCGTTCGTGAAAATGCCTGAGAGAGAAAGGGGCAGATTCAGAGGAAGTGGGCTGATCTGATGGGGGAGTTTTTGGGAGACTTTTTAAGAGGTGGAAGAGGAAAGGAGTAGGGACGGTTCAGTCAAGGTAGATCTTTCCTTCTTTACGCGCTTTTTTTTAACTGACGAATGAGGTCACGCCACGTGGGGATTTAAGGTCAGTATGGTCAATTAACACGGAGAAGTCCGTGAAAACTGCGGGGATGGGGGATCCGGTGCTCCTCCAGGACCGGATCTACCGTGCGACGGCGAGTGCGGTGCATTGTGGACCGTCCGATGAAGGCCCCGGGTATTACCACGAGGACCAGATTTACCGCGTGACGGCGAGTGCGGTGCGTTGTGAACCGTCCGATGAAGGCTGCGACTTTCTTCAATACGTATACTCATTCACGATCGTACGATCATTAATCCTCCATACTACTAAGGCCGTCGATATTACTGATTTGGCACCGGCGGCGGCGGCGGTGGCGGCGGTGGAGGGGCAGCCGGTGTTGGCCGCGTAACGCGCCTGCTCGGAAGCCCTCTGCCGGGATCGAGTCGCGATCGAGCTCTCCCCGATCCCACGCGACGTCTCTCGGACTCTCTCGACCTCTGCTTCGCTGTGGGCCACTCTCCACCGTCTCCTCCTCGCCCCGGTTTGCGACCTCTGCAAATTGTTACCTCTCTCCGTCGCTTCGCGAGTTTGTTCGTGTTCCTCTCTGTCTCCTCTCCCTCGGCGGTTCGCGAGGAGCGAGGCGATGTCTGTTCCGGCAGTAGAATGAGGTCCGCAGTGGAAGAGGCAGCGGTACGGTCATGCACGGTGCACATGATACTTGTGTGACGGCGCAGTTGTTCTGCTTCTCCGTTGATGGCGACCTCTCAATAAGTAGGTTCAATGGACTCAGATTGCAGAGTCGCCACGGCATTACTGGGACGCCGGATGAAGTTGACACAACTCCGAAAGCTTGTAAGGATCTTTAAGGACGTATATGCTTCAGTTGTTACAGAATCATGCATTGTCACTGGAAATGAGCCATCACAGGAATGTAGTGGCAAGGCTGTACTTTGTGCAGCATTGATCGGATCCGAATTAAGTTTTACTTGTTTGATGGTGGCAGCCTCATTTGGCAGGATCAGTGCATGAACTGCCAACCATCGGCACTAACTTCTTATGTTGAATTTGGTTTTATTCTGAAATGTGCATCCTTTTGTAAGGAGTGCAGAGCACTGCCCAAAAATCTTAGCAACTAGAAGGTCAAGAGATTTGCATCTTTTTACCCCCTTTTCGCATTACACTTGTCGTTCGGGATTCTTGTCAAATCTCATGTGAAATTCACAGCACAAGCGTCGGTCTTCTGTATGCTCCATCAACCCTAAACTTCTGGTCTTATCAGATGAAGAACTTCCTAGTTCACTCGCCCATAATCATGATCCCCTTGATCTGTCCCGAGGCATGGAGTCTATGGAGTAGATTCACTGAGGCGGTTTGTTCCCTCTTTTGATGGCTGGTTAGCAAGAATCATTTTGTCCTGCTTACCTTGCGCCTGTGTTGCAATATTACAGGGCATCGTGCTCCAATCGAGTGAACGATTACAACGCTCATTGCCAATCCCATGGCTCCTCGCACGTTGAAAGTTAAACCCAGAATCTTTGTGCGTGTGCTCTCCTCCTTGATAGTCGATCAAATACTCCTTTTTTAATGAATGAATAGTAACTCCAGAACAAGTTCTTCTGTATCAAGGTCCTTGATATCCTGTAGTACAGCAGACTCTTGCTTAATAAATATTCTTCACATTATTTGTATCCGACTTCTTGTCCTCTTTGCCTGATAGATGGAATAATCATCACTTTTTGAGTGTTAGTCTCCCTTTTTTTTTATCTTTCTTAAGGAAATGCAGCATTCGACATGACTGTGACATCTGCAATGTGTAAACTTTGTCTCTTTTTGGGCGTGTGTTTGTAAAACATCTTCTGAATAGACTCCTCTTCAGTTGCTTTTGGTTTTCTCAGATCATTTTTTCCCTACCGGTCATATATCATAGCCACAGGTTTTCCTTGACTGACCCTGAATTCTTTTTGCCCTCGGCTAAATCAATGTCTTCTTGCTCGTGTGGGTCGTTGATTTGGCTGAGCCAGAGGACGCTGAGGAACTTCTGAGCTAAAAGGGTGATCAACCTGCTGATCGCTCTGCCTGCTCGTAGTAATCTTGGTCACCATTTTGACCCCTTTCCACAAAGAAGCTAATGAAGGTTTAGTAAAACATGTGTTGGTACAGGTTACACACTCCTTAATTTTGTTCAGATGGTTAAGAAGATCTAATGAAAGACTGAATTTTCTTCAGAAAATTGTGATTGCATGTGCAATGAAGGATCAGCCGAATTCTGCACGGTTTCGACTCCTGTTGGGTTTGTTGGAGTATCAAGATGCATGAGCATTGGTTTTTATGCCAAATTCTAGGGGAAGTCGGAAAAGCGGGCAAATTTAAATAATTTTGTGCTGTCATTGTTCATTATCTGCAATCTGCATTGCTCCTCCGGTCATGGCACATGACCCGCTAAGAAACTCTGGTTTGATAATACCATAGGTACATTTTTGACTGATTGGGCAGAAAAATCTGCCAACGGAAGACGTGGGATTCGTTGGGTTTTTTCAGCTGAGCCAGCCGTATCACTTTCCTAACCGAGCCCAAAACGCACGACATTGCGAGGCGTGACGTAAATGTGCTGATGCAAGTGCAGTTCCTGATTCAAGCCTGATACTTCAGCTGAAATAGATGGGACTGTTAGGAGGGCTTTCTCCACATCCATTTATGAATCTCGCATTTATCGCGCTTGGAAGACAAGAAAACATTTTTAGGACCTTATTTGAATACTCATTTATAAGTATTTCCGGTGCGATCATCGCAGTTGAAATGGCAAGCGTTTCTACATTTACAAATGACGGTCGACAATGGAAGGATTGATCAACTTGGCGTGAAAACCTTAAATGCCGTATGGCCGCAGGACAGGTCACTCCACAGTTGGTTTCTAGTAAGTTAATCGAAATACATAGGCTATTATTTGTTAAAGGAATAATCTCAGATTTAGTCGTTAAATGATTTGATTGACATAAATTATTCTTTAAACTTTTCTTTTTAGTCGAGTTCTGTACTGTAGATGTGTCGGGGCTAAATATAAACAAAGCAAGCAAGCAGAGAAACGACGTGCACCCATCTCAAGACACGTACCTCCAATGACTAGACGTGCCGTCAGCTCATAAAACGGAACATTGTCGATAGAATTTTCCACTTTTTTTTTCCTTTTTCCAACAACACAGCACTCGTTATTTCTCGCTATGGTTCATTAATCAATCGTTATGGTCTCTCTTTTGGTCTCGTGGAACCAACATGCGCCAACGATAACTGTTAGAATTAAGGAACAGTGCAAACACCAAGTCCGCTCGAGAAGCTTTGCTAGAAATATCCCAACAAGCATCCAAAGGTTTTTGACAGGTGAATGTTTCCTCGAAACAATTTATGCAATTGCAATGACATAGAGGAGGCACGGAACGGGAAAATCATGGCAACATAGTCCGAATAGTCAAACACCACATAACCAGAATCCCAAGCAAAGCATTGATCGTATTCTTGATCTTCTCTGCACTCCAAACTATGTTTTAGCCGGTCCTCATTATGATGTGGACCCCACTGTCGGTATCGACGATGTCACTAATCTCGCCAACCTTAAGAGCATAAGTGGCTTCCTCGAAAGGTTTCTGCATCTGGCCTCGCCCAAAAGGACCTGCAGCAGTATCAAAAGTTTGTGAGATTATATACCGATTCTACATCATGCTACACACTGAACTGCATGAGACAGTCCTTTTTCATCCCTTTCATTCTCTTTTCCTTTTCTCCTTTCTTTATTGGTAGAGGTAGATATCCGACAGTGCAAAGCCAGAAAATGTAAACCTAACTCACTTCACATGAAGCTGCAGAATATTTTACCAGAAAAATGTGTTCGCCAAGGCATTTTCACACACAAATGAGAATGCACATCGAAAAGAAAGTAAAATCGAAAGAAAGAAAAGCAGGGAAACAACGTCTCTACGTTTCTCGAAATTACTAGGCACATTGTCAACTCCGCTTTCTTAAGATTAAAATTTAGTATAAACTCATACACATATCACCCTTTCTAAACCACATGGATCAAGCTCTTGATAAAGTACCAAGGAGTTGTCAATTTAATGCAGCTCTCAACTTATGTATCCATCCCTCTTCATTTGAAGTAGGAATGGGGATCTCAGTAATTTCTTGCCACTCCTAAACAGAACAAGGAAGTGCAGCCATTTCAAACATATAGCTCCTTAGGATAACAAAAGGAGAGGGACACTGTTACTCAACACTGCTTGGTAATTTTAGAGGGAGATGGGATTCTCCAATAAGTTACTCCCATTAATAGAAGAGCACAGAACAAACCAAGTCTTTTCTCTGTCAATATGAGGATATCTTCCACAGGCACAACTAAAAGCCCATTTTTAAGTCCCACCATCACCCCAATGCTACATATCAACCCCTAAGAACAAAACTATAGAATACAACAATAAATTCCAAGCCATTCAAACCATGTCTTTTCTCTTGTTATGAGGGTTGGGGAGTCAGGGAAGGCTCGATTGGACAATACTTAGTTCGAGTTTGTTCATTTTTGTAGTTAATGATATTCTCTTCATTGAGAAAACACCCGATATCCTGATATAAAAGTCAATTAATTTCCTTATTGAAATAAACATGCTAATTAGCCTCTGTAAATACAAAAAATTGACACTGGCAATAGCTTGGAGACAAGAGTTGTGTGAGGGTGGTTTTTAATGATTTTTCATAAGTGGATGTTTGGTTTAAATTGGTGAAACAATTTGTATTTTGTACTGCGGCCTCCTCTCCCAGTTAAAACTGGTGTTTTCTTGTCCTCCATTAAGACAGGTGCAACAGGACCACATTAATCTTGCTTTTCTTCATATTTTGAATTATTGTTTGCATCACTTTGATTTAGTACAAGAACATCTTCATCCTTTATTATGCTGTCATCGACACTAAAAATGGCCAGGCCAAAAACTATTCCAAGTACAAGGGCACATTCATGTTTTCTTTACATTGTCTCCAACAGTTAATATAGATTAAATTCATGCCAACCAAAACTATTCCAATCGCTCCATATATTGTGCACAGCACAACTTGGACTTCTTCACCAGAAAAGCTGATCAAATGGAAGAATCATTGAGAAGGCCAAAAAAAGTAACGGAGAAATTTCTCAAATTCACCATTTAAGGTGTACTTATAGAGACAAGGAAGATGAGGCTTGAAGTTACAGAATTCTCATGACATAACAAATAGGTTGGGGATTATGATGCATGTTCATGGCTCAGATTTAATATTTTTTTTGTGGCCTTCATCAGGAACTTTTATTGTCCTTCTAAGATGCAAATTAGACCTGATTGGAGAAACAGCATTGTTACTTCAGTGAAGACAACTTCAACAAGGGAGCCAAGGGTGCCAAATCGTCTAAGAAAATGATCCACTGCAGGGTATATATAAGGGAAATACATCTTCTAGCTGGCAATAAATAATGAAGTTGTCTTGTAAAGCAAAGTCAGCATATGAACCCCATTTATCCCAGGCTGTATCAAGCAAGTTCAACCTTCATTCAAAAGCTTCTCGCTTGGAATAAATCATGAAGAAGTCTCATAAAGCTACAACAGCATATGAACCCCATCTATCCTGGAGTTCAAAATATGTTCAACAGCTCAGATGTAATATTCCTTCCAGATAGCCCAAAAAAGATTGAAAAGGCAGTATTTGAAAGAGCTCTTTCCTTCTCTATACAAATTCTTTAGCACCTTTATTTTCCTTCCATGCAAAATCAAAGCCCGTAAACAGCCAAACTCCAACAAGTAATAAACTCCCTCCAGGGCTGCTGATTTTTTCACATTCCCTTCACTGGAAGATTTTCTCTCATATCACAGGGGACCTAGGCAGCACATGATACCGCCATAATCTTTCTCCTTTCAAACAGACACTTAACACAATCTTGCCTATGAGGGTCTACTGGCAGATAGCAATTAAAAAAATGACGGAAAGATACCTCATTCAGCTAAGGAACTTATCTAAGTTCCTTGACAATTAAAGAACATTCCAGACATGTAATAACATGAGAAAAGTATTTCGAAAACTGTTTGATATAGCACAAATCAGAAAAAATAGCTCACAGAAGTAGATTAAAGTATTTCTATTTAGTTCACGTTGTTTCAATTTCAAAAAATTTCAAAGAGACGATGCATTCTTCCGCGATTTTTGAAATTGGAGAGTTAACACGCCATGCCTGCGAGCTGTGATAACAATTGTCAGGAAGAATTAGTGGCATTTGCTATCTAGGAAAAACTGCGATCATAAATTCGGATCTGTCATGCTCACTCAAATCATGATATCCTTTTCCATGGGATGGCATAGACTATTCTTAACTCCTAGTGACAACGGATAACTCCACAAAACATGCATTTGACAAAACAAAAGGGCTAGATAGTGATAGGACGTCATTAAACCCTATCGATGCACATCTGACATCGAAGGTAGAGAGACTAAAGCTCCGAACTTCATCTTCACAAGGTTAAAATTGTACGACAGACTACACTAACAACCGAATGTTTCATACGTTCATTTATCAAATTCCGGCAACATAATCTTTCTTCCAAATCAAATCAAGAACAAATTGTTTCGGGTACATAAATAGAGTTAGATTTATCTATATTCCAGCTTTATGAATTCGGCTAAAGTCCCGTAGATTTCTAAGACAGAAACGGTATAGCAGGCAGACTCCATCGAATGAGCAGACGCGAACAATTAGACGAAAGAGCAAAGATAAAGAAAAGGCAATCAGAATTGGAGCTGAGAGTGGGCAAAAGTAACGAGCGTCGAGGTCAGATGGAACCAACCGAGATCGCCGCCGCGCTTGGCGGAGCTGCAGTCGGAGAAGCGCGAGGCGAGGTCCTCGAACTTGGCCTTGCCTGAGACGATGTCCTCCCTGAGGGCCTTGAGCTGTGAGACGGCGCTCTCGCGGGTGGTGCTGCGGATGACCCTGCCCTCCGGATCCTTCCACGAGGCCTTCCTCCGGGAGCCCTCGTGCTTGATGAGGATGTGCGACGCGCGCACCTGGCTCCCCGCCCCCGCCCCCGCCGCCGCCGACGACGACATCTTGGCCTTCGCCCTGTGCTTGTCCCTGAGGCTGCCGGACTTGGCGGCGGATGGATCGGCCGACGAGATCGTTGAGGACGACGGTCTCTTCCTCTTGCGATCGGCGGACTCTATTTTGGCAGAGGCTGGAGACGACGGCGGCCTCGTTCTGCTCCCCTCGCAGCGTTGAAGTTCGAGTGCGGTGGTGAGCTCGGTGGAGATGGAAAGAGTCGAGGAATCGTGGCGTTGGCCTTTTATATATGATGAATTTTTTTCAACATTTCTTTTCCTATATATTAGAAATGAACACGTCATTGAAAATAATTATCCTTCATTAGCTTTTTCAATCAACTAATCTTTCGACCCAAAAAAGGTATGATTAATCCAATTTCAGATTTAAGGCTCTCTTTATTCCACCATGAATGACTATTGAAAATTATTTTCTTAAAAATATTTGTTTTGCCTAGTTTACAAATAGAGGATGAACGAAATCTTTTTTTAATACATGAAAATATTTAAATATAAATGATTATCAATGATATTTTTATTGACTAATTATTTCAAAAGTATTATTTTTTAGGAAAATGTTTACTAACTTAATTATTTTCCGCGAAACAAACGGAGCCTAAATAATTGAACATCAAATCATGCATATTAAATCACACGTCTATTTAATAGCTAAGTTTTGAGAATGATCAGCAGGAAACTCATAGAAAAATCCAGCTTATGCGTGAGGGGGGTGCACAGTTTTGCCTCATGCTCACCGATAACTCGTAGTCAGATACAATGATCGATCAACGCCAAATCCTGATTTTAGTTTCATTTAGCCAGCCGGCGATGATATCCAGTTCCTAAACCAGTCGAAGCACTCTACCACGCTCTCAAAACTAACAAAGTCTCTTAAGGTTGAATATACATAGTACGTCTAGCTGTCTATAGAGTATACACTTCAGCTGGTCCAACCGTCCCAACTACAATAAATGAGTGCCGTCATCGCCTTTGACATCCTCACTTCGATTCCACAATTAGCCTCGGCAGTTTTCATTATTTCGTGCAGAGACACAGAGAGAGAGAGAGAGAGACGCAAGGCCTAGTAATGGTGAACGTGATCAGCAGAACGATCTTCTTGCCAGAAGTGCCACAAGAAAACTTACATGGGATTTGATAAACATATTGCAGGTATCAAAAGATGGTAACATCTACAGGACAATTACAGTTGCATGTCTATCAATATTAATCTTGTGTCCACTCAAAAAGTTGGATTTACAGCTCCTAGCACGGAATGGACTGATGAATTTGTTGGCATCTGAAACAATTAATAATGTCAAGAACTAAACATTTCTCAAGAGAGGCCAACTTTTTCTGATGATATCGCCAATCTTCGCATCGATCCGCTTCTGAATGTGAGGTGGGCAAAGCTCAGCTGCAAAACTGTTCAATTTTGCAGCCAAACTTGATTTCTGAAGTTCCTCTTCAGGCAGGTTTCCCATCAGCTGGAGGAGGAGTGCTTTCTGCTTGAGCTCGAATTTCTGCATATTTCATGGTATGGGAATTCTTGTCAGAAATTCTGGCGAGAAGAGACTATTTCCAGTTCCTTGTGACCAACAAAAGTGCCAAATGGTACAATTGAAAATTCATATGGAGTGGATGCATTTCCCACGCGACGAGCTGAAGATTTCAGAGATGTCTGCAATATGCATTCTAATTGCAAGGCAAAACCAAATTAAACAACTAGAAGAGCCATAACATGCTGCAGAGGAGCCAAGGAAACAACCTTCCAACTTGATCACAACAGATCCGGTTTGACAATTCAGACCTAAGCAAATTAATATACAGGTGGACCTTTTTCTCTTCCAACAGAACTAAAAAGCAAAGCACTTCCTTACACATCAAAAACACATAGAATGTTTCACAGGTCACTATCATGGCAAATGAAGACAAATCAAAATAGTTGGAAGCACCAAATCCCCTAGTTAATTCCACTCCTCTGGAGGAATTTTGGATCCATGCATGGAATAAATTACTGGTAACGTATTTGGATTGCAGGTATTTATATAGCATTTGGCTAAGGGAGCACATCATAAGCAGCCAGCAATGAATGAGGGACTGCTCTAAATATGGAAAGTTCTTCTAACTCACTCGTTGTCAGTCAAGTCAACAAAAAGTGAGGGCAATATTAATATGTTCAGAACTTACCTACCAATTTTACTCCAATGAGAAAGATGGGATGGTTAGGGTGGACACAATGTAATGAGAGATGTAGACAGGTGCAAGTTCAGAAATACCTATTCGGACATACCCACTTGATAATCGGCCAATTAATATTCTGACCTAATGAGTTAATAATGACTGGTGAAATCAGTTATCTGATAGGTACACTTTCAAGTAATAATGTGCAGTTCCCAATTTCTTAACCTGATGTTCAGGCTCTGCATGATAAAATGTTTCGAGATGTTGAATCTGAGTAGTGACAACGCTGCTCTTGGACTTGCTTTGCTCTCTTTCTTTGCTAAGGGCTGCTGGCCTGGACTCTTCAGTTCCATTTGTGAAGATAATTGACCTGGCGACATAATTTCATTAGTAAATATTAGGTAGACACAAAGCAACAGACCACATATCCTAATTCTGATAAACAGGAAAACTTTCGACGCAGATAATTGCCGTCACCTGTACTGGTTACCAACATCTGGACCTTGCCCAAGAACTTGCCTTGAATCATGACTAGACCAAAAGACATCCAGAAGTTGCCTGTAACTGATCAATCTAGGATCATATTCCACCTGTGGAGCAGCATTCACAAGAACAAACAAAGCACGAGTAAATATCAATACCAACTAGCAATTTTCTTGAAATTAAAAGATTAAGTTCCGATTAGGAATACTTAATAGTGATGTTTACAAGAACCAAAAACCATGGACATGCTGAAGTCTAAATATTCTCTTGCTCAAAAGAGAGGATTTATAGACGAAACTTTCTCACCAACCTCCTCCTCCTCCTTCCCACTCCCCAAAAGGAAAAAGAAAAGCAACTTATGCTAACAGGGGTTCACATCCAAAATCTGCTTCTGCTTGCTCAAATCCTAACCTCTCATATGCCCTGTGTCCCCAACAAAATTCTCATCATTTAAGAGACTGCTGACGAGCTTGGCATTCGCACAAGTAACTTTGACAAGCCTCCTCACCTCCTTTAAAGAAACATTGGTGGCCAAGATGCATCAATCCAAAATGATTGACAGCATAAATCAGACTGATCCTCAGAGGAAAGCACAAGAATCCAGCACCTTTCACTTCATTAGCAAATCACAAATGATGAAAATGCAAACTTACAGGATCAAACATTCAATATCACCTCTCTCTACGTCTTATGTCAATTTCTTTATCAACCTGACACTAGGAGACTCACAGGAACATCCTTATTTCATAAACGTGCAGAACCTATTCAATTGATTACAAGCAACCACCGTGCAATCTTTCACCCTTTTCACAGACTCAAAACTCTGACGTTTCATCAAGACAAAGCTGAAAGTACCACCTGGCAGTGGCATCTGATGGTTAATACCCGATCGACTGTAGCGAATAGTGTCCTCGATTAATAGGAAGAAATTCTAATGGAGGTTGAAGGAAACAACAATGCGAAGGGCAGGATTCTGAAACCGAAAAAAACAACAACAATGGCATCCACACTAGTTGACAAATGATAGCTAAGCATCTCCGATCATTGAAACTACACACTCAAGTCGATAGCACCATCAGCTTCCGATCTGTACAATCCCAACGTTCTTCCGTCTCCTATTCAATCGCAATTACACGCACGGAACCTTCTCGTAGGAGCTCCATAACACAAAACCGAATCAAAAACTCGCGAAGAAAACTACCTGAACGCATTCGGCGTGATCGCGCAAGCTCCGGTACTCGGGATTGGGCTTGGAGCCGCCGGCGTAACCGACGGCGGTCCGGACGACGCCGTCGAGGCAGCCGAAGACGGCCTCGGACCTCCAGAAGCTCCCGAGGGCGAAGACGGCGGTTCTCGATGGCTGGTCCGGGGAGCCGGCGGCCGGGTCGGGGATCCGATTGGCGAGCCTGATGCACTGGGCGCCGCCGAAGAACGAAGCGAGGACGATGGCGAGGGTCAAGAGATCGGGTGGAGAGAGAGGGACGCTTCTCGAGAGGCAAGTCAAGCGGGTCCCAGAGAGCGGCCGCCATCGCGAGAGCTCTTCCATGGCATCGCCGTCGTGCAGCGGGAGCGGAGCGTCCGCAAGGGAGGAGGAAGAGGAGTGATTGGATCGGGTTATGGATCGGGTCCTTTTTCCAAATATTCTGTTTCTTTTCTTATTATGATTAATATATTTTAAGCCATTTTCACGCTTCTTTTTTTTTTTTTTTAACCACCACATTTCCAAACGTACAATGAATTTTTTAGGTCAATCCCAGGGCTTTTCGGGTGATTTAACGCCTTTAGAAGAAGTGTTTTTCTGAAAAGAGTGATAATATTTTTGGTGTTCAATCAAAATCTGAAAATGAACTTGAAAATTTTCAGTTTGTGTCACTTAAAGCTTCTTGTAAAACTGTAAATGGGTCGAAATGAGCACACACCATCTCCCTTCTCGTAATTTTTGGGGAACCCATGGCGAGTAGCTCAATTTCTTCCCAAATCAACCCACACTAAAAATTGTGGCCTTTATGCATCTTGTCCGTTCACTCTCTCAAAAAGGCCCTCTAATCATACATTGCCACCAATCACTCAAGCGTTTAGATCTCAACCTTCGTTCTTTTAAAAGTGTTTTGGGGATAGAAAGAAGCAAGTTTGGATTTTTATTTTTATAAACTTGGCTTCTCTTTTTATTCAAAACTTTTTTGGACCAAAATGTCCTTGTTCCGACCACCGCAAAAGTCACATGCTTTCAGATCCTCATTTGAGATTGATTTAGACATTTCATGCTTTTATTTGGAATATTATCGACTATGTTTTTGATAAAATAATCCTATTTTTGGGCTCTATAAGCTTAAAACAGGCCTAACAGAAACATGCTCATCTAGATTCAAAAATCACAGAACCTCAAAATCTAACTACAATCAATTCCAGATCATATAAGCATTGGTTCTAATCAGATTTGCAGTGCATCCTGATCCTGAACCTTTGTTGTTGATCATGTGTTTCGACATGAGAAGCTCTCGCCTCATCAGACGCTATTAAAAGGAGTTTTGACACATCTACCTTAATTGATTATCAACCGGCAAAGAATTTGCCTTCAGAACTGTCCGCTGTGACGATAAAGTCTGATATTACTTCGAGAACCACTGAACGTGAGGGACGCCGAGTCCAATTCTAATATAGGAGCTGTTTAGCACCGATCTTCTACAGCTCTAATTTACAACTTTTACAGATCACGATCACTTTTCTCAAATCCTTTTTATGGACCAACACTCAGAGGTGAACGCATCGGTGCGTCGTAGCCGGTGGACTTGCTAAAGAAAAAAATACCGATCGCTGATAAAGAAAAGATTCGTGGACCTAAGCAAGTCCTTAAAAGGCTTATAGAGGAAACAGGCAGGAGAACCGCCTCGGGGTGGGAGACCTGGCGCTTTCCTCCTATTCCCTTTCTGTTGGGAAGAAAAAGATTAACAGGAATTAGGGAGCTTCACGGTGGTGAAGGTAGACACCACATCAGGACTTTGATTTTGGTTACCGCCGGGTACGCAGGTATAATAGCCTTCCGTGCCTAGGTGAGTGAAAGTGGGTTAAATGCCCACAATTGTGCAAACACGTAGGCTCGAAACTTTTCAACATCGATCTCCAAGTTTCGAGATTCGTCAATGGACGCCTTTGCTTCCTATTTGAAGATCACAGCCGCCTCTCTGAAGTAGCAGGGTAGAAGCGTTTTCTTGAACAAAAATCAATAAAATCGACTCAACGAAAGTTGCTGAAGTAAGGATCTAACCACAACAAATATCCAAATAGAGTTTGAGAAAACCCAGCTTTAATCTTGCTTCTGCGATCTTCTTCAAATCGAGATAAAACCAGCAATCTTCAAGCTTCTGATTACTAAACAGCAAGAGGAAAGTCCCTCCATCTTCATGTGAGCTACGTGCATTAAATTTCATGAGGGAGGGTCTGCAATAGGTGAGATCTAGAGAGGGAATTAGTGGAGTTGCTCCGCTTTGCAAGAGCTCGTCCCCATGAAGAACAATGAACGAGATGAGAGAGAACGAGTTGGAGGGAATCTGCAGAGATAATCCCGAGAGAGAATCGATGGATCAAGATCTCCTCTCCACTTTCTGTTGATCGCGCCAAAAGAAGAACTCAACCGAAGAGAAATGATGAACGGAGATCCTTCTTGCAGGCAAGCACACGAGCGAAGAGAGTTTCTTCGCTCTCTCTTCGCTTTTTCCTTCAGCCCAATCTTAGAGAGAGATGTAGAGAGAATTAGTGAGAGAAAGTAGCTCTGAAAAAATGAAGGCCTCCCTTCTCAAGGGTTAAGATTTGGTCTCCTTAGCTAATTTTTTTTTTTTTTTTGGTCGGTATCTCCTTAGCTTATTAGTTTGTTCGATTTATTGATAACACCCTACTTAAGCACATGCCGATTTCAATGGCCACGATGCATTCTTAATGAACGTTCATGATCAATTGTGGACTAATTGCGGTCTCTTCGCAATTTTCATAACAAGGGGGGTTAATTTGCGAATTTTATAAATTCCGAGATGAAATTGGAATTTTGCAAATGAAGACCATGGGAATATTGGCCATGGGATGGACCGCCTCACGATGGTCGCCGAACACCGTGAGGTCACCAGAGAGAGACAATATTGGCGCTTAATGCCAGTTATCGGTCGGACCACTAAGGCCAGTCTAAACCCATCTTGACCAATCCTATCTCCTTCTCTCTTTCTTTTGTGCAATTTAGTCCCCTAGGGGTCTAATTGCAAGGAAAATTTGGTTTATTATAAACAAAGGTGTGTCAACTTGCTAATTTCTTACTCAAAAGTGTCAATTAATTGAAATTAAATTCAATTAATATTGCAAGGCACCAAATGATCCAATAATCAATGTCTAGGATGACCCATGGCATTCAAATTGACCTTAAAAAGGTGGCACGACTTTTACGCTAAGATTTAATTGAAGGCCAATGATGAAATTGGATCTCAATTCTTCAAATCAAACCTTAGCCCCGAATGGGTTAATTTGAATTTTGCCAATTGGAGTTCATTAGCTTAGTTTTCTTAAGCTTGGGTAAGCTAAATCCCTCAAATCGCAATGTTCCCAAATGAAATTTCCAAAATTAACCTTGGATTCAGACTTACTTCACAAAAATGAATGGAAAGGGAGTGTTCATTTGCTAATGATGAAAAACCAACTCAACCCCCTAATTAGAGCTAAAAATGACAATCCATATTTCAGCATGACCATCGAAACTTAATGAATGAGTGAATGAGAAATAGTCCCTAAATCAAATGTCGTAAAATGAACTACACATAATTATGGTTAAAACAAAAGTAATTTTGTTTTTGATCGATTTAGAACTTAAAATCAAAAAATTCAGAAAACAAGGTTCTTAATCGAATTTTATGAAATTTTCGACACACAAGTCAAATTGACGCTAAATAGAAGTATTTTGAAGATTTT
This sequence comes from Eucalyptus caleyi, assembly GCA_014182885.2. Taxonomy (NCBI): domain Eukaryota; kingdom Viridiplantae; phylum Streptophyta; class Magnoliopsida; order Myrtales; family Myrtaceae; genus Eucalyptus; species Eucalyptus caleyi. The sequence continues at coordinate 33,212,212 of CM024475.2, forward strand.
TTATTTTTCTAATTTTTTGGTCAAATGTTTGACCAAAAGTCAACTCTTTAGTTGACTTTCTCTAAAAGGTTGATTTTTGAACAAATCTTTGGATTTTTGAAAATTTAATTTTAAAAAAGTGAAATTAAAGCTAATTGACACATTTTTGGGTAAAAATCAATTTTTTAACCTGGGTTAACTTTTACCGACCAAAAAAAAAAAACCTAGGTTAACTTTTTGGTCAATGGATTGACCAAAAATCAATATGAAAGTCAATCGTTTGATTTTTTCAGTTTTTCTTGAAAATGAATTAAAAAATAACAATACAAAAGATTAAAAAAATGAAAAACAATACTTTTTGGTTAAGAAATGGTCTCCATCGCAATCGGAAACTCATATATTCATTATTTTTGCTTTTTTGACGTATCGATTAAAAATATAAGTGTCAACACATTTTTTAGGAGATATGTCGAAAGTTACGAGATGACTTTTGAGGGACTCGAATTCTCCATGCCAATAATAATGCCTCTGGCGAAGAAGGACAGCTGATATACAGTTTCATTATTTCCTGAATCCTCAAGTACAAGTATCGAAACGACTCAACCTCACCGTCTCATCAAGATAATGATGATGATGAACTTTATTTATCTGAATAAAGTAACAGTGAGTTAAGCAAAAGACGCATTCCACCTTAAAGTTCTAGCTCAAGATCATTTTGGTAATGCATTGTGCTCTGGAAGTTTGCACCAGCTCCGCTACACCGAGATGCGCCATTAGAAGCCAAACATGGCTGATAAGCTCTCCTCCTCTGCTCAGGCTCTCAGAGTGTTCGTAGCCTTTGCTTTGGCAAGCCGCGTATATCAGAAACTTTGCCCAGACCTTGCCGATCAACTTCCATTTCCTACTGAAGTCTTCCGACTCGATTTTATTCAACTGGGATGCGAGATGGCAAGCATCAAACAGCACCGTCCTGCTTCTGCCACCGCGTATTTTCATGGCGGGCAGCTGAGTTCCCACTTGGAGCAGAAGATGGCAGAGTTCGCATACATCGCGCGACTCTGTTGATTTGTGCACCTTGTTGCAGCTTTTAATGCTGGTGTGGCAATGTTTCTCTTTCTTGAATAAATTCTGTGCCCACGTTTTGACAACCGATGAGTTGATGCCGGTTTCTTTCTTTGACAACACTGCTAGCTTGTCCTCGAAGAACTTCTGAGCGTCAACCAAAGTATCTTCATATCGGAGCATCCCTGTCCCTGTTGGCAACATGGAAGGATGGAGTACTAGAAGATAGAGCATGTACTGAGAGACCAACTTGCTCATCTTGTAGTTTGTGATGTCTTTCGGTCCTTTTCCTCGCCTCACGTCGTGGTCCTTGTAGTGGCAGAGCTCAGTGGCGATGTGCCAGATGAGGATGCTCTGGTCGAACTCCATACCGTCCACACTCCAGTTCAGGTGAGCGTTGTTTGACTTCTTCAGTACCTCACTAGCTTCCAGCTTAAGACCCGTCAACCCGCTCTTCCCTTCCAGATAACCGACCGTTTTTCTCATGTGACCGAAGGTCCATTCTTTGATGTTGCTCTTGAACTCTTTGTAATCGATGTAGAAGTTCTTCTCCAACTTCTCATCTAACTTGGCGAAGCACGGATATTTGCTGAAGATCCTGTTTCTTTTCCTACTAGATGATTTCAAGAGGCTGAACTGAGCCACAGAATTCGACCATCTTGGGTTCGGCCAGATCCGGAGAAAAGCCACGGCAGATGATATCGCAGATCCCTCGAGTCTCTGAATCCGCCAATGTTCAACCCAGTCAGATGTAAACGCGAGCAGAACCGAGTAAATCTCTAAAAGTATAGCCACACTTATCAGCAAGAAGCTGATATAAATGTCGACTTTAGGGTAATCCTTCCTATCCTGTAAGGAGAAGAATACCAACACAGCACACGGCCCTGAGAGATTAATGACCCAACGAATAATGCCCCAAGCACGGTTCAGCAACAGTGCCTTGGTGTAGAGCAGATCGTACATGAACCCAAGCTCAATCTCCACAATCCCAAAAGCCATCGCGGAGTTCATGGCATCGTTCGTGAACATGCGCTTGCTGGCCTCCAGGTCGCCAGAGTTGAGGATAAGGCCCACGAAGACAGGCTTGAAGATCTTGAACAACTCATAGGCTTTGACCAGAGCCGTGGCTTTCTCTTCGTCCATGGCTTGACCGCTGTTCACTGAGAGGTCCTCCGGAGCCGGAACCTCCATGACCTCGTCCATGCTGACTCGGTAACCCTCCTCTTTCTTCAGACTATACTGCTCCATTAATCTGGGGTATATGGGACCATAATCAGGAAGCGAAAGCATCGAATCTCGAAGTCGATCTTCGCTTGCCAGATACAAACACAATGTCCTTTCTACATATTTGATGAACCCCACCAGGATCATGCCAGCTGCTAATATCGACAGCGTAGATCCCAACAAGGCCATGAAGTAGATGTAACAAGCTAGTCCTACCTGGACGCAAAGCCGCGCCAACTGCCTCAACCATAGTTCATTGTCCTCCAGGGCATACGCGGTGATCGTGTCAGGCCCACCCAAATGGAGGAGAAGGAACGGTGCCCAGAAAGCAGTGATCTGGCTCTTCGGATCGATCATCCCCTTCACTTCCTTGATGTTGGCCAGGCGGTTCGAGAGGACACCGAGCGCGAGGGTTGCGATGGAGTCGGCCGATAGGTACGTCGTCCAGATCACGACTTGGATCCAGTTCTTGAAGATGGATTTCCTCCGGAAGCCCAGAGTCACGAGGGTCAATTGGAGGAACAAGCTGAGGAGGACGAGAAACCGCAGCTCCCACTCCTTCCACAGTTCTCGAGTGTTTTCGGGGAGCAGCAAAAATCCCATGATTGCACTCGATGTCGGCACCAAAAGTCGCAACGATCGGGCACCCTTGGTCGATCTTAGGATTATAAAGGGAGAGGACAAAGCAAGGCAAACAACATTAGCCTTGAATTTACCTCTGCAACATCCTCAAAATGGCCACTCTTTATAACCAATAACTTGATATTAGAATCAAACACAAAAGCACTTACCCTGCATAACATTAGAGGAATGAAAAAGCAACACGCTTTTTGAAACATCAACAACACACTACTCGTGGCATCACTTTTAGATACATAATTTTTCAGCAATCTATGCATTTTCTGGAGGATGAAGTATAGCAACAAAAACTTATTCCGTCATTCGTACCAACATGATTACAATCTGTTTTAATTGAGAAAATTAAAATATAGGCCTAAAGTTAAAATTTGGATTCTCAATCACTTTTCAAGATTTGGAATCCTGTGAACTTCATTCTAATCACTATGGTCTTAACCCTTTATCTGGCATGCCCCACCAGCCCAACACGATCCATGTGGAATATCAAAATCAGCCGTTCTGGTTGCTTTAATAAGTAAGGGCACGCAAAGGCTGAAAAGAGGTTGATAAATGCTTTCCTCGAAGTTGAAGCGATTCCAATGCAATGAGTTGATTGCTTTGATTCGGAGACAGCATATTATTGTCCTTGGGTACTAATTGTATTCAAACCTGGAATGAAGTCATCACTATGATAAAACGATGCATGAGAGCACACGTCTCACACCACATCACCATCAGCTGATGTGCTTTATGACCACCATAATCGCGACTTCTCATCCATGTCCGACCTGTTGGCATGTGGTGTGCGACACTTGCTTAACATTTTTCTCCCACGTGGTCTATGAGCTGAACGTTTTCGTCCTCCACATACTGTCTCGTGAAGGACACACACCCGGTGCACCACCTATAGATTAAATTAATTAAACCCTTAACTTTGCACATCAAGGCTAAAAGCATGCGACTAAGAACCATGAAAACCTTAAAGTCCAAAAATTCATAACCTCAATATAAGTTTTATTTTCCCCTAGAGCGGAATTGACATCATCAATACCACAATTTTTATAGGTCATCACTTTAGTGAATGTGGTGACTTAGTTTGTTGAAAATCTGGTGTGACTCGTTAAAGTCACTTAAAGGATTGCTTTAAAAAATTTGGCTCTAAAGCGATCATTCAATAAGTTTTGGCATTAAATTAATCATTAAAAAAATTGTTGCTCTAAAGTTTTAAAAATTAGAGTGGGCCAAAAGCAAAAATCACAAAGAAAATATTCTAACTTAGACACTATTTTTCTTTGTTTTGTTAGACTCAAAAGCAAAATCATTGAGCAAACATTTGCGTTAAATAGTTTCATCTAAAATCACATAGACCTATTTGTTTTCCTAACAAAAAGGATACTAAGTAAAATTTAGCTCTGCAACATCCTCAAAGCGGCTACTCTCTATAAGCAATAACTTGAAATTGGAATCAAATGCAAAAGCACTTAGAAACCCTGCATAACATTACAGGAATGAAAAAGCAATACACTTTTGAAATGTCCACGACACACTACTCGAGACACCTTTTTTGGATGCATAATTGTCAAGCAATTCTTTGTATTTACCCAACGATGAAGTAAAGCAACAAAATCATATTCCATCATCCATACTGGCTTGATTATAACGTACTTTAATTGAGAAGATTGAAATATAGGCCTAGAGTTAAAGTTTGGTTTCTCAATCACTTCTCAAGATTTCGAATTCTCTAAACTTCATTATAATCACTGTGATCTTAGCTCTTTGTCTAGCACGCCCCGTCAGCCCAACATGATGTGGAATATCAAAATCACCCATTTGGGTTGCTATAACAAGTAAAGACGGTCAAAAAGGCCAAAAAAAAGGTGATAAATGCTCACTCCAAGTTGAAGTAATTCCGATGCATTGAGTTGATTGCTTCAATTCCCAAACAACATATTATTGTCCTTAGGTACTAATCTCCATGCTAAACCTTGGAATGAAGTCGTCGATACAAAAAAAAAACAATGCATGAGAGCACACATCTCACACCACATCGCGGTTAGCTAATGTGCTTTATGACCATCGTGATCGCGACTTGTCGTCCATGTCTAACAAATTGGCATGTGGTGTGCAACACTCGCTGAACATTTTTCTTATGAGCTGAACATTTTCATCCCCCACAAACCGTCTCGTGAAGGACCTTAACTTCATTAAACCCTTAACATTGCACATCGAGGCTAGAAATGTATAAAAACCTCAAGTCAAAAAATTCATAACCTCAAAACAAGTTTTATTTCTGCCTAAAGCAGAAAGGAGGTCATCAATGCCACAATTTTTATAGGGTGTCACTTTAGTGTTAAAACTTTTCAAACAATCATTTTAAGTGCCACAACTTTTGAAAAATGATCATCTAAGTGAATAGAGTGACTTAGTTTGTTGAAATCTGGTGTGGCTCGTTGAAGTCACTTAAACAGTTGCTTTAGATAGTTTTGGCACTAAAAACATATTCAAAATGGCTTGGCATTAAATTGATCATCCATAAAATTGTTGCTTGAGAGTTTTTAAAATTAGAGCGAGCCAAAAGCGAAGGGCATGAAGAAAATATTCCAACTTTGACACTATTTTTCTTTGTTTCATTAGACTCAAAAGAAAAATCGCTGATCAAACATCCTCTTAAAATAGTTTCATCTAAAATCACATAGATTTTTCCTAATAAAAAGGAAAGTAAGTAAAAACTTCTTCCCCTCAGATAAGTTTGTATTTATTCTTCTCTGGTCTTGCTCTATTCTTAGATTGAATAACTAAGCTTCAAGCATTGCGAAAATGGATTGCGCTGTGTTTGGATCAGCTTTGTGACCTTTGCATAGACGTAAGGAACCTTAGGTTAAAGAAGTTTCACAATATGCAAAACACTATTTGCCAAAAACTTGCAAAGGACTTTATTTTAAAATAAACAGAGAATGAAAGTGGAAGTACAAATCGATGTAGATGGCACCTCAGGCGAAGCCTGAAAGAGAGACGACAACTCGTTGTGGAGCCTCGACCTCTACGACCTACACAACTAGCAAGCACAAAGAGAGTGCATGAGAAACACAATAAACAGTGTTTCTAGAGGGCAAAACTAGGATTCACAATTATAAATGAGCGCAAGATTGGAAGGAAAAAAGTCATTAGACCCCACAATAGCAATCCAAAAGTGCTGAAAGTAGCCCCCACTTGCCTTGAGCTTTCAACTTTGCCAATGTTAGCTTTTATAGGATGCTCTCCATTAAATTTATTAGATGCCCTAACTTTTCCTAAGGATTTTAGAGACCCAAAGTCCCTTGAGCTCAACGAAATGCACTTCTCTTTGATCAATTGCCAGGATCAATTCTAAGGAACGTCTAAAAATCAATCTAGCCAAATATCTTAATTTGTGAAAAATCAATGCATTTAGCAATGTTGTTTGGTATATATATATTACGTAACACACAATTTTAAAACTTCTTGTGTGAAAATTTTAGGACATCACTTTTCATCAACCACTTTAATATTGCTCTATAAAAATGTGGCACATAAATGATCGTTTAAAAATTTGTGGCACCAAAGTAAGAGCCTTACAATAATCATAGTATTGATATCATTCGGGAAAATTGTCAAAAAAGTCCTAAACCTATCAATTTCGTCAATTTAGTCATGACATTTTCACTTATTGTCAATTTAGTTCAAATAGCCAATTTTGTGACATTCCAAATTTCTGATTCTATTTTCAATTAAATAAGTCGGGCTTTTCATCGACGCGCATATAGCTCAATTCTCCGAGCTGATCACTCATGAGATAACTAGTTTATCAGGTGAAACCGTTAAGAAATCTAAAAGCAATAGACTTGAGAATTCGACTATGGATCGGCTGCTCGACCATGTTAATCTGCAAGGGTTATTACAACACTGTCAAAATCGAATAAAGATCAATGATAGGTCGATTCGACTGAGATATGTGATTAGAGTGTGTGTGATTCCACCCGATTTCAATATTCTCGTCGACTGATACTAAACCGATTTTTCTGTCGTTTTGGGTACTTTGTGTCTGTATTTGAAATCTCAAGATTTTCATGATAATCGAGAGTTGCCAATGTGTCGAAGATTTATGTTGTAGCTCGAAAACAATCGACCACATGTCAATTGAACTGAAGAGGAATTGAGTGAAATTGAATGAAATTGAAGGAACAAATGTGCAAATTCGTATGCCATGGGAGGAGGAACATTTGGACTACTTCAATGGTGTGTTGAGGAAGCTTTGAGGAGACAGAATGGGTATAGGACATGGCTAAAGTGGTGGGGGCAGCTCTCAAGTGCAAAAGCCAAGTGTTGAAGGCTTAGGAGGCCAATTAGGGTCCCCCCCCTCTCCATCAGCCATCTTCTTTCTCTATCCCCAACCTTTCTCCATTGTTGAGCCTTTCGGAGAGCTTCAAGAAACCAGAGAAAACGAGTAGCAACTTCCCCTCCACCGTTGCACACTGGCTGAATCATTTTCCCCCTCTGTTTTCTCTTCTGCCACTTTCTGCTCCAGCTAACCTTTTGCCAAAGATCTGAGTTGAAAGTGGTCTTCCTAGAGGAATTAGCCAATGATCTACCCATCACCGTAACCAGCACATCCAAAGTGTGACATTTTTCTATAAAAATATAAATATTGCCATTACGTGAATCTCATCTAATTTCTCTTCCATAATGTCTCGTTTTAATGGAATACTGACAATTCGAATGATATCCGCACGACTAAGTAAATATTATGTAGTATACCTTGAAGGAGAAGATGCACATAGAGTAGACATTATCTTTTGTTCTTGCTTTGCTTTTCCAGCAACCTAAAAAGCATTAGTCATTCCATTGTGAAAGCTTCATATGAACTTTGATGTAACTCCACCATAAAAGAATTTGGCCTTTCGCTTGGCAAAATATAATTCTCATCCTTTCTTTACGCGTATGTAAAAAGTCATCGTGAGATAATTCTTTCGGAATAATTCCTTCCTTTTTGGCTATTGATAATCTGAACCCTCTTAGAAACAAGCAAATTATATTTCCAATTTATTTTCCTTTTTCTGACTGCAAAAAAAAGAAAAGTCATTTCTGAAAACGCATATTAGTTGACTTTTTTGTTCCACTAACGGAATCAGCTCCTCAGGTTTGTTTGGCTGTTTGGTAAAGAAGACCAATTCAGGATCAAATAAAGACCGCCCTGAAAGGTGAAAACAAAAATTTTCGAATATTTAAAGTTGCTTCTAAAAACAACAATTTCAGTATATTTTCACATATATTGAGAACATTTATTTCTACGAATCAAGCACGACATTTACAAGAAAACAAAAAATGCAACGGCACAATTTTTTTTTTCCCGTGCTTTCAATGAAAATTAAAATTGGAAAACATTTTCACAAATTTAACCGGCCTTGATTGCTACTTTCACAATATCTACACAGTCAGATGGCACCAAATCGGAACATTCGGTACGTGCTTTCTTTTCCAAAAGAATTGGAATCTTTCTTTTCGTCAAGCTGTAATTTGGATGGCAAAGCATATTATCTTGGGTTGTACATTGACTATGGAAAATCTCATTTTGGTTTTCACCGTGCAAACATCATACAGCATGATTGAGTTCTCTACTAGATAGATCAAATTACATTAAAAAATGCCGCGACCCTCCCAATGGCCCAAGAGATGATAGGATTAGAAGTATTGTCAAGTTGAGCACTAACGGTCTTCAATTGGCGTGAATTTTCTCAAACTCATACCTCTCGCGATGTTGGAAAATTTGTTTGATTCGATTGACCTATCAAAAAGCTATATGAGAGAGTCGCTATTAACCTATTGAGATTGGCTAGAAACCAACCAAATGAGATATGGAAGAGCACTTCACTTCCTACGCAACCAAAGATTTATGACCAAGAACTTGATTATACTAATAATCTAAATAGTCCCCTTTCAATTCCTCGACTTGATTATCTGTTAACTAAAGTGTCTTCATAGTCTTCTTTTTTTTAAAATTAAATTATGAATCCTAAGGTTCTCATCCAGTAAGTATCCATGCAATGTTTTTTTTTTTTTCAATATTTATTATGGTTCTAAAATCGAACCTAACCATTTAACTAAAACAAACAAATCACGAATAAAAAAAGTAATATAAAGGAACCGCAATCAATTCATTAAAGACAGTAACAATTTAAAAAAAAAAAAAAAAAACAGAGTAAAAAGACAAGCACAGTGAAGTAAACCGATACAAGTCAGACAAGGATTATAACATGGCTTTACTATTAAAGAATCGCAATCAATTCAAATCATATTTGTCTTTTAAAAGATTAAACTGCCTAATCCTAAACTTATCAAAAATAGAATCCCTACACCATACGTATGCTAACTAAATGAAAATAAACTCATTCTAATACTAAAATCTAACGATTTTTTTCTAACCATTATTCAAAATTTTCATTTTCGAATTATTTCATTTATTTTAAATTTTATTTTTTTATTCTGATAGAAGGGGACACAGGCTGGGCCCTTGGGCCCGGTCTGTACACGGGGCAAATATTCAGATTTCGGCCACATAAAAATAAGCTGAAGATGGGCTTGTTAATCAAGCCCTTCTCGGTTGAAATTCGAACAACCGTCTCCATCCGGCGGCCTTCCGACGACAGAGTCTCCATATTGCAGAACGTACACAGAATGCAAAGAACTACCAAGAGAATTCCAGGCATTTGAGTACATTACCGGAGATTAGATCTTGCGCATATCAGCGAACCTCGCTCATTTTCCTTGCTGAAGGCCGTCATTGAAGATACAGTACATAAAACAAAAAAAAAGGAAGGAAGAACACAAAGCTCAGTAAAGCGCTCTGCAACCTCACTGTGCATCGAGTCAGTTTTAATATCTAACCAATCAATCTGTCTCCCACAAATCACATCAGAATGTTTAATATCTCTGAAGCATTTTGTCGAGCAAACCGTGTGCGTTATGAGAGTACCAAGCATAGACACGGATGTAATGTGATTTTCACATCCAAAATCGATACGTCGACGACGATTAACAGGCTAAGTCTTCGGAAGTTGGGCATGATTCTAAGTGATTTTCTAATACGCCTATTCACGAATCTCGGACTCAGAACTGGAAAGAACAAAGGGGCTGAGGTTACCTAGTTAACAAACGGAGACAGAGCTGTGATTAGTGATGGAAGCAGCAACGGCAACTTCGTTAATCTTTGTCGAGTGAAATCGGCAGGCGGAAATATGATCAGGGACTAACCACCTCGTGCTTCTCAGCCACAGAACAGGGCCGAACAAGTACGCCAACACAGTGGCGGAGGAGCATAACGAGGAGGAGCAGCTCCCGGTCGCAATTTCCATTCGAAGAAATCAGAGAAAATTTCAGGATGCTTCGCCTGTGAAGATTCGAGCCGGTGACGAGATTTCAGCTGGAAATGAGGGGCTCTTCGAGTTTCTCAGCCGAAGAACAGAGCAGAACAGGGGAGACTTGAGGCAGCAACATAATGGAGGAGGACGGCGTCGGACTGGCGTTCGACGGTGACCGGGATTGCTTGCGAACGAAGGAAAATCTCCAGTGAGGCAAAACAGATCCCGTCATTGGCCTCCAGTTCAGCCTTTCTAGCTAAATGGATTAAAAAGTATTGGGCTTAATTGGAGCTTTATCATTCATTTTATTTTATTTTTTCATTTTCTGTGTTCTTTTATTGTCAGCAAAATTTAGGCCTCAACAAATGAGACTTCATAAACTACATTAGTCCAAGCGAAAGTAGCTCTTTCATATAGAGTGTGAATTTGCCAACAGCACGGATGACCGATTGAATATGTAGTTTCAACGAGTTTTGTGTGCGGCATTTTTTCTTCTCCATACATAGCAATTTCAGCTTTTGCATTGAATATCCTTTAACATGGGTTAAAAGCCTCGGGCCATCTTTCTCTTTGCTCCAAATATCAATCGATCATTTCGCACATTATCTTGTTTTCACCGTCCAACGGTAAAGTTTGGATTCTTCTATGTGTAATTATTCTTTTCACAAGGAATTGATGATGACGGAAGATTTAGAATGACTTATAGTAAAGGGCCCAGTAGAAAGTCTAGCACTTTATCTCGTGAGGTCCTCTTCTTTCTCCATTAACTTTGGAATATTAAACTTTACTTTGTGAAGGAGACACACTTCGAATCTTTTTATTTTAAGAAAAAGGCTCACTGTAGAACTTGTGTGCGGCTCAAAACTGGGAAGAGTTTCTTTCAAGAATGAATGCTCCAGTAACAACTGTCCTCCACCTTCTTTCTTGTTTTCTTTTTCTTTTTCTTTTAATCTTTTGAAATCTATCTTGGAAAGCTAATATATGAAAGATAGGGGCCGAAAAGAAATTAAAAGAAAAAGTTATTCAGATAGTCAAATAACTCATCATTTGTTTAAATTTAAAAAAAAAAAATCAAACTTTTACATGAAAGGCCAAAGCAACTCCTTTGAGCTACACAGAGAAAGATCAATAGTTTTAGTGAAGAAGTGGATGGTTAGTAAACTGGAACTTTTCAGGAGTGTTCATCTCAGAGAGCAATAAAGGGAATGAAGAACGAAAGCAAAATGTGCATTACCTAAGACTGAATTTTCAAGAGAAAAGGGGGAAAACACTCTTACAGCATTTCATAAGGATAATTGGAAATGGGAACCAAAAGACTATAAAAAAAAAAATTAAGATTAAAAAAAATCTATAGTCAAGCAGAAAAATAAGTACCGAGAATGAGAAGAAAGAGGTACCAACAAGAAAATGGCAAGAAGGAAGATTAATAGTTTCATTAGAAACATCATATGGGACCGATATTTACTTGGAACCTCTCAACAAGTATTGCATCTTTTAAATATTTTCTCTATAAATGGCTAAGCTCAATAACATTATATTGCAAAGTGATTTACCAAGCATTTAAGTATTTGAATAGACATGTATTGCATAAAATCACAATGGAAGATCTTTATCCTTCGAACGAGCAAAAGACTCAATAAAGTATATATCTCTTATAGGATTTACATTTCTAGAATTATATAAAATTAAATTATATGAAGGTTCTATCTCTTATTGGGTTGGAGCTTGACGAAAAGATAAATCACAGAAAAAAAAATTTAGTCATTCTCTATTTTCTCCCAATTTTTATATTTTATACATGTTGAATATGAATTTGAACGATTATTCTCTCTCGCTTTGTAGAGTCACCCTCTACCTCTTGGTAGTTTCTGTGTTTATCTTCCCTTCTTAACCCTAACCCCAGCTTTCAGAATTCCCACATCAAGCTTTCTTTCTCGCATGGCGTTTTCAACGGAATATCCCACATCTTCCTTTTATGAACTTCGTTTCAGGAGTCGCACCCCGCTATTCTGAAGTACCGGCTCCTTTTCTTCTCTGTTTCATCCATCTTCCTTTAATTCTGTTCCCACCCTTTCCATCGCTCCTTTTCATACTGTTTTTCGGTCGAAGTTGGTCTTCTCTTCTCTATTTTGGATGTTGGGTCGACCGATTCATCTGCATGTCTAATCCACAACCCAACTTCTATCGGACTAGTATTCTGCATGTGCTTTTTTAGCCTTTATAAACTCTGGTCCATCTTTTGCCAATTCTACTCTTTATGGATACTCGTAGCAAGGAAGAGGAAGCTAGACTTAATGCTTTATGTACTCGCCTGGGTCGATTGTGGTCTCCTCAGCATATTGAGGTCTGGGATGAAGCCCCTCCTGTAGAGAAGATTGAGGAATGTAAGTTAATACTCGTAGGGAAAATTATTGCAAACTCTCCTATAAACTTCCCGGCTTTTCAGAGTACAATGAAGAAGGTATGGCGTGTAGATAATGTTGATATTTCACAAAGAGAAGCAGGTCTTTATGTATTTAAATTTCCCTCTGAAGGGGCAAAGCAGCGTATTTTAGACAGTGGGCCATGGTCATTCTCAAATAATCTGATTATTCTCAAACCGTGGATCCCTAACACTCCCTTGCATTGCTATGAGTTCAACACATGTGCATTCTGGGTCCAAATTGTTGGCTTACTGTTAGAACGATGCATAGAGCAGTTGATAAGTAAGGCAGTCTGTGATCTTGGACCTGTTCTGGATGTTAAAATTGAGGCGAAAGATGGCTCCAATCTTAAAATAGGAAGAGCTAGGGTGGATCTACATATTCAGAAGCCTCTCAAACCGGGAAAGCTTATTCGAGTGGAAGGCAAATCAATCTGGTTAGACTTTCAATATGAAAGATTACCGATCTTATGTTATTCTTGTGGCGTACTTGGTCATTATGCTTCCTATTGCAAAGATATCCCTTATGAAGAGTCAAATTTTGATAAGCGTGACAAGATGTATTATGGCCAATGGCTAAGGGCTGAAGCTAGGGACCCTAGCCCTTTCTGGTAGGCTTTCTATGAAACAAAACTATTTATGGAAGATGGAGAGGAATCGGTACCTGAAACTCCTCCACAAGGCTTACTATTGCTCCCACCTGGTCCATCAGATTCCATAACTAAGCAAGTAGTAACAGACCCTCACAAGGCTCAGCATCTCCCTTTTCCCACCACATCTATGCAGCCAACATATCCCATCCCTGTCACTGGTCAGACAGCTCTTGAATCTACTTCGTTTTCCCCTGAAGGTCCAGGTCTGAAATGTTCCACTGCTGTAACAGAAGTCATACAGTCAGTTACCAATTCCAAAAAAGTTAAAAAACCTCTGTTGCTGACTAAGACCTCTCCAGTCAAGAAAGTCAAGCGGTATTCTCCATATGGATCTCGTCTTGTTCTTCCATAAGTTTTTGAAGAGTGTCAACTGCTGGAAACTCCCATCTTAATGGCTGAAAACGTTAGAGATTGGGCTGAGGTGGCTTGCCCCAATAAGCCACCCAAGGATAAATGAAGATCATGAGTTGGAACTGTCAAGGATTGGGCAATTCCTTGACAGTTCAAGCACTTAGGGCCTTAGTGGCCCGAGAACGGCTCAATGTTCTATTTTTGATGGAAACTCGCAATCAAGAATTTCTTATCCAGCGTGTCCAAGGCAAACTTAAGTTCTCAAATAGTTTTGTTGTTAATCCTATAGGTTTGGCTGGAAGAATGGTTATTTTTTGGACGAATCAGATCTCTCTTCACATTAATAGCTCTACTGCGCACTATATAGATACTATATGTACTGAAATTGGTAGTGACTCACCTATGGGTCTTACCTGCTTACATGCGCCGTCGGTCTTTCAACACCGACAACTTTTTTGGGCAGATTTAAGGCGTCTCAGTACCTTGCATACCTTACCTTGGGTTTGCATAGGGGACTTTAATGACATTTTACATCTATGGGAGAAGGTAGGCAAGAGACCAGTTCAACCTTACCGAATGCATGCTTTTCGAGAATTTCTTCATGACTGTGCATTGCTGGACCTAGAGACAAAAGGTTGTGCCTATACCTGGATTAATAACAGAAGTGGCGAGGAAATTGTCAAGGAAAGACTCGATCGTGCTTTATGTACAATTGAATGGCGATTAAAATATGCAGAGGCAGAGGTTCTTGCCCTTCCAGCCATAGGTTCCGACCACAGCCCGATTTTATTAACCACTAATGTAATGCCAGTCAAGAGGAAAAAGTGCTTTACCTTCGAAGCCTTTTGGCTTGAAGATGCAGAATGCCGAGAGGTGATATCCAAATCTTGGTCTCATCATTCCACCGAGCAGCTCCAAATTTCGAAGCGGATTAGGAACACCACTATGGCACTGGCCAGTTGGAGCAGAAACAAGTTTAAAGCAGCTCAGCAACAACTATATCTTTTGCAACAGCAACTTCAGCACTGTATTAACGAGCCTGCATGTAATTATGACAAAGATCTAGTCACTTCCTTGAGATTTCAAATTCAACAAAAATGGGCACAAGAAGAACAATATTGGGCCATGCGCTCTCGCATTAACTGGATGTGCTGGGGTGATCGTAATACGAAATTCTTCCATGCTACCACAATACAAAGGCGCAAAAGGAATAAAATCAGCATTTTACAGAATGATAATGGGGAATGGATTCGCGATCCAGATCAAGTGAAGCATGAGACACTCAACTTTTTCCAGCAATTGTACACTTCTGCAGGTCAAAGGGATTATGGCCCTATTTTAATGCAATGCTTTCCAATAGTAACAACATAAATGAATACACATCTAACAGCAGAAGTAACGAGGGAGGAAGTCAAACGAGCCACTTTTCAACTAGGTGCAACTAAAGCGCCAGGACCGGATGGGTTAAATGGATTATTCTACCGTCATCATTGGGACATTATACAGGAAGATGTTTTCTCAACTGTTCAACAATTTTTTGCTACATCAAACATGCCATCGGAAAGCAACCAAACTTCCATAGTCCTTATTCCAAAAGTCCAGAATCCCGAGAGGTTAGAACAGTTTCGCCCCATCAGTTTATGTAATTTTATCTACAAGATCATATCAAAAGTTTTAGCTAACCGTCTAAAGACCTGGTTGCCGATGCTGATTTCTAAAGAACAAAGTGCGTTTGTCTCCGGTAGACAAATTTAGGACAATATCCTTATAGTTCAAGAGGTTATACACTAGCTGAAATCTAGAGACAGAAAGAAAAAATTTCAGGGAATTCTCAAGCTGGATATGAAGAAAGCCTATGATAGGGTGGAGTGGGATTTCTTACAAGATTACCTTTACAGACTTGGATTTCATGCTCAATGGGTGAAATGGATGCTGCAGTGTGTTTCAACGACTTCTTTTAGTGTAAAACTGAATGGGGAATCTCTCCATTATTTTCGCCCATCCCGAGGTTTAAGGCAAGGTGACCCTCTATCCCCCTATTTATTCATTCTCGTCGCAAATTTACTATCTACTCTTATCCAGAATGCTGTTGCTATGGGTAATTTAAGAGGCATTAAACTCAACAGATGGTGTCCTACGTTATCACATTTATTCTTTGCTGATGACGCCATCTTGTTCATTGATGGTCGACTACGGGAGAGCCAAAACTTATCAAACATTCTCAATCAGTATTGCCTAGCTACTGGTCAAGAGATAAATAGAAACAAATCTGGCTTGTTTATGAGTAAAAACTGCCCCTATTCCCTTCGACTTAATCTGGCTAATGATCTTAGAGTTCCAATCTTGGATAGAACAGGGAAATATTTAGGCATTCCTTCTGATTGGGGCTCTTCTAAACGTGATATGTTTACATGGATCTTAAGTAGAGTTAATACTAAGCTGGAGGGGTGGAAGGAAAACCTAATCTCTAAGGGAGGGAAGGAGGTTCTGTTGAAATCAGTGGTTCAGGCCCTACCACAGTATGCTATGACGATTTTTAAGCTTCCTGTATCCATATGTAAGGCGGTGGAACAACAAACAGCAAGGTTCTGGTGGAAAAACAGTAGCAACAAATCAGGCGTTCATTGGAAAAACTGGGAAACTCATAAAAAGAGTAAAGATCAAGGAGGTTTAGGTTTTCGTGACTTAATCCCCTTTAACAAAGCTCTTTTGGGTAAGCAAGCATGGAGACTTTTTCTTAATCCTTCCTCTTTGTGGAGCACTGTTTTCAAAGCATTATACTTCCCTCATACAAGTTTCTAGTCTGCAAAAAAGGGGTCGAGGTCTTCTTGGGGCTGGCAAAGTCTTATTCTAGGTAGGGATTCTATCATTGACAAACTCCAATTGTCAGTAGGGAATGACACCTAGATTAGAATCAGAGAAGACAAGTGGCTGAAAATGGGAGTTCTAGGTGGACCATACAATAGGACAGAACCGAATAAAGTGCAGGACCTTATTCTGCCTAATCAGAATGAGTGGAATGAGGAACTACTGCGTCAATTTTATCAGGACCACATCGTTGCCGAAATACTATCTATTCCTCTATCGCCAGCCTCCTCTGAGGACAAAATTGTGTGGACAAACACTTTAGATGGTTGTTATTCTGTTAAGAGTGGTTATCATTTCATTAAACAAGTAGCATCTCACAAGTTTCAGTCTCAGCCTTCATCATCCTACCAGGCCCCTACTACCTTATGGAGACAGATTTGGAAAACTCAGATAGCTCCAAAGGTTCGTGTATTTCTTTGGGCTGGGTGCCAGAATGCTCTACCTACAGCAGAGAATTTATATCGCAGGAAGATTATCCCAGACCCTTTTTGTAAACTATGCTCATCAAACATACCCGAAACCCCGGAACATCTATTCCTTCTATGTCCATGGACAAAATACATATGGAATCACCACATCGTGCAAATTAAAGTTACACACCATAGAATACGATGCATCGACACATGGCTTCATACGCATATCAACCAGCAGAAGGATCAGCCGAGAGGCGTACCTGTGTTTGAGCAAATCGCGGCTTTGCTTTGGCATATATGGAAAGCCCGGAACCTCTTTGTTTTTCGGCATCAGTGACCACACCCGGATCATCTGGTTCAAGCATCAATTAATATGGCTCAGGTAGGCAGTCGAATTCCACATATTGAAAAACCTACCCGGAAGACATGGTTGAACCCTAATCGGAATTGGGAACCTCCGCAATAGGGGATAATAAAGATCAATCTCGACAGGGCTTTTCCCAGTGGACACCACGAAGGCGCGACTGCTAGTATTGCTCGGGACTATTCTGGCAAGTTGCTTGGAGGTTTCGTCCGTACTGTTAGGGCTCGATCTGCCATAGAAACAGAGACCCAGGCTCTGTTATACACTCTTCGGGAGCTATTACAGAAAGAACAGATGGAAGACTACCTCATCATTGAATCGGATAATCTCATCCTAGTTGAGGCCATCAACGGATGCCGTGAACCACCTTGGGATTGTCGAGCTCTGTTTGCTGAGTGCGTAGCCTTGAAGACGCTGTTTTCCAATCTGAGCGTGCTGCACTGCCGAAGGGAAGCAAATGCCCTAGCTGACTGGGCCGCGAAGGCCCATGGCCGAGGAAACCTGCCACACAACTGGGCTTATTCTCCCCCACAGTTTATGTTGGACTTACTCTGTATTGATGCCCTGTTTAAGGGATGTACCTTTGCTCACATATGAATGAAATGTCCGTATCTTTCGACCAAAAAAAAGAAAAGAATATGAATTGGATAATGAGAAACTATATCATTATTGCAGCATTTTTTAGTTTTATACCTGGATATTTATATTATCGAAAATGTTTAATATTATATACTCTTCACTAACGTGGCTTATTTTGAACGTAGTTTCTCAATTCTACTTATAAACAGCGGAATTACGAGCCAATTACCAAAATCTACATTAATATTTTATTGTTCAGCAATTCTTTTTTGCAACTGTGATTGTCAAATCAAATTAGAGTACGTTTTCAGGAGCAGAAAAATTGAACTTGAGTTAATATATTGGTGGATTGACTTCTATACATATCGAATTGAAGATGGATTGGATATTACTTAAAATTCTCTTTAAATAGGAGGGCTCTCAATTCAATTTGGGAAGAACAGATGGAGACTATAAAATTTGTAAATTTGCTATGAATAAGTTCTACTGATTAAAGAACTTGAAAAACGCACAAACCTACCGGATTTAGGTCATCACAACCCCAATGAAAGTTTTTGTCATCAAGACCCAGCGACAAGTCGTCAAATCACCAAATGTTTGGGTCATCAAGACCGCAGCCATATTCAATTAGAGACTAAGCCTTCAAGGCCATATCTGATTCGTGAAAAGGAGTCAAAGATCATGCTATCTTATTGGAGATGAGACCATTAAGCCCCTCGAATCGGGCTATATCAATGGAATACCACATATTAATTGGGAAAATTATTCAAAAACTTATTGCCCTTTTGTCAGTTCAGTTATAAATCTTTCAATTTTGTTAATTTTTACATTTTACCAATTGAGTCAACTTAGCCAACTTTTGTCAAAAATTATTGACATAGACGACAACCATTCTATGCAGCATAGTCAACACCGACGTAGACAATTTTTAATAATATTTTTGGATTTATTATTTTTCTACTCTTTTTTTTGCTTTTGTTGGTGGCCGGGCAAGGTAGATGGCCTAGCCATGGCTAGTGACGGGCCACTAGCAAAAGGAAGAAAAAAGGAAAAATAAATAAATGTATGTATTAGATTTTTATTAAAAATTATTTACATTAGTGTCAATCATGGTCAATCATGGTCAATCATGCCATGTCGAATAGCCGTCATCCACTTCAGTAAATTTCAGTCAAAATTGATCAAATAATTGATAAAATGCAAAAAAAAAATTAAAACTCAACTGGTAAAACTAAAAATTTAAAATTAAATTGGCAAAAATACAATAGGTTTACACTTTTTGGACAATTTTCTCCATATCAATTTTCCGCCTTCCAAAAGTATGATATTTTTCCATAGAAATATAAAATACTACCATTAGAGAAATGCATCTTTTTCTATCACACGACATCTCATATTAATGGAATACTAAAATTCGCATATAAACAATGCGTGCCTGTATAAAGCGCGGGCTAAGTAACTAGTAAATAGTATAATTTGAAGAAGAAGATGCACCAAGAATAGACAACGTCTTTTTTCTAGCTTGGCAGTTTCCGGCAACCTAAAAAGCATCAGTTATTCCGTTGTGAAAGCTCTATGCGTTGTTGTGACTTGTCTATCGAGGAATCTGATCTTTCGGTTGGCAAAATATAATCCTCATCCTTTCCATTACATGTATGTAGCAAGTCATTGCGAGAGAACGCTTTCGGAATAATTCCTTCCTTCTTTCGGCTGTTGGTAATCTGAACCTTATTATAGACAAGCAACTTATAATTCCCTTTTTTCCCTTTTTCTCAATCCTAAAAGAAAAATCTTTTCTGAAAACGTGTGCTAGTTCATCTTTTGTTACCCTAATGGAATCAGTTTCTCAGGTGTGTTTGGAAGTTTGGGAAGTAGACCAATTCAATTATCGAATAAAGGCCGCACTGAAAACACAGTTTTTTCGTACGTCAAAAGTTTCTTCTAAAAATAACATTTTCATAATATCTTAACATTTATTTTTACGAATGGGACACGACATTTTCAAGAAATCAGAAGTTTAAAAGCACAAGATTCTATTTTTTTTTTTCATATTTTCCATGAAAATAAAAATTTGAAAACACTTTCACGAATTGAACTAGCCTTGATTGCTAGTCTTGATTGCTAGCTCCAGCCTTGTTCCGTGCATGCTTTCTTTTCTGAAAGAATTGGAATCTTTCGATCTCCTCAAGCTGTAATTTTGGATAGCGAAGCATAACATATCGCATTGTACATCGATCATGGCAAATCTCATTTTTATTTTCACCATGCAAACATCATATCGCATGATTGAGTCTTTTACTAGAAGGATCAAATTGCATTTAATGTGACTTCATAAGCTACACCAATCTTAGCAAAAATAACTCTTTCATATACAACATAAATTTGCTGAGAGCGCCAATGAGCAATTAGATATGTAATTTCAATGAGGCTTATTTATATGTTTTTCTTCTGTGCACATAGCAATTTCGGCTTTTGCAATGATTATCCCTTAGCATGGGTTTAGATCCTCAAGCCATATTCTTTTTACTCCAGTTATCAATTGATCTTTTTTGTATGTGGATTTCGTTGATCTAACATGGACATTGTCTCATTTCACCGTCTAACCATGGAGTTTGGATTCTTCTCTACATAATTATTCTTCTCACAAGAAATTGACAATCACAAGAAAGTTAGAATGACTTGTAATGAATGGACCCAGTAGAGAATCTAGTACTTACCTCGAGTGACCCTCTTCTTCCACCATTAGCTTAGAATCCGAAACTTTGTTCTTTACTTCTAAAGGAAATATGCTTTGAATCAAATCACAAGAAAGTTAGAATGACTTGTAATGAATGGACCCAATAGAGAATCAAGTACTTACCTCGAGCGACCCTCTTCTTCCACCATTAGCTTAGAATCCGAAACTTTGTTCTTTACTTCTAAAGGAAATATGCTTTGAATCGAATCACAAGAAAGTTAGAATGACTTGTAATGAATGGACCCAATAGAGAATCTAGTACTTACCTCGAGCAACCCTCTTCTTCCACCATTAGCTTAGAATCCGAAACTTTGTTCTTTACTTCTAAAGGAAATATGCTTTGAATCAAAAGAAAAAAGGATCACGCAATTCCTCTAGCAAAGGAGACAAGATCATATTGGAATAGATAAGTGTATTTGTCATAAATGTAGGTGTATCGGATTGGTATTTTGAACCTATGTGTCCCGACACACTTAATTTATGAGATTTTCAGATGATTCGAATTTAGACAAATATGAAGCTTTGGGTGGGGGTGCCGAGGGGGCGGGGGAGGGGGTTGCATAGACATGAAGTATCTATACACAAGAGATCATCAATTTCATGGAACCTTAATACAGAAAAAAAAATGAGTAGGAAAAAAAAAAGAAAGAGAGAAAAAAGGAAAGGAAGAAAGAAAGTGGGACAATTATTCCTGTCTTGAACAGGGAAAAGACCGAACTAACCCTGATAAGTGCATGCTACATATATATAAGCCTTTCTCCAAATGGATTGATTGGCATCAAACATTACTGAAGAACAAAATGGCACAGCCTTGGGCGATGAGCAAGTACAGGCAAATCGGCTTCTTGATGGAAGCTGGCCAAGACGTTGATCCCAATGAGTACCTAACCAACTCGAGTAGGATTGAGAGTCTTCTCAGGGGAGGTGTTGATTACACAGACAAGAAGAAGGCAAGCCCACCCCCCATATCTCTCTCTCTCTCTCTTACTGATAATGGATCTTTATAAAATACAGTTGGATGTCTTTAGAGTTAAGTATTGAAGGTGTATGTCCATTTTTATGAAAAGTTCATAGAGCACTATTAGAAAAACGCGTAAATTCTTCTTTGTATTTTAATATGTGTACGTTTATATACATGTACGCGTTCCTTTTTCTTTACAGAAGAGAGTAATTTATGCGCCAAAGAGATGTGGGGAAAATTGTCTAAAAAGTCCTAAACCTAACGTACTTTTGTCAATTTAATCATAAACCTTTTGATTGTGTCGATGGAGTCCTAAACTTTTTTATATTTTGCCAATTGAGTCAATCCAGCCAATGTTACCATAAATCATTGATGTTGATGCTAATTGTATTACATGGCATAGACACTATTGACATGGACAATTTTTAATAATTTTTTAATCTTCTTTATTTTTTTATTTTTCTTTTCTTTTATTGTTAATGGCCAACGGCTAACGCAGCAACCCCACTAGCCATTGAGTGAGGGCTACGAGCCCTAACTGCAATTGGCCAAGGCTTGCATCCCTTGCCCAGTGGTTAGCAAGAACCGTCATTGCAAGAGGTCCCGTGGCCCTCCCCCAATTGTGAGCAAGGGCCACAAGCCCTCGCTTAGTGGCTAGTAGGGGCTTTTCGGCCCTCACCCATGGCTGGTGAGGGTTCACATGCCCTTACTCAATGGCTGGCGTGGTCGCCGGGTCTTAGCCTACAACCTTTGTCGACCCTCATCAACAAAAAAAAAAAAAAAAAAAAAAAAAAGAAAAAGAAAGAAAATAACGTAAAAAATTCAAAATTATTATAATATAATTAAAAATTATACACATTAGTGTTGATCGTCCTATGTGACACTACCAGCGTCCACGTTGGTTATTTCTAATTAAAATAGGCTAAATTAAATTAATTGGCAAAACATGAAAATGTTTATAATCAATTAACAAAATTAAAAAGTCTAGGATTGAATTAACAAAAGTACAATAAATTTAGAACTCTTTGGACAATGATCTGAGATTTGGTTGTTGATTAAATCAAATTTGTTGGCATCAGCTTCTCTTTCTCTGTATGTTTAACTAATTTCTTATATTTTACCCGTTGGACTAGATAGGTCTTTACACGACTAGTGTTTTCTCACTCGTTTCGAACGTTACTATCAGAAAACCTTATTGCGTTTCGGTGACAATGTTAAGTGCGCACGTGTGTATAAATTTGTAAAAAGATTCGAAAATGTCATTTCGAATGGGTGGATAGCAACTTTGCTAATGAAGTTCCTCCTTTTATTTTGACCTACACACGCACTGATTGAAGTTTCTCTGCTCGTATTTCAAACTGCTGTCTGTGGCAGAGGTATTGGGTTGACGAGCATGGACGAGACTGCTTCGCAATCTACGCAAGGGGACTCAACATCACCAACAGCGATAGACCTGTATATTGGCAGTGGTTAACTGACAGGTACTTTTGAATCCTTAGAACAAAATATATACGTATCTTTTATCGTACA
This sequence comes from Eucalyptus caleyi, assembly GCA_014182885.2. Taxonomy (NCBI): domain Eukaryota; kingdom Viridiplantae; phylum Streptophyta; class Magnoliopsida; order Myrtales; family Myrtaceae; genus Eucalyptus; species Eucalyptus caleyi. The sequence goes on from CM024475.2 coordinate 33,235,346, forward strand.
ATGAACCTTACACTACGAGTGTAGTTAGGGTTTTTCATATTTTTGTGGAGAATAAATGACATCGGATAAAGGGGAACATAAAAATGATAAAGGAAGGCATTTCACGGGATTTCTTTAGGGAAAATCTAAAATGGGAAACGATAGCAAGAGACAGAAATTTGTTTTAGAGTATCAACGCAAGTTTGCATAATATTGGTCTTTATCTTCTCTCTTATAGTTGATTATTGTTGGAATTATTCTTTTGGTATAATGTTGTTCATGTTTCACCCTCTTATGCTACATAGATAGATGGCTGGGGTTATTTTTTTTCACCTCCTCGTATAAAATTTTTCGTCTTCTTGAACTCATTAAACTTTCATGTGATTTCGCCAACTGAATTTGAATAGGGATTTTGACTTATATACTAATGTTTGTGCCAGTGTTGCGTACAGTTCTAGTCTTCTAAGTTCACAAAAATATTTCGATATTATGAATAAATCAGGAATTTACCATCAAAATATCTTGAATAACTAGAGAGATACTTCCATTATGTTCTCGAATCATTGAATCATTATTTTATTCAAACCCATAATGGAATGATCAGACCATTTAAAACCCAAACAAATTATTGAAGTCTCCCTTTTGTTTTCTTTATGTACTTTCATGGGAGAGGTAATTTCATAACTCTTCGATTAATTCCCACCATCTAGGTAAAACTATATGAATATCCCTAGAAAAGAAGGACCGTTCCTCGGTCTTGGTATCTAGATTTTCTTTTTAGCCTTCATAAGGGCGCGATGAGCCAGAACGCAAGATATTTTATTTGAATAAAATTTTAGTTTCATCCTTAAATATTGCTGTCGAAGTTAGTAAGTTCATTATATACTAAGAACTATAAACTATAAAATTAAACCTATTTTAACCTCTCTAATCTTCTCTTATTTTTTAATTTTACTATTTACTTCAATCTATTCGTCATAATTCTGTAGTTTAGTTCTCACTTTTGTCCTTTCTACTCGATTCATCAAACCTAACCAAGTTATAATTTTATCAAATTATAAACTACTTGAGCTTTTCTCGTATTTTCTGCTTTTCATTATAAATTTTTATTTTTCTTCTTTTTGAGTTGATGAAAAATAAGGAGAGAGTGTAATCGGTTTTCAGGCGGTGGGCTTTACAGTGGCTTTGGACGAATACGGAGTGTAGAGATGCTATTTTGTCTTTGGTGAATAAATATATAAATAAGTATATATAGTTACAGTAATTCATAATTTCACGATAAATACACCTCATTAATGTGGCATCCAAGTTGACCTTTTTTTTTTTTTTTTTGAGATTTTTGTCTAGCTAATACGGATCATTTGTAATGGGGTTTTGTCAACAAGGGTCCTGAGACACTTGCTAAACATACTTAATAAGAAAAACTTTGATTTTCAAAGTGTTGATTACACATGCAAAAGAAAAATAGTGTATGGAAAATTACAAACATACCTTCTTACCAAGTCCCTACTATACTCCATCAAGTCGTAGTTTTTTTTTTTTTTTTTTTTTTTTAAATAGTTAATTAATTAATAAGGAACGGTGATGTTTATATATTTAATTTTTTATATGCTTTGTACTTTGATTTCCGCTTACCGTCATCATATAGAGTTTGTCTAATATATCGATCTCCGAATAGTTATAGTAAAGATTTTTATCAAGTCTACTGCCAATGTGAAACACTTTCCACATATTCATAGTTGTGTAACCCAGTTTATCTACATGTCGCTCATCCAACGGTGAATGTGTAATTTTTTTTTTTATACTAACGATAGATGTACAAGTTATCCCAATCAATAACGCTCAAATAAAACTACTTCAGCGATGGCAACGAATTGGCAAAAGTGGTGAAGACGAGGTGCCTAGAAATCATGGGGTCGTTTTGGACGATGAACCTTTCGCCGAACGCTGTGTACAAAGTCGCGTTCCGGCTGAAGATGGAGACATCCTCGAGCACCATGGGGGGGCAGACAGTGAACCTGAAACTGAGTCTCCCTGACGGGACCTACCAAGAGAGGCAGGAGACTTTGCCCGTATCCCACGATTCATGGGGGGAGCTGGAGGTCGGGCAGTTCACCATGACAGCGCAGAATGTGGGCAAGATGGAATTCGCCATGGAGCAATTGTTCGGAAGATGGAGGGACGGGCTCATCATTAAGAGCGTTGAGATCAAGGCCGTGTGATCACAAGCAGTGATATGTGTTGGTGGCCGCACATGTGTGCTTGTGTGAGCTTTTCTTAGCCAGCAATTAATAAATGAAAACTCGATCACTCATGTGTAAGAATGTATTTCTATTACCGGACTAACCATTCATGGGAAGTAAATCAAACTGTAACTCAAACGTAGTTTGATTTGTCCATTTTAATATGTAAAAGTCATTTGTGTATTTAATTATTCACTTCACATTTGGTATCATAAAAAAAGTTGGTGTTTATCAATAGTTGTCAAGAAACACCGTGTGAATTCGTTGGGTAAGATTTTGACATCACCAATTTTTTAGTTATTATGGCTATTATGTTGGTTCTTGGACAAGCAGACTCTTTGGTCAAGTACTGCAATTTTTCTAGTGGGGTATAATGATACAAATAATCCATGAATTTTGACTTGATGTACAATGCGGTCCATGAACTTTTGATTTGCTTAATGTGGTCCTTGAATTTTTGCCTAATATGCAATGTGGTTCATGAACTTTTAATTTGTTTAATGTGGTCTCTAGACTTTTAGTAGATGTTCAAGTTAATTTATGGACTAAATAAAAATGTTTAATGTTATCCTTCCATTAATTCAAATTTAGAGACAATATTGAATACTTTTATATAGTCCAATGACCAAATTGAACATGTATCAAAAGTTCAAAGACCATAATGAATAAATTAAAAGTTCATGAATGATAATGAATATTGGGTTAAAGTTCATAGACAGCATTACATATTGGGCTAAAATTCAAAGATCATTTGTGTCATTATCTCTTGGTAGAGAGACTAACAAAACCATTTATATATTTTGATTGATCCATTGTTTAGTCACGGTTCAAAAGCCACTAATTTTGTGCGATTTGACAACACAATTAGTGGGAAACGAGGTCGAAAGCATCAAGCGCGGGCTGCAGCTCGAATCACGACCAGCATACTTTGGAGCCTAATTAGTCTGTCTTCTGGTAATTTTCTTGCTTCAAAATTATCATAATTCTAAAAATAACTTGTCTATTGTTGTTGTACATACCCAATTCATCCAAAACGGAGTTCAGACAAATGAGTTTTGAGGGCCTCAGAGTTGGCCCGTCGAATCCGTAATTGGTGTAGTATTCGTTTATCCTATCATTTGATCTTAATTTTAGGAACAATTGCTCGTGATTGTGCTGTGATGATAACATTATTTTCCTTTAGGGTTAGCCTACAAGTTTGTGTCCATTATCGAGATATTCAGCATGGTCGATTGACGTTGATAATTTTTAATAATTTTTTTTTTTTTTAATTTTCCCCTTTTTTTTTAAGGGTAGAAGGCCTAGCCATGGCTGGTAGTGGGCCACCGCCAAAGGAAGAAGAAGAAAGGAAAAAAAAAATGAAAAAAATCAGAAAAAAATAATAAAACAATCGAGATATATATTTAAATTCTATTAAAACTTATCCACATCAGTGTCGGTCGTCGTGCCATGTCGAACATCCGTTATCCATGTCAAGTGAATTCTAGCCAAAATTAGCTAGATAGACTCGGTTGAAAAATGTGAAAAAGTTTAAAACTCAATTGGTAAAATCGAAAGGTTTGAAACTGAATTGATAAAAAAGCAATAGCTTTATACTTTTGGGACAATTTTCCCCATATTAATCTTACACCTTCCAAAAGCATGATATTTTTCCATAGAAATATAAAAAAATTACCATTAGACAAATGCATCTTTTTCTCTTACATGACATCTAAAATTAATGGGATACTAAAATATGCATACAAACAATTCGTGCCTGTATAAAGCATAGGCTAAGGCCCTATTTGGTAAAATTTGTTTATGTTCCCAGAACAATTATTTATGTTCTTTTGTTCGAGAGAATAAAAAAGAATAGAAACTTGTTTGATAAAATTTTTGTTCCTAGGAGCAAAAAAATTATTTTTGTTCTCGGGAATAGATTTGAAACAGAAACAAGAAGTAGAAAAAGTAAGGGTGCGAATGGTAACGTTTGTTCTTTTTTGTTACGAGGAACGAAAAAAAAAAAGTGTTTTCATTCCGAGGAACAATTTTTGAACAAAAGAACGCGTTTGGTAACGTTTGATCCGGGAATAAAAATGAATAGAAACACGTTTGGTAAATTTTATTCTTTTTTGTTTCTTTTAATTTTTTAAACATTTTTATTTTATTTTTCATTTTTTCCTTTTTTTTTTTTTTTTTCGGCCGGTCACGGCCTTCCGACCGGCCGACGGGGCTGGGCAGCCTCACCGTGGTTGGGCGAGGCTCGGCCTCGCCGGCCCCGGCGACGCTCGGCCTTGCCGGATCGGGCGAGGCCGAGCCTCGACGGTCGGTTGCCGGCCATGGCCGAGGCCGGCGACCGGCGAAAGAAAAAAGAAGAAAAAGAAGAAGAAAAGAAGAAGAGAAGAAGAAGAGAGAGAGAGAAACAAGAAACGTTTCTTTCATTTTTGTTTCTGGAACAAGAAACAACAATTTGTTGTTTCTTGTTTTTGTTCTTATTTTGTTCCGGGAACAAAAAAACAAAAAAAGAACAGAAACGCAACCAAACGGGTTTCGTTCTTTTTGTTCCCAGGGAACAAAATCCATACGAAGTGTTCGAAACGTTTCTTAGAAACGTTTCCATGCACGCCCTAACTTTTTGTTTTTGGGAACAATTTCTAGAATTTATTTTTCTCTCTCTTCTCTCTTCTCTCTTCTTCTCTTTTTCTTCTTCTTCTTCTTCTTCTTCCTTTTGGCCGGTCACCAACCTTGGCCATGGTCGACGCCGACGACTGGCCAAACGAAGGCCAACGACCTCACGGAAGTGTCGCCGGCCCCCGGAGACATTGAGCCACGGTGAGGTTCGTTGGCCCAAGCCTCGTCAGTGGCTGGGCGAGCTTAGCCTCGCCAGATCTGGGCAAGGTTGACCTCGCTTGGCCAAGGCGAGGTCGAGCCTTGCACAACCACGGCGAAGCTCGGCCTCCTTGACTGTGGCGAGGCTCACCTGGCCACCGGCGAGGCTGATGCTCACCGTGGCCAAGCTAGCCTCCGACGAGCTCGCTGAACCTCACCCAGTCGATCGCTGGCAACCGGCCAAAGAGAAAAAGAAATAGGAAAAAGAAAAAAGGAAAAAATAATAAAAATATAATGAAAAAAATTAAAAGAAAAATTAAAAGAAAAAAATCTAAGAATTCTACCAAACATATTTCTATCCCGTGAATATAAATTTTAATAGTTACCAAATGCGTCTTTTAATTATTCCCGAGAATAGAATCAGAAAAAATCATTTCTAATTAAAAAATGTTTCCCAGAACAGAATCATTACTAAACATCCCTAAATAACTAGTAAATAGTATACTTTGAAGAAGAAGATGCACCTAGGGTAGACAACGTCTTTTTACTAGCTTGGCATTTTCCGGCAACCTAAAAAAGCATTAGTTATTCCATTGTGAAAGCTCTATGCGTTGTTGTGACTCCTCTATCAAGGAATCTGATTTTTCGGTTGGCAAAATATAATTCTCATCCTTTCCATTACATGTACGTGGCAAGTCATTGCGAGATAATGCTTTCGGAATAATTCCTTCTTTCGGCTGATGATAATCTGAACCTTATTAGAGACAAGCAACTTATAATTCCCTTTTTTTTTTTTTCCTTTTTATCAATCCTAAGAGAAAAATCTTATCTGAAAACGTATGCCGGTTCATCTTTTTGTTACCCTAATGGAATCAGTTCAGGTGTGTTTGGAAGTTTGGTAAAGTAGACCAATTCAATTATCGAATAAAGACCGCATTGAAAACACAGTTTTTTTGTACATTAAAATTTTCTTCTAAATATAACATTTTCATAATATTTTGACATTTATTTTTACAAATGTGACACAACATTTTCAAGAAAACAAAAATTTAAAAGCACAAGATTCCTTTTTTTTTTCATATCCATGAAAATAAAAAATTGAAAATACTTTCACGAATTGAACTGGCCTTGATTGCTACCTTCAGGCCGTTTGCATAGACAAATGGCATCACATCGAAATGTTCGGTGCATGCTTTCTTTTCTAAAAGAATTGGAATCTTTCTTTCTCCTCAAGTTGTAATTTGGATACCGAAGCATAACATTTTGCATTGTACATCGACCATAGCAAATCTCATTTTTATTTTCACCACGCAAACATCATATCGCATGATTGAGTCTTTTACTAGAAGGATCAAATTGCATTTAACATGACTTCATAAGCTACACCAATCATAGTGAGAGTAACTCTTTCATATGCAGCGTGAATTTATTGAGAGCACCAATGACCAATTAAATATGTAATTTCAATGAGGCTTATTTATATGTTTTTCTTCTACGCACATAGCAATTTTGGCTCTTACAATGAATATAGCCCTTAACATGGGTTCAGATCCTCAAGCCATATTCTCTTTGCTCCAATTATCAATCAATCTTTTTTGTATGTGGATTCGTCGATTTAACATGTACTCATTTTACCATCAAACTATGGAGTTTGGATTCTTCTCTACATAATTATTCTTCTCACAAGAAATTGACGATCACAAGAAATTTATAATAACTTTTAGTGAATGGAACCAATAGAGAATCTAGTACTTACCTCTTTCACCATTAGCTTAGAGTCCGAAACTTTATTCTTTACTTCTAAATAAGATATGCTTTGAATCGAAAGTAAAAAGAATCACGCATAACATGTGTGTGGCCCTGGCACAATATTCCTCTAGCAACGGAGACAAGATCAAATTGGACAAGAAGAGTGTACTTGACGTAAACGTAGGTGTATTGGATTGATATTTTGAACCTATGTGACCCCGACACACTTAATTTATGAGCTTTTTCAGATGATTCGGATTGAGACGAATATGAAACTGTTAACTTATCCTTATCTGGAGATATAGGGGAGACCCGCATGCCCTTGCCGGGAGGGGGGTGGTGGGGGGAGTAGTTGCATAGACATGAAGTATTATACACTAGAGATCATCAATTTCAGTTTTGTATTAGATTGATTTGTAAAATATTACATTGCCTTTCTTTGTGTATAGACTTTGTAATATAAATAGCAAAGCCCTGTACATTGATTACAATATAGAATACAAGAAAATCTTCTTCCAAAACTTCGCTCTTCTCCTCTTCTTTGTCGTCCATTCCTTGCTTGCCTTCAGTTTCTGACATGGTATCAGAGCTTTGGCTTTAAGCTCCATCTTCCGAAATTGGTTGCTTTCGAAGCTGCAAGACAGATCAACGTCTTGATTACGAAAGAATCGAATTCTGTAAGAAGGAAGAAGAAATGAAATTTTTACCATGAATCCAGAGAATCTGCTCCCTGGAACAACTGGCGCTCCTCCCATAGGCAACGTCACACCGATGAGAGAGACATAAGGCCACAGCACCCATGCGATACCTGCAATTTCCACAACCCAGCAACAAATCCAAACTTAATGGCAGATATTCTCGGCTCAGGCGAATATGGGGCAGCCCATTCCGGGCCATCCTTACCAATGGGTACCCTATCCATGGTACGTCGGGCAAGGCCGGAATCCACATTGCCGGGGGTAACGAGTTACCAGAGTAACGTTCAACCTGACGTGAGTCTACCAGCCGCAAGCGAGGCAAACTCAGCCGTCGAGGCAGAGTGAATAAACGGGTTTGGAGAAGCGGGTTCGGGAGCAAACCCTCATTTGGGACTCTTTAATGTGGGTTATGGAACCGGGTTCAATGGGTTGGGATTAGGGACGAATCCCTACCCGAACCTCTCACCCGGATTTTTACCGTTTCCGATTGTAGCCAACACTGGTCAACTGGAGCCAGGCGATCCCTTGCACATATCAACTGCCGACGGTCCAGAGTTGCGACTGATTAGTCTGCAATTGACCGGGCCAGAAAACTACAACAAATGGTCACAAGACTTCTGGCGGGCCCTTGTGACAAAAGATAAAGACGGTTTCCTTGACGGAACCATACCTATTCTGTCGGATGAAAGGCTAGCGAGGCACTGGCGAAAGTACAATCACCTGATCCACACTTGGATTGGCAACTGCATCTCCCCAGATGTTGCAGCAGGCCTCCCACCGACGGAAGATTCGAAAACCATGCGGGACAACATAAAAGAAATGTATGGGAAGCTCGATCGAGCAAAAATCTTTTGTCTTATGCAGGAACTCACAGATCTCAAACAAGGAAATATGTCTGTCACAGCGGTTTATAAAAAACTGTCATTGCTTTGGAACGAGCTCGAGGCCATGGAAGAGAAACTCGAGGGACCTCCAGAAACCCTCAGGCAGTACAAATCCATGAAGGAGAGGGAGAAATCCATTCGATTTCTTTTGATATTGGACGAAACATACCTAACGTTTCGTTCCTAGATCTTGGTGATGGATCCCGTGCCGCCCCTCGGCCGGATTTTCCAGCTAGCCATCCAAGAAGAGAGCCAATAGCTCATAGCATTGGAGCAAACATGAGGAGGCGAGGCTGTGGCTCTCGCTCTTCGCGGAGAACGCCGTGGAAGAGAATCGAGGGCAAGAACCCTAGCCCGAGAGAGAGAAAGTCACGAGGGGCTAGGGTTTGCAAATGCGGACAAAACCCTTAAAAGGGAAGGAAGCTATGGTGGAGATGCACTCCAGAGATCTGACGGCCTCAATTTCCCGTGGAGATCTAATGGCCTTGATTTCCCGCGGAGATTTGACGGTCCGCAAGGGGTCGATCCATACGCTGCATCGGACGGTGGAGATAATTCCACGATTAAATCACCTGACGGCTAGATTTATTCCGCATCAATTAGGAATTTCAGACAAAATTCCAGGGGGAGAGGTAAATTATATTGTGAGCATTGCAAACGTCCACATCATACCATAGATAATTGTTGGAAATTACATGGAAAGCTAGGAGAAAAAGGAAAAAAGAAAAGGTATTCTGCAGCTTACCAGGTGACTGGACCTACTGGACCAAGTAGTGACCAATCAATTACTTATGGGCAATACCAGCAATTGATGCAGGCATTGCAGAAAGCAAACATTGTAAATAAAGGAGGAAGTTTCTCAAGTATATCCCATTGCCTGATTAATTCAATTTCAAAAAGGGCATGGATAGTTGACTCAGGAGCAAGTGATCATATCATTTGTGATATAAATTTTTTCTCAAAAATGCATAGGAAATTGGACACACCTATTTCTGTGCAACTTCCAAATGGGAATATTACTCATGTCACATTGATAGGGACTGTTCAACTTAGCTCCCAAATTAACCTACAAAATGTCCTTTATGTCCCACAATTTCAGTTCAATCTCATTTCCGTATCCAAAGTCTGCAAGGAAAATTCCTGTCAAATACTCTTCAATGCTAACACATGTTTTTTTCAGGCCCTTTCGACTGGGAAACTGATGGGCTTGGGTAGTCTTTTTGAAAGTTTATATTTCTGGACCAGCATTCCAAGTCATCTTGATTTGAATTCAATTCCTTTCAATAAATTGTCATTGTGTAATGTTATTGCCAATGATAAAGACTTTCTTTTACATTCAAGGATGGGGCATAGTGTTTTTTTTCCATATTCTAAATGTCCTATTTGTCCTCTTGCAAAACAGTCTCACACATCTTTCCCTTTAAATACAAAGCATTCCACAGCTATCCTTTCTTTAATTCATGTGGATGTCTGGGGACCATATCACACAGCATATCGTGATGGTTCACGATATTTTCTCACAATTATGGATGATCACTCTCGAGCCACATGGGTATTCTTGAGGCAATCAAAGGCTCAAGTTCCATCTCATTTGAAAACATTCACCACCCTGACTGCAAATCAGTTTTGGAAGTCAATCCAGCGAATACGAACTGACAATGGGAAGGAATTTTTTAGTCATGATTGCAGATCACTTTTCTTACTTCATGGCATTCTACATGAAAGCTCATGTATTTATACTCCACAACATAATGAAGTGGTGGAACGTAAGCATCGTCACTTGCTAGAGGTTGCACAAGCTTTGAAGTTTCAGGGATATGTTCCGGCAATATATTGGGGAGATTGTGTCCTCACTGCAGCCTATCTCATTAACCGTATGCCTACTGGGATATTAGCTGGTAAATCACCATTCGAATTACTTTATGGAAAAAAAAACCAGCAATAGATCATCTACGAGTTTTCGGTTGTCTTTGCTATATTGCAACTATGGGGCCTCGAGACAAAATGAGTCCACATGCCAGGAGGTGCATTTTCATGGGTTATCCTACCTTACAAAAGGGATATTATGTTCTAGATCCATCAACAAGAGAATATTTCGTGAGCATGGATATCATTTTTCACAAAATTATCTTTCCATTTCGTGAGTCTACAGAAGATTTGGATATCTCCGCCAGTTCTCGTCATTCCTCAATTGAGGAAAATATATTTCCTGAATATTTTCTCGCAGCATTAGCAGGACAAGTCATTCCACCTTCTTCAATTGACCAATCAACTCAGAAGGCAACATTGGAAAGTGACCCTGTTCTTCCAATACACATTGAAGATGATTCTAGCGAACAAACAGCCAATAATGGTGCGAAAATATCTTCACCTCCACCACCAACGAATCATCCATGACGTTCGGGGCGAACTACGAAACTGCTAACGTGGACCAAAGACTATGTCTGCGCCTCACTTAACGGACCAGGTATTCACTATCCAATATCTTCTTATGTCTCCTTTGAAAAGCTTTCGTCGGAGCTAGATGTTGCATTAGTCGTATATCAGATGAGAAAGAACCGTCTAGTTATGATGAGGCATCCAAAGACCCACGGTGGCAAAAGGCCATGGAAGCATAATTACAGGCTTTAACTGATAATCACACATGGGAAATAGTTCCTTTGCCCTCAAATAGGAAATCCATAGATGCAAATGGGTCTATAAAGTAAAGTATAGAGCTGATGGATCTATTGAACGATACAAAGCTCGATTAGTAGCGAAGCGATATACGCAACGAGAATGTTTCGACTATCATGAAACTTTTTCCCCAGTTGCTAAAGATGTCACTATCCGCTCATTCTTATTAGTTATAGCCATCCATGATTGGGCGTTGCACCAAATGGACGTTCATAATGCTTTTCTTCATGGTGATCTGGATGAAGAAATTTACATGGATATTCCTTAGGGCTTATGGAGACAGGGGGAGAATAAAGTATGCCATCTCCGCAAATCTCTTTATAGGCTGAAACAAGCTTCTAGGCAATGATATGCCAAATTTGCTAACGCTCTCATCAGTGCAAATTTCAAACAATCCAAGTATGATTATGCCTTATTTACATGGACCAAAGGTACGCCATCTATTTACTTGATGATCTATGTAGATGACATTCTTATCATAGGAAATGATGAAGTTGCAATAAAGAGCCTAAAGAAATATTTGCATACTACATTTCATATAAAATATCTGGGAGCACCAAAATATTTTCTTGGGATTGAGATCGCTCGATCTCATCAATGAATTTCTCTCAGTCAGAGGAAGTTTGTGTTGGAAATTATATCAGAGGCCGGTTTATCAGGATGCAGGCTAGCTATCATTCCAATTGAGCAGAATATCAGATTGACTACAGCATACCACATTGGAGGAAGTTCTCAGGATGATCCTATATTATAGGATCCGACAAGTTATCAGAAGCTCGTAGGAAAACTTATTTATCTAACTATGACCAGGCCTGATATATCATATGCAGTGCGGAATCTCAGTCAATTTATGCACAAACCCAAGGAATCCCATATGAATGCCGCTCTAAAGGTCGTGAAGTATTTGAAGGGATGTCCAGGACTCGGGATACTTCTATCTAGCAAATGCAACATGGAAATGACAGCATATTGTGATGCACTCTATGCAACGTGCCCTATGAGTCGAAGATCCATAACTGGGTTTTGCATTAAGTTGGGAGATTCTCTTCTTTCATGGAAAACCAAGAAGCAAGCAACAGTTTCTCTATCCTTAGCTGAAGTAGAATATCGGGCCATGGCAAAGACCACATGTGAAATTGTGTGGATACAAGGATTACTTGGTGATCTCGGAATACAGCTAAAAGGTTCGACGAAATTATTCTGTGACAACGAATTAGCTTTGAAACTTGCGGCGAATCCTGTAATGCACAATAGGACCAAGCACATAGAAGTGGATTGTCATTTCACTCGGGAGAAGATTCAAGAAGGGACAATCGAGACAAGAGGGATTGGAACTGCTGAATAACCTGCAGATGTGTTCACCAAAGCCTTATGTCAAAGACAACATGCATATCTACTGATCAAGCTAGGCGTCTTGGACATTTACAAGCCACTAGCTTGAGGGGGAGTGTTGGAAGATATGTAGAAGATTCTGGAAATATATCGGGAATTGATTGATCCACATTCTGATTATAGAGAATCAATCCAAATATTAGATTGATTTGTAAAATATTACATTGCCTTTCTTTGTGTATAGACTATGTAATATAAACAGCAAAGCCCTGTACATTGATTACAATATAGAATACAAGAAAATCTTCTTCCAAAACTTCGCTCTTCTCCTCTTCTTTGTCGTTCGTTCCTTGCTTGCCTTCAGTTTCTGACATTCAGAAACCTTAATTTAGAAAATAAAAAAAGATGAGTAGGAAGAGAGAGAGAGAGAGAGAGAGAGAGAGAGAGAGAGAGAGAGAGAGAAGGAAAGGAAGAAAGAAAGTGGGTTAATTATTCCTGTCATGAATAGGGAAAAGACCGAACTAACCCTGATGAGTGCATGCTGTTCAGTATACATACATACATACATATATATATATAAGCCTTTCTCTAAATGGATTGATTGGTATCAAACATTACCGAAGAACAAAATGGCACAGCCTTGGGCGATGAGCAAGTACAGGCAAATCGGCTTCTTGATGGAGGCTGGCCAAGATGTCGATCCCAATGAGTGCCTAACCAATTCGACTAGGATAGAGAAGTTTCTCAGGGAAGGTGTTGATTACAAAGATAAGAAGAAGGCAAGCCCCCCACCTCTCTCTCTCTCTCTCTCTCTCTCTCTCTTCCTGATAATGGATTTATATGAAAGACATAGTTGGATGTCGTTAGAGTTAAGTATTAAAGGTGTATGTCCATTTTTACGAAAAGTTCATAGACCACTATTAGGAAAGCGCACAAATTATTATCTGTATTTGAATGTGTGTACGTGCATATACATGTAAACGTTCCTTTTTCTTTACGGAAGAGAGTAACTCACGCACCAAAGAGATGTAGGGAAAATTGTCTAAAAAATCCTAAATTTATTGTACTTTTACTAATTCAATGATAAACATTTTACTTGTGCCAATTGAGTCGTAAACATTTTTATGTTTTGCTATATTAAGTCAATTCTGACAATGTTGTCCGGAAATTGCTAACGTAAATACCAGCTGTCCTATATGATATCGGCTCATTAATGTCAACAACTTTTAATTATTATTTGAAAATTTTATTTTTTATTTTTCTTTTATTTTCTTTCCTTTTCCTTCTTTACTTCTTTTCTTTTATTGTTAAAGGCCACCGGCTGAGGCCTATTGACCCCCGCTGACCACTAAGCTAGGGCCATGAGCCTTTACCATGGCTGGCAAGGGATGCAATCCCTTGCCCATTGGCTGAGGAGGACCACCACTATAAGAGGGCTCACATCCCTCACCCAGTTGTGAGCGAGGGCCACGAGACCGAGCCCAGTGGCCAATGAGGGCTTCGCAGCCCTCACCCGTGGCTAGTGAGGGTTTCGAAGGCCCTCACCCAATGGTTAGCCATGGTCGTTGAGCCTTGATTGACGACCCTTGCTAACCCTTCTCAATAAATAAAGGAAAAAAAGTAAAGAAGGAAAAAAAAAAGAAAGAAAATAAAATAAAATAATTCTAAAATATTAAAATATTATTAAAAATTACCTACATCAAAGCATCGATCGTCCTATGTAGCATACCAACATCCACATTGAAGGTTTCTAGTTAAAATCAACCAGATTGAATTAATTAGCAAAACATTAAAAGGTTTATAATTCAATTGACACAATTAAAAAGTTTAGGATTGAATTGGCAAAAGTAAAATAGATTTAAAACTTTTTAGACAATGTTCCTGAGACGTGGTTGTTGATTAAATCAAACTTGTTGGCATCAGCTTCTCTATCTTTATGTTTAATTAATTTCTTATATTTTACCCATTGGATTAGATGGTTCTTTACACGACTTGTTTTCTCACTCACTTCAAATGATGCTATAGGAAACACTATTGTGTTTCGATGATATCGTTAAGTGCGAACGCGTGTGTATATGTGTGGATAGCAACTTCGCTAATGAAGTTCCTCCTATTTTGACCTACACACGCACCGATTGATGTTTCTTTGCTCATGCTTCAAAACGCTGTCCGTGGCAGAGGTACTGGGTTAGTGAGTATGGACACGACTGCTTCGCAATCTATGCTAGGGGACTCAACATCACCAACAGCGATAGACCTGTATATTGGCGGTGGATCACTGACAGGTACTTTTAAATCCTTAGAACAAAATATATGCTTATCTTTTATCTTATGGTGCACCTTACCTTACACTACAAGTCTAATTAGGGTTCTCCATATTTTAGTGAAGAATGAATGGCATCAGATAAAGGGGAACATAAGAATCATTAAAGAAGGCATTTCATGGGATTTCTTTACGGAAAATCTAAATGTGAAACCATAGCAAGAGACAGAAATTTGTTTGAGGGTATTAACGCAAAGTATGTGAAAGCTAGTATAAGCACCTAAAGGGAGTGAATAGGTGCAAAAACAAATTTTGCAGAGTAAAGTATATAATTTCGATTTTAAACCAACTCTGTTTAATAATAAATTATGAAAAGGAAATTAGAATCAAATAGAATTATGATCAAAGTAAAAGAGTTTAGGGAAGATAATAAGAATACAAGGTTTATAGTGGTTCGACTTAATCCAAGCCTACGTCCACTCTTCCGCACTGACAGCCCACCCGCTAGATTTCACTAAGAATCAAAAGAGTTGTTACAGTATAGCTCTTCCCTGATTCCACAGTGTAGAGACTCTGCTACACATCCTCAAGGTCTCACAGAAATATAAACTATCTTTTGAGTAAAAGTTTTCGCTCAACAATTGAATTGACAAAGAACAAGGAGTTTCAAACTTTGAAATTCTTCTATCGCGCGTACACTCAAATAACTTACAACATCTTCCTTATTTACTCCTTCATGCCTTCATACCCGTTGGCACTTATTAAAGGAGCTCTTCCAATCTACCCATTGGACAGAATCAATTAGGGAGATTTCGAGTTATTTAAGGAATATGATGATAGCCTACCAATACTGCTTGCCCATACAATCAAGATCTAGGAATCTATAAGTAGAACCTTCCAAATATGCTTCATCAATCAACGGATCTAAATTACCCGAATTGAAATCAAAACAAATAACAGATTCCAAGATGCTATATCCAACCGAGAGATCTTCTTCAATCGATAGAGTCAAATCCATAACAAAATACTTAGATCTGGATAAGTCTTTTTCGACCGTCTAGAAACTGTCAATAAGAATAGACTTTGAGTCTTGAGTTTGGTGGTCTGGCAGTCTTCAGACTTTGACTAAAGAGTCTGCAAGTCTTCAGATTAGACTGATGGAAACGTTTTGTCAGCTTCAAAACATACAAGAAAGTTTTCTCCAACAAAGTATACCTAATATTGATCTTTATCGTCTCTCTTATAATTGATAATTCTTGGAATTATTATTTTGGTATCATGTTGTTGATGTTTCCCTCTCATGTGCTACATAGATAGATGGCTAAGGTTATTTGTTTTCATCTCCCCGGGACAAAATTTTTCCTCTAGTTGACCACATTAAATGTCCACGTGATTTCGCCAACTGAATTTGAGATACGAATTTTGACTTGTGTACCAGTATTTGTACCTGTGCTTCATACACTTCTAGTCTTCTATATTCACATAAATATTTCAATATTATGAATAGATCAAGAATTTACCATCAAAATATTTTGAATAACTAGAGTGATACTTCCATTATGGTCTCGAACAATTGAATCATTACTTTATTCAAACCCATAATAGAATGATCAGACAATTTTAAACCCGAACGTATTTTGGTATTGAAATCTCCCTATTGGTTCCTATATGTACTTTCAAGGTAGAGATAAATTCGTAACTCTTCGATTAATTCCCACCATCTAGGCTAAACTATAAGATTATCCCTAGGAAAGAAGACCGTTCCTCGGTCTTGGTATCTAAATTTTCATTTTTGCCTTCCCAAGGGCGCGATGAGCCATAGCGCAAGATTTTTTTAATGAATAAAATTTTAGTTTCATCTTCAAATATTGCTATCAAAGTTAGTAAGTTCATTATATGCCAAGAACTATATACTATGACCTATTTGACTCGCTTGTATATAAAATTAAACCTATTTTAATCTCTCTAATCTTTTCTTATTTTTTAATTGTACTATTTACTTCAATCTATCCGTCATAATTCTGTAGTTTAGTTCTCGCTTTTATCCTTTTTACTTGATTGATCAAACCTAACCAAGTTATAATTTTATCAAATTTTAAACTACTTGAGCTTTTCTCATATTTTCTGCTTTTCATTATAAATGTTATTTTTCTTCTTTTTGAGTTGACAAAAAATAAGTAGAGAGTATGATGGGTTTTCAGAGGCAGAGAGCTTTATGGTGGTTTTGGAATAATACGGAGAGAGTAGAGATGCTATTTTGTCTTTGGCGAATAATTATAAAAATAAGTATCTATAGTTATGTAAAGTTGGCCAAATTTAAAATAATGATAAAGGAGGAAGAGGAGGTTATGAGATAAATAGGAAGGAAAGCCCGTTGAGCTTCCCTAAGAACACGCACAACTCTTTCAGATATCCCTATGTCATTGCAGAGTGATGGATACTGACCTAGCCATTATTCTTATTTATCATTTTAAATAGAATTACTTGCTCTTTTGTTCCAGTAATGCACAATTTCATGGTAAACACACCTCATTAATGTGGCATCCAAGTTAAATGTTTTTTTCTTGAGATTTTTTGTTTAGATAATACGGATCATTAGTAAACAGGTTTTGTTAACGAGGGTCCTGAGACACTTGCTAAACATACTTAATATGAAAAGCTTTGATTTCCAAAGTGTTGATTACACATACAAAAGAAAAATAGTCTATGGAAAATTACGAACTTACCTTCTTACCAACTACCTACTAAACCCCAATAACCTGGAAGAGTGGTATTTTTTTTTTTTTTTAAATTTTCGTTAATTAATTAACAAGGAACGGTCAAGTTTATATATTTAATTCTTTATATGCTCTGTACTTTTGATTTCCACTTCCCGTCGACATATAGAGTTTGTCTAATATATCGATCTCTGAATAGTTGT
This sequence comes from Eucalyptus caleyi, assembly GCA_014182885.2. Classification (NCBI taxonomy): domain Eukaryota; kingdom Viridiplantae; phylum Streptophyta; class Magnoliopsida; order Myrtales; family Myrtaceae; genus Eucalyptus; species Eucalyptus caleyi. The sequence continues at coordinate 33,252,898 of CM024475.2, forward strand.
TGTAAATATTTTTATCAAGTCTACTTCAATGTAGAACACTTTCTACACATTCATTCATAGTTATGTAACCAAATTTATCTACATGTTACTCATCCAGCAGCAAATGTGTAATTTTTTTAATACTGACGATAGACGTAATAATTATCCCAATCAATAACGCTCAAAGAAAACTACTTCAGCGATGGCAACGAAATGGCAAGAGCGGTGAAGACGCGGTGGCTAGAAGTCAGGGGGTCGTTTTGGACGATGAATCTTTCGCCGAAAGTTCCGTACAAAGTCGCGTTCAAGCTGAAGATGGCGACATCCTCGAGCACCATGCGGGGGCAGCCGGTGAACCTGAAACTGAGTCTCCCTGACGGGACCTACCAAGAGAGGCAGGCGAATTTGCCCGTATCCCACGATTCATGGGGGCAGCTGGAGGTCGGGCGGTTCACCATGACAGCGCAGAATGTGGGCAAGATGGAATTTTCCATGGAGCAATTGTTCGGAAGATGGAGGGACGGGCTTATCATTAAAAGCGTTGAGATCAAGGCCGCGTGATCACAAGCAGTTATATACACAATAAGAGCAATTGCGGAGGAATTGCCTTCTTGGAAGAGACTATAGTGATATGTGTGGATGGCCGCGCATGTGTGTTCGTGTGAGCTTTTCTTAGCTACCAATAAATAAATGAAAACTCGATCCCTCACGTGTAAGAATGTTTTTCTATTACCGGACCCGTTCTCTTATCTATGATATATATAGATACACACATACATACATATTGGTCTATCTATCTATCTATATTAGATTACTAACCATTGATGAGAAGTTAATCAAACTGTAACTCAAACATTGTTTGATTTAAACTTGTTCATTTTAATATGTAAAAGTCATTTGCGTATTTAATTATTCACTTCACATTTGGTATCATAAAAAAAATGGGTGTTTGGATCAATGGTTGTCAAGAAACACCATGTGAATTCGTTGGGTAAGATTCCAACATCACCATTTTTTTAGTTACTATGGCTATTATGTTGGTTCTTGGAGAAGTAGACTCTTTGGTCAAGTACTGCGATTTTTCTGGCGGAGATAATGATACAAATAGTCCATGAACTTTGACCTAATATACAATGTAATCCATGAATTTTTCATTTGTTTAATGTGATCCTTGAATTTTGTTCAATGTGGTCTCTAGATTTTAGTAGATATTCAAATTAGTCCATGGACTAAATGAACATATTTAATGTTATCATTCCATTAATTCAAGTTCAGAAACAACATTAAATACTTTTAGATAGTCCAAGGACTAGATTGAATATGTATCAAAAATTTATGGATCATAGTGAACAAATTAAAAGTTCAGGGATGATATTGAATATTAAGTTAAAATTTAAGGATGAGATTACACATTATGCTAAAGTTCAATGACCATTCGTGTCACTATCCCTTTCTAGAGACACCCTAACAAAATCGTGTGTATGATCCATTGTTTAGTTCCAGTTCTAAGCCACTAATTTTGTGCGATTTGACAACACAATTAGGGAGAAACGAGGTCGAAAGCGTCAAGCACACGGGCTGCAGCTCGAACCACGACCAGCCTACTTTGGAGCCTAATCAGTCTATCTTCTCGTAATTTTCTTGCTTCAAATCATAATTCTAAAAATAAGCTGTCTATTGTTGTCATACATACCTAAGTCGTCCAAAACGGAGTTTGGACAAAGGAGTTACGAGGCCTCAAAGTTGGCCCGTCGAATCCATCATTGGTGTCATATTGGTTTATCCTGTCATTTGATCTTATTTTGAGGAACAGTTGCTCGCAATTGTGCTGTGATGATACCACTGTTTCCCTTTGGAGTTAGCCTACAAGTTTGTGTCCATTATAGAGATATTTATGATTTGTTGCTGGAAATTTTGCCTGCCCGGCTGCATTGACATGTCCGTGTATTATGCTTGTCATGGGGTGATTAGATTGTGGGCGGCTATACTCATATTTCATGTTCATTTGTTGATAATACCCAAAAATTATTTTAAGTAACTTACGGTGTTAAAGCACTCTTGGACTTTTACTGAATGAATGCCTATATATCTAATCACTAACAGAGGTAAAGGATCACTTGCTACATGACGAAAGCAAGCATGCTCATTTCTTTTAATATAATGTTTTGCAGACTTAGGGTTCATTCATTTTGCGGAAAATATTATGTTTCTGGAAAATATTTTTCTAGAAGTCATTTTCCAGTGTTCACCGAAACCTAAACTTTGAGTGAAAAATATTTTCCACCGTTCGTTAGCTAATTTAATTATTTAGGAAAAATTATCAAAAATTGAATTTTAATATTTTTAATTAACTAAAAAATTAGTTTTATTATTTTTATTTTTAAAAAAATGAATTTTTAATTATTTATATTTTTTAAAAAATTGAAATTTTTATTATTTATTATTTTTCTTTCTTTCTGTTTTCCTTTTTCTTTTCTTTTCTCCTTCCTCCTCCTTCTTCCTTCTCCTTCGTCCGCCGCCGCACGCCTAACGATGGCTGGCTGCCCGGCGCCACGACGGCGGCCGATGAGCGGCCGCGAAGCCAGCGAGGCTCCGCCTAGCCCGATCCGGGGATGCCGAGCTCGCTCGAGCCCGGCGAGCTTCGACCTCCCCAGATCGGGTGAGGCGGAGCCTCGCTAGCCTGGGGCGGAGCTCTAGCCTTGCCAAATCCGACGAGCTGGGTGTGGCTCGGGCCTTGCCCAAGCTCGCCAAAGCTCGGCGAACCTTTGGCGAGCTCGAGTGAGGCCCGAGCTATGCCTAGCTCGCCAAATCTGGCGAGGCCAGAGCTTTGCCCTAGGCCGATGAAGCCCGAGCTCGCCGGGCTCGGGTGAGCTTGGCTTCCCCAAATCGAGCTAGGCGGAGCCTCGCTAGTCTAGGGCGGAGCCTCGCTTGGCTCGCAGCTGCTCGCCGGCCTGGGGTGGAGCCTCGCCTGGCTCGCGGCCAATCACCGGCCGCCGTCATGGTTGGCAACTGGCCAAGGCTAAGGAAGAAAGATGAAAAGAAAAAAAGAAAAGGAAAAAAAGAAAAAAGAAAAAGAAAGCATAGAAATAAAACAAAAATGTGTTGGTGAAAAGAAGTAAGGTGGAAGGAGTTATGGAAAACGTTTTCCACTTTTCTTTGAAGGTTGTTTTTTTCCAATGATGGAAAACATTTTCCTTGAATAGTTTATTTTCCGTGAAACGAATGGAACCTTAAGGGAAACTGCTGAGAATGGATAATGAACTGAGATTCACCAATGCTTAGTTATATCTTGAGGAGGCCGGAATGATTTGAACATTTCTTTACTTATGAGTTTATTTAAACAGAAGATTTGTTAGTCTCATGTATGCTAGATGGGTCAAACCTTTGGATACGTATTCACTAGTTTCCTTTTAAATTATTTTTTGAGATTAGCAATTATATTAGAGATATTGGAAAAATTATATGCGAATTTCAACTCAGTAGTATATTCAAGTTTAGTTACGTATGTAAATAATATAAATTGGGGCATGGCAAAACATGGGAATGTGTTCATAAGGCATTTTTCAGTTACCCTCTGATTTTAAGACATGCTTTATTGAATTACCTTCATTATTTGGAGAGGCGTGAAATAGTCATAAAATAAATTATTACTCATTATTTGTAAATGTCATATATGTCACATCCCGAATCCATCAAGAATGGATAAATAACTCGATCATCCTTTTACTTGAAAGATATAATTTCAAACACAACCAACATATTATTAATATATTTATATATAATTATATATATTGATAAACCGACAGATTGATTGCCACATCAAAGTTTCTATAATCCATAAAAAAGAATATGTACATTTCTAACTAACAACTAAGCTAGCAAACTCATTTCAATCAAATATAACTCTAAAATAAACAACTAACTAAAGCTTATATGCAAAATTCCATCTATCAAAAGGCCTTGGCGATATAACATTCATATCAAATCAAATATAAGTTATTTGAATTCAATAAAGCTTACACAAATCAAAATTTCTCATTGATCAATATCTATCAAATCACACATTAGTGATACATTATATTACCTAATATATTGCTCAATATCCAACTAAGGTTATGACACAATACCTAGTGACAAGACGACCAAGATTCCCTCATTGGCAAGCTGTCCCACCCCCAACTCTACAATAATAGGGGTAGTGACATGACCATCCTTTCACGAAAAAGACGCAACCTTAAACATAACAATAACTTGACCTGATATTATAATACATACATTCATATATATTTGATGAAAGTCATTTAATTAAAATATCAGAGTTACCATAATCCAAAAAAAGAAAAAAAAGAAAAGAAATGCATACATCTCAAACAACTAACTCATAAGTTCATCATAACCATATACAACTCAAACCCATAAATCCCCACTATTAAAAAGTCCTCCTAATAACGATAGAGCTCTCGTCGAACTTTCAGCTCACTAAAGAACTTAAAAAGCAAGTAAGATGAATAAAATGAACAATCACAACTTCGTAAGTAGTATATTTCTTCTAAGTAGATTGAACATTTATTATGCACTTTCATAAAAATGATAATATAACCCATCAATTTCAATCCAGTATAAATTATACATAAAATATTAAGAGCTGATGATATCTCTCCAACAAAACTTTTACATATAAGGTCAATCAATAATATCAATTCACAATAACAAATCAACCATCAATAGTTTGATCAATCTCAACCAAGTCAAATGTCAATAGTCCATTCCATTGGATAATTTAATGCTCAATATCTAACTATGATCACGCTCAAGGCTCGTAACAAAGACGATCAAGTTCACTCACCTTGGCTAGGTCTCCACCTATATCAGCGGATAGTTCGACTTAGAAGGATGTCTTGATAATAGTACACCTACTCACCCCCCTCAATGAGTCCTAATCATAGTAATATGAGCACAATCAATCAACCTTAATCTCCAATAACTCACAACAAAATCAAAAACCATCTCATAAACCGATTTCACTGCATCATATAATCTTTCTCAATTTCATTAACCAAATAGAATGCATTTCATAAATCAATACAAATAACCTTTGACAATTACTTTCACAAAGCATTTAATCAAGAAGTTTACAAACGATTAGTCTAAACTACTTCAAACAAGGCTTTCCAATGCCTTTCCAACCGAATCAAAAGTAATAAAAATTTGCTTCAATTTATGCAAAAATTTGTTCTTTCATAACTCTTACTAGATTAAATCTCCATCACTTTCAAGATATTAGTTTGTAAATTCATAAAAAAGATGGTACTACTCACCTAAGAAAGTTGAAAACCAAATTATGAAGATTAATCAAATCAACGAACTCATATTCCTATCAATAATCGAAAAGCAATATCAAAATTCGAAAATTTATTTCTCCTTTCTTGTTTTCCTCGTTTCCTTGTTTTTTTTTTTTTTTTTTTGGTGACCCAGGAACCCCCCGCACGGCCGGCAACCGGAGGAGTAAACCTGGGGGGCTGCGTAAGCGGGAGGACCCACCACCCCCGACAACCCACTTAAGACATGGCTAGCACTTAAGCAACGACGACGCCGTGGATCGAACTTGGGACCTCTCGTGAAAAGTACCCTTGCCCAACCACCTACGCCACCACCACGGGTGGTACGTTTCCTTGTTTTTTGCCGCTGATAGTTTGGTTTCTTCAATCCTTGCGTTGAAAGAAATTTGTGAGCGGGCTAATGAGCGGCCCTTAGGTCTTTTTAATTGACTAGGTTTATGCCATTACATTATACAAGATTTATACTTATTATCTGCTAGTGGTTTGACCCAAAAGAATATCTTAAAACCATATGCATACCTAAGAACTTCGGCCAAGACTCAGAAAGATATTGAGAATCAAACAATCATCCTACAGTATTAGAAATCAAAATCCAGAATCAATCTTATGAACCATAATATATTTTACAAAGAAAACTAAACATTTTACAACATAACTCATTTGCCAAAATAAAAAATTGTAAAATATTGCTCAAATAATTCTAGAATTCATTTCATAAACCAATTCACAATGCAATATGTGTCATCCCATATCTTAAGTCATGTTTTCTACTAAATAAATCGGGCATTTTATTGATGCGCCTATAAGGCTGTTCTCAGAGCTGATCACTCTTGAGATAACTAGACTATTTGGGAAAACCTGTGACATCCCAGATTTTCAGTCCTGTTTTCTACTGAATAAATCGGACATTTCATTGACGCGTCTATAGGGCTATTCTTAGAGTTGATCACTCTCGAGATAACTAAACTATTCAGGGAAGTTATTAAGAAATTTTAAGGCAATAGACATGAGAATTCGACCAAGAATCGGCTTTTCAATTGTGCTTATCTTTAGAGGTCAATATGGCACAGTTAAAAATCGAATTGAGATCAGAGATAGGTCTGTTCGACTGAGATGTGTGGCCAATCGTGGGTGACTTCACTAAATTGGAAAATTCTCGTTGACTAGCACTAGTTTGATTTCTTTGCCATTTTGATACCCTGTATCCGTAATTGAATTCTCGAGATTTTCACGACAATCGAAAGTCACCAATGAGTTGAGTGGGTTCATTGTGGCTCGAAGAAAATCAACCACGGGTCATTTGCTCTAAAAAGTTCTGAAAACTACTCGAAAGCCTAGGTCATGCTAAAAACGTGCCAAATGGAAATTAACCGCCAATTCAAGTCCGATTTTAGAAATTGAAGATTTTGCCATGTCACAATAAATTCTAGGAACGTCGACTCAGTCTCTGATTTTTCTGACGACCAAGACTTTTTGGGAAAAAGTCGGCTCAAGACCATCTTTGTTCAATTAAAGCCAGGGATTGTTTTTTATTTCAAACTTGAGATGCAAGGTGGTTTCTTGGATGAGGAAAAATATCCATTGAAGCATTGAGATGTCAATTGAGATTATGGAGGGTAAATGGGATTGATTTGAGAAGGAATAAGAGACCAATTGAAGCTGTCTCTTCCAAAATTCGTAGCCCCCCCTTTCTCCTAGCAATTTTGGACCATCTCACATGTCCAAAGGTGAGTCTTGGTGGCTCAATGGTGGCCATGGATCTTGGCTTGGAGGGCAAAGCCTTTGGGGGACAACTTGGTGGAAAAATTGGCTTGGTGAAGCCCTCCATCTCTCCCTCATCTCTATCCTGTCTCTCTCTCCCTCTCACTCCACTGTCCAAGACCCTCTCTCTCCCTCCAAGCCATGTAAAACCAGCAGCCAAAAGGGAAGAAGCTGCAGTTGTCGCACGCCACCACCAGCCACGCCAGAGCGTCGCCGTCGCCGTTCGCGCCCCCACTCGCGTGCGCCTCCAACCCTGCGTGCCGTCCACCCCTGCTCCGCCGTCCAGCAGCCTGTCTTACCGCAAGAGGTTGAGGAAGCTGCCGTACACCTCGCCAAACCACCACCTGCCTTCCCTAAGCCTTGCCGTCCATCTCATTTGTGTGTTTTTTTTTTTTGCAGCCAAAACAGCAAGAAGAAAAGTGGGTCTCGTAGCACCTTTGAGGCTCAATTTGAGGTGTTTCTGGGCCCCAAACTTTAGGCTCGCTTTGGAGATAAACGTCCCTCGCGACATTCTCGACGTTTCAATCTGAACAGATTGTTAAACGGGTGAGTTGAGCTTACTAATCATTACTTAGTTTGCTAATGATTCTTAAGGGTTGATTAGTGTTAATTAAGTGTGATTAAATTGTTAGATTAGTTTAGATTAATTAAATTAGTGCCTTGTTAATGCATGTTAGGCAATTGGTTAGTGTAATTAGCAAGTAAAGACGTACTAATATTTATTGAATGCATCTCGAGATTTTTCCCAACCCGTTCTGGCGTCCACTTAGGCATTATGGGCATAAATTGGATTTTTAGTATTTATTTATTAATTTTCAAAATTAATTAATTTAATTATTTATTTTTCGAAAATTAGGTAGGGATAGTCGACGACCGGAATTTTATGTTGATTGTCGTGGTGTAGTCCGTTTATTTAATTGAGCTTTATTTTGTGCTGAAATGAATTATCTGTGAATTTGGGATTTATTTCCTAAAACTGTATAATATTGGTTATTAATTGAAAAATAACCGAGCGGTTGATAATGCCAAAAATGTTTTGGTGGACTATAGAAAATAGTGGGAGTTATGGAAATGAAAATATTATATTGACTAAGGCTAACCGTGTGCCCATGCATGATATTTTATCAGGTATGATAAAAGTGAAAAAAAAAAATGCTGTGTGACGTGGCTCAGTGACCAGATAGGTCGCCTTGGCATATAGGATGCCTTAGAGAATGCACGTGAATTGTTCAATATATATATATATCACTTGGAAAAGCACGTGGCTCAGTTGTTAGTACGTTACCTTGGCGAATAAGTCGCCTTAGAGAATGTACATGGCTTGGTGATTTGGTATATCGTCTTAAAGAATGCACATGGCTCGATAATTAATACATTAACTTGGCATATAAGATGCTTTAGAGAATGCACGGGGCTCAGTGATTAGTACGTCGCCTTGGTGAATATGGCACCTTAGAGAATGCACGTGGCTTGGTGACTAAGTATGTCGCCTTGGCGAATAGGTCGCCTTAGAGAATGCACATAGCTTGGTGACTAGTTAGATTATACTAGACGTTTTATAGTATGTATGGAAATGACCGAGGGATGGTCCAATTGACATGTAATCGACTAGGTTGACCGATCGATGTATCAATTCGTGATATTATGATTAGATGCCTATTAAACTGTATTGATTTGCAGGTGGAATCTGAGGCCAAGGTAAGTTCTCTGACCCGTGTGTGCATAGGCAGCCTGATTAACGTATTGGTTTACTAATCGAGTCTTAGGGGATAGAATTTGCTAAGACCTGGTCTCAATGGTTATTATATAATCATTTCAGATCCCTAGATGACAGCACCTCCGCCTCCTTGTCCTCCTATGCATTTCAGTATACCCGAGGAAGTCACCGAGATAGAGACCCACTTCCCGATACATCCCCATCCTGGACTGGAGTATGTCCTGGTTCAGTCGACCGTCTGGGTTGATGTGGGCAAGGACGCCCTAAGGCCCCACAAGTATCGATTGTGGTACCGTGAGTATCATGACGGGCGAAGGGAGGGTCCCATGTTGAAAACTGATGTGCCTATGTTTGTCTTGGAGGAAGCATTCAGAAAGGGAACGGTTGACCATAGGGATGGGTCAATGGTGGATGCAAAGGACCCGAAGCTTGAGAGCGATCCTGAGTCACTAGTATACTCGGCAGCAAGATCCAACTGGAGCATGCTTGAAGAAGGGGAGATAGTCGAGCAAGAGGAGGGACTGGAGGAGAATCAGGAGTGGGAATGGCCAAAGGTGGGAGTACCTAAAGAAGAAGAGCCCAAAGCAAAGGATTACCTGCTGGAAGACCCTGAAGAGGAGGAACCAGAAGAAGACGAGGAGCCGGAAGAAAATGAGCTTTGTGAAGAGGAATCTGAAGAGGATCGGGATGATGATCCTGAGTATAGACCCGAATGAGGATTGAGATCACATCCCTTTTGTGAACTTTGTGTATATATCGATAGGTGTGAGACTAGACATCTGTGAATAGTATTGTAAGATATACTATGAGGTGTGCCTGTATGAAAGTGTGGTTGTGGATTTTTCAATATGAAAAATATGAAAAATATGGAGCTATTTTTCTATCCCATTGTTTTATTGTCTTGGGATTATTTTATACTTCCACATGCGTATTAAAATAAAAGGGTCGACAATGCGTCTTGGGATGTCGCTATAAATCAACCAGGTGAGGAATGGGCACACGTTCGAGGATCGAGGCGTGAATAAACTGTTAAGAAATTCTAATACAATAGACTTGAGAATTCGACCAGGAGTCGGTTGCTCGACCGTGCTCATCTTTAGAGACCATTACAGCACAGTTAAAAATCGAATTAAGATCAAAGATAGGTCGGTTCGACTGATATGTATGGCTGATCATGGGTAACTCTACTAAATTGGAAAATTCTCGTTGACCGGCACTAATTTGATTTTTTTGTCGTTTTGGTACCCTGTGTCCGTATTTAAATCATCGAGATTTTCATAACAACCGAAAGTCACCAATGTGTCGAGTGGGTTCATTGTGGCTCGAAGAAAATCAATCACGGGTTATTTGCACTAAAATTTTTTGAAAGTTACTCGGTAGCCTAGGTTACGCTAAAAACGCGCCAAATGGAAATTAATCGCGAATTTGAGTCCGGTTTCAGAAATTGAAGATTCTCTCATGTCACAATAAATTCTAGGAACATCGACTTAATCTTAGAATATTTTTCTGCAACCCAAGACTTTTTGAGAAAAAGTTAGCATATGGCCGTTTTTGTCCAGAAAAATACAAGGATTGTTTTTTGTCGCAAAATTGGGACGCAAGATGGATCAAGTAGTGAGAAAAAATAACAATTTGAGTATTGATTCGATAACGGAATTTATTGAGGTTAAATAAGATTGAATTGAGTAAGATTAAGTGCCAATTGAATCCAAGATTGTTGAAATTCGTAGCTCCCCCACATGCCTAGTCAAATTGGACCATTCCAAGAGTTGTGAGGAGTGCATAGGTGGAGGAATGGTAGCCAAGGAACCAAACTTGGCCTAGGATGAGTCAAGGGGACAAAGCGTTGAAAAATTAAGGCTTGTGGCCCCAAACCTCATCTCTTCCCCTCTCTCTCTCTCTCTCCCTTAACTGGCGACTAGCTCCATTCCCCATCCCCCTTGCCGTTTTCAAAATAGCAGCAAACCAAGGAGAGTCGTCGAAGCTACTGAAGCCGACCATGCCATCACCGCCGCACACCGTCGCCGTTTCTGCGCGCCACCGCCATGAGCGCCGTCTGCCTTGTCATGTCTAGCCACCACCATTCCAGCCTCTTTTCATGCATCCAAAGGCGTTGTCCAGCCGTGCCAGTCGCTGCCGAAGCTCCCTCCACCTCCGGTTTTCCCTTGTTTGGACCCGAGACCACCCCTGCCACTTTTCCCGAGCCTTGCCGCCTTTAACCAACCTTGTTTCCTCTCTTTTGCAGCTCAAAATAGAGGGCAAACTTGTGGGTTTCCAGCAAGCTTGTAGGCCCATTTTGAGGTGTTTTTCGGGCCTTGAAACCCCGACCCACTTTGAGAAAAGTTGAGCCCCGCGACGTTCTCGACGTTTCGATCTGAACGGATTGTGAAACAAGTGAGTTCAGCTCACTATTCCTCTATTAGTTGGTTAATGATACTTAGGGGTTGATTAGATTTAATTAAGTGCAATTAGGTGGATATATAAGAGTAGAATAATTAATTTAGTGCCTTATCAATGCATGTTAGACAAATGGTTAGTGTAATTAGCAAGGACATAGGTTCTAGTATTTATTGAACAAACCTCGGCAATTTTCTGGGTCCATTTTGGCGTCCATTTAGGCATTATGGGAATAAATTGGATTTATTGGCATTATTTTATTACTTTCCATAATTATTTTATTATTTATTTATTTTCCATAAATTAAACCGGTATGGCTGGTAACCGGAATATTTTGCTGATTTCAGTGGTACTCTCTGTATATTTAATTGAGTGCATGATTGTGCAAATTGAGTGAATTTAGTGGTTGTGGGTATTTATTTCAGAAAATTGATAAATTTAGTAATTGAGTGGAAACTTACCGAGCGTTGGTCTACAGCACCAAAAATACTTTGGTGGACTATATAAAGTGGCGAGAATTGTGGAAGTTGAATAATTATATTTTTGGCTAAGGCCAACCGTGTACCCACACATGGCTATTTTATTTGGGTATGATAAAAGATGAGAAAGAATGTTGTAATACGTGGCTCGGAGACCAAGAGTGTCATCTTGGAGAATGCACGTGACTCGTTGATTAAATACATCACCTTTGAAAGGCACGTGGCTTGGTGATTAGTACGTCATCTTAGAGAATGCACGTGGGTCGGTGATTAAGTACGTCGCCTTAGAGAATGCACATGGCTTGATGACTAAGTATGCCACCTTAGAGAATGCACGTGGCTTAGTGACTAGATATATACATTATCTTGGAAAATGAATAGTATGAATCAAGATGACCGGGAATGGTCTAGCTAACATGTAATCGACTAGGTCGATTGGTCGATGATTCGATCTGATTTAATTGGGTGTTATTTCTATCAACATTTATGAATTAATCTAATTTACAGGAAATGACAGAGGCCAAGGTAAGTCCTTCGACTCATGTTGTGCTTAGGCAACCTTTAGGGCGTATTGACTTCCTAGTCGAGTCTTAGTGAGGTAGAACTTGCTGAGACGTAGTTTCATCCCGATTGTGGGATATCATTTCAGGTCCATAGATGGCAGCACCCCCCTCCTCTCGAACATTTTGGTATACCTGAGAAGATCACTGAGATAGGATATCATTTCTCGATGCACCCTCACCCTGAAGGACTGGAGTACGTGTTGGTGAAGTCTTCCGTCTGGGTTGACATAGGTAGAAATGACATGGTGCCCCATGAGTATCGATCGTGATATTGTCACTACCATGATGGGCGAGGGAAGGTTCAGTGCCGGAGAGTGATATACCTCTATTTGTTATAGAAGCAACATTCGGAAAGGGGACAGCAGATCCTAAGAATGGATCTATGGTGGATGCAAAGGATCCTAAACTGGAAGGCCAATCTAAATCTCCAATGTACTCAGCTGAGGGCGTTAACTGGATCAAAGAGGAATGAGAGATCCTTGAGCAAGAGGAGGAGCCTCAGGAGGAGGAACTGAAAGAGGATCAGGAGATGGAAGACCCTAAAGAGGAACCGGAATAAGAGGAATTTGGAGAAGAATTTGAGGAGGAGTCGGAGGAGGATCTAGAAAATGATCCAGAGTATAACTCAGATGAGGACTGAGACCTCACCCTGTTTTTCAAACCCTGGGTTGTGAACTGATGTGTGATAGATTAGACTTTTGTGAATAGTATTGTAATATATATTATGAGGTTTGCCTTATATAAAAGTATGGTTGTGGTTTTTCAGTTGTGAAAAATATAGCCCTACTTTCTATCTCATTGTTTTATTGTCTGGTATTATACTTCCGCATGCGTATATAAATGAATGGTTCGGCGACCTTCCTAGGACGTCGCTATTAAATTGACTAAGTGAAGGATGGGCACGCGCTTGAGGATCGGGGTGTGACACAATACGTATATATAAACTTTCAAACTACCTTTCATAACACATTTTTAAAAAATTCATAAATAATCAAGGAGTGGTAAATTTCAATCTGAATTTTATGCAATAAAAATGCCATTTCATAACTTATATTATCCATATCACTTTCAAAATATAAGTTCACAAACTAGAAGAAGAGGTAACATCATTCACTTGAAAAGTTTAAAACCAAACAACAAAACTCACTCAAACGACGAACTCGCAATCCCATCAAATAAGCAAGGAATAATGTCGAAATCGAGTAAAACACTGTTTCAACTTCAAATTGACTAAACTAAACTTAATTGCTAACAAAATGACTCTTACATGCTAACAAAATGCTCGCTCAAAGCGATTATTCAAAATTAACCACAACACACAAAGTTAGAGCAAGAAACTTTAGATTTCACTCCGACTAAATCGGTACTCCAAATCAATTTTCGTCGAGCCCCACAACTCCACAACGCTTTAATTTGCCATTTCCATGTAATCCTCGTATCTTAGCAACTCCTAAATTAGATCTTTCGGTTCAAATCTCACATGACTTCTAATTCATACGCTAATTTAAAAAAAAAAATATCCTGATTAGATGAACAAAAAGATTTAAACCTTTACCTAACATTGCAATACAAAGTTAATCTAGCTTTACGAGGTCTCCATGGCATATAATCTTTTTTTTTCTTCTTATATTCCTCTCTGTTTGTGGTCACTCTCTTTTTCCTTCTCCCTGTTTTGTCTCTTAGTCTCTCTTTGGTTTAAATAAATTGGTCTTTTTTTTTTTTTTTTTTTTTTTATTATTATTAGCCATTTCATTTGACCTAGTTAATAAACCCAAATATTAAGGTATACAAGAAAATATTTCATGTTAATCATAAAAATAAGTGATTTCTTATTTGCTAAACTTTTGTTGTTGTTAAGTCAAGTTTTTTTTTTTTTTTTGGTCGGTTAAGTCAAGTATTAAAGTCTAAGTAAATTAAAAGTGAAGTTCGTTTCCATGGAACTTTTAGATAGTTGTCAAACCAAAGAAGTAATGTCTAGTCAAAGGATCAAAGACTAAAAGAATTAGTTGTGATATTGCATTAGCTCAGAATCTCGGTAATTCCAGTGTGAAAAAATGGATAGGAAAGACTAAACTCATAGGGTTCAAGAAATCAAATATGTTTTCAGGAACAATCTATATGTTATCAAAGGGTAGGAAAAAAGGTTGTGATTTTGCATGGATATCAACACTATTATTTAGGATCCATTTGTTTTATAGAAAAACAACTTCCAGGAAAACATCTTTTAGATTTTTAGTGTTTGGTTTACAGAAAATAAAGCTAATCAATGAAAAAACTCTTTCAACAGTGGGGAAAATATTTTTGACTTAATATTTTCCATTTATCAAAAAGCGGAAAACATTATCAATCCTCTTTCTTTTACCAAACACATTTTCCTTTCTTTTTAATTTTTTTTTTTTTAAATTTGAGTTTTTTAATTAATCTTATTTTTATTTAAAAAATTCTTTTATTTTCTTTTATTTTCTTTCCTTCTTCTTTGGCAAGTTGTCGGCCATAGTACGGGTCGGCGACTAACCACTAGACAAGCTCAAGCCTCACCATAGGCTGAGAAGCTAGGACGGGATTGAGCCCCACCTGAGGTCGCTAAAGGTTGTCGAGGCTTTGGCAACCTCAGGCAAGGCTTGAGCATCACCCAGCTCATCAAATCCAGCTAGGCTCGACGTCACAGGAAAAGAGGGAAAAGGAAAAGAAAAGAAAAACAATTTAAAAACAAAAAAAAAAGGGTTAATACTATGAAAAATCTCAAACTAGTATATTTGTGATAAATTTACCCTAAACTAATTTTTTGACTATAAAAAAATCCCAAACCGATATACTTATGATAAATTTACTCCAAACTAATTTTTTTGAGAGCCAAAAATCCCAAATTTGTACGTTTGTAATAAATACATTCTCCGTTAAATTGGATTAATATCACATAAAACCATGAAACTGGCACAATTGTGACAAATGGAGAATAAAATCTCAAACTCGTACACCAGTCAATTGTCACGTATCATCCAACTTAGCAATTTGATAGTAAAATTAAACAAAAACTAACAGAAGGTATATTTATCATAAATGTACCGGCTTAGGTAAATTTATCAAAGTTATAACGATTTGGGATTTTTGATGGTCAAAAAATTAGTTTGGGGTAAATTTGTCATAGGCATACCAATTTGGGTTTTTTTTTTTTTTATGATTTTAACCCAAATGAAAAATAATTTGAAATTTTTTGTATTTTTCCTTAGATAATTAAATTGGATATTAAATGATAGAAAATATATTCTAGTTCATTTTCAGGTTTCAACCGAACACTGGAAAATATTTTGCAAAAACAGCACATTTTCCACAAAAAGAATGGAGCTTTAGTTTTCAAAAACATGGTGTGGAATAAATATGACATTAATAAAAATAAAAAAATTGAAACTAGAATACAGGTTTGGCCGAATCAGATAACCGCACTGTTAAGGATAATATTTCGCTTGAAGAATCATTATGGCAACTCTCAAAACATGTAAAAAGTTGGTTGAGAACATAGTTGAGAACAACTAGCAAGTGAGTCTTCAGGTTCCTCTTTGATTATAAACGACCGTTGCATTAAAATTTCGTAAAATAAGAATTAGCAAGGAAATGACAGTTTCGAAAGATAACCATAACTTATCTTTAATAATATAAGTGTAGATGGAGAATTTGCCGCATAAAATTGTGGAGATTGAAAAAAAAAAAAAACAAAGAAAATCAAACCGTTTCAAATTTGAACGTGAGATTTACTAACTACTTTAAGGAATAAGAGTTGCTTTTTTATTTTCCATGAATTTTGCAGTGCTCTTTTTTTACTTTTAAATATTACGAAACACTTAAAACTTTCCTAAGTATTCAGATATCGTCACATGGAACCATATACAGCGAGTTTTTCATTAATTGTTCGGAACTTAAAATATTTTCAGAGAAAGTCATAACTAGAAAAGTGATAAATGGGCAAAAACCGGCCCCAAATTGGATTTTCTAAATAAAATGTTATTAACGACGTAGACAAGCTGGCTACGAATTTATGATGGGTAAAACATCACCCCATATCAAATACATACTCAGCTTTCCCAAGTGTACCAACCGGGGTGAAAATTACTGACGTTTGGGGAGTTGCTAAGCAAATCAACATAAAAAGTTACTTGTCAGGAGTGGCTAATTGCTGATATGCGGCAAGTTAACTGACCACTTTGGGGGACTCGAATTCTCCGTCCCAATGTGGGCTGAAATCTCTTAGAAAAAAAACGAATAACAACTAATGAATAATAACTGATAAAATGTTTCATTATTTCCCAACTCCTCGAGTACAACAAAAATTGAAATAACACCCTCAACATCTCAAGATGATGAGCTAAACTTATTCATCTTACTCAGTTACGGTAGGTCAAGCAAAAGACGCATTCCATCTGAAAGTTCTAGTTCATGGTCAGTTTGGTAATGCATTGTGCTCCGGAAGTTTGTACCGGATCCGCTACACCAAGATGCGCCATTAGAAGCCAGACATGGCTGATAAGCTCTCCTCCTCTGCTCAGGCTCTCGGAGTGTTCGTAGCCTTTGCTTTGGTAAGCTGCATATATCAGAAACTTCGCCCAGACCCTGCTGATCAAGCCCCATTTACTACCGAAGTCATTCGACTCGATACTACTCAACTGGGATGCGAGACGGCACGCGTCAAACAGCACTGACCTGCTTTGGCCACCGCGTATTTTCGTGGAGGGCAGCTAAGTCTCCACTTGGAGCAGAAGATGGCAGACTTCGCATAGATCGCGTGACTCTGTTGACTTGTGCGCCTTATCACAGCTTTTGACCCCGGTGTGGACGTGTTCCTCTTTCTTGAATAATTTCTGCGCCCACTTCTTGACAACCAATGAGATGTTGATGGTTTCTTTCTTTGACAAAACCGCTAGCTTGTCCTCAAAGAACTTCTGAGCGTCGACCATAGTATCTTCATATCGAAGCATCCCTATCCCTGTTGGCAACATGGAGGATGGAGTACTAAAAGATACAGCATGTACCGAGAGACCAACTTACTCAGCTTGAAGTTGGTGATGTCTTCCGACCTTCGGCCCTGCCTCCTGCCATGGTCATTGTAGTGGCGGAGCTCTGTGGCTATGTGCCAGACGGGGATGCTTTGGTCGAACTCCATATTTTTCACACTCTAGTTCAAGTGATTGTGATTTGACCGTGTTGGGAATAACGTGATTTTCTAAATCGGATTTAACACTAAATCAAACCCCTAAAGCGAATGTGAAAGATGAGCTTAAGAATCACATGTATCACCGATCAAAGATACACCATGGAGTTAAGCGTACCTTATTGTCCACATATTAAATACTAATGTTGAAGTTCGAGGAAGAATCCTGATCTTGTTTTATCGAGGAGCGTACTGTTGCTTCAAGGGGGAAGAAAAACAGAGCGTACTGTTCTTTTCACTTCTTGGAGGGAGAGAGAGACTGAAATGTACGTCCGTTGAAAAGGTACGTTCCCCTTTTTTTCTTTTCTCTCTTAAAATTTCTTCTCCAAAAGATGTAACTTTTTAACGTAAGACATTCCTCCAAAAGACACAACTCCTCATTTATGGGCCCTTCACTTGCCGGCTGGGTTCTTAGGCCCAACATGGGCAGACGGGCCTACCTAGGCCCATCATCTCAATTAAATAACCCATCATCTCCCACTCGCACATGGTAGGCTGAACAGGATCCTCTTTACCTCTCTGCAACATTCATACCAATGAATAATCCGTGTGACCAGCATATTTTGAGAGCTTGTTGCCATACATCTGTTAGGAATATATAGCAGCTCATAATGGGCATCACACTTTAAGTATATTTAGTATGCAGTACCCTAGATCAATCGATCACATTTATATCTCTCTCTTGATCTCTTTTTAAACAGTCATATATTGTATTCACAATTATGATTATCCCAAAAACAATCATAATTGGTTGACCAGTAAATACAAAACTATAATGTGATTCTCCAAATTCGATCTTCCTCTTTACTTGAAACTCTCAATTTTAGTTCAACTTGCTTTTCTAGAAATGTCCCCTTAAATCGAATCAATTCATGATCATTGACAACATCCTAAGATAGCAAACACTAAATATAAATCTTGAGAATAAGTAAGAGTCATAAGGGCACTAAATTGAGGAACCTTTTTTTCTCAAGAGTCTCACACAACATAAAAGTTGAGATCAAACTTTTGCCACTCTTATTAGTCGTCTCATGCATACGTAGTATAAAATACATATTACGATATTTAACTCTTTTCCTATGAAACGAATGTCTACACATTTAATACCGTACAGATGATAGTTCAGACATACCAAATGTCTAACTTGAGTTCACATATCTACTCATACACAAAATTCATCAGAACTCACATCTAGTATCATAAACAGATAAAGTAAAATATGTTGATTATTTTACATTTGGACATAGCTAATATCATGTCATCATCTTAACACTTAGTTAAGATGACATATATATTTTAAGCTTGAGCTCTCGATTATCACCTAGATAATAAGCTTAAAAACCGTCTCATATCTATTTATCACATAATAAATAGAGGCGATTACCTGTGTGAGTGGGCTAATCTTTTATCTGTCCGACATACTTTCTTAACTTTATATAATGCACTGAGCATTAAGATGCATAAACGTCAAACAAAGATTCATAGGCATTAATAATGAAAAAAAAAAAAACACAAATTTATTAAATGTGAACACTTTTAGGAAAATACAATATTCAGTACATCAGCCTTTACGCAATCTTAGAGATTTTACATGACCACAAAACACATCTCTAGGTATTGGCTTTGTCATAGGATTTGCTACAATTCTATGCGTAGATATGTACTGTAAGTTCACATCTTTTCGTGCAACCATGTGTTTGATAAAATTATACTTGGTATCTATATGTTTGGTCTTACCATGATATTTTGGATCTTTGGTATATGCTATAGTTGCTTGGCTATTATAGTTAACCAATAATGGATTTGCAGCATACCCAATAACACCTAAATGATCCAAAAATTTCTTAAGCCAAACATCTTCTTGTATAGCTGCTGATAATGCCACGAACTCAACTTTTATCGTGGACAAGGCTATACATGTTTGCTTCTTACTGCTCCAAGATATGGCGCCATTATTCAGTAAGAAAGCAAAGCTAGAGGTAGATTTCATTTCATCTAAATCTCCTCCCCAATTAGCATCTGAATAGCCTTCAAGTCACAGATCCTTTCATTGGTAATTCAACTTGTAATCAGCAGTTCGATTCAGATATCTCAGTATTCTTCTAACGGCCTTCCAATGTGCTTGACCTGTATTGGATTGGTATCTACTCACAATTTCAACTGCAAAACATATGTCAAGTCTTGTCCACATCATAACATACATTAAGCATCCCACAGAACTAGTATAAGGAACATGTTTCATTTGTTCATTTTCTTGTGGAGTCCTTGGACACAGTTTATGGCTCAATCTTTCACCTTTCGCAATAGGAGTATCTATGGATTTATAATATTACATACGAAATCGTTCAAGAACCTTTTTTATGTATGTTTCTTGCGAAAAAGATAATGATCTCTTCAAATGATCTCTTGAAATCTTAACTCCAAGAATGTATGCAGCCTCACCATATCTTTCATCTCAAAGTTGGAAGATAACCAACTCTTGACAGTATGAACAAACTCCACATTGCTTCCGGCAATTAGTATATCATCAACATATAATGATATGATCACAAATTGATCTTTGGATCTTTTGATATATACACAATGATCCTCATCTATCATTGTGAAATCATATGCCATTATGGCATTATGAAAATGTATATACCATTGTCTCGACTACTGCTTAAGGCCATATATCAATCTCAAAAGTCGACATACATTTTCTTCTTGGCCTTCTATAATGAAACCAGCAGGTTGTTCCATATATATTTCTTCCTCTAATTCTCCATTGAGGAAAGCAGTCTTTGCATCCATTTGATATAACTCAAGATCCATACTATCCACTATTGCTAGAATAATGCGAATCGAGGTAAATTTCATTACAAGAGAAAATGTTTCTTCATAATCAATTCATTCATGTTGATTATACCCTTTCGTCACAAGGCGAGCCTTATGCTTTTCTATCGAGCCATCAGCTTTACGCTTTATTTTGAGAACCCACTTGTTCCCAATAACTTCGCATCCTTTTGGAAGGTCAACCAGTTCCCAAACATGGTTTGACTTCATTGACTCAATCTCCTCTTTCATTGCATACATCCATTTTTCCTTACTAGGGTAATTTAGAGCCTCATTAACATTTCTTGGCTCATCCTCATCTTGTGGAGCAACCATAAAAGTTTCCACTCCAATGTCAAAATGTCGACGGAGAATACTTTTGTGACTTGTTCGCCGTTTAGGAGATTGTACACTTTGCACATCATTCCCCATCATGCTCCCACTCGGATTAGATAATGACGATATCATATCATCATGTGGTTGTAATTGAGAGTGAGTTGAATTAAATTCATCACTTCTCATATTACTCTCACTTGGGCAAACTCCACTAAGTTCATTATCTTGATCCAAGGTTTCAAACATGGAGTAGTCCTCACTTATTTTGCCATTCTTAAGAAATTCATTCTCTAAGAATGTGACATCCCGTGATTCGAATTCAGTTATACTTCCACTTTCCTACTCACCTATGAACACATATTCTTTCGAATGCTCAAAGTATCTTATGAAAATACTCTTTTTTCCTCTGAGACCAAATTTCCCAAATTTGTGAGAGGGCTCATGAGTATAGGCAGCACAACCCCATGGCTTAAGAAAACTTAAGTTCAGTTTTCTACCTGTCCATAACTCATATTGAGTGGAAGTAACTGATTTGGAAGGCAACCGATTAAGTATATATGCAGCAGTTAATAACGCATCACTCCAAAAAGTGATAGGTAAATTAGCATGTGCCATCATAAACCTAACCATTTCCAGTAGGATTCCGTTTCTTATCTCCGCAACACCATTTTGTTGAGGAGTATATGGAATAGACAACTCTCTTTCAATTCCTTTTTCATCACATAATTTTCTGAACTTATCAGATAAATATTCTCGACCTCGATCGGATATTAATACTTTTATTTTCTTGTCTAATTGATTTTCAACCAAGTTCACAAACCTTTTGAAACAACTCAATGCTTCAGATTTATGAGAAATCAAATAGATATATCAAAATCGAGTATAATCATCTATAAATGTGATGAAATAAATAGCCCAATGCATTCTTCTCACATTCATCATACCACAGACATCAATATGAATTAAATGTAAAGGAAATTCAGCTCCTTTATATTTTTCAAATAGTTTCCTCGACGTTTTCCCTACTAGGCAATTCTCACATATGGGCAAATTGACCTTTTCAATATTGCCGAACAAGCCCTCTTTGGCTAGTTTATTCATACATTGTTGGCTAATATGACCAAATCTAGCATGCCACACATTGACATTATTATCATATAAATTAGAAGACGTGAAAAGGGAATAACAAATATTGGTATTACCATAGTCAACATTTAATACAATAAAACTATCTAGAAAATAACCACAACCATTTTAATTTATATCCAAATACAAATCCACACCACTATTATAGAAGTTCATATTAAAATCAAGCTTAACTAACACTAAAACAAACACTAAATTTCGACGAATCTCCGGAGCATACAATACATCATGTAGGAACAAAGTGCGTCCACCATGCATGTTTAGTTGGTAGGTGTCAATCCCTTTTACTTCTACTTTGGAATTATTTCCCACATAGATCCACTTAGTTCCAGCTGATACTCGTCGGAATTCCACGAAAGATTCTCTATCCTTCGCTACATAGTCTGTCGCTCTTGAATCTACAGTCCACAAAGGATTAGACTCAGTTAAGAATACAGAACTTGACACATAAGCAAAGTTCTGAAATGTACAAGGGGTGTATACCTTTTTTGGCTTGCGACAATCGAGAGCATAGTGATCATTTTTGTCACAATTATAACACTTCACCATTGTTAGCTTCTTCATTCGAGGACGCTTTCCTCTTTCATGTTGGTTAACCTTTGGTTTCTTCCCTAAAGAAGTTGCCCCCTTGCCTTTGCTTTTGTCGAATCAGTTAAGACGTTTACGCTTGGAGCTCGAAGCTCCATGTGAGCTGGAACCAACATGATAAATTTCAGTTTCTGGCTTAGCCGCCAAGAGGTAGTCCTCTTCTAGCTCAAAATGACGCACTGCATCCTCAAAGGTTTTGATATTTTCATTATGAGTCAGGTGCACCTTTATATGCTCCCAACTCTGAGGCAATGAACGAATCACTACTTGCACTTGTTGCTCATCAATCAAGACATGGCTAGCATCTTTCAGCTCATTGATCATGTTTGACATCTTTCTAAGGTGTTGCTTCATGGTCTAACCATAAGGCTTCTTGTAAGAGTCAAACTTAATAGTGAGCTGTCTTAGTTTGGTCATTGAAGTATGACCAAATCTTGCTGCCAACGCTTCTCACATTTCCTTGGCATTCTTAAAACGCCTAAACTCTTGCATGACGTCATTTTCCATGCTACTCAGCAATGTAATGCAAGCAAGAGAGTTCTTTCTTTTCCATGCAGCAAATGCATCCTTATTTCTTTTATGCCGTGCAGTGTTTCCATCTTCAGGTTCTACCATGGTCAGGTTAAGAGCTTCTAATGTCTCTTACTCTTCCAGCACATATTGGATTTTCATGTGCCATATTTCATAGTTATCGCCATTGAGCTTCTCACCTTTGTTCAGCTCAATGACTATGCTCTTTGTGGCTGAAGCCATTAATTTGGACATATCAGACACATATGCACGAATTATTAATGTCTATCATATTAATGAATGATTTCAAGTGAGGTTCCAAAATCAAAATGTCACTATGTTTCCAATCATCATCCAAAAATCTTAACTTGGAATATAATCTTTTATGCAAAATAAATTCTTTAAAGCTACAAAAACTTCTATGAACAACCCACAATAGCTAACAATTAACAGAAGCAGATAATATTTGATATTAAACAATGATATAATAATAATGCTTTCACATAATACAACTAACATATCAGTTGCTACACCAACAACAACTAGGTAGAAAACATTTACATAATATGTCCATAAAGCATACTAAATAAAGACCAGTCAAAACATCTAACACCAAGTCAATATATGAACTAGGAAATATCCTTTTTTATTCAATTTCTTGATCTTTTCTCTTGTAACAATCTAATAATATTCATCTATAAAAGCCATCACAAGTCTCCTATACGAAGTAGCTCTGTTGACTTCCCATAAGCGATTCAACACTTCTTGTCATTCTGGTGGAAGAGTGTTCATGAAAAATTGTACCATCTTAGATTGTAGCATGGGACAATTATTCCATATGACCTTTTGTATTTTCCAATTGACTTCAAGAGCACGATCAATTAAGTCGCCACTCTCCCATTGATAATCAGTTAGCTCAGCTATCAACCTAGAAAGCCTTTCCTTTTGTTCATCAGTAATTGCGTGAATAAGTGTGCGCAACTTAAGGGGATGCATTGTTCCTGCAACAAATGTAGAACAAATAAGGGATTACATATAATCCACATAGACTTAATTGGAAAAAGAAACACATTCTTCTTTTTTTTTTTTCTTTTTTTTTGGTTAACGGTCAAAGTCACTAGTCAACGGTTAGACGGTCGAGGTCAACGGGTCAACGGGTCAGATTTGATCGGGTCGGACTAGTCGGGTGGGGTCGGGCAAACCGATTGGCATGTGCCACGCACGTGCGCGGGCACTGCGAGCTGACATCATGATGACGTCAACTGGTGCGTGCCGCACATGCGCTAACCACCATGTGCGTGCGTCGCACGCGCTCAATAAAGACCAAATCGGCTCGTGCGTTGCAGGCGCCGATGACACCAGTTCCTTCTGGCTGCGCATGGCGGCGCGTTCGGTGGCCCCCGGTGGCGATTCGCCACTTGTTTTTGTTGTATCAACGAGACCTTCAACCCTATACTACCAAAAAAGAACTTTGATTTATAGAAAATAAAAAAAACTAAGGGGAACAGTACGGTGTTGGGATTTTCCGTCCCCGATCGACCGACAGTGGCTTTTCTTTAATTTCGACCACAAAAAATAATTCAATAACATAAAAAGGGGATCGGGAAACATGAAATAGTGCTTTGATACCAATGTTGGGAATAACGTGATTCCTTAAATCGGATTCGACACTAAATCAAACCCCTAAAATGAATGCGGAAGACGAGCCTAGGAATCACATGTATCACCGATCAAAGATACACCACGGAATCGAGCGTACCTTATTGTCCACATATTAAACACCAATGTTGAAGTTCGAGGAAGAATTCTGATCCCGTTTTACCAAGGAACGTACTGTTGCTTCAAGGGGGAAGAAAAACAAAGCATATTGTTCTTTTCATTTCTTGGAGGGAGAGAGAGACTAAAACATACGTCCGTTGAAAAGGTACGTTCCCCCTTTTTTTTCTTTTCTCTCTTAAAACGTCTTATCCAAAAGACGTAACTCTTCAACGTAAAACGTTTCTCCAAAAGACACAACTCCTCATTCATGGGCCCTTCACTTGCAGGCCAGGTTCTTAGGCCCAACATGGGCGAACGGGCCTACCTAGGCCCATCATCTCAATTAAATAACCCATCAGACCGCTTCAGCACTTCACTAGTTTCTAGCTTAAGACTCGTCAACCCGCTCTTGGATCTTTCCTCTTCCATATATTTCACGTATCCCTCATGTGACCTAAGATCCATTCTTTCATGTTGGTCTTGAACACTTTGTAATCGATGCAGAAGTTCTTCTCCAACTTCTCATCTAATTTTGCGAGCCTTGGACACTTGTTGAAGATCCTAATTCTTTTCCTGATATATAATCCCAAGAGGCTAAATCGGGCCATAGAATTCGACCATCTTTTGTTCCAACAGATCTGGAGAAAAGCCACAGCAGATGAAACTGTGGATCCCTCAGGTCTCTAAAGCTGCCAGTGGTCAACCCAATTAGAGGAAATTGCGAGAAGAACTGAGTAAATCTCTAAAAGTATAGCCACACTTATCAGCAAGAAGGTGATATAGATGTCAACTCTGGGGTAATCCTTCCTATCCTGTAAGGAGAAGAATACCAACACAACAAACGGCATTGACAAATTAATAACACAATGAATGATGCCCCAAGCACGTTTCATCAATAGTGCCTTGGTGTAGAGCAGATTGTACATGAACCCGAGCTCGACCTCCGCAATCCCAAAAGCCGTCATCGAGTCCATGGCATCAGGGTTCTTGAACATGCGCTTATTAGCCTCCAGGTTGCTAAAGTTGAGAATAAGGTGCAAGAGTTTTCCTAATATGGACTACATTAATTATTATTGTAATTTACCGTTTTACGGTTACCATATGACGGGGTTTGGTCTAAGGTGAGATATAAAGTTTTTTAATTAGTCTAATATGGGGCTAGCTAGCGTGGGCTGAGTTGAGCCTGGCCCGTAATGAGGGGGCCTAGTTGGAAACTCTATAAATAGTGCTCAAGTCTCTCCTCTAACCTGAACTTTCACATATCTTCACATAAGGAGCGTTTACCTAGCCCTAAAGGGTGAGAGGGCCGTCTCATTGAGCCAGTGATTCGGAAGGCAATAGAGGAGAAGGACTTGCGTGTGGAACATGTGTTTCCGCTTCCGCTTCAAGAACGAAAAGAGCTTGACCTCACCCCGAACAGAGCCGCCGGCCATCTTGCATGGCCGCCGCAAGCCGCCGGTCGCTAGTTCGTTGGTTCGCCCACTGGTCCCCTTGTTTCGCATTTTTCTTTATTTTTCTTCAATTCCAACCCTTCCTTTGCCCGTTACATTCACCTATAAGACCCCCTTGACCCCTGGGAGCCACCAGTTGCCGACCACCCGCTCGCTGGAGCTCTGATCAGCCCATTTCCTCACCATTCAGCCAATGGTTTTCCTTCCCGGTTCAGCCATCAGAAGCAGAAGTTCCAGCAAGGGTTTTCAGACTTCGTGGCCCATTCAAGCCCTTCCCGGCCTTGGTTAGTGTCGTTGCTTGGAGGTTTGTCACTCTCCTTGGCGTCGCCGTCACCGTAAACTCACCAGAACGCTAAACCGATGAGTTTAACTCATTAATCCTCACTTAGTAGGTTAATGACGTTTAAGGGGTGTTTAGATTAGTCTAAGTATGTTTAGATGGTTAGATTAGCTTAGTTAAATACTAATTAGATTATGTGCATGATTAGATTAAGGGTTGGATTAATTAGTCTAATTATGTAATTATATTAATGTTAATCATGCTTAGAATTTAATTAATTATTTTAATTACTTAATTAATTATTTAAATTACTTAATTAATTATTTAAATTAAATACTATTAAATATTATTTAAATTATATTCTTTATTATTTAAATTAAAATAATTTTCGGAATTTATTTAATTATTAATTAATATTTTCGGAAATTATGCCGAGAGAGTCGCTCGATAGAATTTCGAGCTGATCGTAGTGATGTGTTTAGTTTATGTAATTGAATGTTGTTTTGTGAAGCTGAGTGATGATTTATTTAATTGTGTGGTAGTTGTGAATTAGTTGAATTATGCAAGTAAATGCTGGTTTGTACAATTGATTGAAAAATTGCCGTGTGAGACTATGAACTAAATCAAGAGAACCACCGGAGTATGGTTATGCCAAGTGGGGCCGTGATCACCACTAAGTCTAAATTTGCCGGGTGGAGCCGTGATTTCACTAAGTATAAATTATGCCAATGGGGCCGTGATGACCACTTAACCCAAATTATGCCTATAGGGCCGTGATCAAGAGTCGAGAATGAATTGTTTGAATGACCGTGTGATGGTCTTGAAGATATGTAATCGATTGAGTCGATTGATTGCTGAGTCGATCCGAATTGATTGGATGATGTGGTTTGTCAGTAATTATGAATTAAAGTAACGTATAGGAAGGAACTGAGGTCAAGGTAAGCCCTCTAACTCGTGATTGTGCTTACACAGCCCTATGGGCGTATTTTCCTCATAATCGAGTCTTAGGGGGTGGTAGATTTCACTGAAATGTTGTCTCATCCTATTGTGGGATAACAATTTCAGGTCCTTAGACAGTGGTCGTGGAAAGCTTGAAGTCCCAGAGTTTAGGAAAGTGAAGGAAACAAGATCGGCAAACCTGTCTGACTAGTTAGTTATAGGACAGTTCTTTTTTTATTAAGCCGATACTTTTGTAAGCAACCTGATGTTGTAAATAAACCTGTTAGTTTATAAATGTTTATTTTGGTTTGAAAAAGATATGGCCATTCTTTCCTATCCCAATGTTTTATTGTCTAGGGATTGTTTATATGCTTCCGCATGCGTATTAAATTGAATGAGTCGGCGATGCGTCTTGGGATGTCGCTATTAATCGACCAAGGAGGGATGGGCACGTGCTCGGTGGATCGAGGCGTGACAAATTTTGGCCAGAAATTGTTAACGTGGATGGCTGGCGATAACGTGACAATATTTAAATAATATATTTAATTTTTTTATGGTTTATCTTCCTCTTTTTTACTTTTTTTTGCCTTTTTTTGTTGTTGTCGGATATAGGGTCGGCAAGGGTTGCTAGCCAACCCTTGTTGGCCATAGACAAGGGCCGACAACCGTAGCCGGCCACAAGCAAGGGCCACAATGCCCTCGTCGGCAAAAGTGAGGGCACACAAGCCCTCGCCCAAAAATGGCAAGGCTTGCAATGCCCTCGCCAACCTAGTCGTCAACATTAGCCAACCACAGGTAAGAGCCACGATGCCCTCGGTGGCAAAAGTGAAGGCACGTGAGCCCTCACCCAGAAATGGCGAGGGCCACGACACCCTTGTCGACCTTAGGTGACGGCCCCAAGCAAGGTCACTACCCTTGCCTAGCTAGATTTGGCGAGGGCGTCGTGCCCCTCGCCATTTTTGAGTGAGGGCTCACACGCCCTCTTTCACCAATGGGGGGCACGACACCCTCGGCTAGAGCCGATAGCCCTAACCTATGGCCGGTGAGGGTTGCCGGCCCTAGATCAAAAAACCCCCAGAAAAAAAGCAAATAAACAAAAATAAACAAAAATAAAAACCATAAAAAAATTCAAAATATCATTAAAAGAGCACCACATCAACATTAGCCATCCACATTAGCAATTTCCAACCAAAATTGATCGAATGGACTCAATTGACAATGAGTCAAAAAGTTTATGATTGAATTGATAAAATTGAAAAATTTAGGATTGAATTGGCAAAAAGTGCAATAAGTTTAACACTTTTTGCACAATTTTTTTGATATCATTCTCATCTTTACCTACTAGAACTTCAAAATTTAGGTTGACTTTATTTAGAAAATAGCAATTGCGTACTTTAACCTTCACCTTATTTTTATATTGAAGTGAAAATTCCAGTCAAAATAAAAGTATGCATAATTTGATTTCCAAAAAATTATGAAATGGCATGATTGCAATTGCAAATGACCTTAATGTTCATATGTATAAGTTTCTAGATCAGTCAAATTTCAAATGTCAAAGAATAAAAAGTTAGAAATAAAAGTCATGTTAGCTTTTTCCATATATGCTAAAAAGATCGATTAAATATTTTGAAAATTCTCGATAAAATGTTCAATTTATTGGCATGATGCTAATAAAGAGTTATATTGAATGATATATCTTATATACATTAATTGAAGCGAGATTTCGCCTTGCTTTTACTAAGTTCCATTCCAAAACTTTTCCTCAAATAAGATAAAGATTTAAAGCGAAATAAAAAAATATTTAATGATACACTCAATTTCATATCCCTTTCTCACTAATTTTCATCGCAGACACCAACTCATGAAAGTCAGAGTCCCCTATCGATTTAATGTAAACAAATGAGGTTGCATATGTGCCTTATACTGCGGAATGTGAAGCCGTCTAGACCTCTCTTTTTAGCGTGCCTAGGGCTTCTATATGCATTTCATCTTTATCCCTTAGGCCTGTGAGTCGGTCCCGTCAATTCTATAGGATTTATTTCTAGTTTATTCTTATTTAATAATAATAATAATAATAATAATAATAATAATAAGGCCTCTGTACAAGGCCGGAATCCCGCGCCGCTTAGGAGTACACAGTTAAAGTAAGATTTCGTACACATCTGGTTCCAAGAAAGGTGAAACCGTCTGGGCCTCCTCTTTTCGTAGTGTCTGGAATTTCTGTGTGCTTTATATTTAATTCACTTTACCTAAGCTTCTCACCTACAAAAAACATTATCCAAAACCGAACATTGTAACTCTCCACCTTCTGACACTCCGCTGCTCTTCTTCCATCATCTGCAGGTTCATCTTTTTGCTTTGTCTTTCACAAGTTACTGCAAGCATCAATCTTTCATATTGAAAAATATCCACTTATTTAGTTGTTTTTATTTATTGCATGAGTTTTGTTAAATGAAATCAAGCAAGGCAATGGTTGGTCCCAAATCCCAACCTTTTGTCAACTACTTAATTGATTGTTCACAGTCATTACCACTTATGTTGTTGTACATACATGATCCGTCCAAAATGGAATTCCAGCGAAGGAGTTATTATTAGGTCCCAAGTTAGCCTGTCGAATCTATAAAATTTGAAAATTGTGTCCTTCACAAATGTGCTAACTTCAAACGGTTTGTAAAGCGTATCCTGATATCCGATTGAATTTTTGTTTTGACGGCTTGTATGGGCATATAGAAGTTTCTACGTTCTGGGTATTTTCAAGAAATTTTCATATATTTTGCTATTCTTTGGAAATTTCAAATAATGATGGAAAAATAAGAGTATTTGAAATATGGCTCTACTCTATGGCTGAAAATGTTATCTTTTTCATTATCGATGATGGATAAAAATTATACATTGAGTTTTGTATATCGTGACATTTTGGGGAGTGACCATATAAATGTGGAAGTTTAAAAAAAAAATGTAAACTTTTTTTTTTTTATCTATATAGGTAGTATCTATTAGAAATTTACATTTTTTTATGAACCCTATCTGTTATTTATTTATTTATTTATTTATTTATTTATTTATTTATGCTTCTCAACAATTATTCACGGCATTTGAATCTTTGTTCGAGTTTATGGACTGAAGTAATGCATTTAAGGACAATTTTCCAATTTTATCATAATTGGGCTCTTTTTAGGTAATTTGCGATTTGTGGAATTCATATCATCAATGTCCCCGTCGGCCTAGAAAATTTTATCTGGATCCACACACTAACCTCCCATTTCCAGTTTCATCTATGACTAATCATTAGAAATAGACTGCCCACACAGATAATGTTACTTACTTATGGCAGAATCCCGGATGCTAACTGTGCTTTTTGTGCGTGTCGTCCTAATTCTGTCAATCACCTCTTCTTTGGGTGTCGGATTACTAGTGCTCTTGCTATCTTTTGGGCTACTAGATGTAACCTTGCTTGGCATAATAGTTCGTGGTTGGATAACCTTCAC
Organism: Eucalyptus caleyi; assembly: GCA_014182885.2. Lineage (NCBI taxonomy): Eukaryota > Viridiplantae > Streptophyta > Magnoliopsida > Myrtales > Myrtaceae > Eucalyptus > Eucalyptus caleyi. The sequence continues at coordinate 33,283,646 of CM024475.2, forward strand.
TAGGCCATCAAGTACTTATATGGAAACTCCTTCTACCACACTCTTGCTCGATTCGCCTTTGGAGCCTATATTATCTGGAATGAAAGGAATAATATCCTCTTCCGTGATCACAAACTTTTTCTGCTAGCTTTGAAGAAACGCCTAGATAAAGTTGTCAAAGACAAGGCTATCACCTTCCAACAGGTGTTGGATACCCTAACCAATAGGAGGATGCAATAGAGCTAGAGCCTTAGCCCATCTATCTTTTCAGCTTGAGCTTTGGCTTTGCCTTGTTTTTTCTCTTTATTTGGCCAAGGTTTGTTAGCCTCCTGGTTTTCCTTTTTGGTTACCATGAAACCCTTGTACTCTTATTGACATTTCCTAATGTCACCATTAGTGCAAGTTCCCTTTATTGGTGTCAAGTCTCCTTCCTTTTGTAAAGTTCCTTTTTGGGGTTAAAGTTAATATATACCTTACTTTTACCAAAAAAAAAAAAAAAATGTTTCAAGCAAAACAAATCACAAAAACTATAAAACAAAACAAAACTAAGAAAACAAAAGATCAGATCTATCATAATTTCAAAAAATAATCAGCAGCCAACCACTGAAACCGTCAATGATAGGCACATATTGAGATCTTCCCTTCCAAAAACTATGATTTCCATCCCCATACCATACAGAGACAACAATATGGTGAACCACCACAAATTGAATGCCTCTAAGGAACTCCCACATCTATATTTAAATCAAGAGGACAAAAAAACTTCACCGGATCTAAATCGGGAGAGGAAAACTTCTTCAAGCAAATATATTCACCATAACAAGCAAAGAAAAGTAACAACAACGAACGAAAGAAGACATCAAAACAAGCGAGCGAAAACAACTCCCAAATTAGATCAGGAGAGAAAAATCAAAGCCTACAACCCCTATCCCCATGCTCGGATGGATGGCTATCTATTGGAGGACGTGAGAAATTGCTGCAAATAATCGATTATCCTCGTATCCAAATCGACCCATTAAGAGAATAATATAAGTCATGGATATTTTGATGTGGATTTAATATAAGTTATTCATCACGACATGATTTCTTTAGAAAGTATGAAGTATAATTAACTTATTTGATATTCATAGAGAGAAGGGGAAAATAATTAACGAGAGGCAATGCGACACCACATCTCATGGCAATGTAGCATATAAAAGACTGTCTGATACATTAAACCAGAGCAAAACTTCAACTACAAAATGCATCCGCAAATTCCCAGAATTATAATTGTAGAATATCCTCCAACGGAATATCAAATGAAGAAAAACAGGAATATCTCTTCAAGCACTCTTATCAGCCTTGGCAGCAGTTGCGGTGGCTTGTACTCTGAGCCAACCAGTCCTCCGAGCGGCGATGAGACCAACCTTCTGGCCGGGTGGAGCATCACGCCTGACTGTGCTCACGTGACCAATGTGTTGGGGGTTACCTCCTCCGTGAGGATGCTCAACTAGGTTCATGGCCACACCACGCACCTTCGGCCAGCAGTTCCTCTTCACTCTGAGCTTGTGGTAAGCATTGCCAGCCTTGAGAAGGGGCTTCTCAGTTCTTCCTCCACCACCAACCTGCCCAATCATTGCTAGACAGCCACTTGGCACAATTTTCTTCAACCCGGATGGAAGCTTGATTCTGAGTCCGGAGTCCGACGTTCGACAGCCGACATCCGATGTCCAGAGTCTGGAGTCTGGCGTCCAACATTCGACGTATGAAGTCCGGTGACTGGCAGCGGGTGGCCAATGGCTATAGTTTGGCAGCCAATGGTAGGCGACCAACATCTGGCGGCTAATGGTGAGCGATGGGCGTCTGGTGGTCGGAGTCTGACATCTGGCAACCAATGGTGAGGGGCGGGCATCCGGCGATCGAAGTTTGGAGTTTGGCGATTGGAGTCCAGAGTTTGGCGTCTGATGTATGGAGTCCAACAACTAGTGGTTAGTGGTGGGTGGCCAACGGCTGGAGTTTGGCAGCCGGCGGCCGGTGGTGAGCGGCAGACATTCGATGGTCGGTGACAGGCATCCGGAGTCCAACGGCCAGCGTCCGAATTCTGGAGTCTAGCATTTGGCGTTTGACGTATGGAGTCCGGCGACTAGTAGCCGGTGGCCAATGGCCGGAGTCCGACGACCAACAATGGGTAGCCAACATTTAGCAACTGGCGGCGAGTGGCGGGCAGTTGGCGGTGGACATCTGGTGGTCAGCAGTAGGCCTCCAACATCCAATGGTTGACGATGAGTGGTCAACGATCGACAAGCATTCGGCATTTGGTGGCTGCCGGTCGGCAATGGGCAGCCAGAGTCCACTGGGCCAGCGGGCGGTGACTGACGGCGGGCATCCAGCATCCCACAGGAGACGGGTGAGTGATGGGCGATGACGAGAGCAAACAATGAGGAAAGTTTTGATTTCTCATTTCTATTCCAAAAATAGAAAAGCTAAAAACTTTAATTTCTGATTTATACTCAAATCTATTTCTGGAATAGGAATCTGTTCCAGAAATAGAAAAATGAAATTGTATTACCAAACGGATTCTTATTCCAAACATGTTCCGGAGAATAGAAAAACAGAAAAATAGAGAAACGGAAATGTTGTCATGCGCGCTTTTAGTGGCCCTATAGTGAAGAAATCATAAACTTAAAGTAATGCAAGCATAATCACAACGAAGCAAGGAAAAACCATGATATCATAAATAATAGTAGGGAAGAATTAGTGGCATTTGCTATTGATGGTTTTATTTATTTGTATGATAATGGGCTTAAGACCCGTCCGCCCATGTTGGGCCTAAAAGCCTAGCCTGCTAGATAAGGGCCCATATATGAAGAGGTGTTATGTTGAGGGGTTATGACTTTTGGGGGAACTAATTACGTTGAAGAGTACGTCTCTTGCAAGAGACGTATTTAAGAGAGAAAAAAAGAAGAAGAGAGGAACGTATCCTTTCAAGTGAACGTATGTCAGTCTCTCTCTTCCTCAAAAAAGAAAAAAACAGAAAGAAACAGTACGCTCTATTTTTTCTCCCCCTAATAGCAACAGCACGCTCCTTGGTAGATCGGGATCAAATTCTTCCTCGAACTTCAACGTTGGTGTTTAATCTATGGACAATAAGGTATGCTCGATTTCGTGGTGTGTCTTTGATCGGTGATACATGTTCTTTTTGGGTTCGTCTTCCGCATTCGTTTTAGAGGTTCGATTTAGTGTCGAATCCGTTTTAGGGATTCAGATATTCCCAATAGCTATCTGGGCAAAACTGCAATCATAACTTCGGATCTGCCACACTCACTCAAATCATGATGTCTTTTTTACTGGAATGGCATGGACCATTCTCCGGTAGTTTAACTCCTAGCGACCATGGATAACTCCACAAAACATGCATTTGACAAAATAAAAGGGCTAGATAGTGACAGGACTCCATTAAACCTTATCGATGCACATTTGACGTCAAAGGTAGAGAGAGTACAGCTTCAAACTTCATTTTCACAAGGTTAAAATTGCACGACAGATTACACTAACAACCGAATGTTTCATATACGTTCATTTATCAAATTCCAGCAACATAATCTTTCTTCCAAATCAAAGCAAGAACAAATTGTCTCAGGTACATGAATAGAGTTAGATTCATCCATATTCCAGCTTCACGAATACGGCTAAAGTCCCGTAGTTTCTAAGACAGAAGCAGTATAGCAGGCAGACTCCATCGAATGAGCAGATGCGAACAATTAGACGAAACAGCAACGATAAAGCTTTACAAAAGGCAATCACAATAGGAGCTGAGATTGGGAAAGTATAACGAGCGCGAGGTCAGATGGAACCAACCAAGATCACCGCCGCGCTTGGCGGAGCTGCAGTCGGAGAAGCGCGAGGCGAGGTCCTCGAACTTGGCCTTGCCGGCGATGACGTCCTCCCTGAGGGCCTTGAGCTGCGAGACAGCGCTCTCGCGGGTGGTGCTGCGGATGACCCTGCCCTCCGGATCCTTCCACCAGGCCTTCCTCCGGGAGCCCTCGTGCCTGATGAGGATGTGCGACGCGCACACCTGGCTCCCCACCGCCGACCACGACATCTTGGCCTTCGTCCTGTGCTTGTCCCTGAGGCTGCCGGACTTTGCGGGGGATGGATCGGCCGACAATGTCATTGAGGACGACGGTCTCTTCCTCTTGCGATCGGCGGACTCTATTTTGGCGGAGGCTGGCGACGACGGTGACCTCATTCTGCTCCCCTCGCTGCGTTGGAGTGCGGTGGCGAGCTCGGTGGAGATGGAGAGAGTCGACGAACAGTGGGGTTGGCCATTTGTATATGATGAATTTTTCAACATTTTTTCTTACCTATTAGAAATGAAGACGTCATTGAAAATAATCATTCTTTATTAGCTTTTTCAATCAACTAATCTTTCGACCAAAAAAAAAAAGTATGAGCAATCCAATTTCAAATTTTATGCTCCCTTTATTCCGCGAACAATGACTGATTTAGAAATTGCTTTTTTAAAAAAATAACTACTTATCTTCCTTATTAAAAAAAATAGCGAAATTTTTTTCATTGCTTATGAAAATGTTTATTTTTATTAACTAATTATTTTAAAATATATATATTTTTAGGTAAATAATTTCCAAATCAAATATTTATTGTGAAACAAACAAAACTTTAATAAAATCCTTAGTTTTTAAGAATGCAACTCTGTATTTTTAAAATATTTAAAAATCAAATCATGCATTTTAAATCACACCTCTATATAATAATTAAGTTTTTAGAATGATCGACAGTGAATTCACAGAAAAATCCCGCTCGTGTTAGAGGAGTGCACAAATTTTCTTCATGCTTACCAGTAATCTATAGTCATAAATGATGATTGATCGATGCCAAATCCACATTAAGCCAGCCGGCCACCATGTCCAATTCCTAAACCAATCAAAGCACTCTTTTTTTTTTTTTTTGTCGATCTTACTCTACTCTTACTCTAATTCTAACTCTCAAACTTTTATCCTGCCTCATTGCAAAGCGTGGGAGTCGAAACCCACATTTAAAACTAAATCATTCCCCACCCTCCATCGAAACCCACACTTAAAACTAAATCGTCCCCCCTTCCACCACTCTCAAGAAAGTGAGGATTCGAACCCCCCACCTCCCCCTTCCATACTGAAAGGATGGATATTGGGGCAAACCCAGTAGTTCACTCAAAGCGCTATACTAGGCTCTCAAAACTGATAAGTCTCCTACAGTATGTCTAGTTGTCTACAGAGTCTACACTTCAGCAGGTCCAACCGTTCCAACTACAATAAAATAAGCGCCGGCATCACCTTCAATGTCGTGCGCATTCACTTTGATTCCACAATTAGCCTCCTCAGTTTTCATTATTTGGCGCGGAGAGAAAGACAGAGAGAGAGAGAGAGAGAGAGAGAGAGAGAGAGAAGCGAGGCCTAGTAATATTGAACATGATCAGCAGGACGATCTTCTTGCCGGAAGTGTCACAAGAAAACTTACATGGGATTTGATAAACATATCGCAAGCATCAAAAGATTGTAACATCTACAGGACAATTACAGTTGCACGTCTTATCTATATTTATCTTGTTTCCTCTAAAAAAGTTGGATTTACAGCTCCTAGCACGGAATGGACTGATGTATTTGTTGTCATCTGAAACAAATGATATATTGTTTAATCTAGGAACTAAACATTTCTCAAGAGAGGCCAACTTTTTCTGATAATATCACCAATCTTCGCATCAATCTGCTTTTGAATGCGAGGTGGGCAAAGCTCAGCTGCAAAACTGTTCAATTTTGCAGCCAAACTTGATTTCTGAAGTTCGTCTTCAGGCAGGTTTCCCATCAGCTGGAGGATGAGTGGTTTCTGCTTGAGCTCGAATTTCTGCATATTTCATTGTATGGGAATTCTTGTCAAAAATTCTGGTGAGGAGACTATTTCCAGTTCCTTGTGACCAACAAAAGCGCCAGATAATACAATTGAAAATTCATATGGAGTGATGCATTTCTCAGGCAACGAGCTGAAGATTTCAGAGATGTCTGCAATATGCATTCTAATTGCAAGGCAAAACCAAATTAAACAACTAGAAGAGCCATAACATGCTGCAGAGGAGCCGAGGAAACAACCTTTCAACTTGATCACGACAGATTTAAATTGACAATTCAGACCTAAGCAAATTAATAAACAGGTGGACCTTTTTCTCTTCCAACAGAACCAGCAGCAAAGCACTTCCTTACACATCAAAAACACCTAGAATGTTTCACAGATCATTGTCATGGCAAATCAAGACAAATCAAAATAGTTGGAAGCACCAGATCCCCAAGTTAATTACAGTCCTCTGGAGGATCCATGCATGGAATAAATTACTTATAACATATTTGGATTGCAGGTATTTATATAGCATTTGGCTGAGGGAGCACATCATAAGCAGCCAGCAATGAATGAGGGACTGCCCTAAATATAGAAAGTTCTTCAACCTCACTCGTTGTCAGTTGAGTCAACAAAAAGTGAGGGCAATATTAATATGTTCAGAATTTACCTACCAATTTTACTCCAACAAGAAAGATGGGATGGTTAAGGTGGACACAATGTAATGAGAGATGTAGACAGGTGCATGTTCAGAAATACCTATTTGGACATACCCACTTGATAATCAGCAATTAATATTCTGACCTAATGAGTTAATGATGACTGGTGAAATCAATTTTCTGATAGGTACACTTTCAAGTAATAATGTGCAGTTCCCAATTTCTTAACCTGATGTTCAGGCTCTGCATGATAAAATGTTTCGAGATGTTGAATCTGAGTAGTGACAACACTGCTCTTGGACTTGCTTTGCTCTCTTTCTTTGCTAAGGGCTGCTAGCCTGGACTCTTCAGTTCCATTTGTGAAGATAATTGACCTGACAACAAAATTTCATTAGTAAATATTAGGTAGACACAACGCAACATACCACATATCCTAATTCTGATAAACAGGAAAACTTTCCACGCAAATAATTGCCATCACCTGTACTGGTTACCAACATCTGGACCTTGCCCAAGAACTTGCCTTGAATCATGACTAGACCAAAAGACATCCAAAAGTTGCCTGTAACTGATCAATCTAGGATCATATTCCACCTGTGGAGCAGCATTCACAAAAACAAAGCACGAGTAAATATCGATACCAACTAGCAATTTCCTGTAATTAAAAGATTAAGTTCCAATTAGGAATACTTAATAGTGATGTTTACAAGAACCAAAAACAATGGACATACTGAAGTCTACTGAAGTCTAGAAACTCTCGTGCTCAAAAGAGAGGATTTATAGACGAAACTTTCTCGCCAACCTCCTCCTCCTTCCCACTCCCCAAAAGGAGAAAGAAAAATGACAAAAGGCAAAAGAAAGGGGAGAGTCAAAACAATGCTTTCTTTTGATAGAATCTCAGTTTGAATCCCAGTTTACCCCTTCATGCTAACAGAGGTTCACATCCAAAATCTGCTTCTGCTTGCTCAAATCCTAACCTCTCATATGCCCTCTGTCCCCAACAAAATTCTCATCATTTATGGATGACTGCTGACAAGCTTGGCATTTGCACAAGTAACTTTGACAAGCCTCCTGACCTCCTTTAAAGAAACATTAGTGGCCAAGATGCATCAATCCAAAATGATTGACATGCACAAATCAGACTGATCCTCAGAGGAAAGCGCAAGAATAATCCAGCACCATTCACATCATCAGCAAATCAAAAATGATGAAAATGCAAACTTAGAGGATCAAACATTCACTATCACCTTTTCCCCAAAAAAAAAAAAAAAACATTCACTATCACCTCTTTCTACGTCTTTTGTCAATTTGTTTATCAACCAGACACTAAGAGACTGACAGGAACACCCTTATTTCATAAACGTGCAGAACCTATTCAATTGATCACAAGCAACCACCATGCAATCTTTCACCCTTTTCACAGACTCGAAACTCTGACGTTTCATCAAGATAAAGCTGAAACTACCACCTGGCAGCGGCATCTGATGCTTAATGCCGGATGACCATAGTGAATAGTGTCCTCGATTATTAGGAAGCAATTCTAAGAGTCATGCTAATAAAGGTGCAAGGAAACAACAATGTGAAGGGCAGGATTCTGAAACCGAAAGAAACAACAACAAAGGCATCCACACTAGTTGACAAATGATAGCTAAGCATCTCCGATCATTGAAACTACACACTCAAGTCGATAGCACCATCAGCTTCCGATCTGTACAATCCCAACGTTCTTCCGTCTCCTATTCAATCGCAATTACACGCACGGAACCTTCTCGTAGTAGCTCCATAACACAAAACCGAATCAAAAACTCGCGAAGAAAACTACCTGAACGCATTCGGCGTGATCGCGCAAGCTCCGGTACTCGGGATTGGGCTTGGAGCCGCCGGCGTAACCGACGGCGGTCCGCACGACGCCGTCGAGGCAGCCGAAGACGGCCTCGGACCTCCAGAAGCTCCCGAGGGCGAAGACGGCGGTCCTCGAGGGCTGGTCCGGGAAGCCGGCGGCCGGGTCGGGGATCCGATTGGCGAGCCTGATGCACTGGGCGCCGCCGAAGAACGAAGCGAGGACGACGGCGAGGGTCAAGAGATTGGGCGGAGAGAGAGGGACGCTTCTCGAGAGGCTAGTCGAGTGGTTCCCGGAGAGCGGCCGCGATCGCGAGAGCTCTTCCATGGCATCGCGGCCGTGCAGCGCGAGCGGAGCGTTCGCAAAGTGGGAGGTGGAGGAGCGATTGGATCGGGTTACGGATCTGCTCGTTTTTCCAAATATTCCTTTTCTTTTCTTATTATTATTATTATTATATTTTAAGACGCTTTTTTTTTTTCACCACATTTCCAGACTTAACCAAGGATTTTTTTGGGGTAAATCCCAGGGCTTTTGGGTGATTTGCTGACGCCTCTAGAATAAGTTATTTTTAAATAAATGACGATATTTTTAGTGCTCAACCCAAATTCAAAAATGAACTTGAAAATTTTCAGTTAGTGCCGATTAAAGCTCCTAGTAGATTGTAAATGGGCCGAAATGAGCACACACCATCTCCCTTCTTGTAATTTTTGAGGAACCTGTAGCAAGTAGCTCAATTTTCTTCCAACCTTGTTTGAATAAACCCGTGCTAAGAATTGTGGCCTTTATGCATCTTGTTCGTTCACTCTCTCAAAAAGGTTGCCTAATTAAATGTTACCGCCGATCACTCAAGCGTTTAGATCTCAACCTTCGTTCATTTAAGTGTTATGGGGAAAGAAAGAAGCAAGTTTGGGTTTTTACTTTTATAAATTTGGCTTTTTTTTTATTCAAAACTTTTTTTGACAAAAATGTCCTTGTTTCAACCACCGACAAAGTCACATACTTGCTAACTAGCAAGTTCAAACTTTATTTGAAATAATATCGACTCTAGGCCATTTTTTTAAAAAAATAACCCCACTTAAGCTCTTTTGGAATTTTCCCTCGGAAATTTTGAACAATGAAGGAAAAATAAGAGTACTTAAAATCTAGTTCTACTATATGGCTAAAAATGTTATCTTTTTCAATAAAGTTGATGGGAAAATATCATATATTAAGTTTTTCACATTGTGACATCTTGGGAGAGTGACCGTATAAATGCAGGAGTTTCAAAAAACATGAACTTTTCTGTCTATCTAGTATTTACTAGAAATTTACATTTTTTTTTTTTTTTTTTTATGATGAACCTCATCCATGATTTTTATTTACGTTTCTCAAGATTTATATACGGTATCTGAATCTTTCTTTGAGATTAGGAACTAAAGAAAGTAATGCATTTAAGGATAATTATCTAATATGATCGTAAATGGGCTCTTTTTAGGTAATTTTTTATTTATGTTATTTAGATCATTAATGTCCAGATCGGCCAGAAAACCTTATGGGTATTTTTGGTAATTTTCTCTTAGGAATGTTGACGCTTGAATTTTTGTCCACCATTCAGGTATCCATTTTTTTGCAAAAAATAAAAATACAAAAAGGTAAAAAAAACATAAAATATATATAGTAAAAAAAAAAACGAAAAACATATAAAATAGGAAAATAGACCAAAAAAATAAAAATCCGGTGGCCCATCTATACCAGGCCCGGTTCCTTTAGCAAAATTTTCGGCCCACCTTTTTACATCTCTTTGGGCTCAATTTTCTCTTTTTTATTTGTTTATTTTGGGCCTAGTAGTAGTTCTTTCTAGCCCATTCGAATTTACATAGGCGTAGCCCCTTTCTCATTCATTTCCCTCTTCTCCTTGACGCTCGCGGCTGGGGGCGTGGAGTGCGTGACCGAGACCAAGCGTCCGTGAGGAACGAGTAGATGAGAAACGAGCCGGTGATGGAAGCAGATCCAAGAGAATTTAGCTGGTTGAGTCTGTAAGCAAAAAACGGAAAAAGATTTCTTCGCTTGGAGGGAGGACGCTGGCTGAAGAAGGTGCTCGTACAAACGAGAGAGAGCTCGGCGGGGGAAAAAAAGAGTGAGAAGAAAAACAGAGAGAAAAACCAATGGCAAGAGCTCGCCGGAGGAGGGGTATTCGAGAGGAGTGTCCGGATCCCCTACGAGGATCACCGGCGACTCCTTTCCCCTGCGCCGCCGTGCTTTCTTTCGCTTGTCGTCGCCGGAGTTTGATATCTTCGATTAGGGACCGCCGTTTCCGGGAATTCCCCATTTCTGCAATCCTTACCTTTCACACTTGAGCGCTGAAATAAGATGAGTCTAGCTCGAGCTTCTTCCAATATTGCCGATTACACATCGTTCCCGAACCAGTTGAGTCTTCTCTCAGACGTGCTCTGTGTATGCTCTGTTTTGGCCGGGAGCGAGGCGCTCGATTTAAGCGACGAGATCGCGAGAAAATCTGGATATACTGATTTGTTGCTGAATAGCACGATTTGAATGTTTTTACATGGTTCCTAGATCGAGAAACGCAACTATGTTGAATCTGGAGCTCATTTCTAAAGTTGCACGCCATTGCACGCCAACTGTTCGATAAAATGCTTCAGTGAAGAACGGAACTCGAATCTTTAAAATCGAAGATTAGATCTTCGTTATCTGCTTGATTTGTTCTAATATTGTTGTCCCGATACTGAAATCGTCGTTTTCTTTGATTTTTGGGCCGCATTGTCTGAGTCGGCCATGAACTTCTCGCCGGAAATCCATCCCCCTCACCGGAGGGGACCGTGGTTTGAGGCCGCCCTCGGACTTCTCGCCGGAAAATCCATCCCCTTCGCAGGAGGAGCTCACCGTTTGAGGCCGCCCTTTTTTGTCCGTTCCCCTTTGTTTTGATGTGCATATCTCTGTTTGCTAGGCTAGGATGGATAGATTTGTGTTAACATGCGTCCCGGCGACATAGGAATCGCCGGTCAGCTAATGATCGGCGGAGATCGGCGCCGACCGGAGTGGATGACGGGAGGAGGGTGGTGGCTGGACCTTTGGCTGAAACGCATCAGAAAAATAATGGAGGTTCGGGTGAAGTAGAAGGAAGTTGAAGAAGATGGCTCGCGAGGATGATATGTGGAAACAAAATAATAATAAAAAGGAGAAAGGAAATAAAAAATAGAAAATAGAAAAAGAAAATAATAAAACAATAGATATATGGGCTGGGGTGTTAATAAAAGCTGAGCTGAGAATGTGGGCTAAGTCCGTTGGTCTAGATTTAAGGACTGGGTTGATTTTTAATGTGGGCTAGCGGTGGCTTTCGGCTGGGCTTTGGTTTTTTAGGAATTGGGCTCATTGGTTGAGCCCAGCTAAGCCTAAGACCGGAAGACCCAACCCGGACTATTAGGGCTGCATGTTTGGTAACGTGCCAAACAGTGCCTAATTCTATCATTTTATTCTCCGAAATAAAAAAAGAATAAAAATCCGTTTTGATAATTATTTTATTCTCGGGAGTAGATTTCGAACATAATTAAGAAGTAGAAAAAAAATTACTTCTTTATTATCATGAACAACTTCATAATTAAGCCAAATCATGTTCTTCCTTTTCTTTCTTTCTCTTTCTTCTTCATCTAAATTGCAAAAATATAATAAAATTATGGAAAAATTAAAAGAAAATTTGAAAAATATAATAAAATTATATAAAGTATATAATAAAATTATATTAAAAATATGATTAAATTATATAATAAAATGAAAATTATAATGAAATTATAAAAATTAAAATAAATTATAATAAATTGTAACATAAAATTGTATTAAAAATATGATAATTATATAATAAAAATTTATTTAATTTTTAAATTAAATAATTTTAAAAATTAAATGAATTTTTATAAAAAATTTTAAAAATTAAAAGAGAAAAATATCATAAAATTATTAAAAATAAAAAATTTAATCCACAAAAAAATTTAAGGGCTGTAACAAACATATTTTTATTTCAGAAAATGAAATTTTAGACAATTATCAAACACCTTCAAATATGAAACTCATCTAAGGAACAAAATAAAATAAAATAAAAATCATTTCCGGGTAGAAATTGTTTTAAGAACGGAATGGTTATCAAACACATCCTTAGGGTTAAGTCAACAAATCGGCTCAGATCCCAAACTTGGTCTGAAGCCTATTAAAAAACATAAATTTCTTTAAAAATATTTAAAAATTAAGAAAATTTAAAAATTTTAAGAAATACATTCCAAAAATTCTTTAACAATTAGAAAAGTCAGAAAATTTGAAATCCTTGGAAAAAGCTTTAAAAATTAGCTTTTCAAGTAGTTTTGTCTTAAAAAGTGGAAAATCCTTGAAAAGTTAAAAACCGAAATTGAATAAGACCTCACAATTGAGATTTTTGGATGCCATTTGTTTTTTAGAGACACTATTAGGTTTGTGTGTTTTTACTTCGATACATTTGGTTGCTTACCATAATATCTTGAGTGTTATTTTCATTTTTAGAATGGTTATGATGAACCCTAAAAATCTAAGAATGGGTTATGTGATACTTTAATTAGCACTTAATCAAGTTTAGATACTAAAAGAGCATTAGTTCTAGAACTAGCATAATCAGTCCTCGAGTCCCAAATTTCTTGTTGTGTGAAAAGTGAGATATTTTCTCATATCACATTTGATTTTTAACGACCTCAATAAGTTAGTGACAACTCCTTATTTAGAACTTGCATAGGATTAGTTGAATGGAAATTCAAAAACTAATGTCAATGCAATGTATGGGTTTGGGAGAACCTATGCTAACTAAAGGTCGTTGGCTTGAATTTGGCAATACCTTTAAATCTATTTCCCCTCGAGAGGTAGGTCGCAACAAGAAATATTAAAGATGACACTTGGATTTATTTGTTTCGTGAAAAATGAATGATTTGGAAAATATCAAAAAAATAATCATTTGCATTGCTTGAAATAATTAGTCAATGAATAATATTTTCATTATTCGACAACAATTTATGTCTAAGCAATTTCATGGATAATAAAAATATTTTTCATTCACTCATTTTTATAAGTAATACGACAATTATTTTTATGAAAATATTTTTCTAATCATTTTATTTCTACAAAACAAATGCACCCATATGATTCCTTGGTGGTGCTTTGGAGATACTCCTTCATGAAATTATATGATTTCAGGATAGCTAGAGTTTTTTTTTTTTTTTTTTGGACGAAATAGCTGATATATTAGGTAAAAGGAGAAATACAACCAGCTAAAAGAGCGTCACTAAGTACAATATTCAGGAAAGGATGCGGAGGGAAAACAATCCAATTGCTGGATAAGCCTTGGGCCCTATGGGCTTTGGCGGCCCAATCCGCTGCTAGGTTAGCCTCTCGACCAGCATGATTGAGCGACACATTAGGGCACCGGGAGAGGAGGTCGTGGAGGGTAGCGAAAAGGTGTCGTTCTTCCCATGGCTGCGGCCGCTTCTGTTGAAGGATCTCCAGCAGGATGAGGCAGTCGGATTCAAACTCTACACGATGGAGGTGCAGATCCTGCTTGATGAGATGCTTGAGGGCTCGATCGGCGCGAAGATCTCCGATTGGAACGCCGACTTCGTGGTACAGTCTCGGTAAACATATCAGTGAGTTCACCTTTACTATTTCGGTAAATACAAGCAATAGCTCCGTGACGATTGCACGATACAAAAGCCCCATCGATGTTGCATTTGATTATGCCTCGTATCTCGGTGGCTTCCATCGGTGATCCTTGCTAACTTGAGATTTTGGAACCCTAGATTTTGGGGGTTGAAGGTTGGTGAAGATTCGACTGGGATATTGCATTATCTATCGCCTGGAGGGGATTCGGAACTTTTTGCCGGAAGATAGCAGTGTTGCGTTGGCACCAGATCTCCCACAACAAGGTAGCAATGACTTCAAAGGTCGGGGAGGAGAGAGGATGAGTGGCGCGAGTAGCCAACCATGCATCCAATCTTTTCACTGAGGTAAGAGAAAGAGGTATTCTAATCTGGGCGTGTGACCATATGCTGCGAGTCCAATTACAATAGAAAAAGATATGTTCAACAGTTTCTGGGATGTTTTGTGCACAAAGAGTACAGTAGGGATTGGGAGATAGATGTCTGATGTATAGATTTTCTTTTGTTGCGATGGCATTTTTGCAGGCCAACCACAAAAAGATTCGAATTTTAGGAGCTGTGTTCATATGCCAAATTCTTTTCCACAGATGATGAGGAGGCTGATAAGAGGATGAGGCCGTGACAGGTAAGGTTCGGTTTGTGGAAAGTAAGTAGTGATAGCAGCTCTTAACTGTAAAAACTCCTGATGATGTGGCTGTCCATACTAATTGATCTGAGGTGAGCGATGAATTAATGGGAGTGTTTTGGATAGCTTCACTAACCTGGTCATTGAAAAAATTTGTAATAAGCTCCTGTTTCCAAGTTGCTGACGAAGAATCTAAGATATCAGCTACTTTGATAGGTTCCCCTGCAGCTGCACAGCCTCCTAATTTACCAATAGATAGCCAATAATCTGTTCGGATGTTGATGTTGGATCCATCTTTCACCAGCCATCGAGTTTTAGGAATTATAGCATCCTCGCCCTTTAATATGCTTTTCCATCCCCATGAAGGTCTATAGCCCGAAGTGGCATTTTGAAAAGAAGCATGTTTAAAATATAGACCTTTAAACAACTGAGTCCAAAGTGCATGAGGTTGTTGGAGAAAACGCCACGCTTGTTTGCCGATCATCGCAATATTGAAAGTAGTTAGATCTCTGAATCCCATTCCCCCATCTGTTTTCGATTGCTTAACCGCTGACCATTTCATCCAGTGTATGCCCGACTCATGTTGCTGTTTGCTCCACCAGAAACGTGATATCTTGCTTTCCATTAATCTGCGAGAGAGACAATGGGGGAGAAAAAGGGACATCGCATATTGAGGTAAGGCCTGTATGACTGCCTTAAGTAAAATCTCCTTACCCCCTTTAGATAAAAACTTTTCCTTCCACCCAGCTAATTTTGCATTCGTTTTTGCCAAAATCCAGGAGAACATCTCACATTTGGAACGCCCCCAATCAGAAGGGATGCCCAGGTACTTGCCGAATCTTCGCACCACAGGTATTCGAAATTCGCTTTGTAAAGTCTCCTGTAATGTTTGAGGACAGTTCTGGCTGAAAAAAATGGCAGACTTATTCCTGTTAAGAAGTTGACCAATGGCATGGCAATACTGATGCAATAGTTGAGTGAGATTTTGGCATTCAGAGAGTGAAGCTTTGAGAAAGAACACTACATCATCAGCAAAAAATAAATGGGAAAGCTTAGGGCAAGTTCTGTTAAATTGAATCCCCTGTAAATGACCCATATCGACTGCTTGCTTGATGACTGTTGATAAAGAATTAGCCATTAATATAAAAATGTAGGGGGAGAGGGGGTCTCCTTGGCGGATTCCTCTAGTAGGTGTAAAATATGGTAGCTGTTCTCCATTGAAGCGAATACTATAGGAAACCGTTGTGATGCATGCCATAACCATCTGTACCCATTGAGGTGTGAATCCCAACTGTGTTAGAAATGCTGCGAGGAAATCCCACTCCACACGATCATAGGCTTTCTGCATGTCTGTCTTTAGAATAAGATTGAATTGTTTTGTTTTAGATCGAACTTTAAACTGGTGGAGTACTTCCTGAACCAACAAAATGTTATCTTGAATCTGTCGGCCACTAACAAAAGCTGCTTGTTCTGGATTAATTAGACTGGGTAGCCAACATTTCAATCTGTTTGCCAGGACTTTTGCAATAATCTTGTATGCAAAGTTACAGAGACTAATAGGACGATACTGATCAATACTTTCAGGGCGATGAACTTTGGGGACCAAGGTTATGATTGTTCGGTTTAAATGAGGAGGCATGTGACCAGATTGGAAAAAGTCTTGTACAGTCTTGACTATTTGAGTTTTGATGGTGTTCCAGTGATGCCGGTAAAAGAGTCCATTGAGGCCGTCTGGACCAGGAGCCTTGGAAGGACCCAGTTGAAAGGTAGCATTGGAGACCTCCTCTTCTGTTACTGCACTCATAAGATGAGTATTCATTTGGGAAGTAACTATTGTTGGACATTTGCAGAGAAATGGAAGAAAATCCCTGGGACCCACAGAGTGATAAAGTTGAGTAAAGAAGCCCAGTGTCATTGTTTTAAGCTGATCGGGCTCTCTATGCCAGTTCTGGTCGTCATCCTTAAGTAAGCAAATTCTATTTCTCTGTCTCCTTTGTACAGTACAAGCATGAAAAAATTTTGAGTTCTTGTCTCCCCATGCTAACCAGTTAAGTCTTGAACGCAGCGCCCAGAATTGTTCTTCCTGATTCCAGAGTTGGTGAATTTCAGCACGAATTTTATTGGCTAACTCCTTATCTCCACTTCGATATGATTTCTGATTTGTGATGGTCTGAAGCTGTTGCTTTAGTTGCGAAATCTGTCGGCACAGCAAGCGAGAACGACTCCAAACGAGTTAACTTGTGAGATACGGCTTGCAATTTAGAAGGTAAGGAAGAGTGGTGTCTCTCCCATACTTGCCCGAACTATTTCAAGTACATTCTGGATGTTGGCTCCAGTAAGCTTCATAGTGAAATCTCTTTTGTGGCTTAACAGGCAGATAATGGGTATGCAACACAAGTGGGGAGTGATCCGAGCCAATCGATGGTAAAGCAAACACCGTGGTAGATGGATATAGAAAATGCCAATCTGAAGAGCAGAAGGCATAATCGAGCTTTTCCTTCACTAACTCATTCCCTTCCCGATTGTTAGACCAGGTGAACTCACAACCTTTACTATCCAGCTCTATTAAAGAACAATCATCAAGTAACTGCCGAAATGATGACATTCTGAGATAATTAGCTGGTTTCCGTCCCATCTTCTCCCAGGGGTATTGAAAGTCGTTGAAATCCCCGACACATAACCAGGGTAAGTTAGTAGATTCATGAATTAAGCGAATGGTATTCCAGAAATCCTGCCTAGGAAGAAAGGAAGCAGGAGCATGAAGACAGGTAACTTGCACTGATATTGAAGTCTGAGTATCCAAAACTAGCATATGTACATAATACTGACCCGAAGAAATAACCGTAATGTCAAACAAGTCATTCCAAAATACTGCAAGACCTCCAGATAAGCCTGCAGGATTCCTCAAAAAGGAGTGGGGGAAAGAAAAGCGACGCTGTAAGTGCTGCAATACTGAAGCTTTATTTTTCGTTTCCATTAAGAACATAAGATCGGGCCTTTCAGAGGCTGTTAAAGCCTGTAAGGCTTGAATTGTCAGGGGAGTGCCCAACCCCTGACAATTCCAACTTAACATTTTCATTTTGACTGTGGGGGCTGTTTAGGGCCAGCCGCCAAAGCCCAAGAGGAGGGGTCATCGACCTCAATAACAGGGGTGTCTAGTAAAGAGGATTCATCCAATTCAGGTATAGTATTTGATCGGATCTCATAAGGGGAGTATCGCTTAGGTTTCTTACTAGATCCGATTCCTAGCTGTGATCTAGGAGATGTATGTTTTTTCTGATTTATAAGGCCTGGGGATGAAGTTTGAGTACCTTTCAGCTTTGCATCTGCAGGGACCAAATCAGTGGTTCTGGGATTCATCACAACAATGGCGGGTGGGATAACAGAGGAAGGGGGGCGAATCGCAGAAGCTAAATCTGTTGGAGGTAAAGCTAAGAGAGGGGGGTGATGGGAGGAGTTTCTGGTATGGTTTCTTCCATTGATTCTACTTGCTCTAGAGGGTTGTAAAAAGCATCCCAATAGGGGCTGTGCTGTTTAAGCTCTGCTCGTAACCAAGGGCCATACACCATGGTTTCACGGCCCTCATATTGCGATTCCTCATAAGGGAAATCCTTACATGATGTTGCATAATGTCCTAATTTCCCACATGAATAACAATAATGGGAGAGTCGCTCATACCGAAAGTCAAGCCAAAGAGGTTTTCCAGCAATACTAATAAGCTTCCCTGATTTTAATGGTTGTTTCAGGTCAATCTCGACACGAATTCTCCCAGATGTATCATGTTTGACTTCCTTCACACAACCCAGTTGCTGAACGGCGCGGCTTAAAAGTTGTGGGGTGTTCCATTCCAAAGGTAAACCTACTACATGAATCCAGAATGGGCAGGTGGAAAAATCATAACAATGTACCGGGGTATTTGGTTTCCAGGGTCGTAAATTTACTAGATGACCAGAGAACAGCCAGGGGGTTCCATCTAATGCTCTTCGTTTTTCTGTTTCAGTGCGAAATTTGATGATATAGATGCAACCATCACTTGAAGATATATCCACATGATCCACACGCCAAGCCTTCGTCATAGCAACTTGAAAAGCAGGTAAATTTATAGTGGGGTTAGTAAAAATATTACCAACCAGTATGAGGCGACACTCTTTAATTTTGTCTGTGACTTGGATGTCTTCCCAGGTTTCCATTTCTTGTTCTGCACACAGTCTTCCGAGTCGGTGACACAAGGAAGCGATACGGGATGAGTCATCTTTCTCATCCGTAGTCATGGCGTTGATGGCAAGAGAAGATAAAGTTTAAAGGAGAGGGACCCAGACCAGAATACACCCGAGTTCGAGGGTTGCATGTCAAGGATCGGCAACATGCAAATGGAAAATCGGCAGAATTTCACTAGAGAGACAGAAGGATGAACAATCCCTGAGCGATGGTGGGAAAGGATGAAGCGAGAAAAACTTGATAGAGGACGGGAGCTAAGATAGCCAAAGAAAAGAAGAAGTTGAGTTGAGGAGGATGGGAAGAAAGAGGTTGAAAAAGAAGAACTCGAACATAACGCGAGAGAGAAACTCGAACATAACGCGAGGATGCTGAATTTGGATAGCTAGAGTTTAGATGGGTGGTGCTCTGCCTTTGCGACGAATTTCTGCAATAGCATATTTACAACCAATAACATATTTTTATGAATCAATATTGGATCAAATAGAGATGCTTTTGAGTGACTGATGAGTTAATAAATTTGGATTTAGTTGTTGTATTGATTTATCCTGTCATTTAGTTTTATTTTGAGTTCGACGAATTTCTGCAATAGCATATTTACAACCAATAACATATTTTTATGAATCAATATTGGATCAAATAGAGATGCTTTTGAGTGACTGATGAGTTAATAAATTTGGATTTAGTTGTTGTATTGATTTATCCTGTCATTTAGTTTTATTTTGAGTTCGACGAATTTCTGCAATAGCATATTTACAACCAATAACATATTTTTATGAATCAATATTGGATCAAATAGAGATGCTTTTGAGTGACTGATGAGTTAATAAATTTGGATTTAGTTGTTGTATTGATTTATCCTGTCATTTAGTTTTATTTTGAGTTTTATACTGTGATACCCCTGTTTCCCTTTGGGGATTATGCTTGTGAGTCCATGTCCATTATCGAGATATTTACGATCTGCTATTGGAGATTATGTCTACTCTGCTACATTGACGCGTTGATATATTATGCTTGTTACATGGTGATTAAATCGTGGGATTGTACTCATATTTCACGTTTATTTGTTAATAACATCCAAAAATTATTTTGAGTTCCTTGCAGTGTTGAAGTACTCTTGGACTTTTGGTGAATGCCTATATGTCTAACCATTACTAGAGTTAAGGATCATTAACTACGCAAGCAAGCTCATTCCTTTGTAATATAATGTTTTTCAGATTTAGTAGAAACTGCTAAGAATGCATAGTGAACTGAGAATGACTAATGTTCAATGATATCTTGAGAATGCCCGAATAATTTAAAGATTTCTTTACAATTATGTGTATTTAAACAGAAGACTTGTCTATTTGTGTTAGATGTGTTAAACCTTTGGATACGTATTCACTGGTTTCCTTTTCTTTTTTTTTTTTTAATGACAAATTATAAATTTAACTTCAATTCAGTAGCTTATTCAAGTTTAGTTATGTATGAAAATAATTTACATTTGGGTAATGGCAAAAAATAATAATATCTTCATAAGGCATTTTTTTGGTTATCTTCCGATTTTGACATATGCTTTCTTAAATTGTTTTCTTTATTTGGAGAGGCTTGAAATAGTCATAAAATAAAATATTACGTGTCACTTGGAAATTTCAATCCATTGAAAAGTAATTTCTTATTTGCTAAACTTTTGTTGTTGCTAAGTCAAGTATTGATGTCTAAGTAAATTGCAAGTGAAGTTCGTTTCCAAGGTACTTTTATATAGTTGTCAAACCAATAAAGTCATGTCTAGTAGAAGGATTAAAGACTAAATTCAAAGAATCAGTTGTGATATTGCATCAGCAGTGAAGCTCGGTAATTCCAATGTGAAAAATTGGTAGGAAAGACGAAAAGGATTTAAGAAATAAAACGTGTTTCCTGGAACAATTTATAAATCATCTAAGAGTAGAAAAAGGTTGTGATTTTGCATGGATATTAAAACAATCATATAGTTTTTGTAAACATGATGTAGAATAAATATGAAATTAATAAAATTTTGAAATCAGAAAATGAATTTGGCGAAGTAAGATAACAATACTGTTAAGGACAATATTTCGCTTGACAGAAATGGCGAGGGAGTTATTTCAAATAACTCCCTCGCTATCTGTTAACAATACTATACAACAAGAATTGAAATTACTACTCACCATCTCATCAAGATGATGAGCAAAAACTTATTTATCTTACTCAAGCAACAGTAGGTTAAGCAAAAGACTCATTCCACCTGAAAGTTCTAGCTCAAGACCAGCTTGGTAATGTATTGTGTTAAAAAAACTCCTATCATACTCTTATCTTTTTTCTTATTCTGAAGAATAGTATACTTCTGTGGTATGTCGTAGAACGTTGTCAAAGTCTATTTTACTTTAGAAGTTTTTCCCATTCTAACGAGATTCAGACTGAACCCAAGTCAATAATGGAGATATAATTAGATTTAGGATTATTGATCTTTTGACAATGATTCAGTACGTACAAGATTTATCCTTAATATCTGGCTTTCTAGCAAAGAATCTCACTTACTTTTTATAAATATATCGATGAAATCAATTATGAATTGATGAAATCAATCTTGAAGACAAGTTCCTTTTTTGGAAGCATATACTTATGGAAAATTCTGATTGTATGGGCGACCAGAATCATCGGATTTTCATCTCAATCTTCAAACGGCTATAAGATTTCTTTAATCGATTATGTCTAACAGATTGATTGGAAGAAATTCCTCTTGAGAATGCCAATGGTTAGAAAGGCATAGATGAGTATTTAAGGAGGTCATTCAGTCTTTTTGGAGAAGAGCGTGAAAATTAAAATTCCAAAGTTTGAAGTATTTCTAATCACTTGTTCTTCATCGATAGCGCTTGCAAATTGTATTCAAGAAAGAAAAACACAAGAGGAATGACTTAGTGAGAGAAAAAGAAATTCTTCACTGAATATTTGTACTCAAATCATTGTACTTATCTGTTGATACCTTAGTGAAATTTAGCTAGAAGGTTGTTAGTGTGAAAGGGTGGACGTAGGCTTGATCTAAGCTGAACCATTATTCTCTTTCCTTAACTCTTTTGATTTGTTTGTTGCAATCTTTTTCTAAGTTTTGCTAATTTCTAAAACATCTTATTTGAGTTTGAACTTATATCATAAGTCTGGTGTCAATTTTAGTTAGACTTTGCTTGCAAAAATAACTTTTACTGCTTTTATAGAATTAATTTGTTTTTACACCTATTCAGCCCCTCTATGTGGTAATTAGAGCCGGAAAAATGGGTCATAAACTCATATTATGACCCATTTTTAGTTAAACGGATTAAATGTCGTTTGGTAAAATTTACATTGAAATGCAACTTTGGCCAAAATACCGTTTGGTAAAATTTGCATTTGTAAAGGACTTTATTAAATTTAAAAAACAAAAAAACATTTGTTTTATTTTTTTGAAGTCTGGCCACGGACCGCCGGATCCGGCGGCAGATCCGGCTGCCGTCGCCTGGGTCGCCCGACCCGGCGACCGTCGCCCGGGGTCGCGCGATCCGGGCGGCCGTCGCCGGGGTCGGGCGACCCGGCCGCCGCGCGGGTCGCGCGGTCGGGCGACAGCCGCCTGGTTCGCGCGACCCAGGCGTCGCCTGAGGTCCGGCAACGGTCGCCGGGGTCGGGGGACCCTTGGCCGGCGGTCGCCGGCGCGCGCGACCCCTTGGCCGGCGGTCGTCGGCCTCCGATCGGCTTCTCTCCGGTGAAGATGAACAGTAGAAGTTGCATTCCACAAATACAACTTCCCAATGGACCTCTCCCCCTCCATTCCCCTAAAGTCCCTTCAAGCCCTTTGGAGATGCAATTGCATCTCCCCAAAGCCCTCAAAAAATTGAACCAAACACCTTCAGCATTTGGCCAAACCCCTTTAGAGCCCCAAAGTCCCTTCAAAATGCTGAACCAAACAGAGCCTATATATGGGTCAAGTGAAAGTTAAATATGGGTTGGAAATGCGTTAAGTGAAAGTTAAATATTGGTTAGAAATGGGTCAAGTGAAATTTAAATATAGGTTTAAATGGGTTATTAGGAAACCCACTTTAAAGTTTAAATCCATGGCATTTTTTAACTTTATAATTTTTTTTATAAAAATCGAAATTATAATTATTTTTCATATTTCAATTTTCTTTTCTTTTCTTTTTCTTTCTTTTTCTTCCTTCCTTAACCGGCGGTCGGTAGGGCGACAATCGACCGGCTACAGGCCAGGCGAGGCTCGAGCTTGTCGGTAGGTCGTCGACGATTGGCGAGGCTCGAGCCTCGTCGGATCTGGCGAGACTCGAGCTCGCCGGCGTCAGGCGAGGCCTCAGCCTCACCAGATTAGCGAGATCGAGCCCCACCTAACGTCAGCGAGCTCGAGTCTCCCCAAATTTGGCGAGGCTCGGCCTCGCCAATGACTGGGGAGGCTCGAGCCTCGCCGGATCTGGCGAGACTCGAGTTCGCCGGCGTTGAGCAGGGCCTTAGCCTCACTAAATCGGTGAGATCAAGCCTTGCCCGACGCTAGCATGCTCGAGTCTCGCCGTTCTAGTGAGGCCGAGGCCGATGAGCTCGAGTCTCGCTAGTTGTCAGCGACCTACTGACGAGCTCGGACCTCGCCTGGCTTGTAGCTAGTCGACGGCCGACCGTTGCCCTGCTGGCTGCCGGCTAAGGAAGGAAGAAAGAGAAAGAAAAAGAAGAAGAAAAAGAAAAATAATTTTTAATATTTTTAAAAATTAGATTTTTAACAAATAAAAAAAATTATATTTTAAAAAATAAAAATTCGATTTAAAAAAATATTTTAAAAAGAATTATAAAAAATTTCCATTAAATTTGTATTGCATAAAAATTATTAAAAAATTTGTATTGCATAAAAATTATTAAAAAATTTGTATTGCATAAAAATGTTTTAACAAAACTTTCTTTTTATAAAAAATAATAATAAAAATGAGCTTTTTTATGTTTAGTTAATTTTTTTTTTTCATGTTACAGTTTTTAGTTATTCAATTATATGTTCATTTCAAATAAGAGAAGCATGTGCATAGTTTAAATTTTTTTTTTATAAATATTTCAATTTATAGGTTTTTTTAAAACCTTTTTTTCATTTACTATTTTTAATTTAATTTGAAGTTTTAATCCAATTAGCATATAGTAGAAGTGGATTTTCCTAGAATATTAATAGTTTTTAGTAATACAAGTCGGGTCGGATATAGGTCACGAGATTTACACTACAAGAATATGGATCAAAACGGATTAAATGGGTTAAATATAGGTCGACCTATTTTCGACCCGACTCATACCTGACCTGACCCACTCATTTGCCACCCCTAATGGTAATACATTTTCACATTGTGCTTCGAAAGTTTGCACTAATGTGCCGTTAAGAGCCAAACATGGTTGATGAGCTCTCCTCCTCTGCTCAGGTTCTCGGAGTGTTGGCAGCCTTTGTTTTGGCAAGCCACGTATATCAGAAACATCGCCCAGACCTTGCCGATCAAGTACCATTTCCTACCGAGGTCTTTCGATTCGACTCATTCAACTGGGATGCGAGATGGCAAGCGTCAAATAGCACCGACCTACCTTTGCCATCGTGTATTTTCGTGGCAGGCAACTGAGTTCCCACTTGCAGCAGAAGATGACAGACTTCACATAGATCGCGCGACTCTGTTGACTTGTGCTTCTTGTTGCAGATTTTAACACCGTTGTGGCCATGTTTCTTTTTCTTGAATAAATTCCGCGCCCACGTCTTGACAGCTGATGAGTTGAAGCTGGTTTCTTTCTTTGACAACACTGCTAGCTTGTCCTTGAAGAACTTTTGAGCGTCAACCAAAGTATCTTCATAGCGGAGCACCCTTTTCCCTATTGGCAACATGGAAGGATGGAGTACTAAAAGATAGAGCATGTACCAATAGACCAACTTACTCATCTTGAAGTTCATGATATGTTCCAAGATTTTTTCCTTACTCTTGTCGAGGTCCTTGTAGTGGCAGAGCTCGGTGGCGATGGGCCAGATGAGGATGCTCTGGTCGAACTCCATATCATTCACACTCCAGATTAGGTGATTGTTATTTGACCTCTTCAGTACTTCACTGGCCTCCAGCTTAAGACTCCTCAACCCGCTCTTCAATTTGCCATTCTGTTTCAAATAATTGATCGTATTCCTCATGTGATCGAAGGTCCATTCTTTGATGTTGCTCTTGCACCCTTTGTTAACTGAGGTAGAAGTTCTTCTCCAACTTCTCGTCTAATTTGGCGAACCTTGCATACAACTTGCTGAATATCCTGTTTCCTGTCCCGATGGATAATTTCAAGAGGCTGAACTGGGCCATGGAATTCGACCATCTTGGATTCGGGCAGATCTAGAGAAAAGCCACAGCAGATGATATTGTGGATCCACCAGGTCTCTGAAGATGCTAGTGGTCGACCCAATCAGATGAAATTGCGAGAAGAACCGAGTAAATCTCTGACAGTATAGCCATACTTATCAGCAAGAAAGTGATATAGATGTCGACTTTGGGGTAATCCGTCCTATCGTGTAAGGAGAAGAATACCAACACGGTACACAACACCGAGAGATTAATGACCCAAAGAATGATGCCCCAAGCACGGTTCAGCAACAGTGCCTTGGTGTAGAGAAGATCGTACATGAACCCGAGCTCGACTTCCACAATCCCAAAAGCCGTCAGTGAGTTCATGTTCTGACGGTTCATGAGCATGCGCTTGCTGGCCTCCAGGTCACCTGTGTTGATAAGGCCCACGAAAAGAAGCTTGAAGATCTTGAACAACTCATAGGCTTTGACCAGAGTTGTTACTTTAAAATTGTGCACCCGCATGATCACCTCACATGTTAGTGGATAGGTATAAAATCAATTCAAACCGCCTGTCAAAAAATCATTTTGTTAAAATGAACAAGATTAGGTACCAAAAGGGCACTAATTAATCAATTAGTGTAATCAAGTCCCCAACCTTAGATTCTCTAGTTGCGTAGGAAGTGAGGTACACTCACATGCCTCACTTGGTTTCTAGCTGACCCTAATAGGCTAGTAGCAACTTCTTTTGTGCAAAATTCCTAAAAAATATCCCAATGTTACGCGGGGTATGGGCTTGGGAGAGTCCGCGCCTAATCATGGGCTTTAAGCTCGTCCTTTAGGTAATATCTATAAACCTACTCCCTCCCCTGAGGGTAGGTCGTGACAACTTGGCGACTCCACTAGGGATGTTCGATTGCACGTCTTCAATTTTACTGCAATTAGGATATTGGTAACTATGATTGTTATTATAATGATTGCGCATCCACAAGATCACCTCATATGTTAGTGGATAGGTATAAAATCAATCTAAACTGCTTGAAAAAAATCATTTTTTTTCTAAAATAAACAAGATTAGGTACCAAAAGGGCACTAATTGGTCAATTAGTGTAATAAAGTCCCGACCCTAGATTCTCTGGTTGCGTAGGAAGTGTGGCATACTTCTGTGCCTCATTTGATTTCTAGCCTACCCCAATAGGCTAGTGGCGACTCCTTATGGCAAAATTCTTAAAAATATCCCAATGTCACGCGAGATATGGGTTTGGGAGAACCCATGCCTGATCATGAGCCTTGGGCCCGTCCTTTAGGCAATACCCCTAAACCTGTTCTCTCCCCCCGAGGGGCAAGTCGCGACAGCTTGGCGACTCCACGGGGGAGTTTGTTTTAAACCTTAGAGGACTTAGGCTAAAATTAATCTTGTTAAAAAATATTTTTGTTTGGTAGCGGGGATTCCAAGTACGCCCCTAACATTAAAGGTGTTAAATATTTTTGCAGAATATGAGGCATAAGGGGAAGTGTTTGCTCACCTTTGTCTTGCAGGGAGGTGTATGAATGTATGGTTTATTTTTTATGTACGGAGTGTTGTTTGCTTATAAATTGTTATGCGTGTATCATTTGCATTGCACTACACCTTAGCATACACAACCTGTCGTCGGATATATGTCGCATAGGATTACTTAGGATGGTGTTGAGGTGGATACCACTCCGACTACAACCTTGTAGTATGAGTCACCTATCTCTACCCTGAAATTTCTTTTTTCATGTCAAAGGTACCCACCTCGGTCTGCAACCGCGCGACACGGGTCGGTTTTTTGACACAGCCGGAGTCATGGGTAACATGACCTAACCGCGATCTTGCTGGTTTGGTCCTGTGATCCTATGGCTCTATTTTGAGCCGGATAGAGTATAAATTGAACCACATCCCATGTACATGTCTATGTAATTGAAAAAAAAAAAAAAAAAAAAGAATGTTGACACCTAAATTTTGGCAATCCATTTAATCATTTATTGCATTAAAAAATTAAGGGTTAATTTTATCATTGAAAAAATAGTCAATTGCATAACATATAGTTTTAGGTGCATTTACGTTTTAATTTGCATTTACATTGGGCCGGTGACAAACGGGTTCAAATTGATGGTTAAGAACTTTAACTTGATGAGTCGGACTAAGCCCACAAAGAAAGCAAATCGGCCCAAGCCCATATCCTCGGAGAGATTTTATGGATTTATCTTTGTAAGATTTCAATTGAAAAAGCAAATATTCTGTTTGGAAAAAAAACAAATATTGCGTTTCGAAAAGAAATCTACGTGGAGATGAATTTAGAAAATTTTAAAACCCTAATCCGTGCCTTATAAATATGTAAAAAATACCTAGTGTTGGGGGAGGCCACACAGATTTATACATACGGCCACATTGGTGTCTCTCTCGAGGGTTTTCGAAAAATTCAACAAGAAGAGAAAAGCTTCGGTGTTCTTTTCGAGGAAAAAGGAGAAGTGCAGAGAAGACGGGAGAGAGAGTTGATGTGAGAGAAAAAAAAAAAAGAAAGAGAGAGAGGGAGCCGTCCATCGGATCTTCAAGGAAAAGGGAAGAAAAAGCTTGGACAAAAGTCAAGAGAGCAGATGGAGACGATGTGAGAGTGACGAAGAGAGAGAAAAAATTAAAAAAAAAAAAAGAGAGAGGAACACTGTTCTTCTTCCCCAACAGATTCTTCCATCACGCCTGCCCGCGCTCCACCCTTCACCTGCCAGAAGCCACCGCAGCACCGCCGCGCCGGCCACTGCCGTTCGCCGGTCTCGCCGCGACGCGCAGCCCCGCTGGGCACCACTACCGCCCTGCTGATCCGACGGTGACAATCTCATGCCTCCTCCCATTGCTCGTCCAGATCTGAACGCCGACCCCCCTGCACGCTGCTCCGACGCCAACAGATCTGAGTCGAGCTCGCCTCCGCTCGCGACCTAGCGCTGACGCCGAGCAACTCCACCAGCCCGACGCCCCGACGCCCTCGCTCGCCTACTGCGCCCTGCCGTCGCCATCTGCGAGCTTAACCCAGCGTCGCTGCACCCGCCTGACCCGCGACCAACCGCAGTTGCTACATCTGCTGGGCCCGAGCCGGACCACCACCACCGCACCGACCCACGACGGCCCGACTCCGCCTCTACCGTCGCCGATCTGCAGCACCCCTGTCCGTGACGCCATCGCCCACAAGCTCGTGACACCGGCACTGCCGACCCAGCCCTTCCGAGAGCATGGCCTTGCAGAAGCTCGTCGAAGCCGATCACCGAGTTTCCTCGCTGCGCTGCCTCGATTTCTACTGATCCGGAGCTTTTCCTACCCTGCTCCGCCCGCTCAAAGCCGTGAGTCCACTACTCGACGACTCCTCCTCACCCACTACGCCAGACCGCCTCAGCTACTGCTGCACTCGCACACCTTTGCCCGAACACTGGTGGCCTCGCCCGCACCGCCCTTGTCTCACCTGACCCGTGACCAACCGTGTCTGTTGCCGCCCTTGTCGGAGTTCCCCCCTTGCCGGATTGATCAACCGGCTGCCTTTGGAGACCCACAGTTACACGTGGGAAAAGAAAAAAAGAAAAAAAGGAAAATCAATTAGGTAGTTTTTCTTTTTATTTACTTTATTTTATTTTTTATGTTAGTTTCATTTATTTACTTTGTTTTTAGTAGGATTATTCCTGAATGAATGGTTGAGATTCTAACATGAGACTGCCTCTGAGAGTAGGGATTGACAGTCTGATTTTTGCGCCCGAAATCCGACTCGCAATCCCTTATAAAAATCGACAATCCAATCTTAAGCCCGAGATTCGATTCGCGATTTAATTTAAAATTGGCCAACCCGATCTCATGCGCGAGATATGGTTCGTTGATTTTTAAATATCAATCTTATCTTGTTTGATTTCATGTCGTTAAGTTGGTTGGGTCAATCTTATTTTTGTAAAAAAATCCAAAAATATTTGAGTTAGGATTAGATTTGCTTTAGAATATTTCCTGTGTTAGGGTTAAAATTGCAATCTTATTTCGAGTTTTAAATAAGAAAATCCAAAAAAATGTTGAATTAAGATTAGGTTTGGTTATTTTCATTATATTTAGAATAAGAACTTTATTTTGAATCATGGAAAAGAAAACCAAAAAAAGAAAACACATTCATTTAGGAGGTTAGTTTTATCATTATTTGAGTTGCATGTGAAATTTTAATTTCAAAATTAATATAAAAACACAAAAAGGTCATCATGCATATGTCATGTAGTATTAGGACATTTTTATACGTCATTGCATATTAGAATAAATTGCAGGCTTATTTAGAATAAAAACCATGTGCACGTCATACAGAATTAGGTTCATACAATGCACGTCATTTAGTGATTTTTGTTAGGTCCATTTAATTAGAAATTGCCCGTCATCAGGTTAGGTCAATTAATAAATATCGCGTGACATATAGCTCGCATATTAAATCGCATGTCATTTTAGTTAAAATAATTTTGTATGTCATCACATTGCATCACACGTCATTAGAATTAAACCATTATGGTTAATTTAGATTGCATATTTAATTATTGCATGTTTATTAAGAAATCATTAGTTTTTTTACTCATTCATATAGTTTAGGACATGTTGTCATGCCGTATCATTTCATATTAGATTAAAAGCATTGCATTGCATATGGATTATAGTCTCGTTTAATAAGTGAAAAAAAAAAGAAAAAGAAATTGCGTGTTAATTAGAAACCATATCTAGGATTGTTGATGTGGATTTTAATTTAACACTGCAGATGTTTTCGTTGCTTTGAGGTAAGTTCTACATCATTTAATTGCTTTCTTAGGTGTTAAATTGGTGGTTTGCGCACCTGCATGAACACCTCACATGTTAGAGAAATAGACTTAAAATCAATCCAAATTTTTTGCCAAACATTTTTCAAAATAAAAAGAAAGGTACCGAAAGGGCGTTAGAGAAATCTAACGTAACCAAGTCCCCGTACCTCTAGTCTCTGGTTCGTAGGAGTAAAGTGAGTCTCCCATTACTTTACTTGGGTTTCTAATTGACCCACCAAAAATATATTAGTGGCGACTCCTAATTAAAAAAATTTGCATGTTAACAACTCAAACCTAAGTCGCGAATTGATATGGGCTTGGGAGAGTCCGAGTTAAGTCTAGGCTTAACAATCCATTAACCAAACCCTAGGTGGTCCACACCCGAAAAAATTGGTCGCGACAAAGAAAAAGAGACAAAGGTTGGCACCCATTGTAAGTATCATTTTCCTTTTTATTTGCTCATTTTGTATTGAACTTCCATCTTGAAATTCACGAACATCAATTGATTGCCCTCGGTGCTGTAGGCTTATAATTGAAAAAATTGGCAATCACTTTTGATAAGTGAACATTGAATATAAGTTCTAAACACTTTGATTTGGCCCTGTTGAACACATAATTTTGTTTAACTTTATAGTTATGGGCTCGAAATCATTTTGAAAAAAAAAAAAAAACTTTCAAGTTGTGATTTTATATTGGGGCACAAAAGTTGAAATTGCATTTTTTTTTTTTGTCAAATTCTCTCATCCTCACATTTTGGGACTAAGATGCAAATCATTTTGTGTACAAATTTCTCAAAATAGAAGTCACTTCATTTTCTATGAGTAAAATCACAAATCAATCTTTGAAAAATCAATGACACTTCTGCATACGAAACTTTTGGAATAAAAGTGGACATTCGATTGATGGCTGTTGATTGATTATTTTAATGATGTCTTCTCTTATGACAAAATCTTGGCGAAATACTAAAATCTCGTAATAAGGACTGTGGGACATGTACCATCGCCTCGATTTTATTGTAAGAAGCGACCTCATTAAGATATCATTTTCTCTCATTCACGTACTGACATTGTAATCTATTTGCAGGTTATGCGCGATGCTCATTGACATTCTCGTGACCACAAAATTAAGTGAAATTATAGAGCTAGGACAAGAGTTGATTTTTACTTTTATTTATGCAAGAGTTGTATTTTATCATTGCATTTATTCTTGTTAAGACCATGTTTTCCATTTTAGGTTTTGATTGTAAATCCAATTGTTGCTTTTGTAAATCATGCGACTCACTTTTTTTAACAATGAAATTCAATTTTATGAAAATCATCATTTTTTTAAAAAGAAGAAAAAAACAAAAAGAAAAAAAACAAATTCATAAGTGTTTCAAGTGAACATATACGTTTACCTTCCAAAACGAATTTCAAGAAAACTCTACTTAAGACCCTCTCTTCATGTAATCGCTTTCTCACGTAGGATGAGAAGTTTATCTAATATCGGCATTTGCCCATTCTAAAAGATAAAAGAGTGGGCTCATGGAACTCGAGGGGCAAGCACACGTCAAGGCTTCGTTAGCGGCAATCTTCCAATAGAGGTGAAACGAAATTGAATTCCGTTCTGGGAAGTTTCTTTATTTGGAGATGCCTTAGGTGCCAAAATAGCCCATCGATCTCATTCACTTTGCATGATGAGACAAATGAAGGGAGTTGCCAAGTATCCAAAAAGGCGAATTCGAAGGAAGAGTAAACTATATCAATTCCAACTATTTATTTCTAATACCGTTTCTAACATGACTTTCTTTTTGGTGTTAGGGAGACATCAAGAGTACCAAGTTTTGTAATGTTCCAACAAATACGATGGAGTGTTATTAAATCATGTTCATCTTAAACAAAGAAAATTCAAATGAAACAGGTGGGCAATATTATCCCTTTCTCCATAAGGGACATCTTGGGATGTCGATTGCCCAACTTTGGAGAGGGATGTATTTCGTTCCTAAACTCGATTCTCTTTAGCATAAAAAATGACATATTCTTTTCTTTAGTACAGGACAGACTCGAACAGAACAAAGGTTTGTCAAATAAATAGTAGGAGAGCAACGTTTGATTTAGAGAAAAATCTCTCATTCCCCCACCAATGAAGTGTGCTAGAACAACATTGTCAAGTTCATCAAGAAAGGATGTATCGTTCCTCAATTGAACTTGATTAAGTATGGAGATAACCCGTTTCATCTCTTCCTCTTACAGGGTGATAAACGAGGAAAAAGTTACACATTGACCGTAGAAGCAGCACCTTCCACCAAGGAATCAGGCAATAAATGGGCAAAGCATCTAAAGAACAATATTTCCAAATGTGGAAACAAGGAGCAATCCCCCCTCTTTTCAAAGTAAGATCTTGAAAAACACATTTAATGATCCATATTTAAATTTTTCAAGCTCCTTGTCAATTAAACGTCTCTTTGAAAAGAGCATTTGAAAAAGCAGGAATTGAACTTTGTAAATTGTTATATACAATAAAGAAGTGCTTTTCATGGATAAAATCAGGGCCACATAGCCATTTTTCAATCAATCCTAGCCACTTTAGGCAAAGTTCGTACCTGAAGAGTGAAAACATGTGAAGGGTAAATTGTGTCGATTCCAATTGCTCATTTTGATAGCGTCTCTGACAAAATTCTTTTTTTCCTTTGATAGGAAAACATCAAACACTTAAAGGCGAATGCAAGGGAAGGGTATTGCTGAGTTACCAAATATCCATGAGGGTGAATCCAAGAAATGTTAGCACCCAAAGGATAAAAGCGACTGAAGGGTAATAATGTATTGTTTCCAACATTTCAATTCCTAAAGATTTTTGGACTAAATACATTCTTTACAGGGCTACCGGGTGGCTATGCCGCAGGTAAGTACTCTTCTTCTCAAAAAAAAAAAAAAAAAAAATTGGAGAATTTCCATTACAAAAAAAAAAGGAACTTTTAGCGCTTTCCTAGAGATAAGCACAAAAATGAATAATTGAAAAAAAAATTTACATACTTTTTATAAACTTTTTAATATCCTTTTTATCTCAAAATTATTTTCTCAGCTTATGGGTTATTCATTTTGAATCAAATTTCCTTATGATGATTGATTTCCTCAGATGATCTCGACAGAGTGAAATGGAGATGTTAACCATGCCAAACAAGAGGTGCTTAGGATGAAGAAATGCAAGCCCATTTCCAAACACATCCTTTAAACACTTTTGAGAGCTGAGTGAAAAACAACATTCTCTTAGGACAAAGGATTCATTCGCATTGAGTGCAAATATTGAAATGATAAAGGCGTTTCCTTCATCAATCCTAAGCATTGCACCAATCTCTTACTACCCTTTTGGGCAGAATAAAGATGATCCTTCAAAGTACCCCTGCTGAGAACGACCTTACATTGGAGCAAGCATAAGAGGTTACGATCGTGTCATAGAACAAAGGATTGAGAAAGATTCTATTACTTTCACTTGCATCAATCTTCTAGTAATAGCTTTAGAGGAATTCTTATCAGAGCTTGACTCATCCCAAGGTGAAGAAAAGCATTTCCTTCTCTACCTAAACACCAATACCTATTGCTTTAACCAATTTGGGCTTAATTGTTCATTTTTGAGTCCCGAGCGGTGATCATCTCCCTTCATTAGGGCAAGGCATAAGATTTGACCAAATACAATTGACAGTCACAAGAAAATGTGAAAAAGCATCTCGAAAGTTCTACAAAGTTCAAAGAGCAAAAAGTTCGACAAACTATGGGGCATGAAAAAACAGTGTGCCTAGTAAAAGCAAGGCCAATGCCTGTCAAGAAAAAAGAGCCAAAAGGCTGCATCTTATGTGAAAAAAATTATCAAAGTCCAAGTGCCTGCATAAAAAATCATCGCAAGTGCAAAGGAAATTAGAAAAAAGAGCAAAGCTCCCATGCATAATTGATTAGTCAAGGGACTTTCGAGATGTGTTGTGCTTCAAAAGCCAAATGAGTTCGACAGATCGAGTGACTTGGTCACGATGCCACGATGATCACTAACTCTTAAAAACCCTATTGAAAATTTTAAACCTTTCGAGTTTCTCCCAAGTCAACATTACAGCCCTCTTCCGAAGTCTCTTCTGATTGGGATGGTTTGAGTGAAAATGAGAATGCTACAAAGAAGCTATTGGTTGAAGGAGTGAAAGTAATTTTATCTTGTCCTATCTTCCAAGTTCTCGATTTGTAAACTCGATGAAGGTAGCGACAAGTGTTCCTTTATTGGCCTCAAAGCAATAATCCCTTTGTGTAAGCCCTAATCGAGTCTATATTGCAGTCCTTTAAAAAAACCTTTTTGATCGATCAAATTGTGCTAATCGCAAATGTTTCTGAAAGCCTTTGACATGGGTTATGTGATATACCCTAAGCAATAAGTTACTTCCCACACGAATGGATGGGATCAAGCAGCCATTTTATCGAGAGTGTACGAGAAACCCTTTCTAACTAAGAAGCTTTAGTTTGGCATGTTTAATGAGTATTTTTCACGAGTTGTAGCCGTTTTGATAAGAACTTGACTCCTAGAGAATTTGATGATTAATGATATCCATGAGCAAGATGACAGTTTTGCGCCACATGATGCTGATTGACATCGAATGTTTTTCTAAAGCAGATTGACATAGCTTGATTAGCTTGTTCAAATAATGCTGTAATATTGTCAATACGCTTCTCGATGACGTCTCTAATGACATTTGCTCAAGTTAAGTTTGACAGGATTCCTTAGTAAAGCCATACAGTTTTTCAAGGGGTTTGCAGGTGCTTTCCTAAAAACCAAATGTTCATGGTCAGCCTTAAACCATGCCAATTTCCAAAGGTTCATGGTCAATTTTAAACTATGATATCTCCAAAGGTTCATGATTAGCCTTAAACCATGCCATCTCCAAAGGTTCATGGATTTTCCTCAATCCATGTATTTTCAGCCTAGTCAAAACTCATTGTTATAGGGTGAGACTTCGTCCCTCTCCTTCTTATGACCCGATGGGCTTCTATAGGCCAGAGTCTCTCCCTTTCTTCTTATGACTCGATGGGCTTCTGTAGTCCGGAGTCCTCCCTTTCTTCTTCCTCTCTTCTTCTTATGACCCAGTGGGCTTCTATAGCCTGGAGTCTTCCTCTCTTCTTATGACCCAGTGGGCTTCTGTAGCCTGAAGTCCCTCTCATTTTTCTTATGACTTGGTGGGCTTCTGTAGCCCGGAGTCTTCCTCTCTTCTTCTTATGACCCGAGGCTTCTATAACCTGGAGTCTTCCTCTCTTCTTATGACCCGGCGGGCTTCTGTAACCCATTGTCCCTCTCATTCTTTTTATAACCCGGTGGGCTTATATAACCCAGAGTTCCTCTCATTCTTCTTATAACCCAGTGGGCTTCTATAACCCAGAGTCTTCCATTCTTCTTATGACCCGGTGGACTTTTGTAGCCCGGAGTCCTCTCCTTCTTCTTATGACCCGATGGACTTCTGTAACCCGGAGTCTCTCATTCTTCTTATTACCCGGTGGGCTTCTGTAGCCCGGAGTCTTCCTTTCTTCTTATGACCCGGTGGGCTTCTGTAGCCCGAAGTCCCTCTTATTCTTCTTATGACCTAGTGGGCTTCTGTAACCTAGAGTCATCCCCTTCTTCTTATAACCCGATGTGCTTTTGTAGCCCGGAATCTCTCTCATTCTTCTTATGACCTGATAGACTTCTATAATCCGGAGTCTTCTATTCTTCTTATGACCCGGTGGGCTTCTGTAACCTAGAGTCCTCCCCTTCTTCTTATGACACGGTGAGCTTCTGTAATTTCTCATTCTTGTGACACGGCGTGCTTCTATAACCCAGGATCTTTCTTCCTTTTATTGACAAGACGCGCTTCCATAATTATGAGTTCTTTCCATCGACCTGATACGTGCCTATGCACTCAGGGTCTCTCTACCGTTGAAATGATTTAGGTGTCTTATGTCTTTGAATGTAACATGTCTTTGAATGTAACCTCTTCGAGGCTATATTCAAAAAGGGGTAGCTGTTAACACCTAATTTTCAAGTACATATAAAAATAATTTAAAATAATTTAATTAATTAAAAAAACTAAACAAAAAAAAAAGGAGGGGGATGCGAGGGGGCCGGGTTGGGCTGAATTTGGCCTTGGCCCAACCTGGCCCTCCTCCTTTCCTCTCTCCCCTCGGCCCGGCCCTCGCCGAGTCTTCTTACTCCTCTGCCCATCTTCGCATGAAACCCCAAAGATAACAGAGAAAAGAAAAGGCACCGTAGTATTGGGGAGAGAGGGGGAGAGGCAGAGAGCAATGAGAGAGAGAGAGAGAGGAAAAGCAAAAGGAGAAGAATAGCGGAGGGGTTCAAGCGGGGAGAAACTGAGGGAGCAGCTTGCCGCCAAAGCCACCTGCAAGTCCGCCTGGCCACCGGCGACGTCAAGAAGCCCCACCGCCAAGCCACACCTCTCTAGCAACCACCTGTCTCGACTCCATCGTTGCCCATTCTCCCCGACACCGAGCCGCCGTTCTCTGCCCCTCGAGCGACGCTCGTACCTTCATGCCATTGCTGCCAAAGCGTCGAACGTCTGCGAGCATCGCCAGTAGCAGCCTGAGCCACCGCTACGTCCCGCCTTGACGCTAGAAGCCGCAAGCACCTAAGCCCATTGTCAACGCCACAGTAGCTCGCCATCGCGCCTGAGTGCTGCCCACCTCTGCTCGCGAAGACTCGCTGCGCTTTGCTCACAAATGCAAGCACCGTCGTGCGAGCTGCCGAAGCTCTGCCCGAGCGCCGCCATTAGTCCTCCGCTAAGCCACTCCGCGTCGCTGCTACCACCCGCCGCGTCGTCACCATCGTCGTTAGCGCCACCAAGAAACCTTAAGGTTTCAACCAAAAATCGAGTCGGGCGCGGGTTGCAAACCGGGTAGGGTTTTGATCTTCGAGCAGGCTACCTCTGGGCCAAAGCAAGGTCTTTAGGCTTGTTTGATATTAGTTTTTCCTATTGTGTTAGGCTAGGCTTAGTCTACTTAGGTTTTTTTTTTAGGTGGGCTCACTTTTGAGTTGGACTGGTCCTGCTGTTCAGGCCTAGTCCCATTGAGGCTTGCCAAATTTGGCCCTCCCTTGCCCGGGTTGGGTCCGGTTTGACCAAACCTGACCCATGCCGACCGAGCTAAACCCGGGTTGGGTCCGACCCGATCCGATCCAGATCGCCCATTTTTTTAATTAAAAATTATTTTTAAAAAATTTAAAAATTGAAAAACTAATTATTTAAAAAAGAATTTAAAAATATTGAAAACTTCAAAAATTAAAAAAAAAAAGTGTAGGGTTTGGTTGGGAATTGCCATGTCTTGCCTTTTTAGCATAATTAGGCATTTATTTTATTGCACCTTGATTATATTACATATTTAATTCGCATATTTGATTATGTTTGTGGATGTTTAATTGCACGTGCTCAATTTTATTGCAATTCGCATCTTGGTAGCTGTGGTTGTTACTTTAATGATTACGCACCCACATAATCACCTCACATGTTAGTGGATAGGTATAAAATCAATCCAAACTACCTGCCAAAAAATCATTTTATTAAAATGAACAAGATTAGGTACCGAAAGAGCACTAATTAGTCAATTAGTGTAATCAAGTCATCGACCCTAGATTCTCTAGTTGCGTAGGAAGTGAGATACATTCCCATGCCTCTCTTGATTTCTAGCCGACCCCAATAGGCTAGTGGCAACTCCTTTTGTGCAAAATTCCTAAAAAAAATATCCCAATGTCATGCAGGGTATGGGTTTGGGAGTGTCCATGCCTAATCATGGGCCTTAGGCCCGTTCTTTAGGCAATACTCGTAAACCTACTCCCTCCCCCGAGGGTAGGTCGTGACAGATTATATTGCTGAAACGTCATTATTGTGAAAATTGTAGGATAATGTCGAGTGGGCAAAATTCAAGAAGGATGGATTTCCTTAGTATTCCGAGCTATGTATTGTATTTGGTGGTACATATGCTACTAGGGATTACGTCATAAGAAATGCTCAAGATTTGACGGTGTCGAAGGAAGATGACAATGGTGATGGCAATGTGGGTGGTGACAACGGTGGTGGCAATACAGATGGTGACAATGATGGTGGCAATACATATGACTTCAGTGAACACCACATTGATGAAAGAGTCTTTACATTAGACAATGCTGGAACTTCAGTTCATAAAAAGCATAAATTGGATAGGACTCCAAATACTAAGAGGAGAAGAAAGAGTAACCAACCGGTATTGCTGACACTTGAAAAGCCATACAAGATCTTTTAAAAGTTAGGTCAAGTCAATCTGGTAGTGGCTCTACCACCTTAGGGGCTCTACCACCTCAGGGGCTACACCACCACCACCTGTAGACCCTTTCTCCGTATCTGCCGTGATCGATATTCTAAGTAGTATGCCTGAGCCGGACCAAGATCTTTACAATAAAGCTGTGGAACGAGCATGCGTTAGTGCCCCATGGAGGGAGGCTTTCACTAAATCCCCACCTGGAAGGAGAAATAGACTTCTTTGTCATCTTTAGTAGATGTTTGGAAATATATTATGGATTGCATGGGATTTCATTAGATTGTATAACTTATGTTATCCATTAATATTTAGTTTTTAAATATATTAGTGTTGAAACTCTTGTGCTTATACGTAATGGCATCTTCTATTGAGACTCTATGACTTATGTTATTGATTGTTATTAGATATATTTTCAAAATCTATATTGATGTTTTTATATTTTTGTGATGGTATAGGTACTATGGAAGGGGGATCAAATAGTGTGTCTAATGAGTAGGTAGAACTAGTTGAACAATTTGGATGATGATGATCTAGACATATTGATAGCGTGGTTGTGCATGGTTGCGATAGACACATCCGTGCATACGAGAGAACCTATTAGGGACAGTAAATTATCAGGACCTGAATGGATAATGGAGTTATTATGGACATTTAGATATGATATATGAAGTCTTTAGGATGGAGAGACATGTTTTTTTTTTTTTTAATTTAAGTAAATTAATGAGGGTAAGAGGTTGGTTGAAAGATAGTCAATTTGTTCAAATAGATGAATAAGTTGGGATATTCTTATCTTTGGTTTGTCACAATAGCTCAAATAGAGATTTATGTGAGAGATTACAACATTCGAGAGAAACAATCAACAAGTATTTCAACATAATGTTGAAAGCAATTATCAAACTTTCAAAAGAGATAATCAAACTAGCATCCTTTGATGTCATCCCAAAAGAAATTCTTATGGATCCTAGTCATAAACGCTACTTCAATGTATGATTTTTATATCGATTTTATACTGTCAAATACATATAATTGATAATCTTATATAATATTAGATTGGTAATAAATTGATAGGGCTGTGTAGGTGCTATAGATGGCACCCATATAAATGCTATCGTCCTTGTGTCTCAGCAGATTCCATTTAGAGGCAGGAAATGGAATACCACCCAGAATGTGCTGTGTGTTTGCTCATTTGACATGAAATTTACTTTTGTGTATGCTGGATGGGAAGGATCTGCCAACAATTGTCGAATGCCTTCGGCAGCACTCGAAACTCCTCAACTACAATTTCCCCGACCACCACCTAGTATTTACTTTGTTTATAAAGACAAATTTATGATTATATTCTGGTTGAATATCACAACAAATATATATATATATATATATATATATATATATATATATATATCATGTTATAGGGAAATACTACATGGTAGATTCTAATTATGCAGCACTTCTAGGATTTTTAACTCCATTTAGAGGCGAACGGTATCATCTTAACGATTATAGAGGGAATGGGAGACGGCCAAGAATGGCAAGAGAATTGTTCAACCATAAGCACTCTTCACTAAGAAATGTAACTGAAAGGTCATTTGAGGCATTAAAGAATCACTTTACCATTTTGAGACATATGCCTTCATTTACAATTCAGAAGCAAACACTTGTTGTAATTGTATGTTGTACTCTCCATAATTACATTCGTGATTAAGATAGGATGGACAGAAACTTTTCCCTATATGGAGATCTGGAGTATCCATTCAGACCTAGAGAAGTGGAGGTTGCATATGATACGTCGCATGAGCAGGCACCTGGGATAAACATGCTTAGGATAAGTATTGCAAATAAAATGGCAAATGATCACAATATGCCTGAGATTTCATGACTTTGTGTTTTCGACTTTTGTATTATTGTTTTTGAGTATTCACTTATCAAAGTCATTGTGATGAAGTTGAACAATGAACTATATTACTTCATTATTGTGATGTCATGTATGAAATGGTCCATGTAAAGATCTATAAGATGCTCTTCTTTTTGCTAGCTCTTATTGTACGAACTTTGCTTACAAAATTTTCTTCCAAGTATGCACATATGACCATGTTCAAAATGTTTTTCTTCACTCATCATGAACAAAATTAATTTGGTGAGTATTTCATGAGCATGAGAATTCAATACCAAGTTTACACTTTATAAATAAATAAATAAAAACACTTGAGAAAAATTTGGAACAGAAATTTTGTACAGTTTACCAAACGTGTTTCTGTTCTTTTTTATGTTCCGGGAACATAAATTTTGTGCAATTACCAAACGTGTTTCTGTTCTTTTTCTACTTTAGAAATAGAAATTTTGTGCAGTTACCAAACGCGTTCTTCTATTCAAAAATTGTTATGCGGAACATAAATAGTTATTTCTATTTATGTTCCACATACGGACGGACAAATAGAAAGAGTGATCCAAACATTGGAGGAAATGTTAAGAGCTTGCGTTATTGATTTTACAGGAAGCTGGGATGAAAAGTTGAATCTAGTAGAAATTTTGCATATAACAACAATTTTCAAAAAAGTATAGGCATGGCTCCCTATGAGGCATTATATGGGAGAAGGTGTAGGACTCCTGTCTGTTGGAATGAGATAGGTGAAAGGAAACTAACAGGACCTGAACTAATACAAATTACTTCAGGGGCTATTGAGATCATCAAGAAAAGACTTAAGACAGCCCAGAGTCGACAGAAAAGCTACGCAGATAAGCGTAGAAGACCCTTGGAATTAATGTAGGAGACCACGTATTTCTTAAGGTATCCCCGATGAAAGGAGTATCTAGATTCGGGATGAAGGGCAAGCTGAGTCCCAGATTTGTTGGACCTTTTGAAATTCTTGAAAGGATAGGAGACGTAGCTTATCGGCTAGCATTGCCTCCTAAACTGGAAAATGTACATGATGTGTTCCATGTATCAATGCTGAGAAAGTATCAGTTAGACCTTGGTCACATACTCGATCATGAAGCCATCAAAGTGGATGAGAAAGTGAGGTACCTGGAAGAGCCGATCCGGATACTGGATCAAAAGGAGCAAGTCCTTCGGACAAAGAAAATTCCACTAGTTAAGACATCATGATATGGAAGAGGCCACATGGGAAAGTGAAAGAGAAATGAGGCAAAGGTACCCTCATCTTTTCAATGATATGTAAGGAATGTATAATTTCGAGGACAAAATTCTCTAAGGAAGGGAGAATTGTGGCATCCGGAATTTTTGTTGGACCTCAAATATGTGACAGTTCATGACGGATCGACGGAAGTATCGTTGGTACCATTTGCAGACACCGTTTCATCATCCGCATCGGATCGAAACACTACGTTTGGAAATGGTCCAATCATCAAATGAGTTATGGTACTATCGAAGATCTTCCCTACGTAGCATTACTATCGAGACCGAGGTTCATTCTAATTAATTTGTTGACAAACGTGAATCCCGAGATATCTCGCCAATTAACTGAGTTGAAGACCTCGATTATATGCGCACCATCGCCACCATCCTCCCCTTAGACGGCCACACGAACTCATGGCCATGCTTTCACGTCACCCATCTCCCATGCACGTTCGTGGAGATTCCATGTGGCTGGTCAACTAGGGAAGGTGATTATTGACCAAGAGCCACGTAGCTCTTCCTTCGGTGGACAGCAACAAGAAAAAATACAGTTGCTGAGGACATGTTCCTTGCATGGAGAAGCAAGGCGGCGTGCATCCAAGAAGAAATTTCAGCTGCTGGACACGTATAATCCAGCTGCCGCTCACCCAAATAGCCACCGAGAATTTTCTTTTGTTGACCCATAAAGTCAACTAACGAAGGAACAAAGTGGCTCGTGAATGTGAGCAAGAGAGAGACTAACTAAACAGAAAACCAAGAGAGAGGTAGAGCGAGCGAGTAAGAGAGAAAGAGGGAAAGAGAGAGTAGCGAGCACAAGTGTGAGCAGTGAGGAAAGAGGAGAAGGACTGTCCTTAGCCCGTGCTCGTGCACTGTTGCCATCAACACCAATCGCCTTTGCCGCCGTTGAGCCGCGCCCGAGACCTGCGAGTTTTCTGTTTTTGCTTGCCGTTGAGCCGTAGGACTTGAGGCAAGTGAAAGTCTACTAACCTATATAACGCAATGCTGTTATTGTCTGATGTGGTGCAATAGACTCGGAAATATTTGGGTTTTGGAGGTTGGATGCTGAATTTTGGGTGATTGAGGTAGATTGGAATCCTGAAATTGAGGAAATGTCTTGATTTTCTCTATGCATTTTTGGTTATGTTGAACTATAATTGAAAGACCAATTTGTGGTGGATTTTTGGAAGTGAGATAGTCGTGGTGAAGGCAAGGGATCCTATTGAATCCGCATTGTCTAAAATAAGTCATGTGTATAACTCAGCAATTTTGTAAATTTTCTAGGGACAGTTCTAGTGCGATTTTAGTCCCGACTTCTTCATGAATGTCGTGAAGAATTGTT
Source organism: Eucalyptus caleyi (assembly GCA_014182885.2). NCBI lineage: Eukaryota > Viridiplantae > Streptophyta > Magnoliopsida > Myrtales > Myrtaceae > Eucalyptus > Eucalyptus caleyi. Next base: position 33,326,375 of record CM024475.2, read on the forward strand.
TAAACTATAACATATATTTTGGTCAGATTTTTCGAAATCCATATAGTGGCATAAATTTCTTTTAATGTACTGTACTTTTCTGCTGGAGTGTAAATTCTGGTTGATGGAATAAATTTGAGACTGAGTGGCATAAATTTCTTTTACTACTTTCTATACATGACTAATTTGGCTTAGTGTTCTTCATGAAATTCTTTCCTTTAGATCTTATTTATAACATATCAAAAATTTGGAATTTTCTGAGTTCGTTTATGGGCTATTCCAAAATTTTCACCAAAACTGTGCATTCTGGTTTTGAGTTGTCTTTATTCCGAATTTGTTCAATTTATCCCAAAAGTGAATGCATCTTGAGTTGTTATTTGACATGATGGTTTTTGGCATTCAGCATATCATTCAACACCGAAGATTTCAATGAAAACTCATGAGGCTTCCAATATCATTGCATTAAAAATGTTTTTGGTGTTGAAATAACTAAAGATGTTAATGTTGCCGTCGGACCTTCAGGTCGATGATGCCCCGGGAGTCGGGAGGCCCAAAGGTTTGAATGAGTAGATGCCCTTTGGATGCCTAGGGTCTGCAATGCCCCAGAGGTTTCCCCAGGAGTGTCGGGATGCCCGATGGTATGTCAGTACGTAATTCCGGGGGATGCCCGGTGGTATGTCGGTACGTAATTCCGGAGGGTATGGATAACCATTTTCATGGCGCGCCCCGGAGATTCCTCGCAATGCCAGGTCGGGTGCGAGATGCCTGGAGGTGTGACGTAACACACTCTTGATGCCCGGTGGCCCTAGTGGCTGAATGCCGAAGGCTTTCGCGACGCCAGGTTGGGTGCGAATGCCCGGAGGGACGCAAACATTGGTCCTCTAGGAGGTGAAACCTTTTGAATATTAAAACTGATGGCCCTACTAAGTGTGTGTGTGTGTGGTCTGGTTATAGGACTAAATTGTATGGCATAGAATGAGACGTGCCATAACAGTTTGATTCTATAATCGAGACTTGTGTGACGAAAAATGGTGCATCTTGATTTCGAAACTGCACTTGCTATTGCATTAAAGAGTTTTATGGGTTTGTTGCATACTCATTTCTTTTGATCATATGTTTTGTCTATCTTACATGAAATTGGATAGTGATGGTTTTGCACGATATAGTTTAGTGGATCTTTTACTGCTGGGTGGTTGTACTCACCCATTTTTGGAACTAACATTTTCAAACTAGATAAGATGCCTTTGTTGCCTGCACCTCCTGGTACATTCTACGGGATCCCTATTGACCTACAATGGGATCAAATGGAGCATGAGTATCCTGACTAGATAGGACTGACATTTGTTCGAGTGAGGGTGAACATGATGTTTGACACTGGTCTTCCTTCCGGTCCTGTACACCAAGTGTATGTCGTCTTATTCGTCCATAGGAATGGGCGAACTCTAGGGCCGCTCCCACCACCACCAGAGGACAACGACGACGGGGGATCGAGCGGTGTGGAGTGACCGTGGATGGTGAGGCCAGCAGAGGAAGCATTTTTGGATGCCGACACTAAGTGATGGACTTTTGTAGATGACTGTTGGAAAAGAAGTCGGTTATCTTTTGAAATTAGCCGGGTATAGAAAACCTTGGCATTTTGGTGTACCAACCTGTAATGTCCATCTAATTATATAAATAAAAGTGTTCGGCTTTAACTTATAAAATGTTTAGTAGATGTGCATCGTTTTAATTATAGGAAGGGAAGTCGATGGATGCGCTTCCGCTATATTTCTACGCAGGGACCAATGTAAGAAAAATAGACCCCCAGGATTCATGGACTTACCGAAACTTTAATGGTATTAGAGTAATAGACTATCAAGTCAAGAGATATGCAAGTAAACAGTGGTGACCCTAACGGATCGGGGGTCATCAAGGGGTGCCACATGGTCCGACTGGTTTGATTGCCGAACAGGTTGATCGGTCGAACTAGTTGACCAGTTCGGTCACGGTCGGATTGGGTCTCGAGTCGAATCGCCAGCTAGCCAACTATTGCCGACGGTGACGTCATCGATGACGTCATCTGGTGGTTACCAACCATTAGATGACGTCAGCACACATCGGTTCGCCGATGCATGTGTGGCGCTCACACATTAGCATGCTCAGCACGTTTGGTGTGACATCATGATTTTCAACTTCTGATTTCGATTGGATAAGTTGGGCATTTCATCGACGCACATATAGTGCTCTTTTCTGAGTTGGCCACTCATGGAATAACTAGCCTATCAGGTGAAGCCGTTAAGGAATATAAACGTAATAAACTTGAGAATTCGACTAGGAATCGACTGCTCGACCGTGCTAATCTGCAAAGGTTATTACAACACAGTCAAAAATCTATCAGAGACCGGAGATAAGTCAATTCGACTGAGATAGGTGATCGGAGTGTGAGTGATTCCACTAGATTGCAAAATTCTCGTCGATCGGCACTAGATCGATTGTTCTATCATTTTGGTACCTTATGGCCATATTTGAAATCTCGAGATTTTCACGACAACCGAGAATCGCCAATGTGACGAAGATGTACAGTGTGGCTCAAAAATAATCAACCACGGGTCAATTGCACTAAAAATTCCTAAAAGCTACTCGGTATCACGTCAAATTGAAATTAATCGCGAATTAGAACCCGATTTCAAAAATTGAAAGTTCTATTGTGTCACGATTTATTTTAAGAACGTCGACTCATCTTTCGAGGAATTTTCGACAAGTTCGGGATTTTTATGGAAAATCAATTCGGATTATTCGAAAAAGAACATAAATTTGGATTGGTGAAATTGAAGAGAATTTTGGCCTCTAAAGTGAGCTACTTAGTGATGGGAAATCGTGAATATTGTGTGAGCTTCTTTCTCAGCAAAAATTGGATGTCAAATTGGAGAAATTAATGAAGAAATGGAAGTCCAATTGGAAGAAATTCGTAGGCTGGAGGGGCTGTCATATTTTGGTCGTCATTTGGACTTTAAATTGTGAAAGTTGGTGTTGAAATTGGCCTTGGGTGACCAATTGATATTATTAGTTGAAGATAAGATTGAATAATCACTCAAGTGGTCAAAGATAAGTGTGTTTAAATTATCTTTTTCTTTCCCCATCACCGGAATCCCCTTCGTGCATGTCTCTCTCTCTCCCTCTTTCTCGCACGTTCCCTTTAGCCAACCAGTTCCCTGCCACCTTCTTCCATTTGCTTTCTCCCTTTTGACCTTGTGGGCATCCTGATCTATTTCTCTCTCTCTCGCACACCCTCTTGACCGACCTCTCTCTCTCTCTCTCTCTCTCTCTCTCCCCCTTATCCCATTCTTTCCTTTTTTTTTCTCTTTGGTGCAGCTGCCCCCAACCCTTTTATTTTTCTGCTTTTTCCTCTCATTCTCTTGTTCGATCGAAGACGCCACCAGCTTGCTTCCTTCGTCTGTTTCTTCTTCGGCTAACACCACTGACACACCATCTCACGTGCAGCTCTTTACCAAGTCAACCCTAGCATCTTGCAGCCCCCAGTGTTGACCCTAGCAGTAATGTCCACAAGAAATCCTCCATCGAATCTGCAACTCCGTTGTCCTTCCCTCAAAGTCGAACCAGCAACCCATTCTGGTTGTTTGTTCGGCCCAGCTCAGCCCATCCAACGTCCACAAGCTTAACAACCCACATCCCTCTGAGTTTCAGCCACCAGCTTTGCGTCTTAGCCTAGCCGTAGCCATGTGTCTAGCCATCAACCCCCAAACCAGCAACGGCAGAATTGAACAGCCCAACTGTGGGCTTTGTGGCCTTTTTAGGCCACTTTCGGGCCTTGTCGAGAGTTGCCGCTTCGGAGTTTGTTGCCTGTCTTCACGTCATCGTCGCCGTGGACTCACCGACTCGCAAATCCAATGAGTTTACTCACTAATCTCCGCTTAAGGAGTCAATTATGCTTAAGGATTGATTAGTTTAGGTTAAGCATGGATAATGTGGTTAGTTAGAACGAATTAGCAATTTAATTATTCGTTTGTAAATGTTAGGTGATTAGAGCAGCGTAATTAGAGACTAGATAAATTGTAGTATTTATCTAAATAGGTTTGAAAATTTTCTGGGCCCGTTTCGGTATTTAATTAGGCTTTTCCTGCCTAAGTTGCATTTATTAGTATTTATTAATTAATTTTCGTAATTATTTATTTAAATATTATTTTCTAGAAATTAGACCGGGATAGCCGATGACCGAAATTTCGTGTTAATTGCAATGGTATGATTAGTTTATTTAATTGAGTGCTGGTTTGTGCAATTTGAGCGTGAATTGTGATTTTGGGTATTTATCCCAAAATTTAATAATTTCGATATTTAATTAGAAAATTACTAGGCGTTGGTTTACAGAGCCAAAAATGTTTTTATCGACTATATAATTAGTGGGATTTTATAAAAGAAAGATATTATATTTTTGGTTGAGACCTATCGTGTACCCACACACGATTATTTTTATCGGGTATAATGAAAGTTGTGAAATTGTTGGTTGAGTAGAATGGTATACTATATCAGCCTGAGGCTTTGATATATCATCTTAGATTGAGCAGTATACCCTAAGTATCGCACAGCTTTAATGAGCAATTAAGTATCGCATAGCTTCGGTGAGCATTAGCAGTATATTATATTAGCTTGCGGGTTTTTATATATCAACTTAAAGTGAGCAGTATACCCTAAGCATCGCACAGCTTTGGTGAATAATTAAGTATTGCACAGCTTCGATGAGCATTAACAGTATACTATATCAGCTTGTGGGCTTTGATATATCAGCTTAGGGTGAGCAGTATACGCTATAATCAGCTTTTGGCAAGCTTTACTATTTATCTTCAGCTTCAGGTGAGTAGTCCTTGATGTGATCGGACTTTATAGATAGTCTTGAATGGGTTGACCGAGAGATGGTCTTGATGGTATGGAATCGACTGGATCGATTCGATTAATGACTCAATCTGATTTGATGAATTGAATTGTTGAAGTGATTTGTTGAATATATGAATTGTACTGACTTGCAGGAAGGAACTAAGGTAAAGATAAGTCCTTTGTTTTATGCGTGCATAGATAGCCTTTAGGTTTATTTTTTTTCTAGTCGAGATTTAGGGGATGGACTTGCTAAGATGTTGTCTCACCCCATTGTGGGCTCAACTTTTCAAGTCCCTAGGGTGAAGAACTCAGAGCTTGAGGCGGAAGGGTTAAGAGCATGGATGGCTCAAAAGTTCTTTTTGAAGATAAACTTCATGTACTTAAACTCTAAAGTTGGCATCTGTTTGTAAACTATATTGTGGTTTTTATTTTATTTTATTATACGTTGATTTGAAATTTGTTGTCCTATTTTTTTATCCCATGTTTGTTGTGGTCAGGAGATTAGTAATTCGCTTCTGTATGTACATTAAAATGAATGGGTTGGCGACGCATCCTAGGACATCACAAATTTTATTGACCACCGAGGGATAGGCACGCACTCGAGGTTCGGGGCGTGACATCTGGCGCACGGTGCCCACGCGCCGCGGCTTCTAGCGATGTGTGTGGGCACGTTCGGCGTCCTCCGGCGGCATTTGACCCACCATTTGACTCATCTCGATGAGTACTTCACCTTGTATATTTTAAAATTAATTTTTGCTGAAAAATATATTTCAAAAAATAGCCAAAACCGTACGATATACGCGGTCCCCAAACCCATTCTTCACTTCGGTTCATTTTCGATGATTTAGATTACAATTTCGAGCAATAAACATCCAGAAAGTGTAAAATTTATTCTCTTGATCTCAATATTAAATGGTAAATGAGAAAATTCGATGACAAATCAAGGTAGAAATTGCAACTAGGCTCTGATACCAATGTTGAAAGAAAGTCGGCAGAAGACGACTAACCTCTTTCTCATGTGCAATGAACAATTTACCCTAGAACGAACGTTGAATTATGGATGATCAATGAACAATATTACTTCACGATGGTCTGGATGCAATCACGAGGAAAACATCTAATTTCCATAGCGTAAATGTCAATTATTTTCATAAAGGAGTAAGGAACGCCTTTTTTCTTTGATAGAAAGGGGACAAGAAATGAAAACAATTTCTTCCTAAACATATGTTATGCCAACCATTCCAACGGTTAATTTTTTTATATGACTCTCTTATACCCTTTCAAATGGTGTCTTTTCATCATAATATATCAAAACGAAACAGTGCGTTCTAATTGCACCACATCATGGATGTATTAATAAAGTACAACACCTGGGAATTTTTACTATAGCATATTTGTGACCAATAATATATTTCTTGCAGAAACGTTGGATCAAACAGAGATGCTTTTGAGTGACTGATGAATTAATAAATATGGATTTAGTTGTTGGTTTATCCTGTCATTTGATCTTATGTTGAAGAACAGTTGCTCGCAATTTTGTTTTAGTACCACTGTTTCCCAGAGGTTATGTCTACGAGTCTGAGTCCATTACCGAGATGTTTATGCTGCTGCTGGAAATTACATATGCTCAGTTGCATTGACATGTCGGTGTGCTATGCTTGTCGTGTGGTGATTAGATTGTGGACGATTGCACTCATCTTTCATGTTTATTTGTTGATAATACCCAAAAATTATTTTGAGTTACCTGCGATGTTAAAGCGCCCTTGGACTTTTGGTGAATGCCGCCTATTTGTCTAGTCACTACTAGATGTGGAGGATCACTTGCTTCACAAGTGAGCTCATTCCTTTATAACATAATGTTTTTCAGATTTAATAGAAATTGCTTAGAATAAACAGCGAATTTTTCATTATCTTTTGGATCTCAAAATAATTTTTTGTTTTTAATTTTTTAAGAGATAGTCATAAATAGAAGTTATAAATAGGCAAATACCAACCACAAACTGGATTTTTTTTAGAGTAAAATGTTATTAACCACATAGACAAGCTACCTACAAATTTGTGATAGTTTAAAAGTTACTCTTTTTTTTTTAATTGAAAATTACGAATCCCTCTAAAATAAATTACCGTTCTCAGTCCCCCATATAGATACATGCTTGCTTTCTCAAAGTTAGAAGTGTACAAATGGGGATGAAAATTAATTATGTTAAGGTCGCTGGCTTCAGTTCAGGGAAATGCCTCTGGTGAAGAAGAATAACCGATACACACTTTTCATTATTTCCCGAGTTTTCAAGTGCAAGTATTGAAATAACTCACCCTCACTATCTCAAGATGATGACGATGAGCTGAACTTATTTATCTTACTCAAGTAACAGTAGGTTAAGCAAAAGACGCATTCCACCGGAAATATCTAGTTCAAGGTCAGTTTGGTAATGCATTGTGTTTCGGAAGTTTGCACCGGCTCCGCCATGCCGAGATGCGCTATTAGAAGCCAGACATGGCTGAGAAGCTCTCCTCCTCTGCTCAGGCTCTCCGAGTGTTGGTACCCTTTGCTTTGGGAAGCTGCGTATATCAGAAAGCGTGCCCAGACCTTGCCGATCAACTTCCATTTCCTACCGAAGTCTTTCGACTCAATTTCATTCAACTGGGACGCGAGATGGCAAGCGTCAAACAGCACCGACCTGCTTTTGCCACCGCGTATTTTCGTGGCGGGCAGCTGAGTTCCCACTTGTAGCAGAAGATGGCAGACTTCGCATAGATCGCGTGACTCTGTTGACTTGTGCGCCTTGTCGCAGCTTTTAACATTGGTGTGGTGATGTTTCTCTTTCCTGAATGGATTCTGCGCCCTCGTCTTGACAACCGATGAGTTGATGCTGGTTTCTTCCTTTGACAACACCGCTCGCTTGTCCTCGAAGAACTTATGAGCGTCAACCGAAGTGTCTTCATATCGGAGCACCCCTGTCCCTATTGGCAACATGGAAGGATGGAGTACTAAAAGATAGAGCATGTACCGAGAGACCAACTTACTCATCTTGTAGTCCTTGATGTGCTCCGGGTTTTCTCCCTGCCTGTTGTGGTCCTTGTAGTGGCAGAGCTCCGTGGCGATGTGCCAGAGGAGGATGCTCTGGTCGAACTCCTTATCGTTCACACTCCAGTTCAGGTGACCGTTGTTTGACCTTATCAGTACTTCACTAACCTCCAGCTTAAGACTCGTCAATCCGCTCTTCAGTTTGTCGTTCCGTTCCAGATAATCGACCCTTTTTCTCATGTGATCGAAGGTCCATTCTTTGATGTTGTTGTTGAACACTTTGTAATCGATGTAGAAGTTCTTCTCCAACTTCTCATCTAACTTGGCAAGCCCCGGAATCTTGCTGAAGATCCTGTTTCTTTTCCTGATAGATAATATCAAGAGGCTGAACTGGGCCACGGAATTCGACCATCTTGGGTTCGGGCAGATCCGGAGAAAAGCCACGGCAGATGATATTATGGACCTGCCAGGTCTCTGAAGACACCAATGGTCGACCCAATCGGATGAAATTGCAAGAAGAACCGAGTAAATCTCTAAAAGTATAGCTGCACTTATCAGCAAGAAGGTGATATAGATGTCGACTTTGGGGTAATCCTTCCTATCCTGTAAGGAGAAGAACAGCAACACGGCACACAGCACCGAGAGATTAATGACCCAACGAATGATGCCCCAAGCACGGTTCAGCAACAGTGCCTTGGTGTAGAGCAGATCGTACATGAACCCGAGCTCGATCTCCACAATCCTAAAAGCATCCGCTGAGTCCATGTCCTTACGGTTCATGAACATGCTTTTGCTGGCCTTCAGGTCGCCAGAGTTGAGGATAAGGCCCACGAAGAGAAGCTTGAAGATCTTGAACAACTCATAGGCTTTGACAAGAGTGGCTCCTTTCTCCTGGTCGATGGCTTCACCGCTGTTTGCTGAGAGGTCCTCCGGAGCCGGAACCTCCATGACCTCGTCAATGCCGACTTGGTAACCCTCCTCTTTCTTCAGAGTGTACTGCTCCATGATCCTGGGGTATATTGGACCAAAATCGGGAAGTGAAAGCATCGAATCTCGAAGTTGATCTTCGCTTGCCCAATACAAACACAATGTCCTCTCTATATATTTGATGAACCCCACCAGGATCATGCCAGCCGCTAATATCGACAGCGTAGATCCTGACAAGGCCATGAAGTAGATGTAAAAAGCTAGTCCCACCTGGACGCAAAGCCGTGCCAACTGCCTCAACCACAGCTCATTGTCCTCCAGGGCGTACGCGGTGATTGTGTCGGGCCCACCCAAGTGGAGGAGAAGGAACGGAGCCCAAAAAGCAGTGATCTGGCTCTTTGGATCGATCGCCCCCTTCGTTTCCTTGATGATGGCCAGGCGGTACGAGACGACGCCGAGCGTGAGGGTTGCGATGAAGTCGGCTAATAGATACGTCGTCCAGACCACGACGCGGATCCAATACTTGTAGATGGATTTCCTCCGAAAGCCCTGAGTCACAAGGGTCAATTGAAGGAACAAGCTAAGGAGGACGAGCACTCGCAGCTCCCACTCCTTCCACAGTTCTCGAGCGTTTTGAGGGAGCAGCGAAAATCCCATGGTTGATCTCGATGTCGGCACCAAAAGGCGCAATGGTCGGGCACCCTTGGTCGATCTTAGGATTTTAAAGGGAGAGGACAAAGCAAGGCAAACAACATGAGCCTCGAATTTACCCCTGCAACATCCTCGAAACGGCCACTCTTTATAACCAATAACTAGATATTGGAATCAAATTCAAAAAGCAGTTACTGACGCTGCGTAACATTATAAGAATGAAAAAGCAATATGCTTTTGGAAAATACTCACGACACACTACCCGTGACACCACTTTTAGATGCATAATTATCAAGCAATTCTCTACGTTTACGTGAGGATGAGGTAAAGTAACAAAATCAGATTCCGAAATTCATACTGACATGATCATAATCTGCTTTAATTGAAAAGATTGAAATATAGACTAGAGATAAAGTCTGGTTGTAAAATCACTTCTCAAGATTTCAAATCCTATTAACTTCATTATGATTTGTGATCTCCACACTTTTCAGGCACACCCCCACAAACCCGACGTGATCCATGTGGAGTATAAAAATCACCCATTTGAGTTGCTATCACAATAAGTAAAGACATGCAAAAAGGCAAAAAAGAGGGTAATAAATGCTTGCTCCAAGTTGAAGCGATTCCGATGCATTGAGTTGATTGCTTCGATTCCCAAACGACATATTATTCTCCTTGGATACTAATCTCCATATTGAATCCTAGAATAACGCTGTCGCTAAAGTTAGCAAAAAGGGGTCATAAACCCATATTATGATTCAATTTTAGTTAAATGGGTCATATACGGGTCAAGTGAAAATTAAACACTTTTCAGGCACACCCCCACAAACCCAACGTGATCCATGTGGAGTATAAAAATCACCCATTTGAGTTGCTATCACAATAAGTAAAGACATGCAAAAAGGCAAAAAAGAGGGTAATAAATGCTTGCTCCAAGTTGAAGCGATTCCGATGCATTGAGTTGATTGCTTCGATTCCCAAACGACATATTATTCTCCTTGGATACTAATCTCCATATTGAATCCTAGAATAACGTTGTCGCTAAAGTTAGCAAAAAGGGGTCATAAACCCATATTACAACTCAGTTTTAGTTAAATGGGTCATATACAGGTCAAGTGAAAATTAAACACTTTTTAGGCACACCCCCACAAACCCAACGTGATCCATGTGGAGTATAAAAACCACCCATTTGAGTTGCTATCACAATAAGTAAAGACGTGCAAAAAGGCAAAAAAGAGGGTAATAAATGCTCGCTCTAAGTTGAAGCGATTCCGATGCCTTGAGTTGATTGCTTCGATTCCCAAACAACATATTATTCTCCTTGGATACTAATCTCCATATTGAATCCTAGAATAACGTTGTCGCTAAAGTTAGCAAAAAGGGGTCATAAACCCATATTACGACTCAGTTTTAGTTAAATGGGTCATATACAGATCAAGTGAAAGTTAAACACTTTTCAAGCACACCCCCATAAACCCGACATGATCCATGTGGAGTATAAAAATCACCCATTTGAGTTGCTATCACAATAAGTAAAGACGTGCAAAAAGGCAAAAAAGAGGGTAATAAATGCTCGCTCCAAGTTGAAGCGATTCTGATGCATTGAGTTGATTGCTTCGATTCCCAAACAACATATTATTCCCCTTGGATACTAATCTCCATATTGAATCCTAGAATAATGTTGTCGCTAAAGCTAGCAAAATGGGTCATAAACCCATATTATGACCCAGTTTTAGTTAAATGGGTCATATACAGGTCAAGTGAAAGTTAAATATGGGTTAAAAATGGGTTTGAGAAAGTAAAGTACAAAAAGAAATGGGTCTAAATGGATTATTAGAAAACCTATTTTGAACCCATGACCTTCCCTCTTTAACTTTTATAAAAATGTTTTTTAATAAAAAATCGAAATTATAATTATTTTCATATTTCAATTTTTTTGTTCTTTTTCTTTTTTTTTTTCTTTCTTTTTCTTCCTTCCTTAGCTGGCCGCCGGCCGTCGATCGGCGACAGGCTAAGCGAGGCCCGAGCTCGTCGACAGGTGAACTCGAGGTCGCCAATGACTAGCGAGGCTCGAGCCTCGCCAAATCTAGTGTGAATCGGCGAGATCAAGCCCCGCCCCACACCGACGAGCTCGAGTCCTGACAAATCCAACGAGGCTAGGCCTCATCGATGACTGGTGAGACTCCAGCTCGCCGGTGTTGGGCGGGGCCTTGGCCTCGCCAGATCGGCAAGATTGAGCCTCACCCAACGTCAGCGGAGCCCCAGCCTCGCCGGATCTGGCGAGACTCGAGCTCGACGACATCGGGCGAGGCCTCGGCCTCACCAAATCGGCGAGATCGAACCTTGCTTGACACCAGCGGAGCCTCAACCTCGCCAGATTTGGCAAGGCTTGAGCCTTGCTGACGATTGGTGAGACTCGAGCTCACCGACGTCAGGTGAGGCCTCGACTTCATCAGATCGGTGAGATCAAGCCCCACGCGACGCCAGTGAGCTTGATTTCGCCTATGGCCGATCGCCGGCCGTCGTCATGGCGACGGCTGGCTGAAGAAGAAAAAAAGAAAAGAGAAAAATACAAAAATAATTATTAAAAATTAAATTTTATATTTTTAAAAATTAAAATAATTAAAAATTATACTTTAAAAAATTAAAAATTAGAATTTTTAAAAAATATTTTAAAAAGAATTATAAAAATTTTCCATTAAATTCTTATTGAATAAAAATTGTTAAAAAATTTGTATTGCGTAAAAATGTTTTAACAATACTTTTTTTTAATTGGAAAATCATAAAAATGAGCTTTTTATGTTTAGTTAAAAAAAAAAATTATGTTACGGTTTGTAGTTATTCAATGGTATGTTCACTTCAAATAAGAGAAGCATGTACATGGTCTAATTCTTTATAAATATTTCAATTTATAGGTTTTTTTAACTTTTTTTTTATTTTATTTACTATTTTTAATTTGATTTGAAGTTTTAATCCAATTAGCCTATAGTAGAGGTGGGTTTTTCTAGAATATTATTAGGTTTTAGCAATACGGGTCGGGTCGGATATGATTTGGGTATAAGTCGGATTGGGTATGGGTTACTTGATTTACACTACATAAATATGGATCAAAACGGATTAAATTGGTCAAATATGAGTCGACCCATTTTCGACCTGACCCAACCCACTCATTTGATGAGTCTAGTTGTCGCTCCGATAAAACAATGCATGAGAACACATGTCTCACACCGCATCCCCATCAACTGATGTGCTTCATGACCATCATGATCGCGACTTGTCGTCCATGTCTGATCTATTTGGCATGTGGTCTGCGACACTCACTAAACATCGTTCGTATGAGCTGAACATTTTTCATCCTCCACATACTGCCAAGCGAAGGGGACACAGCCGGTGCACCGCCTTTAACTTTACTTAATTAAACCCTTGACATTGCACATAAAGGCTATAAACACGCAATCAAGAACCTATGAAAATATCAATGTCCAAACATTCATAACCTCAAAAAAAGTTTTACATTTCCCCGGAGCGAAAATGACGTCATCAATGCCACAACGTTTATAAAGCATCATTTAGTGTTAAAACCTTTTAAATATTCATTTCAAGTGCCACGACTTTTGAAAAATCATCATCTAAGTGAATAGGATGATTTAGTTTGCTGAATATATGGCGTGGCTCGTTGAAGTCACTTAAATAATTGCTTTAAAAAGTTTTGAGACTAAAGTGATAAGTTTTGACATTAAATTGATCATTTATAAAATTGTTACTCTAATTTTAAATTGAAGCAAGCCAAAAGCAAAAATCACAAAGAAAATATTCAAACTTTGACACTATTTTTCATTGTTTTGGACTCATTAGCAAAATCAATGAGCAAACATTCTCTTAAAATAGTTTCATCTAAAATCACATGGATCTATTTGCTTTCCTAGCAAAAAGGATAGTAAGTAAAATCTTCTTCGCCTCTGGTAAGTCCGTATTCATTTCTCTGACCTTGCTCCATTATGGTGCCTTTGGTTCATCTTTGTGAAACAGCTTTGCATGGACACAAAAATTGTTAGGTAGAAGGGGTTTCATAAAATGCAAAACACTATTTGCAAAAATATGTAAAGGACTTTACTTTGAAAAAAAAAAAACAGACAATAAAAGTGGAAGCACAAATTGACGAAGATGGCACCTCAGGGCGAAGCTTGAAAGAGAGACGACGGCCCATTGCCAAGGTCATGTGACCACAAGCAACGCTGTCGAGGTCGCACTACCCCAAGTGATCCTTGACTGTTGTGATCGGCACAACTAGAGCAAAGAGAGATTGTGTATGAGAAAGACAATAAACAGTGTTTCTAAAGGGCAAAAGTGAAATACACAAATTATAAGCAAAGGCAAGATTGGAAGGAGAAAAGTCATTAGAAATCACAATAACATTCCGAAAGCGGTCCCCACCTGCCTTAAGTTTTGTTTTGCCAATGATGGCTTTCACACGATGCTCTCCAAAAAAAAAATTTATTAGACGCTCCAACATTTCCTAGGGGATTATAGAGGCTCAAGGTCCCTTGAGTTGAATTAAATGCTCTTCTCTTTGATCAATTGTGAGGATCAATACTAAGGAACGTTTAGAAACCAATCTAAGGAAATATCTTAATTTGTGTAAAATTGATTCATTTAGCAATGTTGTTTGATATATAAATTACGCATCACACAATTTTAGAACTTCATATGTGAAAACTTTAGGATAGATTGCTTTAGTGCCAAAATTTTATAGATAATCATTTTAGTGTCAAACCTTTTAAAAGTTGTCCATTTAAGTGACCTCAGTGAGCTGCATTAGTTTTTCATCAGTCACTTAAATATTGCAAGGGTTAATAACAGTAGAAGTGCCAAAACTTCGCAGCTTATTTGAGTACCAAAACTTTTTACCCAAAGTGAGTTTGTTGGAGGGGCGACCTCCATAAATTCTCCGATCTAAATGACTGAAGTTTCTATATTTATACATTTTCTTGTTGGAGGGGCGACCATCCATTGAACTACCAAAGAAAAAGAGTAAATCAATGCAATCATGACATTGGTGCTTGCAATGGGACAGATGTGACTTTCCGTTCTTGCTTCGGGTGGCATAGCCTGTTGCAGAAGTCCACCTTTTATTAATCCATTTCTTTAGTCTTAAGGGAGCTTGAATTTACTAAGAGTGATTCAATACCAAGACACTAACTGTCACTATTGATGACGAAAGGTGGGAATCGAGTATTCTGGTAGTAAAGGCACTCTCAGAGTCATTTCCATGAAACCTTCCACCAAGAACAGATTCAATAGCTACGTTTACGGATAGTTGACCAAGAGCCTCTATGATCATATATGCAGTGGAAATGCCATTAACATTCACAACGGTGGGCAGGGTAAATACATTAAAAAAGGACAAATTTCAGCAAATGGTGCCGTTACAGTTGCATGTGGACTCACTTTGAGTGCTACATTGGAATAAAATCGATTACTTGAGTGCCAATTTGGGCAAATCATCCTATGTGGAATTTTTTTAACTTTTTTAATTTTTTTGCTTTTTTTTATTAAAGAGCTAGCTAGGGTCATTGACGACTCTCATCAGCCGTGAAACCTTCACCTAGATTGGGCGAGACTGCCTCTCCCTCAGTTGTGAAAGCCTTGGGCGAGGACGTTGGGGTCTCGCGGGCCATTGGTGAGGCTGCGAGGGCCCTTGCTAGCTTTGGGCAGCCATGAGTGACGCTACCCAAAGCGGAAAAGGGCGTTGGGTGATGCGATGATCGATGCCCTCACCTAGGGCCTTCACAGCGAGGGCAAGGTGGTCGTCACCCAAATTTGGCCACGAAGGCCATGGGCGAAGGCATCGCAACCTCACTAGCAATGGTTGAGGTGGGGAGGGCCCTCAGCCTCACCAATGGCTGATAAGGCCTCGACAGCTTCACTTATGGCCTCCATGGCCGAAGGCGAGACGACCCTTGCCCAGATTGGTGAGGATTTCACAGTCGACAAGGGTCGTCAATGACCCTCATTAATCCTAAAGAAAAAAAAAGCAAAAATTAAGAAAATTTAAAATTCAAGAAGATAATAAAAATATTTAAAAAATTATCCATGTTAGCGCTAGTGAAACCACGTTGGATGACTGACGTTTATATTGGATTTTTCAGTGAGGCATATTGGAATTGATACTCAAGTGATCGATTTTCAAATTTGCAACACTCAAGTGAATAAAAAAAAATGGTAGTTATATGAAAATTTTGGAACTCCTATGGTTCTTAGCCCAATGTTGCAATATAAAAATTAGGGCACATAGATAATCATTTAATAAAATTAAAGTAGGCTCCTTACAATAATTATGGCACTGATGTCATCATTATTCCTACCGGTCAAAACTTCAAAATTTAGGTCAACTTTATTCAGAAAATAGCAAGTGCACACTTGAACCTTCCCATTATTTTTACTTTATTATTCGAGCAAAAATTTCAGTCAGAATAAAGTATGCATAATTTGATTTTAAAAAGTTATGAAAAATGGCATGACTGCAATTGCAAATGTTCTCAATGTCCCTATGTATAGGTTTCTAGATCAATCAAATTTCAAATGTCAAATTATAAAAAGTCAGAAATAAAAGTCATGCCTTTTCCATATATGCTAGAAAGATCGATTAAATATTTTGAAGCCTCTTGATAAAATGTTTGATTTCTTGGCCCGATGCTAATAAAAAGTTATATATGAATGATATATCTTCTATGCATTAAGGGAAGCCAGGTTTCGCCTCGCTTTTATTAAGCTTTATTCCAAACTTGTCCTCAAGTAAAATAAAGATCTAAAGCGAAAGAAAAGAATATTTTAGTAAACGCTCGGTTCCACATCCCTTTCTCAACTAGTTTTCATCGCACACACAAACTCATGAAAATTAGAGTCCCTTATCGGTTGGACATGTACAAATGAGGTTGCACATTTGCGGAATGTGAGGCCATCTAAGCCTCGCCTTTTTAGCGTGCCTTGGGCTTCTATATGTATTTCACCTTTATCCCCTAAATCTGCAAATCGCACTTGCCAATTCTTTAGAATTTATTTCTAGTTTATTATTATAAAACAAAAAAAGAGGCCTCTGCACGGGCCTGAATCCCACGCCACCTGGGAAAACACAGGTAAAGTGAGATTTCATACATGTCTGGTTCCAAGGAAGGTGAAACCATCCAGGCCTCCTCTATTTTGCGTGTCTTGAATTTCTGTATGCACTTTACTTAATGCACTTTACCTAAGTTTTTCACCTGCAAAAAGATAATCTAAAACCGAAAATTGTAACCATCCACCTTCTGACACTCCACTTTTCTTCTTCCATCATCTGCAGGTTCATCTCTTTGCTTTGTCTTTCACAAGTTGCTGCAAACATCAATCTTTCATATTGCAAAATATCCACTTATTTAGTAGTTTTTATTTATTGCATGAGTTTTGTTAAATGAAATCAAGCAAGCAAAATGGTTGTTCCCAAATCCCAACCTTTTGCCATTTACTCGATTGTTCATATTCATTACCACTTATGTTGCTGTAGATACCTGATCAGTCCAAAATGGAATTCGGACAAAGGAGTTATGAGGTCCAAAGTTAGCCCGTGAAATTTATAAGATCTGAAAATTATGTTGCTCGCACATATGCTAGCTCCAACGGCTTATACAGCTTATCCTAATGTCCAAT
Source organism: Eucalyptus caleyi (assembly GCA_014182885.2). Taxonomy (NCBI): domain Eukaryota; kingdom Viridiplantae; phylum Streptophyta; class Magnoliopsida; order Myrtales; family Myrtaceae; genus Eucalyptus; species Eucalyptus caleyi. Next base: position 33,343,509 of record CM024475.2, read on the forward strand.
TGAATTTTTGTTTTCACGGCTTGCATGAGCATGAACGTTTCTGTGTACTGGGTATTTTCAAGAAATTTTCATAATTTTTTTTTCAAGCTTTTGGAAATTTCAAACAATGATGGAAAAATAAGAGTATTTGAAATCTGGCTCTGCTCTGTGGATGTAAATGTTATCTTTTTCATTAAAGTTGATGGAAAAATATTATACCTTGAGTTATGTATATTGTGACATTTCGGGGAAGTGACCGTATAAATGCATAAGTTTCAAAAAATATGAACTTTTTTGTCTACATAGTATCTACTAGAAATTTACATTTTTTTTTTGGATGAACCTTATCCACTGTTTTTAATTGTGCTTCTCAAGAGTTGTTTACGGCATTTGAATCTTTGTTTGAGTTTATGGACTAAAGTAACGCATTTAAGGACAATTTTCTAATTTTATCTTAATTGTGGAATTTAGATCATTAATGTCCCCATCGGCCTAGAAAATTTTATAAGTACTTTGGTAATTTTCTGTTTAGGAATTTTAAAGATGACACTTGCTTCCGTTTGTTTGGTTTGTTTGGTAGAAGATGAATGAAATGAAAAATATTAAAAAATAATCACTTGTATCATTTTAAATAATTAGCCAATAAATAACATTTTCATTATTCAACAACAATTTATGTCTAAACATATTCATGAACAATAAAAGTATTTTTAATTCACTTATTTTTGTAAGCGATATAACAATTATTTTTATTAAAATATTTCCCAAATCTTTTTTTTTTTTTTTCTGTGCAACATTCCTTGGTGGTGCCGGAGATACTACTTTATGACGTTTTATAAATTCAAGATAGCTAGGGTTCAAATAAGTGGTGCTCTGCCTCTGCTAGGAATTTCTACAATAGCATATTTATATTTTTAATGCACAAACATTGGTATATGATAAATTTACTCTAAACTTATTTTTTAACCACCAAACATCTATGATAAATTTTTCTAAACAAAATTTTGACCATAAAAAAACTCATACTAATATATTTGTGACAAATTTACTATTTGATAATTTCTGTTAAATTGGATTAATGTACACAATATGTACGCAAGTCTATCACTGTATTCAACCACAAGTTTATCCTAAAGCAGTCAAGGCACTCTACTAGGCTCTCAAAACTAACAAGTCTCTTACAGTTGAATGAACACGGCATGTCTTCAGCAGGTGCAACTGTTCCAACTACAAGAAAATGAGTGCGGGCATCACCTTCGATGCGCGCATTCACTTTGATTTTACCATTAGCCTCTACAGTTTTCTTTCTTCGGCACGGACAGAGAAACAAGCAAGGCCTAGTAATAAATAAAAAAAAAAACATGATCAGCAGGACGATCATCTTGCCTGGAGCGCCACAAGAAAACTGACATGGGATTTGATAAAAATTTTGCAGGTATCAAAAGATGGTAACATCTGCAGGGCCATTACAGTTGCATTTCTGTCAATATATATCTTGTTTCCTCTCATAAAGTAGGATTTACAGCTCCTAGCACGGAATGGACTGATGAATTTGTTGTCCTACGAAACAACTGATATATTGTTTAATCTGGGAACTAAACATATCTCAAGACAGGCCAATTTTTTCTGACGATATCACCAATCTTCGCATCAATCTGCTTCTGAATGTGAGATGGGCAAAGCTCAGCTGCAAAACTGTTCATTTTAGCAGCCAAACTTGATTTCTTAAGTTCCTCTTCAGGCAGGTTTCCCATCAGCTGGAGGAGGGGTCCCTGCTTGAGCTCGAAGTTCTGCACATTTTCATGGTAAGGAAATTTTTCTCAGAAATGCTGGTGAGAGGAGATTATTTCCAGTTCCTCGTGACCAACAAGATGGTAAAACTGAAAATTCATATGGAGTGCATGGATTTCTCAATTGATGAGCTAATGTATTCGGAGATGGCAGCAATATGCATTATAATTGGAAGGGAAAACCAAAGTAAGCAACAAGAAGAGCCATAACACGCTGCAGAGGAGCCAAGGAAACAATTTATTTTCAACTTGATCACATTAGATCTGATTTGACAATTCAGTAGGCAAATTAATACGCAGTTGGACCATTTTCTCTTCCAACAGAACTAGCAGCAAAGCACTTCCTAACACATCAAAAACACCTAGAATGTTTCACAGATCATTATCGTGGCAAATCAAGACAAATCAAAATAGTTGGAAGCACCTAATCCCCTAGTCATTTCCCATCCTCTGGAGGAATTTTCGATCCACGCACAGAATGAATTACTGGTAACATATTTGGATTGCAGGTATTTATGTAGCATTTGGCTGAGATAACATGAGTGGCAACCAGACTGCTCTAAATATGGAAAGTTCTTCAACCTCACTCATTGTCAGTTGAGTCAACACAAAGTGAGGGCAATATAAATAAGTTCAGAATTTACTTCAATTTTACTCCAATGAAAAAGATGGGATAGTTATGGTGGACACAATGTATTGAGAGACGTAGACAGGTGCGAGTTCAGCATTACCTATTTGGACATACCGACTTGATAATCTGCCAATTAATATTCTGACCTACTGAGTTAATGATGACTGGTGAAATCAATTTTCTGATAGGTACACTTTCAAGAAATAATGTGCGATTCCCAATTACTTAACCTGATGTTCAGGCTCTGCATGATAAAATGTTTCAAGATGTTGAATCTGAGTAGTGACAACGCTGCCCTTGGACCTGCTTTGCTCTCTTTCTTTGCTAAGGGCTGCTAGCCTGGACTCTTCAGTTCCATTTGTGAAGATAATTGACCTGACAACACAATTCCATCAGTAAATATTAGGTTGACACAAAGCAACAGACCATATTCCCTACTTCTAATAAACAGGAAAACTTTCTACACATAATTGCCGTCACCTGTACTAGTTACCAACATCTGGACCTTGCCCAAGAGCTTGCCTTGAATCATGACTAGACCAAAAGACATCCAAAAGTTGCCTGTAACTGGTCAATCTAGGATCATATTCCACCTGTGGAGTAGCATTCACAAAAAACAAACAAAGCACAAGTAAATATCAATATCAACTAGCAATTTTCTTTTAATTAAAAGATTAAGCTCCAACTAGGAATATTTAATAGTGATGTTTACAAGAACCAAAAACCATGGACATATTGAAGTCTAGAGACTCTCTTGCTCAAAACAGAGGAATTATAGATAGAACTTTCTTGCCAAACTCCTGCTCCTTCCCAGTCCCCAGAAGGAAAAAGAAAAGTGGCAAAACGCAAAAGAAACGGAAGAGTGAAAACAATGCTTTCTTCTGATAGAGTCTCAGTTTGAATACCGATTTACCCCTTCATGCTAACAGGGTTCACATCCAAAATCTGCTTTTGCTTGCTCAAATCCTAACCTCTCATACGCCCTATGTCTCCAACAAAATTCTCATCATTTAAGGACAACCGGTGATGAGCTTTAACATACACCTGGCATTCGCACAAGTAACTTTGAAAAAAAAAAGAATAGAAATCCGTTAAGTGACATCAATTAATTTTTCTATTCCCCGGAATAGAAAAGTGATTGGGAAATAAATTTGGAACAAAAACAAGAAGTAAGAAAAAGTAGTCTTTTGTTCTCAAGAACAATTTCTAAAAATAAGTTATTTTTTATTTTCTTCTTCCTTGCTGCCCCTCACCCCTCGTCAGTGCCCCTTGCTGTCCAGCCATTGTCGCCGGCTGCCGGCCGACCGCCTACTGCCACAGCCGCCTGCCAGTCGACTGCCTACTGCCGCCAACTGCCAGCCGGCCGCCCATCACTGCAGCCACAGCCGCCCGCCGGTCGACCACCAGCTGACTGCTGGCTGACTGCCACTGGCTGCTGCCCACCGCCTACCTGCCAACCACTACCACCCACCGGCCGACAACCGACCACCACCACCAACCTCTTGCCAACGATGGCTGCCTGCTGTCCGCCGGTCAACCACTGCCACTCTCTGCCGGTCGACAGCCGACTGCCAGTGGCCGGCAAGTAAGAATAAGGTAAGAAAAAGAAAATCTTAAAAAATTAAAAGAAATATAAATTTTGTGGATTGTACCAAATATATTCCTATTCTTTATTCCATTCTGAGAATAGAAATTTTATATAGTTACCTTTATTCAGAAATTGTTTCGGGGAATAGAAACAAAAAAAAAAATACTATTTTCCGAACGGAAGCGTTACCGAACGACCTTAAAAGACTGACGGGAATACTCTTATTTCATAAACATGCAGAACCTATTCAGTTGATTACAAGCGACCATCAGGCAATCTTTCACGGTTTTCACCGACTCGAAACTCTGACGTTTCATCAAGATAAAGCTAAAAGTACCACCTGGAAGTGGCATCTGATGGTTAATATCCAATCGACTATAGCGAATAGTGTCCTCGATTAATAGGAAGAAATTCTAATGGAGGTTGAAGGAAACAACAATGTGAAGGGCAGGATTCTGAAACTGAAAGAAACAAGAACAATGGCATCCACACAAATTGACAAATGACAGCCAAGCATTTCCAATCATTGAAACTCTATACCCAGTCGATAGCACCATCGGCTTCTGATCTGTACAATCCGAACGTTCTCCGTCTCCTATTCAATTTGCAATTACATCGAATCTTCTCACAATAGCCCCGTAACATAAAACCGAATCAAGGTTCACGAAGAAACTACCTGAACGCATTTGGCGTGATCGCGCAAGCTCCGGTACTCGGGGTTGGGCTTGGAACCGCTGGCGTAACCGACGGCGGTCCGGACGACGCCGTCGAGGCAGCCGAAGACGGCCTCGGACCTCTAGAAGCTCCCGAGGGGAAAGACGGCAATCCTCGAGGGTTGGTTCGGAGAGCCGGCGGGCGGGTCGGGGATCCGATTCGCGAACCTGATGCACTGGACATTGCTGAAGACCGAAGCGAGGACGACGACGACGAGGACGAGAAGGGTCGAGAGGTTGGGTAGAGAGACTGGGACGCCTCTCGAGAGACGAATGGAGCGGGTCTCCGAGAGCAGCCGCGGTCGCCAGAGCTCTTCCATGGCACCGGCGTCGTGCAGCGGGAGCAGGAGCGTCCACGAGGGGGAAGGAGGAGGAGGAGGAATGATTTGGATTGGGTTATGCCTGGATCTGCTCGTTTTCCAAATATTACTTGTTTTTTTTTTTCTCTATTATTATATTCTAAGCCATTGTCACGCTTTTTTTTTTTTCACCACATTTCCAAACCTTTTTTTTTTTTTGGTCCAAACCATATTTCCAAACTTAAACAGGAATTTTGTGGACAATCCCAATGTGAGCTTTTCGGACGATTTGGATTTAGACGCCTGTTTCTAAAAACATTTTGAGAAGTAACTTTTTCCATAAAAATAATGATATTTTAGATGTTCAATTACAATCTAAAAATGAATTAGAAAATATTTTTATTGCCATTTAGTAAAGAAATTATATTTTCAAAGAAAAAATACCAAAATTTTGAATTTTTAGTTTTTCTCTTTTCTTTTTTTCTTTTTTTTTTATTTTTCCTTATTACTCGACTAGCGATCGATCACAGGCAAGAGACGAGACCCAAGGCTCTAGTGAGGCTGAGCTCATCAATATTAGGCAAGGCTTGAGCATTACTCGATCTAGCAAGACCTGACCTCACTAGCTATCTCTCACTTGTGATATGTCGGCGGCTGTCATCGTGGTCGGCCATTGGCTAAGGAAGAAGGAAAAAGAAACATAAAAGAAAATTAAAGTAAAGAAAATTAAAATTTTGAATTTTCAAAATAATTAAAAATTTAATTTTAAAAATATTTTTATAAAAACAAACATTTCATTAATCAAAGACCCAAGCCTGAGCGCGAAGACTCACGCATTGCCTTTGTGGATCAAAGCTCGAGTATTGAGGACTCAAGCACGTCCTTTACGGAGCCCGACTCGGGTGCTAGGGAATCGGGCACAAGCATAGACATAAGCCCTAGGGTTTGGGCTCGACCTTAATGGACTCAGGCGTTGGTGCCAAGGACTAAGCCCAGCTGCCAAAGACTTGGTCCTAAATACCAGGACCTACAAACCAATGGTAGAGTTTTCATGCACAAGCATAGAGTTTTGAATCCATGACTAGATAATAATATTGTTAAGGACAATATTCCACTTGATGAATTATTATGGATTATTATGGCAAATTTCAAAACATGTAGAAAAATTATTTAACTTCTATGGGAAATTATTTAAAAATTTTAAATATATTATACATTTGCCAATTCTATCATAAATATTTTAAATTTGTCGATTGAGTCCATCCGATCAATTTCGATCGGAATTCACTGACAAGGATGTCGGCTATCCAATGCTAAGCAATTAATACTAATGTGGACAAATTTTGATAATATTTTAATATTTTTTTTTTTATTTTTCTTTCTTCTTTCTTCTTTTTTTGCTAGTGGCTGGCCATGGGTGATGGCCGGCCATGGCTAGGCTGACTGGCCTCCTCATGGTGAATTGAGGTGAGGAGGGCGAACTTGAAGGAGGACTGGGTCTACAGGGCGAGGTGGGGGTAGATTTAGGAGTCGTCGCGGGTGAGGAACTTGTGGAGGAGGATGGTGGACATTGCGCAAGGGAAAGGGAGTTGGGATTGGTCTACTTGGTGAGGTTGAAGAGGGACTCGATTTTAGGATCAGAGCTGGCTAGAGGACAAGAGGTGGGTGATGGGTTTTGAAATAGGAGCATGCCTCGAATACCACCGGGTAAGCTGGTATGGTAGTTATCCGTACCTGGGATGAGTGAGGGTGGGTGAAAATCCCACTACAAAGCTAGCACTCCTTATGGCATTGCATAGAACCGTAGGCTAGCTTTATACTCCCGGTTCTGCGCTTGCTGGAACAAAATGGATTTGGGATCCATCGGATTTAGGGTTTTCTTTTCAGCCACATCCCTCTTTCATTTTTCTTTTCTTTTTTACCTTGTGGCCACCTCGAGACTTGGTCACTAGAGCTCAAGCTCTGGGTTCGTGGCCATGGTGGTTGCGCCCAAATTTGAGCAACGCTAGGAGAGGGCGGCGACCTTTGCCCGCCACAAGTAAAATAAATAAAAAGAAACCGACGAATCAGAAATTACTAGTCTTGGTCTCGCACATATGGATACATACTTGCTCTCGCAAAATCAAAAGGGCACAAACCGAGGTGAAAATTAATTACGTTGAGGAGTTGCTTAGTAAATCAACAAGAAAAAGGTTACTTAGAAACTTTGAGGAGTAGCTAATAGTCGATATGCTGAAAGTTACAAAATGATTTTGAGGGACTCTAATAGAGGTTATTCTTTGAGCCACATTGATTACAATAAATTTCAACATCTTGATTTTAAAGAAATAAGTACTCCATGTGATTCAAGTATTAAATTAAATTATAATATTGGTAGAGTAGTAGCATAATTTGAATATACGAGTGCTATAGGGTCTTTAATGTATGCAATGCATTGTACTAAACGACATTGTTTATTTCGTGTATAAGTTGAGTACATATATTCGTAATCCAAATATAAAACATTGGAAGGTTATTATCATAAATTTTTTTGTTATCTTAAGAGAACTAAAAATTTATGATTGTTCTATAATAATTATTCTACTATATTAGAAGGATCTACCGATACTTGTTGGATTATAAGTGTGGGGCAATAAACATTTCACTTTTGGATGGATTTTCACACTAGGTAGAAGTGTTGTATCTTGGATGGGCAAGAAACAAACATGTATAACTTACTCAATGATGGAATTTGAATTCATTACTTTAGCAGCAACTGGGGAAGAGGCTAAATGGAGTAAGAATTTGTTGTTGGATATCAAATTATGGTCTAATCTTATGCCTCATATTTCTATCCATTATGATAGTCAAGCTACTTTGACAAAAGCTTATAAAAGCACTTACAATGGTAAGTTTAGACATATTAGTCTAAGACATGAATATGTAAAATAATTGATTAAAATTGGTACCATATAATTGTTCATGTGAGGTCGAGCAATAATCTAGCCAACACCTTGATAAAGGCTTCACCAAGAGACATGGTAAATATGACCTCACAAGAAATGGGACTGAACCCTTCATCTAAAATCACCAGTAAGGATAACCCAACTTTGTTTTTTCTATAACATCATTAGTTACAATATTTAATTGGTAACAACAAATTGCTAAAAGTAATTGTTTGATACCGACGTTAATCCTTATATGAGAAGTCAATATGATCCGTTACGTTTTATATGTTGAATTGAATTCTTAATAAAATATGATACAAACTTGTAATATGTTAATAGTAATAAAAATACATGATAGATATTTCACCTATATAAGCTTAAAAGTGATGCCACTTCGTACAAAAATTATGGCTACTTTTTAGAGAGCTCATGAAATAGGATCAAACACGAGGCCATATTAATGCTAAGTAATATAGTTTTTCTCATCGAAACAAGATGATAGTATATATGCAATATGTCCGATTCTATTATTTAAAAGTACAAATTTAAAGTCGAGTCACTTGTCACTTTGATAGAGTTTTGAGATAATTGCACTAAATAAATATTTAACTTGAAATAAACATTTATATATATATATATATATATTAATCTCATGGAAATTTTGGCTGTATATTTTTTACCTTTTTATTTTTATAATTTTATTTTACAAACAAAGTGGGAGATAATTGGTAGTTTGTTTTAAAACAAATTAAGAGATGTCTTGTCCTACATCGAAAGAATATGTGTACGCATGTGGATGAGATTTGGCATTAATCAAGGATCATTATTTTTTATTTATTGAAAAATTCTGATTTATTTTATAAAAAATTAACCATAGCATCCTATTGAAACAGTGTGTGACTGCTCACAAAGAAGTTGCAATTATCTATTATTTATTATTTATTTAGTTTAGAATTTTATTATTTTTTCTAATGGTTATCTCAAAGGTTGTACTTGTTCAAATATAATTTTTTAATCATTGGAAGGTTGTGTTTGTTTGAATGTAACTTCTTGTTTTTTGCTATTAAATGTTGAACGCGTTTGTTCAATCATAATCTTCTTCTTCCATATTTCATTTTCTTTAGAGTCATATTTTCCAATTATTTCCCTTGAGAGAAACCGGAGTAGAAGAGTCAATGTAACATCCCGATTTTTAGGTTTTGTTTTCGATTGAATAAGTTGGGTTTTTTATCGACGCGCCTATAGTTCTTTTCTCTGATTTGGCTATTCACGAGATAACTAGGCTATCGGGTGAAACTGTTAAGGAATATAAATACAATAGATTTGAGAATTCGACCAGGAATCGACTATTCGACTATGCTAATCTCTAAGGGTCATTACGACACAGTTAAAAATTGATCGAAGACCGGAGATAAGTCGATTCAACATAGATATGTGATTAAGTGTAGGTGATCCCACCTAATTACAAAATTCTTGTCGATCGGCACTAAACTAATTTTTCTATTGTTTTGGTACCCTGTGCTCATAATTGAAATCTCGAAATTTTTACGACAATCAAGAGTCGCCAATGTGTCGAAGATGTACAATATGGCTCGAAAATAATCGACCGCAAGTCAATTGCGCTAGAAATTCCTAAAAGCTACCCAATAGGTTAAGTCACGCTAAAATCGCGTCCAGTTGAAATTAACCACGAAATTGAACTTGGTTTCAAGAATCAAAAGTTCTGGTATGTCACGATTTATTTTAGGAACGTTGACTCATCTTTTGAAAAAATTTCGGCAAGCTCAAGTTTTTACGAAAAATCAATTTGGACAATTCAGAAAAGAAAGGAAATTCAGAGGGGCCAAATTGAGGGGATTTTTGGCCTCAAAAGTGAGATACTTGGTGAAGGAAATTTGTGGAAATTGTGTAGACTTCCTCCGCAGCAAATTTGGTCATCAAATTGGAGAGATTGGTGAAGAAATTGAAGTCCAATTGGGTGAAATTCGTAGGCTTGTGTGGGGGGCTGCAACAATTGGGATCAACTTAGTTATTTGTGGGAATTATGTGCAAGAAAGTAATGGGGGACCAAGGGGATAGGCATGTGGACTTTTGGGGACCAAGATATGATGAAAAATGGGATATTTTGATTGACTCACGAAGCCAGTCACCAATTGCCTTCAGCTGGTTTGTTGACCGCCAGTCTTCAACGCCAACTGCCGTCGAGCTGCCCACGCCAGCTTCAGCCCACATCTTCAGCCCAAATCCCCGCTACAGACACGCATGAGCCCAACAGCCCACACGTTCCAGCCCAACGTCCGCAAGCCTCCATCCCTCTCGAAGTCAGCCCAGTTTTCCCCTCCACGGTTGCCGCACCACCAAGGGCAGCCCAACCTCCGACCCAACTCAACTCAAGAACAAATCTCAGCTTAGGCTGAGATTTGTTAGGCCTTTTTTGGCCCGGTCCGAGCTCCCATTGGCATCGCCGTAGGCCCAAGTTTCGGCCTCTGTCGCACTAACGTCGATGTGAACTGGTTTTCGCGTTAAACCGGTGAGTTTACTCACTAAACTCTGCTTAGGGAGTTAATGAGGCCTAAGAAATGATTAGTTTAGTTCGGGAATTTTCTAGGCTCGTTTCGGTGTTTCGGCGTTCAATTTAGCATTTCCAGCCTAAGTTGCCATTTTTGGTAATTAATTATATTTATTTAATTATTTTCAGTAGTTATATAATTATTTATTATTTTTCGAAAATTGTACGAGGATAGCCGATGACCGGAATTTTATGCTGATTGCAATGCTATGCTTGATTTATTTAATTGAGTGTTGATTTGTGCAAATTGAGTGGTAATTGTAATTTTGGATATTTATCCCAAAATTGTGTAATTTCGGTATTTTGTTCAAAAAATGCCGAGCATCGATTTTTTTTTTTTTGATGACCCAGGAACCCCTATACGGTCGACTGCAAGCGAGGTAAACCCGGGGTGACGCTAGCGGAGGACTCACCACCCCAACGTCACACTTAAAATCCCGTGCGGCCAGCGAGATTCGAACTCCTTTCCTCCTCGCAAAGGATCATGGGAGCTTTATCCAACTAGGCCACCGCAAGCGGTGTTTCTGAGCGTCAATTTTTAACGCCAAAAAAGTATTTTTTTGGCACTATATTAAATAGGGGGATTTTCAAAAAGAAAAATATTGTATTTTTGGCTCAGGCCGACCGTGTACCCACAAATAATTATTTTTATTGGGTATTTTTAACACAACGAAAATAAGCGAAGTTCGTTATTTTAATTGAGGAATTTGTGTGCAAAGCACAATATCCTTGACTGGTATTGGATGATCGTGTGATGGTTTATGGTCATGGCAAATGATGGTCATTGATGGGGAATATGTGATATTGATTGCTTAATTGTGCAATTGGTTGATAATTTATGCAATTGAGTGCGAAGCACAGTGTTCTTAGCCAAGTATGAGTGTGCATGTATGGGTTGTGAGTAGGTAAAGGGCTAAGTGCTACACGATAACGAGACTTTGTGTGAATTACCTTTAGTGTCTTATACTATTACTTATTGAAATCAAGGACTAAGTGTTACATGGCGACTTGAATTGCATGGGAATTATCTCTAGAGCCTTACAATATTGTCATACATAGTGAAGGGCTAAGTACTACACGATATCGAAACTCGTTTGAGTCACCTCTAATGCCTTGTACTATTGCTATTTGTGGTCAATGGCTAAGTGCTACACAATAACGTGACTTCGTGAGGGCCACCTCTAGTGCCTTGAGTTTATTTATTGAGTCTGATATTGAGTTTGAGTATTGAGTTTGAATTTGGAATTTGAATATTGAGAGTGAATATTGGGTGTAGATTGAACCACTAATATGAGTTACTTGCGCCTGATTATGGGACAAAATTATGTAGCACTGTATGGGACGTGTCATAATAATTTAGCCTTATAATCGGGACTCATGTGTTTGATTGGTTTGATAGTGAAATGTCCCATTTGATTACAACATTGATTATATGCATATGTTTTACGAACTGTACTAATGTGTAGGAAGGAACTGAGGCAAGGTGAGTTTCATTGATTGTGTGTGTAGGCTGCATCTAGGTGTATTATCAAGATTTATATCTCACCTTGTCGTGGGTTACCATTTTCAAGTTCCTAGTGTGAAGAACCCGAAGCTTGAGGCGGAAATGTCAAGAGCATGGGTGGTTCAGTAGTTCTTTTTTTGGAGATGAACCTTATGTACTTAGACCTTAGAGTTGGCCTCTGTGTGTAAACCAAATTGTTTATAAACGTGTGTTTGATTTGAAATTGGTTGTCCTGCTTTTCTATCACATGTTTGTTGTAGTCAAGGGATTAGTAATTCGCTTCTGCATGTGCAGAATCGATTGGGTCGGCGATGCATCTTGAAAACGTCACAATTTTATCGACCACCGAGGGATATGCGTGCACTCGAGGTTCTGGGCATGATAGTCAAAATGGGTCTTAAACCCATATATGACTCACTTAAATGGGTTATATATAAGTTACTTACATTTTGAAGTGAGTCATATATAGGTCACTTATATTTTGAAGAGACTAGTTAAATAAGTCTTAAATGGGTTGGACTTAAAAACTCATTTCCAACCCAAGCCTCACACTCTCTCTTTACCCCTTTAACTTTATAATTTTTTTAATAAAAATTGAAATTAGAATTATTTTTATATTTCTTTTTCTTTCCTTTTTCTTTTTTTTTCCTTTCTTCTTCCTCCTTCCTCCTTCATTAGCTAATAGCCAGCACAACGATGATCGACGATTGGCCAGGTGAGGCTTGAGCTCGTCAGCCTCTCACAAGCTCGAGATCACCAACAACTAACGAGGCTCAAGCTCGTCGGCATTGAGTGAGCTCAATCTCGCCGATCTAGCGAGGCAGAGGCCTAGGTAACATCTAGTGAGACATGAGCTTGTCTGATGCCAACGAGCTTCATCTTGCTAATCTGGCTAGGCGGAGGCCTTACCAACAACCAGTGAGGCTTGAGCTTGCTAGCGTTGGGCAAGCTTGAGCTCATCTATGGTCGGTCGCTGGCTATCATCATGGCTGGCGGCTTACTGAAGAAGAAGAAAAAAGAAAAAGAAAAGAATTAAAAATTTTATTTTGAAAAATAAAATTAGAAAATTAAAACTATATTTTTAAAGACATAAAAATAATTAAACTTTTGATTTGAAAATAATAATTTTATTTATAAAAATTATAAAAACTGTTCATTAAACTTTATTACAATAAAGCGTTTTAACAATACCATTATATATATATCATTAGGTTTAGTTAAAGGTTTTTCAAATTCTTTATTTTATTTGTTAATTTTTATTATTTAATTTACTTTTTAAATTTGATGTGAAGTTTTTATTCAAGTAACATATATGTGAAGAGCTTAAAGTGAATTAAATAGGTGGGAGAGGATTAACCAAAATTAGGTTAAATATTAATGTGTTTTTAATATGGGTTGGGTATGGCATGCGTCATCAAATTTACATTGCATAAAAAGAAGTTAAAACGAGTTAGATGGATCAATATGGGTCAGACTATTTTTAACCCGACTCAATCCACCCATTTGACCGCCCTATCTTGGAGAAATACTAGAATTAAGAAATACTAGAATGGCTATCTAGTATTCTCAATCGGGATTTCATTGTATTCCAGAGGAAATTTGCCAATGACCACTAGCGACATTTTGGGGCAAATAATTCCTTAAAAAATAGTAATATTATGCCTCAAAGTTTGACTTTGATATTCTACCCATTTCAAAACCATATTTTTCCAACAATGCCTCTGGTGGTGAAGAAGTGCAAGTAGTATTGAAATTTCTTCGCCTCACCATCTCATCAAGATGATGACCTTAACTTATTTATCTTACTCAAGTAACAGTAGGTTAAGCAAAACATGCATTCCACCCGAAAGTTCTAGCTCATGATCAGTTTGGTAATGCATTGTGCTTCGGAAGTTTGCACCGTCTCTGCCACGCTGAGATGTGCCATTAGAAGCCAGACATGGCTGATAAGCTCTCCTCCTCTGCTCGGGCTCCCGGAGTGTTCATAGCTGTGGCTTTTGTAAGCCGCGTAAATCAGAAGCTTCGCCCAGACCTTGCCGATTAAGTCCATTTCCTGCTGAAGTCTTTCGACCTGATATCATTCAACTGGTACGCGAGATGGCATGCGTCAAACAACACCGACCTACTTTTACCCACCGCCTATTTTTGTGGCGGGCAGCTGAGTTCCCACTTGGAGCAGAAGATGGCAGACTTCACATAGATCGCGCGACTCCGTTGACTTGTGCTCCTCTTTGCAGCTTTTAACACCGGTGTGGCCATGTTTCTCTTTCTTGAATAAATTCTGCGCCCACGTCTTGAGAACCGATGAGTTGAAGCCGGTTTCTTTCTTTTACATCACTGCTAACTTGTCCTCGAAGAATTTCTGAGCATCGACCAAAGTATCTTCATATCGGAGCACCCCTGTCCCTGTTGGCAACGTGGAAGGATGGAGTACTAAAAGATAGAGCATGTACCGAGAGGCCAACTTACTCATCTTGAAGTTCGTGACGTCTTCCGAGCTTTTTCCCTGCCTCTTGTTGAGGTCTTTGTAGTGGCAGAGCTCAGTAGCGATGTGCCAGGAGAGGATTCTCTGGTCGAACTCCATATCGTTCACACTCCAGTTCAGGTGACCGTCGTTCGACCTCTTCAATACTTCGCTAGCCTCCAGCTCAAGACTCGTCAACTGGCTCTCCAATCTGCTCCTCCCTTCCAGATAAGCCACCGTTTCCCTCATGTGATGGAAGGTCCATTCTTTGATGTTGCTCTTGAACTCTCTGTAATCGATGTAAAAGTTCTTCTCCAACTTCTCATCTGACTCGGTGAGCCAGGGATACTTGCTGAATATCCCGTTTCTCTTCCTGATAGATAATTTCAAGAGGCTAAGCTGGGCCACGGAATTCAACCATCTTGGATTAGGGAAGATCCGGAGAAAAGACACGGCAGATGATATTGTGGATCCACCAGGTCTCCAAAGACGCCAGTGGTCGACCCAATCAGATGAAATTGCAAGAAGACCTGAGTAAATCTCTAAAAGTATAGCCGCACTTATCAGCAAGAAGGTGATATAGATGTCGACTTTGGGGTAATCCTTCCTATCCTGTAAGGAGAAGAACACCACCACACCACACAGCACCAAGAGATTCGTGATCCAACGAAAGATGCCCCAAGTACCGTTCAGCAATAGTGCCTTGGTGTAGAGCAGATCGTACATGAACCCCAGTTCGATCTCTACGATCCCAAAAGCCATCGTCGAGTCCATGGCAGGACTATTCACTAACATGCGCTTACTGGCCTCCAGGTCTCCAGAGTTGAGAACAAGGCCCACGAAGAGAAGCTTGAAGATCTTGAACAACTCATAGGCTTCGACCAGAGTCCCGTCCTTTTCTTTGTCGATAGCTTGACCACTGTTCACTGAGATGTCCTCCGAAGACGGAACCTCCATGACCTCGTCAAAGTCGACTCGGTAACCCTTCTCTGTCTTCAGAGTGTACTGCTACATCATCCTGGGGTATATGGGACCGAAATCGGGAAGCGAAAGCACGTCCTCTCTGCATATTTGATGAACCCTACCAGGATCACGCCAACTGCTAATATCGATAGCGTAGACCCTGACAAGGCCATAAAGTAGATGTAACAAGCTAGTGCTGTAATATTTGAGATTTTTTATTAGGTTAAAGAAAAGGTGGTGGGACCCACTTTAAATAAAGAAAGAAAAAGAAAACAAAAAGGAGAAGAGATAAAAGGAAAGTAAAGCCCACGTTCGGGCAGCAGAAGAAAAGAGGAAAGACGAAGAAGAAGATGAAGAAAAAAGAGAAGAAAGAAGAGAGGGGGCTTTGTGTGTTCACGCCGCAAGCAACTCACCAAGCTTATTTATAACGCCCAATAAGTAATCGCACCTTTTATTCTTCCAATTGAAGTAGTTTCGGAGTTAAGGTTTGAAATTCGAAATTTGGGAAAATCAAGCGGCAAAGTCCGATTTTGGAGTCGTTGAGCCATGTATTTTTGTAGGAATGATAGTTTATGGTGTTGTGGAGCCGTGGGATTTTACGGATCGTGATTTGAGTTTATGGTTTGTCCGAAACAAAATTTCGAAGTTTCCTGCGCACAGTAAATAGTACGCATCCAACAGCTTTGAGCCCGTATTTTGTTATTTTTCAGCTTGATTTTGGGATGGCCAAGTTGGGATTATTATAGTATGTTTGAAGGGCTTTCTATTGATTATAAGTATGTTCGGATCGGGTTTGGAGGAGAAAGTTAAGGCGCAATCAAGTTTTGCACTTAAACTCCGCGTTGCAAATGGTTTGAACAATCGCTTTGGGTATGCGATTTATTAGTGCATAGGAATCGTTTTGTTAATGTTTAGGCATAAAATAGCCGTTTCATGGTTGACGTAGTGTGTTACCCAAATTTAATGTTGTTTCTCACTTATTTGATAGGACCGCGAGATCGAAGGATCAAATAATGTGTTATTTGATTTTGGAGCATCCCAAGTGAGTAGTACTAATGTCTTTTTTTGATTTTGTGAAACTCATGTACTAAGGTAAGATTAATCAACATATACTTGTGTAGGAAAGTGAGAAAGTATAATGATAGATATAGTGCTCGGTAATTTTGAGTTATTGTGGGATAATTCGACAAACCTCTCTTAAAGGGTTATGCATGCTGTTTTGGTACAATTGATTTATGTGGTTATGTGATGACTATTAAAAGATGATATGTGTTGTGTTGAGGAAATCAAATGTGTTGTAAACAAGTAAAGGACTAAGTGCTACACGACAACGAAATTTCGTATGAGTCATCTCTAGGGCCTTGTAGTCAAGGGCTAAGTGCTACATGGCGACTTGAGTCACATGGGAGCCACATCTAGGATCTTATACTACTGACATACATAGTAAAGAACTAAGTGCTACACGATAATGTAACTTCGTATGAGCCATCTCTAGGGCCTTGTGCTATTGCTATATGTGATCAAGGGTTAAGTGCTACACGATAATGTAATTTCGTGGGAGTTACCTCTAGGGCCTTGAGTTTGGATATTAAGCGTAGAATGAACCATTGATATAAGATAGGATGAGTTCGATTATTAAACAAAATTGGTAATGCTAGTTTTGTTATTATGGATGAATGAGAAATTTTGCTATTTGATATAGCTAAGTTGAGGTAACACATAACGCATTTTGTTCATACAAATTATCATATTTTTGTTTGGCAATAATAAGCCATGTCTTGAATTTTAGAGAAAATTCCAAATAAGGATCCGAAGTGAATTTATTTTCTCAAATAAGGACCCAAAGTAAACTTTGTATCAAATGAGGACTCGAAGTGGACCAATTGTTTCAAATAAAGATCCGAAGTGAATTTTGAAGTCAAATAAGGACCCAAAGTGATCAAGTTAATCTCTATTGAGGACCTTAGTTCGTCGGCAGACATTTTCCAGCGATTAAAATAGGGGCAATTTTGTCATAAATTTGTGATTGGAAAAAAACGAAAAATTCTAAATTATTTAAGTTTAGGTTATTCATTTAGATGTTTACGTTTTCTTCTTTCTTCTCCCCCACTGCTTCTCAACCAAATCGGTACCTAGTCATCGTTGTGACTCGATTCTTGTCGCTTCTCCCCTTGCTCAACCGACAGAGAATTTGGGTCTCCGCAAACAAACAAAGAAACATATGGTTTTCTTCTTGTTTTTCAATTCGTGCCTCAACCGGCGGAGAATTTGGGTCTTCAACTTTGTGGAGGATGGGTACAATAAATGGGGAGAACTTTGGTCTTTGACTTTGCAGAGGTTGGGTACAAGGAACAGGGAGACCGTAGGAAACCTAGGGATTTTTTGTTTCTGTTTTAGGATTTGTTAATTTTCCCTATATTTTTTTTTGGACAAAATTGCCCAAACTTCGGTTATCAGAAATGTCACATGCTTGATAGCCGGCGAATATTTGGCTGACCAGCAAGCTTAAGTTCTTATTTGGAATTGATTCAACTACTTTTGGCCCTTATTTGAAACAATGGGTCCATTTTAGATCTTTATCTGACACAAAGTTCATTTCGGGTCATTCTTTGAGAAAATTGATCAACTTCAGGTCCTTACTTGGAATTTTCCCTAAATTTTAAATGTGTAATGTTGAAGTTTGATATGCTTTTGTGGTATGTACTACTCAATGAGCTTGTGGTTGCTCACCTCTCTATTTCCAAACCTTTTCAGGTACTTTGGTTAGTAGTAAGTAGGTCAAAGAGTGCTATCAATGGGGACCTTTGGAAGTGGACTTTGGGTATGGTTTGAGCTGCGTCCTTCGGATGGAAGGATGGCCGTGTCACCCCCATCCCCGTAGGACTTGGGGTGTGACAAGTGCTACCTAGATGCAAGGCCGCAATAACTGCTTCAAGCATAGCTCATTGTCCTCCAGGGCATACGCGGTGATCGTGTCAGGCCCACCCAAGTGGAGGAGAAGAAACGGCGCCCAGAAAGCAGTGATCTGGCACTTCGGATCGATCGTGCCTTTCACTTCCTTGATGTTGGCCAGGCGATTCAACAGGATGCCGAGCGTGAGGGTTGCGATGGAGTTGGCCGATAGGTACGTCGTCCAGACCACGACGCGGATCCAATACCTGTAGATGGATTTCCTCCGAAAGCCCAGAGTCACGAGGATCAATTGGAGGAACAAGCTAAGGAGGACGAACAACGGCAGCCCCCACTCCTTCCGCAGTTCTCGAGTGTTTGGGCGGAGCAATGAAAATCCCATGGTTGAACTTGATGCCGCAACGATCGGACACCCTCGGTCGATCTAAGGATTATAAAGGGAGATGACAAAGCAAGGCAAAACAGCATTAGCCTTGAATTTACCCTCTGCAATGTCCTTAAAACGGCCACTCTTTATAACCAATAACTTGATATTGGAATCAAATTCAAAGGCACTTGCTCACCCTGCATAACATTACAGGAATGAAAAAAACAGTATGCTTTTGAAACACCCCCGACACACTACTTGCAACATCACTTTTGGATGCATAAAGCAATTCTCTAAATGTGCCCAAGGATGAAGTGAAGCAACAAAATCAGATTCCAATATTAATACTAGCATGTTTATAATCTGATTAAATTGAGAAGATTGAAATATAGGCCTAGAGTTAAAGTCTAGTTTCTCAATCACTTCTCAAAATTTCAAATCCTATGAACTTCATTAAAATCATTGTGATCTTAACACTTTGTCTGGCATGCCCCACAACACTTTGTCTGGCATGCCCCACAGCCCAACATGATCCATGTGGAATATAAAAATAAGCCATTTGGGTTGCTATAACAACAAGTAAAGACTTTACCAAAAAAACAACAAGTAAAGACACAAAAAGACCGAAGAGGGAGTGCTAAATGCTCACTCCAAGTTGAAGCAATTCCGATACTTTGAGTTGATTGCTTCGATTCCCAACCGACATATTATTGTCCTTGGATACTAATCTCCGTATTAAATCCTGGAACGAAGTCATCACTATGATAAAACAATACATGAGAGTGCACGTCTCACACCACATCCCCATCTGCTGATGTGCTTTATGACTATCATGATCACGACTTGTCGTCCATGTTTGACCTATTGCATGTGGTCTGCGACACTCACTAAATATTTTTCTTATGAGCTGAACATTTTTCGTCCTCCACGTACTGTCACGCGAAGGACCCAGCCGATGCACCACCTTTAGGTCACCTTAATTAAACCCTTAACATTGCACATAAAGGCTAGAAACATGCGACCAAGAACCTATGAAAACCTCAGAGTCCAAATTTTCATAACCTCAAAATAACTTTTACTTCCCTATAGCGAAAATGACGTCATCAATACCATAATTTTTATAAAGCATCACTTTAGTGTTAAAACTTCTCAAACAGTCACTTTAAGTGCCACAATTATTGAAAAACGATCATCTAAGTGAATACGATGACTTAGTTTGCCAAAAATTTGGCGTGACTCGTTGAAGTCACTTAGATGGTTGCTTTAAAATGTTTTGGCACTAAAGTGATAAGTTTTGGCATAAAATTGTTGGTCTAAAATTTTAAAAATTAGAGCGAGCCAAAAGCAAAAATCACAAGAAAAAAATTCTAACTTTGACACTATTTTGCTTATGAGCATTTTTCTTTGTTTTGTTAGACTCAAGAGCAAAATCACCTAGCAAACATTCTCTTAAAATAGTTTTATCTTAAATCACATAGATCCATTTGTTTTCCGATAAAAAGGATAGTAAATAAAATTTTCTTCACTTCTCGTAAGTTCGTATTTATTTCTTCACTGACCTTGCTCTTAGATTGAACAACGAAGCTTCAAGCATTACAGAAATGGATTACCGTGCGTTTGGTTCAGCTTTGCAAAATGCCTTTGCATAGATGCAAAAACCTTAGATTAAAGGGGTTCAAAAATTGCAAAACACTATCTGCCAAAAACTTGTAAAGGACTTTAGTTTCCAAAAAAAAAAAAAAAAAAAAAAAAACAAAGAATGAAAGTGGAAGCACAAATCGATGAAGATGGCACCCCAGGCAAAGCCTGGAAGAGAGAGGATGGCCTATCGCTGACGTCACGCCGCGCTACCATAGGTGAGCCTCTACTTTTGCGACCGACGCATCAAGCGAGCAAAGAGAGAGTGTACGAGAAAGACAATAAAGTGTTTCTAGAGGGCAAAAGTGAGATACACAATTACAAGTGATGGCAAAATTGGAAGGAAAAAAGTCATTAGACACCACAATAATATTTAGAAAATGCTAAAAGTGATTCCAACCTGCCTTGAACTTTCAACTTTGCCAATGCTAACTTTCACACAATGCTCTTCAAAGAAAATTATTAGATGCCCCAACTTTTCCTAAGGGATTTTAGAGGCCCAAAGTCCCTTGAGTTGAATTAAACACACTTCTCTTTGATAAACTACGAGGATCGATATTAAGGAACATTTGGAAACCAATCTAACCAAATATCCTAATTTTGTGAAAGATCGATGTGTTTAGCAACGTTGTTTGGTATATAAATTACTCATCACACACAATTTTAAAACTTCTTGTGTGAAAGCTTTAGGAATGATTACTTTAGTGCTAAAATTTTATAAATGATCATTTTAGAGTCAAATCTTTTTAAAAGTGTCCATTTAAGTGACCTCAATGACCCACATCAGTTTTTTCATCAATCACTTAAATATTGCTTTATACAAATTGTGGCACATAAATGATTGTTTAAAAATTTTTGACACCAAAGTATGTGCCTTACAATAATTATGGCACTAATGTCATCCTTATCCCTACCTGCCAAAACTTCAAATTGTAGGTCAACTTTATTTAGAAAATAGCAAGTACATACTTGAACCTTCCCCTGAATTTTCCGTTACACGAGCAAAAATTTCTGCCAAAATAAAAGTATGCATAATTTGATTTCCATAAAATTATGAAAAATGGCATGATTGCAATTGCAAATGTCCTCAATGTCCCTATGTATAGGTTTCTAGATCAGTCAAATTTCAAATGCTAAATAATAAAAAGTCAGAATTAAAAGCCATGCCTGCTTGTTTCCATATCTGCTAAAAAGATCGATTAGATATTTCGAAACCTCTTGATAAAATGTTCCATTTCTTGGCTTGATGCTAATAAAAAGTTATATATGAATGATATATCTTGTATACATTAAAGGAAGCCAGGTTTTGCCTAACTTTTAGTAAGCTTCATTCCAAACCTGTCCTCAAGTAATATAAAGCTATAAAGTGAAAGAAAAGAATCTTTAAGTGTACACTTGGTTTCATGTCCGTTTCTCACTAATTTTCATCGCACACACCAACTCATGAAAATCGGAGTCCCTTATTGGTTGGATGTGTGCAAATGAAGGTGCATATATGCCTTATTCTGCGGAACGTGAGGCTGGCTAGACCTCCCTTTTTAGCGTGCCTTGGGCTTCTATATGCGTTTCATCTTTAACCCTTAAGCCTGTGAATCAGCCTCGCCAATTCTATAGGATTTATTTCTAGTTTATTCTTATAATTATTATTTAAAAAAAAAAAAAAAAAAGGCCTCTGCACAAGGGCTGAATCCCACATCGCTTACGTATGCACAGGTAAAGTAAAGATTTCATACACGTCTGGTTCCAACAAAGGTGAAGCCGTCTGGGCCTCCGCTTTTTGGCGTGTCTTGAATTTCTGTATGCATTACACTTAACGCACTTTACCTAAGCTTTTCACCTACAAAAAAACATTATCCAAAACCGAAGATTGGAACTCTCCACCTTCTGACACTCCACTGCTATTCTTCCATCATCCGCAGGTACATCTTTTTGCTTTGTCTTTCACAACTCCACAAGTTGCTGCAAACATCAATCTTTCGTATTGCAAAATATCCATTTATTTAGTTGTTTTTATTTATTGCATGACTTTTGTTAAATGCAATCAAGCAAGGCAATCGTTGGTCCCAAATCCCAACCTTTTGCCACTACTTAATTGATTGTTCACATTCATTACCACTTACGTTGTTGTACATACCATCTGTCCAAAATGAAATTTCGGCGAAGGAGTTATGAGGTCCAAATTTAGCCCATTAAATCTGTAAAATCTCAAAAGTGAGTCCTTTCCATATGTGTTAACTTCAAACGGCTTGTATAGCTTATCCCGATATCCAATTGAATTTTTGTTTTGACGGCTTGTATGGGCATGGAAATTTCTACGTTCTGGGTATTTGAAATATGGCTCTACTCTGTGGCTGAAAATGTTATCTTTTTCATCATGGATGATGGAAAAATATTATACATCGAGTTTTGTATATTGTGACATTTCACAAAATGACCGTATAAATGCAGAATTTTCAAAAAAATATGAACTTTTTTGTCTATATTGATAGTATCTATTAGAAATTTACAATTTTTTTTTGGATGAACTCTATCTATTGTATTCATTTATGCTTCTCCAGAGTTATTTATGGCAGTTGAATCTTTGTTCGAGTTTATGGATTGAAGTAATGCATTTAAGAACAATTTTCCAATTTTATCGTAATTGGGCTCTTTTTAGGTAATTTATGATTTGTGGAATTTAGATCATTAATGTGGCCGCCATGAAAATTTTATGGGTATTTTGGTAATTTGCTGCTTACAAATATTAAATATCAGATTTGATTCCATTTGTTTAGCGGAAGATAAATGATTTGAAAAATATTTAAAAATAATCGTTTGTATCGCTTGAAATATTTAGAACATGAATAATATTTTCATTATTCGAAAATAATTTATGTCAAAACATATTCATGGATGATAAAAATATTTTTCATTTACTCATTTTTATAAGCAATGCGACAATTATTTTTATGAAAACATTTTGAAAATCATTTTATTTTTATGTAACAAACGCACCACTATTATTCCTTGGTGGTGCCGGAGATATTGCTTCATGAAATTATATGAATTCCTGATAGCTAGAGTTCAGATAAGTGGTGCTCTGCCTCTGCTAGGAATTTCTACAATATAGCATATTTGTAACCAATAACATATTTTTATGCATAAACATTGGATCAAACAGAGATGCTTTTGAGTGACTGATGAGTTAATAAATCTGGATCTAGATGTTGGTTTATCCTGTCATTTGATCTTATTCTGAAGAACAGTCGCTTGCAATTTTGTTGTGATACCACTGTTTCCCAAGGTTATGTCCGCGAGTCTATGTCTATTACCGAGATATTTATGTTGCTGCTGAAAATTATGTATACTCACTTGCACTGACGCTTCGGTGTATTATGCTTGGACGTTTGGGGAATGCCTATACTTCTAATCACTAACAGAGGTAAAGGATCGCTTACTTCACAAGCGAACTCATTCAGATTTAGTAAAAATTGCTGAGAATAAACAGCAAGTTTTTCATTATTTTCGGATCTAAAAATAATTTATGTCTTTCAATTTTTAAAAGAAAATCATAACTTAAAGTGATAAATACGCAAAAACTGGCCCCAAACTGGATTTTACTAAGTAAAATGTTACCAACCACGTAGACAAGTTAGCTAGTAATTTATGGTAGGTTAAAGTTACTCTCTTTTTTTTTCTTTTCTTTTTAAATTGAAACTTACAAGTCACTCTAAAAAAAAAAAATTACAAGTCTCCGTCTCGCATATAGATACATACTTGCTTTCTCAAAGTCAAAAGTGTACAAACCGGGAAGAAAGTTAATTATGGTAAGAGGTTGCTAGGTAAATCAACATGAAAAATTTACTTGGCACTTTTGAGGAGATATGCCGAAAGTTACCAAGCGACGTTTGAGGGACTCAAATTCTCCGTGCCAATGATAACGCCTCTGGTGAAGAAGAACAGCAGATACACAGTTTCATTATTTCTTGAATCCTCAAGTAGAACAAGCATTGAAACAACTCGACCTCACCAACTCATCAAGAAGATGATGATGATGAGCTTTATTTATCTTACTCAAGTAACAGTAGGCTAAGCAAAAGACGCATTCCACCTGAAAGTTCTAGTTCAAGATCAGTTTAGTGATGCATTGTGCTTCGGAAGTTTGCGCCAGCTCTGCTACGCCGAGATGCGCCATTAAAAGCCAAACATGGCTGATAAGCTCTCCTCCTCTGCTCAGGCTCTCGGAGTGTTCGTAGCCTTTGCTTTGGCAAGCCGCGTATATCAGAAACTTCGCCCAGACCTTGCCGATCAACTTCCATTTCCTACCGAAGTCTTCCGACTCGATTTTATTCAACTGTGATGCGAGATGGCACGCGTCAAAGAGCACCGACCTGCTTTTGCCGCCGCGTATTTTCATGGCGGGCAGCTGAGTTCCCACTTGGAGCAGAAGATGGCAGAGTTCGCATACATGGCGCGACTCTGTTGACTTGTGCGCCTTGTTGCAGCTTTTAACGCTGGTGTGGCCATGTTTCTTTTTCTTGGATAAATACTGCGCCCACGTCTTGACAACCGATGAGTTGATGCTGGTTTCTTTCTTCGACAACACCGCTAGCTTGTCCTCGAAGAATTTCCGAGCGTCGACCGAAGTATCTTCATATCGGAGCAACCCTGTCCCTGTTGGCAACATGGAAGGATGGAGAACTAATAGATAGAGCATGTACCGAGAGACCAACATGCTCATCTTGTAGTTTGTGATGTCTTCCGGTCCTTTTCCTTGCCTCACGTCGTGGTCCTTGTAGTGGCAGAGCTCAGTGGCGATGTGCCAGATGAGGATGCTCTGGTCGAACTCCATACCGTCCACACTCCAGTTCAGGTGATCGTTGTTTGACTTCTTCAGTACTTCACTAGCCTCCAGCTTAAGACCCGCCAACCCGCTCTTCCCTTCCAGATAACCGACCGTTTCTCTCATGTGACCGAAGGTCCATTCTTTGATGTTGCTCTTGAACTCTTTGTAATCAATGTAGAAGTTCTTCTCCAACTTCTCATGTAACTTGGCGAACCACGGATACTTGCTGAAGATACTGTTTCTTTTCCTACTAGATAATTTCAAGAGGCTGAACTGGGCCACAGAATTCGACCATCTTGGGTTCGGCCAGATCCGGAGAAAAGCCACGGCAGATGATATCACGGATCGCTCGGGTCTCTGAATCCGCCAGTGCTCGACCCAATCAGATGAAAATGCGAGCAGAACCGAGTAAGTCTCTAAAAGTATAGTCGCACTTATCAGTAAGAAGGTGATATAGATGTCGACTTTGGGGTAATCCTTCCTATCCTGTAAGGAGAAGAATACCAACACGGCACACGGCACTGAGAGATTGATGACCCAACGACTGATGCCCCAAGCACGGTTCAGCAACAGTGCCTTGGTGTAGAGCAGATCGTACATGAACCCGAGCTCGATCTCCACAATCCCAAAAGCCGTCACCGAGTTCATGGTTTTGTTCGTGAACATGCGCTTACTGGCCTCCAGCTCGCCAGAGTTGAGGATAAGGCCCACGAAGAGAAGCTTGAAGATCTTGAACAACTCATAGGCTTTGACCAGAGCCGTGGCGTTCTCTTCGTCCATGGCTTGACCGCTGTTCACTGACAAGTCCTCCGGAGCCGGAACCTCCGTGACCTCGTCCATGCTGACTCGGTAACCCTCCTCTTTCTTCAGACTATACTGCTCCATTATCCTGGGGTATATGGGACCAAAATCAGGAAGCGAAAGCATTGAATCTCGAAGTCGACCTTCGCTTGCCAGGTACAAACACAATGCCCTTTCTACATATTTGATGAACCCCACCAGGATCATGCCAGCTGCTAATATCGACAGCGTAGACCCCGACAAGGCCATGAAGTAGATGTAACAAGCTAGTCCTACCTGGACGCAAAGCCGCGCCAACTGCCTCAACCATAGCTCATTGTCCTCTAGGGCATACGCGGTGATCGTGTCAGGGCCACCCAAGTGGAGGAGAAGGAACGGCGCCCAGAAAGCAGTGAGCTGGCTCTTTGGATCGATCGTGCCTTTCACTTCCTTGATGTTGGCCAGGCGGTTCGAGAGGACACCGAGCGCGAGGGTTGCAATGGAGTCGGCCGATAGGTACGTCGTCCAGACCACGACTTGGATCCAGTACTTGTAGATGGATTTCCTCCGGAGGCCCAGAGTTACGAGAGTTAATTGGAGGAACAAGCTGAGGAGGACGAGAAACCGCAGCTCCCACTCCTTCCACAGTTCTCGAGTGTTTTCGGGGAGCAGCAAAAATCCCATGGTTGCACTCGATGTTGGCACCAAAAGGCGCAACAATCGGGCACCCTCAGTCGATTTTAGGATTATAAAGGGAGAGGACAAAGTAAGGCAAACAACAATAGCCTTGAATTTACCTCTGCAGCATCCTCGAAACGGCCAGTCTTTATAACCAATAACTTGATATTGGAATCAAATACAAAAGCACTTACTTACCCTGCATAACATTACAGGAATAAAAAAGCTGTACGCTTTTTGAAACACCAACAACACACTACTCGTGACACCACTCTTAGATACAAAATTGTCAAGCAATTCTATACATTTGCCTGAGGATGAAGTATAGCAACAAAATCATATTCCGTTATTCATACTGGCATGATTATAATCTGTTTTAATGGTGAAAATTAAAATATAGACTCAAAGTTAAAGTTTGGTTTCTCAATCACTTCTTAAGATTTTGAATCCTGTGAACTTCATTCTAATCACTATAGTCTTTACTCTTTATCCGGGACACCCCACCAACCCAACATGATCCTTGTGGAATATCAAAATCACCCATTCTAGTTGCTTTAATAAGTAAAGACACGCAAAGGCTGAAAAGAGGTTGATAGATGCTTCTCCAAGTTGAAGCGATTCTGATGCAATGAGTTGATTGCTTCCATTCGGAGACAGCATATTATTGTCCTTCCGTATTAATTGCATTAAAACCTGGAATGAAGTTGTCGTTACGATAAAACAATGCATGAGAGCACACGTCTCACACCACATCGCGGTCAGCTGATGTGCTTTATGACCACCATAATCGCAACTTCTCGTCCATGTCTGACCTAATGGCATGTGGTGTGCAACACTTGCTTAACATTTTTCTCCCACGTGGTGTATGAGCTGAACGTCTTCGTCCTCCACATACTGTCACGTGAAGGACACACAGCCGGTGCACCACCTATAGCTTAACTTAATTAAACCCTTAACATTGCACATCGAGCCCAAAAGCATGCGACTAAGAACCTATGAAAACCTCAAAGTCCAAAAATTCATAACCTCAATATAAGTTTTATTTTTCTCTAGAGCAGAATGGACATCATCGATGCCACAATTTTTATAGGCCGTCACTTAAGTGAATGTGGTGACTTTGTTGAAAATCTGGTGTGACTTGTTGAAGTCACTTAAAGGATTGCTTAAAAAATTTTAGCTCTGAAGTGATCATTCAGAAGTTTTGGCATTAAATTGATCATTCAAAAAATTGGTGCTCTAAAGTTTTAAAAATTAGAGTGGGCCAAAAGCAAAAATCACAAAAGATATTCAGACTTTGACACTATCTTTCTTTGTTTTGTTAGACTCAAAAGCAAACTCATTGAGCAAACATTCTCTTTAAATAGTTTCATCTAAAATTACATAGACCTATTTGTTTTCCTATACCTAACAAAAAAGATACTAAGTAAAATTTACCTCTGCAACATCCTCAAAATGGCTAATCTCTATAAGCAATAACTTGATATTGGAATCAAATGCAAAAGCACTTAGAAACCCCACATAACATTACAGGAATGAAAAAGCAGTACGCTTTTGAAACACCCACGACACACTACTCGAGAGACATTTTTTGGATGCATAATTGTCAAGCAATTCTTTGCATTTGCCCAAGGATGAAGTAAAGTAACAAAATCTGATTCCAGCATCCATACTGACTTGATTATAATGTCCTTTAATTTAGAAGATTGAAATATAGACCTAAAGTTAAAGTTTGGTTTCTCAATCAATTCTCAAGATTTCGAATTCTGTGAACTTCATTCTAATCACCATGATCTTAACTCTTTGTCTGGCACGCCCCATCAGCCCAACATGATCCATGTGGAATATAAAAATCACCCATTTAGGTTGCTATAACGACAAGTAAAGACGGTCAAAAAGGCCAAAAAAAGGGTGATAAATGCTCACTCCAAATTGAAGCAATTCTTATGCATTGAGTTGATTGCTTCGATTCCCAAACAACATATCATTGTCCTTAGGTACTACTCTCCGTGTTAAACCTTGGAATGAAGTCGTCGATAGAACAAAAATAATACATGAGAACACACATCTCACACCACGTCGCCGTTAGCTAATATGCTTTATGACCATCGTGATTGTGACTTGTCGTCCATGTCTGACCAATTGGCATGTGGTGTGCCACACTCGCTGAACATTTTTCTTATGAGCTGAACATTTTCATCCTCCACATACTGTCACGTGAAGGACCTTAACTTCATTAAACCCTTAACATTGCACATCAAGGCTAGAAACGTATGAAAACCTCAAGTCAAAAATTTCTTAACCTCAAAACAAGTTTTATTTTTGCCTAGAGCGAAAAGGAGGTCATCAATGCCACAATTTTTATAGGGTGTCACTTTAGTGTTTAAACTTTTCAAACAATCATTTTAAGTGCCACAACTTTTGAAAAATGATCATCTAAGTGAATACGGTGCCTTAGTTTGTTGAAATGTGGTGTGGCTTGTTGAAGTCACTTAAATGATTGCTTTAGATAGTTTTGGCACTAAAATGATCATTCAAAATGGTTTGGCATTAAATTGATCATCCATAAAATTGTTGCTCGAGAGATTTAAAAATTAGAGCGAGCCAAAAGCAAAGGTCATGAAGAAAATATTCCAACTTTGACACTATTTTTCTTTGTTTCATTAGACTCAAAAGCAAAATCACTGAGCAAAGATTCTCTTAAAATAGTTTCATCTAAAATCAAATAGATTTTTCATAACAAAAAGGATAATGTCATGCCCCGACCTGTTTTGAGTGCGCGGTACCTCTCGCTTCCATTCAGATGGTCGTTCGATTGCAATGTCTCAAAGAGGCATCACCGACCCAATTCGTAATAACAATAAAACGCACAAGCAGAAACGTAAACAAATCTCCAACCATCATCCAGTAGGGATAGTTAAAAGCATATATATATGGGATAGTTAAAAGCATATAGATATGCATCATAAGTCAACGTTTCATACACAACAAGTTCAAAAGCTAAACAACCAGCTTCATTACATCTAACATGCTTGAATGCACTGCCACAACCTTCTACAAAAGTGCTCGAGGTATGCCTATGCCTCTAGGGTGGTCCCAAAAGTACTAGCAACCCCACTACTATTTAAGCCTCAATGACCTCTGGGATCCATGGCTCCGGCACGATGATCAGCTCAGGGTCGAGCTCGAGTTCGAGCTCGAGGTCAGACATCTTTCCATCGGGAATGTCCCCGTTCTTGGCATTCCAACTGATGCCTCCCCTAGAACCTCTGACACCCGGTGGACTGTCGAAACCACGGATGGAACCATGGCTCTCATTACCCACCCAAAAGTACCGGGCCACGAATCGGAGTGGCACGAGGTTAGGTAGACCTTCGTTGACCCAAATGCTCATGATGTAACATGTGTAATGTGTGTCGACCCCTCCCGATACAAGATACTCTGTCACCTCCTAACTGTCCTCAACAAGTAGTTCAAAACATATCTAACGGAATAGCTCAGCCACTCTTAGGGCCTATAAACATTTCAACAAATAAATATGAGATAGACTCAATGAGTGAACTTCCTAGACCTCACATAAGGAAGTCGTTCAGGTCAAAAGCGTCCTAAACAAGCAATTATCTATTGATAGCAAAATGTGACAACACTCTTCTCACTTTATTTTTACTATTCTCATAATAACAAATCTATTATTCAAGGCTATTAATATAGACGCCTAGGCAATTCCATAACATATATTCCATGCTCTCAAGCCAAACATACGAATGCGCATTATGGTTCAAATCATGCGTTCATGCCATGCAATAATCCGGACTTAAACATATACGAATCTCATGCACTTTCCATACAAATATATCCAGATTATTACTGCCACTCAGGACCCAAGGCCGACCCAAGGCCAACCCAAATGTTCGTAGTCCTTTGGCGTGACTGGCATTGTCTCGCCTCATCAAGCATGGTATCATCCCTCTTAAAATGCATCAGGACGGTCATTCCCGTAAAGAGCTTTGTTCTGAAATTCATCCGTGATTGGCATCCCATTGACTTTGAGGCATCCGAACTAAATCAAGCATCATCCCATTTAAAACTCATTAGGACGGGTTCACACCCCACATCATAAGCATCAGGGTCTTAGATGATCAAGCGGGCATATCATCACACAATTCGTTTCTTTTCTTTCTCGTTTAACCCATGTGATGCCCATGCGATATGCCACATCACTCATCAAATGCCACTATGTTACACAATTGCATCATATTACATTATATAAATGTTTATTTTATTCATAAAGAATCCATGGCATATGGATCACTTATTACAATGAGGTAAGATCATCATGGTATTCCAAAATTATCTATCACGTGCCATTACAATTACCAATGACTCATCTTTTATTCGTATGGCATACTACCGTACCATAATATGCTCTAGTAACGAGTCATATCAAAACGTCACTCCATAACAGCACACGTGACACATATAACATAGGTTACTGACCCTGTATAACATATGTACACATAACCCATATAGCACATATACACAAATAAACTATGTAACACATTTAACACATAATCCTTATAGCACATAACTCAAACAATGCATCTAGCACATAATCCATATGTCATATCTAACCAATAATCCCTATATCACAGAAACCCTATAATGCATCTAACAAATAATCCCTCTATCACATAATAACGTTTCATCGTATTATGACATGATAGAATCACATATCAATTTCACTTATTGTAATATGATAACTTATTGCCCTAACCGTGATAACTTATCACTTTGAGACTCAATAACCCATCTAAGTCCAACAATAACTTATCACATCAATAAACCATCATTTAACCACCAACAAGTCCTAAACTACTCCCTAAATGCAACCATAATCCTAATCAAGGGTTGGAAAGCCACTCACAAATGATTCAAGCTTCAAAATGCATCGAGAGAATGAACAACAAGACCGAATAGCAGCTGTGGACTGCTAATCACACGTCTATAGGCTGCGGAGGAGATGGATAGCAACTGAATGGTGGTCCGGCAATGGCGCGGTGGTAGTCCAACGGCAGTTCAGTGTCAATTCGGCATCGGCACGCGTCTAGGCTTCGCAAGGGACTAAATCGGAGAAGAAATGAGTGAAAGTTGCTTAGTACCGAATAGCCCTTAATGTAACACTCTTGATACCGACCTCGTAAGGATTGCCCATAAGGTCCTAAAAGGATCAATCATGGGCTATTGGCCATGGATCGATAAGTTCAATCGGTAAGGAATCAAGGATTGGTCATGGACCGACCGACTGACCGACCGGTCACAAAATGGTCGAGGTGTCGGCCGTGAATTTCTACCGATCATACCGATGGAGTAGGATCACTAGCTCATAAAATGACATTTTTATCACGAGGGTTGGTCACGGGATGTTTTTGGATCGGTGGATGATCATGGGTCAATCCGATCGGTCGCAGTGCCTGGTCACAGGTGATTCCGCCCGGCTATGCACCAATATACGGCGGATCTAACTTGATCAAATGTGATCTCCTTCCAACCAAAAATGCATCATTCCCTATTTAATCCTTAATGATTAGAAAAGATTCTTGAATTGTTGATGTTCGATCGTAGATCAGTAATGCACCGACCATGAGCCATACAAATGGATCGAGTGCTAACCGGAATGAACTTTGAGATAAACCCAGTTATTCTGTCACTAATTCTAAGATCCATGAGTGCCTTGACTTAGTGCTAGGCCATGGATAGCCTTAGGATTAGCCTTGAACCGACCAAAAGACAATAAACCCTTTAGGCCAACTGACCGTCCAAAGGAACGGTTTCGGCAAGCATGGGGTGTGATGGCCAAATCTTGGGTGTACATAATTTGATTTTTCAAGGTGTACCTAATAATCCCTTCTCTGGCCATGGAATCAACTTAGACAAGGGAATTCTCTAGATCACCTTTGATGAAGAAAATGACCAAATAAGATAAAATTCTAGAACCCCCCTCATTAAATGAAGGGTTGATGTGTCCTTTGAAATGTTATGATGGTAGCCCAAAATATCTTTGAAGTTCTAGAAAAAGGTAGCACACATGTGGACCAATCGGAGAGCGATACACGGGCCCTCATTAATGATTAAAGATTCTAGATTGCCGAGTTGGCAACTATGGTACCATTATGATCAAACCCCATTAAATGTTCATTAAATGCGGGATATAGGTGAACTAATGGAAAGCGAAAAGCAGGCCATCATCGATTATGTAAATGGACTAGATTGCCAAGTAAAACCTTTTAGCCATACCAACTTACTTTTAAGGTGCAATCACGAGGCAAGTAAACTTGCCACCCAAGAATTTTAGGCAAGCTACATGGAAACTAAAGATCGGATCGAATGACTCAATAAAGATGGCATTAAGGATTATAAATAGGAGGAGCCCTCTTCATTTCCCCACCTTACCTCCCATTTCCTCCTCCCTCCTCCTCTTGCACGCCTCCTCCTCTTGCACACCCTCTTTCTCTCTATTGGCCTCCAAGCAAAGCCGCCCATCTCTTGTAACTCGTGCTTTAGTGTGAGGTTTGCCCAAGAAAGTGTAGTTTCTCCCTTCTTTTAGTAACATTTGGGACATCTTCGAATCTAGGAAATCCTCTCTCAAACAAGCTAAGGGTAGGTCAATTGATTCTTGGATGTTGATGTATTCTATGACTTGTTCATGTACTTAAGTTTCTTGTATGACAAAAATGAAGTCATGGTTCATAGCTTTCGTTCTGAACAAGTCAAGGTTCGCCCATAGCCATAAGATGTGATTTGGTATTGAGGCATACCGAGTTCACGTCTTGGATTGGTGCGGGGTTCCTTTATGCTTGTTACTCGAGCGGGGCTTTGGGCTTAGGCTCGTTTGTAATGTTGTTGATGAAGAAATTCATGACTTCATGACTTGTGCATTATGTTTGAGAATAAAATGTATAGTTCATGGCACGTGCATAAGACTTGAGTACAACCCCAAGAAGAGATTGTGCTCGAGCTCAGTTTGAGTCCCCCATTTCCTAGCAAGAACTGGGTTTGAGTCCTAGAGGCTGGCAAGAGACTTGGGTTCGAGTCTTGAGCATATTAACTAGGATTGAGTCCCAAAAGCCGGCAAAAAGCCAGAAGTCTAGATAAAAGCCCAAATTGAATTGGGTTTGAGTCCCAAAACGGCTTCGAGAAGACTTGGGTTGAAGTCCCAAGCATAAGAAAAAAGCTTAATGAGCATGGCATGCATGAGCAAGAAAGAAAGGCTAGAAGTGCATAAACTCAGGACATGCATCATGTTCACAAATGATTGCAAGAATTGTCATTTATATATGCCTGAAGCATGGTTGCTCTTTGCTATTGATTTGCTTTCAACATGGTTTGCATGAGAAGGAGGAGAGAGACAAGGGAAATCTTGCCCATTAATGCACATCAACTCACAAGCTTTTGGACTCACATCATTCACTCAAGGAAGGCTTCTTCAAAAAGCGAAAATCTATGCATTAATGAGGGGATTTCACACTTGAGTGTCTATGCTTAGACTAGACTAGCTAGGGAGGCTAGATAGGCCTTCAAACTTCTCCAATTTGCCGCCTAAATGCTTGAGCCGCCCCCTTCTCTTGCCAATTTCCATCTTTGCCCTTTTGTCCTTAGTCCAATGGAAGGGCATTTCGGTACTTTCACCAAGATCTCGCACTATTCATATACTCTTCACATCCTTGCATGCATTTAATGCCAAGATCTTGCCAAAAGAAGGCTTGATGAGCTTGAAGGACCCATGGACCTCCCTCGGCCGCCCACTCCTTGGGCGTGTGGGCCTTGAGCCGCCCATTTGGGCTCAGGCCCATTGGGTCTCCGCCCATGGTCCGTTACCACTTTTCCGCACTTGTACATCTTTATCAATAAAAAAAATCAAGTTTTCACCCCAAAGTGGCCTTTTCTGATGCCCTTGTGGTTTATCGATCCTCAAGACGATTTCGTCCAACGATCACTTGTCGAAACAATTTTGTTTTGAAAAACCGAATGAGGATGAGGATGTCAGAACGAGGATGTCACGGTTTAGCAATGTTGTTTGGTATATACATGTGACATCCAGATTTCGCCGGACCTCGGAAAAGTAACGATCTGTCGTGGATTGATGAAATTGTTATTGGATTTCGTCATTGGCACCAATCGCGGACACTATTTCATCACCGTCGTCATTGGCACCGCATTCGGCCATCGTTTCATCATCACCCGTCGTTCCGAAACATCGACTTTCGGAGAAAAAAAAACTTTCCATGCACACATCTAGCAAGAGTCAACAAATTGGAGGAGGTTGACTCGCGGAACCGCAGCCACGTTGCTCCATCACCCTCGAACAGCAAATGAAGAATTGAAGCATGCAGCTGCTGCCACGAAGCCCTTCTTATTGACTTAATTAGTCAATTGGCTAGAAGCTACGCTTTTGGATGTCCGCTAGAAGACTTCGACCGCGGCAGCCACGAATGGAAAAGCCCATTCGGCGGTCAACGAATGGAGAAACCTTGACCAACAAACCGCCACCTTCGTGCTTGGATGGCCATACGAACGGCCTCATCAACGGCCACATCTTCAGCCATGCAATTACGTGCAGCCATTTCCCTCCATGCAGCTACATGCAAGAGTTGTCTACGAAGAAGTTATGCCGTCCAATGATCAACAAACGAAGAGGTTGACCGGGAGAGAGAGAGCCCACGTCCACGTCTTTGGGATGGTCAACAATTGAAGGAATGGTTGACCGAAGGAGGCAGCCGCGGTTTGCTTCAATTGGCCACGTCCTGCATGCAACATGCAAGGTGGCGAGCGGTCAACTAAAGGGGAAAATTTGACCGAGGAGAAGCCACGTCGATTCGGGCAGCTGAAGACACGCCCTGCATGAAGAAGTCGCACTGGCTTGGCAGGGAGAGAGATCCCCATGCAAGGGGCCACATTCCTCTCCACTCGTCCCATTTCCCTGCCGCCACCGAATTCTCTTTGTTGACTAGGGAGTCAACAAACTAGCTTTCGAAGTGGAACAAAATAGGAAGCGGACGAGCAAGCCGAGAGAGAGAAACCGAGAGAGAGAAACAGAGAGAGAGAACCGCGACCGAGAGAGAGGGAAAGCGCTAGAGTGAGAGAGGAAGAAAGGGATCGTTCCCTTCGCCCATGCACGCCACCGCCGCTCCCGTCGCGCTGATCCAGCCTTTCCGACCAAGCCCTCAGCTGCCGCACCACCGCGCCACCTCCTCGCCGCCGACACCACTGACATTAAGGCAAGTCAATATCCACTAACCTATATCATGTAATCTAGTCGCTGCTTGATTGAAATATTAGCACTACTTTGGATTATTTCGCCAAATGGTGAATTTGAAATCCCGAATGAACTTTGGACTGTGTAGTGGAGAGGAGTGAAATGTTACTGTAGTTAAAAGGAATTCAGGCACCTAGTTAAGGTCCGCTTTTATAATCGCGAATTCTGAAAGTTTTCACGTAAACCCCATTTGAAATTTCGAAGAATCGTTTTGGAACTTGCTGTTTTGTCGATGCTTTAATTTTAGTT
This sequence comes from Eucalyptus caleyi, assembly GCA_014182885.2. Taxonomy (NCBI): domain Eukaryota; kingdom Viridiplantae; phylum Streptophyta; class Magnoliopsida; order Myrtales; family Myrtaceae; genus Eucalyptus; species Eucalyptus caleyi. Next base: position 33,379,693 of record CM024475.2, read on the forward strand.
TATATTTCAAATTCGAGTTTTGTGAATTAAGCAAGCATTGTACTATTGATGTGTTATTGCTACCATCAGACCCTCGGGTTGACAATGCCCCCAGAGTCGGGATTGCCTGGAGGGTCACGGTGGTGATGCTTCTGGATGCCTAGGGACTGGTGAGCCCCAGAGGTTTCCCAGGAGTGTTGGGATGCCCGGATGTATAACGATACAAGTTCCGAAGGGTAGGGGCAACCATTTACATGGCGAGCCCCAGCGATTCGTCGCGATGCTAGGTGAGGTGCGAGATGCTTGAAGGTGTGACGCAATGCGCTCTAAACACGTGGTGACTGAAATATGGAACCGGAGGCTTTCGTGACGCCAGGTTGGGTACGAATGCTTGGAGGGACACAAACACTGATCCTCTAGGAGTAGGTGATAGCGACTTAAAAAATCTATTAAGTTTTAAGGCTTCATGGTTCTGCTGTGTAATACCCTTTCATTGGAAAAATCTTATCGGTTTAATGCATGCCTACTTCTTCAGTTATTTTCTATTGTTCAAATTGCGTAAATTGGGTAACAGTAGCTTTACGTAATATAGTTTAGTGAATTTTAACTGCTGAGTAGTCGTATTGACACCTTGTGGGGCTAACATATTCAGACTAGGAAAGAATGTTGCTGCTGCCCCCACCTCCCAGCACCTTCTACGGTGTCCCCATTGACATGAGATGGGAGCAAACCGAACATCCGGATCCAGACATGCTAGGTTTGACTTATATCCGGGTGCAAGCGATCCTGACTTTTGATGCCGGCCTTCCTTCGGGTCCGGTAGTCTAGAACTTTGTCGTCCTCTACGTCAGGATGGATGGCCATGCGATGGGACCATTGCCGCCACCACCGGAGGAGGATGACAGAGGATCTAGCAGGACCGAGTAGGGGGGAGAACGAGAGGCTGCAGGAAAATTTTGGACACCGACACCTCAGACGGATGATGCTGTAGATGGCTAACCAAATAGTCGGTTTGTTTTAGTACACATATGGCCAATATAGAAATAGTTGGTCTTTTTTAATGTACCGACAAGCGACATATGTTATATGTATATATATAAATAAAAGGTGCCTAGTTAGTGTGTATGTTTGGTGTGCATCATTTCTGAGTATAGGAAAGGGAGTTGTTGAATATGCTTCTGCCATATACATTGCGTAGGGACCAATGAAGTGTGTGATAAAACCCCCACATGGATTCCCTGAAGTCCACTAATCTGAAAAAGAAGGACATCCAGGACGAGGTAAGAAGTGTGGCGACCCTAATGGATACGAGGGCCGTCGGGGGGTGCCACAATACATTACGCAACACACAATTTTAAAACTTCTTGTGTGAAAATATTAAGACATCACTTTTTCATCAATCACTTTAATATTGCTCTATAGAAATGTGGCACATAAATGATCATTTAAAAAAATTTGGCACCAAAGTAAGAGCCTGACAACAATTATAGTACTGATATCATCTAGGAAAATTATCCAAAAGTCCTAAACTTATTGCACTTTTGCTAATTCAATCCTAAACCTTTCAATTTTATCAATTTAGTCCTAAACATTTTCACTTCTTACCTTCATCTAGTCAATTTTGACAGGAAATTGCTGATGTGGATAGCCGCACTAACATGGCACTTTTTAAAAAAAATTAAATTTTTATGGTTTTATCTTCCTCATTTTTACTTTTTTTGCTTTTTCTTTGGGTTTTCAGATATAGAGTTGGCCCGGCCACAAACGAGCGCAGGCAACCCTGGCTAGCCATAAGCAAGGGCCATGACGCCCTCACCGGCAAAAGTGAGGGTACGCAAGCCCTCGCCCAGAAATGACAAGGGCCGCGACACCCTCGCCAACCTAGCCGGTAACACTAGCCAGCCATAGGCAAGGACCACGACACCTAGTGAGGGCGCGCAAGCCCTCCCTGGAAATGGCGAGGGCTGAGATGCCCCCATCAGCTCTAGGCGATAAGCAAGGTCACTGCCCTCACCTTGCCAGATCTACCAGGGTCTTGCACGCCCTCGCTTTCGCCAACGAGGGGCACAATTCCCTCACCCAAAGCCGGCAGCCCTCGCCTATGGCCGGTGAGGGGTAGCCAGTAACCCTTGCCAACCCTAGATCCGACAACCCCCATAAAAAAGCCAAAAAAAAAAAGAAAAAAACCATATAAAAAAATCAAAAATATTATTAAAAGGTGTCATGTAGCATGGCCATCCACATTAGCAATTTCCAACTAAAATTGGCTAATTTGACACAATTGACAAGGAGCAAAAAAGTTTATAACTGAATTAGCAAAAGTGCAATAAGTTTAGCATTTTGCAGACAATTTTCCCAATATCATTCTCATCCCTACCTACTAAAACTTCAAAATTAAGGTCAACTTTATTTAGAAAATAGCAATTGCATACTTTAACCTTCCCCTTATTTTTTTGCTATTCCAATGAAAATTCCAATCCAAAAAAAAAAAAAAAAAGTAAGCATAATTTGATTTCCAAAAATTATGAAATGGCATGATTGCAATTGCAAATGACCTTAATGTCCATATGTATAGTGTTGACACCTAAATTTTGGCGATTTAGTTTATTTATTTATTGCATAGGAAATTAGGGATTAATTGCATATCATATAGATTTAAGTTGCATTTATTTTGTTATTTGCATTTTTTGCATTTTATTGACCGGTGGCGGATATATTCAAATTAAATGGATTAGGCCCATGAAGCGAACAGATTGGCCCAAGCCCGTGTTTTTTTAATAATTAAAAATTATCTCGTGGGAATATAATATTTAAAAAAATTTCCGAGATATGAATCTTTTTGGATAGGGCAGATGGGTAAAAGAATATTGCGATTTGGTTTTGAAAGATTTGGATTTAGAGAAAATTTCATCTTAATCTCGAATCTTTATCGGTATGACTTGATTTTCACGAAAAAATATTGTGGATATTGATTCGAAGAAAAGTTAAAAAAATCCAATTCCTTCCCTTATAAAAGACCGTATGCGTACGAGGAAAGGGGGAGGCTTTTCGCTAGGGTTTCTTTTGGTGGAGGAAGAGAAGAAAAAGCAAAAGTGAGAAGTAAAAGAAAAGGCAGAGAGAGAAAACAGAGAAAAGGGGGAGTGATTTGACCCTTACTGTTCAATCTTCTTCTCCACGCACTGCTCCCCCCGCACGAGCCGAAGTCCGCCGTGCCTTGCTACCCGATCCACTGACGATCCACGACGCATCACCGAGCTGCAGGACGTGCGTGCGACCACCACCGCTCCTCGCCCTCCGCGAAGTCCGACGCCCTCCTCCGCTTTCTGCCGGTAATCGATCCGCCCAACGCCACCTGCTGTTACTCGGAGCCGAGGCCCTGCGACCCGTCTCCGTTTGCCCGTGCCCCTGTGAAGCGGCGACCCATCTCTGCCCTTGGTGCGCTCGCCAGCCACCGCCGCGTCCTTGCACCGACGTTGTTGCTGCTTCGTCCGAGCCCGATCCAGCTCCGGAGTCCTCTGCCCGTGGTCCACTATTCAGATCTTGCGATCCCGCCGGCCTGCTGCCACCCAAGCCCTTGCGCCGGCCACTGCAGCCCTTGCGACGATCCACGACGCCGAACCGTCCCCCGACGAGCCCACTCCAGTCGCAGCGCTCATCTCCTTCACGACGATCTTGGTGCCAATCGCCACGGCCTCCGACCCGTTTTTGCCTGCAGGTCACCGGAGTTCCCCGACGCCGCTCGGATCCGAACCCCCTGCACAGCACCTGCTGTTCGCAATTGGCAGTGACCCGCGAGTCCCCTGCGCTCGCCTCCGCCGTTCCGCTTGTCGTCGGAGTTTTTCCCCTGCCGGTGTGCCCTTGCCGGAGCTTCCCTTTGCCGAACCAGTGACCCACCATCACGTTGCTGCTCCGTTTGAGAAGGAGAAACAAAGGAAAAACAAAAAAAAAAAGAAGAAGAAAGAAATCCAATTAGGTAGTTTTATTTATTTGTTTATTTTATTGTTCATTATTATTTTACTTATTCTGTCTTTTAGTGGAATTATTCCTTAAGGTATGATTGAAATTCCAACATGAAATAGTCCCTCAAGCTAGGGATTGATAGTCCGATTTTCGCGCCCGAAATCCGACTCGCAATTCCTTACAAAAATCGACAATCCAATCTCAAGCCCGAGATTCGATTCGCGATTTAATTTAAAATTGGCTAACCCGATCTCATGCGCGAGATATGGTTCGTCAATTTTTGAATATCAATCTTATCTTTTGTTTGATTTGCTATTTTCAAGTTGGTTGAGCCAAATCTTATTTTCGTAAAATAAAAAATCAAAAAAATCTCAATTAGGATTAGGTTTGTTGTCATCTTACATATTTAGGATCGCAATCTTATTATGAATTTTTAAATAAAAAAATCCAAAAAAAGAAAGTGCAATCATTTAGGTTGTTAGTTTTGCATGTTAGTTTTAATTTCGAGATTAAAGAAAAACACAAAAAAAAGATCATTGTGCATATTAGATTAGAATTGCACGTTTCATTTTAAATTTAGATCATCTTTTTTTAGATAAATTGCATTTTAGATTTAGATAATGTCTTAGTTTAAATTAGGATTTAATATGACTTAATCCCTAGTTTAAATTAAATAGAATCTTAATCTAGCTAGATCATTTCAAATTTTATAAAATTTGTCTTAGGATAAATTAGTTGCAATTTTTAGGATAGATTGCATTTTTTAAAAATAAAAAATGTCATTTGCATGTCATATAGAATTAGGCTCATGAAATGCATGTCATTTTAGTGATTATTGTTAGGTTCATTTCTAATTAGAAATTGCCCGTCACTGGATTAGGTTATTTAATAAATGTCGCATGACATATAGCTCGCATATTAATTATATGTCGCATGTCATTTTAGTTGAAATAATTTTGTACGTCATTGCATTGCATTGCACGTCATTATAATTAAGTCACTTTGGTTAATTTAGATTGCATATTTAACAATTGCATGTTCATTAAGAGATCATAGAATTTTTATTCATATGTTTAGGACATGTTGCCATGCCATATCATTTCATATTAGATTAAAAGCATTGCATTGCATATGGATTATAGCCTCGTTTAATAAGTAAAAACAAAAAGAAAAGAAATTGCGTGTTAATTAGAAACCATATCTAGGATTGTTGATGTGGATTTTAATTTAACACTGCAGATGCTTTCGTTGCTTCAAGGTAAGTTCTGCATCATTTAATTGCTTTCTTGGGTGTTAAATTGGTGGTTTGCGCACCTGCATGAACACCTCACATGTTAGGGAAATAGATTTAAAATCAATCCAAATTGCTTGCCAAACATTTTTCAAAATAAAAAAGAAAGGTACCGAAAGGGCGTTAGAGAAATCTAACGTAACCAAGTCCCCGTACCCTTAGTCTCTGGTTCGTAGGAGTAAAGTAAATCTCCCGTTACTTTACTAGGGTTTCTAATCGACCCACCAAAAATAGATTAGTGGCGACTCCAAGTTAAAATTCAATTGCATGTTAACAATTCAAACCTAAGTCGCGAATTGGTATGGGCTTGGGAGAGCCCGAGTTAAGTCTAGACTTGACAATCCATTAGCTAAACTCTAGGTGGTTCACACCCAGAAAAAAATTGGTCGCGACAGCTTGGCGACTCCGCTGGGGACTTGAGTTGAAACTCTTAGTGGACTTAGGCCAATTTTCTTTTTTGAAAAAAATATTTTTGTTTGGCAGCGAGGATTCCAGGTACGTCCTTAACATTTAAGGTGTTAAATGTTTTTGCAGGATGGGAGGTATAAGGGGAAGTGTTTGCTAACATTTGTTTTGTAGGGAGGTGTAAGGAATGTATGGTTTATTTTTATATTGAAGTATTGTTTGATTTAAATTGCTGTGCATGCTTTACATAAATCACTACACTTTGCACACACAACCTGCCGCCGAACCTGGGCCGCGTTAGGATCATCTAGGATGGTATTGAGATGGATACCACTCCGACCGCAAGCCCGCGGTATGAGTCGCCCATCTCAATCCCGAAATTTCATTCATGGTGTCAAGAGTACCCACCTCGGTCCGCATGCCCGCGACCCGGGTCGGCTCTTTGACCAAGCCGGAGTCATGAGGACCCAACATAGTCCACAAGCCCGTGGCTAGTCCGATCATCCTTATGGCTCCACCTTGATAAGCCTTATAGAATAGAAATCGAGCCACTTATCATGCGCATGTCTATGTGATTGCCATTAATTTTCCTTGGTGAAGTAAGTGTTTTTTCCCTATAGCATGCAATTTATTTTGTCGTATTCTTGGGTCGGTCCATGACAATCTAGGTCAATCATTGATTTGATTCATTTGTCAATTGGAAATGAAATGAGAAATTGCTAGGGAATGATGCATTTAAAAAAATTTTGGAGAATTTGTTTTTACATCATGTCTAGAAAATTTGGTTTTACTAGGATATCCATTTTTAGGAAATTCCCTTCTTGCATAGACTTTTCATGAATAAATAAAAAAAATAGAAAAAAAAAATAGAAAAATCGATTAGATCTTTGTCATGGATTGACTCTCTATTTACACCTCATGCTTACATGTTCCCGTTTATTTCCAATTAGGTGATCATGAAGCGATCTCGCTCACCCATCCGTACACGGTCGAGAGCTAAAATGGCGGATCGAAACGAGGCGTTGGACCGTATCATTGACAATATGAACAAGCAAATTGCACACCACCAAAATCAAGTCAATGAATTGTCTACTACTGTGACTTTTTTTCATCAAGCAAAAAGGCTGCGATGACATAGGTACTCCATCTTCAATAAGAATCTGCGACTCGAAGAAGAGAGCCAAGAGAACTTTTGAATCGTCTCATTTTCCCGAGGTAGCTGAATTTGATGCCACCATGAAGAGACTCGTGACATATCTAGAAGGAAGAATCTCTGATTTGAAGGGTTCGCATCACACGAGCAAAGATGGTGAAGAACTTAAGCATACATGATTCATGGTCCTAAGTAGTTCACTTTCCTTGTTTAATTAGGGGCATGCTCGGTTGCACCTCCCCTGCGTGGGAATTCTTATTGCTTTTTAGGAATTATTTTTGCTTTCTAGGAATCATTTTCGATGTTTTCTCTTTTTAGGGGTTAGGAATCACAATTTTCATTCCAATAATGTATTTCATTTGATTCGATTCAATGAAATTACAATTTTATTTCAAATTTTGAGGACATGACGGGTACTCCAAACCAGTCCAATGACGATATCCAACCATGAAGAAAATATCATCCACGGAGAAATCCTGAGGGCTGGACTTTCACATGCTTCCTCCAAAAAAAACTTTTTTGAAAACAAAAGCATTTCACTGCTAAAAAAAAAAAAAAAAAAAAAACATTTTCCCAAAGCTTGTAGCAGATTAAACTTGTTTGTTTGTCTGATTCTTTTGCTTCTTGTCTCAGAACATGATTCTATAACTTGTTATGACAAGTGACATCTGAGAATGGCGTATCAAGTTTCAATGATCATAAACTTGACTTGTGATCAACAGGTTTAGAGCGCACTTGTAATGAAAAAGATTTTGGGCAAGTAAAAGAGGACCATCATTCCCTGGTGGAAGAGTTGACAAATTGATGGCATGATAGGTTTTGGTAGTGCCCAGACTGGGATAAAGTCTTAACCTGAGCCAAAATGGATGTGCAATTTGAATTTACTTTCATGTTGCATAGTATCATACTGATGCACGTTCTCTTGTGCAGGGGCAAAAGTGGATTTTCAGTCCTGAATGATAGGGACAATCCAAAGACATCAACTGCTGAGGCAATTCCCATTGTAGAGGAATCCTTGAATAAATGTTTAAAACCATTTTGCAGTATAGAAAACTGTTTGAATTTGACATGCTTAAAGTTGTTGAGTTTTTGCATGATGACTCTTACATATTTTATCCACCAATTCCACTAAAGAACATCAAGATTGACTAATTTAATGAATGATGTGGAATTGGTTGAGCATACTAAATGAGACGAGTCGGGATGATGAAAGGCAAACCCTATCCTATACACAGTCCGATATTCATACACTTGTGAGATGAGTGTAGGAAGGTTCATATCCATAAGGTAATGAGTTCTCTCGCAAAAGGTACGTCAACCGAAATGATGAGAGGCAATTCACATCTCTATCCCAAACACTACAGGTGATCCGTTGCTTAACCCTTTTGAGCCCATACACTTATGGATATTCTTTTCAAATCACCCCTGTCAAGAATCACCCCACATCGGGGCAACTAAGAGATCAAATGGCATCATGAGGTGAGGAAAATGAATTGAAATTTTCTTGCTTTCACTTGCATCAATCTTCAAGTCATGCTATTACTTTGAATTCATGTGTTAATTTAAGTGCCTTAGGATGACGAAGAGCATTTCTTTCTCTATCCTATATACTTATATCCTTTGCATAGCCCACTTGAGCCTACAATTTCATTTCTTTTAAACCCAGTTGATGATCATCCCCCACACTGGGGCAAGGCAAAAGGCAGATGAAGACTCTTGAAAAGTTCGAGTGTCATTCAAAGTGTAATTGCTTGACGCATGCATTGTGCGCAAGAATTGAATTCAAAATAGAATTAAGGGGCATGAAAAAGCAATATGCCTGGTAAAAGTAAGGCCGATGCCCATGAAAAGAAGTGAAGAAAAAAGTGAATGAAAACTAGGGGGCATAAAAAGCGGTGTGCCTGGTAAAAGCAAGGCCAATGCCCATAGATAAAAAAAAAAAAGTCAAGATAGGTGACTATCAATTACAAGAATTGAATCCCAATGGAGCAATAGTCGAAGAACTCAAATGCCGAGTTCCTACAATTAATGGGGGACTTCACGAAGACAATCCCCGATGGTGAAAAAGAAAACTGGTGGCAATGCCAAGATGATCATCATCTCACATCTTTTACATACATTTTGAGCCTAATGATCCTTTCATTTCTCAACCCATGAACCCAACCTACGTTACATCCCTTACAAAGTCTCTTCAGATTAGGGCACTTGAATTAACGTAGGAGTTCATATGTTTATAAGCATCGCTTGAAGAAGTGCAAGCAAGATTATTTCTTTTTCATTTTGCAGGGTTCTTGACTTGTAAACCTGGAGATGATTACAAGACAATTCATTCAATAGCTTTGACTCAAAGAGTCCTTTTGTTAAGCCGTTGACCAAGCCCTCATTATGGTCCCTGTTAAAGACCTCTCAGATTGGCAAGATCGTACCGCTTGCGAGAATACTCGGACCCATGTCGATATGATAAAATTGAATGATTCTCATAAAATAACCATTCTAAATGAGAGTGAGTGAAAGTCCTTTCTAACCGAAAGTCTCTCATTTAGTATTTTTAAGAAATCCATGTCGTGAGTGAAGATTGTCTTGAATGATAATTCTCTCTAGTGGAAATTTGGGTGATGCAAAAGTCATTATGCATAAACCCCGATTGAGTTGATGAAAACCTCATTGAATTTTGAAATGTGCATTCTAGAGTAGCTTAGATTGCTTATCTCTTTGACAAATGCATATCAGTTTTTGCTACAAATTGTGTCTGATAGGTAATTCAAGTTCCTTTCAGAATGTTTCATGATATTAGAATATGAGAAACCTCCACCATGAGGTGAAAAACTTCCACAGGGTATCTAAATTCCAAAAGGCATATCCCGAAGAATTAGAGATATCACCAGGTAAGTATCTCTACCATACTTTAAAATACTTGTCATTGTGCAGGTATTCTCCCTTGAGTGCATCGACACTTGACTTGCTCAAGTTGTCCCTTTATATTGACCTGGCGTGCTTTCGTAGCCCAGAGTCCCTCTTTACTGACCTGGCGTGCTTTCGTAGCCCAGTGTCCTTATATTGACCTAGCGTGCTTTCGTAGTCCAGTGTCCTTATATTGACCTGGCGTGCTTTCGTAGCCTAGAGTCCCTCTTTATCGACTCGGCGTGCTTTTGTAGCCCAATGTCCCTTTATATTGACCTGGCGTGCTTTCGTAGCCCAGAGTCCCTCTTTATCGACTCGGCGTGCTTTTGTAGCCCGATGTCCCTTTATATTGACCTGGCGTGCTTTTGTAGCCCAGAGTCCCTTTTAATCGACACTCTGATTAAGGCGACCGAAGAATGGTTCGGGTCCTGGTCAGATGATTTCTGTCGCAAGGCTGGGCGACCGAAGAATGGTTCGGGTCCTAGCCAAGCAAAACCTCAGTCTAGGCGACCGTAGAATGGTACGGGTCCTAGACAACATTTATTGCTCTAATAGGTGACCGTAGAATGGTACGGGTCCTGGAAAAGCAATTTCCCCATTCAGGCGACCGTAGAATGGTACGGGTCCTCGACAATACCTATTCACTATTTTAGGCGACCGTAGAATGGTACGGGTCCTAGAAAGTGAATCCCCGTTTAGGCGACCGTAGAATGGTACGGGTCCTAGACAAAACTTATTTCCCTATTCAGGCGACCGTAGAATGGTACGGGTCTTGGAAGGTAAATCCCCGTTTAGGCGACCGTAGAATGGTACGGGTCCTAGACAAAACTTATTTCCCTATTCAGGCGACCGTAGAATGGTACGGGTCCTGGAAGGTAAATCCCCGTTTAGGCGACCGTAGAATGGTACGGGTCCTGGAAGGTAAATCCCCGTTTAGGCGACCGTAGAATGGTACGAGTCCTAGACACAACCAAACACTGTCATACTGGGCGACCGTAGAATGGTACGAGTCCTAGGAAGCAGTCTCTTTGCAAAGCCACGTTACTATTTTAGGCGACCGTAGAAAGGTACGGGTCCTGAACATGTAACACCAACTATCTTGAATCACTCTACCCTCCTTGAAGGTAAGATATTCCAGGTAAGTTCCTTTACCATTTGCATACGAATTGCATTCCAAAATTTTGACATCTCAGTCTGGATCTAGATGTCTCAATTCTCTTCGTTAAATATTTCACTCTGGATGTGAATGTTTTTTCGACCTTTCTCGTTATACTTAGTCTGGATCTAGGTATCTCGAGTACAAAAATCTTGACATCCCAGTCTGGATCTGGATGTCTTGATTATTTTCATTCAAACATTTCCCTCTGAATGTAAATGTTTGTCAATCCTTCTCATTATACCTTAGTCTGGATCTAGGTATTTTGAGTTTTTCAAAAAAATCTTGACATCTCAGTCTGGATCTGAATGTCTCGATCTATTGCCTGTTACACTTTTCAAGAAACCTGAGTGAGAGTTGGGTACTTGTGGAGTAAATAGGGAGTTATCATGTACCTCAAGATATTTTACCGCACTCACTGGTAAGAAATTGCAGGTACGTCTTTTCCTTTCACATCATGCATTTGCATTAGCATTTTCATGCATTATATTAATTGCATTTTAAAATGGAATTCTTTCTTCCGAAAAAAGGAAAAAAAATCAAAAAAAAAAAAATCAAAAATCAAGTCATTCAGTGCATCTGCATGGTCAAAATTTAGGTTTCAATTTGTCTTTGAATGCAACCTCTACGAGCTCACTTCAAAGAGGGGCAGCTGTTGACACCTAAATTTTGGCGATTTAGTTTATTTATTTATTGCATAGGAAATTAGGGATTAATTGCATATCATATAGATTTAAGTTGCATTTATTTTGTTATTTGCATTTTTTGCATTTTATTGGACCGGTGGCGGATATATTCAAATTAAATGGATTAGGCCCATGAAGCGAACAAGTTGGCCCAAGCCCGTGTTTTTTTTAATAATTAAAAATTATCTCGTGGGAATATAATATTTAAAAAAATTTCCGAGATATGAATCTTTTTTGGATAGGGCAGATGGGTAAAAGAATATTGCGATTTGGTTTTGAAAGATTTGGATTTAGAGAAAAATTTCATCTTAATCTCGAATCTTTATCGGTATGACTTGATTTTCACGAAAAATATTGTGGATATTGATTCGAAGAAAAGTTAAAAAAATCCAATTCCTTCCCTTATAAAAGACCGTATGCGTACGAGGAAAGGGGGAGGCTTTTCGCTAGGGTTTCTTTTGGTGGAGGAAGAGAAGAAAAAGCAAAAGTGAGAAGTAAAAGAAAAGGCAGAGAGAGAAAACGAGAAAAGGGGGAGTGATTTGACCCTTACTGTTCAATCTTCTTCTTCACGCACTGCTCCCCGCGCGAGCCGAAGTCCACCGTGCCTTGCTGCCCGATCCACTGACGACGGACGCCTCGCCGCGCTGCAGGACGTGCGTGCGACCACCACCGTTCCTCACCGTTCGCGAAGCCCGAGGCCCTCCTCCGCTTTTCGCCGGTAATCGATCCGCCCAACGCCGCTTGCTGTTACTCGGAGCCGAAGCCCTGCGACCCGTCTCCGTCTGCCCGTGCCCCTGTGAAGCGGCGACCCATCTCTGCCCTTGGTGCGCTCGCCAGCCACTGCCGCGTCCCTGCACCGACGTTGTTGCTGCTCCGTCCGAGCTCGATCCAGCTCCGGAGTCCTCTGCCCGTGGCCCACTATTCAGATCTTGCGATCCCGCCGGCCTGCTGTCACCCAAGCCCTTGTGCCGGCCATTGCAGCCCTTGCGACGATCCACGACGCCGAACCGCCCCCCGACGAGCCCACTCCAGTCGCAGCGCTCGTTTCCCTCACGACGATCTTGGTGCCAATTGCCACGGCCTCCGACCCGTTTTTGCCTGTAGGTCACCGGAGTTCCCCGACGCTGCTCGGATCCGAACCCCCTGCAGTGACCCGCGAGTCCCTTGCTCTCGACTCCGCCGTTCCGCTTGTCGTCGGAGTTTTTCCGCCGCAGGTGTGCCCTCGCCGGAACTTCCCTTTGCCGAACCAGTGACCCACCATCACGTTGCTGCTCCGTTTGAGAAGGAGAAACAAAGGAAAAACAACAAAAAAAAGAAGAAGAAAGAAATCCAATTAGGTAGTTTTATTTATTTGTTTATTTTATTGTTCATTATTATTTTACTTATTCTGTCTTTTAGTGGAATTATTCCTTAAGGTATGATTGAAATTCCAACATGAAATAGTCCCTCAAGCTAGGGATTGATAGTCCGATTTTCGCGCCCAAATCCGACTCGCAATTCCTTACAAAAATCGACAATCCAATCTCAAGCCCGAGATTCGATTCTCGATTTAATTTAAAATTGGCTAACCCGATCTCATGCGCGAGATATGGTTCGTCAATTTTTGAATATCAATCTTATCTTTTGTTTGATTTGCTATTTTCAAGTTGGTTGAGCCAAATCTTATTTTCGTAAAAAAAAAAATCAAAAAATCTCAATTAGGATTAGGTTTGTTGTCATCTTACATATTTAGGATCGCAATCTTATTATGAATTTTTAAAAAAAAAATCCAAAAAAGAAAGTGCAATCATTTAGGTTGTTAGTTTTGCATGTTAGTTTTAATTTCGAGATTAAAGAAAAACAAAAAAAAAGATCATTGTGCATATTAGATTAGAATTGCACGTTTCATTTTAAATTTAGATCATCTTTTTTTAGATAAATTGCATTTTAGATTTAGATAATGTCTTAGTTTAAATTAGGATTTAATATGACTTAATCCCTAGTTTAAATTAAATAGAATCTTAATCTAGCTAGATCATTTCAAATTTTATAAAATTTGTCTTAGGATAAATTAGTTGCAATTTTTAGGATAGATTGCATTTTTTAAAAATAAAAATGTCATTTGCATGTCATATAGAATTAGGCTCATGAAATGCATGTCATTTTAGTGATTATTGTTAGGTTCATTTCTAATTAGAAATTGCCCGTCACTGGATTAGGTTATTTAATAAATGTCGCATGACATATAGCTCGCATATTAATTATATGTCGCATGTCATTTTAGTTGAAATAATTTTGTACGTCATTGCATTGCATTGCACGTCATTATAATTAAGTCACTTTGGTTAATTTAGATTGCATATTTAACAATTGCATGTTCATTAAGAGATCATAGAATTTTTATTCATATGTTTAGGACATGTTGCCATGCCATATCATTTCATATTAGATTAAAAGCATTGCATTGCATATGGATTATAGCCTCGTTTAATAAGTAAAAACAAAAAGAAAAGAAATTGCGTGTTAATTAGAAACCATATCTAGGATTGTTGATGTGGATTTTAATTTAACACTGCAGATGCTTTCGTTGCTTTGAGGTAAGTTCTGCATCATTTAATTGCTTTCTTGGGTGTTAAATTGGTGGTTTGCGCACCTGCATGAACACCTCACATGTTAGGGAAATAGATTTAAAATCAATCCAAATTGCTTGCCAAACATTTTTCAAAATAAAAAGAAAGGTACCGAAAGGGCGTTAGAGAAATCTAACGTAACCAAGTCCCCGTACCCTTAGTCTCTGGTTCGTAGGAGTAAAGTAAATCTCCCGTTACTTTACTAGGGTTTCTAATCGACCCACCAAAAATAGATTAGTGGCGGCTCCAAGTTAAAATTCAATTGCATGTTAACAATTCAAACCTAAGTCGCGAATTGGTATGGGCTTGGGAGAGCCCGAGTTAAGTCTAGACTTGACAATCCATTAGCTAAACTCTAGGTGGTTCACACCCAGAAAAAAATTGGTCGCGACATATAGGTTTCTAGATCAGTCAAATTTCAAATGTCAAAAAATAAAAAGTTAGAAATAAAAGTCATGCTTGCTTTTTCCATCTATGCTAAGAAGATCGATTAAATATTTTGAAAACCCTCGATAAAATGTTCAATTGCTTGGCCTGATACTGATAAAAGGTTATATATGAATGATATATCTTCTATACATTAACTGAAGCCAGGTTTCACCTCGTTTTTACTAAGTTCCATTCCCAAACTTGTCCTCAAGTAAGATCAAGATCTAAACCGAAATAAAAGAATATTTAATTATGCACTCAATTTCATATCCCTTTCTCACTAATTTTCATCGCAGACACCAACTCACGAAAATCAAAGTCCCCTATCGGTTCAATGTGTACAAATGAGGTTGCATATATGCCTGCGGAATGTGAAGCCGTCTAGACCTCTCTTTTAAGTGTGCCTTGGGCATCTATATGCATTTCACCTTTAGCCCTTAAGCCAATGAGGGCCCTTTTGGTTGGGCTTTCCCAAGGGGCTTCGGGCCCTGGGGAAAATTTTGGGTGTTTGGCAAAGTTTTTGAAAGCTCCTTTGCCCAAATATGAGCATTCCAAATGCTAAATGCTGAAAGCTGAGGAAGGGCAACATTGAGCATTCGGCATTTGGGAAATGCCACGCATACTATTCATCTTTCTCTTTCCCCGTCGTCTTCTCTTTTTCTTCTTCCCAACCACCGGGCTTCTTCGGCAGCCACCGCCGCCGCCACCGCCTGAGGGTCATGCGTCCCCGGTGACCACTGTCTGGGGGTGGCGCAATGCGCCACCTAGGCAGTGCGGACCTCAGGCGACGTCGCTTGAGGTCGCACAAACCCAAGCGGTGCGGACCTCAAGTGGCGCCGCCTGAGGTCGCGTGGACCCAGGCGGTGTCGCTTGAGTTCCCACAGACCCAGGCGGCGTCGCCTGGTTCTGCGCGAACCAAGCGACGCCGCCTGAGGTTCGCGCAACCTCAGGCCGCTAGATCTAGCGATCCGGAGGCCAGATCTGGCCTCTACAACCTCAGGCACCCAAGGTCACACCGCCTGGGTCCACGCGACCTCATGCTGCCAGATCTGGCTATCCGGCACTGTCGACCACCGGATTTGATTTTCAGATTTTTTTTTTTTAAATTAAAAGTAAAAGCCCATTTGTAATAAGTTTTGCCAAACGATATTTTTACACAAGCCACTTTCCAATGCATAATTTGTCAAACGTTCGAGCATTCTCGAAAACCCCTTTACCCTAAAGATATTTGCATTTGGCCAAAGGAATTTCCCCAAAGCCGAACGAAACGGGCCCTGAGTCGGTCTCGCCAATTCTATAGGATCTATTTCTAGTTTATTCTTATTAAAAAAAAAATTATAGCCTCTGCACAAGGCCTGAATCCCACGCTGCTTAGGAATACACAGGTAAAGTAAGATTTCATACACGTCTAGTTCCAAGAAAGGCGAAACTGTCCGGGCCTCGTCTTTGTTGACACCTAAATTTCGTTTTTTTAATTAGGTTTTTTTTCCTTTTTCGGATAATAAAAATAATAATAATAACAACAAAAAATTTCAAAACAAAAGAAAGAAAAAATTGGCAGCCCCTCTCTTTTTCCCCTTTTCGCCGCCCAAGCCCAATTTTTTTTTGGCCCGGCCCCTCTCTTCCTTCTTCTTCCTTCTTCTTCCTTCTTCTTCTTCCTCACGCCTTCCTTCTCCGCCTCTGTATTCCATGCGCATCAACGCCGATGCGCGAAGGACAACTTATGACCAAGAAGGGTAGGCCAACGTCGGCCAGAGAGGATAAGATCTCAGGCGCCATTAATGATAAGCAGGCTTCACTGGAAAACTCGATGGGACACCAGTTCAGCCAAGCGGAACTGGTGGGCAAGCTAGAAGCCGGCGACCGAGGCCCTCCATCGACCGGATTTCCTTCGCCTATAAATAGGTGGCCACAAGCACTGTCGGAGGGCATGGCGAACTTGGAGATCTTTCACTGAGAGACATCAGGAAAGATCGAAGAGCGAGCACAGGGGAGAACTCGAGTCGCGAGCTCAGCCCATCCTCCACCGAGAGACTTCGGGGAAGGCCGGAGGCGAGCAACTTCGAAAGGGTCAGATCTGGCCGGTGGAGACTCAAATCTGGCCAAAGTGAGAGAGAATCAAGGCTGAGGAAGGTCCGGCCGAGATCTGCACCTCAGATCTAGGGTAACCAAGCCCCTCCACGGCCCTGACGCCGTGCCACCGTCGTCGTAGTCATCGTAGCCGTCATCGTCGTCACCGTTGCCTCTCTAGAAACCCTCGCCGCGCCTCGATCGTCACCGCCAAGTGGGAGGCAGTCTACCATCGTTCCCACTCGAAGAAAGGTAAAAAGCCCGCTAACGTTGCCTTTGCAATTCGTCTCAATCACCATCATTGTCATCGCCGTCGCCGTCGCCGTAACTGCCGTAGCCATCGTTGCCGCCATAACACCTCTGTCTCCCCCCTTTGGTGCCGCGAATTCACAAACCCCAAGGTTTGTGATTCTCCAGGTCACGAATCGGATCCTGGTCCCAAAAGTCAGGTAGGGTTCGCGATTTGGGGCGGCTAGAAGGCGGGTTGTGAACCAGAGCCGAGTCGGGTAAGGTTTCCATAATTTCGGGCGGCAGGAATCCGGGTTGGCGAGTCGGGTAGGGCTTCACTTAACCAAGTCGTCGGGTCAGGCCGAGCATCCCCAAATGCCCTCCGCCAGCGTCATTTTAAGATTTTTTTTTTTTTTTAAAGGTCGGGCCCACTCCAAAAATGCCAAAAATCCAAAAAAGCCAAAAATTCATGAAAAAGCCAAAAATTCATAAAATGCCAAAAAGATTTGTATTTTATAAAAAAAAATACCAAAAAATCCAAAAATCCCTTTTATGTCCAAAAAAAATAGAAAAAGACCCAAAAATGTTTTTCCTCCCCATCAAATGCATGG
Organism: Eucalyptus caleyi; assembly: GCA_014182885.2. Lineage (NCBI taxonomy): Eukaryota > Viridiplantae > Streptophyta > Magnoliopsida > Myrtales > Myrtaceae > Eucalyptus > Eucalyptus caleyi. Next base: position 33,397,171 of record CM024475.2, read on the forward strand.
AAAATCCCTTAAAAATCCAAAAAGTCTTAGGGTTTAAACAAGATTAGGTACCGAAAGGGCATTAGTGATTAACTAGTGTAATCAAATCCCCGATCATAATTTCTCTGGTTGCGTAGGAGCGAGTATTTCTCCTGATACTTCGCTTGGGTTTCTAATCGACCCACCCCAAATCGATTAATGGCGACTCCATTTTAAAAATTAACTTGCAAGTTAAAAATTTAGACTATTAAAGTCGTGAATTGGTGGATTTTGGAGAGTCCGGGCATAACTAAATTCAGCCGAGCCATTAGACTCTGTTAGGCGCTCGCCCCCAATCGGGCGCCGAAAAAAAAAGGTCGCGACAGCTTGGCGACTCCACTGGGGACCTTGAGGATTTAGGCCGTTTTTATCTTGTTTAAATGCTTTACTAACTTTGGTTTTTTTTTTGTGCAAGTTAGTATCTTAGTTTTTCTTTTTAAAAGAAAATGTCTTGTGATTATAAACTATTGTGCATGCTTTATTGTTTTAACACTACACATGGCACGTACAACCCGGCTGCCGGACCTGGGCCGCCATAGGATTTCTAAGATGATGTTAAGAAAGATACGACCTCGAACGCGAGACTGCGATGTAGAGGTTGCCTTTCTTTTCCCCGAATTTCTTAGACGATGTTAGGAGGATATGTTGCTAACGCGAGACTGCGACGAGCGGATACCCTTTTAATTTCAATAAACCTTCTCAGTTAGAAATCGAGCCAAACGTCTCATCTGTATGTCTCTGTGCTTGCCATTTTCTTTAAAAGCAAAGTAATTTATTTACTTTTACTCAGTCTTTTCTGGCTCATGGCAAAATAGGGTCAAGTTGTGTATTTCCCGTTCTTATATGCGATGGGAAGAATTGATATATAGTTCATTCCTACCCCCAAGGGAGAGCTTCTCAGATGGTGGAAGCAGTTAGATCAGCTTGGCCAAGAGCGCGTCAAAGCAACAATCGGTCATCTCCTCCCATTGCTCCAAATCAATATCCACTCTGCAGTCATGCAAGCACTACCACATTTCTGGTGTCCTGAAACATCTACCTTTGTGTTTGGAAAATTTGAACTGACACCAATATTGGAAGAGTACAGTCTCGCCATAGGAATGCCCTTGGGAAGGGAGCTCACTAAACCACCATTTGGCATTGACCCCGTGGTCAGTCTATCACGCTTTTTAAAAAATCATTCAATAAGAGAAATTGTTGGAGCTAACAACAATGCTTTTCCACTATCATCCTTAATTGAATGTTTTGAAAAACAATCAATGACCCAAAAAACCAAGATTTTCCTATTGGCCTTTTTTGGATTTATCATCTTCCCATATAGAAAGAATGCCATAAATCCTTCAATCGCATGGGTAATAAATCAAGTCATTTTTGGAGCAGGATATGTAAACATGGTTTTAGCTGAAACATTTTTATCCCTTAATCGTTTCAAGCACCAAAAAGAAAAAATCATGAGGGCCGCTCCAGAAATTTTACAAATGTGGTTCTTTTCCCATATCAAAGGATTTGGGCACCTCATGCAAATAATTGAAATCAACGAGTTTAAACACCCACTACAAAAGTTTCAAACCTTGGAAAAATATTCTCCCAATGAAGAGTATTCTCGGTGGATTAACTTGCTAAAAGACCCGGTCCCTAAGACATTCCTATGACGAACTAAATGGTTCATTGCAGGAGAGGCGCACTTTGTGCTTAATTATTACAACCCCATCCCGTTGCTAGGCCTTTCCGGAGCTACCTCATATTATCCATATAGGGTGGCTCGTCAGTACAGGGTCATCCAAGAAATCCCGCCACCGCTCAAATCAGGATTGTTCCGAATCCTTTTCACCCGTACAGACTACAGCTACTTGGAGGAGATCCGCATAATTCAGAACGCATGGAGTAGATGTCACACTGAAAAGATTGTCATACCCAGAAGGCTGAAGGGGCAGGAAAAGGCTCATCATGCATCCACATTCTACATCCTCAACCTTATAATTCCCGAGGAGCTGCAAACAGTAATCCCCCATGTAGTTGATAAACTTACACTGCAAGGGCGAATCGAATCTCTTGAAAAGAGCTTGGAGACAAGCAGGAGACACGTATCAAAGCTAGTACAAAGAAGCAAGCAGCTTCACAAGATTAGAGCTTCCCATCGCATATAAAAATGGGTAGCGAGACTTTTGATGTGAATATTTCTAATGTGAATATCTAGGGTCGTTCTGACTTGTGTAAAAAACCCTTTTGGCATTGTATAAATCTTCTGTTAATAAATAAAAATGACGTGACCCTTGCCATGGGCCAGTGTTCCATATGTTTCCCTAGCTTACGTTCTCTCCAATTTTTTTATGTAGGCAATCACAACATAGTTGCATTCGCCAAAAGCTAAACTAGAATGGCTGAAGAGAACGTACCAAGTCATATCGAGATTGTGGAAAATGAAATGAAGCGGGTCTTTAATGTGCTTCAGCAACTCTCAAAGCAGATAGATTCCATCCAAGGCAAATTGGCTCCCGCCCCAACCTCAATCGAAGTATTGTTACCGCAATTGTCTATCGAGGTGATCAAGGAAGAGATACCGATGATTATATGCCCGAATTGGAGGATGATACGCACCAAATCATAGTTGAGAAAGCAAAGCCCAATAGTTTGTCTAAGACTGAACATGAAAAACGCCTTGAGAAACTTGAAGAGAGGCTAAAACAACTGCAGGGCCTTCAAGATCCGACTCCAACAGACCTCTCCATCTATTCTAAGGTCAAAATGCCAGAAAAATTCAAAATGCATGAGTTTAAGAAGTACGATGGCACGACCTACCCAAGGGCTCACTTGCAAATGTATTTGGTTCGAATGACCCAGTACGTTAATAATGTACCTTTAATGATCCAGTAGTTCCAGTCAAGCCTAGTGGGTCCCACCCTGAGGTGGTACATCAAAAAGAACATAAATCTCATCGAGACATGGAGCGAAGCAAGTGAGGCATTCCTCAAGCAGTACAAATTCATAATGGACATTACCCCTTCTCGTGAGGATCTCGACCGCACGGAAAAGAAAAAGTAGAAATCTTTCAAAGAATATGCTATAATCTCGCTACCCAAATCAGTCCTGAGCCAACTGACTTTGAATTGAGAAAAATGTTCATCAAACCCTCCCCTATGAATACCGCAATCAGATGGTGACTACGATCGCTGAATCATTCAATCAACTCATTCTAGTAGGAGAGCAGATTGAGGCAGGTTCAAGGGACAGTTGGTTCACTAAGCCTACACCTATCAGCAGAAGGCTCAACATGAAAAAATATAAAGAACCCCTAATTGATGTCAATGCCACCTACACTGCAAACACCGGTCACCTCCTGACCGTTCAGACAAGCATGGCCAACAACAGACTAATAGCCGTCCACCCCAACGCTATAACAACCGAAGATGATTCACTCCACTTCCTGGATCTCTCTCCCAGGTTTTGGCAATCCTCCGAAGCAAGAGCCTCCTTTCAACTGAGCCAAGACGACCCAACGTTGAAAACTTCTCCAGCTATGACCCGTCCAAAAAATGTGACTATCACATGGGAGGAGTAGGCCATTCAACTTATGAGTGTTTTGTCCTTAAGTATCTGATCCAGAACCTAGTGGATACTAAGGCATTCTCATTCCAAACTGCAAAGCCAAATGTCCAAAGCAATCCGTTCCCTGATCATGCTGACAAAGTAAACATGATATTAAGTTCTGAAGCCGGTCAAATCAGAAATGTCAATGCACATATTGTTGACATCTATCGAGGGCTAGTAAAAATCGGGTATTATCCGAGTGATGAAACACCACCCTTTGCAATAATGAAGGAAAGGGTATTAAGAATGATAGAGGCCGGAATAATCATGTACGCCGGCCACGCTAGCATAGTTTCTACCATATCGCAAGTCTTCATCAACTGGGAGGAAGAATTTTGCTGCGCTAAATGCGGAAAAGGAAAAGAAGGATTCCACCTCACCTGAGAGCGTCTTTGAAAGGAAGGAAGCCATTGTTCAAGCATCAACAGCAGAAACAGCTATAGTCATCGAGATTCCCCAGCCTTACAAATACGAATACAACAATGCAGTACCATGGTCTTATGACCTTGATGTTGGTTTAGTCACGAGATCTGTGCGAACCTATGCTTAAGCAAATACTCAGTCTGCTAAGCCCATCACTAACGAAGAAGCTAAGGAGTTTTTGGCCGTAGTTAAGGCTAGTGAATATAATGTGGTGGAACAGTTACGAAAATCATCAACACGGATCTCTCTGCTGGAATTGCTTCAAACATCTGTCAAGCACCAGAAATCCCTCATGAAAGTACTAAGTGAGGTACATGTCCCTGAAACAATTGAGCATGACAAACTCGAGGAATTTGTCAGTACCATCCTTTTAAAAGATCAAATGGCATTTTCTGATGAAGAAATTCCTAAGGAGAGTAGAGGACACACCAAGGGCCTCTACAAATCAGTCAAATGCAATGCATCTCACGTCGCTCGAGTGCTGATTGACAACGGATCTGCTCTTAACATATGTCCACTAGCAACACTCTGTCGCCTTAAAAGAGAGAGATCATGGATCCAGGTACCCAAGACTTCTGTTCGAGCATTCGATGGAACAAAGAAGGAAACAATGGGAGAGATCGAGCTCGACATTCAAATTGGCCCAACCATATTCAAAATTTTGTTTCAGGTGATGGATATCCTCACTGCGTTCAATTTCCTCTTAGGGTGCCCATGGATCCACGTCGCAGGAGCAGTACCTTCAAGCCTCCACCAAAGTGTGAAGTTCGTGGTTGGAGGAAAACTGATCATGGTCCGAGGAGAAGAAGATCACCGCATCTACCACAAGACGGCCATCCCTTGTGACACCCCGAACCCTTCCCAGGTCGTCACCAACGCCGGTGTTACACTTTATTACCTTTTTCTATCTTGTACTTAAAACAAGCGCCGTTAATCACAGGCATTTTTTTTTTTTAAAAGCGGTCCCAGCGCGACTCATAGCGGAAGCAAATTAAACATCTCCATCTCTCCCCTTACTAACCATGATACCAATACACACCAGCTAAACATCAGGATTTTATAAACAACTTCGACACTTTGCTTACATATATATAGCAAGATGGGATTCCCTTTGGGTCGGTACAAAAACAAGGAAAAGCTAGGACTCTGCCATGCCCAGCCTAAAACCTCAAAAAGAAACTCTCGACCCTCAACATCATACGAATACGAACCCCCATCGAAAGTGTCGACTATCTACATCAAAAAGATCCAGCTCCTACTCATCGCGCGCAAGTCTCACACCCAACCCGGTGCATCAGGCGGTGGCAGCGGCAACATCCCTTGCATCGCTACATCCTGACGAACGTGCACAGAAATGAACTCCTGAATGACAGGACCCCCAGCCAGGCCCACGTCATACATCACTAGACAACGTACTCGGATAAAAGTCAGTCCGGGAACAGAGGGACAGTCTATCTCAACACACTCGACCTCTACATCGGATGGTATCCCGTAAAATGTACCTCGCGTGATAGCAGGTAGAGGCATACTTGCTAATCTGAAATGTTATCCCCAAAAGGGGTGAGCAACCACTCAGCGGATAGGGAAATCCAATAACAACTCAATGCATCATGCAATTTCACATGCATTGCAGGCATTACTTACCTTGAAGCCAGGCACACACTATCATGCATCATCATCATGCATATCATCATGCATATCATCATGCATATCATATATCGTATCATAGGTGATCATCATATCATGTCACATCACATCATCATCATCATCATCATCGTCATGCATATCATCATGCATATCATATATCATATCATAGGTGATCATCATATCATGTCACATCATCATCATCATCATCATCATGCATATCATATATCATATCGTAGGTGATCATCATATCATGTCACATCATCATCATCATCATCATCATCATCATCATCATCATCATCATCATCATGCATATCATATATTATATCATAGGTGATCATCATATCATGTCACGTCATCATCATCATGCATCATCATGTCATGAGTTAATTATCATCTTTATCTTTCAATTTTGATCACCACATCACCCATTTCTCAAATCATCAATCTCATCATCAACCCTTCGGGCAGAAACCTCCGACTGGGGTTCCCAAGCAAACTCAGCCATCCCATGGCCACCTGTGCTTCCGGCCCCCCACATTCCGGGCATCTCGCATCTCAACTAGCATCACGAGGCATTCCCTTCGGGCAGAAACCTCCGACAGGGCTTCCGGCCTTTACCCTTCTAGCCAGGCATCCCGCACCCCAATCCTGGTGTCGCGAGGAACCTCCGGGCATGTATCCGCGATACAACCGGACTTCCGGCCCCCCACATTCCGGGCATCCTGAAACTCCCAGGGAATCTCTGGAATTATGCCACTCGGCCACCAGACATCATCATCCACCACAACCTCTTACTCACATATCATTTTCCACATTCATCATCCTTTTAATCTCATTATTACATGGCATATGATTCACACATGCATCGCAATTTATGATCATACATACACCAATGTCATATAACAATGCATAAAAAATTCAATGAAATTCATGGCCAATAAAATAATCCCTTATTATTTTTTTATTATTTTTTTTATTTTTTTACTATTTTATTATTTTATTATATTTATTTATTTTCATAAATAAATATTAAATTTAATATCTATGATTTTCCCAAAATCATAATATTCAAACAACCACTAAAAAAACCAATAGGATCACAATTTCATACAAAATTCATGGCCAAATTGAATTTCTCATAATTTCACAATTTTCCACAAAATAGCACATGATATTCGGATAATGACCAGAATTGCACAGTTTCCAAATAAATTCGATTAAAATACTCATATGGCCTTCAAAAATTACGAAATTTTACAGGGTGATAGCCAACACATTTTCGTACCTTTTCATTAAGAACTCTAAGCCAAATTATTTTTATATTAATTTAAACAACCCCACGAAACTTCTGGAACCACTACCGTGACGTCCAGAACACACTTCTCCGAAATTTTTAGATCTCACCCATCAAATATTTTTCGTTTCCTATGAAATTTGAGTATGTTATGTACCAAGGTTTCCTTTACAAGTTTCATGAAGAGATCTAGGTCAAATAACCAAAGTAGGGTCACCATTTAAGTCCTTGAAGTCTCGGGTGTCTCGAAATACTTCACCAGAACCATCATTTTCAAGATCTAACCGATTCACCGAGCTATACTTGTTATTTTTGCTTCAAATTTGAGTATGTTGTATCTTAAGGTGTTACCTTCAACTTTCAAGAAGACAACAAAGTGAGATCTCCAACAGAAATCAACATGCAATCAAGAAATCAACAAGAGGTCAGTGAAAATTTCGCAGATCTAAAGTCTCCGTACAATAGAACTTTTAACCCCTCAAATCTCCATCGTTTTCTACGAATTTTTAGTATCTCATAGTACAAGACGTTAGCTTCAACTTTCATGAAGACACCGAAGTCAAAATCGGACTCCAAACACACATGCAAACTCGAACAAGCTACTGACTCCAACAAACCGAACAAGAACAGTCACACGGTTTGCAAATAACCAACTCTTACCTCGGTTTTTCGCACAAATCATACCTAAAATCTAACATGCAAACACCACAACAAACATGCAAGAGAAGTTACGGACTCCACTTGCCTCTAAGATGGACACACGACGACGAACGGCGACGATCGGACGGCGAACGAACGGCGCACCCCACGGCTCCGCCTCCTTCCCTCTTGGTCTCTCTCCCTTTCTCTCAAACTCTCTCTCTTTCTCACCCTCTCTTTGGACGAATTGGAGCAAGTAACCGGCCACTCTCTCTCCTCATCCCTTTTATACCCCCTTAATCCCATGATTAGCAATCATTGCTTTGCCTAAAGATTAACCAATGCATGCTCTTGCCATTTGCCACTTGTCTTATTGGGTTTTAATTTAAATTTGCTTGGGCTTGGGCTTAGGCCCATCCGGCCACTCCCCTTGGGCTGGTCGAATCCTCCTCTTGGGCTCTAATCGGCCGACTAGCTTGGCCCACCAAGCTTTAGGCCAATGGGTCCAAGGCCCATTCCGAAAATAACCCTCTTTTTCCCCTTTTTTTTTTTTGAAATTCCTTCTATAAATATTTCTAGATTTCAATTTTTTTATCTTGGCCAAAGTCTTAGGATATTTTTGCTCATTGAAATTTAAATCATATGGCCAAGCATAGATTATTAATCTTATTAAATTTAAATTTCCACAATCACAAGCACAAATCATCCAATTTAAAAGACTAATGGCTAAAACATAAGCCATGGAAATTTAACACCTAATTAAAGACTTTAACACACCTTATGGCTCGGCTTTGAATTTCTGGGATGCCACATCCCTTATGTTGAACCTAGTGACAAAAGCAAAGCCAACTATCAATCGTTCAAGCTCGTGTCTACTATACACGAAACTCGAGGGACTTTGCCCCTCGTCCCCGAGGTATCAAGCGCTACAATCATGGTAGGAAAAATTATGGTTAGACACGGTTTCACTCCAGGACAAGGGCTTGGTAGGAGAGGCCAGGGCATCCGTCAACCTATTGAAGCCTTGAGGAGACCCTATACTATCGGTTTAAAATATTCCCCGGATAGAAAAGCAAAGAAAAAAGTCAGTCTTGTATATCCCCGACTCGAGGAAACTTTCCCAGGCCCAGCCAGGATGATGCATGAGGAAGAGGAAGCGAATACATCAAAATGGTTCAACCCCAGAAGCGCAAAATTGCCTATAATCCAGGAAGACACAACTTGGCCCTCACTTATAAAGAAAGAAGGGCCAAATGACATGACCACCATGTTCGGGGACATTTTCATAGGTGCCATTGAGGAAGAGCAGTTAAACAAGATAGGTGATAACATCTCTTCATCCAGCTTCAACACCAAGTCGAAGAATTACGCGAGATTGTACACCATTTGACAGAAAACTTCGCTCAAGCTATGCGTGCATTCCGCTCTCGTCACAATGAGGAGCTGGTAGTAAATGAAGAAGACCCTACTGACACGACCTGGCAAGGGGCACGGCTACCCTTATCCCCAAGAAGCACTCGGCCATATTCGCCTCTTCTTAAATCAATGACCATTATTTTCCCCATCCTCCTAAAGCAAGGGATAATCGGTAGGGAACTGAGCCATCCTACTCCCGTGTACTTCCTTGATTATGATCCATCCAAGCAATGTGATTATCATTCAAAGGAATTAGGACACTCGTTAGATGACTGCACCATCCTGAGAGACAAGGTTCAGGATCTTTTGGATGCTCGGGTATTCACGTTCTGCTCTCCATGGCTGTGTTTTGGCAAGGATCACCTCCTCGTGGTACCGAGCACCCGTACCGTGTTCCCTGAGCATGCTAAGGAAGCACGTAGAGGAGAGGTAATCATGGATACTTTGGGCCTACCAAGTGGTAAATTTGACTACTATGTCGATTATTCAATCCCCAAAAATTTCTATGACCATCATCACAACATCGTCCCTGATGGATAGGAAGGCATGGACGATCTGAAATCCGTAAAGCCGGGAGCACAAGGAGACGTGGCTGGCAACTGGTATGAAGACTTTTTTGCGGGCGCTATCAACGAAGGACCGTCAAGGGAAATGGATGCAGACCCACTCGAGTAGAATCCTTTTTAATTCCTCTGCATACTCCCCTACGTGGGAGCCTGTACATATTTCTTAAAGTCTGGCTTGTTTTGTTTTCAACATTAGTTCCACTCAAAGAACTATTTTTTGAAATCATCTTGTAAATCCGTCTACTAACGAATAAAGTCGAAAACATTTCGAGGGTATGAGGAGACACACCAAACCGGCCCGTTGATAATAGCCAACCGTCAAATGAAAGAAGAAATTTGAGGCCCAGGTCTCCTCATGTTTCCTTGTCCTAAATCTTCAAGAGCAATTTATCACATTTTCAAAAGAAAGAAGCATGTATGCTACTAACCTTATTTGTTCCCTTAGCCTATCTACTCTATGACATAGGAATAATCTAGCGGCAGGCGAGGGTATGGGAACAGTCCATACCAACACCGTAAGTAGCCATGATAGCAATTCCGATGACTCAAATGATGATTTTGATGATTCTGACAAAATTAAAAATGGAATTGGAAGTGCCACGAAGAAACAAGGCCTCATACTACTGAAGACATCATCATTGTCAATTTAGGCAGCACAGAAGATCCAAGGGAGATAAAGATTGGCGCAAACCTTCCTAAAGAAGAAGCTGCAAACTTAATTGCCCTCCTAAAGAGGTATCAAGACATATTCGCATAGTCATATGCCGATATGCCAGGCCTCGATCCAATGATCGTGGAGCATAGCTTGCTAACCAACCCTGATGTGGCCCCAAGAAGCAACGGCTAAGAAGAGCTAAGCCTGAGTTGTCTAAAAAGATTGAAGAAAAAGTAATGAAGCTCCTGGAAGTAGGCTTCCTCGAAGTCTTGCAATATCCTAGTTGGGTAGCGAATATTGTACCGGTGAAGAAAAAAGATGGTCGAATCCGGGTTTGTGTCGACTACCGCGATTTGAACAAAGCAAGCCCAAAAGATGAATTTCCGCTACCTCACATAGACGTTCTTGTGGATAGTACTGTTAGATTCAAACTTTTCTCTTTCATGGATGGATTCTCAGGATACAACCAAATAAAAATGAAGGAGGAAGATAAGGAAAAGACGGCATTCATTACTCCATGGGGGACTTTTCACTATAAGGTTATGCCTTTTGGCCTGAAAAACGCTGGAGCAACTTACCAACGTGCCATGGTCACCCTTTTCTATGACATGATGCACAAAGAAATTGAAGTATATGTCAATGCCATGATCACCAAAACCAGACATGGAGAAGACCATGTGAAGACCCTGGAAAGATTATTCAATTGACTTCGCCAGTTCAAGTTGCGCTTGAACCCAGCAAAATGTGTGTTCGGGGCAATTTCTGGCAAATTACTTGGATTCATTGTGAGCTATAAAGGGATAGAAGTGGACCCGTAAAAAACTAAAGCGATATTTGAGATGCCTCCTCCCTCGACTGTAAAAGAAGTCCAGAGCCTCCTGGGAAGATTAAATTTCATTGCGCGATTCATTTCCCAGCTTTCCGAAACTGCAAAACATTTCTTTAAACTTCTCAAGAAAGATGCATAAAGCAAATGGGATGATGACTGCCGACTAGCGTTTGAAAATTTAAAGCAGTACCTAATGAAACCCCCAGTTTTAGTACCCCCGACTCCAGAACACCCTTTGACCCTCTACCTTACCATCAACAGTGAATCCCTAGGTGCAATGTTAGTACAGAAAGGACCCCATGATGGAAAGGAACGAGCCATTTACTATTTAAGTAAAAAGTTCACCACGTCAAAACAAAACTACTCCAAATCAGAAAAAAAAAAAACAAAAACAAAAAAACATGCACTACATTGGTATGGGTGTTGCACAGACTCCGGCAGTATACCTTACATTACCAAACATTCCTTGTAACTGAAAGTGACACAATCAAGTATTTGCTCGGTTGCCCGGCCTTAGTGGGAAAATTGGCCAAATGGCAAATCCTGATCCCAGAATTCGACATCCAGGTGATATCGCATAAATCAGTTAAAGGTCAGGTGATTGCTGATATGTTAGCAGATTGTCGTAAAGAAATACGCGAGGATCATTCCCTAGATGACCGAATTTCAACAGTAGAAGAGGACACATGGACTATGTTCTTTGACGAAGCTGTAAATTTGTCAGGTTCAGGCACCGAGGCGGTCTTGATATCCCCAAATGGGCAATATTATCCTGTGGCTGCAAAATTGATGTTTCCATGCACCAACAATATAGCCGAATATAAAGCATGCATCCTCGGCCTACAAGCGGCTATTGGAATGGAAGTGTCAAAATTAAAAGTGTTCGGTAACTCCGCCTTAATTATCCTCTAGACTGTGGGCGAGTGGAAGACAAGAGACGCCAAACTAGTACCTTATCACAACTACTTGGAAGAATTGGTAGGAGAATTCCAAGACATCTCATTTGAATACCTACCTAGAATTCATAATCAGTTTGCTGATGCACTAGCAACGCTATCATCTATATTGCAAGTAACGAAAGGGTTAGAAGTAGAGCCTTTGAAAATTGAAATCCTGACAAGACAGGCCCATTGCATGACTATAACTGAAAAACCCGACGGAAAACCCTGGCATTACCACATCATGAAATAAGTCCATAAGCAGGAATTCCCTAAAGAAAGCACTCCCTTTGATCGAAAATACCTAATGAAAATGGCTTCGAGGTTCTTTGTCAATGGTGAAAATTTGTACAAAAAATCATATGACTCAGTCCTGCTAAGGTGTGTGGATGCAAATGAAGCCACACAAATAATGCAAGAAATACATTGGGGAGTATGTGGCCCTCACATGAATGAACGTATGTTGGCCAAGAAAATAATGAGGTTGGGTTATTACCGGCTCCCCTTAGAGAACGATTGTGCTCAGCATATGCGAAGCTGTCATCATTGTCAGATTCACGGGGATAAGATAAATGTCCCTCTAACTAAATTGCATCAGTTATTTGAGCCATGACCATTTTCAATGTGGGGCATCGATGTAATTGGCTCAATCAACCCAAAGGCATCAAACGGGCACCGGTTCATTTTGGTCGCAATCGATTACTTCTTAAAATGGATCGAAGCCGCATCCTATGCAAGTGTAACTGCACGAAACATTATGAAGTTCATCAGACATGACATAATCACCCGTTATGGCGTACCGAAAGCTATCGTCACCAACAATGGGTCAAACCCGAACAACAAGTTGATTGATCAATTGTTTTCTGAGTTCAAAATCCAACATTTGAACTTGTCCCATTATCGTCCACAAATGAATGGAGCCGTGGAAGCCGCCAACAAGAACATCAAGAGAATCCTATCCAAGACAACTGAAAACTACCGCGACTGGCATGAGAGGTTACCCTTCGCATTAACAGCATATCGAACTTCGATTCGAACTTCCACTAGGGCAACGCCTTTTTCCCTGGTTTATGGCATGGAGGCGGTTTTGCCTGTAGAAGTAGAAATCCCTTCCCTGCGAATTTTATCCCAGGCAGGATTGTCCAAGGAAGAATGGACACAACAAAGGCTTGAGCAACTGAATATGATCAACGAAAAACTACTGAAAGCCCTCTGTCATGGTCAGTGTTACCAGCAGAGGGTAGCTCGATCGTTCAATCAAAAGGTACGAGCCAAGCACTTCGAAGTAAACGAGCTAGTCTTGAGAAAGACGCTGCCAATCTTTCTAGAGCCCGGAGGTAAGTTCACCCCAAATTACAAGGGTCCTTATGTAATAAAAAAAGATACTCCCCGAAGGAGCCTTGATCCTAACTAAGATGGATGGGCGAGAATTCTCTAAACCAGTTAATTCTGATGCTGTAAAAAAGTACTACCCTTAAAAGATGTTCATTGTCTGGCATTGCCAAGCACTTCTCTATCAGAATGAAAATGCCTATGCACCTTTATATATGAGTGATGTATCTACACCATCATAAAAAAATGTGTGTTTGGTTGACTCAATGGAGAAAAATGAATGGTAATCACCAGCATCTAAGGAAGTGTCGAAAATCAAGTAGCAAACTCAATGGCATAACTTGAGCAAATCGACATTACCCAGGCAGACGCATAAGAGTAATCCATGTCAATTTCACCCAGCTCGGTGTAAAGGACGTGTCATTTAAAAACCAGTCTGGTTAAAATGAACCTTCTGTCCTAGTCAACAATCTTAGAATCTGGATGCCCCACTTCTTTTCCAGACACATGCCCTTGCAAGAAGTAATTACCATCGGAGAATTGGAAGTTTTGATTGTCCATCTCAAATTCCATAGAAGCTTGAGGTACATGACTTTGCCTGATGCTGCTATAATCAAAGGCGGAAGGAAAAATTCCATAGAAGGAAAGCGTTGAAAATCAATCAACGACCAGCAATCATGCATATGTGGCCACAAGTAGGAAAGGCCAGTCGAATGAAGCATTGAAATGTAAAAGAGGCCGTCAGCAACTTCCCTAAGAGCCAACACAAATAAACTCTGGGGGAAAGGTAACAGCAACTTCCCTAAGAGCCGGCACAAATAAACTCTGGGGGAAAGGTAACAGCAACTTCCTTAAGAGCCAGCACAAATAAACTCTGGGGGAAAGGTAACTTGGCATCATTTCTAACACTCACTCTCTGAACTCATATTGACAAGCATTGGGATTCAAGAGCTAGATTAAATGGTTAAATAGGGCAAACCAAGTGATCCAAGCCCGGGGCAAAAACAAGACGTCCGATCAAATTATCAACCCCTAGCTGATTATTCATGTGATATCTTCCTATTCAATAGGGACAACCATTGACACCCATTTGCGAATAACTCTTTTGATGTTCAAAGTTTAACATATTTGGAAACACCATTATGTTAACTCCTAAAGTTGTCAATAGGGTCTTTTTTGAGTCAAAACCATTCACTTGTTTTGAAGATTTCAAGCTCCATCATATTGAAAATGTTGCATGCCGTTTCCAGATGAATTCTGCATGATGATTTTGTCTGTCTAAGTCACTGATTCCACTAAGGGTTATTAGAATAGACAGCTAAGTGAAGAATACCAGATTGATTGAGCATGCTGGATGAGGTATGTCAGAATGATAAAAGGCAAGCCATATCCTACATATAGTCCCCCATTTATACACTTGTGAGATGAGTGCAAAAGATTCCATGATTGCAAGGTAAAGAGTTCTTTCGCGAATGGTACGATAACCAAAACAGTGAGAGGCATTCCATTGCTCACCCCATTGAGCCCCATATACTGATGAAATTTTTGTCCTATCCCCGTTAAGAACCACCCCCACACTGGAGTAGATTGGAGGCGAAGCAGAATCACAAAGTGAGAAGAGAGATAGAAATTTTCTTGCTTGCACTGGCATCAATCTTTGAGTGTCTTTATTGCATATGAACACTCGCGTTAATTTAAGTGCCCTAAAGTCATGAAGAGCAATTCTTTCTTTACACACTTGTATCCATTATACAACTCAAGTGAGTCTGTAAATTCACCCTCACATGGAGGCAAAGCAGAAGTTACTGCCGTTTGAGCAGCATAATCAGAAGCGCCAGCAAAAGATGAAGACTCAATGGTCTAACAAAGGCATTTGCTTGAACTTGTCAAGATCAGCTCTCAAGCAACAAGAACAAAATAGGGGCATAAAAAGTAGTGTACCTGGTAAGAGCAAGGTCAATGCCCATAGATGAAAAACAAAAACAAAAGCTATGGACATAAAAAATAAAAAATATAAAAAATATTTAAAAAAAAAAAAAAAAAAGTGTGCCTGGTAAAAGCAAGGCCAATGTCTCCAAACAAAAAATACAGCTGTTTGTATTCCCAAGAGAAGTTGTTGTTATTCGATTAATTGAACCTTCATTTGACTGTTATGAGAAGAAAGACCGGTGACAAATGCCAAGGCGATCACCAGCTCTTACCTTTTTACACATGAGTCAAGCCTACATTTCATCCCACTGTAAAAAGTCTCTTCAGACTAGGGGCACTTCAATTAACGTAGGCTTTCATATGTCTATTAGCATCGCTCGAAGAAGTACGAGCAAGATTATTCTATCTCTTCTCGTAGGATTCTTGACTTGCAAACCTGGAGATGAGCATGCGGCATCTTTTTCGTAGAGCCATGACCTTGGTGGTCCCCTTTGATGAGCCATTGATCAAATCTTCATCACAATTTCAACAAAGACCTCTCACATTGGTAAAGTCGTACCACTTGCGAGAATACTCAGATCCCTGCTAACATGATGACAATGAGATAATGCTGTCCTTATAAATCTTGCATCAATGGTCAGGATAAAACAGCTTTTCCCATGAGAGTAAGTGAAAAGTCATTTCAAACTAAAAGTCCCCCATCTGGCATGCTCAAGACATCTACATTCTAAATGAAAGCTATCTTTCAAAATCTTCCCCAGTAGAATTCGAATGATACAAAACTGACAAGATTGTCATGCATAAATCACATTTGAATTTATGAATTTACAGCACATATAATCATTGTGTGTATACGTGCATATTGTGCAAACAGCAAGCATGCTCTTAGAGATTAGAGATATCATCAGGAAAGCACATCCCCAACCTCACTCCCAGAGCTTTATGTCTGATAATCTTTGAGAACCCACCACTCATCGAGTATCCCCATATCATCAAGTACCCACCGCCGTCCAGGTACTCCCTTTTCATGACACTCAACTTACTTGAGTTGTCCCCAATAATAGCTGCTATTCAAGCATTCCATGCTTTATGTGTCTGCGCCTACCCAGGTATACTTTCTTACAGTTGGACCAGTTAAGTGGTCCCTAATCATATCATTAAATATTTGTGTTCCTCCAAGTATTCCACTACTTTGTACACCTGCGGCTACCCAGGTGTCCTAACCCTTTTGAGTACCTGTGGCCAGCCAGGTAAGTCTCATACCACATTCAAGTTTATAATATCAGGAGGTGAGAGACCTTCACGAATATCCTAAGTACGTCCTCAATATTCCCATTACCAGAAGGTGGGAGACCTTCACGAATATCCAAGGTACATCCTCGATATTCCCACTACTATGAGGTGAGAGACCTTCACAAATATGCGAGGTACATCCTCGATAATCTCTTTTTACCAGGAGGTGAGAGACCTTCACAAATATCCAAGGTACCCCTTTGATGCTTGTGAACATCCGGGCACCCTCCAGAATTTGCACTTGTGATCATCCAAGTAACCCTTCGACGCCTGCAAAGGCCCAAATATCCTTCAGGTTAGTACTTGTGAATATCCAGGTACTCTTTGATATGCCTGTGAATGTCCAGGTATCTTCCAAAATCGATGCCCTGAGAAAGGTCGGCACATCTCCCGAGAAAGGTCGGGTACCAACTGGTGTCTTCAACAGAAGTCAGACACCCCACAAATCGATGCCCTGAGAAAGGTCAGCGCTTTTCCCGAGAAAGGTCGGGTACCAACTAGTGTCCTCGATAAAAATCAGGCACCCACAAATAGATGCCTTGAGAAAAGTCGGCGCATCTCCTGTCACGGCGACCGAAAAAAGGTTCGGGTCCAAGACAAACCACTTACTGCTCTGATAGGCGACCGAAGAATGATTCGGGCCCTGGAAAAGCATTTTACCGTCACGACGACCGAAGAAAGGTTCGGGTCCGAGGCAACTCACTTATTGCTCTAACAGGCTACCGAAAAATGGTTCGAGTCATAGACAAATTATTGATTGTTTTAACAGGCGACTGAAGAATGGTTCGAGTCTTGGAAAAGCAACCTCCTCATATTACCAAATAAGATGACGCATTAATACTTGCCAAACTCGGGGTTCACACTCTATCTCACTCACTCCCGGTAAGTAACTACAGGTATCTTCTTATTTGTCTTAGTATATGTAAAGTTATATTGCTCTTTTTCCGCATAGAATAATAGGTCCCAAATAAAATATAATTTGCTACGCGTGCGTGGATAAAATTTAGGCATCAATTTGTTTTTTAATGCAACCTTTACGAACTCACCTTCAAAGACGAGCAACTGTTGACACCTAAATTTCATTTTTTTTTAATTCGATTTTTTTTGCCTTTTACAGATAATAATAATAATAATAATAATAATAATAATAATAATAATAATAATAATAATAATAATAATAATAATAATAATAATAATAATAACAACAACAACAACAACAAAAATTTCAAAACAAAACAAACCAAAACAAAAGAAAGCAAAAATTGGTAGCCCCCCTCTTTTTCCCTTTTCACCGGCCCAAGCCCAGTTTTTCTTTTTTCTAGCCCGGCCCCTCTCTTCCTTCTTCTTCTTCCTTCTTCTTCCTCGCGCCTTCCTTCTTCACCTCTGTATTCCACACGCATCAACGCCGACGCGCAAAGGACAACCTACTGCCAAGGAGGGTAGGTCGACGTCGGCCGGAGAGGATAAGATCTCAGGCGCCATTAATGCTGAGCAAGCTTCGCCGGAAAACTCAATAGGACACCAGTTCAGCCAAGCGGAACCGGTGGGCAAGCTGGAAGCCGGCGGCCGAGGCCCTCTGTCGACCAGATTTCCTTCGCCTATAAATAGGTGGCCGCAAGCACCGTCGGAAGGAGTGGCGAACTTGGAGATCTTTCACTAAGAGACATCGGGAAAGATCAAAGAGCGAGCGCAGGAGAGAACTCGAGTCGTGAGCTCAGCCCACCCTCCACCGAGAGACTTCGGGAAAGGCCGGTGGCGAGCGACTTCGAGAGGGTCAGATCTGACCGGTGGAGGCTTGGATCTGGCCAAAGTGAGAGAGAGTCGAGGCTGAGGAAGGTCCGGCCGAGATCTGTACCTCAGATCTGGGGCAACCGAGCCCCTTCGCGGCCCTAACGCCATGCCACCGTCGCTGTAGTCACCGTAGCCGTCATCGTCGTCACCGTTGCCTCTCCAAAAACCCTCGCCGCACCTCGATCGTCGCCGCCAAGTGGGAGGCGATCCGCCACCGTTCCCGCTCAAAGAAAGGTAAAAAGCCCGCTGCCGTTGCCTTTGCTATTCGTCTCAATCACCATCATTGCCGTCACCGTCGTCGTAACCGCCGTAGCCGTCGTCACCGCCATAGCACCTCTGTCTCCCCCCTTTGGCACCGCGGATTCACAAACCCTAGGGTTTGTGATTCTCCGGGTCACGAATCGGATCCGGGTCCCGAAAGTAGGGTAGGGTTCGCGATTTTGGGGCGACTAGAAGGCGGGTTGTGAACCGGAGCCGGGTCGGGTAGGGTTTCCGTAATTTTGGGCGGCGGGAATCTAGGTCGGCAAGTCGGGTAGGGTTTCGCTGAACCGGATCATCGGGTCGGGCCGAGCATCCCCAAACGCCCGCCGTAACGTCGTTTTAAGATTTTTTTTTTTTTAAGTCGGGCCCGTCGCGTTTTGGGCTCGCTGGGTTGAACACAACCCGTGGATCCGACCGGTCAATTTTTATTTAAAATAATGTTTTAATAAATAAACAATTTATTTTCAAAAAAATGATAAAAAATGATTTATTTTCGAAAAATATTAAAAATAGTAAAAATATTTTATTTTCCAAAAAAATAAGAAAAGATGAAAAATAATTTACTTTCCAAAAAATATTAAAAAATATTTATTTTCCCAAAACAATCAAAATCAAAAATATTTCATATTTTCCAAAAATGCCAAAAATCCAAAAAAGCCAAAAATTCATGAAAAAGCCAAAAAATTCATAAAATGCCAAAAAGACTTGTATTTCTAAAAAAATACCAAAAAATCCAAAAAAATCCCTTTTATGTCCAAAAATAGAAAAGACCCAAAATGTTTTTCCTCCCCATCAAATGCATGGAAAATCCTTCAAAAATCCAAAAAACCTTAGGGTTTAAACGGGATTAGGTACCGAAAGGGCATTAGTGATTAACTAGTATAATCAAGTCACCGATCCTAATTTCTTTAGTTGCATAGGAGCGAGCATTTCTCCCGATACTTCGCTTGGGTTTCTAATCGACCCACTCCAAATCGATTAGTGGCAACTCCATTTTAAAAATTAACTTGCGGGTTAAAAATTTAGACTATAAAAGTCGTGAATTGATGGACTTGGGAGAGTCCAGGCATAACTAAATTCAGCCGAGCCATTAGCCTCTGTTAGGCGCTCGCCCCCAATCAGGCGCCGAAAAAAAGAAGTCGCGACAGTCTTTTCGGCGTGTCTTGAATTTCTGTATGCATTATACTTAATGCACTTTACCTAAGCTTTTCACCTACAAAAAACATTATCCAAAACCGAAAATTGTAACTCTCCGCCTTCTGACACTCCACTGCTCTTCTTCCATTATCTGCAGGTTCATCCTTTCGCTTTGTCTTTCACAAGTTGCTGCAAACATCAATCTTTCATATTGCAAAATATCCACTTATTCAGTTGTTTTTATTTATTGCATGAGTTTTGTTAAATGAAACCAAGCAAGGCAATGGTTGGTCCCAAATCCCAACCTTTTGTCAACTACTTAATTGATTGTTCACATTCATTACCACTTATGTTGTTGTACATACCTATCCATCCAAAATGAAATTTTGGCGAAGGAGTTATGAAATCCAAATTTAGCTCGTTGAATCTGTAAAATCTGAAAAGTGTGTCCTTCCCATATGTGCTAACTTCAAACGGCTTGTATAGCTTATCCTGATATCCAATTGAATTTTTGTTTTGACGGCTTGTATGGGCATGGAAGTTTCTGCGTTCTGTATATTTTCAAGAAATTTTCATAATTTTTTTCTATTTTTGGGAAATTTCAAACAATGATGGAAAAATAAGAGTTTTTGAAATATGGCTCTACTCTGTGGCTGAAAATGTTATCTTTTTCATCATGGATGATAGAAAACTATTAGACATTGAGTTTTGTATATTGTGACATTTTGTAGAATGACCATATAAATTTGGAATTTTCAAAAAAATATGAACTTTTTTTTTCTACATAGATAGTATCTACTAGAAATTTACATTTTTTTTTTTTTGGATGAACCCTGTCTATTGTATTTATTTATGCTTCTCAACAGTTATTTACGGCAGTTGAATCTTTGTTCGAGTTTATGGACTGAAGTAATGCATTTAAGGACAATTTTCCAATTTTATCGTAATTGGGCTCTTTTTAGGTAATTTACGATTTGTGGAATTTAGATCATTAATGTGGCTGTCGGCAATGAAAATTTTATGGGTATTTTGGTAATTTGCTGCTTAGAGATATTAAATATCACATTTGACTCTGTTTATTTTGTGAAAGATGAATGAATTGCTTAAAATAATTAGAACATAAATAATATTTATGTCAAAATATATTCATGGATGATAAAAATATTTTTCAATTACTCATTTTTATAAACGATACGACAATTATTTTTATGAAAATATTTTACAAATCATTTTATTTTCACGTAACAAACGCACCACTATGATTCCTTGGTGGTGCCGGAGATATTGCTTCATCAAATTATATGAATTCATGATAGCTAGAGTTCAGATAAATGGTGCTCTGCCTCTGCTAGGAATTTCTACGATATAGCATATTTGTAACCAATAATAAATTTTTATGCATAAACATTGGATCAAACAAAGATGCTTTTGAGTGACCGATGAGTTAATAAATCTGGATCTAGTTGTTGTTTATCCTGTCATTTGATCTTATTCTGAAGAACAGTCGCTTCCACTTTTGTTGTGATACCACTGTTTCCCAAAGGTTTTGTCTGCGAGTCTATGTCCATACTTATGTTGCCGCTGAAAATTATGTATACTCACTTGCATTGACGCGTCGGTGTATTATGCCTGGACGTTTGGGTAGTGCCTATACTTCTAATCACTAATAGAGGTAAAAGGATCACTTACTTCGCAAGCGAGCTCATTCAGATTTAGTAATAATTGCTGAGAAAAAACAGCAAGTTTTTCATTACTTTCGGGTCTAAAAATAATTTTTTTGTCTTTAAATTTTTAAGAGAAAATCATAACTTAAAGTGATAAATACGCAAAAACCGGCCCCAAACTGGATTATACTAAGTAAAATGTTACTAACCACGTAGACAAGTTAGCTAGTAATTTATGGTAGGTTAAAAGTTACTCTTTTTAAATAAAATAAAATAAAAAATTGAAACTTACAGGTCACTCTAAGAAAAAAAAAATTACAAGTCTCCATCTCGCATGTAGATACATACTTGCTTTCTCAAAGTCAAAAGTGTACAAACCGGGAAGAAAATTAATTATGGTAAGAGGTTGCTAGGTAAATCAACATGAAAAAGTTACTTGGCACTTTTGAGGAGATATGCCGAAAGTTACTAAACGACTTTTGAGGGACTCAAATTCTCCGTGCCAATGATAACGCCTCTGCTGAAGAAGAACAGCAGATACACAGTTTCATTATTTCTTGAATCCTCAAGTACAACAAGTATTGAAACAACTCAACCTCACCATCTCATCAAGATGATGATGATGATGATGAGCTTTATTTCTCTTACTCATGATGATGAGCTTTATTTCTCTTACTCAAGTAACAGTAGGTTAAGCAAAAGACGCATTCCACCTGGAAGTTCTAGTTCAAGATCGGTTTGGTGATGCATTGTGCTTCGGAAGTTTGCACCAGCTCTGCTACGCCGAGATGCACCATTAAGCCAAACATGGATGATAAGCTCTCCTCCTCTGCTCAGGCTCTCATAGCCTTTACTTTGGCAAGCCGCGTATATCAGAAACTTCGCCCAGACCTTGCCGATTAAGTCCCATTTCCTGCTGAAGTCTTTCGACTCGATGTCATTCAACTGGTACACGAGATGGCATGCGTCAAACAACACCGACCTGCTTTTGCCACCGCGTATTTTTGTGGCGGGCAGCTGAGTTCCCACTTGGAGCAGAAGATGGCAGACTTCACATAGATCGCGCGACTCCGTTGACTTGTGCTTCTCTCTGCAGCTTTTAACACCGGTATGACCATGTTTCTCTTTCTTGAATAAATTATGCGCCCATCTTTTGAGAACCGATGAGTTGAAGCCGGTTTCTTTCTTTGACATCACTGCTAACCTGTCCTCGAAGAATTTCTGAGCGTCGACCGAAGTATCTTCGTATCGGAGCACCCCTGTCACTGTTGGCAACATGGAAGGATGGAGAACTAAAAGATAGAGCATGTACCGAGAGACCAACTTGCTCATCTTGTAGTTTATGATGTCTTCCGGTCCTTTTCCTTGCCTCACGTCGTGGTCCTTGTAGAGGCAGAGCTCCGTGGCGATGTGCCAGATGAGGATGCTCTGGTCGAACTCCATACCGTCCACACTCCAGTTCAGGTTATCGTTGTTTGACTTCTTCAGTACTTCACTAGCCTCCAGCTTAAGACCCGCCAACCCGCTCTTCCCTTCCAGATAACCGACCGTTTTTCTCATGTGACCGAAGGTCCATTCTTTGATGTTGCTCTTGAACTCTTTGTAATCAATGTAGAAGCTCTTCTCCAACTTCTCATCTAACTTGGCGAACCACGGATACTTGCTTAAGATCCTGTTTCTTTTCCTACTAGATAATTTCAAGAGGCTGAACCGGGCCACAGAATTCGACCATCTTGGGTTCGGCCAGATCCGGAGAAAAGCCACGGCAGATGATATCACGGATCGCTCGGCTCTCTGAATCCGCCAGTGGTCGACCCAATCAGATGAAAATGCAAGCAGAACCGAGTAAATCTCTAAAAGTATAGCCGCACCTATCAGCAAGAAGGTGATATAGATGTCGACTTCGGGGTAATCCTTCCTATCCTGTAAAGAGAAGAATACCAACACGGCACACAGCACCGAGATATTAATGACCCAACGAATGATGCCCCAAGCACCGGTCAGCAACGGTGCCTTGGTGAAGAGCAGATCGTACATGAACCCGAGCTCGATCTCCACTATCCTAAAAGCTGTTGCAGAGTCCATGGCACTACTCATGAACACGCGCTTACTGGCCTCCAGGTCGCCGAAGCTGAGGATGAGGCCTCCGAAGAGAGGCTTGAAGATCTTGAACAACTCATACGCTTTGACCAGAGTACTGTCCTTTTCTTTGTCGATGGCTTGACCGCTCTCCTCGTCAATGCTGACTCGGTAACCCTCCTCTTTCTCCAGAGCGTACCGCTCCATTATCCTGGGGTATATGGGACCGAAATCAGGAAGTGAAAACATCGAATCTCGAAGTTGACCTTCGGTTGCCCAGTACAAACACAATGTCCTCTCTACATATTTGATGAACCCCACCAGGATCATGCCAGCTGCTAATATCGAGAGCGTAGACCCTGAGAAGGTTACTACAAAGAAGGCGTAACAAGCTAGTCCGACATGGACGCAAAGCCGTGCCAACTGCCTCAACCACAGCTCGATGTCCTTCAGGGCATACGCGGTGATCGTGTCAGGCCCACCCAAGTGGAGGAGAAGGAACGTCACCCGGTAAGCAGCGATCTGGCTCTTCGGATCAATAGTCCCCTTCGTTTCCTTGATGGTGGCCAGGCGGTTCAAGAGGACGCCGAGCGTGAGGGTTGCGATGAGGTCAGCCAATGGGTACGCCGTCCAGACCACGACTCGGATCCAGCACTTGTAGCTGGATTTCCTCCGAAAGCCCTGAGTCACAAGTATCAATTGGAGGAACAAGCTGAGGAGGACGAAGAACCGCAGCTCCCACTCCTTGCACAGTTCTTGAGTGTTTTCGGGGACCAGCGAAAATCCCATGGTTGAATTTTAATGTTGGCACCAAAAGGCGCAATGATCGGGCACCCTTGGTCGATCTTAGGATTATAAAGGGAGAGGACGAAGTAAGGCAAAACAGCATTAGCCTTGCATTTACCTCTGCAGCATCCTCAAAACGGCTACTCTTTATAACCAATAACTTGTTATTGGAATCAAATACAAAAGCACTTGTTTACCCTGCATAACATTTTAGAAATGAAAAAGCAGTATGCCTTATGAAACACTCACAATACACAACTCGCGACATCTTTGGATGCATAATTATCAAGTCATTCTCTACATTTGCCCGAAGATAGAGTAAAGCGACAAAATTAGATTCCAGCATTTGTTCTACTACATGCTTTAATTGAGAAGATTGAAATATAGGTCTAGAATTAAAGTTTGGTTCCTTGATCACTTGTCAAGATTTCTAATCATGTGAACTTAATTAGACTCATTGTGATCTTAACACTTTGTCTGGCATGCCCTCACCAGCCCAACATAATCCTTGTGGAATATAAAAATCACCATCTAGGTTGCTATAACAAGTAAAGACACGAGAAAAGGCCAAAAAGAGGGTGATAAATGCTTACTCCAAGTTGCAGCGATTTCGATGCATTGAATTGATTGCTTCAATTCCCAGACAGCTTAATATTGTCCTTGGATACTAATCTTCATATTAAATTTTGGAATGAAGTCATCGCTGCTACGATAAAACAATGCACAAGAGCGCACGCCTCACACCACATCGCCGTCAGTTGATGCGCTCCATGGCCATCATGATCACGACTTCTTGTCCATGTCTGACCTATTAGCGTGTGGTGTGCGACACCCTCTGAACATTTTTCTACAAGTCATGCGGTGTGCGAGCTGAACATTTTTGTTCACATCTTGTCACGCGAAGGACACATAGCCAGTGCACCACCTTTAACTTAATTAAACCCTTAACATTGTGCATCAAGGCTAGAAACATGCGACTGAGAACCTATGAAAACCTGAAAGTCCAAAAATTCATAACCTCAAAATAAGTTTTTATTTTTCCCTAGGGTGGAAAACACGTCACCAATGCCATAATTTTTTATAAGGAGTCACTTTAGTGTTAAAACTTTTCAAACAATTATTTTAAGTGCGACTACTTTGAAAAAATGATCATCTAAGTGAATATAATGACTTAGTTTGCCAAAAATCTAGCATGGCTTGTTGAAGTCACTTGAATGGTTTCTTTAAAAAGTTTTAACACTTAAGTGATCAATCAGAAAGTTTTGATATTAAATTGATCATTCATAGAATTGTTGCTCTAAAGTTTTAAAATTAGAGGGAGCCAAAAAAAAATCACAGAAAATATTCTAACTTTGGCACGATTTTTTTCTTTCTTTTGTTAGACTCAAAAGCAAAAACATTAGGAAAACGTTCCCTTAAGTTTCATCTAAAATCACATAGATCTATTTGTTTTCCTAATAAAAAGGATAAGTAAGTGAAATTTCCTTCACCTTTGGGAAGTTCGTATTTATTTCTTCCTCTATTCTTAGATCGAACAACAAAGCTTCACGTACTGCAAAAATGCATTACGGTGCGTTTGGTTGAGTTTTGCAAAATACCTTTACATAGACACAAAGAACCTTAAGTTAAAAGGGTTTCATGAAATGCAAAACTATTTTCTAAAAATTAGTAATGGACTCTAGTTTTAAAATTAAAAAAAAAAACAAAAACAAAAAAAAAAAAAAAACAAAGAATGAAAGTGGAAGCACATATTGATGAAGATGGCACCTCAAGCGAGGCCTGAAAGAGAGACGACACGTTGCAAAGGTCACGCAATCACAAGCGACCACTATGAAGGTTGTGCTACCCCAGGCATACATTAATCTTCGTATTAAGTCATAACACAATCAAACTAAGCCTCTCACCCCACATGCTATCCGTTATATATTATGCAATATGTAAAGGACAAAGATAAAAGGAAGAAATTTCAAGGTAGTGGTATACACTCTTCTGAAATTTAGCCCAACACAAATCAGAACCTAAATGAATTCACTTTGGCAATTCTACATATATATTACCTTATAGAGATAAGTACACCCTGTGTTAGAGTCCTAAAACTTCCAAAATATTTAATCAAGTCCTTAAATTTGTCGAGTTTGGGTAATTAATTCGTCCCATTAACTCCATTGGTTTGATTAATGAAAAATGTTAAAGAATAATTTTTTTAATGTTTTCTTGTAAAGATAAGTACACTATGTGTTTGAGTCCTAAAATTTCCAAAATATGTAATCAAGTCTTGAAACTTATCAAGTTTGTACAATTAATTTTTCTCGTTAACTCCATGAGTTTGACTAATAGAAAATGCTGACAAATAATTTTTTTAATGATTTCTTATGAAAATAAGTACACCCTATATTTGAGTCCTAAAACTTTCAAAATATGTAATCAAGTCTTGAAATTTGTCAAATATGTGCAATTAATTCCTCTCGTTAACTCCATAAGTTTGGCTAATGAAAATACTGATGAATTATTTTTTTTTTTATGTTTCTCTCTCCTAAGTGAACTAAAATTCTTTGACAAAATCAAACATGATAGGAATATAAAAAGTTTCCAAGCAAAACAAATCACAAAAACTATAAAACAAAACAAAACTCGAAAAATAAAAGATCAAATATGTCATAATATCAAAAAAAATCAACAGCCAACCACCATTGAGATCTTCCCTTCCACAAATTGAACGCCTCCAAGGAACTCCCAAATCTATATTTAAATTGGGAAAAAAAAAAAAAAAACTCCACTGGATCTAAATCGGTCTTCAAGCAAATATATTCACCACAACAAGCAAAGAAAAATAATAACAACGGACAAAAGAAGGCATTAAACCAAGCGAAAAACGACTCCCAAATTAGATCAGGAGAGAAAAATCAAAGCCTACAACCCCTATTATCCCCAAGCTCGGGTGGATGGTTGTCTACTGGAGGACGTGAGCAATTACTGCAAATAATCGATTATTGTCATAGCCAGATCGACCCATTAAGAGAATAATATGAGTCGTGGATATTTTGACGTGGATTTAATATAAGTTATTAATCACGAATGGAATATCCATGATTTCGTTAAAAAGTATTAAGTATAATTAATTTATTTGATATTAATAGAGAGAAGGGAAAAATAATTAATGAGAGGCAATGCCACACCACATCTCATGGCAATTTAGCATATAAAAGACTATCTGATACATTAAACCAGAGCAAAATTTCGACTACAAAATGCATACGCAAATTCCCAGAATTATAATTGTAGAATACCCAAAACCGAGTCCAACGGAATACCAAAAGAAGAAAAACAGGAATATCTCTTCAAGCCTTATCAGCCTTGGAAGCAGTTGCGGCGGCTTGTCCTCTGAGCCGACCAGTCCTCCGGGCGGCGATGAGACCAACCTTCTGGCCAGGTGGCGCGTCACGCCTGACTGTGCTCGCGTGACCAATGTGTTGGTGATTACCTCCTCCGTGAGGATGCTCAACTGGGTTCATGGCCACACCACGCACCTTGGGCCAGCAGTTCCTCTTCACTCTGAACTTGTGGTAAGCATTGCCAGCCTTAAGAAGGGGCTTCTCAGTTCTTCCTCCACCAGCAACCTGCCCAATCATTGCTCGGCAGCCACTTGGCACAATTTTCTTCGACCCGGATGGAAGCTTAATTCTGAAGTAACATAAGACATCAGTTCACTTTCACACAGCTCAAAATTGTAGCAAACTCAGTTTGGCGAACTAGTGGATATGTTGCAGTATAACAAAACATGAACAAGCAAGAACATTGTAGTTTCGTTAGTTCTGTAGCCAATGTACTCAGCAGAGCAAGAGCACACCGGATTTCATGTGCACAAATCATGTCAACCCAACTTCACATTTCAGATAACCAGATCAATTAACTTATCTTCACATAATTGTGGGTCGTGAAAGACGTGTAAACAAAATGAGCCACAATAGCTGCATAACCGGACCAACCAGCAGATATGATGAAGAACAGAAGTTTCAGTCACAAATACAAGATAGAAACAGCATCAGATAGGCATCAAGAAAGTCATATCAAAGCATTCGAGCGACCTGATATCAAGAGCCCCTTTAGATAACTACTACAACAAATTAAGCAATTCGGAAATCTAATCCCTATCCCATATGGGGCTGTCGGACCTCTGTGATAAACACCATAGACGGCACCACGACACGCTGCACCAGAGCAGACAGTGAAGAACTAAGCAAGGGCAAACCAAGCCGAAAACGCCGAAATCATCGCTGAAACTCGAAATCCACCAAAATGGCCAGAACCCAGCAAGTAAACTCAGACAAATATGCACACCACAACATCAAAATGAGCAGACCGACAGCGGGCAAAGCTAATTGCAACCAACAAGGAAATACCTGGAGGTGTCGTTATCAGGGTTGTGGCTGATCACGATCGCGTAGTCCCCAGAGGCCCTGGCGAAGACCCCGCGGTCCCCGACGTGGTGCTCGACGTTGCACACGACGGCACCCTCGGGGATGGAGCGGAGGGGCAGGACGTTGCCGACGACGAGGGTGGCCTTCTTGCCGCAGTAGACGAACTGGCCGGTGTACATGCCCTCGGCGGCGACGAAGAGCTCCTTCTGCTTCTTGTAGCGGAAGGGGTGGCGGAAGGCGACGCGGGCGAGCGGGGCGCCGCGGCCCGGGTCGTGCACGATCTCGGTGACCACGCCCTTGAGGTACCCGTTGCGCTCCCCGAAGTCGAGGCTCCGGAACCTGGCCGGCCCCTTCCGGTGGTGGGTGTGGGACTTGAAGACGGAGCCCGCACCCTTACGCTGCGCCCGGATCACGCGACCCATCTCGCCGTCGTCGGGATTTCGGAGCTCTGAAGGAGGGGGGCGGGGTGCGCGAGAGGCTGTGGAATGGAGGGGACGAAGAAAGTTGCAGGCCGGTTTATATACTAGGGTTCCCGAGGGGAGCTAGGGTTTCCTGAGGATGGCAGCGACGTCGTTTTGCGCTCCCTTTCTCGGGCCTTTAGGCCTTTGGGCTTTTGTGGAGGCCTGAGTTGCTGCTTTTAGGGCCCGATCTTGAGTTCCTGCTCGCCCGCCCGGGCCTAAAACATTTCCGGGTCTTTGGGCCGAAGCCGGCCCGTTAAAAGTTAAACCCCCCGTTTCAGAATCTCATTTTCGTCTTTAGTCCTCATGCAATCCAAGGTAGGACGGTTGTTCCAAAAAAAAAAAAATCCAAGGTAGGACGCAAGGAACTGGGATCATGATCATCTCCTAATTCTTGAGCTGTCTTGTTAACACCACCACCTGAAACTAATACATCTGTAACAAATTTATACTACTTATTTTTTTACCACCAAAAATCCCAAATTTGAACACTTTTAATAAATTTACCCTCCATTAATTTTCGTTTCATTTTACCATCAAATTACTGAATTAGATGACACATGGAGTTTAAGGTTTTATCATTTGTCTATTATATAATATTTTTGTGGCATTAATCCAATTTATGGAAACTAGCAATTTAAATTTATCACAAACACACCAATTTGAGGCTATGTATTAATTTGAGGTAAATTTATCATAAATGTATCAATTTAAGGTTTTTGGTAGTATTAACCCTAAGATAAAAATTACTTGAGTGCATAAGCGGTGATAATCCTGGTAATCATAATCGTGTCTATTTACCTCGGAAATTTGACGGCCCACGCTGCCATAATTAGCCGAAGCAAAGCCGAGCCAAAATGTGAAAATCGGCATTTCCATGTCGGGTGTTGGTATGATTTAGTTCCCTATGTAAGATGTTACTTCCGTAGTTTTTCTCTTTTTTTTAACAATCAAATCGTCTAACTTGCCTGACTTATGCAATCAAATAATTTCATCACTCGTACTATTAGTCTATTAGCAGATTTGACTGAGACATTCTACTTTCCAAGCTGAAACGAAGATAGAGATGCAGAGACCCCTCATATACTTTATCCAACTAAATATTGTAATGTTTCGGACTGGGAGTTTAGGGTGTCACTGCTGGAAAGACCGATAAAACGCCGAGTGGCCGTGCTCACCAATGCTCTCCGCCAATACAGCAGAACTTTCTTAAAAGCAAACAAGCATAATCTCAGTCCTGATTGTAAGTAACAGCATCCTATAGTCAACCTGCAGAACACTAATCCTGTACACTTCCATAGAAAAAAACAACTACCAACTAAAAGCGCATCCCCAAGCTCCAGAATTTATGAGACACGGACCAGGACAATGGAAAACGCAAATTACACACATCTATACATATATCCCTTTAAGCCCTTTTATCAGGCCTTAGCAGCCAGCTGCCGCATCTTCTACTCTATGCACAATTTGTCCTCCCAGAAGCGCTGAGAACGACCTTGTGGCTGGAGGTGGAGCCTCGTGCCTGACCAGTGCTTCTTGTGACCACTGTGCTGGCCACTACCTCGCCCGTGAGGTTTGCTCGACTGGGTCCATGATACCATGTACCTTACACCATGAGTTCCCCTTCACCCTGAACTTGTGGAGGTGCGCACGCCAGCTCAGGAAGGAGCTTCTCGGTTCTTTCTCCACCTGCGACTTGCCCGTTAGTAGCACCTGATGGAAGCTCGACTGTGAGGTAAAATGGAAATCACACACAGATCTTATACTTAGCAAATACAAGTTATCACACTACTGTTATGCTGCGGAAGGAACAGCTGGATCTCAACCGACAAGAGCTATGATCTTGCCAGTCTCATTGCTCATGTTTTCGATGGAGAAAGACTTAAGCGAGATTTTCTAAGTACAAATAATGTCAAATCAATTTCAATTTAGAAGAATCAAAAGAAAAATGTCAACCTCAAGACATCCACATGATATGGTTTACAGAAACCATGAATTGATTAAGATAAAACAGTCACAAGATCGGTGGATATGATTAAGCACAGAAGTAATAATCACACCTACGAGATAAAAAGACCATAAGAGTCTGCGTCACTCATCAAGATCAATCATAGGATCTGCATCACTTGTCAAGATGCAGAGAGCAATGACCAAGGAAATTCCTATTGCATCCTTCACCCTGATAATAAAAATTACCATACAGTACCTCCAGATAATTTCCACAACATATTAAGCTATTTAGTGATTAGTGCCTAATGCACAAAGGGATCTCATAGTGCCACAAATATTTCATACGGCACCTCAACAAAGAGCACACAATTAGTCAACCGAAAGCATCACAGGGGCACTACGTCCACTAACTTCAAAGTAGTGGCCATGGCAGTCTATAGACTTTCCGGGAAATGGTTGCTTCTGAGAAAGCTACACATGATTCAACAAGTGGACAGCCAAATCTGAGATGGCACAATCACAAACATCTCTAATAGCCAGGACCTTGCAAGCAAATTAAAACACACAACATTAAAACATTCCAGAACATTACCTCTGCAATTTGTCAATTTCGGTCAGATCAAGAAGTCCTGCATGTCAAACAGGTTTTGGTTTAGGAGGTCTTCCAAGACGCCGCTTCTGTGCATGCCCGGAAGAAGGCAGGTTTCCTTCACTTCTAGTATCACCGGCTTTCCGTTTGCGAGGTCTTTCGTGGACTGGACCACATGATTGTTGATGACGCTGATCTAAAGGAGAGGTCCTGACAACTCCATCTTCATCCGGTCTTAATTTAGGAGGTCTCCCAAGACATTTAATGTCCGGTTGTCCCTGCTGCTTGGTTTGAGGAGGCCTCCCACGGCGTTTAAGCTGTGGTTGTCCCTGTTGCACAATCTGTGGTTGCAAAACAGCATTGACAGCAATCCCATGATTTAATGGCAACAAATCTGCAGGTACTCTATCTAAGCCAAGATCGCCTTGAATGGGCCCTGACTCTCGAGGACGCAATTTGTTCTTGTACAATTGCTGTTGCGACATTTGCAGTTTAGTGTGCCTCCCGATTTTCCAATGCTGTGGTTGCTGCGGAATGTCCACTACCTTGTGCAGAATCTCCAAATTCATTTCGGACACTGGCCAATTTGATCCCGATTCTTCAATTTGAAGCTTTGGCTCATCTAGCTGCAAGCCATTCCCAATGTACTTAAGCTCACATGTCTGCTCATGTTGATGCTGCAGGAGTAACATTTTAGCTGTTGTAGCCATCTTTTCAGATTGGAGGGGCTTCTGCTGCAAAGGCCTTTTCCTCTTCTGCTGCTCTGGCTGCAAGGACTTCGGCAAAAATGTGGAAGGAGCAACTGCATTATGGTCAAATAAGTCTAGGCCATAGCACCTGATCGAGCTGCTTTTCGTGTTTGCTTCGTTTTCTTGCTCATTAATTAAAGGGAGTGCAGATGCTTCAGAAGGAGGAAGCTTACAATCCCGAGGAAGAAAATTTTCCTGTTGCAGTTCATTCTGCACCTGCTCATGATGCACTGCCACAGGCAGTCCAACCGCAGATGCAGATACAGAACTTGTTTGGGATTTAGAGAATTTATCCCGTTCAGGACTCAGTTGCTTGCTCTGTGGTTGTATTGACTCCATCCTAAAGGCAGAAGCGCCATTTCCTTTGACATTCAAGAAGCCTTGTCCCCAAGGCTGGGTTCTTGCTTGCTGCTGTTGTCCAAGATTCTGCACTTGAGTCTGACACGGAGGCATCATGTTGGCTGCTTCTAGCACCACAGCATGGCCTTGAACAGAAAGTTTTTGCTGCCTCTCCCCATCAAGCTGCAGTGGATACGTGAAACAGAGAATTAGTTCAACTCAAAATCATGTGAACCTTATTCTTGACAACTGATTTTCACTCTTCCCGCATTTCCATTCACTTTATTAGCCGCAGGAAGCATGACATGAATGTGAATCTGCTTGCCTGAAGAACTTAGGGACAAGATTGTCATAGTTTTACCTGGTATGAAGTTTGGCTTCTCTCATCATGCTCCAAATCCACAGGTCCATGTGGCAAAGCAGGTGCTTCTTTGAATGGCAATCTAACCTGTGAAGTTTTTCTTTCATATGAGGGTTCTAATAATTGTGCTTGCTCATAGACCCGTGCATCCTCTTGTGCATAAATGGCAGCATCTACCTGAGACTTAGGTGGCTTCTGCTGACTAAAAATTTCACCATGATATTTAGGAGCAGAAACTTCAGTTTCTTCGACCTTCTTAAACTTCCCTAAATCCACAAGTGGCACATCAAAAGAGGCACCAGTAGTTATTGATCCTGATCCAGCGGACACGTCCACAGTAAGATTAGTTATTAATGCCTCTGTTTCAACTTCCAG
This sequence comes from Eucalyptus caleyi, assembly GCA_014182885.2. Classification (NCBI taxonomy): domain Eukaryota; kingdom Viridiplantae; phylum Streptophyta; class Magnoliopsida; order Myrtales; family Myrtaceae; genus Eucalyptus; species Eucalyptus caleyi. The sequence continues at coordinate 33,430,695 of CM024475.2, forward strand.
TGATCTGTAAACAGCCAAATCACGAGTTGCTTCTCAAGAAGCTGATTAAAATTTGGTAGCACACTTGGAAGTACAAAGAAAAAATAGTAACACATACCTGGGTAAGTCATGGTCAGAAAGCTTTGGTTGCGTCTCCCCCAGAGATACATTGTGCAATACTGCTGCTTCAACTTCTGGGGGCCTCTTGGAACTAGAAAGCTCCACTTGTTTCTTCACATTGAATATAGGTACCTTCAGCTGAGTATGAATGCCTTCTTGCTGGCACATCTGTCTGGAAATTTCTATTTCTCCAATGTCACTTGTCGACATTTGCCCCTCCAGAGGTTCACGATCCTTGCCTTCCACCACCAGATTTTGCCGAGGCACGTGGGTTGCTGACTCCAATGCATTCCAAGATTCAAAAATTGCCATGAGCCGACCCTCAATCTCTTTGTTCCGCTTTAGCAGTTCTATACACTTCTCCTGATTATTAGTGAAACAAAGATGCAATTATGACAGCAGAGTTTACACAAAGGGATCAAAGGAAAACACGCAAATTTCATCACATTAGTAAAGATCAGAATGCATATTTACCTTAGATATATGTGATGGACCTACATCCTCAAAAGTAGGAGTACGAGGAAGTGGATCAGGTCTGACCATGATAGAGAGAATCTCTCCTTGTTTGTCATGTAGCTGCTTCTGCACTGTGCTATATTTTCAGGGGGGAAAAAATCAGTCATTGGATTATCATCAGGCCCTTATACGGTGACAGGATGGAAGTTTGCAATGTATAAATGTTACCAAAAATTTTTCCTAAATGTCCGCACGTTGTTATAATAAAGATTGTAATATATTCCAACAAAATAGACAAAAAGGTAATCTTAAACTTCCGCAGTTCAATTGTTCGAATAGCTATGCTCAATCAATCGAACTTTGCTAGTTGTGATTTATATCAACCAATTAATTAATTAGTTTGCTACCATACTTTCATCAGTTGCTCTCCTTTTAGCACCCACATGCTCGTCAATCTATGAGAAACGAGAACAGAAGGAAGAGATAAAGGGAAAGAGCATACCAAACATCAGTACTTCTGTTCCTCGATTCAATTAATCTTTCTTGCACAGCAACATGTTCGTCAGCCAATTCAATTTGTTGCCTCGGGTGATTAGTTAGCTCTTCCATCCCTGCTATTTCTTTTTCCAACGTCTGGAGTTGTACGCCAAGAGCCTCACAATGTTGATCGTGTAGGTCGTGCTCCTTGACGACTTCAACTCGCCATTCATTTCTTTTATATTGTTCAACTAATTTTCCATCAAGGTTTTCTCCTAAATGTTCTTCTTCCATGGCTTCATTATCCTGGGTTTGATGTTGTGGATTCTCCTCCACAACAACCACATCAATTTGTTCTTGACCTTCATCCTCGTGAACAACTGATTGACTATTATTTTTTTCATGCTGCTCCTGCAATCGAGCTTGATTTTCGGTTACTTCATCCTGCTCTGGGGGTCTAGATTCTTCAATTACTTCATGCTGTTGAGGATGTTTCTCTTTCAGCTGAACTGCTCTAGATTGTTGGCACTCTTGTTTTTTTCCTTCAATTGCTTGAATGACTCCCTCTTGTGCTTTCTCCGAGACTTCGATTTTTTCGTATTCTTGCATGTGTGCTTCATGTAGTATTTCATTCGCTTCAACTCCTATTCTTCCTTCTTTCATCACATCCAGCTCCTGTAGTCTATTTAGCTCAACTTGCTGATGCTCAAATTGATCTATGCCCTCAGCCCCCCTAAATGACTGGCGAGCTTTTTCTGGCGGGTTGGTAACTTGAATCACTAAAGCTTGCTGGTTACTTCTATCCCCTACTCCAACATTCTCTTTCTCAGGGAATGCATCTTTCTTTTTGTGTAACTTTTCTCTCTCACTCCTTAGCTGGCCACCTCTCTCACTTTTATCCCTCCGACCACGTACCGAGAAATTGTTGTCACCAAATGGTAAAGTGTAACGGTTCACAGGAGCAGAAATAATTTCCCCACATTCACTGAGCTTCATCAGGTGATGACTCAACAAGCTGGCATGTCCCCATGGCAAATCCTGATATTCTGCCTTAATGAACTTAGATATTGATTCCTCACTAGATCCCCCTTCCTCATTTAGTTCCTGAATTGCCCCGCGAATCATCTAGACAAAATGCACTTGCAAATCAGCTTCTTGTAAAACACAAGTTTACCAAAAATATGCAGGAAAACCCCAAGAAAGCAGATCGCTCCAAGGATTGTGCATGGAAGAGCATTAGATGAGATTAAAAAAGGTAAAATACCAAGGCATAGGTAGGGTGATTGGGAGTCTGGAACGTTGGGAATAGCTTGCTGAGTCGCTCCTCAATGCTATTTCGGGAATGGGATGCATGCATTCCATTGGTAGGGCCCAACTTGGCAAGGTTTGCCAGAACCACGTCAGCAAGCTTTCTAATCCTCTCCTGCTCATGGTAATGCTATGAAACATGTTAAATTCCCTAAACGCAAACACATGCATGAATTTGAAGGAAAAAATGGAGAATCTTCAACGTGCGAAACTCTTACAAGCTGCTTGCAATTTATAAAATCCCGGAATATTTACTTAAGTTTCCTTTATCTCCTCACTAATTGGAGGAGTTATCCAGGAGCACGAATTGACTTATACAAACTGCCCGCCCCTCTCTTTCATAAAAAATTGGATTATCATTCTCGTAAATTCCCCTTCATGGGGCATACACAATTCAACACAAGAAGACAACTTTGCCACAAAATTGGAGCTCGAGACAACGGACATTATTCAGGTCATCGATCTATAGATTCTTAACCATCCTTTAAAGAATGCATGCATTAGCATTACACAAAAGGAGCAAAACACTGCGAATGGTTTCTAAAATCTCGGACTCAACTAACATACAGTCCTCAAACAAACTGACGCACGTGAATTAGGAAAAGCAAGACCAGAGAAATCATGAAACAAATATTGGGTGGTCTTGGGTCTTTCTCACCTCTCAAAGGGTCCCTTACACTTGACCACCAAGCCCTTCCACAACCAAGTCCCAACAATCTCCCCCAAAAATCGGGCCCCGTACCTCCCCTTGGGGGCCGTGTGATTGTTGGGGATTTAATAGAAATGTCGAATGATTTTGGACCTTTCTTATCAAAATCTAGTTTCAAAAGAGGAAACTTTCCTCGCAAACTGACCACCAACTCCTAATCCCAGCTACAAAAACTAGTATCTCAACATTACCCGAACGAACAAATTCTTCTCCTAAACTGGACGATCCGCGACACGGTATCAAACTGAGAGAGAAGAAAAGAGATCCACGAATGCATCCTCCGACCAGGGGTGAGGCTACCTGAGACGAGGGGGAGAGCTCAGCGGTCAGCGGAAGAGCCGGCGTGGAGGACGGTGGCGGTCGGGCGGTGGTGGCGGCACCCATTTAGGGTTCTGCGCCGGGGAAGGCGCCGCTTCAATGCGCGGCGACGACGCCACCCACCTCGTCGGATGTAAGACTCGGTGAGCGAAACGAAGAAGACGAAGTGACGGCTGGCTTATATAGGTTTCTGAGGCGGCAGCGACGTCGTTTTGTTCGTGCTTTTTTTTTTATTTATTTTTTCGGGGTTGCCTTTGGGCTTCTTTTAGGCCCGATCGTGACTCTGCTCGACCATTCGGGCCTAATATTTTCCCTAAATTTGGGCCGACGCTGGCCCGTTGAAATTCAACGCCCTTGTTTCAGAAGCCGAGGGCGCGAATTATAACTACTTTATTCCAAAAATCTATTTCTGAATCAATAGAATAAAAATACGCATTTGATCGTAACACTAAATTTATGTTCCGGAAATAGAAATTTATTTGACAGCAACACAAAATTTCTACCTCTCAAGTGAGCCACAATAGTTGGGCAATCAATTAATTGCAAAAGCAAGTAATGAAAAAGTTTTTTTTTTTTTTTTTAATTTCTCATTTTGTTTCAGAATAAAAAAAGTAAAAATATTTACTTCTCTTTTTTTGCTCCAAACTTATTTATGGATCAACACATTATTCTAGAAATAAAAATAAAATAAAATTATGTTATCAAATTGATTTATGTTCTAAACCTATACTGAAAATAAATAAATAAAATATAAAATAATTATCATGTGCGTCCTAAATTTATGTTTTCAATCCTTAATGCAATTTCAAGGTAGGATACAAGAACTAGAAGTATCATAATCATCTCTTCTTATTTTTCAGTTGCCCTTCAACTTTTGAGCTAGACACAACTTCAATTAGAAGAATGTAAAAAAAGGTCACATTTGATTCTTGTCATTGGAGTAAGAGGGTATGACCAATAATGATGGCAATCGGTTCACACGACTACTTTTCTTTTTTTTTCTTTTTTCTTTTGACAATCAACTCATCCAACTTGCTTGATTCATACGGTCAAGCAATTTCCTCACTTGACTTCAAGATTCCACTTTCTAAGCTAAAACAGTGAAGAGATACAGACACCCCTCCATTGAAAAAAAAAAACTATGTATGGACTGTGCCTTTGTGGTGCCACTGCCAAATATCGATACAGTGCCGATCGAGGTGCCCACGGACGCTCTCCCCCGATGTAGCATCACAACTTAAAAGGCGAAAAAGTATAACTCAGTGCGGATGGTAAATAGCAGAGCTAGCTAACATGTCAAAGACAAAGCAAAATTCCCAACCAAAAGCGATTCCACAAGCTCCAGACTTATAAGACAAATCAGGGCAATGGAAAAGGCAAATTACAGACATCTGTACATATATCCCTTCAAGCCCTCTCAGCAGGCCTTAGCAGCCAGCTTCGGCATCTTGTCCTCTATGCCCATGTAGTCCTCCTAGAAGCATTGAGATCAACCTTCTGGCCGGAGGTGAAGCCTCATGCCTGACAATGCTTTTTGTGCCACTACGACACCATGCACCTCACGCAGGGAGTTCCCCTTCGCCCTGAACTTGTGGAGGTGCACACGCCAGCTCAGGAAGGGGCTTCTCGATTCTTTCTCCACCTGCGACCTGCCCGTTCATAGCACCAGACGAAAGCTCGAATCTGAAGTAACATGAAAATCACGTCACTTTCACAAATCTAATTCATAGCATATTAAGTTGTCACACTATTGTATATGCCGAGGAAGGAACGGCCAAATCTCAACTGACAAGAAATTATGATCTTGCCAGTCCCATTGCTCGTGTTTTTGGTGGAGAAAGACTATGCGAGATTTTCTAAGCACAAATCATGTGGAATCAATTGCAATTTCAGAGTTAAAAGAAATAAGTTGACCTCAAAACATCCACAATATATGGTTTACAGAATCCATTAATTGATTAAGATAAAACGGTCTCAAGATCGGTGCATATGATCAAAAACAGAAGTTATCAATCATAATTGCATGACAAAAAAACAATAGAATCGGCATCGCTCATCAAGATTCAAGATCTGCATTGCTTGTCCATATGCAGGGAGCGATGACAAAGGAAATTCCTATTGTATCCTTCATATAAGCCTGATAAAAAAAAATTACCATCCAATACCCTCAGATAATTTCAACAGATTAAGCTTCTTTCGGGTTGCAATAAATTAAGCTATTTGCTGTAGTGGCCATCACAGTCAATACAATTTTCCAAACATGGTTGTTTATGCGAAAGCTACATGTGATTCAACAAGAGGACAGCCAAATCTGAGATGGCCAGCTACTCAAAACCGCAACCACAAGCATCTAAAATAGCCAGGACCAAGCAAGCAAATTAGAATACACAACACTAATAAAACCTACCAGGACACTACCTCTGCGATTTATCAATTACTGTCAGATGAACATATCCTGCAGGTAAAACAGGTTTTGGTTTAGGAGGTCTTCCAAGATGCTGCTTCTGTGCATGCTCAGAAGAAGGCAGGGTTCCTTCATTTGTAGCATCACTGGCTTTTCGTTTACGAGGTCTCCCTCGGACTGGACCACACGATTGTTGATGATGCTGATCTAAAGGAGGGGTCCTGACTACTCCATCTTCATCAGGTCTTAATTTAGGAGGTCTCTCAAGATGTTTAATCTCCGGTTGTCCCTGCTGCTTGGGTTGAGGAGTCCTCCCATGGCGTTTAAGCTGTGGTTGCCCCTGTTGCACAATCTGTGGTTGCACAACAGCACTGACAGTAGTGTCATGATTTAATGGCAACAAATCTGCAGGTACTCTATCCAAGCTAGGATCACCTTGAGAGGGCCCTGACACTCGACGGCGCAATTTGTGCTTGTACAACAATGATTGCTGTCGCAACATTTGCCGTTTAGCGTACCTCCTAGTTATCCGATGCTGTGGTTGCTGTGGAATGTCCACTGCCTTATGCAGAATCTGCAAATTCATTTTGGACACCTGGTGATTTGATTCCGGTTCTTCAATTTGAAGCTTTGGCTCACCTTGCTGCAAGTGGTTCCCATTGCTCTTAAGCTCACATGGCTGCTCATGTTGATGCCGAAGGAGTAACATTTTAGCCGCTGTAGCCATCTTTTCAGCTTGGAGGGGCTTCTGCTGCAAAAGCCTTCCTCTCTTCTGCTGCTCTGGCTGTGGGGACTTCGGCAAAAATGTAAAAGGAGCAACTGCTTCACGATCAAATAACTCTAGGCTATAGCACCTGATCGGCCTGCTATTCTTGTTTGCGTTGTTCTCTCGCTCATTAATTAAAGGGAGTGCAGATTCTTTGGAAGGAGGAAGCTTCCAATCCTGAGGAAGTAACTTTTCATGTCGCAGTTCATTCTGCACCTGGTCATGATGCACTGCTGCAGGCAGTCCAACTACAAATGTGGATACAGGACTTGTTTGGGATTCAGAAAATTTATGCTGCTCAGGACTCAGTTGCTTGCTCTGGGGTGATACTGATTCCACCCTAAAGGCAGAAGCACCATTTCCTTTGACATTCAAGAAGCCTTGTCCCCAAGGCTGGGTTTTCGCTCGCTGCTGTTGTCCAAGATTCTGCACTTGAGTCAAACATGGAGGCATAAAGTTGGCTGCTTCTAGCACCACCGCATGGCCTTGAACAGAAAGTTCTTGCTGCCCGTCCCCATTGAGCTGCAACTGATACATGAAACAGAGAATTAGTTCATCTCAAAATCACGTCAACCTTATTCTTGACGACTGATTTTCACGCTTCCTGCATTTCTATTCACTTTATTAGCTGCAGGGACACGACATGAATGTGAATTTTCCTGCCTGAAGAACTTAGGAATGGTATTTTCATAGTTTTACCTGGTGTGGCATTTGGCTTCTCTCACCATGCTCCAAATCCACAGGTCCATGTGGCAAAGCAGGTTCTTCCTTGAATGGCGATCTAACCTGTGAAGTTTTTCCTTCAAATGAAGGTTCTAATAATTGTGCTTGTGCATAAGACTGCGCATCCTCTTGTGCATCCAACTGAGACTCAGGTGGCTTCTGCTTACTGAAACTTTCAGCATGATATTTAGGAGCACAAATTTCGGTTTCTTGGACCTTCTTAAACTTCCCTAAATCCACAGGTGGCACATCAAAAGGTGCACCAGTAGTTACTGATCCTGATCCAGTGGACTTGTTCGCGGTATGATTAGTTGCTAGTGCCTCTGATTCAAATTCCAGTGATCTGAAAACAGCCAAATCATGTGGTTGCTTCTCAAGGAGCTGCTTGAAATCTGGTAGCACACTTGGAAGTACTAAAAAAAGTTAGTTACACAGAGTAGTTACACATACCTGGGTAAGTCATGGTCAGAAAGCTTTGGTTGCTTCTCCCTCAGAGATTGATTGTGCAATACTACTGCTTCAACCTCTGGGGGCCTCTTGGAAATAGAAAGCTCCACTTGTTTCTTCACATTAAATATCGGTGCCTTCACTTGAGTATGAATCTCTTCTTGCCAGCACATCTCTGTGGAAATTTCTTTTTCTCCAATGTCAGTTGTCAACTTTTGCCCCTCTACAGCTTCATGATCCTTGCATTGCACCAACAGATTCTGCCGAGGCGTGTGGGTTGATGACCCCATCGCATTCCAAGATTCCAAAATTGCCATGAGCCGACCCTCAATCTCTTTGTTCCGCTTAAGCAGTTCTATACACTTCTCCTGATTATAAGTGAAGCAAAGATGAAATTATACCAGCAGAGTTCACGCAGAGGGATCAAAGGAAAACAAGCAAAATTTCATCACATGTGCAAATTTACCTTAGAAATTTGTGATGGACCTGCTTCCGCAAAAGTAGGAGTACGAAGCAGATCCGGTCTGACCACAATAGAGGGAATCTCCGCTTGTTTCTCATGTGACTGCTCCTGCACCACGCTATTTTATCAGGGAAAAGAAATCAGTAATTGGATTATCATCAGACCATCATACAATAATGGGATGGAAGTCTACAGAGCCTAAATGTTAACAAAAAAATTTCTAAATGTCCGCACATTGTTAAGATGAAGATTGTAATACATCCCAACATAATAGACGAAAAAGGTAATCTTAAACTTCCGCAGTACGAATGTTGGACTAACTGTGCTCAATCAATCAAAATTTGCTAGTTGTGATTTATATCAACCAGTATACTTCATCATCTGTTCTCTTTTTAGCACCCAAGTGCTTGCAATCTGCGAGAAATGAGAACAGAAGGAGGGAAAAAGGGAAAAGAGCATACCAAACATCATTACTTCTGTTCCTTGATTCAATTAATGTTTCTGGTGCGACAACATCTTCGTCAGCCAATCCAATTTGTTGCCTCGGGTGATTGGTTAGCTCTTCCATCCCTGATATTTCTTCTTCCAACATATGGAGTTGTACGCCAAGAATCTCACACCTTTGGTCTTGTAGGTCATGCTCCTTGATGACTTCAACTTTATCCTGTTCAACTAATTTCCCATCAAGGTCTTCTCCTGCATATTCTTCTTCCATGGCTTCATTATCCTGGGTTTGATGTCGTGGATGCTGCTCCACAACAACCACAATTTGTTTTTGAACTTCATCCTTGTGAACAATCGATTGACTATGATCTTTGTCATGTTCATCCTTGTGAACAATCGATTGACTATGATCTTTGTCATGTTCATCCTTGTGAACAATTGATTGACTCTGATCTTTGTCATGCTGCACACACAACTGAGCTTGATTTTCAATTACTTCGTTTTCCTGCTCTGCAGGTCTAGATTCTTCAATTATTTTACACTGTTGAGGACGTTCCTCTTTCAGCTGAACTGCTTTGGATTGTTGGCACTCTCGTTTTTCTTCTTCAATTGCTTGAAAGATTCCCTCTCGTGCCTTCTCCAAGACCTCAATTCTTTTGCATTCCTGCATACGTGCTTCATGTAGAACTTCATTTGCTTCAACCCCTATTCTATCTTTATTCATCACATCCAACTCCTGTAGTCTATTTGGCTGAACTTGCTGATGCTGTGATTGATCTGTGCCCTCAGTCTTCCTTAGTGACGGAAGAGCTTTCTTCGGTGGATTGGTAACTTGAATCACTAAACCTTGCTGCTTACTTCTATCCCCAACTCCAAGATTCTCATTCTCAGACAATGCATCTTTCCTTTTGTGTAACTTTTCTTCCTCTCTCCTTAGCCGGCTGCCTCTCTTACTTTTATCCCTCCGACCAGGTTTGAACAAATTGTTGTCACCAAATGGTAAAATGTAACGGTTCGTCGATGCAGAAACAATCTCCCCACATTCAATGAGCTTCTTTAGATGATGGCTCAACAAGCTGGTATGTCCCCATGGCAAATCCTGATATTCTGCCTTAATGAACTTAGATATTAATTCCTCACTAGATCCCCCTTCCTCATTTAGTTCCTGAATTGCCCTGCGAATCATCTAGACAAAATGCTTGTGCAAATCAGACACACAACAACTTGTAAAATGCAGATTTACCAAAAATATGCAAGAAAACCCTATGAAAGCAGGATGCTCCAAATTTGGGGGGATTGGACTTGGAAGAGCAGTAAATGAGAAGAAAAGAAAAGAGAAGGCAAATACCAAGGCATAGGTAGGGTGATCGGGAGTGGGGAACGATGGGAATAGCTTGCTGAGTCGCTTCTCGATGCTGTTTCGGGAATGGGATGCAGGCGTTCCATTGGTAGGGCCCAACTTGGCGAGGTTCGCCAGAACCATGTCAGCAAGTTTTCCGATCCTCTTCTGCTTATGTTAATGCAATGAAACACATTAAGTTCCCTAGCAAACTCATGCATAAATTTGAAGCGAACCAAAAAAAAAAAAAAAAAAAACCTTCAAAGTTGTGCAACTCCTAGAAGGAGCCTGCCATTAAAAAAAATCAGAGAAGACTTAATTCGTTTCGTAAAAAATGAATGGTTCGGAAAATATTTTCCTAAGAATAATAAATTGCATCGCTTGAAATAATTAGTCAATAAAAAATATTTTCATTATCAATAACAATTCATGTTTATATATTTTCTTGTACGATGTTATTCATTTATTCATCTTTTTTGCAAGCGATATAAACAATCAATTTTTAAAAAAATATTTTCCAAATCATTCATTTTCCATGAAACAAAGTTTCCTTTATCTCCTTGCCAACTGGAGAAGTAATTTGGGCGGCACGTATCTCCCCGCCTCTATCTTAATTATAAAAACGGATTGTCATCCTCAAAAGTTCTTGGGGCGCATGCGATCCCACACACAAAAAAAACCCAACTTTGCCGCGAAATTGGAGCTCCGGACGATCGATACTGACACTGTTCAGGTCATCGATCCATAGATTCTTAACCATCCCCTCAAACGATGCATGCATTACCATTACTACACAGACGGAGCAAAACCCAGCGAAGGGATTTCGAAATCTTTGGACTCGACCAGTTAGCACGCAGTCCCCAGACAAACCTAAGCGCAGACCAGGAAAAGCAAAGACCGGCGAGATCGCGGGACGAAAGACTAGTAGTAACCCCAACATCGCCACGATCACGTATCAAAAATGAGCAGAGAGAGAAGAGAAGAAATCGCCGATCGCATCCTCCGACCAGGAGGCGGCCGGCGAGCAGAGCGGGTTACCTGGGACGAGGGGGTGAGCTGGACGGAGTCGGCCGGCGGCGGGAGGGAATCCGCGGCGGAGGACGGCGGCGGTTGGGTGGCGGAGGCGCCCATGGCTTCGGGGGAGTGATTCTAGGGCTGCGGGACGTGAGGCCGAGCGGAAGAGCATTTTATACCGTTGGGCAGTTCGGAGTGGGAGAGCTGCGACTAACCGCCGCTTCGAAGTGCGCCAAAAAAATTATATTATTTTAAGTTCGGCCACCATTATAAATTATTTTTTTAAAAAATGAGTCTTGAAAGATATATTGTGATTTTTTAATATGGCGACTAGAGATGATCAACGGTCGGGCGGTCCACAGGCATGCTCCACCCGAGCCCGCCCTATCGTACTAAATACAGTTGGAATAATTACATTACTAATCACAGTTGATTTCGTGTATTCTGCATTGCCAACTACCTTTAAAAAGTCGCATTCATCTTAGCCCTAACCTTGCCATATATTTATTGTAAGGGATTATAAATTATGGATTTATATGAAGTGTTTTAGATAAAGAAAATAGTAGAAGACGAGCTCATAAGTTTTAATTTATATATTTATTCTTCTATAGCTAGTCAATTTGACACAACAAATTGATATTTTTCCCGAGTTATGTTTTGTAATAGATAAAAATATGTTTAAATCTGAATTTATAGATGGAAAATCTTAAATCAATCAATCATTTTCTAGAATGAAGAAAATCTCCTACTCATCAAAAGCCTCCGTCGACATCCTAGAAGGATGGAGACATGCCAAAAATATGGGATCCATCACATATGTCCAATTCGATAGATGTCTTACTTAGTATTGTCTACATTCGATGGTTAACACAAACATATGAAAATTCCCAGCATTGATAACATAAAAGATAAATAAACACATATAAAAGTACGTTTGCCAATATGTTTGATTTTAATATATGTCAATTAAATTTATGCAATTGACTGATTGTCGAATAATAAATTAGTAATTAGGAATTTATCTCTTAGATGATTTCTTTTCTGAAAATATCTCAACAAGTGGATTGTAGAAAAATTATTTTCGTTTTCATTGTTAAACAAATTAGCTTCAAATGATATGAGATTTATCTAAAATAAGTACATCTCAAAAGAAGGAGGTAAAACTAAGTAAATGTAAGCCTGCACGTTCCAAATTTGGTACAATTTCTTTTCTTTAATAATTTTTCTGGTCGGATTATTCTTTTATTGTAATGTTCAAATTTAGCGAATGTTAAGCGGAGTTCGTTCAAGTAATAAATAATTCACCCTTCAAGTTGTTCTAATTAAATTTTATATTAAATGGTAAATAACTTAGTTAACAGAAGTTATGCTTCAAATTGTGAGGATCATTATATATTTCTGCCTTTTTACTCGATTTGAAATTAAATGGTTAAGTTACATATAAAAAGGTGCTTTATCGTGTAGATAGGACATTGAGCATGTGAAAATCAAAGGTGACAATTTTTTTTAAATACAAAATTTGGCACCCTCGCGAAGCGGACGCTGGCGTGAACATGAAGTGCATCGTTCTTCAATCGAGTATGATGACATGATGCTTTGCAGTTCGCACCGCCTCGATCCGACACAACACTGCAACCCGAATTCAACGCGAGAACATGAATCACCAAGAACAAAATGCCTGATCAAAACAATAGTGCGCCGAAGAAATGTCGCTGTCCCTTAAGCCATTGCGAGATGAAGATGGTAAAAGGCGCTGACACGATACGCTAATACCAGACGTCGTGTGTTCTTTCCAGACGTTCAGAGTCCGAGGAAGAGTATCAGTGTCCTTTCTTAAGGGTGACAAGAAAGAGCATTGATCGAATGCCCCCCCACCTGGATTCATCTTCTAAACTTCGATTCAATGTGGAACAAAAGATCACGAAAACAACCCACCACTCTACTTGGATCTCCCTTGCAGAAGCTCTAAGTCGGAGACTGCCGGATTCCTAGAGAAGTTTCGGCACAAATCGAAATGCTTGTGGAAATTGAACCCTGTATTATAAGCAGAACATTCATGAGAGAATTAAACAAGTCGACTCATAATCACGTTGTGCACCCAATGGATTGCCTTTTCGGACGAACACTTTCTCGGCTCATTCCACCAACAATACAATGACCAGTCTCCAAGTCTCTCAAGGGAAAATTTTCTGCTCTTCACAATTTTACAATCTACATAAATCAATGAAGAGTTCATACAATCGATCCCGCTGGTTTTGTTTGCTGCTGCATGTGACGGGGTATGCACGTTACAAAGAAACTCACCCAAGAATATGAACAGTGACTGGCGATGATAAGACTGCAGACCTAAATATTCAACGAACTGAGAGCCATGACCTTGCATTGTTCATTCAAGGCCATCAATTGTGCTTCCTTCTTATCGAGAAGCATAGTCAACCTCACATTATCTTCCATGAGTTTCTTCACCTCCACCTCTTTTTGCATTTTCTCGCTCTCCAACTGGGTTGTTTTAGCCATTAGCCTGCTCCCATCCAAAATTTTGTTCAACTCCAGCAAAAAGATCACATGGCAGAAAGAAGTTTGCAGCAAAGACAAAATATGAAGCAAATATAAGGAAACACGAGTTGTGAAGATAGACCACATCGACATTCAAAAGCATGAGATAATACTCGAACAAACTTGGTGAAAATGCATTTGAGCAGCCCTGACTTATGACGCGTGATGAACTATCCCGTAGCTTTAAATATAACTATCACGCATTGTCATAACGTTACCCCTAGCAAATGAAGACGAAGAAGAGAAACCATTTCAAAGTGACCCATAGAGGAAGAACAGGGCTGCTAAGCATGACAAGATGAATGAAAACCCAAACCACACTGTAAGGCAAATTAGATAAGTAGTAGCCAAGAACATCAGTGTATTACCGTTCAAAAAGCTTCTCCATTGTCTGAAATTGCTTTTCTGATGAGAGAAGAGTTTCTCGCACTGTAATAAGGCTGCTAACATATGATTTCAGAGACTCAAAATCACGCTTTACACGACTAAGCTCCACTTCATTTTCCTCAGCTCTTAGCCTCTGTCTAGATGTCTCCTCCACCAAATCCTCAACCCTTTGTCGCATCTCATTTAAAATACTGTTCGTACCCACAGCAAACCTCTCCATTTCTTCTAACTTTAAGGACATGCTCTCAATTTGAGCAGCCTTCCTCTTGATCTCTAATTGACCAAAAGTAACCTTCTCCTTTTCTATTGCAATTTCAGATTCAGCCAAAAGAACCCTCTTAACAAGAGATTCCATTAAATCAGTCACGATCTGCACCGACTTGAGTAATTCATCAATATAGGCCATATCCTTTTCATTGAAGCAATCTTGCCGCTTAGCAGTTCCACTCAACGAATCTTGTCCATCTGAACCGACAATTAAAGAAAGATCAACATCCCTAGACATGCTAGGCAATGGACTATCACTTCTATCAACAAGTGCTACACCTTCCATGTGTTTGACACCATATGATTCACGCAAGTACGGTTCAGCCATGACCATAGCCTTTGATTTTAAGTAGGTCAACAATTTTGCTATACTTTTCACCCTTTCCCATAGAACCTCTAGTTCCTTCCTTTCATCTTCGTCTGACACATGTAAACAAGCTTTTACGGCCTGAAGCTTGACTTGCAAAGCATCCACTCGTGTTTCCATCTGCGCCATCTCCTGCTTCCACAGTTCAGGTGTTTGGCTTAGCTGGGTCTTCAGAGATTGCAAATCAAGACCTTCCCCAGCGGCCATCTCGACTTCAGGTACTTAAAGAGCAAGCAAAACCAGAAGTCTCAGGGTCTATATGCTAGAAACCATTTTGTGATCAGAAGAGATAAAATGGAGGTAACTACACAAATCACTTCCATAAGAAGCATACACGAAGGAAAGAAATTACACATCTATCTCCTAGTAACATCATCTCTATACAAAATGAATTGGCATAGGAAATCAAAGATAAAAGATCCACAACCGTGATGTGCAAAAGACCAGCTGACAGAATCAAGCACCATGGCACAGATGTTACTGGACTTCAATATCAGTGCTAGCTTCTCAGTTAACACCTATTAAAACTTCAAGCACATATATTTCCTATCCGAAAGGAAAGTATTTTACATACAAATCTACCTAACAAAGAAAAATCTAACCTCAATCAGCTAGAAGATTCAACAAACAGAAAAGCCTGGAATTGTAAAATTTTCCAGGTTCTGTGCATTCTAAGGTCACCAGGGATAAAGGCTATAAAATCAAACCTTAGGACAGTTCAAAGTTAAAAGTACTATAAAACTACAAGATTAACAAATTGATTTAAAAAATCAAGATATCTGACAAGATATCAGAATTACATTGTAAAGTGTGTAAGAACAATGACAAGATTGACCATTTTATAACATTCATCAACTCTCATAATAAGAAGTGTAGGAGCAGCTAAAGAGCAATAAACATACAAGTCAACTCGCATAATCTAGGGAGTTCAACATATATAGCAGCACAAGAACATGAGATTGCCTGCAAAATATCCGGTCCAAAATAACGTGAAGTTGACTATTTCGTAGGTGTAAAGACACATTTAACGAAAATAATAGATGAAAAAATTTCTCAGATGTGTCAAATGCAGATTGAAAACTAATATTAAGTGACCATTCCTTACAGGCTCACATTAAACCACCACATATCAGCTACCAAGCTGTAGAAACTATACAAAGAATATACCTCTAAATCAGATAGCGCCTGTATTTAGCCAATGTCACAACTCAATGATGAAACAACTTAAAACCAGCAGAAAAAAGAAAAGGGGAAGAACAAAGATTGAAGTAAGCTAAATCTATCATATATGGGCAAAGCAACTCCACTTGACAATTGTGACGGCGTAAATTGCCCCCAAAAATGAACATCTTATGGCTGACTGGACAAGGATATACTACAAACTGCAAGAATTCTCATACTACACACACTTCCACTGCACTGCTAAAGCTGGCGAATCAACCAAAACAAGCTAGAAATCACACAGACCATCCACAGCACAAAATGAAAGTTCGACTTCAAGCTCAAGACTCCAACTCGGCACACAGCCACACATTCCGCGAGACACAACAACCAATTCAACAAACGGGCATCCAAGCAAATTGCAGATCGTACCCAGAAACCCCTAATTACCCACAAACCGCAGCACCATTCACTGTCGATGAGCTCCCACGCGGCGATCACTATTCACTGACCCGACAAGGCAAAGAGAAAACCTCCTCGGACTTCCCAAACCCTAGATACCGCCGATCACGACGGAAGCGCAATCAAAATCGAAACTTTGGGGCGACCCACGAAACCACGCGGAACCCAATGACCCCACGGTGATCGAGAAACGATCCCAGAGCTTACCAAGAGAGAATGGCCAATTCGGCAGAAGAAAAGAAAACCCCTTTCACTGCGATCGACGAGAGACGCAGCGAGAGAAGTGGTAAAGTTCGACGCTTTGGAGACGACGATGCGCTTTGCGACGGGGCCCCGGTGATGATTGCGCGTTCGGAATTGTATAATCGAAAGGTGAGCAATAGGGGATGAAGTTGGTGCAGCAGTTCCTTCTCCTCCTCCTCCTCCTCCTCCTCCCTTTTTTTTTCCTTTTTGCTTCTTCTGAAAAATTTTGGGGGTTAATAATTGTGCATTAGCCCCTCGGCTTTGGTATTAATCTTATTCCGTCCTTTCAAAAAGTTTTTCTCTCTTGTTCGCCCCGCTTCCCTCCTACTTTTGATATTTTCATTTAAAATTCTGTAGGGCAGGCAGGCCATACAGCAGAAATTAAAAGCAAGAGTAATACAGTTGGGTGGTCCGGTTGAGTTTATTACGTCATGTTTACAATGAGATGGTATTTAGATTAAAAAAGAATGGTAAATTTTCAAATAGAGGCCCAACGTGCCAATCATCTTCTTTAATAAGGGCTTAAAATGAATATTTCTTTAAATAAAAGTATAAAATGACCATATAAGTTTTAAATAAAGTCTTGAAATAGTTATGACTGTTTTAATTAAGGGTCTAGCTTTGTCGATCAATAAAAAATGACTGATTATGAATATTTTCGTCCAAACACAATTTATATTAAATTATATTTAAAAACTAAAAAGAAAATTATTATAAAAAAACAAAAAGTTAAAATACCCATCATCGATGGGTCAATAACAAGGGCCTATTAACCGTCGCCTCTAGTCGACGAGGGTCGTCGGCCCTTGCCTAGGTGCCGACAACGGGGTGATAGCCACAAGCAAGAGGGAGCCCTCCTTGCCATGCGTGTTCTTTTTTTTTTTTTTTTTGAAGTTTTTTTGGAAAGAAAAATAGAACAAATAAAGAAACAAAGAAAAATTTTAAAAGATGAAATTACCCTTACTAAATATTGATTTTATGCCCTTTTTTTACGATTGATGTGGCAATTGAGGCATTTCTTTGAGAAATGATAAGACTTCGAAAGATTTATTTGGAATAATGTCAATTTTAGGTTTTTATTGGTAAAAATGAGGATATGTTAAGCCCTTATCTAGAATTTCCCCAAAAATAAGTGAATGCCAATTGCTGACTTAAGGGTTAGTGTTGACTTTAAATCGATGACGAATTGGATTGATTTTCGCTTCTTACTTTTATTTAGTTTAAATTCGGTAGCTTATGAACCTTAATTGCATTGTTTAATTTAAAACTTGTGAAATGTTTACTCCATATAGTTAATGACATTAGATTCGTATATTATTTTTTAACATTTTTTTTAGTTTTACATGTAAATCTATATATCAATCTCGATATATTAATAAATTTTGGAGTATTTCGAGTTAAAAAGAAAAAAAAAAGACAAAGCTCGTCCACCAAAAAATTTATATTAAGCAAAAATTAAAAAATATATATATATCTAGACACACTCGAAGTCAATCGGGACCTTAACTTAATGAACTGGGGGGCATATTTTAATTACATGCTGAAGCCAGCTCATGACGTTTGTTCATTTTCCAAGGATATGGAAGCTATTTAATTGCGCCTGGGTGATGATCTCAAATGCGCTTGGAGAAATATATATTTTTTCACGGGTTACTTTTTTCTTTGCTTAACAAAAGTCAACATAAACATCCAAAAGATTTTATTTTTGGGAAATATGCATGGACCTTTTTTTTATCCGAGACTTTGAAAGTTTTGAAAACTCTTACTGTCGGAGCATACAATATATATAGGTTATACAGGAGATTGAAATGATAAAAGCTCATATCAAGAACAACCGAGCAATAAGTTGATATTCTTTTCCAACTATTCCCGTCAATAAAAGCATCTTCCTAAGAAAAGCAAACGATTATTTCTAAATAAAAATAAACTAAAAATAATTAAGATGCGTACCATATAATGAAAAGTAGATTAATATGGAAACGAGGAAAAAAATAAAAAAGGATTGTGAAAAATCTATTAAACCCATATATATATATTTAAATAATAATAATTAATTTGCTTGTGATTAAGTAGAACAAAAGGGCAAGAAAAGAATCTGCAAAATCGAGCCGAGACTGTAGAAATAGTGAAAGCCATTTCGTGCCGACAGCTCCGTCGGCGGTCGCGTCCTCCGTCTTCGTCTTCTCCCGGAAGACCCCAGAGAGAGAAAGTAGCATCGCATCCCCGAATTCCTGCACCAAATCAGCCGATCGTACACGCACTCTCTCTCTCTCTCTACACGCCACCGCCGCCGCCGCCGCGCGACGCCGCGATGGTAGAGGGAAGGGAGGGCGATTGGGAGTGCGGCGGCTGCAACAACCGGAACTACGCCTTCCGCTCCTTCTGCAACCGCTGCAAGCAGCCCCGCCTCCTGGTCGACACCAAGACCCCCGCCGATTCCAAGTGGCTGCCCCGCATCGGCGACTGGATCTGCACCGGTCAGTCTCGATCTCGTCTCGTGTCTCTCTCGCGTTGCTCGATGCTTCTTTTTTCTCCTTCGTCTGGTCGATCCCGTTGGGAATCGGGGGAGCGCGGTTATGCGTTTCGAGTGTCGGCGGCGGGGTTTTCTGGATTGGTCTCGGGGGGTTGGTTGATGTTAGCGAGACTTAGCTGAGGTTTTGGTGCTTTCTCGGCCCTTCTTGAGACTATGTGAGAATTGCGAGTTTTTCTTTAGCGATGAATAGGAGAAGGAATCGCTGGACTCTGGCGCTGGCAATCTGTGAGTAACTCATGGGAGATTGATGTAGTAATTATACGGAGTTAGCACAGCTTTGCTGTTTTTGTTTTCTCGCGAAGTTGGCCGGTGTCTTGTCAATCTCAATGGCTAGGCATTGGGAGGAGGTTTAGCATGGTTTGAGAAGCATATCCATGAACTTGACGTTAGCTAATTGTGTGGTGCCCCCCAAAAAGTCTAAAGGGTTCAGAGTGCTGTGTTTTACTGCTACAGCCCGTCTTGTCCACCAAGCAATCTACCCAGTTAATATGGAGGAGAGTTAGTTTACATGAATAGGTCCTGAATTTTAGTGTTCAATTTGTTGCTGAAAGCTTGACCCCAAACTTAAATGTTACTCGTCACTTCAATGTAAAGGATCTGCTTTAGATGTCTTGGATGGTATTAGAGTTTTATGCAGATAGTTCTTTGTATGTAATTAGGCTGAGTCGGCACGGTGCATGGTGTTTTCGTGTTTAAACCCTGGTTCACGATATATGTGTGGCTTTTCTTGTTTGTAACTATATGAAGCTGATAATTGTTTGAATGTATTTATTATTGCCAATTCATGTATGAAATTTAATATTCCCTCATTTGAAGTCAACTTTGTGAGCTTGCTCTCATTTAGGTTGAGTCTTTTGCATTGTTTTGTGTGTGTTGTGGTATGGGATGGACTGGTTGGTGTGCGTTTACTTGGCTTCCTTTGGTTCTCCCTGGCTGCATTCTGGGTTGGGTTTGCATGGGAATGGATCGATAGGTTGCACTAACAACAATTATGCATCAAGAGAAAAGTGCAAAAAGTGCGGGCAACCGAAGGAGGTAGCAGCAATGCCAGCAATTGCCATGCCTGGGGCTTCACTCCCAACTTATTCAAATTATTTTGCCAGGTCCCGAGGCGGACTGGAACAAAATATGAATCTTGGACTTGGATTAATGGGCAGTGGTGCTCTCAAGCAATCACTTCCATTGAATTCCTCCTGGTCTTTCGGGGAGGCTGATAACTATGGAATTCAGGCTTCTGTCTGGTCCTTGGGTGCAAACTCCAATCCCGGACATCCATTTGCAAATCCTATCACTCAGTATCCTTCAGTTCCAAAAGGATGGCGCAATGGTGATTGGATATGCCAATGTGGCTTTCACAATTATTCATCTCGTTCGCAGGTATGGTTATACCATGTATATATTTCCTGAATGTAACCATTTCTTCTGATTTTGACTGAAGGAAGTTTCTTTTTGGGGACAAGTCTGATTTGATCTCAATTTTCTTTGCAGTGTAAAAAGTGCAATGCTTCTATGACCCCAGGTACCTTACATTTTGGTTGGCTTCTTCTCACCCTAATTGTTTTGGTCCTTGTGATTTGCAATGCTCTGAATTACTCTGTCATTTAGCTACTAATTTTATCAAGTACACATAGAGATTACCCTTTGGGTGAATTTCATGGTTACTTTTAATTTCCATGCGTGATTTTCTTTTTACCCCTATAAGCAGTAGTGTTATGTCTCAAATCTTCATAATTTTCTTTTTCATGTCTGATATAATCCTGCCCTTTGCTTGGTTTTTATTAAAAGCCCTTGGAATGAAGCGATTAGCATCTGAAGATCTTGTCCATGGGTGGGATAACAAGAGATTGAATGCAGGAACTGTGAGTTTTTTTTCATAGTAGTCATTTCACAAATATCATTTGTTGTATATTCTGATTTTTATTCTTATATAACTTCTGTGAAAAATCAGACAACCGGGCTTCAGCAATCATATCCAGCATTTGATCAAATGGTTGGAACCAGTTCTGAACCTAGAACTGGAGCATATTCATCTTTTGGAAGTTCAGTTGCGGCTTCAAATATACAAGTCCAGATTCCACATCAAGCTGCAACACCTGCTCTTCTTGGAAAGGGGTAGGTTTTTGCTGAGATTGTTACTGTTGCAGTTTATGCAAATATGTCCATCGAAGATTGTGCTTTTCATTGTGCTAACCTTTCAAAGTATATGGGTAAATGTGACAATGCCATAGGAAATACTTACCCAAGATGTCTTTTTGACTGTGTACTCAGCAGAGCAAAACAATGGCGACAGGGTGATTGGATGTGCACAAATTGCAATAATCATAATTATGCATCTCGAGCAGAGTGCAATAGGTTAGTTTCTAATTCAGTCTGAATATTTTGTGGTTGGTATGTATTGTACATCTTTCACATGTTTCCGGGTTTTCGTTGCAAGTTACCACGTTAGCAACGTCTGCTTGCACACAAGTCATTCTGTTTTTTTAATCCTATTTAACCATGCATGTCATCCTTTTCTTTTCATTCTAGTATCGCCTAAACATGTCTGGAAGCCTGCTTCCTCTTCTCCATCTGTATACTTTGATAGGATAAAAGCATGTCAATCTGCAGCAATAAATGATAATCCGTGTAAGGGCAAGTGCATAGTTAATACTTCTTTTGGCTACCCAACTTTATGGTATATTTGCAACCGGATGTTTGTAACTATTAATTCTTGCTTCCG
The DNA here is from genome assembly GCA_014182885.2 of Eucalyptus caleyi. Taxonomy (NCBI): domain Eukaryota; kingdom Viridiplantae; phylum Streptophyta; class Magnoliopsida; order Myrtales; family Myrtaceae; genus Eucalyptus; species Eucalyptus caleyi. The sequence goes on from CM024475.2 coordinate 33,452,357, forward strand.
AAACTCAAACAGAAACAAGGCATTGGACACAGATTTCACATCAAAGATTTACTAAAAGCACAATTACTTAGTGAATGTGTCTCAAGTTTCATATTTGAGTCCAAGAGAATTTTCCGCGGGCTCGTTCCTTCAGTTGAGTCTTTATGTAATGAACTGGATATTTGCTATGTTGCCAAGTTCAGAGAAATATACAACGGCAGTTTGTGTAGTTTATTGATAAAGGTCGATCGTATAATCTGTATCAATTGTAAGTTTGTAACTTGTAAATATGTTATATGCAAATTGTTGTATTGTTTCTTTTGTAGACAAGGTAGAAGCTGCTACATTGTTTCCCAAAATTATATGTTCCCCCGCCCTTAATGTCAATCCTAGGTCGGCCACCATGTTCAAGGACCCACATTTACAAGCTTTTGTAAGCTGAATCAAAGTAAATGGACCCACATTTTTCTGTTAAATGCTTCCTCTCCCAGGGGAGGGATCAAGAGTGCTGTGGAATTTTAAAAACTGAAATTTTAATGTTAACATGCTACTTATTGAAAATGTTGATATGCTGATTTGCTGTTGCTGTATGAGATTTGCTGATTGGTAAGATTGAACTGCTTTAACTTCTCTTTTTTAGCTTTTATTCTATTTGTTCTGGCTAGATGGTCAAGTCTGCAAAAGGCCAGTGTATCTGATCAGGCTTGACCTAGACAGATGGTTTTCTTTCTTTCTTTCTTTCTAGCTTTCTTTGTTTCCCTTTTGGTTTTCTCGATCTTTGCTTCTGGGGAATGATATAGTGGCACAATGACTACGTTTCTTTCTTGGACCAGCTCACTCTGTCTTTAAAAGGTTCTTTTTTTTTTTTTTCGTAATGGTCATTGGCTGACCGTTGGAAGGCTTTGTCTCTCCAGGTGTAAGACGCAAAGAACTGTACTTTCCCAACCTGTCAATGCCGTTTAATCGCAGATTCGGCGAGGCTCCCAGACCATAGGAGATTTTGTATTCGGCAGTTGAGGTTTCTTTGCAATTTTTCTCTCTGTACTGTGCCAAAACAGCAGCGAAAGCTCGAGACAGGCTTGCTTTATCTTTTCTTTTTTAGTTTGCTCGTCATGGAATTTAGCTGGATATTCGATGGATTCCGTTTGGACAGACAGTGCGGGTGTAATGCTATTTGGTTGAGGGCCGCTTTGGCGCACCTTATTAGTCTTTTGTCAGGGTCTTTGTTTTTGGTCTCAAAAGATGATTCATGAATTACAGAATACAGATTGTCTCATGTTATTCTGTCTCCTTTCACTGATGTTTTAGGAATTTCCATTTTCCAGCAATGTGCTGAAGGCAGCCTTGGAAGTCATTTAACCTTAGTGACATGCTGATCTTCACGGTCCTTGGTGCTGAGTTGAAGGTATCACATACTAATGAACACTGTGCTTTAGAGATATGTGCATGGTTATACATGGATGCGCATCTCGTGCTCTTATGAGATGTTGTGTTTTGATTGCACTCCCACCGTGGCTTTTGACATCGATCTGCCTAAGCGCAATCCCTACATCGTACTTTAGACATCCTTTCTGCTACCTTTCAATCGCCCATTCCGCTGCCGATGCAAAAGTAACAGGTACGCTCATAGCCGAAATTCAGCAGCTATGGTGCTCATGGAGCTGCTGGGTAGGCGGGAACGTGACCGGGAATCCATCAGCTAATCTACATTTTGGTTGTCCAACGCCGGGAGAGGATCGCATTGCGAGACTAAGCAATGGATGCACTTTTTAAAGGAATCGATCTTTATGAGATATAGCCTTTCGCTTTTCATTAATTAATTCATTTTTCCGAAGATTGTGGAAAACATAATTCGACTTTATAAAGTGCAAGATGCTCGACCTTATGCATAGACATTCATACGTGGTCCTTTTTCATTCGATTTTTAAAATTTGAAAGCAATTTGAACTTTTAAAGATGCTGTCACTTTAAAAGGTTCTTTTATAGAAAGAAATACTATGGTACGTTAAATCATCAAATTAAGATAATTCCGATTAAAATTGCCCAACTGATTTTCCATTTTTGGACCTGGCTTCTCCTGTCTTACTCTTTCCTAATCCACTTCCCTCAACCTCTTCCAATTCTAACCACCCTTTCCTCACCTAACTCATTCCTTTAATGAACACCAAGTTAGCCAAGCGATATTCATGCATATCGAATTACCAATACAAAATTTATATCATACCGTTTGAATGAACATTACATGCATAATTCACCATGTATGAATTATACAAAAAATCACACGAATGACTCACTATCTTTTATACATTTCAATAGAGATCTTAACTTGTGGGACTTCAGCGATAAACTAAAATTACTTTCACATTATAGGTTAACTCCTCTGTTGCACAATTATGTACATTGTGATTCAAAACACGCATGGAGTCGATTAGATTTTTCTCTCAAGATGAAATTACACGACATAGTCAAGAGTCCTTTGAGAAGATGGAATATTCAAATTTCGCTTCTTTTTTCTCCAACTCGAGGCCTCAATTTTGATTCCAAAAAGTTGTCCATCGCCACTTCTCATCGACTATAAGTAGGAAAGGAAAATCTCATACGAAGTCGGTTGCTGACAGAATGGGGAAATTGAAGGACTTACTTGTAAAATATTTAGCTGCTAGGGTCTCTTTCGGAACCCAACCTAAATCTCAGGGTTCTTTCTCGGAATATTCTCGTCGGATCTCTCTTTCCTATTCTTTTTTTTTTCTTTTTTTCGGTCGAAATTTCCCTTTCTTATTCGAGATATTAGAAAGAGCAATAAATCCATGAACAACAAATTTAAGAGGAAAAAAAAAAAAAATCCCGTTTTTCTTCGTCCGCAAGCTCTCTCTCTCTCTCTCTCTCTCTCTCTGCGGCTCGCGGGCTCTCGACGCACCACCAACCTCCTCCGGCAACCACCGCAATCGCGAGCGCGCGTGCGCGATCCGCACCTCCGGCCTCCGCCATGGGCGACGGCGTCCCCGCCGGCTCGGGCTCCGGCTCGGACGATCCGTTCCTCCGCAAGTACCAGCGGTCCGAACTCCGTATCGCCTCGGAGTTCCTCACGACCTGGCTCCCGTTCCTCTCCAGAGATCTCTGCCCCGGCTGCACCGACAACCTCGCCGATCGCATCCGCTCTCTCGACTCAGGTGCCACCCCCCATCTTCGTCGCTCTCCCGCGCGCGCGCGTTCTTCGCTTAATATTCTGATGAAATTTTCTTTTATTAGCTGCGAGGTTGAATTCTTTAGTTTCGCTTCATTCCGAGCGGATTTTTCAGTTACGGTTTACTTCGTGTTCACTTTGAATTTGCAAATTTAGTTTTTTTTTTTTGGTGGAATGTTTATGTTTCCATGTGGTCGTCGGTTGAGTTGGTGTTTGATGTTCTTCTGATGAGTGTGATTTGTACTATAGAAGTTGATGGAGATGCGGAATTCGCGAAACCGGAGGAGAATGTGGATCCGTTGTCTCCGGATGTCAAGGGAGAGCAGGGGATGGATGAGAACGGCATCGACAACCGGAATTTAGGAGAGTGCGAGGACGACGAAGGCGAGACAAATTCGTTGGGGAGTTGGAAGGATGGGGCGCAGGGGTGCTTTGAGGGCACTCCAGAAGCCTCCACTAGTAGCTTGGCTCAGAGTCTCCTTCCGTCAGGACTTCAAGTTCGCACATGTCTTGGGCGGACATGGCTCAGGAAGATGAGCTTGAAGAGGAAGATGACCAGGAATCCAACAAACGCTTGGCTGATACAAACGGGTTAACTGAAGAGTCAAGGGTGTCCGCCGTTTCAGAGAAGCCGAAATTGCCCAGGCAGCAAAGGGAGTACATACGGTTTATGAATGTGAAGAGAAAGAAGGATTTTATATGTCTAGAGAGGGTTGATGGGAAGCTCGTGAATATTCTACAGGGAATTGAGCTCCACACTGGTGTTTTCAGTGCTGCAGAGCAGAAGAGAATAGTTGACTATGTGTATCAGCTTAAGGGCATGGGCAAAAGGGGAGAATTGAAAGGTCAGTTTCCCCTTTTATCAAACTGTGCTTAATTTTATTATTTTGAGCTCTGACACAATTTGCTTTTGTGTAGAGCTGTGTGGTTGGTTATAGTTGATTGAGTTGACTCTGAACTCCGACACAGTTGTTTGCTTTTATCCCACTGTGCTTAATTTTCTAGCTTACCCATTGGCTTGAGCTTCACTTGAATAAATAAAATGCATTGTTTTGGTGACATCCTGGACTAGGTAACGATCTACTAAATCAAAACATTGTGAAAGCACATATTCAATATAGAGACTGACAGTGTTATCTCTGTAAGTCTGGATTATAATAAAAAGACAATTTGAGAAAAGAGGACCTTTTCCAATGACAGATGCAAGATATGAAGTCAACATAGCTGCAGACTTGCTTCGAGTAGAAAGCTAGTGAGCAAATTAGTGAACTGCATTTTTCTCATTAATTACTGCTATAAAGTTGAAATGTTGGCTTACTCAGTACATTCTTTTAGCCAATGTTTCACTTAAGCAGTTCTATGTGTCTTCTCTGCTTGCTAGTTTGGCTGTGGACCTCCCTCACACTGGGTGCTGTAAACAATGTGATATGAGCAGGCTTTTATGGCAGGTCATCATGTCAAGAGAAAACATGTGTAGAAAAACTCATGAATAAGTAAATTTAGCAAAGATCTTTGATAAATGGATGCGTGATTGCCATAGAAGTTACAGTAATAGATATGAGAAAAGGTGCAAAAAATTATATGGCGAGCTTTAATTTGTAGGAAGACACTGTTGCTGTTGATGTTTATTATATGTTCTGGAGTCCCGCAAACAATGTCTTTGATTTTATCTGCACCTATAAAAATGCTTGCCACAGGTTTGTGATCTGTTTATTATCTTTGCATAACAAAAAAAAATTGTGCAAGACTATCTTGTTTGCAGGAGTCGGGAGGTAGTACTCAACGGACTGTCTTGTTATTGTTTGAAGATTTGTCTTGTAACAGTTTATGAACGGAGGAACTAGACAGAGATCATCATGACTTTTGTTTTGTCTCTTGTATGTCCTTTGCCAGATTTTGTTACTCTCCCTTTGCTGTTCTTGTGTTTGCACTTAAAGGAACGAGAGTATTCTATATACCATGTTTTAGCTGTTGCATACCCTGAGAATAGTTTATAAAGTTCTCTTCAGATCTAGCTGTGGAACTTGCCCTTGCCTTGACCTTCTAGTATGAGGCAAAGTTTTATGCTTGGCTCTTGAAGGTAGTGAAATATGACATCTTCTCATGATTCTTGGTCAAGATTTATTTGATCCTTTTCTCCTGGGAGGTCTTTCAAGGGCTTCACTGTTATGTTGATTTGGCATTTTGTCAACTGGTGTATTTGATCACTAGACGAGAATCAAATTCTGTGATACAATTAACTATATGTTAAACACATTAAATGCACTTTTATTTTATTTTAATTTAATTTTTGCTTCTGCTACTTTATTTTCATTATCTCTTGTTTTCTGTCAACCTTCTTCATGCTCTCGAGCATGCATTGCAATTGCATTGACTTGGTTTCAACTGTCCATTCCTATCCTAAGTGTAATTTATTGCCATTTACTTGTAAACCGGAGTTTGCATGAAATCTTGCACCAAATTGCATACTGTGTTCCTATGTGCAATGTGAAGTTGTTTCAATTGGTTTTTTTCAAGATAGAATGTCATCATGAGCCAATGATCATGGCATTCTTCTAGGAGAGACTTGCAATCGACAAACTCTGGAAATCAGAATTGAACCATAAATTGAGAGTGAGATAATGGTCTTCAGATGCTGATTATCAAATACCAGCACATCACATTCACATTGGCTTAAATGGGGTTCAGGGACCCTTCTCGTTATCATCCTTATTGTATTGGTCTAGAAGTTGTGATCTTGATAATATTTTATGGGATGAATTTATTAGTTGGTCAAGTCATTTCCAATAGGTTGGTGCTTTGGTTCTAAAATCGGGGAAGTCCAACGCCTCAACATGAAGAGTAATCTGAATAATTGTTTTAATGTGAGGAACTACAAAACTTTATGCTGGCCACAAGCACTAAATGTGATTCACTGATCTGACAAGTATCTTCATGTCATTGAAATTTTTTCATTTGATATACCTTTTCTACTACAGTTGCTGACTTCTGATATATGGGGACTTGGACAAGTTCATACCACCTGTTTGAGTGAATTATGAACTTCTGAATTGTACTGCTGATGTACCCTTGCTAAAATCAGCTATTTATTGTATGACTCTTCTGCAAACAACCTATGATTCATTCTCAATGGTGATAGACCTAAGGTTGTAAAGGATCAGGATCCTACTTAGGATTAATGGGATACCTGAAGGATTTGATCATAAAATTGGATTGAGGATTGTAATGTCTAAAATTTGAACAACACAAAAATTTTGAATAGCAGTACAGAATTTACTAATTATGAAAATTGTGTTACATCGGAACTTAAACAGGTGTGCTATAAAGCTCATGCCATCTTTAAACTAGATTTACAGGAAAAGTCAATGTTTCTATAACCTGAACATCTAATTAGGGAGATTGCAATGTTAGGATTTATTGAAATTGGATTGGTCAGATATATAAGATAGTATCAGTCTGTGATTTTTGTTCACTTAGGATCGAGACCATATAAAGATCCCAACATATTAATATCCTGTTAAGACCTAGATTGTTTCTTAAGTTTTGAATGCTAGGATCTTACAAATCATGGTTAAACCAATTGCCAGATTTTATTAGATCCATTTTCATCCTTCACTTAGGGCCCTGAAGTGTTTTTGCCTTGACAAAGCACATTGGATTGCCATATATAACATGTAAATACTAGTATAGGAAACATTTTGAAAGCACGGTCAGTTGTCTGTGGTGACAATGAAGTACCAAATAAGAGTTGCAGATTCTTTCCGCCAATTAGGCCAATATCTCTCTGCATGATCATAGATCAGCTAAAAGATCATTGTGTCCATTCATTCTGTTTAGTATAAAATTGATTCTGCTTTCAGTTTCACTCCTGACTAATGGCCTTGACCAAATGGTACTTTGATGAGTTGCATATTTGGTAATGGAAACTTTTGAAATTTTCCTTTTCATTCCTTTCTAGATATTCCCTATTTCCTTTTCCGGCTCCATTATTTATGTCAAGACTGATTTCACTCATTGGCATGACTGATCGTCTCTTTTATTGTCCTTTTTCAGAGCGGACATACACAGCACCACAAAAATGGATGAGGGGAAAGGGACGCATAACTATTCAATTTGGTTGCTGTTACAATTATGCAACGGCAAGTTTCTAAGGAAATAGATAAACTATTTACTTTCTTTCAAAGAAATTTCTAGTGTAGCTATGTGATTGATTGGTCTCATAATTGATTAATACGGAAAGGCCTAATTATCTGATATTTACTCATTGCAGGATAGAAATGGAAATCCACCGGGAATTCTTCAGAATGAAATGGTTGATCCATTGCCTCACCTCTTTAAGGTTATTATAAGAAGATTGATTAGGTGGCACGTATTACCTCCAACATGCATACCTGATAGTTGCATCGTCAATATTTATGAAGAAGGGGACTGCATACCTCCACACATAGACAACCACGATTTTGTTCGGCCATTCTGCACTGTATCATTTCTTAGCGAGTGTGACATTGTTTTTGGATCAAAGCTGAAGGTAATTGCTGCTGGTGAGTTTGATGGGCCTTATAAGGTTCCTCTTCCAGTAGGGTAAGTATAAAGAGCCTTATCTGTTCTATGCGATTGCAGTTACATTCTAAATTATATGCTCCACGCTACCTGCCAAGCAGTTTGTTTAGAGTATTTTTTGTTGTTCTCTGGAATCTTAAAATCTATCTTGTCCTCCAGATCTGTTCTTGTTCTAAATGGAAATGGGGCTGATGTGGCAAAGCATTGTGTTCCTGCAGTCCCTACAAGGAGGTATAAGGATTCTGTTTTTATCTGCTTGTGATTTCTTGGCTTGATTGTTTTAGCCCTTTTATTTCCTTCTTTCCAGGATATCCATCACATTTAGGAGAATGGATGAATCTAAAAGGCCCAAAGATTATGTTCCAGAACCTGATTTGCAGGGAATTCAGCCATTGCAGTATGAAGCGGAAAGATCTAAGAGGTCAAATTCGTATGAAAAAGACCGACATTCAAGAAGGTATCTTCCTAGAAGAGAGGCTTACAATGGTTCAAGGGGATACACAGAGAGAAATGATCCACGTTCAGAGCCTCACTATTCACTTCAAATTCATCGAGGGCCTTCGAGTAGACGAAGGGTCAGGGTAAATGTGGACAGCTAGTGGCTGCATCTTTGTTAATGACCTGTTGATTGCCAATTGAGTTAATACAGTTCAAGAGGAATGATCCACTTGGACCATCATCATTTATATTTATACCTCCGGATCTGGTTGACGTGTGGTTGTTTTGTGGCCTTTCTACCTGGTAAAGTCGCTTTTAAGTTCCCATTTTCAGTATCTGAGGATCTAATGAACACCATCATGTCTCTTTTGCTGTGGTGGTACATAACTTGGAGATTCTTTAGATGGAGATCAAAATGCGGCAAAACATCTGGTTATAAATACATTTGTATATCAGATTGAGTGTGCAAATATGTGAGCTGGAATTTTCTGCAAGTCATGGACGGCCTGGGTCAACATCAGTATGTATCAGAGTTAGGGGAGCTTTTTCAACTCGGTACAGCATTTAGCTTGCTATAGGGTTGCATAAGATTGTGGAAGCTATGTATTCATTGTAAACGTGTAAAGATTTGGTTAAGGATTGTAGGGGCTATGATATGATTTTATTTTGAAGTTTTTCCTGCCTTTTTTGTCATATAAGGGAGTGTTTAGTGATGGGTGTATTCGATCGGTTGTACTTTGTCTGATGGGTCTCAGACCAAACAGAGAGTTGATATGTGAACTTGTGTTCTGCTCCTGATGCTCTGTTAAGGTTGTGCATTGTGACATGGAGAGACGTGGCTTGATGAACTTAATGGAAGCATAGCTCTAACTTTAGTCTTTACATTTAATTTGACGGTGATGATGTTTGGATTTGGGACTGATCTAAGAAACTGCTGCGAGAAAGACCCGATGTGACAATTTTACCGGATACATGCTAGCCGTTAAAAGATGGTCGCTATAACAAATCTTTTAGATATTATTGGATGCTAGAGATCGGACCCTGCTTTCATGGAGCACGTATCCTTGTTAGCCTTATCCCGGCGTTAGACAGCATGTTGAGGTGTGGATATTGCCTGATGGTTCTCTTGGGTTTCAAACTCCTGAAGATTTGCTTTTGTATATTTTATCCAGATTATTTGTGGATATAACTGCACTATTACTAGCATCTATTGTTTGGGTGCTCTTTTTTGAATGCGCAACTGTGTTGTTCGACCTGAACTGGATGAAAGGGGTGAAATAGAAAAAAATGGGTTATCTTGTAGTATTGCTTATACTTGCAGTATGGTCCTGGCACACTGTTAAATGAGTAATGAACTTCACCTCCGATTCGTAGCATATACCAAACTAGAGAGGGGAAAAGAAGGAAATTAGGGTATGTCATATGATTGAGCTGTTTCTCTTAGTTTATCTTCCAAATTTCAACTTTACATACGACCGACTTCCTCTCCCTTAGAAAATAGTATCTTCAAGTTCCTTTCCGAAAGGCTGCTCATTCAGGTCCACTTTAATCTCTGCAATTCGTGATCAAACGATCCCCAGTAAAGACATCACGAGCAGAGTACATGTGCCTCCACAGCCGATCTTGCTCTGCAGTTGATTCTTGACAGAGACAGACATGCTTTAACGAGTGTTGAAACATGCTGACCCACTCGTAGAGTTTCCCACATCCACATCTGCTTAAGAAACAAGCTCTTCTTTCCTGTGGTCCCCTTTGACACTTAGTCAATAAGGTGCATTCAATGGGGTTTGGCACAGAGGTTTTAAGAACCTAGTGAAAAGAGTTTTTGCTTGCTGCTGGCTGGTTGTGGGTGTGGGCCAGACAAAGTACGTTCACATATTCTTTCCTCTCCTCTAATATTAAACCTAGCCTTTGTTCAAAAAAAAATATTAAACCTAGCCGATGCTAAAGCCACAGTGCCAAGACAAGATGGTCCACATACTAGGAAATCACCCCCCTCCCCTAAGCAAGTACAATGTGAAGTGAAGAGAAAACACTTCCCATGAAAAAAGTGATTCTTCCATAGCTTCAGAATCTTCAAAAGAGGGTTTGGTACGTGGGAGTGTGTCCATTTCGAGTAAGTTCTCTCTCTCTCTCTGCCCACTTTATAATGATGAAAAATCTGCATTGATTGGGGCATTGAAATCATGTACACTACATATGCATCAGAGAAGTCTTTCAAGACCCATATCAAAAGAGGGGGAAAAGGTGGTGGCCCCCCTGGTCTTTGCTTCCTAGAGTGAGCAAAAGGGAGCGAAGAGGCTAAAAAGGCAAAACCCAGAAATCTTCAGTAGCAGTCTAGAGAGAGAGAGAGAGGGAGGGAGGGAGATATGGAATGATTCTTGATGTGTCCATGGAGATATGGAGAAAAAAATAGCTTCAAGAAGATGATTACGGGAAAGAAAAGATGGTGGTGGTGGGGTCTGCACGCTAGCCCTTTCTTCCTCTCCCTCCCTCCCTCCCTCCCTCCCTCTCTCTCTCACAGAGAATGACAGACATAGCTTCACACTGGCAAATCAGAGAGTGATCAAAGATGAAACAGGACTAGGGCTGATGGAACCAGAGACATATCATTCCTGATTCTATGGATGAAAATTCTAGTGGCACATACAGAAATAAATCCTCATGAGTAACTTATTTTTTACCCTAGTCATGTAGACCGATGACACTTAAATGAAATTTTTACCTCGTTGTTAAGGGACTTAATGAAAGATCATGTCACCGTCGATTTTTCATAATGATTGGATACACATTGTCTAACAGGTCGATGTTTCTAAAAAGGATTGTGATAACAATTAATCCATTTATGATGGCTGTAATTAGTAATAACCACAATTGATCCAATGGAATCGTGAAAGAATATGCACAAATAATCCCTCATTAGTCTCAGAGAGAGAGAGAGAGAGAGAGTGCGTGGGTAAATGCATGATAAGGAAAGGCAAATCTCATGATGGCAGTGTCAAGATCAACCAAAGAACGCAATCTGCAAAAGTGTTTCTTGGCGAGGGAGAGAGGAGCAGTCAGAATTGTCGAAAAATGGAATTTAGACTGCTGCAGGTTGAAATCAAGGAAGAGACTGAAAATTCTATGGGCCCGAAACCCAACACAGAAGGGGATTAAACCCTTTTCTCTTTCCCGGACGACCTCATGATACTTGAAGACAATATATAAGAAAAGATAATGTTACTTAGCTTTTTAGACCCAGACTCGTAGGAGCAGTGTCTTATTTGCATCCCATTGATTGATGAATCTATTGCTTCACTCGCCTCGTTCGAATTTATGTAAACTAAGATGTGAATATCTTCTGGAAACAAGACGTCAAGTACCGTTTTTCATCTTGCCCTTATGAACAGTGAGCGCAAGGAGTGATGGAAATGAGCCACACCTTGTGGAAGTCCGGCACGACCTTCGCAAAGAAAAGTGAAATTCATGTGGCGCAAGGTCATCTAATAGCAGCCTCCTGTCATAGACCAAGAAGAGTTTGCATCTTGTCTTGCTTTCTATCATACGTCTGTTCCAGATGCAAATGGATGTGTTCTTGCAGGCCTTAGACCACTGCTAAATGACTTGCAAGACTAAATACTTCAGATGAACACCTTTTTACATGGAAAACCATGTAGGCCGTACATGTACATATGCTGTAAAGAAGGATTGTTTGCACCGTCAGGTATATTACCTAGGACAATATGATACAAGCACCGCCTTTCAAATTCCTTTTATAAATAATTTATTTTCTGTTATTGATAGTTTTTCCTTTCGTTCTCTGGCCTATCTTGTCACCGGTCCCTGACAGAGAAATGGTTACTCAACCGCAAGTTCTTGACAAAGAGAAGGGGAGGGAGGCAAGTTGCATGTCCTCGGAACGTTTAGTTGGTGCGACTTGATTTGGCTTGTTGCTTCTTTTTAATAATAAACCCAGCATTGTCTTTTTGAACCGCATAACTTACTAACGCACCGAGGATCAAAGCACTTGACGCAGGCATCCTACATATGGTTTTTGGCTAAAGAATTGGGTTGCTGATTAAGCTATTTGGGTCCCCACGTTTTCCAAAATGGTATATGTAGCGATTCCAACGATCCATTTGCATCCATAATATCCGAGGACAGCTGAAAGCTAAAGTGGCCATGGATTTGCTTCAGTTTCATCAGCATTCACGGATGAAATATGAACCTGGCCTTTTCTAAAGAAGAGCGGGCTGACAACAAGATTTGAAGGAAAACTCCTTAGTGTTCAAAGCCTTCTGATCATCACTACATATCGGAGAGATCATGCAGAAGAAGGTTCACAGAGCTTATATTGTAACATAGCCATGCTGAAGTACCAAGATTTTTATCAGAAAATTCCTGGTAGGGACGAAATATTTCCACAACAGGGACTATTCCATCAACTTTGTGATAAAGTGGATGGTATGGCTTGGTAGAAATAACTTCCATGCAGGGGATGGAAATGCAAGATATGGACACCCTATCTTCCATGTGCTTTTGGGTTTTAGTAATTGAACAACTCTTCCATTTGGAAAAGAGATGAAGACAGTTGTATTTTCTATTATTTCCCACGCAACGATATATAAGATTTAAGTTCATAGTCAAATTAGTACAAAAACGCAAAACGATTGGCAACATGGCAATCCAACGGAAACTTATAATGGTCCTCTATTGCTCGAAAAACATCATTATGCTAGAGTCTCAAATCATGCGATTTTAGTGGGGCTATTTGATTATTTTGCTATTACTTTTCTGTTTTCCTTGCAATAATTTGTATATTTTGAAACTAGATTGATGATTCTCTGTCCGCTTAGTACCTATATACACACTACCGAAATTGAATGGTGAAGTTCCTTTAGAGATGGATGGAGGTCTAACTAAAGAAAGGTGAAGAGAGGTGAATAGCATAAAACCCTAGCGAGTAACGGAAGATCATTTTGCAGGAATGACCAACCAAGTAAAAGAGCTATAGGCACAATCTCCTCATCTTTGCTAAAAAAGTCCCCAATTTACAGTTCTGCCCTTGAGGAGAGTGGGGCCATAGTATAGCGTAAGTACAAGAATATCTTTCTGGTTTCTGGCTCTTTTTGGTACCGTGGTGAAAAAATAGGGGACGAACGATCACCACGACGTGTGAATTTGATCTGATCCCATTTGCAAGAAAGAACCTTTCCCAAACTCTATAAAGCTTTCTCTCTCTCTCTCTCTCTAAGGAGAGAAAACCCACCAAATCATTGCAAAGTGGCCATTCATTCATTCATTCAGCCAAAAGACCCTCTTGTTCATCCTTCTCTTCCTTACCCCCCCGTATTTATCCCTTTCCATACCTAAAGTCTCTCTCTTTCTCTCTGATCTGTTTGTGTGTCTGTGACTGTGAAAGGACTTGAGTGACTAGGGACGACTGAGATATATACCTCGTCAGGCCTTTCGATCCAAGTAATCCCCCCACGATACCCTCCCTTTCTATCCCCTCTTTTGTCCCTTCCCTTTCATGAAAATCTCTCTCTCTGAGATCTCTGTCAACTTCAGTCCTTCTCTCCCAGATATCTCTCTGATATCCTCTGTCTCTTCTCTCTCCATGTGCTTGCTTCGCTCTCCATTATAAGTTATAACCCACCCCATCTCCCCACTCTCTTCATGTACTCCCTCACCTACCCACCACACATCCTCCCTCCCTCTCTCTCCCCCTCCTCTTTCTCTCATGGAACCCCAACAACAGCAGCAGCAACGGCATCAAAACCAAGAGGACATGAACTGCAGCAACAACAACGGTGGGAAAGGTGGAGGCACGAGCAGTAGCAGCAGTTACGCTTGCAGGCAAAGCAGTACGAGGTGGACGCCGACGACTGACCAGATAAGGATCCTCAAGGACCTCTACTACAACTACGGCGTGCGGTCCCCCACCGCCGACCAGATCCAGAGGATCTCCGCCCGCCTCCGCCAGTACGGCAAGATCGAGGGCAAGAACGTGTTCTACTGGTTCCAGAACCACAAGGCCCGCGAGCGCCAGAAGAAGCGCTTCTTCTCCCCCGACCCAAATTCTAACATCAATGGCACTGCCGCTCCTCCACCTACGGCCTCCGCGGTCAACCCCCAGACGAGAGGCGGAGGTCGCGGAAGCGGCAGTTGGAGCGGCAAACTACCTCCTCCTGAAGAGCCCTTTGTGCTCCACAACAAGTTCTCTAACCTCACTCCTCCTGGTACGCGTGTACCTTTCCTCATCACTGATCCCCACTCTTTCATTTTCTTAGATTAAAGTTCGGTCTTTTATGGAGACTTTGTAGTTTATGAGTATTTACGTAGTGGGTATGCAACTCGTAGTGGGTATGCAACTATGCATGGCTCTTTCTGTTTTGGTGTCCTACTATTCTTGTACTGGTGCGGCTTGTCGCGCACTACTTATTATTGTTGTCATGATGCTGATGATTTGTTTTGCTGGATCTTTGTCGTCCTATCAGTCCCGTAATTCATTTTTGCACTTTCACATCGTTAATGGGTTCTGAACTTTGGATGCTTTCTCAGGGCTTTGTTCTTCTTCAGCTGCTGCTGCTGGTGTAATGGCGGTTGGGCAGATGGGTGGCTACGGATACGGTTCTGTGACAATGGAGAAGAACTTTAGGGTAAGTAAAGAAGCGTTGTTTAATTGGTACGGAGCGATATCTATTCTTATGGAAGGTATAAATCAAACCTATCTTTGCATGAAGTAGAATCTACACACAAGCTGTTGATTTGTCCTTAAAACTGGCCTATGCCAAGATAAAGTGTGATTGAACTTGTTTAAGTCACCTTGTTTCGTTACTCGACAGAGAACTTTTAGCAGAATTAGAATTGTAGAACAGATAATATAATTCAGAAATGATTAGTGTTCATGTTCCCTCCAATTTGATTTCCAAGTAAGAATCGATGTGCTAATAGTAGACAGTGTCTGAGCAATGCCAACTTTCTCATTTCTTCTTCCCCATTCCAAGCAGGATTGCTCTATATCGGCCGGCAGCGGGGGAGGGTACCTCGGCCCAAACCTCGGTTGGATCGCGGTGGAGCCATACGCTTCGCCACCATGCGCTGCTCTCTTAGAAAGGAAGAGCCACCCTTTCCTCGAAAACCAACAGGAGGAAGAAGAGGAAGAAGGAGGAGGAGGAGGAGGAGACGAAGAAGATGAAGAAGCTCCGGAGATTGAAACCCTACCGCTGTTCCCGATGCACGGTGACGACCACTTGAACATCGACGATGCCTTGCGCAACATCAAGCCAAACTCGGATCATTACCATCATCAGATCCGCCGCCAGGGCTACTCCTACTGGTACGACGACGTCGTCATGAGCACTTCTCGCACTTCCCTCGAGCTTAGCCTCAACTCCTACACCGGCCGATCGCCCGGCCCCATTTAAACAAACCGGACAAAAGAAAAAAAAAAAGGGAAAACTGTGGATTCTCTTTCCTTTTTCTTGTGATTTTCGTAACCCTAATGCTTATGTTATAGCTATAGATGTAGCTGCTGGTATATGAAACGTGATCATTCGCCACCTAGGTTAATTATAACTATTGCTGCGCCGCTCCTCCGCCTCCTCTTCTTCTTCTTCTTATCAGATGTAGCTGCTGGTATCTGAAACGTGATCATTCGCCACCTAGGTTAATTATAACTATTGCTGCGCCGCTCTTCTTCTTCTTCTTCTTCTCCCTCTCTCCTTTGTTTCTGGTTGGGAAGGCTTGTTGGCTCGACATTTGTCACGAAAAGAACTTAATGGAAGTGATTATGTTGCTTTTAGTGCTGTCCTTTTTCGGGCGGACACTCCATAATCATCGGATTAGCACAGAATCTAATAATGGCAACGTTAACACATGAGAGAGTTCTTATGTGTCGGAAAACAAGAGCTAATGACCTAATACCTACAGCTAGTTTGTCAATTTTCCTTTACAAACTTAGCTCCAAAGCAACAAGTTGATTTAAATAATACTAATTATAAAGTGAGGAACTAACTTGATCGTCTCCAAATGACACACATTCAGTGAATTAAGTTAGAAAAGCGCCACGAAATGTGACTATAGACTTTCATAAACTAGGGGCAAAATTGCAAAGAGCCGGAAAAGAAAAACCCTTGTAAAGTTGGGTATAAACGTGACCGTATGCTTTTGACAAGAGTCGAATGGCTGATTACTTGATAATTATCCTGATTTAATGGAAATTAGTTTGTACTTTATATGGAGTCACACTAATTGTGGATGTCATTTCTTTTTTTATCTTGCGAAGTTATTAACATTAGTACAAGCTGATATTTGTAGTTTAGCTCACTGAGTTCTGCTTTCAATTATTTTCCAAAATGTTATAGATTGATCTTCCTTTTTAGATTAATTTGGTTTGCAAAGTTCCCTAGAAACGAAGTCATTACGTAGCGAACCATCATGAAGGAAAGCGCAGCAATTTGGCCTTTATACAGAATGAAATATATCATCATCGATGGAATCTGATTTTATACCCCAAAAGACTTGTCTTGTTTGGTAGGTATTACTCGCTCCTTATGCTCTAATTTTTCTTAGGTAGGTATGAGTGCCGTGAGAAAATTCCAAATCAAACGTGGCCTGTTGATTTGTTTAACCGGTTTCATTGGAAAAATTAAAATTGGAAAATCCCAGTAAGGGAGATTCCTTACAAAAGAAGAAAAACCAACGGAATGAAACATGTAATTTTAAAGCATATTAAATACCCAAACATAGATGACCACAAGTAGAAAGGTATTATCACTCGCAGTACTAGTCTGTTGATTTCATTGGAAAGATCTAATAAATTTTAAAGATTTAAAGAACACTTCAAATATTGACTTTGAGACTAATGACAAAATCGTTGTGTGCTAATTTGGCTTCCTCATTCATTTCCCTCAAGTCAAGGTGCTGGACAATGACTCTCCGGTGATTGAAAACCAAGACCGGTGATGTCGAGAATGCATAATAACAGATGAGATACAAAAAGATCAAAGTATGAATAATGAATTAGCAAAAGAAAAAATTACTCCTTTGATTCGAATCTCATAAATGAAGATGTGCAAAGAACCTAAAAAAATTATAAACATGGCTAAAGTTTAGGAAAAGAAAAATCAAATCGTATTCCATATGCGTTAACCGATTACAAATCCTAAAATAATGAAATTTATACTAGATATCCACTTTTCTACCTTTTTTTTCAGTTCTTAATCTTTTTGTTTTTATTTTGGAGCAATATCCACCATTTTTTAGTTTTTTGACTGTAGAACAATATCCAATATTTGAAAATTTGCAGCTGAACCCTTCATACATTACCTATATTTTTGTTCTATTAGATTTGTCTTTTAAATAATCCCTCTATTTTTCTAATCTAGTTCCCAAAATAAACCCATTCTTTCACTTTATAGTTTACCGGTTGCTCATCTAACATTATCTAAGAGTTGCGGTCAGAAGTTCACAGTTTCAATTTGCGCATAATTTACCGACAAAAATAAAATAAAATTGAGCATAACAGGAAAATATTGAGCAAAACAATGCTGTTATGCTAGCTGCTCCCTTGTTCTTATTCTTATTTCGTCAATTCCTTTCATTGAGGGAAATTCTTAACATAAATCCGTGGCGGAATATTAACGAGTGTCTTGATAACACTTACTATTCTTTTTTATAATCTAGGGTATTAACAATTTAACACGAACGCCAAGCTACTAATTATTGAGTCTATGGAACACCTCACGAGCCCCATAAGCCAAATAAGTCATAACTTCAAAAGTCAAGTGCCTTAAAACGTAAAATAATCTAGTTTTTCAATCACAAATTGCACATGACAATAGAAGTCAGTGCCTTAAAATTGTGTGATTTTCTTGATTAGGTACTACGAAATGCTTCAGCTAAGGCATAACTTGGTTACACTATTTAAAAGTACTAAAAATTGAGTAATTATGGACTCTTCCAACTTAACCTGCATTCTCCTAATGTATGTACCTATTTATGTGATACACTTGATCAATTTCTCCTAAATTTTAAAGTTTGATAGCACTTTTAAAATCAATTTGAGATTTTCCAATGCACTTATCTTTTAAAAAATGAGTAATTCCAGACTCCTCCAACTTAAGCTGCATTCTCCTAATATAAATAGCCATTTATGTGATGTACCTGATCAAATAATCGGGGCGGTGTGCCTTGTTCTTGAATGCAAAACAAGGTTAATCGGACTTGCCACTTGTGCGCAGATTTAGACTGGGACAAGACAATTGTGAACAATATTGTACGCGTCCAAACTCATCGTGCGGCATATGCACGTGCGAAATCATTCACGCGCCTATGGGAATGGACCACAAATTCATTGCACATTTCGAACCATATGCTTCTCTCCAATTACAAAAGTAATGCATCGCAATGTCTTAAAAAAGGACACCCATCTAAGCCCATGGAGTGCTGAACTTGCCTTGCCCTTCGCATCGTTTTCACTGCCCCGCGTTGGTCCAAATTCTAAGTGCTGAACGTCAAAACGCTTCTGCAATCTTTCACATGGAAAGATTCGTCCCACGCGTGCTCGAACAGAGATCGTTTGCCCTAGACGTGTTGGGCTCTTGAAGAATTGAGACACATGGGAACGGTACGAGACATTGGCGAGCGAAGCCAGAGATGCGAACAGACATTCAACAAACACTGAAAGTCTCACTTCGTCTTCTTCTTCTCGTTCTTTCCATTTTCCTTCGTTCTTTACTTTTCTTCTCTCTGTAGGGAAAGAAAGGAGGAGGAGAAGGAACCGGTTTCTCTCGGTCGTGAAGGTCGACGTCAGCAAGATTTTGCAAGGGATGCTTTCCTTCAATTAGCTTGGACAGTTTTTCGATTGCTGATCGCACACCCACGACGACCCTCATTGTCTTTTTTACAGAGAGAGAGAGAGAGAGACAGAGAGAGAGAGAGAGAGAGAGAGAGAGAGAGAGGTAGGTTTGGTGGATCCAAGAAGATCTGGGATGACTTTTGGGGGATTCAAGGACGTAATGACCCTTTGGAGTAACAAGATGAGGCAAGACATTGCATCATCGTCTTTGCCTTGTTTCGTGAAAGGTTCTTGCCATGCTATCAACTGCAAACTCCTCCCCGTCTCCTCAATTTTACCCTTTTCTTCTCTAGGGAAGATACTTAAAATGCCATGTGTGTTGTATTGTACATTAGTGTTAAACGAGATATATCATCCAGTTGCATCTCTATGATCCTCTGGCAAATTGAAATAATTGTATCTAGTTATAGGGACTAATCTATTCTTTGTTTCCAACAAAACTGATTTTTTTCTCTATTGTGGTAGGTTTTCGAAAGAACTAGTGTAGATAAAGCTGTTGGTAAAAAAAAGTTAAATGGTTACATGATTTTCCCAAAACAAGTTGGTAACTAGAGACACTTTCATGAAATTACACTATCTTATTTTGACAATTTACCAAAGGATCGACTCCTTTTTTTCTACTTTTATTTGTCATTTTGTACCAACCCCTTATATGTAGCAACTCTTGAATGAATTTACCAATCATTATTTGAGTGATTTACAGACTTTTTAAATTAAACCAATTAGATTTGAGTTAATAATGTTCATTTAAATTTCTTATCAATATTAGCTTGGTCTTTTAAATTTAGCCTTTTTTTCTATTGAATTATCAACTATTAATTTTTTTAACCAACTCATTGTACTTACTGACTATTTGTAGAAATCACAAACATAAACCGGAGTGATTACCAAGTTTTATCCGACAAACTTTATATTGCCGATTTTCATAGGAGTTAATCATTGACATCGATTTGATTTTTTTTTAAATTACCAGCTTCTCTTATATATAACAAACAAAATTCTTTTATCCTTCACGAACTTTTATTTACCTTTCTTATTAGCGTCTTAAGTTGACAACTATAGTATGAAATTATCAACCATTATTTGAGTTCATCGTCACTTTTGTCCAATTAATTAAAGTTAACAAGAAATGTTACCAACATTTATTTGTTTTCCAATTTACCAACTTTCAATTGTATTATCACTTTTATCTCATTATTTCCCAACTATTAAATTTACTAAATCTTTTAGAATTACCAATCTTAATTAGAGTGACCACCAACTTTTCTTTGGTTAAGTTACCATTAAGAGTAAGCGATTCTAAGTTCTGTATAGATTTCACTTGGAATCTACCCATTGGAATATGTTCATCATATTTTGGAACTGAAACTTACCATACATATTCTAGAATCTAGAACCCATCCCGTCGGAAGTTTCAAGGTTTACTTAGGTTCCACTTATATTATTAATTAAATAATTGTAGTGAATTAAAACTTTTAATGATCACTACTTATTACTACAATGCACTAACAATAGACATGGAAAATATGAACATTAATAAAGTAAAAGTTTTGGTCATAAAATGAAAATTCAAACTAGTGCTTCTAAATTATACACTTATCATCGAATGGTATAGAATATCGTAAGATTGCGCGAAGACATGAACCAAGAAAAACATTGAAACTTGTTTCAAGTTCTAGGTTACAAGTTCCTGGTTCTTCCAACTAAAAACTTTAATCTACCCATTAAAATAGATTCCTCATTTTTAGAACCTAAAACCTACCTTGCATACCTTGAAGCTTGAAATCTATAGGTTTCCATTGGTCCATTTCTCAAGTTCCAAGTTCCACTTTGAAACCATGCTCACCTGCCATTACCATCTTGCATTACCATTACCACACGCTTAGCATACTATTCACCAATGTATTTTCTGGCTATATCATGAAATTATCTACTTTCCTTTGTGTAATTTACAAAAATTGTATTTGATTACATACCGATCTATTCCAAGTCATCAATTCTCATTCGAGTTGGTTATAAACATTTTTTTGTGATTCTTGAAATTTACTTACTTTTTGTTCAGTTAATGCATATATTTGTCTCGCTTACTAACTTTATAAATATACTATTTATCTATTTATTTATTTTTTACACAGATTACCCAGCTCGAAGGTGGGGATTTTTTGGGATATTCTACTCTTTATCTTTTTTGTCAGGTCGTAAGTTTCAAAAAGAAACGGCGCACAAATGATTAATCTGAGAGATAAAAGCAGGGATGTGATGAAAACCAAGAGGATGTCCTGGGAGAGTATCTTTTGCTTGTTTATAATCTCGAAGCCAGAAAGAAGGGAATGCAACATCAGCATCTTTTCCTTTCTGACCTCTGAATTTCCTGATCTCCTGCGCATCTTGGCCCTATAACTAAAAGGGACCCCCCAACAGAAAATTGACTACAAAAAAAGGATAGAGAGAGAGACGAAGGAAATAGAGTCGCACGGAGCAATTTGCTAATGATCATATAGATGATAACGACATCCTCTAATGACTCTATTATATGATCAAACGACGATGCGAGGGTTAGCCGACACAGAAATTGTACAGTGAAAAGTGCAACAATACATCCCTCTATATGCCATAGAGCAAACACAGCATCGCCTCTTTTCGATAATACCTTAGATGGTGAGGACAGCGTATTCCCGAAATCACGGCCAGAATCCGGATTCGAGACAAGCCCTCCTACTATGGGATCAAAATCCCAGATGGGTCGATGAATTTTCGATCTGGTTTTTCACCATCCCGCACCGATTTCTCAAGTTTCGACTCAATCTTCTAGAACAGGCCTAGTCAAATTGGGCTTTTTAGCATCTTACGGGCTCGAGCACGGGCCGGCTCGGAATCGGAAGGTGCGACGCGCGGTGGCGTTGGTAGAGGAGCAAATGGTGGGGGGTTGGGTGGGGGTTGCGGGTGGTGAACCGGTAGGTGAGCCGGCACGTGATCCGAAGACGTTTCGATTTTTCGTACGCGTGTCCTGGTATCTGGTGCTCGGCTCCCTTTGCTTCTTTCGGGGAAAACCTTCTAAAAAAAGCGACCGTTCTCCGTCCTCCCTCGCTCGCTCTCCACGTAATCCCCATTTTTCAATCGATTCCTTCTGCGCTCTGTTTGTCCTTTCCGCCCTACTCAGCCCGCCGTTTCGCGCCCCATGTATTTTAGCGAGTAGTAGTGCCTGACCTACCACTTAATGGATTGATCAACTTTGCTCAAAAAAAAAAAAAAAGATTGATCAACGGCCAAATAATAAAAAATATCTTAAATCTTTTAATAATTTATCAATATAGTCTATTCAAATTTAATTTTTTAATGATATGATATTGACCGGTCATATATGATATAATCAGTATTGATGTGAATAATTTTTTAATTTTTTTGTATTATTATTATTATTTATTCTTTTCTTTTCTTTCTTCTTTTCTTTTTTTTTCCCAACCTTGGATAAGTGAGTTCATTGGCCGGCCCTTGCTGGCCAATGAACTCATGCCTATACCAATGGTCAACTAGAGTTGTTAAACAAAAAAAAAATGACAATAAAAAATTCGAATTTTTTTAAAAAATGTAAAATTTATCCATCTCATTGCTAATCGTGCCATGTAATATGATTGGTATTTATATCAACAATTTTTGATAAAAAAAAAATGACTGGATGGATTATCATCAAAAGATTTGAAACTCAATTTGTATAATTAATAGTTTTATGACTCAATTAACATAAGCTTAATAAATTAAAAAGTTTTTTAGCACTTTTCCTGATGATCAACAGACCTTCTAGAAACAGTCCATATCAGGAAACAGTCCATATCGGAGTGGTATGCAGAAGGTAGTAACCCTCCTAAGATGCCATCGAGTTCTTTAAAATCAAGCTGAATAAGATCGGCTGCAGGAATTCCACCTCGATAGGGACGGCACATGACATTTCTCTTGCATGCGTGATCTACAGTTAGGGACTTCCAAAGGTGTTATAGCAAAAGCAAACGGAAAATGACTGATTGGTTCTTCCTAGGATCCGCACATTCGTGTCGATGTCTTCCTCTACCGCCACCGCTCTCTTCCAACATATGGCGGTAACTCTTCAACGTCGAAAGTCGACGGCTGGGGTCGGACGAAGAATCGCAGCCCATTCCTGAATTGTCGGACTTGGCACTCGTCTAAACCGAGAGGCTAATCTGATATCTATCGGGTTGCCTCGTTAAGGATGCCAAATTCAGCTCATCTTCACTCACGGTTCTTTCGACCCGGAAAGGATCCTTAATCTTTGGTCAAATATATGCAGAAGAGAAATGCTATCCACACTCGGAATAGTACGAAATTAGGGCGGGGCGCGACATGGCTGGTCCTTCTCGATTAAATCCACGTAATTGGCGATCTTTTGCTGAAATCCTGCGGTTGGTTGGGCTTGAGCTAGAGATGATTGGATGGACGATGCGATGTGGGTCCAGACGCTACGATTAGAATATCATTAGACGGCCCGTTTGAAGGGAAGATGAATTGCTGAAATCGTGCGCTCTTTTGCTGCACCGCTCGGACATTCGCTTCCCAGTTCACGTGCTTTGCCTATCCGACTCTCTGTCTCGTGAAGTCAACACGAGACCAATTTCTAAGGATTGTTTCTTGGATTGCTCCGAACTCGGGAAAAGTACCAAAAAGAAAGTTACAAATCTATTGTTTTGTATCAATTAATCATAAAATTTTCATTTCTACTAATTAAATCTCAAACGTTTTGATGATTTAATAATATAGTCCGTCTAACCAATTTTGACTGAAAATCATTGTTATGGATGCCAATAATCCTACGTAATACAACTGGCACTATAATGAGGATAACTATAAACCAGCAAAGGTTACAAGTCCTCGCCTAGGTTCAAGAGAGGGCCGTGACCCTCGCCTAATCTGGGGAAAGGTCGTGAGCCCCTTGCCTATGGCCAACAAGGGTTGTGACGCCCATGCCTAAACTAGGCAAGGGCGCTAGTCCTCACTTGTGGCTAGAGATAGTCACCTAGCTACTTTGCTGACCTTGAATTGTAAAAAACAAATAAAGAAAAAAAAAGAGAAAATAAAATAAAGATAATTAAGAGTTTATGAAATTTATTCATATTAGTGGCGATCGTGTCATATAGAATGGCTGCGTCCATATCAACGATTTCCGGCCAAAATTGACCAGTGACTTATATTAACAAATTGTCAAAAAGATTTAAAACTCAGTATAATTGAAATATTTAAATTAATTAGGACAATTAAAACTTTTTTTTTTGTTTATAATTGAATTAGTACAAGTACAATGATTTTTTTTCCCCTGCAAACAATATGGTGGATTTTGGGTAGACCGTAGCTTTTGTTATGTGGCCATGCATATTAGAACATCTACTTTATTTTTAATGTGATATATTAAGAATACGGAAGATCCGTTACCCTACCTTAGAGTCCCCAACCCGTCAATAATTTCCAACGAAATACACCACATCCAACACCGCAAAAAATACTGAGCAGACAACCAATTGAGATTCCTTTCCTGAGAAATTGTTCTGACACAGCACACACAGTGGATATCCAAGCAATCACAATGGAGGGCCCATTGAATTAACGGAAAATTATCCAAAAAATCCAAATTAGTAAGAGTGCATGTTCAGTGTCCCTCACCTAAGATTGGCAATAAAGGGAAAAAGAAAAGAAGGAGGAGAAGTAAAAAAAAAAGAAAAAGAAAAATTCAAAAATTCAAAAATATTTAAATATTATTAAATATTGTCCATATTAGTAATGGTTATACTCCCATTAAGGGCATTTTCGTCTTATTTTTCTGTCTTTTTTATTTTTATTTTATTTCATTTTTTTTTCTTCTCTCTTCCCTCCATCGGCCATGGTGGAGCCAGCGGAGGGAAGCCAGCGAGGGCTGCCCTAGGAGGGAAGAAAAACAAAGAAAAATTAAATTAAATTCTTTTTTAAAAAAATAAAAAAAAGTAAAAGTTTTCAATCAAAATGAGCGGATCAATTTTATTAGGTTAAATGTATCACGGTTAAAACAGGGTTTTGAAAAATATTTAAAATTCAATTGACAAAATAAATGTGATGCGGTTAGCGTCTTTATTAAGAATTTCCAATCAAAAGATTGCAAAACATGAAAAATATTTAAAATTTGACAAAATAAAAAGGTATGTAATTGATTTAAAATTTTTTAAATAATTTTTATAAAATTAGCAATTGCCTCTCCGATATCACTTTTCATATCACATTAGTAGAAGTCGTCCATAATCACAGTATTGATTCGAATGAGCAGGAAGAGATTTTTACCAACTAAGCTAAGATCAACTCTCTCTTTTGTCATGTATTATCACAGTGTAACATTGAAAGCATCACCTCCCCAATGGTATATAACCCATCCTTGCCATGAAAAGATATTTATGCCGTGTCACCCATTTCTTAGATATATCGAACTTTATCACAATCAATTTAGTTAATTGCTCAAATCCTTAAAATTATAACTACCCTTATCAAACCGTGCTTGATGTGATTCATGTATGAAAAAAAGGTACTTACCCTAAAAACGACACGGAAAGTATACTTAACAAGCGGTCGGTAAATGCTTGACGCAATGGTTTCTAAAATATATTTGGCCCAAGATTGTTCTTAATGTCTACCGAAAAATATTAAATGAATCGGTTCCCATCTACGCTTCACGGACGACCACAAGTTCATTCCAGCTCCTTAGAATTGGGTAGGTTGGACGAGAGGGGCACGAGCTCGCGCGGGTAGTTGGGAGCTGCCACCCCCTCCTTCACGCACTTTACCTCATCCACCATCATATAAACCCATCCTTCAATCCCCTTATCACAGCACTCGAACGATCAAGAGAAATTCACAAGCTTCACGGCACGAGAGTTAAAGAGCGAGACGCAGTTTGATCCAGTGAAGGGCCGGCACCCGGAGATGGCGAAGACGCTCACGTCGCTGGCTGGGGAGAAGACCCTCCAGTCCAAGTTCGTCCGTGATGAGGACGAGCGCCCCAAGGTGGCCTACAACCAGTTCAGCAACGAAATCCCCGTGATATCCCTGGCGGGGATCGACGAGGCCGGCGGCCGGAGGGCCGAGATCTGCAAGAAGATCGTGGAGGCGTGCGAGGACTGGGGCGTCTTCCAGGTGGTTGACCACGGGGTTGATACGGGGCTCATCACTGACATGACCCGGCTCGCGCGTGAGTTCTTCGCTCTGCCCTCGGAGGAGAAGCTCCGGTTCGACATGACTGGCGGCAAGAAGGGGGGGTTCATCGTCTCGAGCCATCTCCAAGTAATTACGCTTGTTTCTTTACTTTCTAACTCCAAACTGGTATATAATTTGAGGTTTCTCTTATAGACTTTACCATGGTGCCATGAGCAATTTTCTACGCTTCAATTCACAGACTACTAATTTACCTAAAAAAATTCCATATGGAGTGATCAAACATGGGAAATTTACTGCTGCTGTTTATAACCATGTTTTACTGCCAATTACTTTATGCATTTCCACAGCAGAATGGTACTGGAGAAATTTCCGCATACACAGTTATGAACTGTTCAATAGTTGGGACCACTTTTGTGGTTTTTATTTTTCAGTACTCCATAGTCGCAAAGGACAAACGTGTTGCGGAGGCAAGCCTTTAATTTATGTGGTGAGCTGAAATAATCAACAATTTAAGAAAGAACCAGAATACATAAACAATGATGTTATGGAATTCATCTAGAGAAGTCGTAACTTGACGTGTTTCTTTAAGTAGTGACAATGATGCATCCCTTTAAATTTCTTCGCATGGTAGGAATCAATTTAACTTATAGAATCAGAAAGAATATTTTTTTTCTGGCTTGAACTTAACATCCAGTGGACTCAATCAAAACTGGATTGACTCATGGCCAGGGCGAAGCAGTCCAGGACTGGCGCGAAATAGTGACGTACTTCTCATACCCGCTTCGAAACCGAGACTACTCCCGATGGCCCGACAAGCCGGAGGCATGGAAGTCGGTGACGGAGCAGTACAGCGAGAAGCTCATGGCCCTCGCTTGCAAGCTCTTGGAGGTCCTCTCGGAGGCAATGGGATTGGAGAAGGAGGCACTGACCAAGGCATGTGTGGACATGGACCAGAAGGTGGTGGTCAACTACTACCCCAAATGCCCGCAGCCCGACCTCACGCTCGGGCTGAAGCGCCACACTGACCCGGGAACCATCACCCTTCTGCTCCAGGACCAGGTGGGGGGCCTCCAGGCCACCAGAGATGGCGGCAAGAGCTGGATCACCGTCCAGCCTGTGGAAGGGGCTTTTGTGGTCAACCTAGGCGATCATGGTCACGTGAGTATTTTTCTCTATCTTTCTGTCTTGGAACTTGCATTATCATGGTTCAAGCACAATCCATTTTTAGCCCAACCCATCTCTCCCCTGAAACTAAGAACGAAAACCACTTGGGGGGGAAAGGGGGGAAAGGAAGAAGCAATCTCAGAGGAATTCTATCAAACATGCGGCGTGCTTCCATAGTCCATGACTCCATGGAAAAAAGCACATACTTCTTTGTTGTCACAAATGCTAACACTTGATGAAAAATTTCTCGACCCAATTAATCTCACTGTAAAAAAATAATCGCTCAAAAGAAGAAACAGAAATCTCAGAGGAATTTTATCAAACACGTCGCGGACATTCCATATCCTAGCCACTACCCCTCCCGCTGACCGAAATCTTGCACGCAGTTCCTGAGCAACGGGAGGTTCAAGAACGCGGACCACCAGGCGGTGGTGAACTCCAACTACAGCCGCCTCTCCATAGCGACGTTCCAGAACCCGGCGCCGGAGGCCACGGTGTACCCGCTGAAGGTGAGGGAGGGGGAGGAGTCCATCATGCCGGAGCCCATCACCTTCGCGGAGATGTACAGGCGGAAGATGAGCAAGGACCTGGAGCTCGCCCGGCAGAAGAAGCTGGCCAAGGAGCAGGAGCAGCTCAAGGACGCGGAGAAGACCAAAATCGAGGCCAAGCCAATCGAGCAGATCTTCGCTTGATGACGAGAGTTCCAAAGCCTTTCTTTACGTTCTTTCCCATTGGCTCCCTCCCATGTCGTCAGTCCCATTACCACGGAGTCTCGTGACTTACGGTTGTTCCAGTGGCCGTTCTATGTATGGCATTGAATAACATTGGTCTTGTTTCTCGGAGTAATAATGATTTTGAAAAATGATATTTATATATATATATATATATATATATATATAGTCTTGCTTCAATGCGCGCCTTGAAAACGATTTAGATGCGAATGGTGATGGCGTAGGGGGTGTCGGGCTAAGCTGTACCGGTAGCGGTAGTCTCTTAATGGGCGAGCAAGGTGGTCCCGCCGCCATCGGGAATCCCAGCCCGACCAAATGATGTGTCGGATTTTTAACAGTAACCTTACATTTAAAGTTAATGGGGGTGGATTTGGGTATGGTTTCAAGAAATAATTGATAATTGGATTAGTTATCCCTGGTTTGGTCCTAAATTTTAATTCGTCTCAGTATGATTTTCGGTGAAAACCGAGAATCGGGAACGAAACCGGGGAACTGATTTGTGGCCTATTGTTTTGCCAACAAGGCATTTTTGTTTCTTGAATCAGTATTCGCTTTTAAGCTTGGGCTTTGACTTCAAAAGTTGAGGCGGATTTCAACTTATGGTCTAGGGCGTCGAAACTAGACGCTCAACCATTGCCTTTTGATGTTCATTGGTGAGTTTACCATTGTCAGTTTAATAACGTTACTTGAAGTTTCTTGGTTTTGAACTTGAAAGTTCTCTTCATAAGGGTATGGCCCTAATTGAAATTGTTACTTAAGTTGCACTTTTCAACTGAGTCCTTCAAATCAAATTCATCTCCCAAAAAAGTGCATGGGAGTTTCCTAGAGCCATGGGAATGCTTGAGTATCTAGAAGTGCTTGACGTCATGACTATAACATTGAATGGTTGATTTATGTCCTTGATGGAATTGAGTGTTACTTGAATTTACATATGATAGGGGGTCGGCTGAGTAGTATGCGCATCCCAAAAGCATCTAAAATGCTTATTCAAGATTTTTCATTCTTAAGAAAAAGCATGAAAATCTAGTTGGTGGATGATGCATTTCTGCGTTGTCCTTTATTTTACGGTTTGATTAAAAGCCAGTTTAAATGAGAATGAAAGTCTTTTACTTTTTTTTTTATCATAAGATCTTTGATGTGCTTATCTATAAATGGGGTTTGTACTAATCTTTCTTGCAATCACTAAGGATTAATGTGTGGGAGGTCGTTTGTACTTGAAATAGGGGTTACTCTTAAGGAGAGATATCTAATTCTCTACTAATATTCAATTATAAAGTTCTAACAAAGAGGTTAGACAAAGATTTTACATAAAAGGTTTTCAAATATCAGCGATTACAAAGAGCGACAACAAAATTGGACATCACACTATTTTTCAAGACCATTAGATCTACTCTAGTTTCATTTCCTAAAATATTGGTATTTTGTTATAATTCATATAAATCCTACAAGGCGAGTCCTATGGGAATGAATTCAAAACATCTTGTTTTTGCTCAGAGAGTGAGATAAATTACCCTACAATACATTATTTGGTGAAAATATGCAATGTTGTTGAAATTATATAATTTAGGTTTTATGTTACGTGTTTTGAATTTTGTATTATTTATTGTATTTTACATGTTCATCTTATATGAGTTGATGTTATTGAAAAATTGGAAATTTTCCTTTTGTTTTTGCATAATTCATTTTGCTTAATGAAAAATGAAACAAGAAAATAGGAACCTATTAGACCCTAGAATCTGCGACAAGGTAAATTCCAGGTTCCAGGATATACAGGAAAGGTTTCAGATTCCAACAAATGAGAAACTTAGTGCTTCTTTAAGGAAATTATTATAAGAATTATTTGAAAAAAAAAAAAAAAGTCATGACTGCAGGCATATTTTATGAGAGAGATGCAAAACCTTTATGCGATTCTATCATTGTATGTGTCCTCTAGGACATGCTTGGATTAACTTTTACCTTTTAGTTTTGGCCTTTTACCGAATTTAAATCTTGTCCTACACACACCTTTTGAGTTTTAATACTTTTTTCGAGATGAAACACTTGATACACTATCAACATATACATGTTGACACATAGGTATATACATGAATGTTTTCATACTTTTTGTAAATTCGGATATCACAGAAAAGTTATAAAAAAGAATAATATTACCTTTTGCTTATCTTTAAAGCAACACAAAGCCCTTAATCGCCGGTAAAAGAACATGACCAAATCCATAATTTATAAGTGTGGGAATTTCTTATGGGCCAGTATCAACTTGATGGGCTTAAATCGTACTTTGGGCTGAGTATTCCATCAGGAAAATTCTCTTGGAATCCGCAAGATATGGCCCCTGAGGTTTATGCCGAATCCTGCTTTTATTGCTTTTGAATATGAATCTCGCTCATGCCGGGAAGATCTGATTCGTTTCCCGAACCAATTACAATCATCATCAGTCATTTCCCCTTTTCCGTACATTGGGATTGCCACGTGGCATGATCCTATCCGCTAAAAATCTCGATTCTCTCATTATAGAAATGCTTCATCAATCTACTCGTTATCTTTAGACTCTCGGACTCCGGTGGTGAATTACCTTGGAACCTCCACAACAAGCTCCTAGCGAGTCCGCAATTGAGCCCACTAGAATTGCCCACTCCTCCTCTCATGTTCTCTTTACATCATTCCGCGTCCGACATTACTGCTACGCAGCCTCTTCGTTGGTCTCAACTTCAACCTAACTTTTTCTTCTTTAGGCCATTTATTTCTTCGCTTAAATGTAGATAGGTACATCCCTCGTGGAAGAGATATCGAATATGTAGGATGGTTGATAGGTAGGCGGAGGAGGGACGTGAAGACCTTGCTGGGATTAGGTAAAGAGGGTCCAAGTTTAGCCAAAGGTTTCGTTTTGGAACCCTGGCATCTGTACCTAAGGCTAAGGCTAAATGTAGCCATAGACAGAAATCTAACTAAAAACAAAATTGACTGAAAAAGGATTAGAGGAGAAATCTCAATAGAGAGAACCCATAACAATAGAATTGATCAATTTTATATATTTTTCTAAATAAGTTTATTGAAAGTTCTAGAATTTGTCATGAGAATGTTATTAAATTCTAAAACTTTCAAAAAGTGTAATTAAGTCTTAAAATTTATTAAATTAATGCAATTAAATCATAAAACTTATTAATATCATTTTTTAAAAAAAGTTGGACGAATTTAATGGAGAGATTTGACTGCACAAACTTAATAAGTTTTAAGACTTGATTACATTTTTGAAAAATTTGAAACACTCACTTCTATACCTAAGATAGAACTTATCAATTTTCTAATCAAAGTTGAACGTAGGCATGGATAGAAATCTAATTAATAATAAAATTCATTAAAAAAAAGACTAGGAGGATAATTCTCAAAAAAGAGACCCCATAACGCTGGAGCTGATCAATTTTCTACATTTTTTTTCCTTAAAATTGAAAATAAACGGCCAAAAAGCACAAAATCTTTTTCCGTACCGAACACAATAAAGATGGGCCGGCCTTAAAAGGACGCACGCGTCACTAAAATCTGGGAAACTCTAAAGGTGTAAATCGTGTCCCAATCCAACTTCCACCCCACCTAAAAATCGGACAGAAAACAAAAATTTAAAATGATTATATAATATGATCGTGCGGATGACGACAATAATAATAATAATAATAATAATAATAATTATAAAAAATAGAAAAAAATGCTTTTTGGCTCTAGAAACTCGACCTTCGTTCACATTCACTTTCTCATTTCTTTTTGCAATGATTGAACATGTGACATGCGTGCATAAAGAAAAGATACAGGGTGTGAATGGCTGGCCCTTTTCCAATATGGTCTTGTCATCATTTTTGGTCCACCTATATTTCAATCATGTCTCTCTCTCTCTCTCTCTCTTTTTTTTTTTTCCTTTTTTCAGGTTATTTTAAAAGGGAGGACAACCCCATTCAAATTCTATCGAAATCATGTTTGATAATCTAGTAATTATTAGATTCAATCAGCCTTGTAACAAGGAGTTTTTCACATTGTGATTGTCTTTTTCTATTGCGAATATTTGTTGCGTTTATCTCGTGACATTTTAATAGTATTCTAGATTGGAAGAAATTTCCGTAATATTTGTCTATGTGAATTACTTTGGAAATAAGTTTTAGCAAATCTAACACTCAAAAGTTTGGAAAGCCTGGAAGGCTAATTCATGGAAAATTTTCTATAAAACAAAATTTAAAGGAGATAGTTCACAATGTAACCCTTGATCTTGACATGGATTGATATATCTTTGGGCCAACGACTAGTAGCTTCTTGGAATATTTTCTATACATCCATTGCTCGATTTTAGTGATTTGTCCTAGCAATAAAGGGATAAAAGGGATAAAATCAAATTCCTATTTAAATATTAATTCTCAGTGAGGTTCTTCAGGCCACAAAAAAAAAAAATTAAAATCAATCACTTGAACCACTTGAACATAACAATATCCAAAAAACGGACGCCACTTGTAAGAGAAGGATATGAGAAATTTGTCTAATCGATCGTAAATTTATCATACAAATATCAAGTGGATATTAAAATTTTTCAATCTTGTCAATATAATTTTTAAATTTTATGAAATTCCAAAGTAGTTTATTTTTTATTGATTTTCATTAGAAATTACTGATGTGAGGAGGTTGGTGATTATTATATCACCACGTTAGTAATTTTCAACGAAAACTGATAAAAAAAAAAGTTATGTAAAATTTTTTTGTAAAGGTTTAAAATTAAATTAACCAACTAAAAAATAATAATACCCAATTCACATTCACCTAAAATGTTCACGATCGACTGGATAATTCTGTCGACTAGAAGTGTGGCTGCCCCTCCGTACGAATGCTAAGCTTTTGGTGGAAACATGTGTGCTCCAGGTGGGGCCCGCCTCACCTCTCAGCCTCCATTTTCAGCGATGAAGGTAGAAAAACCTGTCTCACGGTCCAATCAATCGTTTCTGAATCAACTGCATCATCCTGCATTTCTTCTTCTTCTCCGTCAAACCACGTGCACTTTTCTTCTTGCTGCCCAAGCAAAAAAAGAGAGAAGACAAAGAAGTAAACAAAGGCACGCTTTGCTTCTCAGGTAGCCCTCGGGGACATCAAAGTCTATTTTGAAATATCAAAAGAAGTTCCGAGTGACGTCTCTCGACGAGTCTTTGAATAGTTAGGGTTAGCAAGAAAATCCAACGTAAGTTCACGTTACGTTGAGATCGTT
The DNA here is from genome assembly GCA_014182885.2 of Eucalyptus caleyi. Lineage (NCBI taxonomy): Eukaryota > Viridiplantae > Streptophyta > Magnoliopsida > Myrtales > Myrtaceae > Eucalyptus > Eucalyptus caleyi. The sequence continues at coordinate 33,485,674 of CM024475.2, forward strand.
TTTTGTCACGCACATGACTTTTAGTGTCGGAATGAAACATCACCACCTTAACGCGCTATAAGGAATTTATATTGTTCACATGTGGTCCAACTAAATTAGGTGGGAGTTTGATTTGAATTGAAATTATTTCGTCTGGATTTTAACTGAGATGACATATTAATGTTTGATATTCTGTTCTTTTTTATTAAGTTAATTTAGGATTATTTACATACGACAAAAGTTTCAAATTTGACATTACTTTCTTTTCAGGAGTTTTGAATTTGGGTAAAGTTTTTGTCCTCACTGACTAGAAATTAACCATAGGGATCTAGGGGTTTTAGGGGTAGGGATACTTTTGTATACTTTTGTCTTCTCTCATGAGGTAGACAGGTTAGTCCAGTTAATTTGTCTTGATCCATGTATGACGTGAATAACAAATTTCTCAATTTCTAAAGTCGTATTTCTCCATTATAAAATATATACTTTTTGATCAGTTCTACACACATATTTGTGTGAAAGAAATAATTATAAATCTCACATGGAGAAATTAGGGGAGTTCAGTACCTACACTTGGCCGTGGATTGATTGAATCTTGGCCATCGATGATCGATCCTCGTGCTTTTTCTCTCCTCTAGGATTTCCGAGATCTTCTTTAGTTGAGAAAAGATGTTAATAGTGTCATAATTTTTATACAGCACTTTATTTGAAATTTACCGAAGGAAGCGTGCTTGGTGTAGCGCTAATAGAAGAAGCTATGGATCCAAACTCCTCTTTATTTTCTCCAATGCTGTCATTTCTTACTTTTCAGTCGTAGAGTTGGAATTTCTTGCTTTCTTTCGGTCTTTCTACTTTGTTGTGAGAGTGAGATTAATCAAGGTCAATTTACCGAAAGGAAATCCTAACAAGAACCTTAGACATGTGAGGGAAAACAGGAACCTGTTTGAAATCAAATACAAGAGTGAAAAGAAATCCAAGCTTTTCCATCGGTTAAATTGCAAGATGTCAAAGGGTAGAGAAGAAAAAAATAATACTTTACGACTTGTTCATGGACAACAGAACATCATCAAAGAGATCAAAGAAGAGGGGTTTGAAGAATTAGGGTTTAAAGAAGACAGGAAATGGCTTGATTTATTTGAATTTGGATTTAAATTTGGCACAAACGTGTTGAGTAATTTCATTAAAAACTATTTATGCTGATTCGGAACACCGATGAATCACATCAATAATAAATATTGACATGTCGATTTTTAGTTTCCGAGTTTGTGATGTCACTTAAGTAATTAATTTTTTAACAAAATGAAACTTAATTAATCTAATGAATTTTTTTGCATTAAAGTAAATGTCATACGAAAATTAGAACTCTTCTAGTTCTGATGTACTTTTTCCCTTACTTCTAGAATTAGGAAGTTCTCTCTCCTGAAAATCTTCTTTTCTTGAGGCGTAGGGTGACCGCCACTGGGTGCTTGCTGTCCCTGGACGGAGATGATGGTCAAGCTTGACTACCAGGAGCTGGTATCGTCAGCAATTCCGACGGAATTTGGCCGGTATGGCAAATTTTTATCATTTTATTTTATTTCTACAAGAATTCCACTGTTTATTATATATTTTATTTGGGCGTTTCATTTTCCGCAGGTATAAACTTTGAAGTGACTTTTATTTCAACAGTTTACATTTTTTCCCAAATTTCCCAATTTGCGTTTTGTTTAAAATGAGTTGTCTGCAACATTCTGAAATATAAATTTTGGTATATGAGATTGTATATAATTTTTTCCTAATAGTGCTTTAAATTGTTTTATGGGCAATCATTAAATAATCAACCAAGATAGCTTTATATACTTTTCATATCTTATTTTATTTCTATTTATTTCATGAAAAATAAATAATTTAAAAATATTTTCCTAAAAATATTCTTACTATCTATTGAAATAATTTATATTTTTATAGATAATAAAAATACCTTTCACTTATTCATTTTTATAATTAATATTAAGAAAAAGAAATATTTCAAAAAAATTACTTTTCACGAAATAAATGAAATTGTTTTCCTCCTCCCTCGTCCTCCTCTTTTAAGTCAACTAAAATGTCCTCTTTGACCACCGTCCTCTTCCTCTCTTTCTTCCCTTCTTCGTCCTGTCTGCTGCTAACTTCTCCCTCACTGCTTATCCAAGAACAGTGACAAAGGCTCCGACAGCGACAGCATCGCCGAAGTTCAGAGATGAGCAGAACCCAAACGCGAAGAAGAGGAGGCAGAACCGGGCGAGATTCCGTCGGGTATCGTTTTGGGATGGGTGGTTGCGCTAGCGTTAAGACAAACCTTGGCGATGTGAATATGATTAATGCTTTGACATGTCGTGATTGCACTTCACTGTCTTTTTGAGCTAAAAAGACTGTTCGTCGCCGCGTAGCCTGAAGACCCGCGCAAGGTCGTTGGCAGTGCATCAGAAAGGAGCAGTTTTGACAGCTTCAAAGGCAGACGCACCGTCACGGCGACGACCACCTTCAAATTCAAACCCTCGGGATGGTGCAGTACCTTAACCATCTCAAGCTAAAACTACTAATCCATAAGCTGTCGCGATAGGCTTTGGAATGATACCAAGTAGAAGGAAAAGTTCGAAAACTTATGATCTGAGGGAAGGCCAAGCCATGGCGATAGCTTTGGATTGATGTATTTTGTGCATTCGTATGCTCGGAGTAGACGGTCTTCTTTGTTTTTTTTTTTTTTTTCCTTTTACTAATGATGAGTTTGGTTTATTCTTCATGCACTTTCTTAAGATAAACAAGCTTCAGTCGGTGCTTTTTATTTTATTTTATTTTAATATTAAGCAACTTACTCGTTGTGTTGTAAGGACTCTATGTGATGTTAATGGAATAAGGGATTCTTGAGCAATTTGGCGGACTCTTTGGTCATTATCTATCGATGCATCTTTCATTGGTTGATTGGTTGACTGATATTCCTTCAAATTTGATGCGTATTTTATAATATATGTTGATCTGATTAAAAAAAGAAAGGGACACTATATTTCCAACGTTGAAATAGAGAAGCTTCATTCAATTTTTTTGCGGTGCAATATATCTTTTCTATGTATATATGCGTGCGGTGCATTGAATGAACCTTCTCTGTTTCAATCCTACTCCTTAAGTATCTATGGGAGACTTAAAAACTTCCCACCAACTCTAGCATTACATGGAACCAGCAGAATGACACAATGCAGGCGTGGAATGATTGTCAATTTTTATTTCATCTTTTCTTCTTCACTAGTCTGAGCCCTTCCTTTAAATGTCTATGCTTCGCCTTTGGCTAGCAGTGAGCTCATGTCGGCCTGGTCATACTTCAATTGGTTTGATTTGCACAATGTTTGATGCCTTTCAAAGAGGTTGATTATTATGTCCCTTGCTCAATTATGTGTGTACGGATCAATCCACATTAAGAAATCGTAGCAACTTAGATCATTGAACTCACTACAACTAATGAAACTTCTTCCTATGTTTTTTTTTTTTTGCCCCTCTTTATCATGTAAATAGGTGGTTGTGGACCACAATAGCAAGTTAGCTCTGAGTCGACCACATTTGCAGTTATACAACTTGATTTTGGTTTATATTCCATTATTCTTCTGATCGTTCATTCTTTGATTTGGCAATTTAAGTTGCTCGAACTAAAATGAGGGATTGTAATGCCCTCGCTTTTTCCCTCCAAATGTCGATTCTCTCTCTACAATTAGATTAGAGCTGGAGATGTAATTACAAGAAGACGCCTTTTTGAAAGGTTAAAAAGGGAAGAAACAGTGTCATTTTCGATCCACTATGGACGACTCAATTAAGCAAACAGTGTTCGGAAAAAAAAAATTCAGCAAACAATGAAATAGAAGAGAGAAATTAATAAATAGAGCCACATCATCATTTTTTTATCCATCAATTTAGTTGAAACAAGGGAAGGAGCTTAATTGCTTCAACGTTACAAATTAGAAGTCGTGATTGCATTATTTGAATATTTTAGAATTATATTGTATTTTCACGACAAGACTTAATATTTTAATGCAATTATTCCTAAGCTGAACTACTATAATAGCATTTTTTAATACATTTTTTTAGTTGTTTGTTGCAAGAAAAGCAACACGCGTTAATTCTTAGAATTTTTGTGCTCGTATCTGACTAGACAGGCTGGATCCCTTGGAAAATCGTGGCAAAGCATATGAAGATATGTTTTATTATAAGATACGTGAACGTCCAAAATTGTTGGCACGATTATGCTTGCTTAAGAAATAACTGGCGTGATATACATATACACGTCACATGGTTGCTAAAAGGTGATGGTATTGTATTAACATTCTTTTCGGCCAAAATAATTACTTTGCTAAATTTTAACGTGTATTGATTTCAGTTTTCAAATTTACAAAATTGCACTAGTGTCGTCAATCAATATCCAATATTTTAAAATCCGCATGTAGTGTATGGACGGAGTAAATCTGCTGTAGGGCGTAAAGTCCTCTCTCTCGATATATAGATATGTGAATGAAGCTATGTTTATTTTGAGGAAAACTTTCTCATAAAAATTTCTTTTTCCAAAAATTACTTTTAAAAAATTAGTTTTTTTTTTTTTTTCCTTTTCAAGTCAAGGAATTCATTACCTTAACTTTAAGTATACATATATTTTTTTATTGTAAATGGTTTTCCATTGACTAAGCATTTCGATAAATCAAACTCATAATAATCTAGAAAACCAATTCGAGGAAAAAGTTTTCACTCAAGGAAACACACCCTAAGCCATATTTCTTATTTCATGCAGAGGTAATGAAGTATATATTATCATTAAGAAAATAATATTTTATAATGAATTATATGAAAATTTTCCTACATGAAAATATTTAGACATATTTTTTGTTAATAATGAAAATATTTTTCATGACTATTTTTTTCAAGTGATATAAACAGTTATTTGTAAGAAAAATTTTAAAAATTTCGCTTTTTGGATTATTTTATTTTGTTGAAAATGAGTAATTTGAAAAATATCTTCCTAAAATGATCATTTATATCACTTCCAAAAAAATTAAATGAAAAATATTTTCATTATCTGCAAAAATATTTAGATATAAATTATGGATAATAATAAAAATAATTAATTATTTTAAACGATATAAATAATCACTTTTAAAATTTTATTTATTTTTCACGTCACAATCGAAGCCCTTACGCAATTATTTTCCTTCTCTTAGTATGAAACCCAATCAATGGAAAGCAGGTGGCATGCCCATGGGAACCTATCATGTCCACAAAATCTCAAAAAAGGCGACAAGAAAACAACGGAAGATTCCGACAAAAAAGAAAGCCACTAAGGAAAACAAATCGAAAAAACAAAAATTGACAAAACCTTTGAGAAACCCGATGTCGGCTTCTCGAGCGGTGGACGTGGCAGCACCAAATCAATTAAAAAGAAAAAAGGACTCTCGCCAACGTAATTCACAAGGTAAATCATTGGCCGGTCGATTATTATTATTATTATTTTTCTGGTGTCGTGAAATCTAGTCAATTGGTCTCGTCCGAAAGTATGGTCAATGGACACGCAAAAATCAAATCGTATTTGACCTATGGCCACGACAATGAAAGCATCGGCATTCTTAATCGCGACGGTCGTCGTCCTCTTCGGGCGATCGTATAAAAAATCGGAAAAAATTGCCGCCAATGACTATGCTCCACGATCTGACTGAAGACTATCTCCTCGTAGCGAAACGAATTATATAATTAGGAGGTGGGACTTTGTTGGAAACTAATGGAGCGCACGAAGGCATTAAAGCTCGTACCGATTGCACTAAATTTTTTGCTTTTGGCCAGTGTTAGGACTTTGATCATCTTCAAGATGGGCACCCAAAAAAAAAAAAAAATCAAGAAAGTGCTATTTTGAATGAATCGATACGAGAGTTTCAAAAAAACGTATCGCAAAAAATCGTGAATGGTTGAATTTGTATTGTTCATGATTCACGATCATAAAATAATGATTTCCGTGAACATGTGCCCTAAGATTGGCTTAATGATTACACGGAAGCTCAATCAGATCCACCTTATTAACAAGGTTAGGGTGAATATCATTAAAAAAAAAAAAAAACCGAATTGATGAGCCTGCGACAAATTTACTCTTCACTAACTAAATTGGACGATACGTGGTAGTTGCTAGGTTAATGTTTTATCCTACATTTGTCATATAAATATCAATTTGTGAATTTCGGAGGTAATAATTCAATTTACAGAAAATATCAGATGGTAAATTTGTGCAAATTTACCATTTTCGAGATTTTTGATAGTAAAAAAAAATTTAATTTTTGGTAAATTTGTTATAGTAGTATTAGTTTGGGATTTTTCATAATATCAACCCGTAAGGTTAAGATGTATTTGAGGAATTAAGGAAGACACCTAGACCCCTCCTTGTCCAAACTATTTTTCCATGGGAATGTGACTAAAAAATTAATTTCTTCGCCTTTTACTCCACTTTACCATTTCTTCTTTCCCCACGCATTATCAGCTCTTTGATTTTCTAAATGAAAACGACTAATCTGACAAAGAACCTTCGATGCAAAAGCTTAGTCGTTGATTAATTGCGATTAGAATGCTAAAGAAATCAGACATATACTAATCCCACAATAAATAAAAAAAGAATTAATATCGAATGATGATTGCAATAGGGATCTGAGATCACGCATCATGAATCATGCCGCGGCTGCCGACCTACTATTAAGCGAGCATCACCACCGTTGGTTTGCTATCAAATTTGCTGGAAGATCCGATCGAACGGTGCTCGCCTCTCGTGTGTGTACATGGGGGAGAGAGAGGGATCTTCCAAGTGTTTTTCGATTAAGTACTGGCCCCGGCTGACCGGTTACAAAGCATAGAGTGTGACGGTCTTTTTTCACTTCCTTTTTTTTAAAAAATAATCATTATAGTAATGTCCACCTGCTCTATGTTTGGTTGAATGTGCAATCATATGTTACTAGAGAATCACCTAAAATAATTTCATTGGAATTCAATCGAGCCATTTCATTAAGAATTTATTCGAATGACCTTTTGTCAACATGATTGTCTTGAGATATGAGCATTGTTATTTAATAAGAGAAATTGAAAGAGGCTAACTAATGTCAGCTTAATTATCTCGTCAGAAACAAAGATTCAGTAAATTGGAAGCAATTATTTATCGACAAAATACTGCATTCTTTATAGACCGTGTAGACTGAGCCTATCCTGACCAATGATCATGTGGTCCCATCACGATGCCCGTACAATTAGTAATTTTGATATTGGGTTCACGATATATTCAAGATGTTACCGTAAGTTTCTCTTCGCAATTCATGTTTTGAGAAAAGTCAAAGGATCGTAGCACTCTAATTTATTCATGTACCAATTCTTGTATGACCTCTTCAACATTGTTCACTTAATAACGACAAAATATGACTGAGTTTAAAATTCCCTTACCTAGAGGGCGTAAGTTTTTAATGCTATCTTGTGAGGTTGCCTGAGGGGGTATATTCATGCCGAGCATTTGTGTGGACTTGGTACCTGGAAAGCAACGTTTCCTAGGAGGAAATTTAGGGGTTTAATAAGAAATCTTAGTACATGTAGCATTTCTTAATCTATCATGATCAGCAGATGAAGGAAATACAAGGTAACATTTTCCCTTCCTTAAATACAGAAGCATCTAGCCCTCTTTTTTTTTTTTTTTTAATTGCCTTCTATTTCAAGTTTGATCCAAAAAGTAAGGATGAAAAGAAATTATAGATCAAGAAAAAAAAAAAAAAAAAACACATACATCCACTATTTAGTCAAGTTGTTAACTAACTCAACCATTATGAGGATGTATATAGAGAAAGAGTCAAAAAAAAAAAAAGAAGAAGAAGAAGAAGAAAAGAGAGCATATGTACTTCAATCAACATTGGTTGTAATCCAAGTTGAGAAGTAAAGCAGAAATCCGATACTTTTATTGAGGGAAATTACCAAAAAAGAGTCCAAGTCCTATCAGTTAACATATTTATTAGACCTAACTTTACTTAAAAGTTTAAATTAATGAATCATAGGCTAACTACCATATATTAATTATTCCATACCACTCTAATTTTTCGATGACACACGTGTGTGTCTCAAAAATCTTGTTAGGTTTGCTTCCCTCAATTCAGATTGCATTAACTAAACTTAAATCTCTAAAGCCCACTTTCATGAGTTTCATCCACAATCTTTCTCTAAATTGAACCATGAAGGTTGCTATCGAAACCATGTCGCTATATCATAGTGCTCACACACCCATAAATCATATTAGTCACCAAATTCTTTTCTTTGAGATTTTTACCAAACATCAATACATATTTAAGAACTACTTGATCATTGATTGATATCATTTGTTGGGAGCACATAAAAAGAAGGTAGGCCCAAGTGAATTTATTGTTTGACTTGAACTTGAGCTCTCTCTTGGTGATCTCTTTAATTGAAGTTATTGAACTTCTACTACTCATATCCCCAAAATCAATCACATAATCGATACATAAAATGCTTCATGTTCTTGCCCGCTCTTTTGCCATATATATATATATTTTTTTTGTCTTAATCATAGAGTGTTGGAGGAATTCGCGACATAGATGATAGAATCCGTAAGTGAATTATAAAGAGAACAAATCACATCAAGTTATTTTTGAGCAAATTGCTCATTTATTAGCATCCATTCGAGGAGCAATTCTTTTTCCATTCTTTTTTTTTTTTTGTTTATCTGCAATATTTCAATATTTTGATTTTGTTTAAATTGCAATATTTCAAATCTCTACGATATACGGTATTAATATATAAGTGTTCAATTGACTTTATAACATTGTAAATTTTGACATGAAAATAATCAATTGACTACGTGCATTGAACAATCTAAATGGTTCTTATAAATATCCTTTAGCAACACACGAAATGCTCCACTCGAAGATAGTGGGTTTGCCCTCTCTCAAAAACTTAACCTGCCCTTTCTTCTCACTCGCCTCTCTTTGGTTCCATTTTTCTGCATAGTCTTGTCAACTCGAATTGATATATTCTCTCAATCTGAATTGGGAGGATTTTATTATTTTTATCTACTTTTTTTTTCCCTGGCTTGCTGCTATGCTCTTCTTGTCTTGTCTACTTACCAAACTTATCTTTCACTTCCATAGTTAGGAATCACCCGATTGCTTCGGATCCTCCAAATCAAGAAATTTGATAGGATGATGAGTTCATAGGTTATATGGTATCTTCTAATTTTGGAAGGTTGCATCTTCTGATCTAGATATTGATCCGGAAGCTCCTCTTCCCGATCTAGATTTAGATCCGGTAGATCCCTACAGGCATTTCCATACTCATTCATATTCTTCCAAAGTAGATCTAGATTTTGAAACCTCTGCAATCTAATTTTAATCTCTTTGCACAACAATGATATTGAGGTCATCGGACCAAGCGCGACCGGTGATGGTGCAAGCAGTGCTGTAACTATCTCCGTTCATTATACTTTGACGTCGAGACAAAAACGTTCTTTTGGGATGAGGGCATTGCCCATCACCAATTCCCGCTTTACGTTCGGGATTTGCTTGCTCTATAATTCCGGATAACCAGGCACCCAACATTTTCATTGCTTCAAGAAATCGAACGAATCTACATCGGACGCGATATTTAATGACATACGGAAGCGCGCCTCGACACGATTCCATTCCATTCTAGATAAATAAACAGTAAATAATGAACAAAATAAAATCATTTTTCTTTTTTTAACTTTACGGCGGGTAAGTGGGGGCGAGTGAAAAAAACAACACTACTTTTCACCCCGCATTCCGTATTTCGTACTCGCTTTCCCATCCTGCTACGTCTTGCTCCTCTTCCTCCTCCTGCTCTTCTTCTTTCTCCGTCAAAATCAACTAAGAAAAAAAAAAGGAGAAAAAAAAAGAGAAGTCATCTTTGACCACCACCATAGCCAAAGTCGCCACCTTCCTCCTGCCCCTCCTTCCTCCTTCTTCCCTCCTTCCTCCGTCCCCTCTCCGTCTCCCCATATTTATACACCGACGCGTCGCCCCAGCTCCCACCGTCCCGACCGAAGCTCAGATGGTCGCCGGCGGCATCGCTCGCCGGAACGACGCCAGCTAGCAGCAGCAGCAGCAGCAGCAGCAGCCTCGGTTGACTACTCCGGTTCGACCGCTTCCGCCTTCCGCCATGGGGCTCTGCATCTCCACCACCAGGGTCAGCGGCTCCAGCAGCAACGCCGCCGCCGCCGCCAACCAGAAACGCCACGAGATCGGGCGGCCGCAGGCGGGGGCGACCGGGGGGACGGCCGGGGCCAATGAGAAGAACAAGCAGAAGGTCAGGGGCGAGGGCGGGAAGAAGAAGAAGGGGAGCGGGGTGATCCCGTGCGGGAAGCGCACCGATTTCGGGTACGCCAAGGACTTTGACCGGCGGTACACGATCGGGAAGCTGCTGGGGCACGGTCAGTTCGGTTACACTTACGTCGCCACCGACAAGGCCAATGGAGATCGAGTCGCCGTCAAGAGAATTGAGAAGAATAAGGTGGTTCACTCTTCCTTTTTTTTTTTTTCTTTCTGTTTTTTGTATTTTTTTTTTGGTGGCTTCTTCTCTTCTGTTGCGAACTCGCGATTGCTGGTTCTGGAGCTCAATTTAGGTTGCGAGATTGCTGTGGGGCTGAATTTGGTGTTCAATTCAGTTCTATATAGAAGGGGATCAAAAAAAGGAAAGGATTTTATGATGTCACTGATGAAGAATTGATAGACTAGATTACTCCAAAAGAAGAATCTTTTTTCATCTTTGGAGAAGGAATAGTTTCTAACGGTTCAGCTTTTCTGATTGAATGAGTCCATCTGAAGCGAGATAATCGGCGCACGCATCCGGTTGTCCAAAAGGGTGCGGACACTGTTGCAATTAATTCTCTCCGTTAGTAGGAATATTCCTGCGAATTTGGCTTGTTTGATGGATTCTGGGGAAGCTTGAGATCGGCATTAGAGGAGTTGAAATTTGTCGAACTCGGTGGGCTTTAAGTTTAGAGCTTTTGCAGTTCAGGATCAGGTCAGATTCCGGGGGTTCCGCGATTCGCCTTTGTCTGCTTAGTTGCTTTTCTGTGGTTAGCTCTGTGAATTGGGTTGCGAGGTTCTCCGCTACCTTATCTTTTAGTAGTTAAGGATAAGCAATCTGGATTTTCTGTGAAATTTTCCTAGTATTTGTCATTGACCTGACTACGAGAACCACAAAAAGTCCCCCTTTTGCACTTTTTTTTTGTCTGGTTCTTTATCTTTCTGGCTAATTCAAAAAGAAGAATAATGCTAGAGATACGTATATTGTTTTGCAAGAATGGCTTTGCAAAGCGATGTGCAGATTTTTGTTGAGTTTAGAATATGATCCACTTGTTTAAATACTAACTTACAGGTCGCCATGTCGATTTGAAAATCAATTTTGTGGAGCTGTTATAGCATTACCCTTTGAGAGAATGGCTTGATACATGCTGTTGCATGTTCTTCAATAATTGTATGTTTTATGTCCACGTGAACTATAAATGCAACCCATAGGTTCAATTATGACATGTGGGGCTCAGTGGAAAGGAAAAAGAGAAGAAAGGGAAGGGGAAACGGAGAAGCTTGTTATGCAAAAAGTAGATCGGTTTCGGTAGGTATAGGCAATTAAATTGGCTTCCTTGAATTTCTACCTTATGCAAGTTGAATTTTCCAAATTTTTTTAATATTTAATTATATTCCATACAAATATGCTTATTTTGCCAACCATGTAATGTCTCTTGTCTTATACAGTATCTTGATCTGGGTAGTTTCGGATTAACCCCTTGCTTGCACATAATTCTTTTGCTTGAACTATAATAGAGGAGAGATTTACGATACATGCTATTGACCAACAGTTACATCAGTAGACACTGTTTAGAATGTAGTGCAAAGTCTCCACGTCAGGATTCAGATAATTAGAAAGGGAATACATTTTGAACTCCATGCCTTTTCTAGCAAGAATATCTTCTAAGTGGCTCCTTTGAACTTTTTGTTTTTCTTCTCGTTGTAGTTTAGTGTCTTTATGGTGGTTCAATTAAGCAGAGGTCTCTGCATGGAGATAATCTTCTATTGTTGGTGGTATATTTTTTTTTTTATAATGTTTGCATGAAACTCCTTTAAAAATCTATCCTAAAACGGTTGGGTAATCTTGCAAACAAAATGTTGAATGCAGATGGTTCTTCCTATTGCTGTTGAGGATGTAAAGAGAGAGGTCAAGATATTGCAAGCCTTGACAGGGCATGAGAATGTTGTTCAATTTTATAATGCCTTTGAAGATGATTCGTACGTGTACATAGTTATGGAGTAAGTTATGCCATCCTTTCTCGAGATGTTACTTTCCCCCAAACTCAGTAAATGGTATTATTCTAGTAATAATGCTTTTTTCTGCTTTTATTTTCTATCTGTGCATAATGACTTTGTGTTATCTTGATTTTACTTTTTCAGGTTATGTGAAGGTGGTGAATTACTGGATCGGATATTGTCCAAGTAAGAATTTTTGTCTTAAATGACTGAAGCGGCAATTCTTGTAGCTCGCAAATGCTTGATCAGTGTGCTACTTCTTCATGGTTTTCTTTGAGCAGGAAGGACAGCCGGTACACTGAGAAAGATGCAGCAGTTGTTGTACGGCAGATGCTTAAAGTCGCTGCCCAGTGTCATTTACATGGTCTAGTGCACCGTGATATGAAACCAGAGGTAAGAGTCATGACATGTTGAGTTACAATGTGGAGTAATGCTACTTGGAAGCTCTCTTATGTTTCTCGTTGCCTGCAGAATTTTTGTTTAAGTCAAAAAAAGATGACTCCTCTTTGAAAGCCACGGATTTTGGCTTGTCGGACTTCATAAAACCAGGTGATTAGATTTTTATGGCTGAAGATAATTTTGCATATTGCTTAGATGACATTTGGCTTTCTCTGTCCCGACTCCTGAGTAATGTTAGTGGAAGTATTTCACCTCAGCATCTGCCTCCTCTTATAGACTGTCAGTAGCTGCCATTCTAAATGTGATGGTGCAGATACTAAAGTGGGCCATTTAATTTTTATAATCAGATTGACATTTCCTCTTTGTTTTCTTTCATTTTCCCTATTTTGTTCATAGGGCTACAAAGGATTTTGACTTGCTTTTGCAAACCTATGCTGTAATTTTTTTTTTTTTTATCAACTGAATGAGAAATTGCCTGAAAATTAATGCTCTTTCATTGATTGCAGGAAAGAAGTTTCCAGATATTGTCGGTAGTGCCTATTATGTTGCTCCTGAGGTATTGAAACGCAAATCAGGACCAGAATCAGATGTGTGGAGTATTGGTGTGATAACATACATTCTACTATGTGGGAGGCGTCCCTTCTGGGACAAGACTGAAGATGGTATATTTAAGGAGGTATTGTGTTTGTCTATTTGGAGCGACTTCATTTCTACCCTTTCTAGTTGTTTTGTTCAAATCTTGTGGGTTACGCGACCCATGTGATTTGACTTTTACCTAGTTCGGAATAGCGGGTTATGCAGCCCATGCGATTTGACTTTTACCTAGTGAAGAACACTTGAAATCTTTTAGAACATACAAATATTGGTGGGAGAGTCGATAATTAATCATCACTTGAAATAAAGTGAAAGCAAATGGTCCTTAATCAACAAAATGAGAGGCCGTTGAGCGAAGTAATCAGTTTGCACTTCTATAATTTTGCACTAGTTCAGATGCCCAAGATCCCACAATCAATATGTAACATTTAACATTTCCAATCCTAGCAATAAGGGAGGGAAACGTGGGGAGATCCTGTACCTTAGATGCCAAAACTTTCCTTGATGATTTTATTTTTTGCGATGTCACTTATGCTGCTGTTTAATTTTTTTCAGGTTTTGAAGAGCAAACCTGACTTTCGACGCAAACCTTGGCCAAGCATAAGCAATAGTGCTAAAGATTTTGTTAAGAAGCTACTGGTAAAAGATCCTCGGGCTAGACTAACTGCTGCTCAGGCCCTTTGTATGTCTCCATTTCTTCTTGAGCTAACTATTATGGTGATTATCATTTTCTTATAAAACTGTTCTCATTGGGTTTCCCTCATCTGCACTGTCTCTACTGTTTCAGCACATCCTTGGGTGAGAGAAGGGGGAAGTGCGTCAGAAATACCAATTGACATATCTGTTCTGCACAATATGAGGCAATTTGTGAAGTATAATCGTTTCAAACAATTTGCTTTGAGGGTGAGTTGCACATTATCAAAACTTTTCAGGAGAATGACCTGTCCCCTCTTCTTGTCTTTACTTTTATTTTCTCTCTTTTCTTTTAAGGAACTTTTTAAATTTCCACCTGCAGGCTCTGGCCAGCACGCTAGATGAAGAGGAACTGGCTGATCTCAAGGATCAGTTTGATGCAATTGATGTAGATAAAAATGGTTCCATTAGTCTTGAAGAAATGAGACAGGTGGGTTTCTGATTTTGGAACTCTTTAGTATTATGCAACTTTTACCAAAGTGCGTCTGTTTCTCTGTTCAGAATAGACAAACTGAGAAAGATGGTTTTTCTGCAGGCCCTCGCTAAAGATCTTCCTTGGAAGTTGAAGGAACCACGTGTTTTGGAGATTCTTCAAGCTGTAAGCCTTTCTTTATTTATTGGATGAATCAGCATAAACTCATCTACTTGGAAGTTATGTTTTTTACTCTGATTGTCCCTCTTAAGGAATTAAAAATTCTGCATCTTTTCTCCCCCTTTATAGTTTAAACCTGCATTAAGAATTTTTTGTCTTTTTGAATAAAGAAATCTGCAGACTACTATTCTTCATCAGGAGAATTTCATTGGTATTTTTCTTTGTCTAAATTTTTCTGTCCTTGAGCAAATATGACAATACCTAGTCCATAAGACTTGCATTGCGTTTTTGTTTGTCTGGATTAGTCTAAGCATATTTCCATCTCCCTCATGCAGATTGATAGCAATACAGATGGGCTAGTAGATTTCCACGAGTTTGTTGCTGCTACTGTACATGTGAATCAATTGGAGGAACACAACTCTGAGAAGTGGCTACGAAGATCGCAGTCTGCTTTTGAGAAATTTGATCTTGATGGAGACGGGTATATAACTCCAGAAGAGCTAAGAATGGTATGTGTTCTTTCTCCCTTTGTGCTGCATGCCCAATCTTTAGTCTCCTCTCCTAGCTGCTGTTCCACAATCTCACTTGCACCTCCCGGCAATTAATTTACTTTTGAAGATGAAATATTTGCTTATTTAGGCGCAATAAGAGATTATGGAATCCAACTCAGTGAGAAGAGACTTTCTTTTATGGTTCTGTCAACGCTTTTACTAAATCATCATCATTATCATTATCAATGCCTTTATGTGGATGGAGCCCAGCTATTCCGATGAAGCAAAGGATTGAATGCATGTTTCGAGCGGTCAAGCATGGGGAACTTCTTGAAAGCCTTCATCTTAATATGTTATTCAGTCTACTACAGTAAAGGCGGCCTATCCGTGATTGAAAGTTCCTCTCGTATTAGCAAGTTAGATAGCAATTGTCCACTGGGCACCGGGTGTTTGATTCGTCACTAGAACTGGCTTATCAGAAATAATTTGGCATGAAATGATTCTGGGTCCATCTCATCCAAGACAGTGCCATTAGCATAATTCGTAACCCTTGAGATGTTTCTTTTTTGGCAGCACACCGGCCTGAGAGGTTCAATCGATCCACTTCTTGAGGAGGCTGATATCGATAAAGATGGGAGGATAAGTCTATCAGAATTTCGCCGGCTGCTGAGAACTGCCAGTATGAGCTCAAAAACCATCTCCAGCCCATCGAATTTCCGGAATTCGCGTAAGATGTAGTGTAGGAAGAGACGTGAATTTAGGAAGATGTACAGTCTCTTGTTCAGAGTGTCGGGAATTTTCTTGTTGTTTCCCCCACCAATTGTAAGCTGTGATCGTGAGTATCGCACCGATGCAAGCGCATAAGTTTCCCTCCCATCACGCTCTGCTCCTTCCCAAAAACCGGCGCGCGTTTGCGAAAGCCGCCGTCGGACTCTAGTTGTAGTACG
Organism: Eucalyptus caleyi; assembly: GCA_014182885.2. Classification (NCBI taxonomy): domain Eukaryota; kingdom Viridiplantae; phylum Streptophyta; class Magnoliopsida; order Myrtales; family Myrtaceae; genus Eucalyptus; species Eucalyptus caleyi. Next base: position 33,501,704 of record CM024475.2, read on the forward strand.
TTGTAATCTGCCATTTGAAGAAGAGAGCTATTAGATTTGATTCTCCGTTTTGAGACGCGGTACTTAAACTCCGATTGAAGCTTTTATGTTTTCTTTATTCCACGCCAAATTAGCCAAAGTATTTCTGTGTAAGTGTCTCTTTTATATCTAAATCGTCTGTAGAGCTCACCATTTTGTCTCTGGTGTGACCTGGTCCTTTTCCTTTTCTCCTGTTTATTTTTCTTCGATGTGGTATTAATTTCCAAGCAAGTAAAGTTTTATAATGGTTAATATCACGAAAAACTCTAAACTAGTACAATTGTAATAAAATTATCCGAAATTAACTTTTTATGATACATTTATGATAAATTTACTTTTATTAGTTTCCGGTAAAATTTACATTCAAAATGTTAAGTTGAAAAACACGTAACAATTAACAGATGAGCTAATTTGAGATTTTCACTTTATTTGTCACGACTATATAGGTGTTTGATTTTTTGTAATATTAATTTAATTGAACGAAAACTAATGGAAGTTAAATTTATTACAAATATGTCAATTTAAAGTTTTTAATATTTAAAAAATAGTTTTAGGTAATTTTTTCACTATATCAATTTAAGATATCTCGTGATATAAATTTTTTTAAAACTCTCATGGCATGTGGATTTTAAAACTCATGATCTCAAGTAAATGAAATCAAGTTAGGGGTGGGACCTACTAACGACAGAAGTAGGAAGGGCGATAGAAGCAGGTGTACGATGGGGACGTGATTTTATGATTCCATTTTTTCTTTTCAAGTACTCACTAATAATTCATCACCAGATACTATGTAGTATGTATCAATCTTATAAATCACTTTAAAACTGATTCACATCATGAGATTCGACAATCTGAACTTTTTTGTAATGTACAGATCTCGTGCTTTGGCAATTCGTGTGGTGGAGGACTCTCATCGTGTCATTACAACTCATGCGGCCCGTCGTTGCTTTCCTAGACGGATGCGAGCTCTTCGATTCCTCAACGTAAGCACCGAATCGTCAGTAGATCCTTCTGTCGGGCGTTTGCCGCGTTGTCTTTTTGTTCAACGCAAATGCCTCTTTCCACCGCCTCCACCCGGCGCCGGTCACCACACTGTCTTCTTTTCTTCCGCAAGGCCGAAGTCAATGGCAACGGCAAGTAGTCATGCGAACTGGGCGAGTTAGAAGGTCGCGGATAATGGTTACGCCAAGGACTTTCGCCAAAGCTGATGCGGCCAATTTGGATACACTGTCGTCACCAAGATAAGGCCAATGGACAGCAGGTTGCCGCCAAGCGACTTTACAAGAACAAGGTTACTCTTGCTCAGCCCCTCTATGTTTTTCTCAGTGCCATTCCACTGAGACTTGCGAACGCATACATATGATAATGTGTTTGCGCTCGTGACAGGATGAACAAAATTTGCATGAAATAGCTTCTGCACAAGTCCGAAGGCTGAATGTATGTACATACATATAGCGAACAGTTAGCTCTTAGTAAGCATGTCATTGTCACTAGATTGCAGGCGTATCGTACCGCAGTTCAATAAAATAAATGTCAATCAGATATTTTGTCGAAGAATTTCCTAATTACAAGTTTAAGCTATTTGTTGGATGACGGGCCATATGTATATAGGCGCATCCGGACGCTGGCCTTTGTGTTGCATTTTTTCCATGCCTCTATGGTGGCCTCCATCAGGCAGAGAGGCCTTCTGCAGATAATTTCTGCTGCTCAATTTTGGAGGGTACTGTTTCCTGACATTTACGTGAGATTCTTCTAAGATTATGTCCTGGAAAATGTTGTTCCATGTTGCAAATGTATGATTTGATTTCTGGACGCAGAACTCTGGATCATGCTAGCCTTGACAGGGCTTTGAGAATGTCATTCAATTTTATTACGCATTTGAAGATGATTCTATGTGTACGTAGTCACGGAGTAAGTCGTTCCCACTCTTTTATCTTCTTTTTATCATCTTTTTGTCAATCAGTGCAAGATGACATTTAGTCATCTCAAAACTGTTCTTTTCAGGTTATGCAAGGGTGGCGATTTACACAATCGGCTACTGGCTAAGTAAGAGCCTCAACTCATCAAGAACTCATGTATAACACAAGTACTAAAATAAGTCTGCGACGACTGGTTTGTGGTTTTCCACGAGCAGGGATTATGGCTGTCACACGGACGAAGATGCAGCAGTGGCTGCACGACAGATTGTCCAAATTGCTGAATTCATTCACGTGGCTTGGCACACCGTGACATGAAACTCGAGGTACAGTCTAACGAGTATGTCCCTGGTCCAAAATGCAATGTACTACTGATTGGGTAGCTCTCTTATCGTTCCTTGTTGCCTGCAGAATTTGATGTTCAAGTTGACGGAAGAGGAATCCCCTCTGGAAGCCACAGGTTTCGGCTGCTTGGATTTTATAAGACCAGGTAATTAGAAGTTGAATGCTGAAGATTATTTTTGCTTTTCCTCAGATGACGTTCAGCGTATGCTGTGCTAAATGTGAAGAGGCACTGGCACTGGTGGACTCACCAGTATATTTTTTCAATCTCGTGATACCTTCAATCGATTGCAGGAGAGAAGTTCCTAAACAATTACAGCAGTCTCAACTACATTATTCCTGAGGTATTAAATTGCCAATCAGGACCCAGATCAGATGCGTGGAGTATCAGCATCACAACCAATGTCCTACTCAGCGGGAGGCATCCCTTCTAGGACACAACTGATGACAGTATATATTATTGCAGGTGCTTGCATTTCGCATATTAAACGTAATCCACGTATCCAGGGAATGAAGTGAGTGAATGTTGAACGGAGTGATGCATTGGTTTACACTTAAAATTTTCAACCAGTTTTGTAGCTTAGTCACCTGAGGACTCGACCAAAACGAAACATGACACGAGATTGCCAATCCTTGTGAGAAAGGGAGGAAAACATTGGCAAACCTGTACCTTAGAAGCCACGTGAGAGTAATGAGGGTAAAGGTGAGGACGTATATACATTATTCGGGAGGTCGATGTCATAAATGCAGTTTACACACTGCAAAAACCAAGTGATTAAGCAGAGAGATGCCTTAAACTCGCCCTTTTTTGTACCTATGACACATGAACATGTCAAATACAGGGAAAAGTAGGAGAGATTTTGTACCATAGATAAGATTTCCTTTGCGATTTCCTCTCTCTTTTTCCCTCATGCAGCTAATTAATTCCGTCAGATCTTGCAATGCTAACCTGATTTTTGATGCCAACCTTAGCCGAACATAAGTGATGCTGGCAAAGATTTCATCCAGAAGTTACTGACAAAGGATACTCGGCCTAGACTGACTGCTGCTCTGGTCCTTTGTATTTCCTGGTTTCTATTAAACCGACTGAATAAGTAAGCTGGGATGAATGCACCATGTCTATCTTCACGGTAAAAGTAATCTTATGGCGTTTCTTGGTACAATAGGGATACTCTGTCTCCAATTTTTCAGCACATTCTTGGCTTAGAGGAGGAAGTGCACTGGAAGTACCTGTCGACATATCTGTTCTGCATAACATTGGGCAATTCACACAGTACAGTTGTTTCAAACAATTTTCTTTGAGGGTAAGTTGCAAATTCTTGGAGCTTTTGGTGTGTGCTAGAGAGACCTTCCGAGCGCCCCTTGTTAATTTTAATTGTGTTTCTTTTATAGACTCGCTCTTTACCTTTTGAATCACCACTTGCAGGCTTTGGCTGACACACTCAATAAAGAGGAACTGCCTGATCTCATAGATCAGCTTGATGCTATTGATGTTGATAAAGATGGTTCCATTAGTTTCAAAGAAATGAGACAGGTCAATTTTCCGATTTCAGACATGTACAGCATTATTGTGCCACTTCCGCACATCTACAATTTCCTCTTCTGTTAGGAAACGAAAATATTAAAAAAGATGGTTTCTCTGCAGGCCCTCACGAAAGATCTTCCTTGGAAGTTGATGGAATTGCGGGTATTGGAGATTCTGCAGGCTCTAAGCTTGTCTCTTTACATAATTCAGAATTTTTGCTCTTCCATTTGAATTTGAATCTTGATTCTGTACTGTTCTCTCGTCAGGAGAATTACACCAACGTGTTTCTCTTCAGAATAGTTTCTATAGCAGCGAATTTCAGCAAAAGAAGTCTGTGTGACTTGACCTGTGGTATCTAATCATTGGAAATGCTCTGAGCACATGTTTCCTCTCACTTCACACAGATAGACAGCAGTGTGGATGGGCTAGTGGATTTCCACGAGTTTGTCTCCAGCACCTAAATGTGCATCAACTGGAGGAGCTCGACTCGGAGAAGTGGCTACAGAGATTGCAGGCTGCTTTCTAGAAGTTTGATCTCGATGGGGACTGGTATATTACCCCTGAAGACCTAAGAATGGCAGGTGTCCTTTTTCCTTACTCTCAGCCTCAACCTAATGCTGTTGTCATTCAGTTTTGGGCCTAGGGAGAGTTTTCTTCCTAGCATTTTGTCCATGGTCTCCAATAATCATTTGGCCTGCTCCAATGAATGCATCACACGAATGAAATTCTGTCATTACTTGCTCAATTTAAATAGCACTTATCAGAATGCAATGTGAAACTTTATGCAATCAGTCAAGGGCCTGGGATGAGCTCTCTGTGTCTAAATTAAGATAAGGTTGTCCCCACAATTTGTCTGATGACTTGTTTCTTTCTCCAGCACACTTGATTGACAGGTTCTGTTGAATCACTTGAGGAGGCAGACACTGATAAAGATGGAAAGATAAGTCTTATCGGAATTTCACAGCTGCCGAGAAGTTGAGAGAGTACACGCTCTCGAAATGTCACTAGCCTGTATAACTTTCAGGATTTACGGAAGGATTTACGTTCTCTTGTTTTTTTGTTTGGGATTTTCTTTCATCGTGCAACCCAAAAATCGCGTGTTGTGATCACAAATTACACATCTAAAGGAGCGTATTATGAGTTTCCCTCATGCGCATCTCTGCGAAAATTAGATGCAGTCTTTTGTCAGCAAAGTCGATAATCATCCATAGGCTCACGGCTATGCATTGTAATATCCCATTGATTGGAGAGACTTAGTCATCCAACTCTGATATCCAGTCTCTTGAGCATTCGATTCGGCAGCGATGGCAGTGATACGAGGACAGCGCGTGCTGCAGAAAACACAGAGAGAGTTGAACCGAGGACAGCGCGTGCTGCAGAAAACACAGAGAGAGTTGAACCGATGTCCGCTGTTCCGAGAATTACCTTCCATTTCGGCTCATAGCTCTCCAATTAGCGTGTACCCTCTTGCTTGGCTGTTCTTGGTAATAAGGAACAACAGATTCGGAACGGGCACTATTAAGAAGGAGCTCAGGCAGTTCATTTTGACCATTTCAAAGCAGACAGAAAACAAGCCGAAGCGCGTCATATCGAAATGAGTCACGCCCAGATGAGTACTTCACCGTTTGGCAACTCCCTGTAATAATCTATTCACAGACAGACGCATGTGGGTTCCATAATTGAATTTGACTTCGGTGGAGTCGACATCATGAATCACCGCCAAGTTGAAAGATTAGAAAGAGTCTGCAAATACATGGCTTCTGGGCGACGTGCGAAACTGGTTCTGGTTCAACGGCCACGCATCTTCTAGTGATTATACAAGAATCTGACGTAGTTATTATCACCCAAGTGGTTGATTTCTTGCAATCCAGACAGGCCCCTTCCATGCAACGAGAGCTCGGATCGATCGCTATGCGACGCGACGATGCACGACGGCCGACGATGGTGCAACAACAATCCATACGCACAAAAACCCAAAATTCTCCGATAAAAAAACCCGTTATCCGACCGGTCACTATTCTCAGCACAGACGCACGCGCGTCCGCATTTCCCAACCTGTCGATCATACGTATGTACGGGACAAAATCAAAGTAGCTTCCAAGTTCGAGCCTTGAACGGTTCAAGCACGTGCACATCATCAAAGCGCATTTAAAGTTTAGAAATACCATAAAGTCATTGTCGGGGAAGTTCATGTCGGGCGGACAAGTCGTGAGATGATAATTTCGAGGATGGTTATCCGGAACTCTCGATGACGAGATACTCGTGCAGGAAGAAGCATCATCATGGCTAAGTCCAAGGATGTGATGTCGCCATCTCACGCGATGGCGACGTGACGAACCGAGTAGGGGTGTGAAGCTTCCGAACGTTGCCGGAAACATGCGACCACTTGAGACCGAAGTTGCATTATCTCTTCGGTGCGCCTGGGGGACTGACATCATAGGAGGCGTGCGCGGCCACTGATTTTCCGCTCCACGCCGCGAGAAAACTTCGCCCTGTTTCGATGGCGACCGGGGATGGCGATGACGAGGGCGAGGGCGATGCCTCCGTTTGAACCGTTCAGCATATCTTCTTCGTACGCACGCGGAAATCTCTTGCCTTTGTGAAGAGCTGGTCAAACCCGGGGCCATCGAGCTTTGCGACTGAGCTTTCGCCCTGTGCCGGAGTTTCCTTCTCGGCATGTGCGAGTGGATTGAGTAAAAAGGTTTCTTTTTGCCCGCTTACGTAGGAAAGGGCCTTTTCTTTTCCTTTTTTTGTGGGCAATGTCGGCAGTTTGCTTTGAAACTGGACCATGCAAATTTCTCCACAAGTGCACCACCGCACTTGTTATTTAATACATAGGTAGCCCGGAGGTGATTATTGGGTTCGGCTCTATTCGGAAGCTGGACCGAACTAGCCTGGATTGACCGATTCAAGGCCGTTTTTAGGAAGAACAGTTTAGTTTCCAATTTTAGATTTTGATTATACTTTTTAAAAATTTTAAAATTTGATTTTTTTTTTTTTTTGAAAATTTTAGGATTTTATTATACTTTCGTGATAAATTTTAAAATTTCCAATATACTTATCTCATTTTTGTTTATTTGTAATTCCAATTTCAAGATGAGTTTGAGTTTGGTTCAATCTAAGAGCTGGATCAAACTCGCCCAAATTGACCAATTCAAAGCTGAGTTAAGAAGGACTAGCTCAGTTTGTGGTTTCAATTTCGAAACTACCAATTTTACTGAAGAACCAATCTAAACCAATTTTGAAGCTTATAGACAATAACATAACCACTCAATCGATATAAATTTTTGTATAGAATTGGTGGAACTTCTATATTTTATTAAAAGGACTTGATTTTTTATGCAAAAGAACTATTAATAAAAAAATTGAAACCAGCAATGATGAGATCGGTTCCTAACCTAGATCGGAAACACCCATCTCAAAATCGATCACTCAGGTGTCGGTGAACCGGTGGAATTGTACCATTTCAGTGATGTCCCACATAAATAATAAAGGCATCTTTTGTACGGGCAATGTCGGTAAAATTGCTTGGAAACTGGACGGAGCAATTTCTCCGCACGTGCCATGACGCATTATCTGACTTTTTGTGAAGTTCTTGTTGTAGGCGCACTTTTTGATTTTCAAAAATTACACTTCGTTCGTGATAGAAAGTCATTTTTAAGAAAATAGTCATTATTCTTTCTAAAAATAAATTTGAAAATATCTTTCGTTATTCAATAAAAAAATCTTTACCTCTATGCATCTCTTTAAATAATTTTATTATTATTTTATTTTTATTTTTAATTATTTTTTTTTTTATTCTTTTTTTTTTTTTTTTGGTGACCAATCACATGTGAGCTAGAGTCTCGCTACAAGCCGGCGAGGCTCGAGCTCACTAGATTCTAGTGAAAGCAAGCCTTGTCGGCTTGTGGTGAGGCCGAGCTTGCCAGTAACGCCTGCCCAATGCCCAAAGGTCAAGGAAGTTGGTAACCTAATGAAAAGAAATCAAATACGAAGAATCTATTCTTTATTCATGCTTATTTCGACTACTATGTTTGTTTATATATATATATTATAGATATTTCTATTTATATATTCTAATTATAGAAATCTATGTAGTAGACTTTGAATGGCTAGTGTGGTTCATTCAGTAATGAAAACCTCTTTTTGGCTTCTGCCAAACACTTTTTCTTGTTGATCGAGCTTTCTACAAAAAAAGCAATGCAAGTTCAGGCAAATCTACATTTGAAGAAGTTATAGGTATAGGAATTTGAACCAAGCGACCCCATGATCGTGATATGATATCATCATTAGGTGGTGAGAAACCACGCCTTATGATGAAAGGGAGCATTACATCCCGATCGGAGAGCCATAGATCATAGATGGTATCTCCCCATGGTCAACGGGCCCATTTGATTCAATTCATGAATTAGCCCACACCACAAGTCAAGTTTAGCTGCCTTCCCTTTCATTCTTCAGGTGGTCTATGATAACGCTCGTTTAGGAGACAATGAGTGGAGTGCAGAAGCATCTTTAGAGATAGGGGGAGTACTACACGAGCTACGATACCGACAAGCTCAAGTCCTGCTAGATTTGGCCACCAGGGCGAGGCTCAAGCTCGCTCAAGGCTAGTCGAGGGAGTTGGGGCCTCACCAAATCTGGCAAGGCTCAAGCTTGTAGGCATTGGTCGAACTTGGCCTCGAATAATTAGGCGAGGCTTTAGCTAGCCTATGGACAATCACTAGTCATCATCTTGGCTAGTGACCGACCAAGAAAAAAAAAAAAAAAAAAGAATTAAAAATTTGTTTTTTAAAAGATAAAAATAAAATGAAAATTAGTTTGGTGAAAGAATAAATGAAAAATATTTTTTCACTTTTAAAAGGTGTTATGTCTAATAGTGAAAAACGTTTTCCTTAACTAATTTATTTTCATGAAACGAATGTTGGAAAATCGAAAAACGTTTTTCCAAAAAATTATTTTCCGTGAAATGAAAGTGATTGAGAAAATTTTTCTTAATTTTGATGATCTAGATCACTTTAACAAAAAAAGGCAACGGAAAATATTTTCAATATTAATAAAAATATCAAGGCATGAATTATTGTTAAATCGAGTTTAGCGTGCTTGGTCCCGCTATTTGGTTTTTCTCATTCTTTTTTCAATTTCACTTACTCGAAATATTTCAGAATAAATCCAAAAGTTTTTAAAAAAATCATACTCGTTTAGCTGCCATTGTTTTTCCAATGAAATAGACAACTGAACATGGAGAGTTATCAGCAGACTTTATTTGACTTTTATTTCCTATTAAGACCATATTGTCCACCCCTCACGACGTAAGATTGGATTATTCAGCCTATCAAAATTCAACGGATCATTGCGGTGTGATTAGCCAAAAAAGGAAATGGATCTATCTCTATTCCATCTTAGATTTTTTAAGCAAAAAGGTTTTCTTGATCCGCCATCAATGTTTACTTTTTTGGCACTAATGTTGGAGCAATCATTTTATTTTCTCTGCGTTTCCATAAGCTCTATATATAGACACACATATACACCTTTCAATCATCATCTTATCCTTGTACTATTCGTTTTGTTTTATTTGTCCTCTTCCTTCTTTTGGCTAGCCATGTGACCAGTGATTGATTAGCCTAAAGCATCATCAGTTTATTCCTCATAATTGAGTTCGAAGGGCCTTTGGATCATAATTTATAATCATGCCATTCCGTGGACAACCAATAGTTAAACGTACCGGTAATTATTAGGGTTATGGAACGCCCTAACCAATTTGATGCTTGAACAAGACCCATGTCTTAACATTTCAACGAGTCGTTCCAAGTATGAAATTATTCTTCGCATGAGAGACAAACTTATGATATCTGTATCTTGACATTGAGTCGGAACGATCCTAAACAAATGGATGGCTCCGATGGAGCTGAGGCTAACAAAATTTGCCCGATTTCACACATAAAATCCATAGGAGAATCAGATATCTCGAGTTGGATTTGAGGTAAATGCCAAAAATCAAGGTTGTGGATAATGGTTGCTTGTCCATTCTATAGAAAACCAAAGATTTTTTTTTTTTTTTTTTTTTTTTTTTGGGTGCTGAGGAGGGACAAACTCCAATTATAGTGATTGGGGTCCCTCTAAAGATTAGGGACCCCATGCCCACAGAATTTGGCTAGTTAGATTTCGGTAGGTCACCAAGTGTCCCTAACGTTATCCTCATCCCAACTTGCATCGCAAGTGACTCAATTTCGATCGAATATCTCCCATCTGAAAACGACAAATCGATAGGTTAGATCATTGTATGGATAACAATTCGAGACTCTTAACTTGTTTTTTTTTTTTCTTTTTTTGGCTTGCTTTTTTCTCCTTTCAACTCCTTACGAACTCCATAAGGCAAAATCGGCCGAGTTTCCCAGGCAATCTCAAACGGACACGGTCCAAAAGGTTCTAAAACGGTAGGCATCACCATAGGCTCGAGATGGCAGGAACAGCGAGAGAGCGCTTAAGAGAATAAGCCATGAACGATCATGATTGCCATTTTCGGACCACGGCAGCTCAAAGAACCTTCATCATTCACATAATGCAACATAATATTTCATTATGGAACTAATCAACACAATATCCCAATTTGGCAAAGAAATTATTTATAACAAAAAAAGCTAATGAAACTTACCTATATATCCAACCCAAGAAAATATTACTCAACAATTTCGAGTTTCCAATCATGGGTAAGATGGAGCTCTCATCAAATCGGAATCTCATGCCCTTTCTTGCTTCCGTTAATGGTTACTATATCTTAGCTCTTCATTTTTGTGTGATTAAATAAGCCTGTTTTCAATTGGAAAATTGTGGGTTGAACCCCAAAAAAGGGAAGTACCAAATTCTCCGTGAGATGAGAGGGGGAAATGAAGTGAAAAAAAGACAACGGACCCACCTAATTCAATTCTTTTTTTAAGAAAAAAATTATCTGAAAAAGATCTTAATCTATTATATGGAAACCAATTTAGCCATAAATTTTTCAATTTGACTAACTCAATTGTAAACCTACTGTCGATTTTTTAACGTAACCCATTTGACCTCTTTAGGTCCTATCTCACTTATATACGTTGAGGACTTTTGTGATAATATTCCTTTTTTTGCTATGTATTCTTGATTATACATCTCTAAATCCACGGTCACAAGAAAAAGCAAGAACGAATTTAACTTTTGTATATCTTTGCCAGGAATGATTTGACGTGTGATCGAAAATGAAGGGGCAATACGCGCCACATTCTTTCAGCCTTCTTCCCTTTAGAAGAAGAAAGCATGCATTTTCAATGACGTTGAAAGATCATCCTTGGAGGTTAGACGAAGGGGCTCATCACCCCCACAAAAAAAGATCGGATTTCCACTGGAATGAAAGAGATAGTTAAAGATCATTTACTTTAGCTACAAGCAATTTCCCTCTTCTACACTCTAACGCTTTAATTTTTTTTTTTTGTCAGTCCTACTCTATTCATACTTTACATTCACTCTCGACTTTTCGCGCCGTCTCTTGTAGGGCGTGGGAGTCGAAACTCACTCCTGAAACTAACGCGTCCCCACCCCATCTCTCCCGAGAAAGTGGGGATTTGAACCCTCACCTCCCCTTCCATGTTGGAAGCCACTGGGGCAAATCCCAGTGATTTCTAACACTTTAATTTAAAGTACCAAACTGAAGGCACCCTCTTTAAGAAATCCGGCCAGAGCATCCCTCGCCGTTCGTTCATTGCATTTCGATGTGTACATAATGTACGTCCAAAATCCCGCTATTAGGCAGGGGAGTCGTATTTCTGCCTCCTGTTGTTCAGGCATCAACCTGATTTCACTCGTGTCAGGCTATGGTTATTATGCACAGTTTTTGTACATTGATGCAAGACCTCTAACTTAAGCATGCAATTTTTTTTCTTTATTCTGTCTTTGATGGCAAACCTGGAAATGGAGATTCATTGAACCAGAGTGGTCCATCCCACGGGTTGGACCCGGATCCGACATTTATTGTGTGAAGAAAAAAAAAAACCATTTGCAAAATCTCAATCGGGCGAATGGGGAGGAGTCACCGCCACTTCAAGCTCGGATTTTGGAATTGGACAACTCGATTCTGCGGACTCACCTGATAGATAAGCATCTCATTTTCCGCTTCACCCACAAAAATCCGAAATTGACAATTCGACCCCAAGTACAAAGGAAAAAAGAAATAGAATTAGCTCGAAATTGCATGGACATGCAAAATGGATCGCCTGAGTCAAGAATTGCACACTGGATCCAATTGGTCTAGTTCCCAATTCTTAAAAGGGGAATTAATGACCAGGCGCTTCAGTTCGATTCCGGTCAAATTCCCAATTTCAAGGGAAAATCGAATCGGACTAAACTAGTTATATATACTTTTTTTTATTGTTTTTATTTTTAAAAAAAAAAATTAGTGTGTTTTAGTTTTTTTTTTTTTTTTTTGTTACGATGAAATCAGGACCTATAATTGCACAATAAAATATTAGGATAGAAGTATAGGATTTTTTCGAGTTTTGAATTCAATCTTTGATAATAAGATATTCGGATCGATAAAGAAAAATAAGATATTCGGATAAAAACATAAAGAAAAATATTAACTGGGACCGATAATCAGAACCATCCTCGATTTCTATTTTTGGGAGCTGGGAACTAATCATCTCTACTAAATTTGGCGCTTAATGCGATTTGACCGTTTTTCTAGGGTATCCAATTGAATTTATTGTTTTTGACCCCAGTTTCTAATTGTGGGAGCGGGAACTAATCATTCCTACTAAATTCGGCGCTTGATGCGATTTGACCGTTTTCCTGGGGTAATCCAATTGAATTTATTGTTTTTTCAATCAAGCCCCCGATGTTCTAAACGCCGTTTTCCCGATTTCACGGGGTCTCCGATTTTTGCGCGATCACGGGCGCAAAAACGCGGGCGTTTTTGCGTCGTCTCTTGCTCGGTCGTTATAAAGAAGGAATAGCCACGCCGCTTCCCCCCATCAAACCGCGCTATAACAGAATCCCCGCGCCGTACGATGCTCTCGTTCTCCTCTCCGCCCCTCCTCCGCCCCACCGCCGCCGCCCCCCGCGCGCCGCGCCGCCGCCCCAGCCCCTGAGCCCCCCGCCGCCGCCGCCGCCGCCGCCTTCGCGCCCTCCGACGCCAGCACCCGTGCGTGCACGCCGCCGCCGTCCCCGCCGTCCCCGCACCGCGTCCTCCGCCGGCACGGGATGCCGCCGGCGTGCTCGTCCCTCTACGAGGTCCTCGGCATCCCCGTGGGCGCCACGTGCCAGGAGATCAAGGTGGCGTACCGGCGACTGGCCCGGTCGTGCCACCCCGACGCGGCGGCGGCGGCGGCGGTCGACCGGAATGGCGCGTCGGCCGACGAGTTCATGAGGATCCACGCCGCCTACTCCACGCTGTCGGACCCCGAGAAGCGGGCCGTCTACGACAGCAGCCTGTTCAGGCGGAGGAGCAGGCCGTTGACCGCGGTCGCGTCGGGGGGCGGAGGGGGCTACAGGGGGAGGAACTGGGAGACGGATCAGTGCTGGTAGGGCGTCCGAGCTGACTCACTGATTCGCGATTTACTCCGAGTTCGGGACTGATTTTTAGGGATTTAGCTGTACATATACATACATACATACATATATAATATATCGAGTGGAGCTTTTCGTTGCATAGTGTAAATACGAAGTAGAGTGGTTATGAAGTGAAAAGTATATGGGGGTGCTTGATTTTGGTAAGCTCCATCTGATATGATTCTGGGTATTTGTAACCAATTTGAGATTGAAGATCGAATTTTTGCTGGGATTTTGAAAGGAATAGAAGGAGAAGCTCTTGATTAACTTATTACTGCTCTCTTTCATCGTTGTCGTCATCCTCATCATCTTCTCCTTCTTGATCTTCTTCTTCTTCCCTTACTGTCAAAGAAAGTTCTTCCTGAAATGAGAGGCCAAGAATTGTTTGCCACGATCATGGTTGTATTGCATATTCATGAGATCGGTCCATGAAGTTAATGAGATTCGCGGGTGTTGTAGCTTGGAAAAAGTAGTGATGGTAGCGTGAGATGAACTTTTGCTGGGGACTTTGTCGGCCCTCGATTATGAAAGGAATAAAAGGGTAAGGTCTTGATTAACTTATCACTGCTCTGTTTCATCGTCGTCGTCGTCGTCGTCTTTTCCTCCTTTATTTTCTTCTTCTTGATCTTCTTCTTCTTCTTCTTCTTCTTCTTCGCCTGAATGTCAAAGAAAGTTCTTCCCAAATGAGAAGTCGTGACTTGGTGGACACGATTACGGGTTGTACTGAATATCCATGAAATGGGTCGGTGAAGTAATGAGATTTCTTTTTCGACAGAAAAAAGAAAAAGAAAAAGAAGTAATGAGATTTCTGAGGTGTTAAAGCTTTGGAAAAAGTAGTGATGGTGGTGTGAGATGGAATTTGGCCAAACCCCAGATATTCTTTGTACTTCTCTTGCAACCGGAGCTTCACAAGTATCTTTCTTTTTGGGCCTCACCTCCCAGAAATTCTGAAAGCCATACAAAATGAATGGGTGGTGATCTTTGGGTTTTGATGATTCTTGTGCTTCGCATGGACACTACTTTTTCTCTCCAGTTTTTCTCCCACGGGAAGCGGAAATTCGTCGGAAGATTCGATGGTCCGACCAAAGTTTCGAATTATAATTTTTTTTTGCGCATCTATGGATGAATTAATATTGGATCGGCTGATGGTCCGCACGCTCCAATCGTGTAAAAATTACCAATTCAATCGGGTAAAAATTCAAGATGAGAGATAAAAAAGGAGCATAAGCTAATCCGAACGACCCTGCAATTTCAGCAGATTGTAGCATCAAATGTAGGAATTTTCATTCTTGACATTTAAGCTATCCATGGCAAATGGAAAAAAACGCCGCTGCTCGCAACTTGTGCGCGTGCCTTCGACTTCTACAATTCCAGATTCGCAGACAGACATTGAGAATGGAGATCAGACGCAGAATCGAAAGAGTCCCACGGGACAAGAACTCAAGAGCACCACCAAGCGACCCTTCTTTTTAGGTTCTTGTCCTTGTGGACCAATCCACAAGGACAGGTCCAAGCACGTCAAGCGAAAACCCAATCAGATCTTGCAGATTTTCATTCCACTCTTTTTTCTTTTTTTGGGTCAGGATTATGAACAATAGTCAAAGATTTTTCGCATCGCTTAACATCACATGATACATTGATTTTGTAAACTTATCTAATGAGATATAGAGGATCCACATCGTTATCTAGATAATCTAGGCCACTTAAGAAAAGCCCTTGAGAATGAGAAGAATGAATGGTAGCTTCAGAAGCCGATGAATTGTGTTATGTGCTCCGTGATTGCACGCAGCGACTTCAAACGGCCTACAATATCCTAGAGAATTGATTTTTCTGCTCCCAGGCAAAAGGGCAATACTAATAGACTCGGATAGTGATGCTTTCCATATCATAATGTACCACGTCCAATCTTGCCCTTTTATGATGCAAGTCGGACACGCAGAGCTCACATAAGCTCCACATAATCACGATGAAAATGGATGTAGTTCATATGAAAATGCGATGATTTCAAGTGTCGATTTGTTTGATAAAAAGAAAGAAATTTCATCAAGCTGTAGAATTTTGCCATTCTCGTCCTTATCTAAACTACTCTGTAATCGGCTACTCTAGCGGGAAAAGTTAAGGCGATCATCAGGTATGTAATCACACCAGGCGTTGGCAACAGCAACGACATCGCTTCGCATCTCTTGAACCACCCAAACTACTCTCCCAAGGTCGCCACATTACAGGAGGACAAGCTAACCAATGATAGGGCGAATAATTTAATCTTTGGGCCTTGCAATGGGCTAACTTTAAGTGTGGGAATGAGCCCATGGACCGCCGGGCCTCAAATATTAAAGATTTTACTCCCCAGTCCCCACTTCTCTTCCAAAGGAGGCCAGCACTATAAGTACTGCCAAAAGTGGAGGGACCGCTTCATTAAAGGTTTGTATTAGGGTTATTGTACTTTGGCGGCGCTGCCGCCCAATAGGGATTTGGCGAATCCGTGATCCTCTCCACGGGTGGCGAATCACTCCAGCTCCAGCTCCGGCGCTTGTTCCGTCGGCGAACCACCCATCAATATTCAACTTCAAGGTTTGATCGCTCGGTGGAATCTAATGTCGAGCTAATTCTTCGTTCTCCAGCCAACACTTCCTCTTTTGTTTGCATTCCATCTTTGAAATCGGCTAAGATTGCTGGATTCGGGATTTGTTGTCAAAATACAAAATTATACCTCGCCTTCCAAATTGCCAGGGAAGGTGAGTCTATTGAATGGTGTGTTTAGTACTCATTTTATTCTGGAAATAATTTTTTATTAGAAATAATTCTTTTTTATTTCATTCCAAATAATAATTTTTAAGTATTTTAAGTAGTTTGATAATTGTTTAAAATTTTTATTTCCGAAATAAAATTATGTTTGGTATGGAAAATTTCTAATCTAAATCATTTTCTTTTGATTTTTTAATAATTTTATTACTCTCTCTTTTTTTTTTTTTTCTTTCTTTCTCTTCTTATTCTTCAAGGTCTAGTCGGCAACTTTACTGGAGAGTCAGGCTAGGTGAGCCTTGTTGGTGGCCAAAGGAGGCCCGGGCGAGGCCTACAAACCTCATTAGATCTGGTGAGGCCAAGGCAGCAGTTGAAGAACAAGGTTGTGTAGCTTGTTTAACTTAAGTTCTCTTAAACTTTCAAGTACCAAATGTTTACCATTGTCAACAAGTCAGAATATATTTTCAAAAGAGCTATAGAAGACCACCACAAAATCTTGAAAATCGGTAATAAAAGAAAACTTCGTGTCCCGACTAAATTTTCGAGTGTGAACTACCTATGATTTGGCTAATGAACTACTAAGTCTAACTTAGCTCGGGCTTTCCCAAGCCTATACCAATTAGTGATTTAGGTTCAAATTTTTAACATGTAGATAAATTTTATCTAGGAGTCGCCACTAATCTATTTTTTGGTGAGTTGATTAGAAAGCCAAGTAATATAATGGGAGATTTACTTTACTCCTATGAACCAGAGACTATGGGTACGGGATTGGTTACACTAGATTTCTCTAATGCCCTTTCGGTACTATTCTTTTAATTTCAAAAATGCTTTTGTAGGCAGCTTAAATTGATTTTAAATCTATTTCCTTAACATGTAAGGCAATCATGCGGGTGCACAAACCACCAATTTAACACCCAAGTAAAACATTAAATAAATTGCAAGACTTATTTCATAGCAACAAAAGCATCTGCGTTGTTAGATCATAATTCATATTAATAGTCCTAGATATGATTTCTAATTAACATACAATTACTCAATTTTTTTTTTTTTCACTTAATTAATGAAAATCATGCAATGCAATACTTCTAATCTAATATGAAATGATATGGCATGGTAGCATGTCCTAAACTATATGAATGAGTAAAAATTTTGTGATTTCTTTAAGAACATGCAATAATTATGTATGCAATCTAAATTAACAAAAATGACCTAATTCTAATGACGGACAATTTCTAATTAAATGAACCTAATAACAATCACTAAATGACGTGCATTTCATGAACCTAATTCTATATGATGTGCACATGATTTTTTTTTTTTTAATAAGCATGCAACCTATCTAGGAGAAATTATTTAAACCTATAATTGGTAAACATACCTAGTTATAGGTTTCTAGATTATGTTTAGATTAGGCTCCTGAATATGGAGAAAATGCGAAGATGGTGGAGGTCAATATCTATTCCGACTATTATCATGGACTATTCATTTCTTCGACATATATCTCGGGTTCTCTTTATTATATAAAACCCAACGAGTTGCGGGTTCTCTCTTTCTCTTATTTTTTTCAATTATATTTCCTTTATATTTTTAAGGATTGCATGATAGATTTACAGTTTTCCTTGATTGTTTACTTATTGCTTCATAACTTTTAATTCAATTGGGTGTTTTCTTTTTGTTTTCTTTATAAAAAGATTAGCATAAAAATGACCAACCATGCATGATCACTTAGTTTAGGACTAACGATCTCAAAAATGTAAGAAGAAATGTATAGACACATTAAGAAAATACAACATACTGTTTAGGTACCGAAATGACACTAATAGAAATATTAGCATAATCCAAGTCCCTAAACCTAGATATTTGGTTGCGTAGGAATCAAAGGAACACTCCCGACCCTCGATTGGGTTTTCTAGCTGACCCCCCAAAATGAGGCTAGTCGCGACTCCCATCTTATTTTTAGGTTATCATAAACAACTAGATCATATAAATAAACTCCACTATGGTTTAGCGTACTGTCGAGAGGGCTACCATAGTAAAGATACTCTTAAATCCAATATCCATACCCGACCTCTTCTTCGGAGGTGTGTCGCCCGTGTGGGTATGGATTGCGGCATTCCGCTATCATGTGGAGTACGAGCTTGGGAGAACTCCCATCTTGTGAAGGGATCTCATGGAAGGCTTGATTTGAAAGGCGAAGTGATGACGTCTTTTGGAACGCAAGCCGTGAGAGAACTCTTGTGATCAAGTACCCCTAAATCCGACCTTCCTCCTGTTTCCTTTTCCTCGTGATGATGAGCAATTGAGGGTGATGGGCTTGGTGACTCCACTGGGGAAGGCATGTGATTTACTAATTGAATAGCAAGTTATTGACATTATTTATAAGTGAGTTATCAATTTAAGTGATGTCTCAAGTATTTTAACATATCATAAAATTTTCATTCAATGCAAAAAGAAAAAAAAGACAAAATAAAACAAAACAAGTTGATGCTTTTGAATAAGGTGATGCATTCTTGCAAAGTACATTTTTTTCCAAATAATAATACGAAAATGTAAATTCTTTACTTATATATTTTCTTTGAGATGTTTACTTAAAAGATTATTTACAATTCAATTTCTAGATTATAAAGATGATTACATGTGTTTCTATTTTGGGAAAATTATTCAAAAGGTTCACGGCCAATTTAGTCTTAAAATTTTCAATTTATACCAATTTAGTCCTAAACCTTTTAATGATTTGCCAATTTGATTGTAAACATTTCAATTGTATCGATTTAATCCTACACCTATTGAAAATTTGTCAAATTAGCCAAAAAGATTACGTTGACAAATCATTGAAATGTTGAGGACCACGCGTCTTTTAGGGTGTAAGGGCACTTCTCTAACATTCAAGGTAGCGGAATGAAAGTTCAATATTAGACCTTGGAGATTATTCTTCATAATCTTTAAGGTCCTAATTTCCAATCTTTTAGGACAGATTCAAAAAAAATGAAATGACAACACATGTGACTTGGTGGGTCATCGCCAACCTCGAATCGGACAACAAAGAATCGGTGAATGGTATGATCCATATGTAAGGACCCGGGCCCACTGTGTGATATTGTCCGCTTTGGGTCACCGGCCCTGGCGCGGACGAATCATCATCCCAGCCACGGTTTTAAAACGCGTCACACAATTAAAGGAACCCAAGCCTTATAAACAAGGCCCAGGACTCCCCCCTAAGCGATGTGGGATAGGAGAAATGCCCTTAGCCTCACCCGCGTACTGCCGAGGCGATCTTAGTCCGTCCCTCCGTACTGCCCGGGTTTGGGTCGTCACATTTTCCCCCTTAAGGCACAACGCCCTCGCTGTGGCCCCACACGCTGCGGGAGTAGGCTCTGATACCATTTGTAAGGACTCGGGTCCACTGTGTGATATTGTCCGTTTTGGGTCACCCGCCCTAGCGCGGACGAACCACCATTCCAGCCACGGTCTTTTCCCTCACGATTTTAAAACGCGTCACACAATTAAAGGAACCCAAGCCTTATAAACAAGGCCTAGGACTCCCTCTTAAGCGATATGGGATAGGAGAAATGCCCTCATTATCAGGTGATGATGGTTTTTTCTTTATATTGATGGGCCTAATTTGGGAAAATCTGCCCCGGACATGGGTGCTTGAATCAAACCCTTTGGCGAAATGGTTCATCTAAGTCTAAAGATGAGTCTGATTGATATTAGCTATTGATTCTAATTCCAGATGAAAGCCCTGAGATGTCTTTAGCTCATCACCCAATTTTGACTGGACTTCATCAATCAACGGATAGATTCAACATTGAAACCCATTCAAAAGCAGTTTCAAGTGATGAGTTCCCTTAATCTTCTCCACCGGCCATCAAACCATCATGTAGATCAAGAGACCTATTAACCAAAGCATACGATCATCACAGTTGCAATGATTCTCGAGTCATTATTAGGTGATGATGGTTTTAAAAGGCCCAGGGCCCCCTTGAATTAAGGGCCCATGGAGGAACTTATTATAGATAAAAGGGAAAATCTTTTTGAGGCGGTTATCGGAAGAAGTTATGTATTTTTGAAAGAGAGATTATGTTCTCTCAAGTTACGTTCTTCTCACCGTTTTCTCTCTAAGAAAAGAACAGGATTATCCTCTAAAGAACAGTGTGTGGATTCTTCCTCTTATCGCAACATCAGTGTTTAGTTTGTGAAAATAAGGTACGTTTGATTTTGTAACGTACTTTCTGATCGGTGATTCATGTATTTTTCCTGGGCTTGCTTCCACTTTGTTGTCTCTCTTAGGGTTCGATTTTGTGTCGAATCACTATTTTGGGAATTCATTTTTCCAAATTTCTCAACAGGTGAAAAATCACGTAGAATAGCTGATTGAGCAAGTTGCTCAAGGCGATAAGTTTCACGCCGTTTGAACTTAGTCGATGATTGGCGAACTATTGCCTCTTTCGCACCTCTTTGGATGATTAAGAGAATGCCCACCGGCCCCTCCCCCGAAAAACTTGAACCCCCGATTGACCATGTCCCTCGATGTGTCCATGAACCAGATTCTTTTTTGTTGTCGCCTCGACAACATTAGGTAGCAGTTTTGTAGAGTCCTGGGATCGAGAATAGAAATTCTTGCGACATGTAGATGAAGAGATCTTCCTCTGATGAGCTAACACCAGATGAAACATCCTAGTTTCTTTCAATCGCCCTCCAGTTTTTTCCTTTCCTAGATCCTGCCAATGAGAAGATCTTCGTTAGTACCCCCAAGAAAAATTGATTTCAGGCAGCAGCATGAGCAATTGCCAATAGAGAAGGTCACTAAAATAAAAATAGAAATAAGATAAGGTCACTAAAATATTTCCACTTTCTATAGTTTGTTGATTAAAAAAAAAAAAGAAAAAAGAAGAAGAGAGAACCATCCACCGACATGATTTATTTAGTTTAATTAGGAATCAACACAATTTGATCCTGCTAATGCTTCATCTTTGTCAGTACACCCAAGAAATCCGTATCTGGCAGCAGCATGAGCAATTTTTATGTTTAATTTTTTGGGTTTGAATACAAATTTATTAAATACAAAGTGTTCAAACATAAGTGCTCACATCGCTTCAATGGCCACCCTTCCAATATGGAAGGGGGAGGTGAGGGGTTTAAATCTCCACATTCTCATAAGGGGATGGGGTGTGGACACATAAGTTTCAAGGGTGGGTTTCGACTCCCACGCCTTGCAAGAGGTAGGGTAAAAGTCTGAGAGTGAGTGTAGAGTAAGAATAGAGTAGGACTGACAAAAAAAAAAAAAACATAAGTGTTCATAAAGGGCCAGAGGGGTAGAGGGGGGACAAGCTAACCAATTACAGGGAAGACAATTTAATCATTGGGCCTTGCGTTGGGCTAGCTTTGAGTGTTCGAATGAGCCCATGGAACCTCGTATAAAAAGGTGTACTTCCCGCAGGACCCACCGCTTTTGACAGTCTCATAGCACTTCTTCCGGATAGAGAGAGAGACAGAGACACGGACAGAGACACAAAGCGCTTCAATGGGGACTAGAGTTTTGACGTTGACGGCGGAGGCTGCTCTTTTGGACTTGGCGAATCCATCAAGGGTTATTATCAATGACGAGTCGGGCATTTGTTCTTTGACGAATGACCCGTCTGTTGGTAAATATGGCTTCGAAATGGGTTGAACAATGAAATCGGATCGAATAAAACAACTCGGACTTTGAGGCGTGATATCACTTTCTTTAAGGATTTATTTGCCCCACAACGTTGCTAATGGTCACGGAAAAATCCTCCAGGATACAACAAAGTCTCGGATGAGAATACTAAATAGAATTCTAGTATTTCTCCAGGGTCTCTCTAAAAACAATCGAATAATTGGCTGTAGTTTTTTCGAAAGAAGACTCGAAAATGACCACTCTTTTCTTTCCGAAAAATGACAAGTATATATATGAAACAGTCTTGCAACTCTTCGTGAAAATTGCGAACAAACACGTCTTTAGAAAATTGTTCGGATAAACAAATGCAACTCTTCGGAAGAAGTCGAAAAACGAACAATTGCAATCCTTTGGGAAAGTTAAAAACCGAATAGGTAATTTTCCAAAGGTTGTCTTGAAAAGACACAAACAAAATTCGGAATAATTTTTTTTTAATAATAATTTTTAATAGAATTTCGAATTTTCATTTATATTTCATTTCCGGAATTCTTAAATTAAAAGGCAACCTTTGAACCAAAAAATAAAAAAGCAAGGGATTAATGCTAATTAAACCGCGGGGCGCGCAGGCATGCTAAGTGCGCCAAATAATCGCGCACCTGTACGCGGGTATGGTGGGGTCCACCCCCACCTAATCACTCCTTTAACTACAAAAGGAAATCCCACATATTTAAATTGACTCACTTGCTCCTACCTTTTCTATGTGGGACAAAGCAAAAGGCACCCATTTTGTTTTAACAAACAAAATTCCAACACCGTCAACATTCACTTTCAAGGTTCGGTCTCTCGGTGGAATCCAGTGTTTGAGGTAATTCTTCGTTCTCCCACCGATGCTTCGTCTTTTTTGTCCATTCCATCTCTGAAAATTTACTGAGTATAATGTGGGTTCTTCCGCTAAGGTCATTGGATTCGGAATTTGTTGTCGAAGTACAAAATTATACTTGGCCTTTAAATTGACGAGGGAAGGAAGGTCTATTGAGTGGGCACCGTAAGTTTTTAACCGATCCTCGATTCTTGCTAATTTGATAATCGAGGCTAGGGTTAGCAATTGAGGAACTGCTTGTTAGTCAATTGTATTTGATAATTTTTTCTCATTGTAGCTAATGGCTTTGGGTATTATGGGTTTGGATCTATAAGTAATTAAAATAAGCAAGAAAACACATTCATATATTGTAGAACCTCAGAAGGAAAAAAAGAATGGCAAGAAAATGCATTTACAGTTCTAAACCTTATATATAAAGTCCAATAGACTCCTGAACCTTTCAATTGAATTGCGATTATACTCTATCCTTACGGAAAAAACGCAATTCCCACTCTGATGCACACGTGCCAAAAAGGCCACTAGTAATTGGTAACTTTACCGACGTGTAACGCGTACCAAATTTTCCATTTGCGGAGTTTTATGTCTGTTCGTCAGTATGTAAATAAGTCAATTCACTTACAAAAAGCAAGAACGATATTACTCGTGACTTTCCATTTATGGAAGTCGCTTTTTCCGTCTTGCTAGAGCTCAGACACGACAGAGATCGACTCTTTACCATTTTGTCTCTTTCTTTTGCGTGGCCTTGGGAACAGGAATCAGGATGCTGCTCCTCTAATGGCTGTCTTATGTATTGGGGTGGGTCGTGATCTGAGGAGGATGATCTTGGTCATTCACATCTGGGCCTCCCCCGTTTATTCTTCACATCTGGGCCAAGCGAAATCCTTGTGGAGCTACCGTGCTGTATAATGAGGTTAGAACAGCGAAAACCCCAGATATAAAATGCAAACACGAGCCTGACCATCTCTTTCCTCCACCTCCGTCTCCATCTCTCTCTTGCGTTCGTCCGGTGATCTGCTCAGCATACTCGACGACTCGGAGGGCGTCACGTACCGCGATCCGGCGATCCGAGGCCTCGATTCCGTCAACATAATAGGGCTGAGGGATTCATTTCATCGATTGAATTATCACCTTGCTTTGAGGGCTGACGGTTCCGGTGCTCGGTGAGCCGGTTGAGCCCGTTAAAGTCCTTAGAAATCCAAGAAATGGTGATACGGTTGAGGGCGTTAGAGTCCCTAGAGATGCAAGATGTGACGATATGGGCGAGCTCGTTGAGCCGGTTGAGCTCGTTGAGCTCTCTAAAGTTCCCACGGATCGGAGAGTTCTCGTGGTCGCCAGAGCTCGGAGACTTCCGGTCTTTGCCCTCCTTATATAAAGGCTGGGTTAACAATGGGAGGAGCAATGACAGCGTAAGTCCTGACAGAGAGGAGGACAATCACGTCTCTTCCGTTCCTAATGGTGCTTGCATTGAAGAGCCAGAGCGTAGGGCTGGTGAAACCCCCGGACCAAGTACAGTAATCTCTCGTGGGACCGATGGCGTTGAGAGCTTCGTTCAATCTGTTATGTTGCCATTCCTATGGTAATTTAAAATTTTTATGTTTTGACGTGCACAAAAGGGATATATTTTGATGGTTGGGGCACTCCTAATCACTGAGCTTGCTTGCTACTTATGTAGAGATTGGTATCAGGTGTTATCCTGGAGGATGCACGATACTTTCTTGAGTCATTGGTTAAGTTCAGTATCACTATCGAGGCTAAAACTTGTAGTTTTCTTGATATTTTCAATTACGTAGTAATAAAAACATTGACTTCTTTCTTCCCATTTTGCTAAAATCAGTATACATTATATCTTCTTCTTCTTTTTTGGTTTTTGACTGCTACAGAATCCTTATGCCCTCAAATCCGAGTCAGATTTTATATCATTTTTCATTCCGCTAAGAACCTGTACTAGTTTTGTTTCTCCGGTGTAATTTTCGTTCTATATTTCGAATAGGATGTGGTCTAGTATTTACTTGCCCTTTCAAGTGGCCCAGACCAGGTACATCGATGATTTAAGTCATAATGGCTACTTTGTTTTATGATACAGGCATGTTGTTGACAATTTGGGTAACTGGGAAAGAATGTTTGAGAAATTCAATCTTGAAAATGTTCTGAGGAATGCTCCATCATACTCCGATCGACTAAACCAAATTACAAACGACATGCGCTCCAATTTTCCACGACTTTTGCAATTGCTAGAGAGAAATCCCAGCTTGAGGTGGGAGTCCGTTATCTTTAATTGGCATCGTTGCCATTTTTGTTTGGTTGTCTGATATATTGTGTAACCATTGTTAGTGGATTAATTTTCATTTTCCTGCATGACTCAAATCTCACTAGCGTTAGATTTGGCCCGAAAGCCATTGAGCTTGGCTTGAATATCTGTGGTACTGCCGAGACTCTACTTAACGAACAAAAAATGTGATTCTGATATTCCAATGAAGGAAGATCCTTGGAGGATGACAAGGGTAAACCCGCCTAGGAACATATAAATATCAATAACTCCTAGTTCAATTCTTGCTATGTATTTACCGAATAGGATTTCATAATGAAGAAGATAATGAGGCTTTTGCATGTGACGTGCTAGCTACGAACCTTGGAGAATGTTATCCTCAGTGTCTAAACTAGTCTCTCAATGAGCTAGTGCAATTTTAATTATTATAGAGATTGCCCCAATGTCATATTTCCGATGCTTATGAATTTGGGGAGTCGGTTCTTCTCGGCATTGTTCTCTTAATTAATTTCTATGACCATTTTGGAGGGTCAATTAATAACTGCCTTTAATTACCAACAGCTTAGAGGAATTGAAGGTGTTTTGTGTTCCTATGTGTTGGAGTTCAACGCAGTGTGTGGGATTTGCTGGTCACCTCAGCGACAGACTATTTTTGAAAGCTCAGGTGCCTGATCAACAAGATGATTCGAAAGAAGATCCGCTTTTGAAAGAATTGGAGAGCAAATGGCCATTGGTCTTTGATGGGCAGTGGATCAAAAGAATAGATGAGGGGTGGATCAACAAAATAAATCATAAATCCGGGAGGATTCGCAAGTCCGATTATGAATCTGTCAAAGGTTTATTCCGCTTCATGCGAAATCGGTGGCACCATTCGGACGAATTTCAGGTACTCTTTCTATGGAATTGTGATGAGTGCAGTGGAATGGGCTTCCTTTAGTAACTTAATATATCTCGGGTTGTAGGAACTCGTGACTTAGCTCTTCTTGTTCCTGCAGGAATCCCATGAATTGCGCAACGCGCAATCCTTCTACAATTACTTCGATGAACGATTCCCGAATCTCTTGATGTTGTCATATGGAGCGGCATACCGGTTATGCAGAGAAGAGCCCTGGTTCAAGGGTTACCTTCCGAGTTAAACCATTTGACCCTTTGGTCATTTTCCATGATTCCTTCTTCAATTCAGTCGGTTGGGCATTCTGCTGTGCTTTTTGTTATATCTATTCGACTCTGAGTGTATAAATGTGTTATTTTAGATGTATGTATAAAGTGGTTGCGATACTGAATTGTTTTAAATTTGTACTGTGTTGTTCTTGGTGTTGCATAAAAAATATTATTATACTTCAATTCAGTACAATTTCTTTTCTAAAATTGCAATCCATGAATTTAATTTTTTTTGTGTTTTATTTCAAAAATGTAATCATTAGATCTCAAAACAAAAAAGGCCCGGTGGTCAGCCCTACTAGCGAGTTTCTTCAACAGAAATTTATTTTCAATTCGGGGAAGTTTAGCAACTTCTCCGCCTATTTGGTAATTTTTCATGTGGAAATTTCTACAGATACATGTAACCTAAGTAGATCTCAGTAGATCTCCACAATACAGATTAGGTAACTTTCTCTGTTATGAAATAAATATCGATCTAATAGCTAGCAAGTAGTTTTACCTATGAAACTAGCATTACTCTGTTAACAACTTTTATTCTGATGGGATCAGTGCTCGACGCATAATGATTTAATACATCACACCTCATCTCGGCCGCTCACGGATTAGGTACTTTTCTCTGTTATGAAATAGATATCGATCTACTAGTAGTTTTACTTATGAAACTAGCATTACTCTGTTAACTAGTTCAATTCTGATGGGATTAGTGCTTGACGCATATTCATGCAATACATCACACTCATGTTGACCGCTCATAAAGAAGCTTCACAATGATTTCCAAATTGAAAAGCAGGTTATTAACTATATTCATATGTAAGTTTTCGATTTAAGTGATTTTAATATATTATAAAGTTTTCATTCCATGCAAGATAATAAGATAAGATGACGCTTTTAAGTAAGGTGACGCATTCTTTCAAAGTGCACTATCTTTTGTTTCAAATGACAATTTGAAATATGAATTCTTTACTTGCATATTTTCTTCGAGACGCTTACTTTAAGATTATTTACTATTCAATATGTAGATTATAGCTAAATTTAATCTGTTAAGATAATTAGATGTGTTTTTATTTTGGGTAATTTTTCAAAAAGTTATAAATCTATATTGCAATCAATTCAGCTCTAAACTTTTTAATTTGTGCTAATTTAGTTCTAAATTTGTTGATAATTTACTAATTTGTTATAAACCTTTCAATTGTATTGATTTAATCCCAAACCCTTAGAAAATTTGCCAATTTAGTCCTAAAACCATCATTTATCTAATTAAAGATTTATATTGATAAATTGTTGAAATGTTGAGAACAATTTTGTCATTCTCGTCCTTCTCTAATTATCTTGACTCCGGATATCATTTTCGTTTGGACTTCTTCCTGGAATATACTTGTAATCCTTTTACCTACAGGTTATGCCCCCCCAAAAGTTCCTTTCTTTACCTATTTTTGTGTTAGGCTAGCAATTACCGTGGACGCAGGGTCTGAAAACCCTCCTTGTAGTCGGCAACTCTAGCAAGAAAAGTCAAGGTGATCATCAGGTACGTAATCACATCAGGTGTTGGCAACAGCACCCATATCACTTCGCATCTCTTGAACCACCCAACTACTCGCACAAGGTTGCGACATTACAGAGTTTTAACAGTGCTATGTTACTAGGGAATGGTGCTCAAGAGCTGCCTCGGCTTGAGTGAACTGATGTGGTAAGTAACGAGCAAGGGAGGAAGCCCAGAGGACTTAAGAAAGTGACCGGTAAAACCGGTAAAACAAAATGTTCCCAAAGTCCCTATCTTTCCAGACGATGAGCGGAAAAGTGAGGCGGATCTGAGAACCTAACTGGAGCTCCAGCTAGAATGAAGCTAGTAGCTGTTATGGTGATTCATAAGCAAAAACAAATTGCCCAAATGAATCTGAAGTGTTAACGGCTTAGTTGGTTTCAATCTATGCTTGCAAAAGGTGATCATCGGGTCTCTGTGTCAAACTTCTGTCCAAACTTCGCCTGACCTTGCCATTTAATGGCGAGAGAGGAGCAGTTGGTCAAAGAATGGTGAATCGCCATTTAGAATCAACAAATGTTAGAGATGCATGATGTGTGATTGCCAAGCAAGTTGTAATCTTAATAGAGGTTATCTAATAGAGGTTAAGCCTTAACTCTGAAAAATGAAAACTGAATCCTGCTTTAATTCGTGTTCTTGTGTAAGGGCACTTCACCATAACATTCAGGGTAGCAGAATGAATGTTCTATCGGACCTTGGAGATCATTCTTCGCAATCAATCTGTTATCTATTGGAGTCTTCAGGGTCATTGTTGTTGCTCTGGACCATACGCAGAGAAAGAGAGAGCCCTCGGTTTTTCAGGACAGATTTGGAAAAGGAACGTCGACGCATTGTAAAGAGTTTGGGAGCTCATACTGGTTCTCTACTCTTGTGATGCGTTTCGAGAAATTCGACACGGTGTGTCACCACCGGTCTCGAACTGAACAACAAAGGATCAGTGAATAGAATGATCCATCCTTAGGTGACTTGCTAATGGCAAGTACTCTCAAACTGCTCACCCTGGCAGCATCATCCAGATAACCCCAAACTCTCATTGCTGATTTGGAAAAAATCTCAGTCAATCATGGGTGCTTTAGATCAAAACACTGGACTCTTGAACGGTTCATCTATGGAGAAAGATCAGTCTGATTGATATTAGCTGCTGACTCTAATTTCCTGATGAAAGTCCTAAGATTGTCTTTAGTTCGTTGCCCAATTTGACAGGACTTCATCAATCAGCAGATAAATCCAGGGTGAAATTACTTGAAAAGTAGTTTCAAGTGATGAGTTCCCATAATCTTCTCCACCAGCCATCAAACCTTCATGCAGATCAAGAGACCTATTGATCAAAGCATACGATCATTGCAATTGCAACGATTCCCAAGTCATTACTAGGTAAAAACCACATCGCATAGCCAATTGATTGAGCTGCTCTAGGTGAGAGGTTTTGCCCCGTTTGAGCTTGGATGATGTTTGGCAAAGCTAGTGCCTCTTTTGCACCTTTGGTTGACTAAGATAATGGTCCCTTCCAAAAGACACAAACCCCGACCGACCATGTTTCTTGATGTGCTGACAAACCGTCACCTCCGCAAACCCAAACGAGGGACTAACGTACCTTAAATTGACAACATTAGGTAGAGGTTTCGCAGAGTCCTGGATCAAGAATAGAAATTGCCAGAGACGTGTAGATGAGGAGATCATCCTCTAGTTGATGACAATGAGTCAACACGAGATGAAAACCTAGTTTCAATCATCCGCTTTTTATTTTCCTCGAATCCTGCTAATGCTTCATCTTTGTCAGTACACCCAAGAAATCCATTTCTGGCAGCAACATGAGCAAATTTATTTTTTTTCTTTTGGGTCGGAATACGAATTTATTGAATAAAAAGTGTTCAAACATAGGTACTCACTAAGGACCCAGAGGGGTTGAGGAGGACAATTAAACCAATTACGGGAAATTTAATCTTTGGGCCTTGCAATGGGCCAACTTTAAGTGTTCGAATGAGCCCATGGAACCTCAAATATTAAAGATTGTACTTCCCACGGAGACCCACCACTTCTGACAGTGACGGCACTTCTTCTGGTCGTGAGGAGAGAGAGAGAGGGTGCTTCAACGGGGCCTTGGGTTTCGACGTTGACGGCGGAGGCTGCTCTTATGGAGCTGGCGAATCCATCAAGGGTTATTATCCCCCAAGAGTCGCGAATCACTCCGGCTATAGCTCCGGCGTTTGTTCCATGGACGAACGACCCATCAATATTCAATTTTAGGGTCGAGGTAATTCTTCGTTCTCCGCCCCACGCTTCCTCTTTTTTTTTTTTTTTATTTTATTTTATATTCCATCTCTGAAAATTACTGCGTTTTATGTACGCCGCTTCCGCTAAGGTCGGTGGGTTCGGGATTTATTGTCGGAGTGAAAATTTATTCCTCTCCTTCCAAATTGACCAGAGAACGGAAGCCACCATGTCGGGGAAGGTTGGTCTACCAAGTGGATACGGTAAAGCTTTTTGTCTGTGCGTGAGTATGTAAATAAGCCGATTCACTCACGAAAAGCAAGAACAATATTACTCGTGACTTCTCATCTATGGAAGTCGCTTTTTCCATCTTGCAAGAGCTCGGACACGACTGAGATCGACACTCTTTACCATTCTCTCTCTTTTCTTTTGTGTGGCCTTGGGACAGGAAACAGGATGCTACTGACTGGTTTGGTGGCTGCCTTATGTATTGGGGTGGGCAGTAGGCCGTGATCTCAGGAGGATGATCTTGGTCGTTCGCATCTCGGTCTCCCATTTCTTACTCTTCACATCTGGGCCGGTCAGGCTCTAATTCGCCCTCGTCCTAATCCTTGTCTATATCTAGGAAAACCCTAGATGGCGAATTAGAGCCTAACCTTCTCTGCCCTGCCTCCGCCGCCATTTCTCTCTCACGTTCGTCTGGCGATCTGCTCAGCATACCCAACGGCTCGGAGGGCGTCACGCGCCGAGATCCGGTGATCCAAGGCCTCTATTCCGTCGACATAATATGGCTGCGGCATCAGTTTCATCTTTCGACGGTCTTGCTGGGCAAGAACTAGCATCTCACCTGGATAGCATGATGGAGAAATTGCACCTGCAATTGTGCGAAAAAATCCGGCATGAGTACTTAATCCGGCGTGACGGCAAAGTCTTGTGGAGTGGTGACAGCGTAAGTCCTCACAGCGAGGAGGAGGAAAATCACGTCTCTTCAGAAAATAAGGAAGGCAGGCTTGACGATGATAGTGGGAGCAATGATGTGAGGCTCAATTTCCTTCCTGATGGCGGTGGCATTGAAGAGCCAGAGCATAAGACTGCTGAAACCTTAATCTCTCACGGGACCTATGGCATTGAGAGCTTCGTTCAATCTTTTATAGTGCAATGGCTGAGGTAATTTAAAATTTTTATGTTTTGATTTGCACAAAAGGGATATATCTTGCTTATTGGAGACCCTCCTAATCAATGAGCTTGCTTGCTACTTAAGTAGAGATCGGTATCAGGTGGTATCCAGGAGGATGCACGATATTTCGTGAGTCATAGGTTAAGTTCAATATCACTGTCAAGGCTAAAACTTCTAAGGTTTCATTCCGGAAAAGTTTACCGGATTTTCTTTGTTAATTTCACGGAAAATGAGTTGATCAGGGAAAATATTTTTCATGATAGAAAAAAAAGTTTTCTAAAATAGGAAAAATGATTTTTACTTTTGTGAAGTGGAAAATATTTCCACAACTTCTTTTACCTCACTTTTTTCATCAAATACTTTTTCCTTTATTTTTTATTTTTTTTTAAAATTCTAATTTTTTTATTTTTTTCTTTTTTTTTTTTTTCTTTTCTCCTTCATTAGCCGGTCACGGCCCTTGCCTCGCCAGTCTAGAGGCTCGGTGGCGAGGTTGAGCCTCGTCGAGGCCAAGTTCGCTTGACTGGCCTCGCCAGATTTGGCAACCCAGCGCTGATGTCTGGCAGGCGAGGCTCGAGTCGCTAGGCCTGGCGATCTGCATCTTGGTCGGTCACCAGGCAGCCATCGTCCAAGGCACGTGGCGGCGGAGGACAGAGGAGGAAGGAGGAGGAAGAAGGAGGAAGAAAAAGAAAAAAATTTTTAAAAATAAAAAATTAAAATTCATTTTTAAAAGTATATAAAAATTAAAATTGAATATTTTTGTCAATCAAAACAATGTTTTGGTAATTTGAAAAAAAATCAAATTAGACAACGAAAGTGGAAAATTTTCCACTCTATTTTCAGGTTTTAGTCTAACCTTGGAAAATATAATCATTTTCTTGAAAAATGGTTTCTTGGAAAATATTTTCCGGAAACGTGATATTTTCCGCGAAATGTACGGACCTTAATATTTTTTATATTTTCAGTTATGCAGTAATAAAAACATGAGACTTTTTTTCCCATTTTGCTAAAATCAGTATACCTCATTTCTGTTTTTGATCCTTATGCCCTCAAATCCATATCAGATTTTGTACCATTTTTTCATTCAGCTAAGAACCTGTAATACTTTTGTACTTTTTCTCAATTTTCCAATAGGATATGGCCTAATAATTACTTATGTGCCTTTCGAGTGGCCCAGATACTATTTGATTCTAGGTACATTGATGAGTCTACCTTATTTTATGATGCAGGGAGCATGTCAATTTGGATAATCGGGAAACAACCTTTCAGAACTTTGATCCTGACGATGATAGTGGGAGCAATGATGTGAGGCTCAATTTCCCTCCTGATGGCGGTGGCATTGAAGAGCCAGAGCATAAGACTGCTGAAACCTTAATCTCTCAAGGGACCGATGGCCTTGAGAGGTCGCTTCCTTTGCCTATTGCCTGCCTCCCCCCCCTCTCCGCCTCCCCCTCTTCCGACTTAAGTACTGACGGCGTAAGCACTGGCAAAGAGGAGGAGGACAATTATGTCTCTGCAACAATTGAGATAGGCAGGCTTGACGATGATAGTGGGAACAATGATGGCGGTGGCATTGAAGAGCCAGAGCATAAGACTGCTGAAACCTTAATCTCTCAAGGGACCGATGGCCTTGAGAGGTTGCTTCATTATCGTATCCCCCAATGCCGCCCCCTCTGCCCCCCTCCCCCTCTTCCGACTTAAGTACTGACGGCGTAAGTACTGGCAATGAGGAGGAGGACAATTACGTCTCTGGAACAATTGAGATAGGCAGGCCCCTCTGCCCCCTCTCCCCCTCTTCCGACTTAAGTGCTGACGGCGTAAGTACTGGCAATGAGGAGGAGGACAGTTACGTCTCTGGAACAATTGAGATAGGCAGGCTCGACGATGATAGTGGGAACAATGATGTGAGGCTCAATTTCCTTCCTGACGGCGGTGGCATTGAAGAGCCAGAGCATAAGACTGCTGAAACTGTAGGCTCTCATGGGACCGATGGCCTTGAGAGCTGCGTTCAATCTGTTATAGTGCCATTCCTGGGGTAATTTAAAATTTTTATGTTTTGACCTGCACAAAAGGGATATATCTTGCTTATTGGGGCACTTCTAATCACTGAGCTTGAATACTCTACTTACGTAGAGATATATTGGGTTGTATCAGGTGGCATCTAGAGGATGCATGACACAGCAAATTAATAGGCTTTCTTGAGTCATTGGTTAAGTTCAATGTCACTATCCAGGCTAAAACTTTTAATTTTCTTGATATTTTCAATTACGTAGTAATAAAAATATAGATTTATTTTTTTTCCATTTTGCTAATATCGGTATAACTTATTTCTCTTTTTGATTTGACTGCTACAAAAATCCTTATGCCCTCAAATCGTATCAGATTTTGTACCAATTTTTCATTCAACTAAGAACCTGGAATAGTTTTGTACTTTTTCTCAATTTCCAATAGGATATGGCCTAATAATTACCAATGTGCTTTTCGAGTGGCCCAGATACTATTTGTTTCCTGGTACATTGATGATTCAAGTCATAATGTCTAGCATATTTTATGATACAGGCCGGAAGATGTCAATTTGGATAACGGGGAAAAAATCTTAGATTACTTTAATCTTGAAGATGTCCTGAGGATTAATCCATCATACGTCGCCCAACTAAAGCAAATTATCAACAATGTGAGCACTGAGCTTTCACAAATGCTAAAGGCAAATCCCAAATTGAGGTGAAAGTCTGTTATCTTTAATTTGCATCATTATCATTTTCATTTTGCTGTCTGATATATTGTGTAACCATTGTTAGTGGACTAATTTTCATTTTCCTGCATCGGTCAATTCTCACGAGTATTAGAGTAGGCTGGAAAAGGCATCGAACTTGGCTTGAATATCTGTGCTACTGCTGAGACTCTATCTGATGAACAAAAAATGTGTAGATGTTTTGGCAATTGACAATAGAAGGCGGACAAAAAGGTTGACCATGTGATAGCCTAAATGCCTTCGACAAGTGTGATATATCAACGGAGGATGATCCTTGGAGGATGACCAGGATAAACCCACCTAGGAACATATAAATACTAATAACTCCTAGCGCAATTCTTGCTATGTATCTACTGAACAGGATTTCCTAATGAAGAAGATAATGAGGTCTTTACATGTGAGCGCTAGCAATAAACCTTGGAGAATATTATCCTCGCTGTCCAATCTAGTCAGCAAATGAGCTAATGCAATTTTAATTATTATAGAGATTTCCCTAATGTCATATTTGATTTCTTTGAGCATTTTGGGGGGTCAATTATTAATTGCTTTTAATTACTGGCAGCTCAGAGTATTACCGTCCCATTTGTTGGAATTCAATAAATAGATTGGAGTTTTTTCGACGCCTCAATGAGAGACTAGCACCGAACCCTGAGGCACCCAATCAACAAGATGAACTGAAAGAATTGCTTTTAGAAGAATTGGAGAGCAAAAAGTCACTGGTTTTTGATGGGGAGTGGATCGAGAAAATAGAACCTAAATTTTGGCCTTGCAGGAGGTACGATTTTAAATCTGTCAGAGAGTTATTGCGCTTCGTGCGAAATCAGTGGTGCCACCTCCCGGGCGAATTTGAGGTACTCTTTCGATGAGATTGTGATGATTTCTGTAGCAGAATGCATATAATGCTTCTTTAGTAACTTTGCATAGCTCGGATTGCATGAACTCGTGACTCAGCTTTTGTCGTTCCCGCAGGAGTTCCTTGGATCGGATAGTGCGGGACGCTTCTACCATTACTTCCATGTACGATTCCCATATCTCTTGATGGTGTTTCGAGTCTGCAGAGAAGAGAAATGGTTCGAGGAGTACCGTTGATGTGAAAATCTCTTCAGGAGTACTTTGGAAGAGATGTGCTGACCCTTCGGCCACTTTCCACGATTCCTTCCCTAATTCAGTCAGCTGTGCCTTACCCTGTGCTTTTTGTTATATCTATTCGACTCTGTTTGAGCGTACAAATGTACTGTTTGATATGTATAACATGGTTGCGGTACTGAATTGTTCTAAATGTATATATAGTGTGTTGTTCTTGATGTTGCATAAAAATGTTTTTATACTTCAATTCAGTGCAATCTTTTTTTCTTAAATCGCAACTCATGAATATAATCTTGTGGTGTTTTATTTCAAAAATGTAACTTTTAGACCTCAAAACTAAAAAGGCCCCGGTGGTCAGCCCCAGCAGCGGCTTTCTTCAATTAAAGTACTTTTTAATTCGTGGCAGTTTAGCAACTTCTTTGCCGATTAAAGTTAATTTTTCATATGGAAATCTCAATATCTAAATATATATGTTTAGGTTCAGCAGATCTCAATGGAGTAGGTAACTTTCTCTGTTATGAAATATATGTTAAATCTACTAGCTAGCGAGTAGTTTACCTATGAAATAATCATTACATTGTTAACAAGTTTAATTCGAAAGGGAATGAATGCTCAACGCATATTGATTTAGTCCATTACACCTCATGCCGACCGCTGATGAAGAAGCTTCACAATGATTTTTTAATTGAAAAGCAAGTCATTGGCTATATTCATATGTAAGTTATCAATTTAAGTGATGTCTCAAGTATTTTAAAATATTCTAATATTTCATTCTAGACCCCCCAAAAAAAAAAAAAAACAAGACGATGCTTTTAAATAAGGTGACCGCATTCTTGCAAATTACACTTTTTTTTTAATTAACAATTTGAAATGCGGATCTATACTTATATATTTTCTCTGAGACTTTTACTTTAAAAGATTATTTACTATTCAATATGAAGATTATAGCTAAATTTAATTTGTTAAGATAATTAAATGTGTTTCTATTTTGAGATAATTGTACAAAAAGTTCTAAACCCATTTTTCGGTAGCCAATTTAGTCATAAACTTTTTAATCATGTCGATTTGGTCCTAAACGTTTTAAAAATTTGTCAATTTAGTCATAAACCTATTATTTAGATAATTAGCCAAACAATTTACATTGAGAGATCGTTGAAATGTTGAGGAATACATGTTCTTCAGGTGTAAGGGCACTTCGCCATACCATTTAGGGTAGTGGAATGAAAGTTCATTATAGACCTTGAAGATTATTCTTTATAATCAATCTCTTATCTATTGGAATCTTTAGGGTCATTCTTATTGCTCCAGACCATGAAGAGAGAGAGAGAGAGAGAGAGAGAGAGAGAGAGAGAAAGTCCTGATTCTCGGTTTTTTAGGACGGATTCGGAAAAAAGAAACATCAGTGCAAGTAATCTGGTGGGTCATTGCCAACCTAGAGAGTCCTAATTCTCGGTTTTTAGGACGGATTCGGAAAAAAGAAACATCAGTGCAAGTAATATGATGGGTTATCGCCAACCTCCAACTATACAACAAAGAATAAATGATTGGAATGATCCATAGGCCTCAAGTGACTTTGTCAATCGCAAGTACTTGCAAACTGCTCACTGCAGCTGCATCATTCAAATAACCACAAACTTCTATATAGTACGGCTGCCTCACCGTTGATTCGGAGAAAATCTTGTCAAACAAGGGTGCTTTGGATTAAACCATTGGACTCTCTAAATGGTTCATCTATGGAGCAAGTTGAGTCCAATTGACATTGGCTGCTAATTCTAATACCCGAAGAAAATCCTAGTTTTTTTCAATCGACCTCTGGTTTTTTTCCTAAAATCCTGCTAACGGGAAGATCTTCGTCGGTTACATTCAAGGAAAATCCATTTCTGGCGGCAGCATGAGCAATTGCCAATTGAGAAGGTCACTAAAATAAAAATAGAAATTAGAGAAGGTCACTAAAATATTTCCAGTGTCCATAGTTCGATGATTAAAAAATTAAAAAATAGAAAAGAGAAAATCATCAAGAAAAAAAAAGTCAACAATGCACCTTAAAATCAACAAGGTTAGGTAGTGATTTTGCGGAGTTCTACGTCAAGAAAAAAAGTCTAGAGACACGATGAAGATGATCTGTAACATGAAAACCGATAGGATTTTAAAGTTTAAGTCATTGTGAAATCAATCGAAAAATAAACTATGAATAATAAAAGATATCAAAGATTTACATAATTTGATCCAAGTTTTAGTATCCACGTCCATGAAAAGAACCAACAGCAAATATGTTCAGATTTATTCCGCGGCTTGAAAAGGAACCATCTCTCTGTGTCCTGTCTTCTTCGGGCGGCTCATTCGAGTTCACTGTCCGGCGCAAGCTAGAAACATTAAAGTAAAAGCCTCTCTCTTTACTTTGTTTTCTTTTTAAAAGGGATAATACCCTAAAAAACCCCAAACTGGTACACTTGTGACAAATTTACCCCAAACTATTTTTTTGACCACAAAAAACCCAAAACTGGTATATTTTTAACAAATTTATCCCAAACTGGTACACTTGTGACAAATTTACCCTATGTTAGTTTTCGTTAAATTTTATTCTCAAATTATTAAGTTAAGTGACACGTGACAGTTAACCAAGATAATAATTTAGGATTTTACGTTCCGTTTGTCACAGTTTACAATTTTTATGATTTTTTTGTGGTATTAATTCAATTTAGCATAGGGTATATTTGTCACAAATTTACTAGTTTAGGGTTTTTTGCAGTCGAATAAATTAGTTTGGGGTAAATTTGTCATAAATGTACCCGTTTAGGGTTTTTTATAATCAGTCGGGGTAAATTTGTCACAAGTTTACCAGTTTGGGGTTTTTTATGGTCAAAAAAATAGTTTGGGGTAAATTTGTCACAAGTGTACTGGGTTTGGGATTTTTTAAGGTATTAGCCATTTTTAAAACCCTAATTGATCCCACATAAATCATATACATTATTGGAGACGTGGGCCCCCTTCTTTCTCTTGTGTGGTAAATGGATGGCATCCGTTCACTCTAGCCAAAAAATAAAAGTTCAATCCTTGACCAGCAAGAATTCGGTCAAAAATTCCGATTCACCTCTTTCAATTCTGGTCGGGTCTGGTATAGTATAGGGAGTTAAACTCGAGACATAATTTAACACTTTAAATAATGAAAAATGAGTTGATACAGGTGAATCTTAATTTTAACCATCCTTGGTTTTTCTTTTCCTCAAATCCTGCTAATGGAAAGATATTTGTCATTCACCCAAGATCCATTTCTGGCATCAGCGTGAGAAATGAAAAAACTACTTAAGCCCTGTTTGTTTGTGTTCTTTGTTTTTGGTCATGAACACAATTTTTTTTTTTTTGTTCCGAGGGAACAAAAAAAGAACAAAAACTCGTTTGTTTGCGTTTTTGTTCCAAATTTATTTTTTTTTTTTTCCGGGAACAAATTTGAAACAGAAACAAGAAACAAGAAAAACTTGTTTCTTGTCCCCTAACACTTCCGAGGAACAATTTTTCTCTCTCCTATTTTTTTCTTCTCTTTATTTCTCTTCTTCTCTTCTTCCTTTTTTTTTTTTTTCTTTTTTTGTAGTTCAATCATGAATAAGAGTACCATTTCCCATTATAAATTATTTTGTTAAGGGAAAATTTCAAATAAAAGTCCAAAGTATACTCATTTTTTCAAATAAAGGCATGGAGTAGACCTTATTTCAAATAAGGGTCTAAAGTGATCATATTAGTTTCAAAAAAGGACTAAAGTGGTTATATTTGTTTCAAATAAAGACATAACCTCACCGACTCATCAATTAGCAAAAAATTTAGGATGACAAGAAGTATTTTCGTCAAAACATAATTTAAATTTAGATTAAATTAATTTTTTTGTTTGAAAATTAGATGAAAAAAAATAAACATAGAGGCGAGAGGGTGCTCCCTTTGTGGTCGCCACCCCATCGCCGGTGGGGTGACGACATTGGCCAACAAGGGCCGGCGGCCCTCATGCGATTGGAGGCGAGGACTAATAGGCCCTCGCTAGAGGTGAGAAAGGGCGGGCGACCCTTTCCCAGATCTAGCCAAGGGTTGCCCGCCTCACCCCGGCCGAGGGGAGGGTTGCCAGCCCTTGCGTAGGTGTCGGCGACCCTTGCCCAAGTACTAGTAACCCCTCGGCCATCATTGCCACCCCACGGCAATGGGCGATGGCTAGAGGCGGGAGGGAGGCTCCCTCCCGCCTCTATTCTTTCTTTTTTAAAAAAAAAATTAGTTTGTATTATGGGAAAAAAATATTAAAAAAATCTAAAAGACAAAATTGCCCTTATCAATTAGTGAGTTGAAACAATTCTTTGAGACATATGTAACAACTTTAGACTCTTATTCGAAACAAAATTTATTTTAGGCTCTTATTTGAAAAAATGATGACACTTTAAGTTTTTATTTGAAACAATGTTTATTTTAGACCTTATTTGAGAAAATGAAAGCACTTCCAACCTTTATTAAAAATTTTCCCTTTAGTTAATTAGGAATTACATAATTTGATCCATACGAATTTATATTTAAAATATATAATTGGATGAGATGCGTTTCCGTTTGAAATGTTTTGTTTCGAGGAATTTATTGTTTAATTCACTTAGTTAGGAAATATACAAAATGAGATGAAAAGGAAGAACAGATCTTTATATAAACCCAAACTCAAACTCGCCTCGTCACTTCTCTCTCTCTCTGGTAACCCCG
This sequence comes from Eucalyptus caleyi, assembly GCA_014182885.2. Taxonomy (NCBI): domain Eukaryota; kingdom Viridiplantae; phylum Streptophyta; class Magnoliopsida; order Myrtales; family Myrtaceae; genus Eucalyptus; species Eucalyptus caleyi. Next base: position 33,541,250 of record CM024475.2, read on the forward strand.
ACGAAGCCTCTGTCCTCTTCTCTCTCCCTCTCTCTCGTGATCCATCGATCAAATCCATAGCGAATCAAGAGAGATGCAGCGGCACTGTCCTGTGGTTCAACGACGTCAAAGGCTTCGGCTTCATCAAGCCCAAGGACAGCGGCGAGGTTCTCTTCGTCCACCGGTCCTCCGGCAAGTCCGAAGGCTTCAGTAGCCTCGCTAAGGGCGAGGAGGTTGAGTTCTCCATCATCACCAAGTCCGAGGGCAAGTCTTCAGCCGCGGTTGACGTCACCGGCCGGACAGGTCCCCGTCAAGGGGAGCACCGAAGACAGCTAAGGCAGCAGCGGCGCCAGGTTCAACTGGCGTGGCGTCATGTGCTATGTTTGCGGCGAGGTAGGACACTTAGCAAGGGATTGTGACCTCGGAAACCGTGGCAGTAGCAACAGTTCTGAGGGATGTTTTAACCGCGGCAAGAATGGCCACAAAGCAAGGGATTGTCCGAATCGTATGATTCGACTTTTGAGTACACTCCTGGAAGGACTAAAAAAGCCAGACCTTTAAATTCAAGTACCTGTTAACATATATTTGAAAATATATGAATATATGTTTAAAAAGTATTTTGATGTGATCAATTTAAGTTTTTGAATTTTAATTTACCCTAGTTGAAAGAATCTTTCTATAAATTGATCTTTATAACTAAAACAAGAGGAAATTATCCAACAACCATTGCTATATCCCCAAGATCGAGCATCGAATCCAAGAACCCCGGACAAAATCAAAATGGAAACTTGACATCGACGGCTTCTCTCAAATCTGAACATAGGAACTTTGCTATGCGAAGATGGCAGGAGAGATGAAATGTCTTTAATGGATAGGAATCCATATGGGATTTTTCATCGCTCAAAAGATCATAATGAAAAATATCATGTAGTATATAGATTTGCTATAGCTGATTCGGAAGATTCACTCCAAGAGTCTTAAATAATGTACAAAATTCCATGGAAAAAAAAGAAGGGATTATTGGTTGGATTGATTGAGTTTTTGCCTGCACAGGTAGTCCAACCTCATAGATACAAAGTTGTTTGCCCGGGAAAGAGGTAGATTGACAAGATTCTGTTTTCATGCTGAAAGTAATGTGAAAGAGATGTATTAGCAAATTCATAAATAAGATAATCACATCAAAATGGATCTTTCTCAATTAATAGATTCATTATAATAAATATAATCACGTATATTATGTTGTCAAGTCTAAATTGCACGTTTTTTACTATAGTCCTCGAATCACAACGTCATCCATCCTTAATCACCTTTTGTCAAGTCTGAATTGTACAAATTTTTGCGAGTTTTAACAAAAAAAGTGCAAAATTTTTTTTACTATAGTCTATTTCTTAAAACAAAAATCACAAATGAGATGTCCATTCAACACAAAGAAGTGTATTGGGCTTAATTACCTTTTGTCACTAGTAGCTTATAAATCAGGAAGGTTTAATTGATGGAAATAGGGTCGAAAAAGGTTGAAGTTCCTTTTTTTTTTCTTTGGTCGGTGGTTAAGTTCCTGAAAGAACCATTTTTCTAAGTATAGAATGAGCCAAAATTGATAAATTCCCCAAGTTTGAAATGAACTGCAAGGTAAACACATCTGTGCATAGGCCCTTCTACGTCAGGCAATGAATACACAAGAGGTCCTCCCCGTTTATAAATCAAAATAAGAGGATTCTACATCAAGACTTACATATAACAATTATAAACATATATGAACATAGATGCTATGCTAGCACATCGTTTTGCATCTATGGAAGCCACTTCCAAGTCCGCAATGAAGAACAAGATCCTATCAAGAATACCTTGGCATCGACAGGATGCCTGCTCATGCGTCAATTATTCCCCATTTTGATGTCTTTTAGAAGCCGGCGGGCAAGGGTCCTTTAACCTAGACCGTGTTGAATTTCACCTTGGTGAATGATAAAAGTATTCATAGCTTCAGTCCTCTGAAATCATGAACAGAGCCGGGTAATCAATGCCGCCATATGAAGATCTTTTGGGGAACTTTTTTCAGTTAGCAACTCTGCATGAGGGAAGGGAAGTAACTCCAATGACTAGACGTATAATTTGAATCACATAAATGATTTTCGGAGGTGTATAAATAGAAAGAAAATGAAGCGAAAAGATCGCCATACGAAATTAGAAAGATCGTATTTATAGTCTGATGTGGTCACAACCGGTCCTGCACCTCATACACCTCTTTTAAGGACTTTCGAGTTGGCAGGATCATAGAATGCATCTCTCCCAGAACAAATTACTCCAAAGGTCGTCGGCAGAGGCCAAGGCTTTCCACTTTCTGCAAACTGTAAATCACCTATTTCGCCATCTTGACTGAACTTCTCAAAAGCAAAACTGTCCATTCTTGTGTAGAATCTCTTTTGCCCTGAATCATCATTTGCATTCGTCCCACCATAAGTTAAGAATACACTTTCTGAGTTTCAAGTTATCCAGTATCGCCTGCTATGTATACACCGATGTCACTAGATAGCCACTTTATCGGCCGGTGCCAAATGTTCATCTAAATCCAATCAAGTTGTTCCTTTAATATCCACCTAGAGCCATCACAGATTTCTAAGTGAAAAAACTTGCAGAAAAGGCAATGCATCACTTCAAAAGAAAGAGAAGGCATTCAATTCATCACAGATATCAAACAATTTCTCTCGGAGTTCTTTCATTCCTCTACCCCGTGTCATTGCAATGTCCAAATTCTGGCCTACAAAAGGAGGAGAATTGAATACGATCCCCTTGCTTTAAAAGAAATAATAATAATAATTAGGGACCTAGAATATTTATTTATTTATTTAAAAAAAAAAAACCTTTCTCCATAATTTCATCAACTCACACTTCTCAAACCTGCGAACCTCAAGCAATTGAATACGATCCTCTTGCTCCGTGTTCTCAGCATAAAGTGACCACAAATAAAGACGACCGGCGCTCGGCAAAGCACGAACCAGCATAACAAGTCGGCTAGAAATCGTAAAATCCACAAATCAAAGTGACATCGCGAAGTCGTACATGAAGATTGCCTATGTCGAGAGCGACGTGAGAAGTCACCATAGAGTATTGTTTAAAAAGTGGCAAAAATGAAATTATGTTTGATAAATGAGGGTGGGACGGGAAATTTTGGCACTTTCATTTAATAAAGATAAAATATTCCAAAAATGCTACTTCTTAAGACACTTCCAAACCTCCATTGAGCTTAAAGTCCTTTTGTTGCATTTCCCCAAAACTCTCAAAAAAAAAAAAAAAATTGCTAGATAACATTTGCCTTGGGCCGAAGAACTTTAGAGCCCCAAAGAGCTGTTATCAAACGCACCATTAAATCGTGATTTTTCAGGACGAATTTGGAAAATGGGAACATCGACGCATGAAAAGAGTTTGGGGACCTTGTATCGCTTCTTGAGTCTCTCCTCTTGTGTTGTGTTTCGATGAATTCGACATGGTGCGTCACCCTTGGCAAACCGAACAACAAAGAATTAGTGAATAAAATGATCCATAGGCCTCAAGTAACTCTGCTAATGGCAGTTACTGGCAAACTGCTCACCACGGCGACATCATCCAGATAACCACAAACTTCTACACAACACGATTGCCTCATCGCTAATCTAGAGAATCTCATCGAACACGGGTGCATTGGATCAAACCATTGAACTCTCGGAATGGTTCATCTAGAGCGAAAGATGAGCCTAATTGATATTAGTTGTTGATTCTAATTCTATATGAAAGTCCTGAGATTGGCATTATTTCATCACCCAATTTGACAAGACTTCATCAATCAGTGGATAGATTCGAGGTGAAACCAATTCAAAAGTAGTTTTAGGTGATAAAGTTCCCATAGTCTTCTCCACCGGCCATCAAATTATTTTGCAGATCAAGAGACCTATTAATCAAAGCATACGCTCATCACAATTACAATGATTCCCAAGTCATTACCGGGGAAAAACCACATCTCACAATTGATTGAGCGAGTTGCTTGACGCAAAAGGTTTCGTCCCGTTCAAACTTGGGCGATGATTGGCAACGCGCTTCTTTCGCACCTTTGCCTGACTAAGATGTCGGCCCCCTTGAAAGGCACGAACCCTAACCGACCATGTTTCTCGATGTGCTAACAAACCTGATTGTTTTTGTCACCTCCGAAAACCCAAATGAGGGACCAACGTACTTTAAAATTGACAACATTAATGAGTTAACACCTCAATGAGTTGACACCGGATGAAAATCCTAATTTCGATCATCCTCTACTTTTTATTTTCCTCAAATCCTGCTAATGCTTCATCTTTGTCGGTACGCCCAAGAAATCCATTTCTGGCAGCAGCTTGAGCAATTTTGTTTTTTTTTTTTTCTAAATCTTTTGGGTCGGAATACGAATTTATTGAAATAAAAGTGTTCGAACAAAAGTGCTAACTAAGGTCCAGAGGGGTTGAGGAGGACAAGCTAACCAATTACAGGAAGGCCTTGCAATGGGCTAGCTTTAAGTGTTCGAATGAGCCCATGGAACCTCATGTATAAAACATAGTACTTCCCACGGAGACCCACCACTTCCGACGGTTTGACAGCACTTCTTCTGGTCGTGAGGAGAGAGAGGGGGAGCGAGAGAGAGAGCTTTTCAATAGGGCCTAGGGTTTCGACCTTGACGGCGGAGGCTGCTCTTATGGATTTGTCGAATCCATCAAGGGTTATTATAACCGACGAGTCGGGCGTTTGTTTCGTCGACGAACGACTCGTCAATATTCACTTGCATGGTTCGGTCTCTCGGCGGAATCCAGTGTCTGAGGTAATTCTTCGTTCTCCGACCAAAGCTTCGTTTTTGTCTATTTCATCTCTGAAAATTATTGAGTATACGTGGGCCGCTTCCGCTAAGGTCATTGGACTCGAAATTCGTTGTCGAAATACAAAATTATGCCTCGCCTTCCAAATTGACGAGGGAAGGTGGATCTATTGAGTGGGTACCGTAAGTTTGTAACCGATCCTCGATTCTTGCGAATTTGATGATCGAGGCTAGGGTCAGCAATTGAGGAACTGCTTGTTAGTCAATTAACTTTCTCCTATGTTTGATAATTCTTTTATCATTAGAGCTAATGGCTTTGGGTATTATGAGTATGGATCTATGAGTAATTAAAATAAGTAGGAGAACGCATTCATATATGACAAAACCTAAAAAAATTGGAGAGAAAATGCATTTACAATTCTAAACTTTACGTGCAAAATCCAATAGACTGGTAAACCTTTCAATTGAATGCGATAATACTATATCCTTTGAGAAAAAAAAAAAAAAAACACCATTCCCACTTTGATGCACCTGTGGTAACGCATGCCAAAACACCTTACCAGTTTGTAACTCATACCAAATTTTCCATTTGCAGAGCTTTGTGTCTGTGCGCGAATAGATAAATAAGGCATTCACTTGCAGAAAGCAAGAACGATATTACTTGTAACTTTTTGTCTGTGGGAGTCCCTTTTTCCATCTTGCTAGAGCTCTTAGACACGGCTGAGATCGACTCTTTGCCAAATGATCATGTTCATTTGGGCCGAAAGCCCAAATATAAAAGGGGAACGGACTAGGGTAAAAACGAAACCCCAAATATAAAAGGGGAACGTACTAGGGTAAACGACAGCGTAACCCTCTCTTTGCTCCGCCTCCTCCCCCGCCTCGCCCGCCTCCCCCTCCGCCTCCCCCTCCGCTGGTCAAGCTTACGGTGTTCATCTGGGTCAACGATGTCTTCCAACCCCCAAGACCCCCAGGGTCTGTTATCCTTGGCTGATTCAACTCGGCGGCGGCGGCGGCGGCGGCGTGGCCGTCGGTCGCTCGATCAGAGGCGCAGAGCCCCTGCTGACCTTGACGACTGTCTTGAATCTGTTATAAAGCAAAGGCTGAGGTGGGACAATCCTCATCACTGAGCGAGCTTGCTTACTTTTTACTACTTTTGTAGAGATCGGTAGAGATAAGAACCCGTAATAGTTTTCTCCAATGTACTTTTTCTCAATTTCCAATAGGATATGGCTTGTATTTACTTATGTGCCTTTCGAGTGGCCAAAATACTATCTGGTTCAAGATACATTGATGATTTAGGTCATAATTTCTACCTGAATCTATGATACAGCCAGCGAGGTCATGTCGAAGAGGATAACGTGGACCAAATCTTTGCAGAGTTTGATCTTAGAGATGCCTTGATGAATGATCCATCATTCACCGCTCTACTAGACCTAAAAAAGGATGACGTGCACATGAAGCTTCGATGTTTGCTGACTAATCCCAACTTTAGGTGTGAGTCCTGTCATCTTTAATTTGCATCATTGCCATTTTCATTCTGCCGTCTGATATATTGTGTAACCATTGTTAGTGGACTAATTTTCATTTTCCCATCACTCAAATCTCACGAGTAATAGAGTTAGCCTGAAAGCCATTGAACTTGACTTGAATATCTGTGCTGCTAGTGAGACTGCCTAATGAGCAAAGGTGGAGATATTTTGGCAATTGACAATAGAAGCTGGAGAAAAGGGTTGACCATGTGATGATAGTCTAAATGTCTTAGACAAATGTCATATTGCAATAGTGGATGATCCTTGTCGGAAGCATGGTTACTATAAGTTTGTTACCCGCCTAGGAGCATTTAAATATTAGTAACTCCTAGCACAATTCTTGCTATGTATCCACTGAATAGGATTTTGTAATGAAGAAGATAATGAGGTTTTTGCATATGACGCGCTAGCTATAAACCTTGGAGAATATTATCCTCAGTCTCCAAACTAATCTCTCAATGAGCTAATGCAATTTTAATTATTGTAGAGTTGCCCCAATGTCATATCTGCGATGGTTATGAATTTGGGGAGTTGAATCTTCTTGGCATTGTTTGCAGCTCAGAGGAATTGGAGAAGTATTATCCTCCCATTTGTTGGGATTCAGAAAAGAGTCTGGATTTTTTGTGTTTACTCAGCGAAAGACTATCATGGAGACCTCCGGAGGAGAGTCCACAGTATCGAGCAGCAGAAAGTCGTCGCCAATCGCTTCGCAGAGAATTGGAGAGCAGGAAGCAACAGATTTTTAATGGGAAATCGATTGACGACATAGATCAGAACCTTACGCAGGAATCCCAGTATGATGATGAATCTGTCAAGGATTTATTGCGCTTTGTGCGAAATAAGTGGTGGCACCGCCTGCAACTTCCGGTTAGAATTTGATGTGATCTTTCTGTGGAATTCAGATGATTTCTGTAGCAGAATGCATGTGAGGCTTCTTTTGATGTGATCTTTCTGTGGAATTCAGATGATTTCTGTAGCAGAATGCATGTGAGGCTTCTTTAGTAACTTTGTGTATCTCGGATCGTATGAACTCGTGACTCATCTGTTATTTTGCTTTTCTGGTTCCAACAGGAGCAATTCGTTGGAGGGGATGGCGGGAGGCTCTTCTACGATTACTTACATGGACTATTCCCGGATCTCTTGATGGTGTCGTACAGAGCGGCGTCCGGAATCTGCGCAAAGAGAGTTGGTTTGCGAATTTCTGTTGAAGTGAAAACCATTCCCGGAGTACTTTAAGTGATGCGCTATTGACTGGCTACTTTCCATGATTCCCTCTTCAATCCAGTCAATTGTGCATTCCACGCTTTTTGTTATATCTATACGACTCTTTTATTGTATAAATGTATTCTATTGGATGTATGTATAGTATGGTTGTGATACTGAATTGTTTTATATGTATAGGGCGTGTTTGGTAACCATTCAATTCCCGTGAACAATTTTTGAGCAAAAGAATGCGTTTATTGCACAAAATTTCTGATTTTGGAATAAAAAAAGAATAAAAATGTGTTCGGTAACTACATAAAATTTTATTTCAATTCTTTTCAATTACCTTTTTAGATGAGTGTAAATTTGATATTGAATTTTACTTACCAATATAATTGTCTTCTTATGATGAAGAAATTATATTATATTTTCAATTTCAAAAGAATTCGAATTTAGAATTTTATTCCATTCTAAAATTCTATCAAATCATAGAAATTTTATTGATTATATTATATTTATATTAAGTAATACAAATATTAACTAATCAAATTTTTATTAAATAGTAAATAATAAATTATAATATAAACTATAAATATAAATATTAAATAATAAATTAAATACAAAATTAAATATGTATTCTACATATAGTAAAATTTCAATTCCCACTTCAAATCATTTTTTTTTTATAAATAATTTTATTTTATTTTTCCTTTTTTTCTTTTTTTTTTTTTTTCCTTTCTTGCTCATCTTTTTCTTCTTCTTCAAGGTGGCGGGTCACCGGCCTTAGGATGATCGGCGATCGGCTTGAGCCTTACCGGCAGCTGGGCGAGCAGCCTAGCGTAGATCTAATGAGGCCGAGCTCGCCTAGCTATTGGCGGAGCTTAGAGGTGGCAAAATGGGTCCCTTGTTTTTTAAAGAAGTTAGTTAAACAACTAAAGGCTTAAGATATGTGGGTCTTAAGTGAGTCTTAAATAGGTTGGATTTAGAACTCATTTTCACCTAAAACCTCACAATCTCTCTCTTCTCTCTTTAACTTTACAAAAATATTTTTTTTACAAAAATCGAAATTATAATTATTTTTTTATTTTTTTTTTTTCTTTTTTCTTTCCTTTTTGATTTTGATTTTTTATTTTTTTCGGCATGGTGACGGCCGGCCGGGCGAGCCTCGAGCTCGCTAGATTTGGTGAGGCGGAGGCTCGAGCCTCGCCGATCTGGCGAGACGCGAACTCACCGGCGTCAAGCGAGGCTCGAGCCTCGCCAGATCCGGCGAGGGGCGAGCTTGAGTTCGCTCGACACCTACAAGCCTCAAGCTTGCCGACGTTTGGCAAGGCTCAAGCCTCGTTGATCTGGTGAGACTCGGGCTCGCTTGTGGCTGGCCGTCGGCCGTTGTTGTGGCCGGCAACCGGCCAAAGAAGTACAAGAACGAGAAAAGAAAAAGAAAATTATATTTAAAAATTTTTAATTTAATTTTTTTAAAAATTTGATTTTTTAAATATTTATTTTAAAAATTATAAAAATTGTCCATTAAATTTGTGTTGTATAAAACTATTTTAGTAATACCATTATATATATAAGAAATAAGTTTTCTTAAGTTTAGTTAAATGAGTTAGGTATGGGTCAAAAAATTTGTATTGTGATAAATGGGTTATAAACGGGTTAAATGGGTCAATTTGGGTCGAATATTTATGACCCGACCCAAACTCGACCCGACTCACCCGTTTAATGGGTCTAGTGGGGCTTGATCTCGCCGGGCCATCGTGAGGTCGACTTCACCTTGGTTGGGCAACGCTGATCTCGCGGTGCCCTGGCAAGGTCGAGCCTCGCCCAGCTAGGCAAGGCTCGCTGATGGCTAGGGGAGGCTCGAGTGAGGCCGAGCCTTGCTAGTGACGGCGACGGCAGCACTTGAAGAACAAGGGAGAGGGCAGAAGAACAAGAAGAAAGAAGAGGAAAAAGAAAAAAATAGGTTGACTTGATTCTAGAATTGTTTTGGGAACAAAGAATCATTTTTTTTTTTTTAATTCTCGATTCTGTTCCAAATCTATTTCCGAGAACAAAAAAAATAGAACCCTATTCCGGAAACAAAAATTTTACCAAATACATTTCTGTTCCAAATCTACTCTCGAGAACAAAAGAATATAAAGTACTATTTGGCAACCATACTGTGTTGTTCTTGATGTTGCATAAAATAAAATTTCAATTTCAATTTCAATTCAATGCAATTGTTTTTTTAAATCGCAATTCTTGAATATAATTTTGTGGTGTTTTATTCCAAAAATGTAACTTTTAGACCTCAAAACAAAAAAGGCCTCGGTGGTCAATCTTAGTAGCAGCTTTCTTCAACTAAAGTACTTTTCAATTTGTGGCAGATAATGCTGTGTTTAGTAACGTTTCTGTTCAAAAATTGTTCCCAAAAACATAAATAGAAAAAACTATTTATGTTCTAAGAAACAATTTTTAAACAGGAAAGAACGTATTTGGTAACTGCACAAAATTTCTATTCCAAGAATAGAAAAAGAACAGAAACACGTTTGGTAAACTTATATAATTTTTTAATATTTTTCCTTTTTTTCCTTTTCTTTTTCTCTTTGGCCGGTCGCCGGCCATCGCTATGGTCGGCGATTGGTTGGGCGACGTCTAGTGAGATCACCGTTAGCCAGGTGAGCCTCACCAACATGGAGTGACCAATTTAAGCTCAGAAGCCTCTAACCCCTTAAGAGGACTATATGCAAACAATCTCAAAAGATACCGCTGTTTCACTTTCTTCCTATCTTCACTAACTATCTGGATAACACAGCAAGTCAGCAACAAGTAAGATAAAGCAATACCTAATGCAGATATATTTATAAACTTAAACATTAACATGGCACTGAATTCTACCAAGTAGAATCCAAAAAAAAAAAGAAAACGAACCTTCGAACGTATGGGAGTCGCCAATGGGGTGTCTATTGGTGGGGCTTGGGAAGGCAACGGTGTTAGCGGCGTCCGAGTTCAGGAGCAGGGGGCGCTTCGCGGAGGAAAGAGAAAGAGTGAGCAGAGCGACCTTCCCTCGCGAAGAGGGAGGCCAAAACACGAGTAGGGGTTCGTAGGCATCGAGGTTGGCCAGTAAGGGCACTCCGCAAAGGAAAGAGGGAGAGAGCGGAGCGGAGGTCGCGAGAGGGAGGCGAAGGGGTGTTGGCGTCGGGCACGTAGGTGGAGGCGGAGGCGTTGGCGTCGGCGTCGGAGTTGGGGGTGATGAACTCCGACGTTGCCGATGGAGGCAACCGGCGGAGGGGCGTCGGCATCGAGGTTTGCTGAAAGAGAGGCGAAGGGGCGTCGGTGTCAGAGTCGGGTCCAAGGGAGGAGGCGGAGGCTGTGTTGGCGTCGGAGTTGTGGGCGACGGAGGCAATCGGCGGAGGGCCGTTAGCGTCACGTTTCACTAGAAGAGAGGCATGACTTCGCGAGGGGGGAGAGAGAGAGTAGACGTCGCGAGAGGGAGGCGGAGGAGCGTCGGCGGTGTCGGCGTCGGTGTCGGCGTTAGGGTGGGGGGTGATGGAAGCAACCAGCGGAGGGAGGCGAAGGAGAGGAGAGAGACAATTTATAGAGGAGAGAGAGCGTTAGAGGGCTTATGCTCGAGAGAGCAGAGAGAGAACCTCTTGTGTGTTGGTTTGAAATGGAGAAGTAGGACGATGTGACTGACACATGGACATGTGTCATGCTGAATGGTTCAGAGCACAAATTATGTGGCACTTTTAAGGTACCAAATATTTTCTCCTCTCTCTCTTCCTCTCCGGTGATCGATCCGTCGATCGGAATCCATGGCGAGTTAGGAGAGATGCGCCGACACCGTCCTGTGGTTCAACGACCTCAAGGGCTTCGGCTTCATCAAGCCCAGCGACGGCGGCGAGGACCTCTTTGTCCACCAGTCCTCCATCAGGTCTGACGGCTTCCGTAGCCTCGCCGAGGGCGAGGAGGTTGAGTTATCCATCGTCACCGAGTCTGAGGGCAAGTCCTCGGCCGTCGACGTCACCGGCCTCGGTGGGTCCCCCGTCAAAGGGGGCAACGCCGCCTAGGAAGGCTTCGGCAGCGGCAGCGGCGGCGGCGGCGGCGGCGGCGGCGGCAGTGCTTCAATTGTGGTGGTTTCAGGCATGGTTCTCATTGTTGATTTGGAGGAAATCTCGTCAAACGTGGGTGCTTCAGATCAAAGCATTGGACTCTTGAACAGTTCATCCACGGAGAAAGATAAGTCTGGTTGATATTAGCTATTGATTCTAATTCCAGATTAACGTCCTGAGATTGTCTTTAGTTCATCACCCGATTTGACAGGATTTCATCAGTCAGCGGATAAATCCAAGGTGAAAAATTTAAAAGCGGTTTCAAGTTACAAGTTCCCGTAATCTTCCCCACCAGCCATCAAACCTTTATGCAGATCAAGAGACCTATTGATCAAAGCATACGATCATCGCAGTTGCAACAATTCCCGAGTCATTACCAGGTGAAAAACCACATTGCACAGTTGATTGAGCAAGTTGCTGGAGGTGAGAGGTTTTGCCCCGTTTGAACTCGGGCGATGATTGGCAAAGCGCCTCTTTTGCACCTTTGCCTGATTAAGAGAATGGCTCCCCGAAAGACACTGACATTGATCGACCATGTTTCTCGATGTGCTCACAAACAGATTGTTTTTGTCACCGCTGAAAACCCGAACAAGGGACCAATGCACCGTTAAAATCGACAACGTTAGGTAGTGGTTTCGCAGAGTCCCAAATCACGAATAAAAATTCCCAGAGATATGTAGACGAAGAGATCATCCTCTAGTTGAATACAATGAGTTTACGCCAGATGAATCCTAGTTTCTTTCAATCAGCCTCTTTGGTTTTTTCTTTTCCTCAAATCCTGCCAATGGAAGATCTTTGTCAGTACACCCAAGAAATCCATTTATGGCAGCAGCATGAGCAATTGAGAAACTACTTAGTCAAATAACTTTTTCCTATCTTTGACAATTTTTTCTCATTCTAGTTAATGGCTTTGCGTACAATAAGAATGGATCCATAAGTCATTAAAATAAGTAAGAAAACACGTTCATATATTTCAAAACCTCAAAAGAAAAAAAAAATGGCAAGAAAATGCATTTACAGTTCTAAACCTTATGTACAAAGTCCAATTAACCTTGAACCTTTCCATTGAATAGCGATAATGCTATATCCTATAAAAAAAACGCAATTCCCACTTCAATGCACACTTAAGACGTGCCAAAACACTAGTCATTGATAACTTCAGCAATTTGTAACGCTTACAAGACTTGCCATTTGCAGAGTTTTGCGTCTGTGCGCGAGTAGATAAATAAGTCATTCACTTGCAAAAGGCAAGAACGATATTACACGTGACTTTTCACTTGTGGAAGTCACTTTTGCAATGTTGCTAGAGCTGAGACACGACTGAGATCGACTCTTTATCATTCTCTCCTCTTTCTTTTGCGTGGTCTTTGACCTGAATCAGATACTGCTCTGGTGGGTGCTTTAGATCGGACTACAAATGTTGGGGTGGGTCAGGAATCTTGCTAGAGCTCAGACACGACTGAGATCGACTCTTTATCATTCTCTCTCTTTCTTTTGCGTGGTCTTTGGCCCGGGAATCAGATACTGCTCTGGTGGGTGCTTTAGATCGGACTACAAATGTTGGGGTGGGTCAGGAATCTTGCTAGAGCTCAGACACGACTGAGATCGACTCTTTACCATTCTCTCTCTCTCTTTCTTTTGCGTGGTCTTTGGCCCAGGAATTAGATACTGCTCTGGTGGGGTGCCTTGGATGGGACTACAAATATTGGGGTGTGCAGTGATCTCAGGAGGATGAACTGTGCATTCACATTTGGGCCTCCCATTTATTCTTCACATCAGGCCAATCGAAATCGTTGTGGAGCTACCATGCTGGATAATGAGAGCTAGAAGAAAGCGTGACCCCGAAACTAGACGGAAAAATCTAAATATAAAAGGAAAACGACGAGCGCAAATGAAAGCCTGACCATCTCTCTTCCTCCTTCCCCTCCATCTCTCTTGCGTTTGTCCCGCGATCTGCTCAGCATACTTGACGGCTCGGAGGGCGTCACGGGCAAAGATCCAGCGATCCCATGCCTCGATTCCATTCACATAATATGGCTGAGGGATCAGATTCATCGTTGGACCCGAATTTGGTAGAGCTCAGAGAGCTCCGGCGGTCATTGAGGTCGTTGATCTCGTTAGAGCACCTAGAGTTACCAGAGATCCCACCACTTCCGGCTTTTCTCCACCGTATTGAAGACTTGGTTGACGATGGGGGGATCGATGACGGCGTAAGTCCTGACAGAGAGGAGGAGGACAATCAGGTCTCTTCAGAAAATAAGGAAGGCAGGCTTGACAATGATAGTGGGAGCAATGAAGAGCGTAGGGCTGGTGAAACCACCGGGCCAAGTACAGTAATCTCTCATGGGACCGATGGCCTTGAGAGATGTGTTCAATCTGCCATAGTGCGATGCCTGGGGTAATTTAAAATTTTTAGGTTTTGACCTGCACAAAAGGGATGTCTTGCTCGTTGGGGCACTCCTAAATTATGAAGCTTGCTTACTTATATAGAGATCGGATATCGGGAGGATGCACGATATGGCAAATTAATAGGCTTTCTTGAGTTATTGGTTAAGTTCAATATCACTGTCAAGGCTAAAACTGATAATTTTCTTGATATATTCAATTACGTAGCAACAAAAACATAGAATTTTTTTCCCATTTTGCTAAAATCAGTATGCCTTATTTATTTTTTGTGATTCTTGACTGCTACAGAATCCTTATGCCCTCAAATTCGTGTCAGATTTTGTACCATTTTTTCATTTCGCTGAGAACCTATAATAGTTTTGTTTCTCCAGTGTACTTTTTTTTTTCTCAATTTTTAATAGGATATTTACTTATGTGCCTTTCGAGTGGCCCAGATACAATTTGGTGTCAGATACATCGATAATTTAGGTTATAATGTCTACCTTATTTAATGATACAGGGAGCAGCAACATGTCAATTTGGACAGCCTGAAAACAATCTTTGGGAACTTTAATCTTAAAGATGTCTTGATGAATGATCCATCATTCACCGCTCTACTGACCCAACAAATGAACAATGTGCGCACCGATCTTTCGCGTATGCTGAAGACGAATCCTGAATTGCGGTGGGAGTTCTATCATCTATAATTTGCATCATTGGCATCTTCATTCTGCTGTCTGATATATTGTGTAACCATTGCTAGTTGACTAATTTTCATTTTCCTGCATCACTCAAATCTCATGAGTATTAGAGGTGGCTCGAAAGCCATTGAACTTGTCTCGAATATCTGTGCTGCTGGTCAGAATCTACTTAATGAACAAAAGATGTGTATATCTTTTGGCAATTGACAATAGAAGTTGCTGGTGAGACTCTGCTCAATGAACAAAAGATATGTATATCTTTTGACAATTGACAATAGAAGCTGCAGGTGAGACTCTACTTAATGTGTATATCTTTTTGCAATCGACAATAGAAGCTGCTGACGATACTCTACTTAATGAACAAAAGATATGCATATCTTTTGGCAATTGACAATAGAAGCTGCAGGGGAGACTCTACTTAATGTGTATATCTTTTCACAATCGACAATAGAAGTTGCTGGTGAGACTCTACTTAATGAACAAAATGTATGTATATCTTTTGGCAATTGACGATAGAAGCTGCAGGTGAGACTCTACTTAGTGTGTATATCTTTTCGCAATATTTGTGATGCTTATCGATTTGGGAAGTTGGTCCTTCTCAGCATTATTCTCTTAATTGATTTCTCTGAGCATTTTGGAGGGTCAATTATTGCTTGCTTTTAATTACCGGAAGCTTAGAGGAATTGAATGAGTATTACAGTCCCATTTGTTGGAGTTCAACAAAGAGACTGGAATTTTTGTGTCGCCTTAGCGACAGACTATTATTGAAAGCTAAGGCGCCCAATCAACAAGATGAATTGAAAGGGTTGCTTTCAGAAAATTGGAGAGCAAAAAGCCACTGATTTTTGATGTGGAGTGGATTGACAAAATAGATCCTAAATTTAGGCCTCACAGGCAATATGATTATGAATCCGTCGGGGTTATTGCGCTTCATGCGAAATCAGTGGCGCCACCTCCTGGACGGATTTGAGGTTACACTTTTATGGAACCGTAATGATCTCTGTAGCGGAATGCATGCAAGGCTTCTTTAGTAACTTTGTATATCTCGAATTGTATGAATTCGTGACTCAGCTTTTCTCGTTCCCGCAGGAATTCCTTGGATCGGGCAGCGGGGAACACTTCTACGATTACTTCGATGCACGATTCCCGAATCTCTTTATGCTGTTGTACGGAGCGGCGTCCCAAGTCTGCAGAGAAGAGAAATGGTTTGAGGAGTTCCGTTGAAGGGACAACCTTTTCCAGGAGTAGTTTGGAAGAGAACGCTTCTACAATTCCTTCTTCAATCCAGTCGGATGTGCATTCCCGTGTTTTTTGTTAGGATCTACCCGACTCTGAGTGTGTAAATGTATTGTTTTAGACGTATAACATGGTTGCAATACTGAATTGTTTAAAGTGTATAGCGTGTTGTTCTTGATGTTGCATCAAAATAGAATTATTACACTTCAATTCAGTGCATTTTTTTTTAAATCGCAATCCATGAATTTAATTGTTTTGTGTATTTATTTCAAAAATGTAATCATTAGACCTCCAAAAAAAAAAAAAAAAAAGCCTATGGTCAACCCTAGCAGTGACTTTCTTGAACAAAAAGTAATTTTTAATTCTTGGTAGTCTAGGCCCTGTTTGGCAAATTTTTGTTTTTGTTCCTCGGAACATAATTTTTGTTCTTTTGTTCTGAAGAACAAAAAAAGAACAAAAACGCGTTTATTTACATTTTTGTTCCTTGAAACAAAAAATTCTATTTTTTTGTTTTCGAAAACAGATTTGAAACAGAAACAAGAAATAGAAAAAACTTGTTTCT
Organism: Eucalyptus caleyi; assembly: GCA_014182885.2. Taxonomy (NCBI): domain Eukaryota; kingdom Viridiplantae; phylum Streptophyta; class Magnoliopsida; order Myrtales; family Myrtaceae; genus Eucalyptus; species Eucalyptus caleyi. Next base: position 33,557,749 of record CM024475.2, read on the forward strand.
TGTTCCCGGGAACACTTTCGAGAAATACTTTTTTTTTTCTTCTCATTTTTCTTCTTCTTCCTTTTGCTGGTCACCGGCTTTGGCCATGCCGGTCACCGGCCTTGGCCATGGCCGACGCCAACAACCGGCCAGACGAGTGCTGGCGACCTCGCCAGAGTGTTGCTGGTCACCGGCTTTGGCCATGCCGATCACTGGCCTTGGCCATGGCCAACGCTAGCAACCGGCCAAACAAGTGCTAGCGACCTCGCCAGAGTGTTGCCGGCCCTCGGAGAGGCTGAGCCATGGCGAGGCTTGTCAGCTTGAGCCTCGTCAGCTTGAGCCTCGCTAGGCAACCTCTAGGACGGTGTCGCCTAGCATTGGCCGGGCAAGGCTGCGCCTCGCTAGTGGCTGGGCAAGGCCGAGCCTCGCGTGGCCACAGCAAGGCTCGGCCTCCCTAGTCGGCGTGAGGCCAGGCCTCGCTAGGCTAGGACAAGGTCGAGCCTCGCCGGTGGCCTAGCGAGGCTTGTCGAGCCTCGCCCTGGCCTGGCGAGGCTTCGGCGAGCTTGCCGGACGTTGCCCAGTCGGTCGCCGGCCACTGCCATGGTTGCGCGACCGGCCAAAAAAAAAAAAAAGAAAAAGAAAAAAAAGAAAAAAAGAAAAAAAATTAAAAGAAACAAAAAAATTATACAAGTTTACAAACCTGTTTTTATTTCTGGAGTAGAAATTTTTTGCAGTTACGAAACGCGTTCTTATACTCAGAAATTGTTCCCTAGAATAGAAACAAAAAAAACTATTTTTATTCAAAAAATTTTCCCCAGAATAGAAACGTTACCAAACGCGCTCTTAGCAACTTCTCTACCTATCTAGTAATTTTTCATATGGAAATCTCAATATCTAAAGATACGTGTTTAGCCTCGCTAGATCTCAACGGAATAGGTAACTTTCTCAATTATGAAATAAATATCAATCTACCAGCTAGAAAGTAGTTTGCCTATGAAATAATCATTACTCTGTTAACAAATTTAACTCTAAAGGGGATCAATGCTCAACGCATATTGATTTAGTCCACTACACCTCATCCCGACCGCCCGTAAAGAAGCTTCACAATGATTTTCTAATTAAAAAGCAGGTCATTGGCTAAATTTATATGTAAGTTATTAAATTGTCTTGAGTAATTTAACATATTATAAAATTTTCAGTCAATGCAGATACCAAAAAAAAAAAAAAAAAAAAAAAGACGATCTTTTGAATAAGGTGACGCATTCTTGCAAAGTGCACTTTTTTTTTTTTCAAATAACAATACTAAATACGAATTCTTTATTTACATATTTTCTCCGAGATATTTACTTAAAAGATTATTTACGATTCAATTTTTTTTATTATAGCTAAATTTAATTTGTTAATATGATTACATGTGTTTTTATTCTAGGATAATTGTTCAAAAATTCTAAATCTAATTTAGTTATAAACTTTTTAATTGTGTCAATTTTATTCTAAATATTTTAATGATTTGTCGATTTAGTTATAAATCTTTTAATGATGTTGATAACCTTTTGAAAATTTGCTGAAATTCTCCTAAACTTATTATTTGAATAGTTAGCAGAAATGACTACATTGACAAATCATTGAAATGTTGAGAACTATGTGTTCTTCAGGTGTAAGGGCACTTTGCCATAACATTTGGGTAGTGGAATGAAAGTTCAATATCTGACTATTCTTCGCAATCAACCTGTTATCTATTGGAACCTTTAGGGTCATTCTTGTTGCTCTGGACTATATGAACGGTGAATCCAAATTCCCAGTATTTTAGGACGGATTAAGAAAATTGGCACGTCAACGCATGTAAAGAGTTCGAGGAGCTCAAATCTCTTCTTGAGTCTCTACTCCTGCATTTTGAGGAATTCGACATGGGGTGTCACCATCGGCCTCGAACAAAACAAATTATAATCAGTGAATAGAATGAGTTATAGGACTCAAGTGACTTACTAATGGTAGGTAATCGCAAATTGCTCACCACGACAGCATCATCTAGATAACCATGAACTTCTAAACAGCATAGTTGCCTCATCACTAATTTGGAGAAAATCTTGTCAAACACGAGTGCTTCGGATCAAACCATTGGACTCTCGGAATGGTCCATCTAACGCGAAAGACAAGTCTGATTGATATTAGCTGTTGATTCTAATTCCGAATGTTGATGTCCTCAAATTGTCTTTAGTTCATCGCCCAATTTGACAGGACTTCATCAATCAGCGGATAGATCTGTTGGAAATTAGATCCAGAGAATACACACTATTTGTTGTAGTTAGAACATCAATATAAAGAAGATGGTAACAACTTTATAATATTCTTCTTTTTATGTAAACTTACAGCTCTTGGAGAAGAATAAAATAAGATATCATTGAAAAATAACATAAAATTGGAGGTGAGGTACGGATAACTGAATCTTCTTAAGGCGATTAGTTCCTGCCAATGGTGCTCTGCAGATTCACGAACTATGCCTCCCAAGATACAACACCTCGAACCTTTTGGATTAGCACTATGCAAACAGGACTCAGTCGAACCGTTCAATTGAACCAGCATACTCAGGAAAAACAGAAGAGTTGAAACGTATATCAAAGCTCTTTTGGAATCGAGTTAGAAAAACCAAAAACCAAAAACCAACCACCCTTATGAAGCTCTATGCTCCCATCTATTTATAGAGATTTTTAGTTCATGTACTAAAGAAATACATGAATTAAATAGACGCGTGTATCCACGAGATTCATAAATAAAGAGATACGTGAATCCAAGAGATTCATGTATCCAAAGATACGTGAATTCAAGAGATTCATGAACACAATAAATACATGAATTAAACGATACATAAATCTAGGAAATTTATGAATTCAATAGATACGTGAACATAAAACTATAGGAAATTCATGAATCCAAAAAGAGATACGTGAACAGAAAAAACGTATCTTAATTATTGGCTTCCATTGATCCATTAACCATAATTATAACCATAATTACAACAATCCCCCACATTAATGGATCAACAAAATATTTTTGACTCGAAAGAATCTGAGCATGCTTGTTGAAATAAACCGCATCAAGATAGGTAGCTTTCGCTTTGAACCTTCTTTAGTGAAAGCTTATCGGACTTACTTAACTAGTCGATGGACTAAGCCTTGAATCGCCAGTTGTTTGTGTAAGCCTAGACAATAAACCTCACACGGAGTATTTCCAATTCAAGATTGGTTCTCGGTTGTGTTCGTTCTTTCGGCCCTGAACCTCTCGGGATTCATGCGTGCTTTAGAAAATCTAGCCTTTAAAGATTTTCATAGAGTCGGCCAGCTCCACGCATATAGGTGCATTCCTATTAAATATATCCTACCATATCTCACTTGGATGTTATATTCCAAGTTATAGGAATCATTAAACACATAGCATACCCTTAATAACGCTGTAGGAAAGCACTGTTGCATCATAGGAATGGGAGATAGTGCTTACACTAGAGTTTCCAAAATTTGTGTTGTCCTATTGAACCTAGTCCATGGGATCTCCAATCGCATAGGTTAGGTTTCCACCCTAGAATCTCTTTATTGGGTTAAGGCTCTTAAACCCATTCCCCTCGATGCGCAGTTTATCTGCTCTTTTGACAAACCTTTTGTCAGCGGATCCGCAATATTTTCCTTTGACTTTACAAAGTTTAAAAAATGATTCTATTTAGAGCAACTGCCTTACGGTATTGTGTCTACGACGAATGTGTCTAGACTTACCGTTATAAATCACATATGCACCCCCACACTTTTAGAAAATTGTAGGATGATAACTTTTCATTCCATAACTCATATGGAATTTTACCTGTCTCTCTGTGGGGCATTTTATTAAAGAGGGCGAAAAGGACATCCCTAGATTCCCGCCTCCCGCTCCTGCGCTCTCTCGCCCGACCCAAGGCCTCGATTCCGTCGACAGATATGGCTGAGAAAATTCCATCGTCGGAATCGTCTTTTATCGATGTCTCTGGGCGCCAGAGCCCTACTGGAGTACAACTCTACTTTGGCCAGTTTTTGGTAGAGATCTATCCTTCTGGTCCTTCAAGGCTCGTATCTGTGCTCCCCTCTGTAGACAGTGTTAACGATGTGAAGCCCAATTTCCCTCCTGATGGCGGTGGCACTGAAGAGCGAGAGCGTAGGGTTGGTGAAACCCCTGGGCCAGGTGCAAAAACCTTTCATGGGACCGATGGCCTTGAGAGATGCGTTCAATCTGTTTTGGCGCAACACCTGAGGTAATTTAAAATTTTTATGTTTCGACCTGCATTAAGGATATATCTTGCTTATTGGGGCACTCCTACTCATTCAACTTGCTTGCTACTTATGTAGTGATCGGTATCAGGTGCTATCCAGAGGATGCACGATACTTATTGAGTCATTGGTTGAGTTCAATTATCACTATGGAGGCTAAAACTTTTAGTTTTCTTGATTTTAATTCTTGACTGCTACAGAATCCTTATGCCCTCAAATCCGTGTCAGATTGTGCCATTTTTCATTCCGCTAAGAACCTGTAATAGTTTTGTTTCTCCAGTTTATTTTTTTTTTCTCAAGTGTACTTTTTTCTCAATTTCGAATAGGATATGGCCTAGTATTTACTTATGTGTCTTTTAAGTGGCCCAGCTTGGTTCCACGCTATTTGGTTCCAGGTAATGTCTACTTTGATTTATGATACAGGCAAAAGTTGGCTAACAATAGCCTGGAAAGAATTGTTGCGGACCTCGATGTTGAAAATGTCCTGAGGGGATCTCGATCATATTCTGATCAACTACGCCAAATTGCAAAAAACATAAGCTCCGATTTACCACGACTGCTGGCGGCGACAAGTTCCAACTTGAGGTGGGAGTCCTGTTATCTTTAACTTGCATCATTACTATTTTCATTTCGCGGTCTAATATAGTGTGTAACCATTGTTAGTGGACTAATTTTCATTTTCCTGCATCACTCAAATTTCACAAGTCTTAGAGTTGGCCCCAAAGCCATTGAACTTGGCTTGAATATCTGTGCTGCTGCTGAGACTCTACCTAATGAACAAAAAAATGTGTAGATCTTTTGGCAATTGACAATAGAAGCCGGGGTAAAAGGATGACCATGTGATAGCCTAAATGCAAAAATTGTGCTATTCCAATGGAGGACGATCTTGGAGGATGACAGGGGTAAACCTGCCTAGAAACATATAAATATCAATAGCTCCTAGCACAATTCTTGCTATGTATCCACCAAATAGGATCCCATAATAAAGAAGATAATGAGGTTTTTGCATGTGATGCCTTGGAGAATATTATCCTGGAGCTGATGCAATTTCAATCATTATAGAGATTGCCCTGATGTCATATTTGCAATACTTGAGAATTCGGGGAGTCGGTTCTTCTCGGCATTGTTCGCTTAATTGATCTCTATGAACATTCTGGAGGGTTAGTTAATAATTGCTTTTAATTACCAACAGCTTAGAGGATTTGAGGGTGTTTTGCATTCCTCTTTGTTGGAGTTCAACGAAGAGAGTGGATTTTTGGTCAAGCTTTAGTAACATGCTAAAAGATATGGGGCCCGATCCACCAGATCAATGGAAAGATTTTATTTCGGAGTTGGAGAGCCAGGGGCCATTGCTTTTTTATGGGAAGTGGATCAACGGAATAGTTGGGGAGTGGATCAACACAATAGATCCTGACTATAGGCCTCATCCGTCCAATTATAAATTTGTCAGAGGTTTAATCCGCTTCGTGCGAAATCGGTGGAACCATTTGGATGGATTTCAGGTACTCTTTCTATGGTATTGTGATGATTTCTGCAGTGGAATGCATGCAAGGCTTCCGTTAGTAACTTTTTATATCTCAGATTTTATGAACTCATGACTCAGCTCTTCTTGTTCCCGCAGAAAACCCGTGGATTGCGCAGTGTGGAACCCTTCTGCAAGTTCTTAGATGAACTATTCCCGAGTCTCTTGAGGGTGTCGTATGGAGTGGCGCACCAGTTCTGCAAAGGAGAGACCTGGTTCAAGGAGTTCCATTGAAGTGAAACCTTTGCAGGAGTACTTTGGAAGTGATGTGCTTTGACCCTTCAGCCAGCCACTTTCCATGATTCCTTCTTCAATCCTTCTTCAATCCAGTTGGGCATTCCACCGCATTTTTGGTTAGTGGTGTGTAAAGAATCGAGAACTGTCCGGATCACTCGAAACCGGTGGTTTCCTTGGGTTTGGTCCAATTCCCGGTTGTAGACGTGAAACCGACCACTTATCCACCCGGACCGAACCGGTATGTATATGTATGTATGTATGTATAAAGAATTTTTGTATATCTCGGATTGTATGAACTCGTGACCCTGGAGCAGGCCGAGTTTCCCAGGCAATCTCAAACGGACACCGCCCAAAAGGTCCTAAAACGGTAGGCATTACCATAGGCTCGAGATGGCAGGTACTGCGAGAGAGCGCTCAAGAGAACAAGCCATGATCGATCATGATTTCCATTTTTGGACCACGACAGCTCAGAGGACCTTCATCATTCACATAATGCAACATAATATTTCATTATAGAACTAATAAACACAATATCCCAATTTGGCAAAGAAATTATTTAAAGGAAAAAAAAAAGCTAATGAAACTTGCCTATATATCCAACCCAAGAAAATATTATTTAACAATTTCGAGTTTCCAATCATGGGTAAGATGGAGCTCTCATCAAATCGGAATCTCATGTCCTTTCTTGCTTCCGCTAATGGTTACTAAATTTTAGCTCTTCATTTTTGTGTGATTACAATAAGCCTGTTTTCAATTGGAAAATTGTGGGTTGAACCCCAAAAAAGGGAAGTACCAAATTCTCCGTGAGATGAGAGGGGGAAATGAAGTGAAAAACAGACAACGGATCCACCTAATTCAATTCTTTCTTAAGAAAAAATTGTCCAAAAATGTCTTAATCTATTATACGGAAATCAATTCAGTCATAAATTTTTCAATTTGACTAATTCAGTTGTAAACCTATTGTCGATTTTTTAATGTAGCCCATTTGACCTCTTTAGGTCCCATCTCACTTATACAGGTTGAGGACTTCTATGATAATATTCCTTTTTTTTTCTATGTATTCTTGATTATGCATCTTTAAATCCACGGTCACAAGAAAAAGCAAGAACCAATTTAACTTTTGTATATCTTTGCCAGGAATGAATCGACGTGTGATCGAAAATGAAGGGGCAATACGTGCCACATTCTTTCAGCCTTCTTCCCTTTATAGAAGAAAGCATGCATTTTCCAATGACGTTGAAAGATCATCCTTGGAGGTTAGACGAAGGGGCTCATCACCCCAAAAAAAAAGATTGGATTTCCACTGGAATGAAAGAGAGAGCAAAAGATCCTTTGCTTTAGCTTCAAGCAATTCCCCTCTTCTGCTCTCTAACGCTTTAATTTAAATTACCAAACTGAAGGCACCCTCTTTAAGAACTTCGGCCAGAGCATCCTGCGCCATTCGTTCGTTGCATTCCGATGTGTACCTAATGTACGTCCAAACTCTCGCTATTAGGCAAGGGAGTCGTATTTCTGCCTCCTGTTGTTCAAGCGTCGACCCGATTTCACTCGTGTCAGGCTATGGTTATTATGCACAGTTTTTGTACATTGATGCAAGACCTCTAACTTAAGCATGCACAATTTTTTCTTTATTCTGTCTTTGATGGCAAACCTGGAAATGGAGATTCATTGGACCAAAGTGGTCCATCCCACGGGTTGGACCCGGATCCGACATTTATTGTGTGAAAAAAAAAAAAGAGAAACCATTTGAAAAATCCCAATCGGGCGAATGGGGAGGAGTCACCGCCACCTCAGGCTCGGATTTTGGAATTGGATGACCCAATTCTGCTGACTCACCCGACATCTGGATAAGCATTTCATTTTCCGCTTCACCCAAAAAAAATCCGAAATTGACAATACAACCCCAAGTACGGAGGAAAAAAGAAATAGAATTAGCTTGAAATTGCATAGACGTGCAAAACGGACCGCCTGAATTGAGAACTGCGCACCGGATCCAATTAGTCAATTGGGTCTAGTTCCCAATTCCTAAAAGGAAATCGATGATCAAGCGCTTCGGTTCGAATCCGATCCAATTCCCAATTTCAAGGGAAAATCGAATCTGACTAAACTAGTTGCATATACTTCTTTTTATTGTTTTTATTTCTCCAAAAATTAGTGTATTTACCACCGATCGTGGCAGCCTAGATGGTAGAGCCTCTGTGATTTTTTCGTCCAGAGGAGAGGGGTTCGAAGCTCTTGCGAAGCAAGGAAGCTGAAAGGGCTGTTAGGTGACTTATCCAGTGGTATGGGGTGATGGTTTCACCCGCGCCGACCCCCTGAGTTCTACTCACCGCCATCGAGCACAAGGTTTCCTGAGACGCCAAAAAAAAAAAAAATAGTGTATTTTAGTTTTTTTTTTTTACAATGAAATTGGGACCTATAATTGCATAATAAGATATTAGGATATAAGTATAGGATTTTTTTTTTTTTGAGTTTTGAATTCATTCTTGATAATAAGATATTCGGATAGAAACATAAAGAAAAATATTAACCGGTTCTGATTAATCGGTCCCATCCCCGGTTTCTAATTTTGGGAGTTGGGAATTAATCATTCCTACTAAATTCGCGCTCAATGCGATTTGACCATTTTCCTGGGGTATCCAATTGAATCTATTGTTTTTGACCCGGTTTCTAATTGGGGGAGCGGGAACTAATCACTCCTACTAAATTCGGCGCTTGATGTGATTTGGCCGTTCTCCAGGGGTAATCCAATTGAATTTATTGTTTTTTCAATCCCGCCCCCGATGATCTAAACGCCGTTTTCCCGATTTCACGGGGTCTCCGATATTTTCGCGATCACGGGCGCAAAAACGCCCGCGTTTTTGCGTCGTCTCTTGCTCGGTCGTTATAAAGAAGGAATAGCCACGCCGCTTCCCCCCATCAAACCGCGCCATAACAGAATCCCCGCGCCGTACCATGCTCTCGTTCTCCTCTCCGCCCCTCCGCCGCCCCGCCGCGCGCCGCCGCCGCCCTGAGCCCCCGCGCTTCCTCCGACGCCGCCTTCGCGCCCTCCGACGCCAGCCCCCGCGCGTGCACGCCGCCGCCGTCCCCGCCGTCCCCGCACCGCGTCCTCCGCCGCCACGGGATGCCGCCGGCGTGCTCGTCCCTCTACGAGGTCCTCGGCATCTCCGTGGGCGCCACGTGCCAGGAGATCAAGGTGGCGTACCGGCGACTGGCCCGGTCGTGCCACCCCGACGCGGCGGCGGCGGCGGCGGTCGACGGGAATGGCGCGTCGGCCGACGAGTTCATGAGGATCCACGCCGCCTACTCCACGCTGTCGGACCCCGAGAAGCGGGCCGTCTACGACAGCAGCCTGTTCAGGCGGAGGAGCAGGCCGTTGACCGCGGTCGCGTCGGGGGGCGGAGGGGGCTACAGGGGGAGGAACTGGGAGACGGATCAGTGCTGGTAGGGCGCCCGAGCTGACTCACTGATTCGCGATTCACTCCGAGTTCGGGACTGATTTTTAGGGATTTAGCTGTACATATACATACATACATATATAATATATCGAGTGGAGCTTTTTGTTGCATCGTGTAAATACGAAGTAGAGTGGTTATGAAGTGAAAAGTATATGGGGGTGCTTGATTTTGGTAAGCTCCATCTGATATGATTCTGGGTATTTGTAACCAATTTGAGATTGAAGATCGAATTTTTGCTGGGATTTTGAAAGGAATAGAAGGAGAAGTTCTTGATTAACTTATTACTGCTCTCTTTCATCGTTGTCGTCATCCTCATCATCTTCTCCTTCTTGATCTTCTTCTTCTTCTTCCCTTACTGTCAAAGAAAGTTCTTCCTGAAATGAGAGGCCAAGAATTGTTTGCCACGATCATGGTTGTATTGCATATTCATGAGATCGGTCCATGAAGTTAATGAGATTCGCGGGTGTTGTAGCTTGGAAAAAGTAGTGATGGTAGCGTGAGAGGAATTTTTGGCTTGGGACTTTGTCGGCCCTCGATTATGGAAGGAATAAAAGGGTAGGGTCTTGATTAACTTATCACTGCTCTCTTTCATCATCATCGTCGTCGTCGTCTTTTCCTCCTTTATTTTCTTCTTCTTGATCTTCTTCTTCTTCGCCTGAATGTCAAAGAAAGTTCTTCCAAAATGAGATATCGTGACTTGGTGGACACGATTACGGGTTGTACTGAATATCCATGAGATGGGTCGGTGAAGTAATGAGATTTCTTAGGTGTTAAAGCTTTGGAAAAAGTAGTGGTGGTGGTGTGAGATGGAATTTGGCCAAACCCCAGATATTCTTTGTACTTCTCTTGCAACCGGAACTTCACAAGTATCTTTCTTTTTGGGCCTCACCTCCCAGAAATTCTGAAAGCCATACAAAATGAATGGGTGGTGATGGTGTTCTTTGGGTTTTGATGATTCTTGTGCTTCGCATGGACACTACTTTTTCTCTCCAGTTTTTCTCTCACGGGAAGCGGAAATTCCTCGGAAGATTCGATGGTCCGACCAAAGTTTCGAAGTATCATTTTTTTTTGCGCATCTATGGCTGAATTAATATTGGATCGGCTGATGGTCCACACGATCCAATCGCGTAAAAATTACCAATCCGATTGGGTAAAAATTCAAGATGAGAGATGAAAAGGAGCATAAGCTAATCTGAACGACCCTGCAATTCCAGCAGATTGTAGCATCAAATTTGGGAGTTTCGTCTTGGCATTGAAGTTATCCATGACAATTGGAAAAAACGCCGCTGCTCGCGACATGCGCGTGTGCCGTCGACATCTACAATTCCAGATTCGCATACAGACATTGAGAATGGAGACAGACCCAGAATCAGCAAGAGTCCCACGGGACAAGAACAACACCAAGCGACCCTTCTTCTTAGGTTCTCGTCCTTGTGGACCAATCCACAAAGGACAGGTCCAAGCACGTCAAGCGAAAACCCAATCAAGATCTTGCGGCTTTTTATGCTACTCTGTTTTCCTCTTTTTTGGTGCCCGGTCCCTATGAGGCTATGAGCACTCGTCAAAGATTCGCGGCATGGTGTAACGTCACATTGATACATCGATCTTGAAAACTTATCTCGATGAGAGATAGAGGATCCACATCATTTTCAGGATACTCTAGGCCACTCGTGACAAGTTTGTGAAAATAAGAAGTAGGAATGGTGGCTCTAGAAGCCGACGAATTACATTGCGTGCTCTGCAATTCTGAACTGCGATTGCGAACAGCCTACGGTGTCCTAGGGAATTGATTTTGCTGTTCCTAGGCAAAAGGGCAATACCAGTAGACACGGATCATAGCAATGCTATTCCATATCGCAAAAGGTGATCATCGGGTCTCTGTGTCGAACTTCTGTCCAAACTTCACGTGACCTTGCCATTTAATGGCGAGAGCGGAGCAGTTGGTCAAAGAATGGTGAATCGCCATTTAGAACCAACAAATGTTAGAGATGCACGATCTGTGTGATTGCCAAGCGAGTTGCAATCTTAATAGAGGTTATCTAATAGAGGTTAAGCCCTAACTCTGAAAAATGGAAACTGGTTCCTGCTTTGAATTCGTATTCTTTAGGTATAAGGGCACTTCACCATAACATTCAGGGTAGCAGAATGAAAGTTCTATCAGACCTTGGAGATTATTCTTCACAATCAATCTGTTATCTATTGGACTCTTCAGGGTCATTGTTGTTGTTGTTGCTCTGGACTGTATGCAGAGAGAGAGAGAGAGTCCTAATTCCCGGTTTTTCAGGACAGTTTTGGAAAAAAGGGAACGTCGACGCATTTAAAGAGTTTTGAGGGCTCATATCTCTTCTTGGGTCTCTACTCTTGCGTTGCGTTTCCAGGAATTTGACATGGTGTGTCAGCACCGCTCTCAAACCGAACAACAAAGGATCAGTGAGTAGAATGATCCATCCTCAAGTGACTTGCTAATGGCAAGTACTCTCAAACTGCTCATCGTGGCAGCATCATCTAGATAACCACAAACTCTCATTGCTGATTTGGGGAAAATCTTAGTCAAACACGGGTGCTTCAGATCAAAATATTGGACTCTTGAACGGTTCATCTATGGAGAAAGATTAGTCTGATTGATATTAGCTGCTGACTCTAATTCCTGATGAAAGTCCTAACATTGTCTTTAGTTCGTTGCCCAATTTGACAGGAATTCGTCACTTAGGGAATAAATCCAAGGTGAAACAACTTCAAAAGTAGTTTCAAATGACGAGTTCCTATAATCTTCTCCACCAGCCATCAAACCTTCATGTAGATCAAGAGACCTATTGATCAAAGCATACGGTCATTGCAATTGCAACGATTCCCAAGCCATTACTAGGTGAAAAACCACATCGCATAGCCAATCAAGCGAGTTGCTCTAGGTGAGAGGTTCCGCCCCCTCTTTTGCACCTTTGCCTGACTAAGATAATGGTCCCTTCCAAAAGACACAAACCCCGACCTGTTGGTAATTTGTTTATAAAACAAATGCAGAGGTGCCTTGTCCTACATCGAAAAGATGTGAGTGTGCACATGGACGAGATTTGACACTAACCAACAATTGTTAATTTTATTTATTGAAAATTTGGATTTAATTTTATAAAAATTAACTATAAAGTCTTGTTAAAACAGTACGACTGTCCACGAAAAGTTACGATTACTTTTTATATTTTCATTTTTCTTTCGAGAGAAACTACAGCCACTGTTTCTAATTATTTCCCATGAGAAACTCTGGAGAAATACTATAATTGCTATCTAGTATTCTTACTTGAGATTTTGTTGTATCCTGGAGGAAATTTGCCAGTGACCATTAGTAATGTAGTGGGGCAAACAAATCCTTAAAGAAAGTGATAACACGCCTCAAAGTCCGACTTGAGTACTTTAACGATCCGACTTCATTGTTCTACCCAATAGGAAGCCATATTTTTCCAACAATTTTAAAGATTTATTTCGCAACAATGGAGTCAAGTGGATGAAGCGCACAGAACGTATTCCCACATCTGTCCATGGTGATCGTCCGAGAGAGATGTCCGAGGGGTGTGGATGTGCATACAAAGGAATTGATGGCCGAAAAATGGGAGAAGTTGATCGGCTATGCCGCCAAGAACCAGGTCGCCATGAATCCCACCAACTCCGTCTCTGATGCAAATTGGTTGTTCGGGAGGAGATTCAGCGATCCTTCTGTCCAGAGTAATATGAGGCACTGCTTGATGTCGACGCTGCGGTCGCAGACCGATGAGGAAAAATCTGTGAATCGTCTTTCTCTGGGCGGAGCACGCGAAAGCCATGGTTTTTATATCAAGCGTACGTAGACGCGGAGATGGAAAGATCCGAAGCTCCGATGTTTGAACGAGAAGACAAGGATCATGAAGGGCGATGACTATCTTGAGTATCTCCTCCTAAACCCCAACCATAGTCTCGAGGATGATCTGTTGCTCCTCGATCCGGAATTCAATGAGAAGTCCAATGACAACACTCCTTGGCATGACAATGGGATTCGGAACCCGAACCCATTTGATGATCCCGCCGTTTGGCACATGTTTAAGGGACAAACATGGTAACGGGAACAAAGGTGCCGGTTCATCCCATGTGGGTTCCTCTTGAGTGAGCAATGACGGTGCAGAAGATTGCTTCTATCCATGACCAAAGGATTGGAACTATTTCTTGCCAAGGCTGCTCGCCAATTGATTAGCACCTCCACTTCCATACAATTGCAATTGTTCTATTGTGATTATAGAAATCATTCATGCGCATGGTGCGTTTGATCATTCTTCCAATAGAAAAGAAACTTTTCTCGATGATTATTCTGTGTGAGTAGTTCAAGTGTGGTCAAACACTATCGCCAAGTTTTGTGTTTGATCATGTGCTGATAATGTTTGCCATTTGCTAATACTTTTGTCACGATATCTCTAATGCTAGTTGGTTTTGTTTTTGACTTGAATTAAGTCATGTTAGTTATTTTTTGTCATTTCAATGATCAAATGTGTTTTCTAAGTCATCATTTTCTTTGTCTTATGTTTTATGCCCCGTGTTTACTAATGGTGGTTATGGGTGAGATGATGCTGCTGGATCCAAGTCCTAAATGATGATTTTTACAAGCATTGGCATAGGCCGATGAGGTAGACACGAAAATTTGTCGGTGGTGCGTGTCTAGCAAAATTGCCAAGTGACGTGTACACTTACCGGGGGAAAGATACTGTTTAGTAGATGGACCGGAGGCACCATTTGAGTCTTTGGCTTGATTGAGCGAAGGGGACGTTGATTCTTTTTGCTCATATTTCATTGAATCGATGGAATTTATTTTTTGATTTGTTTGGCAAAGCGAGGAGAGAGATGATAACGCCAAATATGGGTTTGGAGGAACAATGACTAGAGGGTCATTGGGAATACGCTTTGGTAGCTTTGGATCTCTAAAACAACAAAAGCTGCTCCTCCAAAATGGTGGGTTGCAAATCCAAACGACCCCGCTTCCTCCGTTGCCGCTCCAAAAGCCGAGCAAGATGCCAAATTATTTGGGGAGGCTCGTTCACTGGATTGCAAATTCACCGGCAGGAAGAAAGTGGGCATGCTCTTCCTCGTTTGATAACCACGGTGGCTTTTACTTGGGAATAAGATTGATCTTGTTGATAAGAGCCTTGCCGGGGATGGAGACATTAAACTCTACAAAATCGAACCCCGACAGCAAGGTTGCTTGCGAAACATGCACCAAGACCAACATGGTCATGGTGTTCAGAGAAATTACCACCAAGGCCAATGAAGACTATGAGAAAATTGTCCGTGACACATGTAGTTCTATTAGATTTGTGTTTGATGACGTTGGTCTTGATGCTGATCAGTGCCAAGGTATGATCTTATTATATATTTTGGAAGGTTTCGGCTTATATGATGTTGTTGATTCCGTTCCAAAAATTGTTTTTCCCCTTTCAATCCTAGTTTATGTGCTTTTGATACCTCCATACTCGATTTGCTCGCATTTATTGGATTGTTAGAGAATGCATGGGCTGATATGTAGTGCTCTATTTATGGAGGCAATTTGGAGATACCGAATGGGTTTTTCAAGTGTCCCTTGTTTGGTTCTAATGTGTTCTATTTGCTATCCTTTCCCCTCATAGATTTGATTCTATGGAATAGCATAAATGAGCCAAGAGAGTAGGATTGCATTGGTTTTCTACTTTGATGTATGTATTTCATCGAGGATGAAAATTTGATGATGCATAATTTCGATTAATTACCTCTTGGAATATTCTTGAAGTTGGGTTATGTGCAAAGGGGACTTTGGAACTAAAATGACTGGAATCATTGAGATTAAGAAGTATCTGACTTTCATTTTCAAAATGAAAGATTTGGGTGAAGCAGATATTATCTTAAGTATTAAAATTAAAAAAAAATAGTGGGGGTTATTCTTTGAGCTAAAGTGATTACATGGAGAAGATGTTGTATAGATTTAAACATCTTGTTTTCAAATATATAAGTATTCCATTTGATTCCTGGTGGAGAGTTTTTAATGTGAGTGCTATGGGTCTTTAATGTATGTGATACATTATACTAGACCTGATATTACTTTTTGTATATACAAGTTGAGTAAATACTAATAATCCAAATATAGAACATGTGAGTGTTATCTTATTCTTCTATAATAATCCGGCTATATTAGAAGAATACGTCAATGCTACTTGGATTACAAGTGTGGGAGATGAAACTTCTGAATGGATTTTCACATTACGTGAATATGTTGTTTCTTGGGCGAGCAAGAGACAAATGTGCATAATTCACTCAACTATAAAATTTGAATCGTTGCTTTATCAGAATTTGGGAAAGAGGCTGAATGGACTATGAATTTGTTATTGAATATCAAATTGTAGCCTAGTCCTATGCCTCCTATTTCTATCCACTGTGATAGTTAGGCTACTTTGGCAAGAGCCTATAATAATATCTATAATGGTAAGTCTTAGACATATTAGTTTAAGACATGAGTATATGAGGCAATTGATTAAAGATGGTACCATAATAATTGTTTATGTGAGGTCAAGTAATAATCTTGCCGATCCTTTGACGAAGGCTTCACCAAGAGACATGGTAATAATGACCTCATAAGAAACGGGGCTGAAACCCTTTAATTGAAATCACCAATAATGGTAACCCGACATTTTTCTAGAACATCACTAGTTACAAGGTTTAATGGGTAAGAACAAGTTATTGAATGTGATTGTTTGATACTGACGTAGCCCTGATATGAGAAGTCAGTATCGTCTCTTACGTTTTGTAGGTTGAATTGAATTCTTAAAGAAGTATAGTACAAACTTATAATGTGTTGATAGTAACAGAAACACATAGTAGATACTTCACCTATATGAGCTTAGAAGTGGTGCCGTTTCTTACAAAAGTTAGGGTTGCTTTTTAGAGAGCTCATGAAACAGGATCAAGCACAAGGCCATAATAGTGCGGAGTAATATAGAACTTCTCGCTGAAACAAGAGATTAGTGTATGTGCGGTATATCCGGTTCTATCATATAAAAGTACAAGTTTAAAGTTGAGCTACTTGTCACTTTGATGGAGCTTTGAGATGCTTGCACTAAGTAAAGGTTTAACTCGAAAGAGACCTTTATGTATGTATATTAATCTCATGGAAATTTTGGCTGTATATTTCTAACATTTTATTTTTGTTTTTGTTTTATAAACAAAAGTGGAGGATTGTTGGTAATTTGTTTATAAAACAAATGAAGAGGTGCATTGTCCCACATCGAAAATATGTGAGTGTGCACGTGGACGAGATTTGGTACTAACCGACAATCGTTAATTTTATTTATTGAGAATTCAGATTTAATTTTATAAAAAATTAACTATAAAGTCTTATTGAAACAATATGACTGTTCACGAAAAGTTACGATTATTTTTTATTTTTTCATTTTTATTTCGAGAGAAACTATAGTCACTGTTTCTAATTATTTCCCATGAGAGACCTTGGAGAAATATTAGAATTGCTATCTAGTATTCTTACTTGAGACTTT
Source organism: Eucalyptus caleyi (assembly GCA_014182885.2). NCBI lineage: Eukaryota > Viridiplantae > Streptophyta > Magnoliopsida > Myrtales > Myrtaceae > Eucalyptus > Eucalyptus caleyi. The sequence goes on from CM024475.2 coordinate 33,574,766, forward strand.
GTTGTATCTTGGAGGAAATTTGCCGGTGACCATTAGCAACGTTGTGGGGTAAATAAATCCTTAAATAAGTGATATCACATCTCAAAGTCCGACTTGAATACTTTAACGATCCGACTTCATTGTTCTACCCAATAGGAAGCCATATTTTTCCAACACGACCGACCATGTTTCTCGATGTGTTGATAAATTGGATCGTTTTTTTCACCTCCGAAAACCCATACGAGGGACCAACGTACCTTAAAATCGACAACATTAGGTAGAGGTTTCGCAGAGTCCAGGATCAAGAATAGAAATTCTTAGAGACATGTAGATGAAGAGATCATCCTTCGGTTGATGACAATGAGTTAACTCCAGATGAAAATCCTAGTTTCGATCATCATCTGCTTTTTATTTTCCTCAAATCCTGCTAATGCTTCATCTTTGTCAGTACACCCAAGAAATCCATTTCTGGCAGCAGCATAAGCTTTTTTTTTTTTTTAGGGGGGTGGGGAGGGAGTGTTCGGAATACGAATTTATTGAATAAAAAGTGTTCAAACTTCCTATGGGCCCAGAGGAGTTGAGGGAGGCAAGCTAACCAATTACAGGGAAGACAATTTATTATTTGGGCCTTGCAATGGGCTAACTTTAAGTGTTCGAATGAGCCCATGGAACCTCGAGTATAAAAGACTGTACTTCCCACGCAGGCCCGCCATTTCTGACAGTCTTGCAGCACTTCTTCTGGTCGTGAGGGGAGAGGGAGAGGGAGAGGAGAGGGGGTTGAGGGGAGAGAGAGAGGGAGAGAGAGCTTTTCGGTAGGGGCTAGGGTTTCGACGTTGACGGCGGAGGCTGCTCTTATGGATTTGGCGAATCCATCAAGGGTTATTATCCCCCACGAGTCGCGAGTCACTCCGGCGTTTGTTCCATCGACGAACGTCCCATCAATTTTCAATTTTAAGGTTCGGTCTCTTGGCGGAATCCAGTGTCAAGGTAATTCTTCCTTGGCCGACCGATGCGTCCTCTTTTTTTTTGCATTCCATCTCTGAAAATTACTGAGCATTGTGTGTGCCGCCTCCGCTATAGTAGTTGGATTCGGGATTGTTGTGGAAATACGAAATTGTACCTCACCTTCCAAATTGACGAGGGAACTTGGGTCTATCGAGTGGGTAGTGTAAGTTCGTAACCAATCCTTGATTCATACAAAATTTTCCATTTGCACAGAGTTTTGTGTCTGCGCATGAGTATATAAATTAAGTCATTTCACTTACAAAAAGCAAGGACGATATTACTCGTAACTTTTCATCCATGGAAGTGACATTTCCATCTTGCTAAAGCTCAGACGCGTTGCTCAAAAAAAAAAAAACAAAAAGCTCAGACGCGACTGAGATTGACTCTCCGCCATTCTCTCTTTCTTTTGCGTGGTCTCTGGAACAGGAATCGGGTTACTGCTCTGGTGGCTGCCTTACATGGGACCTACACGTATTTGGGTGGGAAGTGATCTCAGCAGGATGACCTTGGTCATTCGCTTCTGGTCCTCCCGAAAACCCTAGATATAAAAGGAAAACGACGAGGGCAATTGAGAGCCTGACCATCTCTTTCCGCTGCCTTCCCCGCCATCTCTCTCTCGCGTTCGCCGGCGATCTGCTCAGCATACTCGACGGCTCGGAGGGCGTCGTGGGCCGAGATCCGGCGATCCAAGGCCTCGATTCCGTCGGCATAATATGGCTGACGGAATTGTTTCATCGCCTGCATTTGGCCGTGAGTTGGTAGAGCTCCATACGTTAAAGCTCACGGTAGAGATCCCAGAGATCCCAGAGCTCCTGAGGTCGTCAGACCCCCTGAGGTCGTTAGTGCTCCCAGATCTTCTGTATTTGTCCTCCTATAGTACAGACCTGTGGCTGAGGTGGTTGAGGGCGTTAGAGCTCCTGCGGTTGTTACTGCACCTGGAGGGTTTAGAGCTCAGGAGCTTCGACAGGTTGCTGAGGTTGTTGGTGCTCTTCAGTCGGTTGGTGGGGATCCTGTTTTTGTTATTGTTACTGAGCTCGTCAGAGCTCGCACGTCTCTCGTCTTTGTCCATTAAGAAAGACTCTGTTAACAATGGGCGGAGCGACAGAGATTTGACCGAAAAAAGAAAAAAGAAAAAAAAAGGGTCCTGACAGAGAGGACAACCACGTCTCTTCAGAAAATAAGGAAGGCAGGCTTGACGATGATGGCATCGAAGTGCCAGACCGCAGGGCTGGTGAAACCCCCGGCCCAAGTACAATAATCTCTCGTGGGATTTTCAGCCTTGATGACCTCTTGGAATCTGCTCTAAAGCAACGGCTGAGGTTAATACAAATTTTTATGTCTCGACCTGCACAAGGGGATAAGCCACTGAACTTGCTTTACTTATGTAGAGATCGGTATCAGGTGGATCATAGGCTTTCTTGAGTCATTGGTTAGGTTCAATATCATCGTCAAGGCTTAAACTTTTAATTTTCTGGATATTTTCAGTTACGTAGCAATAAAAACATTGATTTTTTTTTTTCCCATTTTGCTAAAATCAGAATACCTTATTTCTTTTTTTGATTATTGACTGCCTCGGATCATCAGATTTTGTGCCCTTTTTTCAATCCGCTAAGAGCCTGTAATGGTTTTGTTTCTCCTTTTTCTCAATTTCCAATAGGATATGGCCTAGTACTTGCAGATACTATTTGGTTCCAGATACATTGATGATTTAGGTCATAATGTCTACCTTATTTTATGATACAGGGATCTTGATGTCAATTTGAATAGCCTGGAAAAAATGTTGAAGAGCCTTAATCCTACAGATCTCTTGACGACCCATCCATTATTCAACGTTGTACTAACCCAAAAAATGAACAACATAAGCATGGATCTTTTGCGTATGCTAGAGACGAATTCCAAATTGGGGTAGGAGTCCTGTTATCTTTAATTTGCATTACTGCCATTTTCATTTTGATGTACGATATATTGTGTAACCATTGTTAGTCGACTAATTTTCATTTTCCTGCATCACTCAAATCTCATGAGTATTAGAGGTGGCTTGAAAGCCATTGAACTTGGCTTGAAAATATGTGCTGCTGGTGAGACTCTTACCTAATGAACAAAAAATGCGTAGATCTTTTGGCAATTGACAATAGAAGCTGGAGAAAAAGGTTGACCATATGATGACATAAATGCATGGTTGTGATATTTCAATGGAGGATGATTTGGAGAATGGTTATGAGGGCTATAAGTTTGTTATCCGCTGAGGAACATATAAATATCAACAACTCCTAGCACAATGCTTTGTATGTATCCATAGAATAGGATTTCATGACTTTTTCGCATGTGACGCTAGCTATGAACCTTGGAGAATATTATCCTCAGCTATCCAATCTAGTCTCAATATGAGCTAATGCAATTTTAATTTAATAGAGATCGCCCCAATGCCATATTTGCGATGCTTATGAATTTGGGAAGTCAGTCCATCTTAGCATTGTTTGCTTAATTGATTTCTCTGAGCATTTTTGAGCATTTTTTAGGGTCAATTATTAATTGCTTTTAACTACCGGTAGCTCAAAGGAATTGAAGGAGTATTACCATCCTATTTGTTGGAATTCAACGAAGAAACTGGAATTTCTTTGTCACCTCAGCGACAGACTATTACTAAAAGCTAAGGCGCCCAATCAACAAGATGAACTGAAAGTATTGCTTTCGAAAGAACTGGAGAGCAAAAAGTCACTGGTTTTTTATGGGGGATGGATCGACAAAATAAATCTTAAATTTGAGCGTCGCAAGCAGTACGATAATGAGTCTGTTGGATCATTATTGCGCTTTGTGCGAAATCAGTGGCGCCACCTCCCAGACGAATTTGAGGTACTCGTTCGATGGAATGGTCGGAATGCATGCGAGGCTTCTTTAGTCACTTTGTATATCTCGGATTGTATGAACTCATGAGTCAGCTTTTCTCATTCCCGCAGGAGTTCCTTGGATTGGGCAGCGCCGAACGTTTCTACGATTACTTCGATGCACGATTCCCGAAACTAATGATGGTGTCGTACGGAGCGGCGTCCCGATTCTGCAGAGAAGAGAAATGGTTCGAGGAGTACCGTTGAAGTGAAAATTCCTTCGGCCACTTTCCATGGTTCCTTCTCTAATTCAGTCAGCTGTGCCTTACCCTGTGTTTTTTGTTATGTCTATTCGACTCTGTTTGAGCGTACAAATGTACTGTTTAATATGTATAACGTGGTTGCGGTACTGAATTGTTTTAAATGTATATAGTGTGTTGTTCTTGATGTTGCATAAAAAATGTTTTTATACTTCAATTCAGTGCAATTTTTTTCTTAAATCGCAATTCATGAATATAATTTTGTGGTGTTTTATTTCAAAAATGTAACTCTTAGACCTCAAAGCTAAAAAGGCCCCGGTGGTCAGCCCTAGTAGTGGCTTTCTTCAATTAAAGTACTTTTCAATTCGTGGCAGTTTAGCAACTTCTTTGCCGATTTAAGTTAGTTTTTCATATGGAAATCTCAATAACTAAATATATATGTTTAGGTTCAGTAGATCTCAATGGAGTAGGTAACTTTCTCTGCTATGAAATATATGTTAAATCCATCACACCTCATATGGAAATCTCAATAACTAGCAAGTAGTTTACCTATGAAATAATCATTACATTGTTAACAAGTTTAATTCTAAAGGGGATGAATGCTCAACGCATATTGATTTAGTCCATCACACCTCATGCCGACCGCTGATGAAGAAGCTTTACAATGATTTTCTAATTGAAAAGCAAGTCATTGGCTATATTCATATGTAAGTTATCAATTTAAGTGATGTCTCAAGTATTTTAAAATATTCTAATATTTCATTCAAGACCACCCCCCACCCCCCCCCCCCCAAAAAAAAAAAAAACAAGACGATGCTTTTAAATAAGGTGACCGTACTCTTGCAAATTACACTTTTTTTTTTAATTAACAATTTGAAATGCGAATCTTTACTTGTATATTTTCTCCGAGACATTTACTTTAAAAGATTGTTTACTATTCAATATGAAGATTATAGCTACATTTAATTTGTTAAGATAATTAAATGTGTTTCTATTTTGGGATAATTGTACAAAAAGTTCTAAACCCATTTTTTGGTAGCCAATTTAGTCATAAACTTTTCCATCATGTCGATTTGGTCCTAAACCTTCTAAAAATTTGCCGATTTAGTCATAAATCTATCATTTAGATAATTAGCCAAACAATTTACATTGACAAATCGTTGAAATGTTGAGGAATACATGTTCCTCAGGTGTAAGGGCACTATTCCATACCATTTAGGGTAATGGAATGAAAATTCAATATAGACCTTGGAGATTATTCTTCATAATCAATCTCTTATCTATTGGAATCTTGAGGGCCATTGTTATTGCTCTAGACCATGTTCGGACTGATTTTTAGGGATTTAGCTGTGCATATACATACATACATATATAATATATTGAGTGGAGCTTTTTGTTGCATGGTGTAGATACGAAGTAGAGTGGTTATGAAGTGAAAGGTATATGGAGGGGCTTGATTTTGGTAAGCGCCATCTGATATGATTCTGGGTATTTGTAACCAATTTGAGATTGAAGATCGAATTTTTGCTGGGATTTTGAAAGGAATAGAAGGAGAAGCTCTCCATTAACTTATCACTGCTCTTTTTCATCATCATCGTTGTCCTCATCCTCATCATCTTCTCCTTCTTGATCTTCTTCTTCTTCCCTTACTGTCAAAGAAAGGTTCGTCCCAAATTGAGAGGCCAAGAATTGGTTGCCACGATCATAGTTGTATTCCATATTCATGAGATCGGTCCATGAAGTTAATGAGTTTCGCGGGTGTTGTAGCTTGGAAAAGGTAATGATGGTAGCGTGAGATGAACTTTTGCTTGGGACTTTGTCGGCCCTCGATTATTAAAGGAATAAAAGGGTAAGGTCTTGATTAACTTATCAATGCTCTCTTTCATCATCATCGTCGTCGTCGTCTTTTCCTCCTTTATTTTCTTCTTCTTGATCTTCTTCTTCTTCGCCTGAATGTCAAAGAAAGTTCTTCCCAAATGAGAAGTCGTAACTTGGTGGACACGATTACGGGTTGTACTGAATATCCATGAGATGGGTCGGTGAAGTAATGAGATTTCTTAGGTGTTAAAGCTTTTGGAAAAAGTAGTGGTGGTGGTGGTGTGAGATGGAATTTGGCCAAACCCCAGATATTATTTGTCCTTCTCTTGCAACCGGAGCTTCACACGTATCTTTCTTTTTGGGCCTCACCTCCCAGAAATTCTGAAAGCCATACAAAATGAATGGGTGGTGATCTTTGGGTTTTGATGATTCTCGTGCTTCGCATGGACCCTACTTTTTCTCTCCAGTTTTTCTCTCACGGGAAGCGGAAATTCGTCGGAAGATTCGATGGTCCGACCAAAGTTTCGAAGTATCATTTTTTTTTGCGCATCTATGGCTGAATTAATATTGGATGGGCTGATGGTCCGCACGCTCCAATCACGTAAAAATTACCAATCCAATTGGGTAAAAATTCAAGATGAGAGATGAAAAGGAGCATAAGCTAATCCGAACGACCCTGCAATTTCAGCAGATTGTAGCATCAAATGTAGGAATTTTCAGTCTTGACATTTAAGCTATCCATGGCAAATGGAAAAACGTCGCTGCTCGCGACTTGCGCGCTTGCCTTCGACTTCTACAATTCCAGATTCGCAGACAGACATTGAGAATGGAGATCAGACGCAGAGTCGAAAGAGTCCCACGGGACAAGAACTCGAGCACCACCAAGCGACCCTTCTTTTTAGGTTCTTGTCCTTGTGGACCAATCCACAAGGACAGGTCCAAGCATGTCAAGCGAAAACCCAATCAAGATCTTGCGGATTTTCATGCCACTCTTTTTTCTTTCTTTCTTTCTTTTTTTAGGTTTTTTTTTTTTGGGTCAGGATTATGAACAATAGTCAAAGATTTTTCGCATTGCGTAACATCACATGATACATCGATTTTGTAAACTTATCTCGATGAGATATAGAGGATCCACATCGTTATCTAGATAATCTAGGCCACTTAAGACAAGCCCCTGAGAATGAGAAGAATGAATGGTAGCTTCAGAAGCTGGCGAATGGTGTTATGTGCTCCATGATTGCACACAGCGACTTCGAACAGCCTACAATGTCCTAGAGAATTGATTTTGCTGCTCCGAGGCAAAAGGGCAATACTTATGGACTCGGATCATAGTGATGCTATTCCATATCATAATGTACCACGTGCAATCTCGCCCTTTTATGATGCAAGTCGACATGCAGAGCTCACGTAAGCTCCATTTAATCACGATGAAGATGGATGTAGTTCGTATGAAAATGCGATAATTTCAAGTGTCGATTTGTTTGATAAGAAGAAAGAAATTTCATCGAGCTATATAATTTTGCCATTCTCGTCCTTATCTAAACTACTCTGTAATCGGCTACTCTAGCGGGAAAAGTTAAGGTGATCATCAGGTATGCAATCACACCAGGCGTTGGCAACAGCACCGACATCGCTTCGCATCTCTTGAACCACCCAAACTACTCTCCCAAGGTCGCCACATTACAGGGGGCAAGCTAACCAATTATAGGGCAAATAATTTAATCTTTGGGCCTTGCAATGGGCTAACTTTAAGTGTGCGAATGAGCCCATGGACAGCCGGCCCTCAAATATTAAAGATTGTACCTCCTCACTTTGCTTCCAAAGGAGGCCAGCACCATAAACTAGGTTTATGCGAAAAGGTAGGAGATCGCTTTCATTAAATCTGGGGTTTCTGTTCTTTGGCGGCGCCGCCCATTTGCATCCGGGATCTCCTCCATCGAGTGGAGAATCACTCCAGCTACAGCTCCGGCGCTTGTTCCGTCCCGTCAATATTCAACTTCAAGGTACGGTCTCCCGGTGGAATCCTACGTCAAGCTAATTCTTCGTTCTCTGCTAAGATCGCCGGATTCGGGATTTGTTTTCGAAATACAAAATTATACCTCGCCTTCCAAATTGATGAGGAAAGTATTTGGTAATCAATCTATTTTGAAAATAATTTCTAATCAAAAATGATTTTTCACTTTTCATTTTTTATTTTCTTTCTCTTCTTATTCTTCAAGGTCCGGCAACCTTGCCAAAGAGTTGCTGGCCCTTGACGAGGCCATGCCTCACCCGGCTTGGTGAGCCTTGCCGGTGGTCGAGGGATGCTCGGGCGAGGCTTCCTGGCCGCCGATAAGGCTCGGCCTCATTAGATATGGCGAGGCCGAAGCAACGGTTGGAGAAAAGAAAGAGGGAAGAACAAGAAAAAAAGAAGAGAAAATAGAAAAAAAAATAGGTAGCTTTAGAATCAACTTTCTTTACTTCTTGATTTTGTTCCAAATCTTTTTCGAGAACAAAAAAAAAATAGAAATTTATTTTTGAAAATAAAATTTTATCAAACGAATTTCTATTATAAATTTACTCTCAAAAATCAAAAAATAAAAATTTTCACTATTTGACCGGTTATTAAATGCGGCCTGAGTTTGTAATTGATTATCGTTCTTGCTAATTCAATAATCGAGGCTAGGGTTAGCAATTGAGGATCCTCGATTCTTGCTAATTTGATAATCAAAGTTGGGGTTAGCAATTGAGAAGGTACTTATCAGTCAATTAACTTTCTCCTATATTTGATATTTTTTTTTGTCATTGTAGCTATATGACTTTGGGTATTATGAGTTTGGATCTATAAGTAATTAAAATGAGTAAGAGAACGCATTTATATATTATGAAAGCTAGAAAGGGTGAAAAAATGGAGAGAAAATGCATTTACAATTCTAAATCTTACGTGCAAAGTCCAATCTATTCCTAAATCTCTCAATTGAATTGCGATATTGCTATATCCTTAAAATAAAAAAACGCAATTCCCACTCTGATGCACACGTAATAATGCATGCCAAAACACCACTAGTAATTGGTAACTTTACCAATGTGTAACTCATACAAAATTTTCCATTTGTGGAGTTTTGTGTCTGGTCTGTGCGCGAGTAGGTAACTAAGTCATTTCACTTACAGAAAGCAAGAACGATATTACTCGTAACTTTTCATTTATGGAAGTCGCTTTTCCCATCTTGCTAGAGCTCAGACACGGCTGAGATCATCTCTTCACCATTCTCTCTCTTTCTTTTGCGTGGCCTTAGGGACAGGAATGAGGATACTGCTCTGGTGGCTGCCTCAAATGAGAGCCTAACCATCTCTCCCCCACCTCTGCCTCCATCTCTCCGGCGTTCGCCCACCAGATTTGGCAACCTCCTCAACGACTCGGAGTGCGTCACGGGCCGAGATCCGGCGATCCAAGGCATCGATTCCATCGGCATAGTATGGCCACGCCACCAGTCTCAAAGTCCCCCGCTCTTTGTAGGAGAGTACCACCACGTCGCGGGAATATCAAAGGGCGTATAGTCAGGCTTCTAATAGTGCTCCAACTGTGCTTCCTCCAGAGTTTCCACCTGATTTGGTATTTCTTGAGTGGAGGCTGGCTTGACAATGGGAGGGGCAATGACGGCGTGAGTCCTGACAGAGAGGAGGAGGACAATCACGTCTCTTCAGGAAATAATGAGGGCAGGCTTGACGATGATAGTGGGAGCAATGACGTGAGGCTTGATGGTGGCATCGAAGAGCAACAGCGTAGGGCTGGTGAAACCCCCGGGCCAAGTACAGTAATCTCTCGTGGGACCGGTGGCCTTGAGCGCTCCATTCAATCTGGTTTGCGGCAATGGCTGAGGTAATTTAATTTTTTTTTGTTTTGACCTGCACAAAAGATGTATCTGGCTTATTGGGGCACTCCTAATCACTCAGCTTGCATGCTACTTTTCTGGAGATCGGTGTCAGGTGGTATCCGGGAGGATGCACGATACTTCCTGAGTCATTGGTTGAGTTCAGTATCACTATCGAGGCTAAAACTTTTAGTTTTCTTGATATTTTCAATTACGTAGTAATAAAAACATTGACTTTTTTTCCCCATTTTGCTAAAATCAGTATACCTCATTTTTTTTTTTTAAATTCTTGACTGCTACAGAATCCTTATGCCCTCATGTCCGGTGTCAGATTTTGTATCATTTTTCGTTCCGCTAAGAACCTATGAACCTTTTCTTTTTCTAAATTTCGAATAGGATATGGCCTAGTATTTACTTAAATGCCTTTTTACATCGATGATTTAAGTCATAATGTCTACTTGTTTTATGATGCAGGCGGGCTATTGACAATTTGGGTAACTGGGAAAGAATGTTTGAGAACTTCAATCGTGAAAATGTTCTGGGGAATACTCCATCATTCTCCGATCAACAAAACCAACTTCCAAACAACATACGCCCCGATTTTCTACGACTTTTGCAACTGCAAGAGAGAAATCCCAGCTTGAGGTGGGAGTCCTGTTATCTTTCATTTGCATCATTACCATTTTCATTTAGCTGTCTGATGTATCGTGTAACCATTGTTAGTGGATTAATTTTCATTTTCCTGCATGACTCAAATCTCACTAGCGTTAGAGTTGGCCCAAAAGCCATTGAGCTTGGCTTGAATATCTGTGGTGCTGCTGAGACTCTACCTAACGAACAAAAAATGTGATTCTGATATTCCAGTGGAGGATGATCTTTGGAAGATGACAGGGGTAAACCCGCCTAGGAACATATAAATATCATAACTCCTAGCACAATTCTTGTTTTGTACACTGAATAGGATTTCGTAATGAAGAAGATAATGAGGTTTTTGCATGTGACGTGCTAGTTATGAACCTTGGAGAATTTTATCCTTAGTGTCCAATCTAGTCTAGCTAATGCAATTTTAGTTATTATAGGGATTGCCCAAATGTCATATTTGCGATGCTTATGAATTCGGGGAGTTGGTACTTTTCGGCATTGTTCGCTTAATTGATTTCTTTGAGCATTTTGAAGGGTCGATTAATAATTGCTTTTAATTACCAACAGCTTAGAGGATTTGAAGGTGTATAGCATTCCTATTTGTTGGAGTTCAAAGAAGAGAGTGGATTTTTGGTCGGACTTCAGCGACACACTATTATCGAGAGCTAAGGCGCCCAATCCACCAGCTGAACTGGAAGAATTGGTGTTGGAGTTGGAGAGGACGTGGCAATTGCATTTTGGTGAGAAGCGGATCGAGAGAATAGATGAGGAGTGGATTAAAAAATTTGGTGAGAAGTGGCGACTGCATTTTGGTGAGAAGTGGATCGACAAAATAGATGAGGAGTGGATCAAAAATTTTGGTGAGAAGTGGATCGACAGAATGGATGGCGAGTGGATCAAAAAAATAAATCCTATATATAGGCCTCGCGGGTCTGATAATATATTTGTCAAAGGTTTATTGCGCTTTGTGCGAAATCGGCGGCACCATTCGGACGAATTTCAGGTACTCCTTCAATGGAATTGTGATTATTTCCGCAGTGGAATGCATGCAGTCTTTCTTTAGTAATATTGTGTATCTTGAATTGTATGAACTCAGTCTTTCTTTAGTAACATTGTATATCTCGGATTGTATGAACTTGTAACTCAGCTCTTCTTGTTCCCACAGGAATCCCATGGATTGCGCAGCATGGAATCCTTCTACAATTACTTCGATGCACTATTCCCGTATCTCTTGATGGTGTCGTACGGAGTGGCGTGCCGATTCTGCAGAAAAGACCCCTGGTTCGAGGAGTACCGTTGAGGGGAACCTTTGCAGGAGTACCTTTGGAAGACATGCGCTTTGACCCTTCGGCCACTTTCCATGATTCCTTCTTCGATCCAGTCGGTTGGGCATCCCATCGTGTTTTCTGTTGTATCTATTCGATTCTGTTTGAGTGTATAAATGTACTAATTTAGATGTATTATATGGTTGCAATACTGAATTGTTTTTATGTATGGTGTGTTGTTCTTGATGTTCCATGAAGAATATATTTTACACTTAACAGAAGGTACTTTTCAATTCATGGCAGTTTAGCAACTTCTCCACCTATCTAGTTAATTTTTCGTATGGAAATCTCAATATCTGATATATATGTTTGGGCTCACTAGATCTTGACGGAGTAGGATGAAATAAATGTTAAATCTACTAGCTAGCAAGTAGTTTACCTATGAAATAATCATTACATTGTTGCAAGTTTAATTCTAAAGGGGATTAATGCTCAACGCATATTGATCTAGGCCATTACGCCTCATACCGACCGCCCATAAAGAAGCTTCACAATGATTTTCTAGTTGAAAAGCAGGTTATTGGCTTTATATTTAAGCAAGTTATCAATTTAACTCACGTCTCGAGCATTTTAACACATTATAAAATTTTCATTCAATGCGAAAAAAACCAAAACAAGATGATGCCTTTGAATAAGGCGACGCATTCTTTGTCAGGAGATAAGGTTAACGATGTGAGGCTCATTTCCGTTCTTGATGCTGATGGTGGTGGCATTGAAGAGCCAGAGCATAGGGCTGGTGAAATCCCCAAGCCAAGTACAGTAATCACTCATGGGACTGATGGCATTGAGAGCTCCGTTCAATCTTTGTCAGGAGACAGGGTTAATGATGTGAGGCTCATTTCCGTTCCTAATGCTGATGGTGGCGGCATTGAAGAGCCAGAGCGTAGGGCTGGTGAAACCCTCGGACCAAGTACAATAATCTCTCATGGGACCGATGGCCTTGAGATCTTGGTTGAATTTGTTGTAGTGCAAACTGCAAAGGCTGAGGTAATTTAAAATTTGTATGTTTTTACCTGCACAAAAGGGATATATTTTGATGGTTGGGGCACTCCTAATCACTAGCGTTAGAGTTGGCCCGAAAGCCATTTCGCTTGGCTTGAATATCTGCTGAGACTCTACCTAACGAACAAAAAATGTGATTCTGATATTCCAGTGGAGGATGATCCTTGGAGGATGACAAGGGTAAACCCGCCTAGGAACATATAAATATCAATAACTCCTAGCACAATTCTTGTTTTCTATACACCGAATAGGATTTCATAATGAAGAAGATAATGAGGTTTTTGCATGTGACGTGCTAGCGATGAACCTTGGAGAATATTATCCTTGCTAGGCATTACAAATGATTAATTAATCTCTTTTTCTACCTCCCTTACTCTATGTTCTCGTTAATCCTTCCTATAATGATAGATGGGTCAATTAATAATTGCTTTTAATTACCAACAACTTAGAGGAATTGAAGGTGTATTGCATTCCTATTTCTTGGAATTCGATGAAGAGAGTGCAATTTTTTGGCGGCCTCAGCGACGCACTATTATCGAAAAAGGCGCTTAATCAACAAGATGAACAAGAAGATTTGCTTTTGGGAAATTGGAGAGCATGTGGCGATTGTTTTTTAACGAGAAGTGGATTGACAGAATAGATAGGGAGTGGATCGTCAATATAGATCAGGGATATAGGCCTTGGGAGACCAATCATGGATTTGTCAGAGGTTTATTCCGCTTCATGCGAAATCGGCAGCACCATCCGGACAAATTTCAGGTACTCTTTCTATGGAATTGTGATGAGCACAGCAGAATGCATGCAAGGCTTCCTTTAGTAACTTTGTATATCTTGGGTTGTAGAAAGTCGTGACTCAGCTCTTCTCGTTCCTGCAGGAATCCCACGGATTGTGCAACGTGCAATCCTTCTACAATTACTTCAATAAACAATTCCCGAATCTCTTGATGTTGTCATACGGAGCGGCGTACCGGTTATGCAGAGAAGAGTCCTGGTTCAAGGATTACCTTCCGAGTGAAACCATTTGACCCTTTGGTCATTTTCCATGATTCCTTCTTCAATTCAGTCGGTTGGGCATTCTGCTGTGCTTTTTGTTATATCTATTCGACTCTGTTTGAGTGTATAAATGTGTTGTTTTAGATGTATGTATAACATGGTTGCGATACTGAATTGTTTTAAATTTATACTGTGTTGTTCTTGGTGTTGCATGAAAAATATTATTATACTTTCAATTCAGTCCAATTTCTTTTTCAAAATCGCAATCCAGGAATTGATTTTTTTTTTGTGTTTTATTTCAAAAATGTAATCATTAGATCTCAAAACAAAAAAGGCCCGGTGGTCAGCCCTAGTAGCGACTTTCTTCAAAAGAGATTAATTTTCAATTCGGGGAAGTTTAGCAACTTCTCCACTTATTTGGTAATTTTTCATGTGGAAATTTCAATATCTACAGATACATGTAACCTAAGTAGATCTCAGTAGATCTCCACAGTACAGATTAGGTAACTTTCTCTGTTATGAAATAAATATCGATCTACTAGCTAGCAAGTAATTTTTACCTATGAAACTAGCATTACTCTGTTAACAAGTTTTATTCTGATGGGATCAGTGCTCGATGCATAATGATTTAATACATCATACCTCACCTCGGCCGCTCACGGATTAGGTAATTTTCTCTGTTACGAAATAGATATCGATCTACTAGTAGTTTTACCTATGAAACTAGCATTACTCTGTTAACAAGTTAAATTCTGATGGGATTAGTGCTTGGCGCATATTCATGCAATACATCACACTCATGTTGACTGCTCATAAAGAAGCTTCACAATGATTTCCTAATTGAAAAGCAGGTTATTGGCTATATTCATATGTAAGTTTTCGATTTAAGTGATTTTATATATTATAAAGTTTTCATTCGATGCAAGATAACAAGATAAGATGACGCTTTTAAGTAAGGTGACACATTCTTTCAAAGTGCACTATTTTTTTTTTTTTCAAATAACAATTTGAATATGAATTCTTTACTTGCATATTTTCTTCGAGACATTTACTTTAAGATTATTTACTATTCAATATGTAGATTATAGCTAAATTTAATCTGTTAAGATAATTAGACGTGTTTTTATTTTGGGGTAATTTTTCAAAAAGTTATAAATCTATACTGCAATCAATTCAACTCTAAACTTTTTAGTTTATGCTAATTTAGTTCTAAACTTTTTGATAATTTACTAATTTGATCATAAACCTTTCAATTGTATCGATTTGATCTCAAACCATTAGAAAATTTGCCGATTTAGTCCTAAAACCATCATTTATTTAATTAAAAATTTATATTGACAAATCGTTGAAATATTGAGAACAATTTTGTCATTCTCATCCTTGTCTAATTATCAATATCATTTTCGTTTTGACTTCTTCCTGGAATATACTTGTAATCCTTTTACCCACAGGTTATGTCCCCCCAAAAGTTCCTTTCTTTACCTGTTTTTGTGGTAGGCTAGCAATTACCGTGGACGCAGGGTCTGAAAACCCTCCTTGTAGTCGGCTACTCTAGCAGGAAAAGTCAAAGGTGATCATCATGTACGTAATCACATCAGGTGTTGGCAACAGCACCCATATCGCTTCCCATCTCTTGAACCACCTAACTACTCGCACAATGTTGCGACATTACAGAGTTTTAACTGTGCTATGGTACTAGGGAATGATGCTCAAGAGCTGCCTCGGCTTGAGTGCACTGATGTGGTAAGTAAGTAACGAGCAAGGGGAGGAAGTCCAGAGGAATTACGAAAGTGACCGGTAAAACCGCTAAAACAAAATGTTCCCAAAGTCCCTATCTTTCCAGACGATGAGCGGAAAAGTGAGGCGGATCTGAGAACCTAACTGGAGCTCCAGCTAGAATGAAGCTAGTAGCTGTTCTGGTTATTCATAAGCAAAAACAAATTGCCCAAATGAATCTGAAGTGTTTAACGGCTTAGTTGGTTTCAATCTATGCTTGCAAAAGGTGATCATCGGGTCTCTGTGTCAAACTTCTGTCCAAACTTCGCCTGACCTTGCCATTTAATGGCGAGAGCGGAGCAGTTGGTCAAAGAATGGTGAATCGCCATTTAGAATCAACAAATGTTAGAGATGCACGATGTGTGATTGCCAAGCGAGTTGCAATCTTAATAGAGGTTATCTAATAGAGGTTAAGCCTTAACTCCGAAAAATGGAAACTGAATCCTGCTTGAATTCGTGTTCTTCAGGGGTAAGGGCACTTCACCATAACATTCAGGGTAGCAGAATGAATGTTCTATTGGACCTTGGAGATCATTCTTCGCAATCAATCTGTTATCTATTGGACTCTTCAGGGTCATTGTTGGACCATATGCAGAGAAACAGAGAGTCCTCGGTTTTTCAGGACAGTTTTGGAAAAGGGAACGTCGATGCATGTAAAGAGTTTGGGAGATCTTACTGGTTCTCTACTCTTGTGATGCGTTTCGAGGAATTCGACATGGCGTGTCACCACCGGTCTCAAACCGAACAACAAAGGATCAATGAATAGAATGATCCATCCTCAGGTGACTTGCTAATGGCAAGTACTCTCAAACTACTCACCCTGGCAGCATCATCCAGATAACCCCAAACTCTCATTGCTGATTTGGAGAAAATCTCAGTCAATCACGGGTGCTTCAGATCAAAACACTGGACTCTTGAACGGTTCACCTATGGAGAAAGATCCGTCTGATTGATATTAGCTGCTGACTCTATTTCCTGATGAAAATCCTAAGATTGTCTTTAGTTCGTTGCCCAATTTGACAGGACTTCATGAATCAGTAGATAAATCCCAAGTTGAAACTACTTCAAAATTAGTTTCAAGTGATGAGTTCCCATAATCTTCTCCACCAGCCATCAAACCTTCATGCAGATCGAGAGACCTATTGATCAAGGCTTACGATCATTGCAATTGCAACGATTCCCAAGTCATTACTAGGTAAAAAACCACATCGCATAGCCAATTGAGCAAGTTGCTCTAGGTGAGAGGTTTTGCCCCGTTTGAGCTGGGATGATGTTCGGCAAAGCTAGCGCCTCTTTTGCACCTTTGCCTGACTAAGATAATGATCCCTTCCAAAAGACATGAACCCCGGACGACCATGTTTCTCGATGTGCTGAGAAACCGGATCATTTTTGTCACCTCCGTAAACCCAGACGAAGGACAAACGTACCTTAAAATTGACAACATTAGGTAGAGGTTTCGCAGAGTCCTGGATCAAGAATAGAAATTGCCAGAGACGTGTAGATGAGGAGATCGTCCTCTGGTTGATGACAATGAGTCAACACGAGATGAAAATCCTAGTTTCAATCACCCTTTGCTTTTTTATTTTCCTCAAATCTCGCTAATGCTTCATCTTTGTCAGTACACCCAAGAAATCCATTTCTGGCATAAATATGAGCAAATTTCTTTTCTTATTTATTTTATTTTATTTTAGATCGGTATACGAATTTATTGAATAAAAAGTGTTCAAACATAAGAACTCATATTAACCACCGTCTGTGGTGGCCCAGTTCGAATTTTGCTGGCCGCATGTAATCTTAAGCGCGACGTCGGAGTGATGGTCCTCCATTAGCGTTGTCCCAGGATTTGCCCGCCGGCTGTCAACTTACAGATTTCCTGAGTTATCAAAAAAAAAAAAAAAACATAAGAACTCACTAAGGACCCTAAGGGGTTGAGGAGGACAAGTTAACCAGTTACGGGAAATTTTTAATCTTTGGGCCTTCCATTGGGCTAACTTTAAGTGTTCGAATGAGCCCATGGAACCTCATATATTAAAGATTGTACTTCCCACCGAGACCCACCACTTCTGACCTATGAAGCACGGACTCGTCTTCGAAGCTTCCGTGTCTGACACGTGTCCGGACGTGTCGAGCATACTCAGACACGTGTTGATCACATGTCAAATTTTTCGATACGTAATCAACTTTTTTTAGTTGACTTTTTTCGACACGCTCACGTTTCGACATGTATGTCCGAGGAAGAGGATCGTTAAAGAAAACGATGGAAGGTGGAGGCGAGACCGGGGAACAGAGGCAACGCCGCAATGGCGAAGGAGGGCCAAAGGAAGAGCAGGCGATCCAGAGGACCGCGATTGCGACGTTGGCGATGGAGGGCCGACGGCGAGGGTTCAAAGATGTTCGAGTTTCATTGATCTGCTCAGATATCTTCTGGTACTCCTCGTCCACTTCATCCGCGACTGATCGAGGTCAGGCTCTTGCACGCCGGAGACGGAGTCGGGCCGGAGGTATCTTCACCCTTGATTCTGCGAACCCCATTCTCCCCCAACGTGAGAGCGTGCGAAGGAAGAAGAAGACAACTTGGGGGGGTTGATTGATGGGGGCGGGGGAGCAGGTGGTGGCGTGGTGGCGTGGAGAAAATATTGGGTGGGTTTAACACTCCACGTAGGCGAAAATGTATCACCATACAAAAGTCGACACGTGGCAAATTTGGGCCCCCTGTCAGTGCCCTGTCTCTCCATTAACTCCGTCTCTCTCCCACTTACTCTCTCTCCTCCCCTCCGTTTCTGCCCATAGCTCTCTCTCCCCCTCTTCTCTCTCCACTTCTCTTTTCTTTCCTCCATTGGGGGAACACATGGGCTTTGGCGGCGGCAGAGTTGGCGGAGGCGCCGGCGGCACCGCGGGCGGTTTTTTAACCTCATCCTTAGCCGTGTGAGCAACAGTCTCATACCTCCTCCTCGGCTTCCGATCATTTCCAGTTGCCCGCGCTCGCGGCGGAGGCGTGACTGAAACTTCCATTTCCTCGACTGCAGCATTACGATCACCACTATCTTCGACGACCACACGCTTGGTCTCAAACTTCTTCTCTTCTTCGTCTTCTACTTCTCCGTTCCTTCTTCTCCTGGAATAGACCGGTTTCGTCCCGAAGCCCCGACCCGCGACAAGATGGGTATCGTCGTAGAGTCTCCGCCGCCCTTCGCCGTAATCCCACGGCGAGTACTGCGCCCTCAGATCCGGGTACAAGCTGCTGGTTCTCATCCGGCCAGACGAACTGCCGGAGAACCCATATTCGCTCCCCTCGGAGTTCCGACGGTCGTAGCTGTCGTGCCACTTGTACGGCGTCCCCGGATTCGACGACGACAACTTCCGAGAGTTCGACGTCTGGTACGACCTCGCCGACCCCCGTCCCCGCCGCTGTTGGATCTGCCGAGGAACCCACAGACGATGGCGAAGAGGACGAGGACGAGGTCACGTCTGCAGTGGCGGGCAAGGGGTGTCGCGGCGCTCGGGGCAGCAGCGGCGGTGGCGTGCCGGGAAAAACAACGGCATCAGGAGCGGCTCGTCGAGGCGGTGGGAAGCAGCGGCGTCGGGAATGGGGGATACTCGGTCGAAGATGGGCGAAGAAGAAGACTTCCTCCCTCGCTTTCTTTCTTCTTTCCCACCTCTCTCTCTCTCACTCTCTCTGCTTTTCTTGTCTTTTCCTTGCGTGTGTCAGACTAACGAGGGAAATTTTTCGAGAAAAGAGAAGTAAGAGAGAAGGGGGAGAGAGGTGTGGGCAGAAACGGAGGGGAGGAGAGAGAGTAAATGGGAGAGAGACGGAGTTAACGGAGAGACAAGGCGCTGACAGGGGGGCCCAAATTTGCCACGTGTTAATTTTTGTATGGTGGTACATCTCGCCTACGTGGAGTGTTAAACCCACCCAATATTTTCTCGGTGGCGTGGGTTGGGGATGATTGATGGGGATGGGGCAGGGAGCAGGTGGTGTCGTGGGGGAGGGGTGAGAGAGAGTTGGGGAGAAACCGAAAGGGGGATAAAATATTGGAGAAAATATTGAGTGTCCGGATTTTGGGGGTGGCGTGGGGGATTGGAGAGAGAGAAACGGGGGAGGGCAAATGATTTTTGTGGACGAGCGTATTTTATAGGGAAAAAAAGAGATAAGAGAGAGGAAAATAATTTTGAGAGGTTTTTGAGGGGAATAATTTTTTAGTGGTAAAGTTATTTTTGTTATAAAAAAAAAAATGAGTTTAAAATGATTTCAAAAAATAAAAATATTGAATGTTAAATAATGATAAATTTTGATGGTTACAAAAGATCATAGATTTATTTAAATAAAGTTGATTATATTTTTTTTTTGTTAGTCATTAGTTTTATCCACAATTTTTGTTAAAGTTAAAAATATGTTCTCAAATATGGTTAAGCATTAATTATGAATATATCTTTCAAATTTTCTATGAATATATCTATTAATATTATTAGTGCATATTCATTATAAATTTTTGTTATTTATTTATTTGTGAAATTGAATCAAATTACTTAAAACTAAAAGGGTTAATACCCTAAAAACCTAAAACCGATACACTTGTGACAAATTTACCCCAAACTATTTTTTTTTAACCATGAAAACCCCAACCCAGATATACCGTGACAAATTTACCCCGACTCGACTATAAAAACCATAAACATGTACATTTATGAAAAATTTATCCCAAACTAATTTATTCAACTGTAAAAACCAAAAACTGGTAAATTTGTGACAAATATACCTTATGCTAAATTGGATTAATACAAAAAAATCAAAAAATTGTAAATTATGACAAACGTAGCGTAAAATCCTAAATCGTATATCACCAACTCGTCACGCGTTATTTAACTTAATAATTTGATAATAAAATTAACGAAAACTAACATAGGATAAATTTGTCACAAGTGTGTACTGGTTTCGGTAAATTTGTCAAACGTATATCACGGAGTTGGGGTTTTCGGTGGCCATTCGAAAAATAACAGATAAATTACACAAATATACTGGGGTTTAGTGCTTTTTTCAGATTAACCCAAACTAAAAATATTTATTCAATAATAATGTGTTTCAACGTGTCGGAATTTTTTATTTTTGAGAAATAATGTGTCGGAATTTTTTCGGCGTGCTATGTTGTGTCGCGTGTCGATGTTGCGTGTTCGTGCTACTTAGCGTGTCGGTATTGCGTGTTCGTGCTACTCAGCTTCAAACAGTGACGGCTCTTCTTTTGGTCGTGAGGAGAGAGAGAGAGAGCGCTTCAATGGGGGCTAGGGTTTCGACGTTGACGGCGGAGGGTGTATCCATCAAGGGTTATTATCCCCGACAAGTCGTGAATCACTCTGGCTATAGCTCCGGCGTTTGTTCCATGGACGAACGACCCATCAATATTCAATTTTAGGGTTGAGGTAATTCTTCGTTCTCCGCCCAACGCTTCCACTCTTTTTTTTTTTTTTTTTTTTTTTCTCATTCCATCTCTGAAAATTACTGAGTTTTATGTGCGCCGCTTCCGCTAAGGTCGTTGGGTTCGGGATTTATTGTCGGAGTGAAAAATTATTCCTCTCCTTCCAAATTGACCAGAGAACGGAAGCCACCACGTCGGGGAAGGTTGGTATACCGAGTGGGTACGGTAAAGCTTTTTGTCTGTGCGTGAGTATGTAAATAAGTCGATTCACTTACGAAAAGCAATAACAATATTACTTGTGACTTTTCATCTATGGAAGTCGCTTTCTCCATCTTCCAAGAGCTGAGACACGACTGAGATCGACACTCTTGACCATTCTCTCTCGTTTCTTTTGCGTGGCCTTGGGACAGGAATCAGGATGCTCTTGACTGGTTGGTGGCTGCCTTATGTATTGGGGTGGGCCGTAGGCCGTGATCTCAGGAGGATGATCTTGGTCGTTCGCATCTCGGTCTCCCATTTTTTATTCTTCGCATCTGGGCGGGTCAGGCTCTAATTCGCGCTCGTCCTAATCCTTGTTTATATCTAGGAAAACCCTGGATGGCGAATTAGAGCCTAACCTTCTCTGCCCCGCCTCCGCTGCCATCTCTCTCTCGCGTTTGTCCGGCGATCTGCTCAGCATACTTGACGGCTCGGAGGGCGTCACGCGCCGAGATCCGGCGATCCAAGGCTTCTATTCCGTCGACATAATATGGCTACGGCATCAGTTTCATCTTTCGACGGTCTTGCTCGGCAAGAACAAGCATCTCGCCTGGATGGCATGAGGTGGAACTTGCACCTGCAATTGTGCGACAAAATTCGGCGTGACCGGCGTGACGACAAAATCTTGTGGAGCGGTGATGGCGTAAGTCCTGACCATGAGGAGGAGGAAAATCTCGTCTCTTCCGGAAATAAGGAAGGCATGCATAAGAGTCTAAGACTGCTGAAACCGTTATCTCTCACAGGACCGATGGCCTTGAGAGCTTCGTTCAATCTTTTATAGTGCAATGGCTGAGGTAATTTATTTATTTTTTTTTTTTTACCTGCACAAAAGGGATATATCTTGCTTATTGGAGTGGAGACTCTCCTAATCACTGAGCTTGCTTGCTACTTAAGTAGAGATCGGTATCAGGTGGTATCCAGGAGGATGCACGATATTTATTGAGCCATAGGCTAAGTTCAATATCACTATCAAGGCTAAAACTTCTAAGGTTTCGTTCCGGAAAAGTTTACCAGATTTTCTTATGTTAATATCACGAAAAATGAGTTGATCAGGGAAAATATTTTTCATGATAGAAAAAAATGTTTTCTAAAATAGGAAAAATGAATTTTACTTTTGTGAAGTGGAAAATACCTTCTTTTACCTCTCTTTTTTCATCAAATACTTTTTCCTTGTATTTTTTAATTATTTTTGTTCTTTTTCTCTTCTTTTCTTTTCCTTTTTTCTTTTTCTTTTCTCCTTCATTAGCTGATCGCCGGCCCTTGCCTGGCCAGATTCCGGCAAGACTCGAGCTCGCCAGATTTTGGCAAGGTTGAGCCTTGTTGAGGCCGAGCTCGCCTGACTGACCTCGAGTAAGCTTGGGTCTTGCCAGATTCGACAACCCAATGTTGACGTCTAGCGACCTCGGGCGAGGCTCGAGGTTCGAGTTGCTCCGCATCTTGGTCGATGCGTGGGTGGAGGACTGAGGAGGAAGAAGGAGGGAGAAAAAGAAAACGGAAAAAGAAAAAAATTAAAAATGAGAAAATTTGGATTTTTTAAAAGTAAAAATAATTAAACTTCATTTTTTAAATATATATATTAAAATTAAATATTTTTGTCAATCAAAACAATTTTTTGGTAGTTTAAAAAAATCAAGTTAGACAACGAAAGTAGAGAATTTTCCACTCCATTTTTAGGTTTTAGTCTAACGTTGAAAAATATAATAATTTTCTTGAAAATGACTTTTTGAAAAATATTTTTCGGAAATGTGATATTTTCTGGAAGATGTACGGACCATGATAATTTTTTCTCATTTTGCTAAAATCAGTTTACCTCAATTCTTTTTTTTATTCTTGACTGCGACAGAATCCTTATGCCCTCAAATCCGTATCAGATTTTGTACCAGTTTTTCATTCAGCTAAGGACCTGTAATACTTTTGTACTTTTTCTCAATTTTCAAGAGGATATGGCCTAATAATTACTTATGTGCCTTTCGAGTGGCCTAGATATTATTTGGCTCTAGGTACATTGATGAGAATACCTTATTTTATGATACAGGGAGCATGTCGATTTGGATAATTGGGAAACAACCTTTCAGAACATTGATCTGGACAACAAAATCTGGTTTAAGCAAGATATCTTGGCCCACCGTCCCGCCTTAAGTACTGACAGCGTAAGCACTGACAATGAGGAGGAGAACAATGATGTGAGGCTCAATTGGACCGATGGCCTCAAGAGCTTCGTTCATTCTGTTATAGTGCCATTCTTGAGGTAATTTAAAATTGTTATGTTTTGACCTGCACAAAAGGGATATATCTTGCTTATTGGAGGCACTTCTAATCACTGAGCTTGAATACTCTACTTACGTAGAGATATATGGGGTCGTTTCTTGCCCCACCCTCGCCCTAGCATTTATTACCGATTCCCTTCCCCTCCCCGGAAGGATGTCCGCTTAAGACCTGACAAGGAGGAGGAGGACAACCACGTCTCTTCAGAAAATAAGGAAGGCAGGCTCGATGATGATAGTGGGAACAATGATGTGAGGCTCAATTTCCTTCCTGATGGCGGTGGCATTGAAGAGCCAGAGCATAAGACTGCTGAAACCGTAGGCTCTCATGGGACCGATGGCCTTGAGAGCCTCGTTCAATCTGTTATAGTGCCATTCCTGAGGTAATTTAAAATTTTTATGTTTTGACCTGCACAAAAGGGATATATATTGCTTATTGGAGGCACTCCTAATCACTGAACTTGCTTGCTACGTATGTAGAGATCGGTATCAGGTGGCATCCAGGAGGATGCATGATACTTCTTGAAACATGGTTAAGTTCAATATCACTATCAAGGCTAAAGTTTCTAGTATTCTTGATATTTTCAATTACGTAGTAATAAAAACATTGACTTTTTTTCCCATATTGCTAAAATCAATATACCTCATATCTGTTTTTGATTCTTGACTGCTACAGAATCCTTATGCCCTCAAATCCATATCAGATTTTGTACCAGTTTTATCATTCAGCTAAGAACCTGTAATAATTTTGTACTTTTACCACTGCCTTGGTGGCCTCTCTCCCCCTCACGAAGGGGAGGAGTTTGAATCACTCACGATCGCTTGGAGTCTTAAGTGGCACGTTGGGGTGGTGGGTCCTCTTGCTTACGTGTCCCCCCAAGTTTACTCGCCGGCTACCGGCTATACGGGGTTCCTAAGTCACAAAAAAAAAATTTGTACTTTTTCTCAATTTTACAATAGCATATGGCCTAATAATTACTTATGTGCCTTTTGAGTGGCCTAGATACTATTTGGTTCCAGGTACATTGATGATTCAAGTCATGATGTCTACCTTATTTTATGATACAGGGAGCATGTCAATTCGGATAATCAGGAAAAAATCTTTCAGAACTTTGATTTGCCATTTGTCCTGGGGACTCATCCATTGTACAAAGCTCTACTAAACCAAATTATCAACAATATAAGCACTGATCTTTTGTGAATGCTAAAGACAAATCCTACATTGAGGTGGGAGTCTTGTGCTCTTTAATTTGCATCATTACCATTTTCATTTAACTGTCTGATATATTGTGTAACCATTATTATAGAGATTGCCCTAATGTCATATTTGCAATGCTTATGAATTCAGGGAATCGGTACTTCTCGGCATTGTTCGCTTAATTGATTTCTCTGAGCATTTTGAAGGGTCGATTAATAATTGCTTTTAATTACAACAGCTTAAAGGATTTGAAGGTGTATTGCGTTCTTCTTTGTTGGCCTTCAAACAAGAGAGTGGATTTTTGGTCGAACCTTAGCGGCGAACTATTATCGAGAGCTGATGAACTGAAAAAATTGATGTTGGAGTTGGAGAGGACGTGGCAACTGCATTTTGGTGAGAAGCGGAACGACAAAATAGATGACGAATTATTATTGAGGCTCGATTTGCTGCGGCGGCGGCAAAAAGCCTCACCATGGATGGGCAAGGCTAAGCTTCGCCAAATTTGGTGGGGCCTCTCCTAGCCAAGGTGAGGGTCAACCTCGCCAGTGGTTGGCGAGGCTGCCATCGCCAGATCTAGCGAGGTCGAGCCTCACCTCGGCTGGGCGAGGCTTGCCTTCGCTAGTGGCCGGCTAGGTTAGCCTAGTCGGCCCTTGCCTCTGGCCTATGTCACCTGGCCAAAAGAAGGAGAAGATGAAAAAAATTTTAAAAAATCGAAAATAAAAATAAAAAAATTAATTAAAAATTGCCATATTAATGTTCGCCAACCAGCTATCCTCGGCCAGTGTCCACATTAGCACCGACCGGATGGCCTGAATTGACACAATTGTAAAAAATTTATGACTAAATTGATAAAAAAAAAAGTTTAAGATTGAATTGACACTATTGCAATAGGTTTAAGATTTTTTTGGTAATTCTCCCGAAGAATGGTTATGAGGGGCTATAAGTTTGTTATCCGCCGAGGAACATATAAATGTCAACAACTCCTAGCACAATTCTTGCTATGTATCCATAGAATAGGATTTCATGAGTTTTTTGCTGTCCAATCTAGTCTCAATATGAGCTAATGCAATTTTAATTATTATAGAGATCGCCCCAATGCCTTATTTACTATGCTTGTGAATTTGGGAAGTCAATCCATCTTAGCATTGTTCGCTTAATTGATTTATTTGAGCATTTTGGAGGATCAATTATTAATTGCTTTTAATTACCAGCAGCTTAGAGGAATTGAAGGAGTATTACCCTCTTATTTGTTGGAATTCAACAGAGAGATTGGAATTTCTTTGTCGCGTCAGCGATAGACTATTAGTGAAAGCTAAGGCGCCCAATCAACAAGATGAACTGAAAGTATTGCTTTCGAAAGAATTGGAAAGCAAAAAGTCACTAGTTTCTGATGGGGGGGTGGATTGATAAAATAGATCCTAAATTTAGGCCTCGTAGGTAGTACAATAATGAATCTGTCGAAGGGTTATTGCGCTTTGTGCGAAATCAGTGGCGCCACCTCCCGGACGAATTTGAGGTACTCTTTCAATGGAATTGTGATGATTTCTGTAGTGGAATGCATGCAATGCTTCTTTAGTAACTTTGTATATCTCGGATTGTATGAACTCATGACTTAGCTTTTTTCGTTCCCGCAGGAGTTCCTTGGATTGGGCAGCGCCGAACGCTTCTACAATTTCTTCGATGCACAATTCTTGAAACTCTTGGTGGTGTCGTACGGAGCGGCCTCCCGATTCTGCAGAGAAGAGAAATGGTTCGAGGAGTACTGTTGGAGTGAAAATCCCTTAGGCCACTTTCCATGATTCCTTCTCTAATTCAGTCAGCTGTGCATTACCCTGTGCTTTTTGTTATATCTATTCGACTCTGTTTGAGCGTACAAATGTACTGTTTGATATGTATAACATGGTTGCGGTTAGGGGTGTCAAAAAAAAAAAAAAAAAACCGACCCGACCCGAACGCGAAACAAGCATGATACGTGTTTCGGGTCGGGTCAGGGTTGGAACATTGTTTGACCTGAAACACGTTAACTCCTACTTCCGAACAAGCGAACAAACACAGACAATAAACACGTTCTCATCTTTTTTTACCGTCAAACACAGACATTTCCCTCTCGGCTCCGCCTTCTTCTCTGACGACTGTGCCTTCGCTCACGACTGCCTCTCCTCCGATCGATGCGCCTCCGCCTCGCCTTCGCCGTCGCCACCCCTTGTCTCAACGCTGGAACCCTAGTCGCCGCCGAATCAGTCGATCGTTGCCATCTGTCGCCGAAAACCCCTCAAGTCTATGCTTCCATTGATTTCTTGATCCACGAGGAGCTTTGGCATCCTTCTTCTTCGTTGAATTTTCCCGTTGATTTTTTTCCGAATTCGATTGGCTATGGTGGTGGTGAAAGAGGAGGCAGGTGCTCTTTTGGGGCTCTGTTTGAGGTCGTTCTCTTCATTTGAGCTTGCTTCTTTTTGAGTTGCGCGGGGCTTGAATTGTTTTCCTTGGGAGCGATTTGGTCTCTCTCTTCCTGTGGAAATCTTGGGACTCTAGGCTAAGCTGAGGTAGTGATGTAGGCATTCGAGAGTTTATGCAGTCTAGCCGTGTTTCCATGTTGTTCTTAGCATGTGGGCTAGCCTTTGCTGGTGATGGGGTAGTAGTAGTTAACCCCATATGATCTTAGAGATGTTGGGAAGACTTGCTATATTGAGTGGTGGATGAATTCTGTGATGTAGATATTTTAGTGCACAAGTTGCAAACAGGGTTCAGGACACTTTGAATTTACTCTGTGCGGGAGAGCTGTTGGTGTTGATACTTCAAGAATCTATTTAATATTGAATGTTGACTGCTCCATCACTTTCAAACTAAGCTTGAATGAAGTGATGATAATCTGATGGACACGTGGGTTTTTAGCGCGGAAAAATTCAGAATTACTCCTATGGCTCCTTTACTTCAATTGAAATTGATATTTAGAAATGGTGCTATTGTTGAGGGAATGTAATTTATATTCAGGAGAAGCTTGTAAATTAGACAGACCGATGGACAAAAGTTGAAATTGTCTCCGATGTAGTAATGTGCCCTTTGTGAAAGAATAGAATGAATATGCACTGTTTTTCAGCATATCATGCTGCAACAGTTGTGGACTAGTAACTGAGGAAAGTTGAAGTTAAAATGTGGCGCCCTTTTTACTATTAGCGTAACTTGCAACCTATTATCTGTGTTTAAACTTCTTTTCGACTGTTTCCTACAACTCCTTTCAGTATCATCATTCCTTGGGGCAATATTTTGCTTTTCTGCCTTTTGTTTCAAGAGCATGTACCCTTTTATGACTTTTTTTGCTGTTGGTGAGCTGCTGGTGTTTGCTACGCAAGTGCTATATCTTATCACCAGTCAACATACTATTTCATCAGAACCTAGTACTTCTCGGGGCTGCCTCAAATGCCTTTTGGACTTCTTGTCCATTCCTTGCAATTCTTGCTCATCAGAAATAAAGAGACATGGAGAGAGAGAGAGCAAAGAAGTAGATGGGCTCTCAACATGCTCTCTGCTTCTCAAAGAAGAAGTCTCTAATTGTGGCAATCACGGCGACTCCGCATCTTCCAGCGATTCTTCTGTCATGGCTCTTCTCGTTTTTAGCACACTGGTCGCTGTTTCCAGGGCTCTTGCGACTGGCTGCGTTGTGAGTATTGGTGCTGCACCAACCACGCTATGCATTCCAAAGCAATTTATGAGCCATCTACTTTGTCTTTTATGGAGTCTTTGTTTTCTCTGTGATGTTTCTTCTGTTCATCATCACCAAGAAGCTTTCTGTTGGACAACAGTTTAAGGACAGGTCATACTCACCAATTCTTTCCAATTCATGAATATCTAGTAGCCTTAAGAAGATACAATTAACTTGGTTAGCAGGTTCTGCATCATATGGCCTGTCCTTGAAAAAATAGCATCTGCATGAATTATTAATAGGTATTTTGTGTTCTTGTAATAACCTGTTCACATAAGATTGGGATTGTTACAACCACCCGGAAAAAAAAAAAAAAAAAAAAAAAAAAAAAAAAAAAAAAAGGTGATACCCGGCAACCCGACTCGAACTGGCCCCGAACCGACCCGAAACACATTGTTTCGGGTCGGGTCACAATGTGTGACCACTGTGTTTCGGGTCGGGTCGGGTAACAACAAGACCCGACCCGACCCGACCCATTGACACCCCTAGTTGCGGTACTGAATTGTTCTAAATGTATATATAGTGTGTTGTTCTTGATGTTGCATAAAAAATGTTTTTATACTTACAATTCAGTGCAATTTTTTTTTCCTAAATCACAATTCTTGAATATAATTTTGTGGTGTTTTATTTCAAAAATGTAACTTTTAGACCTCAAAACTAAAAAGGCCCCCGTGGTCAGCCCCAGTAGCGACTTTCTTCAATTAAAGTACTTATCAATTCGTGGCAGTTTAGCAACTTATTTGCCGATTTAAGTTAATTTTTCATATGGAAATCTCAATATCTAAATATATATGTTTAGGTTCAGTAGATCTCAATGGAGTAGGTAACTTTCTCTGTTATGAAATATATGTTAAATCTACTAGCTAGCGAGTAGTTTACCTATGAAGTAATCATTACATTGTTAACAAGTTTAATTCGAAAGGGAATGAATGCTCAACGCATATGGATTTAGTCCATTACACCTCATGCCGACCGCTAATGAAGAAGCTTCACAATGATTTTCTAATTGAAAAGCATGTTATTGGCTATATTGATATGTAAGTTATCAATTTAAGTGATGTCTCAAGTATTTTAAAATATTCTAATATTTCATTGAAGACCCCCCCACCCCCAAAAAAAACACAAGACGATGCTTTTAAATAAGGTGACCGCATTCTTGCAAATTACACTTTTTTTTTAATTAACAATTTGAAATGCGAATATTTACTTGTATGTTTTCTCTGAGACATTTACTTTAAAAGATTGTTTACTATTCAGTATGAAGATTATAGCTAAATTTAATTTGTTAAGATAATTAAATGTGTTTCTATTTTGGGATAATTGTACAAAAGTTCTAAACTCATTTTTTGGTAGCCAATTTAGTCATAAACTTTTCAATCATGTCGATTTGGTCCTAAACCTTCTAAAAATTTGCCAATTTAGTCATAAACTTATCATTTGGATAATTAGCCAAACAATTTACATTGGCAAATCGTTGAAATGTTGAGGAGTACATGTTCCTCAGGTGTAAGGGCACTTTGCCATACCATTTAGGGTAATGGAATGAAAGTTCAATATAGACCTTGGAGATTATTCTTCATAATCAATCTTTTATCTATTGGAATCTTTAGGGCCATTCTTATTGCTCTAGACCATGTAGAGAGAGAGAGAGAGAGAGAGAGAGAGAGAGAGAGAGAGAGAGAGAGAGAGAGAGAGAGTCCTAATTCTGACTGGATTCGGAAAAAAGAAACATCAGTGCAAGTAATCTGATGGGTCATCGCTAACTTTGAACTGAACAACAAAGAATAGATGAATGGAATGATCCATAGGCCTCAAGTGACTTTGCTAATCACCAGTACTCACAAACTGCTCACTGCAGCTGCATCATTCAAATAACCACAAACTTCTATATAGTACGGTCTCCTCATCGTTGATCTGGAGAAAATCTTGTCAAACAAGGGTGCTTTGGATTAAACCATTGGACTCTCTGAATGGTTCATCTATGGAGAAAGTTGAGTCCGATCGACATTGGCTGCTAATTCTAATACCCGAAGAAAATCCTAGGTTTTTTCAATCGCCCTCTGGTTTTTTTTCCTCAAATCCTGCTAACGGGAAGATCTTCGTCGGTTACATTCAAGAAAAATCCATTTCTGACGGCAGCATGAGCAATTGCCAATAGAGAAGGCCACTAAAATAAAAATAGAAATAAGAGAAGGTCACTAAAATATTTCCAGTTTCTCTAGTTCGATGATTAAAAAAATAGAAAAAAAAAAAGAGAGAACCATCCACCAACATGATTTATTTAGTTTAATTAGGAATCAGCATAATTTGATCCGGACGTCTTCACGTTCAGAATGTACAACTAATGGAGATGCGTCTCCGTTTGAAATACTTTGTTTCTCGATAAATTTATTTCTATATTTTAATTGGTCAGGAAATATGTAAAATAAGATGAAAAAGGAAGAAGAACAAATTCCTTCTATCCGAATTTTTTGTTGCGGAATTACACGGAATCCTTAGAGTCCGTTCATTTCGTGGAAAACAACTTCCGGCAAAATATTTTCCGGAATTTCCGGTGTTCGGATGGCTGAAAATAGATGGTTAAAGAAAATGTTTTCCAATGGAAAATCTCCCTATTAGATTGTGGAAAATGATTTCCTTTTTTGAAAAGAGGGAATCATTTTCCCGTGCGCAATCTTCTGTTGTGTTGCTTCTTTCCTCACTCATTTATGTCCTCTTTCTCACGAAACCCTTCTGATCTCATCTCCTCCTCCTTTAACATCGACAATCAGTAGCCGCGGAGTAGCCCTTCATCTGGCTGGATCTCCACCCTCACGAAGCCCTGGGTTTCTGATCTTGTCCTCCTCCTCCTCCTCCTTCGACTCCGACGATCAGTAGTAGTGTGTCCCCTCGTTTGCAAGCCAGCTCGAGCCTCACCCCATGTAACGACTCGGGCCCACTGTGTGATATTGTCCGCTTTGGACACTGAATTCTCATGGCTTTAAAACACGTCACACAGGTTAAAGGGCCCAAGCCATTATAAACTGGCCTTGGACTCCCCCCAAAGCGATGTGAGACAAGAGGGAGAAGACCCCTTCCTTGTGCACGTCCGGGGACCGAGGTGCGAACGCACCACCATCCTTCCTCCCCGCGCACCACCGCTCGGGCTGTTACACTCTCCTCCCCTTAGCAAAATAGCGTTCTCGCTGTGACCCCACACGCTGTCGGGAGTTGGCTCTAATACCATTTGTAACGACCTGGGCCCATTGTGTGATATTGTCCGCTTTGAACACTGAGTCTTCATGGCTTTAAAACGCGTCACACAGGTTAACGGGCCCAAGCCATTATAAACTAGCACTAGACTCCCCCCTAAGCGATGTGGGACAAGAGGGAGAGGACCCATTCCTTGCGCACGTTCGGGGACCGAGGCGTGGACGCACCGCCATCTCTCCTCCCTGGGCACCGCCGCTCGGGCCGTCACACCCCAGGCCGGCGAGTCTCTGCCTAGCCTGATCTAGTGAAGCCGAGCTCAGGCCTCACCAAATCGAGCGAGGCGGAGCTCTCGCCGGCCTAAGGCGGAGCTCAGGCCTCACCCGTGCTCGCTAGAGGTTCTTCGGGTTCTGGCAAGCCGCGAGCTCGAGCTCCCAATCTAGGCGAGCCCAAGCTCCGCCTCTAGATCCGGCGAGCTTGTGGCTTGCCAGAGCCCGATGAAACTCTGGCGAGCTCGGGCAAGATTGGCCAAGCCTCGAGCTTGTCGGATCTGGCAATCGGGTCTTGGTAGGCCACCGAACAACCGGCCATCGTTAGGCATGCGGCGGCAGAGGAAGGAGGAAGGAAAAGAAAAATAAAAAGAAAGAAAAATAACAATTAATAAAAATTTCAATTTTTTAAAATACAAATAACAAATAATTAAAAATTCTTTTTAAAAATATAAAAAAAATAAAACTAATTTTTTGGTCAATTAAAAATATTAAAATTCAATTTTTGATAATGTTTCCAAACAATTAAATTAGCTAACGAACAATGGAAAATATTTTCCACTCAAAGTTTAGGTTTTGGTCGAACACCGGAAAATGTAGTCATTTTCTTGGAAAATGACTTCTGGAAAAAATGTTGTTCGGAAACATGATATTTTCCGCGAAAGATTCTTAGAGAAAAAAAGGGGAAAATCGGAGAGTCGAGTCGTTACAATTGTAGGGCTCACGATTGAGATTAGGGTTTTGCTTTTATATAAATCCCGAAACTTGCCCTCGGCGCTTCTCTCTCTAGAACCTCAACGAACTCTCTCTCTTAGGGTGCATTTGGTTAGGCTTTTGGGAAAAGTCTTTAGGAAATTGCAAAATGACTTTAAGTGAGAAAGTGGTTTTTCAAAATGCAAATTGCATTTGATAAGTTATAATCTAAAAGTCTATTGTGAAGCATTTTTGAGTAAAATAGTATTTAGAGGACTTATATTTACAAAGCACATTTATTATTAAAAAAAAGAAAAAGAAAATATTTGGCTGGTAAAGGTAGCGGTCGTCGTCTGAAGATTTATATGATTCGGTTCAAATATTGGTATTCACATCCACAAGGATAATCAGTAGCAAATAATTCACCATAATCGAAAAATTAGAGTTATAATCCATCGTACGCTAGCGTGTTTTCACTACTGGATTATATCCAAGCTCAAAATATCTACAAATAAACAGCTTAATTGGACATAGAACTCACAGCAAAAATAATCATTCATGTTCAGATCTATTCCACGGCATGAAAAGAAACAATATCTTTGCGCCCTGTTTTCTTTGCGCGGCTTATTCGAGTTCACTGTGCGGCGCAAGCTAGAAACATGAAAGTAAAAGCTTCTCTCTTTTACTTTCTTTTCTTTGTAAAACCCTTGCTGTTCCAACATGAAGCACGTGTATTATTGGAGACGTGGGTCCCCCTCTTTGTCTTGTGGTTTTCTTTCTCGTGTGGTCAAATGACATCCGCTCACTCTAGCCAAAATAAAAAAGTTAAATCCTTGATCAGCAAGAATTCGATCAAAAATTCTGATCGACCTCTTTCAATTCTAATCGGGTCTCATATAAGAACTTAAACTCGAGACATAATTTAATACTTTAACTAATGAAAAATGAGTTAGTACCAAGTGAATCCTAAATTTAATCGCCCTCTGTTTTTTCTTTTCCTCAAATGCTGCTAATGGAAAGAACTTTGTCAATTCATCCAAGAAATCCATATCTGGCATCCGCATGAGCAATTTAGAAAAACTACTTAGCCAAAATTAGACGAAAAGGAAGAACATATGAGATGTGTTTATGTATAATTAGATGAAATGTGTTTCCGTGTGAAATATTTTGTTTCAAGAAATTTATTATTTATTTAATTGGTTAGGAAATATACAAAATATGATTAATACCACGAAAAACCAAAAATGGTAAAAATATGATAAATTTATTCAAAATTAATTTTTTGACTATAAAAAATCTTAACTAGTATATATGTGACAAATTTACTCCAAACTAATCTTTTTACCATTAAAAATTTCAAAATAATACACACATGTGATGAATTTACCCTAAATGGCCACAAAAAACTTGTAAACTCATAAATTTGTGACAAATTTAGTCCAAATTAATTTTTTGATCGCCAAAATCTTAAATTTGTATAATAAAATATCATTCGTTAAATTTTATTGATACTATAAAAACTCACAAAACTGGCACAGCCATGACAAATGAAGATTAAAATCCTAAATTGATACATTAGTCAATTGCCTAAGTGTTATCAAACTTGATAATTTGATAATAAATTTAATAGAAACTAACAAAAGATTAATTTATCAAAAGTGTACTAGTTTGGTAAATCGATTAAAAATGTATCAGTTTAATTTTTTTTTTTGGTATTAACACTTCAAAATAAGATAAAAAGGAAGAACAGATCTTTATATAAACCCGAACACAAGCTCGCCTCGTCACTTCTCTCTTTAGAACCCCAACGGGGTGTCTCTCTCTCTCTCTCTGCTGATTCATCCATCAAATGCATGGCGAATCAAGAGATATGCAGCGGCACCGTCCTGTGGTCAACGACGTCAAAGGCTTCGGCTTCATCAAGCCCAAGGACGGCGGCGAGGTTCTCTTCGTCCGCCAGTCCTCCATCAAGTCTGAAGGCTTCGGTAGCCTCCCCAAGGGCAAGGAGGTCGAGTTCTCAACCGGCACCGAGTCCGCGGGCAAGTCTTTGGCGGCGGTCGACATTAGTGGCCCCAACGGGACCCCCCATCAAGGGGGTTACCGAGGACAGCTATGGCAGTGGCGGCCGGAAGGATGGCGCCAGGTTCAACTGGCATGGCGTCACATGCTAATGCTATGTGTGCGGCGGGGTAGGACACTCAGCGAGGGATTGTGACCGCGGAAACCTTGGGAGTAGCAGCAGTTCTGAGGGGTGTTTTAGGGGGTGTTTGTTTGTATTTTTTTTTATATTTTTTTATGAACAAAAATCATGTTTTTTTTTTTTCCGGGAATCAAAAAAGAACAAAAACGTGTTTGTTTGTGTTTTTTCCAAATCTATATTTTTGTTTCCGAGAACAAATTTGGAACAGAAACAAGAAATAAAAAAAAAAAACTTGTTTCCTGTTTCTAAAATACTTTCAAGAAATAAATTTTCTCTCTCTTCTATTTTTCTTCTCTTTCTTTCTTCTTCTTTTTTCTTTGACCGGTCGCCGACTTCGGCCATGGCCGGCGATCGGCCGTTGAGGGCCGGCAATGCCGTTGAGGGCTGGCAACCTTGCCGGAGTATCGTTGGCCCCTAGCAAGGCTCGGCCTTGCCGGATCCGAGCAAGCTCAAGCTCACCTAGATCTGGCATCGCCTAGGGGTGGCCTGACGAGGCTTGACCTCACTGGATCTAGGCAAGGCCAAGCCTCACGCCAGCTGGCAACGCTCGGCCTCGCCCAGATCCGGCGAGCCTTGCCGTGATTGGGCGAGGCCGCCGGCCCTCGTCGACCGGTCGCTCGCCATGGCCGAGGCCAACGACTGGCCACAAGGAAGAAAAAAAGAAAAAGAAAGAAAAAATTAAAAATAAAATTAAAATAAAAAAAAAAGAACACAAATTTACCAAATATGTTTATGTTTTTATATTTTTTTTATTTCTGGAACAAATTTACCAAACGCATTTTTCTGCTAAAAAATAGTTCCCCGGAACAAAAATAGTTTTTTCTATTTATGTTCCTTGGAATAATTTTTGAATATAAACACAAACAAACACACCATTAACTGCCATGAGAATGGCCACAAAGCAAGGGATTGTCCGAAGCGTATAAGTCGACTTTGGAGTGCAGTCCTGGAACTTTAAATTCAAGTACCTGTTAACGTATTTTTGACAATATATATTTAAAAAGTCTTTTTAGTGTGATTAATTTAAGTTTTCAAATTTACTTTACCCTAGTGGTAAGAATCTTTCTATAAATTGATCTTTATAACCAAATCAAGAGGTAACTATGCAACAACCGTTGCTATATCCCGAGGATCAAGTATCGAATCCAAGAACCCCGAACAAAATCAAAATGGAAACTTGACATTGACGGCTTCTCTCAGAACTGAACATAGGAACTTTGCTCTGCGAAGATGGCACGAGAGATGAAATGTCATTAATGGATAAAAATCCATACGGGATTTTTCATCACTCAAAAGACTAGAATGAGAAATTTCATGAAGTAAGTAGATCTGTTAGCTGATTCGGAAGATTCTCTCTGAGAGTCTTAAACAATGTACAAAATTCCATGCGAAAAAAAATAAAAAGGTTTTGTCGGATTGATTGAGTTTTTGCCTGCACAGGTAGTCCAACCTTATCCAGATACAAAGTTGTTCGCTCGGGAAATAGGTAGACTGATGAGATTCCATTTTCGTGCTAAAAGTTATGTGAAAGAGATGTATTAACAAATTTATAAATAAAATAATCACATCAAAATGGATCTTTATCAATTAATAATTTCATTATAATAAATATAATCATATATGTTACCTTGTCAAGTGTGAATTGTACAAATTTTTGCTACAAAGTTTTTTTTTTTTTTTTCCTCGCTATAGTCCTTGAATCACAGCGTCATTCATCCTTAATTACCTTCTATCACAATTAGCTTATATATCAGGAAGGTTTAATGGATGGAAACAGGGTCGAAAAAGGTTGAAGTTCCGTGTTTATTTCGGTTGGTGGTTAAAGTTTCTGAAATAACTAGAATCAGCTAGAATTGATAAATTCCATAAGTTTGAAATGAACTGCAAGGTAAACACATATCTGCATAGGCCTTTCTCCGTCAGGCAATGAATACACGAGGTGCTCCACTCTTATAAATCAAATAAGAGGATTATACATCGAGACTTACATACAATAATTACAAACATATATGAACATAGATGCTATGCTAGCACGAAGTTTTGCATAAATGGAAGCCACTTCTATGTCCGCAATTAAGAACAGGATCTTGTCAAGAATACCTTGGCATCGATAGGATGCCTCCTCATGCGTCAATTCTTCCCATTTCGATGTCTTTTGGAGCCTGGCAGGCAAAATGTCCTTGAACCTAGACGGCGTTGAATTTCACCTTGGTGAATGATAAAAGTAGTCATATCTTCAGTCCCTTGAAATCATGAACGGAGCCGGGTAACCAATGCCACCATATGAAGCAGATATTTTTGAGAACTTTTTTCTGTTAGCAACTCTACCTGAGGGAAGGGAAGTAACTCCAATGACTGATGCGTGTAATTTGTATCACATAAATGAATTTTGGAGGTGCATAAATAGAAAGAAAACGAAGCAAAAATATCGGCGTTCGAAACAGAAAGATCAAACTTGCAGTTCGACACGGTCACAACGGCCCTGCACCTCATACACCTCTTACCAGGACTTCTGAGTTGGCAGGATCATAGAATGCAGCGCGATCTTCTCCCCATCTAACCCTGAACAAATTACTCCAAAGGTTGTTGGCGGAGGCCATGGCTTTCCACTTTCTGCAAACTGTAAATCACCAATTTCATCATCTTGACTGAACTCTTCAGGAACAAAACTATACATTCTTCTGTAGATTCTCATTTGCCCCTCAATCATCAAGAGCTAGTCCATTTGCATTCGTCCCACCACAAGTTAAGAATACAATTTCTGAAGTTTCACGTTATCCAGTGTTGCCTGCTATATATACACCAATGTCACTAGATGGCTACCTTTTCAGCCGGTGCTGTAATATATGGGTTTTAAAACAAGAAAAGAAAAGAAAAGAAAAGAAAAGAAAGGTTTGAAAAGTAAAAAAGGGAGGCTGAAGAGGTATGTGGAACCTTCGGCTGGGCTTTAAAAAGAGAGAAAGAGGAAGAGAAAGAGGAGCAGCGAGCAGAAACAGAAACAGGGGAAGACACAAAACAGGGGAGAAGAGAGAAAGAAGAGAAAGGAAAAAGGGAAAAAGGGAAAAATTTTGGCGCACTCGTGACCCGGACGCCTCATCAAGCCGACTCAAGTGTGTTTTGCAAGGCCAGTAAGAAATTGAAGCCTTTAATCACTTGCTTGAAGCGATTGCCGCAATTAGGGCTCGAAATTCGGAATTCTTGGGAATTTGTGTGGCGAGGCCCAATTTTTGAGTCTTTAAGCTGTAAATTTTTTTAGAAATGATACGTTGGGATGTTGTGAAGCTATAGCATCTTTCGGATCGTGATTTAAGCTTGCGGTTTGTTCGGAACGGAATTTTGAAGTTGGAGGCGCAATCTGGTACTGTAGCGAACAGTGGCTTCGAGTCTCTTTTTTTGTTATTTCCGGTACTTTTTTGGGGCGGCTGAGTTGGGGTTGTTGTTGTATGTTAAGAGAGCTTTCTAAAAACTATAAGACGGCTTGAAACGGAATTTTGTGGAGGAAGTTATGGCGTGACGAAGTTGGCGCATGGGCCGTGCCTAGCTGAAAATGATGGGTTTATGCTAAATTGTGAACTTTTGGGGGCACGTAGGTGTCGTTTATCGACTAATAAGCCTAATATAGACGAGTCGTTATAAGAATATCATTTTTACTCGGATTTTTGATATTTTCCGGTTAATTGTTAGGAATCCGAATGCGTCGATTCGTGTGAGTGTCGTATTTGATTTTTGGCTTTTCCCAGGTGAGTAACACTATTTCTTTTTTGTATTTTAAACTCATGTTTTGAGAAATGTGGTGGATTATATATTCCATGAGTTGATAAAAAGCATATTTTGTTGCATTAAACAGGATCGAGCTATTACTAACATTTTTGTTATTTGAAGGGAGTTATATTCCGACTTCGATTTGAATAGTTGTTTGAAAAATGATTTGTGAAATCTTGTGAAAGAATCTTGAAATGTTTTGGAGAATGCTTTGATATTTATATATCAAATTTCAAGTTGTGATATGATTCTTTTTCTAATGTTGGATTACTGGATATTGTGATATGATTCTCTTTCGAGTTGTTATTGTGCTCAATGTCTCTATGGACCCTGAGGGGTGTGGGTATGCACATACTATTCTAGGATATCATTGTGGGCTGAGCCACCGGCTAATAATATGTAGAGACCTTGCCAAGGGGGGAATCTTGGTCGTCTTGTCACGGGCGTTACGCGTGACCATGGCTAGACATTTAAGCATGAATTGATCAATGGAGTGGACCATTGACATGTGATTTGAGTTTAATCGATGGAATGGACCATCGATGTAATTTGATGAGATTAATCAATGGAGTAGACCATTGATGCATGTTTTATGAGATTGACTAATGGACTGAACCATTGGTATTTTGGTATTTGAGTTATGATTATGTATTTGAGTTATGTTTTAAATGTGCATAGTGATTTCTCGATCCGCTTAGAAGAAATGTGTTACTCACTGAGCCGTGGTAGCTCACTCCTCTCATCTACTTGTTTTTCAGGTTCTTCAGCAAGTCACGAATAGGCGTGAGCGTTCGTTTGGGGAGGACTTTTGTGGTGGAAATTTTGGGTATGGCTTGTGCATAGTTCATAAGTTTATAAGTTAGTCTTTGTAGAAGGTTTATGTTTTGATGTTTGTGATTATAGATATACTCTGATATAGATATTGTAACCAAGTGTCCCTTTTTGTCAAATATATATATGTGGATGTATATATGTTGATATCGGATTGAAATTTTGGTTACGTTGAGGCTGCGTCCTTTGGAAAAAGGGCAGCCGTGTCATGCCCCTTTTTCTTGAGAATCGGGGTGTGACAGGTGCCAAGTGTTCATCTAAATCCAATCAAATTGTTCCTTTAATATCCACCTAGAAAGAGCCATCACAGATTTCTAAGCGAAAAAACACTCGCAGAAAAGGCAATACATCTCTTCAAATGAAAGCGAAGGCATTTGATTCATCACAGATGTCAAACAATTTCTCTCGGTGTTGTTTCGATTCCTCTAACTCGTGTCGTTGCATTAACTAAATTCTGGCCTACAAAGGAAAAAGAATTGAATACGATCCTCTCGCTTTAATAGAAAAATAATAATAATAAGAGAACTAGGAACAAACAAAACCCTGTCTCCACAATTTCATCAACTCAGACTTGCGGAAAAGGCAATACATCATCACTTCTCAAACCTGCAACCTCAAGCCATTGAAGACGATCCTCTTGCTCCCCATCGTCAGTTTAAAGTGACCACAAACAAACACGAGCAGAGCTCGGCAAAGGACGAACCAGTGTAACAAGTCGGCTAGAAATCGTAAAAACTACAAATCAAGGTGACATCGCGAAATCTCAAACGAAGATTGCCTATGTTGAGAGCAACGTGATAAGTCACCATAGAGTTTTGTTTAAAGAGGGGCAAAAATGAAATTATGTTTGATAAATGAGAGTGGGACAGGAAATTTTGGCGTTTTCGTTTAACAAAGACAGAATATTTTGAAAATGCTATTTCTCAAGATACCTCCTAACCTCAATTGAGCTTAAAAGTCCTTTTGTTGTATTTTCCCAAAACTCTCCAAAAAAATTTGCTAAATAATATTTGCCTTGGGCTAAAGGACTTTAGAGCACAAAAAGTCGTTACCAAACATACCCCAAATCCCTATTTTTCAGGATTAGGTTCTGCAGAGAAGAGACATGGTTTGAGAACTTCTGTTGAAGTGAAAGCCTTTTCAGGAGTACATGGGAAGTGATGCGCTTTGACCCTTTCGGCCTTATTTCCATGATTCCTTCAATCCAATCGGTTGCCCATTCCACCGCCTTTGTTGTTTTATCTATTCGACTGGGTTTGAGTGTACAAATGTATCGTTTTAGATGTAGTGTGTTGTCAACTATAGCACCGACACTCTCTGAGAGCATTCGTATCTTGTCCGACACAATGCCACGTGTTTGACACGTCCTAACACGCTTCGACACGGTTAACGAGTGTCGAAAAATCCGACTCTGACATGTGAGTCCAGAATTTTAACACGCACGTGTCAATTTTAAAAATTTATAAACTCGAGAGGTTAAAATATAAATAAATAAATAAAAGTAATAAAAAATGCTATAAATATACACGAACGGGATCAATTTTTTTATTTTCAGTTTTGTTTTTCTAGAATTGATTTATTTTTTTTTAAAAGTTTTTTACTATGAAATAAGTACTAAAAATGCTATATATAATAAATAAATAAATTTAAAATATCATTTCAGCATTTTTTTAAATAATGTTTTTTTCTTCTAAGTTTTATGTATTATTGTAACATATTAAAATGATAAATGATATTATTTAATATTTTTCATGTAAATTAATTCTAGGCTATTTTTATTATTATTTATTCACGTATTTATATATAAAAATATATTTAATATATAACGTGTCGGAATGTATCGAAATTCTTTATTTTTAAGAAATGACGTGTCGATGTGTCGTGTTGCGTGTTGTGTGTCTGTGTCGATGCTATATAAGTTGTCAAGGCATTTTTTTTTTTTTTAAATTGCAATCCACGAATATAATTGTTTGGTGGTTTATTTTGAAGATGTAACATTTAGACCTCAAAACATGAAAGGCCTCGGTGGTCAGCCCTCGTAGCGACTTTCTTCAACAAAAATACTTTTCCATTCGTGGCGGATCAGCAACTTCTCCGCCTATCTAAGTTAATTTTTCATATGGAGATCTCAATATGTAAAGATACATGTTTAGGCTCAGAAGCTCTCGACGGGTAACTTTTTTCTGTTATGAAATAAATGTTAAATGTACTAGCTAGCAAGTAGTTTTTCTTTTCTGGGGTCAGAACCTAGCAAGTAGTTTACCTATGAAATGATCATTGCATTGTTGGTAAGTTTAGTTCTAAAGGGGATTAATGCTCAGCGCATATTGATTTAGTCCATTACACCTCATTCCGACCGCTGATAAAGAAGCTTCACAGTGATTTTTGAATTGAAAAGGAGGTTTTTGGCTATATTAATTTAAGTGATGTCTCGAGTATGTTAACATAATATAAAATTTTCATTCAATGTATATAAAAGGAACAATACAGTGCTTTCAGTTTCAAGTAAGGTGACCGCATTCTGGCAAAGTACACTGGTTTATTTTTTTTTTTTTCAAATAACAATTTGAAAAACGAATTCTTTACTTATATATTTTCTCCAAGACATTTATTTAAAAATTATTATGATTCAATATGTAGATTATAGCTACTTTAACTTGTTAAGATAATTACAAGTGTTTTATTCTATATAATTGCTTACAAAAATTTTAACTTATTTTTAATGATGGTCAATCCAATCATAAACTTTGCAATTGTGTCGATTTGGTTCTAAATTTTTGAAATTTTTTTGATTTAGTCATAAATCTATCATTTGGATAGAATGTTGAGGATCGCGTGTTCTTTAAGTGTAAAGGCACTTCACCATAACATTTAGGGTAGCCAAAAGAAAGTTCAATCACAGATGATTTGGATCAAATCATGAGAGTCTCGTAACGATTTATCTAAGGTGAAAAATAAGTCTGATTGATATTAGCGGTTGATTCTAATTCCAAGATGAAAGTCCTAAGATTGTCTTTAGTTCATAGCCCAATCTGACAGGACTTCATCTATCAATAGATAGATCCAAGGTGACACTAATTCAAAAGCATTATCAAGTGACAAGTTCCCATAA
This sequence comes from Eucalyptus caleyi, assembly GCA_014182885.2. Classification (NCBI taxonomy): domain Eukaryota; kingdom Viridiplantae; phylum Streptophyta; class Magnoliopsida; order Myrtales; family Myrtaceae; genus Eucalyptus; species Eucalyptus caleyi. The sequence continues at coordinate 33,617,129 of CM024475.2, forward strand.
TCTTCTGCACCGGCTACCAAACCTTTATGCAAATTAAGAGATCTATACTATCATTGCAGTTGCAACAATTTCCAAGTCATTACCAGGTGAAAAAATCGCGTAGCCGATCGAGCAAGTTGCTTGAGGCAAGAGGTTTCGCTCCGTTTGAACTCGGTCAAAGATTGGCAAAGCTAGCATATCTTTTGCACCTCGTAGCCTAATTAAGATAATCCTCCCCCCTAAAAAAAAAGAAAAAAGCTCAAACCCCTGACCGACCATGTCCCTTGATGTGCACATGAACCCAAATCTTTTTTTTTTGTCCTGGATAGGGTAATGTTACTAATGTACCCTTAAAATTGACAAGGTTAGATAGTAATTTTGTAAAGTTCCTGGATATAGAAATTCTCGCAATATGTAGATAAAGATATCTTCTTCCGGTTGATGTCGATGAAATAACACCGGATGAAAGTCCTAGTTTCTTTCAATCGCCCTCCGGTTTTTTCCTTTCCTCAGATCCTGCCAACGAAAAGATTTTCGTCAGTACCCCCAAGAAAAATCCATTTCAGGCAGCAGCATGAGCAATTGCCAATAGAGAAGGTCACTAAAATAAAAATAAAAATAAGAGAAGGTCACTAAAATAAAAATAAAAATAAGAGAAGGTCACTAAAATATTTCCACTTTCTATAGTTCGTTGATTAAAAAAATAAAAAAAGAGAGAACCATCCACCGACATGATTTATTTAGTTTAATTAGGAATCAGCATAATTTGATCCGGACGTGTTCACGTTCAAAATGTACAATTAATGGAGATGCGTCTCCCGTTTGAAATACTTTGTTTCTCGATAAATTTATTTCTATATTTTAATTGGTCGAAAAAAAAAAAGAAAAAATAAAAAATAAAACAAAAAATAAAAAATGTAAAATAAGATGAAAAAGGAAGAAGAACAAATTCCTTCTATCCGAATTTTTTTTTTAATTGGTCTGGGTAAAATTGAAAAAGGAAGAAGAACAAATTCCTTCTTAGAGAGGAAAACGGAATCCTTAGGGGGTGGAAATCGGAGAGCCGGAGTCGTTACAATTGTAGGGCTCGCGATTGCGATTAGGGTTTTGCTTTTTATATAAATCCCGAAACTCGCCCCCCGACGCTTCTCTCTCTAGATCCTCCGCGAACTCTCTCTCTCTCTCTCTCTCTCTCTTCCTCTCCGGTGATCGATCATCGATCAGTCGATCGGAATCCATGGCGAATCAGGAGAGATGCGCTGGCACCGTCCTGTGGTTCAACGACCTCAAGGGCTTCGGCTTCATCAAGCCCAGCGACGGCGGCGAGGACCTCTTCGTCCACCAGTCCTCCATCCGGTCCGACGGCTTCCGTAGCCTCGCCGAGGGCGAGGAGGTCGAGTTCTCCATCGTCACCGAGTCCGAGGGCAAGTCCTCGGCCGTTGACGTCACCGGCCCCGGCGGGGCCCCCGTCAAGGGGGGGAGCGCCGCCCGGGAAGGCTTCGGCGGAGGCGGCGGCGGCGGGTTCGGCGGCGTCAGGGGCGGGCGCGGGTTCGGCGGCAGCTGGAAGGGCGGCGACAGGTACGGCGGGGGCGGCGCCGGTGGCGCCGGATGCTATGTTTGTGGGGAGGTGGGACACTTGGCGAGGGACTGTGACCGCGACCGCGGGAGCCGTGGCGGCGGCGGCGGCGGGGGTTCTGGGGCGTGTTTTAGCTGCGGTGAGATCGGCCACATGGCGAGGGATTGTCGCCGGAGTACCAATGGTGGTGTTGGAATAGGAGGAGGAGGAGGAGGAGGAGGAGGCAGTGCCTGCTTCAATTGTGGTGGTTTCGGGCACATGGCGAGGGATTGTACCAGCAGGGGTGGTGGTGGTGGTGGCGGCAGCTTTGGTGGTGGTGGCGGCGGCTTTGGTGGCGGGGCACCGGCGGCTTTGGTGGTGGCGGTGCTTGCTATAACTGTGGTGGACATGGTCATATGGCGAGGGATTGCAATGCTGGCGGTGGAAGCAGATTCGGCGGCGGCGGCGGCGGCAAGTGCTTCAATTGTGGTGAGCAGGGGCATTTTGCCAGGGAATGTACTATGACCTCTTGAAGAAGGGAAATAAGGAAAGAAGAGTGATAGTACATATTTCTCTTGTTTTCTTGCGTATGCTTTTGTTCACCTTTTTATGTTTTGTCGGTTTGGAATGTTATACATAGGATGTTTTGGAGATTTTAGTTTGTTTCTATCGCTTTTGGTTTCCTGCGTCGGTCAGTGAGGATGACAAATTGGTTAACTTCTAATTGAGCTATTTTCACCCCAGTGCTACTGATGGGTGCTCTTATTCAGTTCTGCGTCGGTGATGCCTTAGTGGCTTATTTTTTAAATTTGTGGTTATGGTATTCACATTGGAGTGAGTGGTATTGATGTTGGCCTGGCAGAGATCATTAATCAATTGTCAATTACTGTTGAAGGATGGCATTGCAATTGTTCTCTGTGCGCTCAGTGTGATCATTGGGATGGGAAGATCGACATTTTTTAATTGCTCTGAGATGCCTACTGAGAGGAAGATGACATGTTTTTATTGCTTTTAATTACTGGCCATTAACAATATACTAGTTGGAATGGGAAAAAAATTGCAGCTGCTGGGAAGTTTGCCTATTGCACAGCTAAGAAGATGCAGGCAACGACCTCTCTCATGTTCGCTTGGCTCTTCATGACTAAATGATTTCTACCTCTCTACCAACTATCTACATTATGATAAATATGGAATGTTTCATGCGTCAATATTTTGGAATTTTATTCTTGTTTCCAGTGGCTATCTCCAGTTGTTGTACCAGGTACATTTCTTGTACTATAGTGATGACAGCAACAATGACTCAATGCTTTTTCTGTGGGAATATCATGCTACAAACCATGCTATTCCCTTAAGCTCAATATATTTCATAAGGTACAACTGTAAACCCTTGGTGTCTTTATGTATGGTTTTGGTCACACTCATGTCTTCTTAATTCTTCTTAATGTTTGCCTACTTTTTAACTTGACGTCGACCTGATAAGTTACCATGGGATAAGTTGCTCGTAAGGAGACTATGTCTTGGTCCACACATGCATCTTTGTTCAGTTAACCAAGATGAGGATTATTCAGTTTTTGCTCAGTAGGTGTATGTTTTCTTGGTAGGTAATTGTGCTCTAGATGAATTATAATAATTGTAGAGATTATGTATTATCCAAAGAGACTAATGGAAACACTAGAAAGTGATTCATGCCATCATTATTCTGTACTGATGCCATTGGAAGTTCTGCATTGTGGGCAGCTTTTAGAACAAATTTGCTTGTGGATATATACCTTGCTTTGTAGACAGTTGAGCATGCATCTAATTTGGAGCTTTTTTTCTATCTTCTCCCATTCATTCTTTGCAATTGATTTTCAAGGCCTTCCTGATCATGAGAATTTGGGTAGCCCATTTTTGTTCAACTGATATTGGAATCCTATAGCCTTTGGATGTGTTGTGTTGTGCTCATTGTTTTTGTGGCAAATGACTGTTGCTCGATTGGATACACACTGCAAATCTTGGGATCTTGATGAAATGAAGAATGTTATAGACATTCTGGAATAGCTTTTGATGATCTAGAATTTACATCTGGGGGTGAGTTTCTACTCCTGGAGAGGTTTTCAGTCTGCAACAAGGGCATATCAACCTTTTAGAAGTCAAGTCAATGTAGCTGGTATTTAGTGAGTTTGTGAGTGCAGTAGGATCCTTTAATTGCTATATTAGGTCTAAATTACTCTGATAGTGCAGTCAAATTTTTTTCCAATTCCTTTAATATTCACATCATTGAATTTGGTTTTAGACTTCATTTCAGACTTCATTTCAAGTTCCTATAATTATGTTTGCGGCATTAAAAGCAGATTATGAAGCTATAATTTTCTGTGTTCTCGGCATGCACGCATCATTTTGTCACAAGGGTGTGTCCATGTTCTTTTTGAACCATGACCTGACTTACCTCCCAAAACGGCTCAGATGCAGGGGTGTCCTGCGACAGGGACAATCCGGCTGGGCAGGAGAGCTTTGCAATGTTTCTGCATTAGCACCGTGTGATACCAGGCAGTATCATAGGTGAGTTGTGATCGCCTTTGGTGTTCTCTGGAATAACTAAGGTTTAGGGAGTGAATATACTGATTTGCTCCTTGTCTTGGGAGAAGTTTCGTTCCTCTAACAATTTGAGCTTCTGGTGAAAAGTATAGTCTGCATCTTATAGTCTGTCGAATGACAAGGCCCTGTAATGTTTTTTTGGGCTAAAGACTGACAGTAAGGCTTAAGGAGGTTAATGAGAAGCAAACAACTCTATCCATGCAGTGCCTGTTACAGTCTCTTGGTAATTACTATGGGCAAATTCGATTCGGCTGCAATTTCCAAGGCCAAAGCTCTAAAGGCAGAATCCGTGGTTTCGACTAGTTTTGGCAACTTGCGTCATCTAATGCGATGAGCATCCCAAAACAGTATTTGCCAACTTGCCCGAATACTTAGTACGCGGCGTAATTCATCTTTACCGGTCTTCCTGGATGGCTCTTAATTTGGCAAGATGCACCACCGGCCTTGCTTAATCTCATCCGAAGGAGCGTGCCCATGTTCTCTTTTGCCAACTTGCGGCTCGCAAAACATTAGGCAAGTTGGGTTTTGCTTGTATCAGCTAACGTTAATCGTTGAAAAAGCATCGTTTTTGCGTATTGATGCGATGCTTTTCGACTTAAAATAATGGAAAGGGAGGTGAAAGAACTTTTGCAAGATTTGGGCCGTGGTTGGTCAAATGGCCAAGGAAATCTTCGATTAATATAATGCTAGGCTGATCCTTTACTCCATCGCGTGGGAATAAGGGGCTGTAGGAGCTGTGAGGAGGCTAGGCTTTCTCTCATATTCTCCACCCAAGTAGTCAAAAGCCATGCGACTGTGGCTGCCAAGTGCTGCAACTAGCGAGGTGCTGAGCCCTTTTCCGAGTCAATGCCGGGGCCGATGCTTTTCACCGGAATCTGGAATCTGAATAATTGGACTATTTTTGCTTTGTGTGCCGAAGGGTGCGATGTACAGAGGACAGAAACTTTAGTGAATAGTGTGCTTGGATCTTTGGTCATCGACTACCGTTCTTTCGTCTTGGGCGCGAGCTTAGCCATCCAGAAAGGCGACACTTAATGCGAGATGGAACCCGTGCTTGGAATATTTATTTATTTTGTTGGGAAAATGTCTGTTGATGGTCTGTTCGGTTTCAAATTACGATTTGATAGGTTTAAATTGAAGCCAGCCATGATGTGCACAATCATGATTCTTGTCTATAGATTGACGTCGTTATAATTAGCAAGGTGCAGTAGCAAGTCTCTATGGTGGACAGCATCTAGATTGACGACACGAATTATTCATAGCGGACAAAGAGATGATAGACAATCACACCACAAGATATCCATCGTTAATAATATAACTGTCGAATAAATCAATGCTGATGGTAGCTCGGTAAGTAAGATCTAAATGTATCGGCGATCATACCATAAGTTGATCGATGACGTGATGCATGACGGTTCCCTAGATTACATTCCCACAATGCGCATTGTCTTGCGAAAGAGATAGAAACAAGACCTGGCCGACGAGGGGAGATGGCCCTGTCCTGTTCTCCCAAGCATGCTAGCGCATTGTTCACGTGAGCTAGAGAGAGTATCTAACCTCTACTTCCATGGTCGGTCCGTCGTGCACATGCTTTGCACATTCCTAATTCGTCTTTCCTCCATATTTACACGTGGCCTGCAAAAAAATATTTCAGATGCAATCATCGCATACGCGTCTCATCCTTGTCTGTCTCCTTCCCCCTATTTTTTATGCTCCTCCTGCTTCCATCAAAATTGAATGCAGCTAATTCACTGGCCCCGTTCTTATCCGAAAAAAATCGAAGCTGCGTGTCGTCTGGAAACTTGAAGCCGACCTTTCCTGTGAACCCGATTCCTCAAACCATGCGGACGAATTCTTTTCTGCTACGTCTTTTGTTTCTGTCTTCGGGGAACCGATTTCTCATGGCGCTCGCAGAATCCCGATGCCCCTTCCTCTGCCCTGCCATGCAGCCTTCCGAAAGTCGGAAAGACCTTCCCCTCAATTAGTTTTCATCGGCATTTTGTGAATGGCTTGACGACACCTGTCTCCTCTTGGCTCGCTCGCGTACAGGATTAGAGGTTCTCCAAGCACCCCTTCAAAAAAAAAAAAAAAACAAAGAAAAAAGAAAAAGTTAAAGAAGAGGACGAATTATTAAAAAAAAAACAGAGAGAGAGAGAGAGAGAGAGAGGATATCGCCGATTTAATTATGCAGAAAATCACCGACTTCAACTGGTGTCCCCATGCTATCGCGAAATGACATTCGATTAGAAAACTGTGATAGATTTTTCGGCAGATGTGGTCCCCCCTCCCCTCCTCCTCAGAGGCCTCCACCGACTGAGCACATGACCGCCATTTTCTCCCGTCCGCTCCTATAAATTCCTCCCTCTCCTTCCCTCCTCCATCTGAGCTTCAAATTCCTTTCACACAAACAAATGAAGTGAGTCTACGTCTCTCGGATACATTCATTCTTTTACACCATTGTTTCTTGAATTTAGAGTCGGCTGCTCATTCTTAAGAGTTGACACTCAATGGCTTCGCTCGGAATCGCAGTTGCTCTGTTCTTCCACGTTTTGGTCTTCTCGGTCACTGGTAAGTTCCAGTGTCGAAAGGGAGTCTTTTGTCATGGCCCTTTTGTTTTCCCTCTCCAAATCACGCAAATGGTGACTCGCTTTGGGTTTTAAGTTTTCGGACTTTCGGCTCGGGTTCTGACCTCATGCTCTGTTTCTTGAATTTGCGTTGCAGGTGCGGATTCGGCGACATTCACCATAGTCAACTCGTGCAGCTTCACGGTCTGGCCGGGGATCCTCTCCGGCGCCGGAACCGCGCCGCTCTCCACCACCGGCTTCGCCCTCGACCCCGGGGCGTCCACCTCGGTGACCGTCCCTGCCTCCTGGTCCGGCCGCCTCTGGGGCCGCACCCTCTGCTCCCAGGACCCCGCCACCGGCAAGTTCGCCTGCCTCACCGGCGACTGCGGCTCCTCCGCCCTCGAGTGCTCCGGCGCCGGCGCCACCCCTCCCGCCACCCTCGCGGAGTTCACGCTCAACGGCGCCGGCGGGCTCGACTTCTACGACGTCAGCCTCGTCGACGGATACAACCTCCCGATGCTGGTGGTGCCGCGGGGCGGCGCCGCCTCCGGGGCGGGGAACTGCACCGCGACGGGGTGCGCGGCGGACCTGAACGCGGGGTGCCCGCAGGAGCTGAAGGTGACGAGCGCCGGGAACGAGGGCGGGGTGGCGTGCAAGAGCGCGTGCGGCGCGTTCGGGGACCCGCAGTACTGCTGCAGCGGCGCCTACGGGTCGCCGGACACGTGCGGGCCGAGCCAGTACTCGGAGTTCTTCAAGACGGCGTGCCCGAAGGCCTACAGCTACGCCTACGACGACGGCACCAGCACCTTCACCTGCGCTTCGGCGGATTACGAGATCACATTTTGCCCCACACCGTCCACGAGGTAAGAATTTACCTCGGAACTTTGGCATTTTCTAGGAACCACCGCCATACGAATGCAGCCATAATTCAAATATTCGATTCTGTTTTTGGGGGAAAGGACCGTTGATTTTTTGCGCCTGTGGTGGTGACTGAGGGATTTTTCCTGGTTTGTCTTCGAGGGTGCAGTGTCAAGGCGGCGGGCGGTGAGCACGCGATGTTGGCGGCGGAGGTATCGGGCAGCGGCGCCTCGTCGTTGTGGACGCCGTCGCTATCGGCCGTCGCTGTCGGCGTTTCGGCGACAGTATGGCAGTTGGGGCAGCTGTTCTGATTTGGAAAGAAAGGAAAAATCTTCGTCGCCTCCAGCGCTGGCTGTTGACAGTGGGCGCACCTCTCTCTCTCTCCTTCTCTATATCTCAAGTGGGTGTAGGGCTCCGTGCGCTTTACATGATCAAGTGGATTATAGACTCAACGAGCGGCCCGGAATGGAGAGAAGAAAATCTCAGGAGGTCAACGCGTTGCTTCACGAGGGACGCGAATCTCTGAGCAAAAATATTTCCGGGAAAAGTGATGTTTTCTCGGGAAATTTTTCGGAAGGTCGAAGTCAGCTGCCGGCTGGCAAGGGATTGTAGGGCCTTGCACAACGACCAGCGTTGGCCAGAAAGTTTTATATTAGGCAATAAACTTAGGATTGTTTTGGTAATTAATTTAATACCGTGAAAAGTTTAAAATTGAATTGTCGTCCATACGATAAACTTAGGATTATTTTGGTAATTTTCTCGCCTATTACTAGATTACAACTTAAGAGAGAGTCTGTGTTGCACTTTTACTTGTGCTAGTGACTGCACCAATATTTTAATAAAGACAAACTTCCAACTGACGCCAACTGCTAGCATGAAGGAAGAAAGAAAGAAATACCAAGTTACAGCAAATAAGGGTGGCAGCTCAATGGCTATCCTTTCAATATGAATGAGGAGGTAAGGAGTTCGAATCTCCACCATTTTAAGGGTTTGGATGGGAATGATTTAATTTTAATAGTGGTTTCGACTTCCAAGGAGGCATGATTTCGACTCCTAAAGAAGATAGGGAACGATTTAATTTCAAGAGTGGTTTCAACTCCCAAGGAGATAGGGAATGATTTAGTTTTAGGAGTGGTTTTAACTCCCATGCCATACAAGGAGACAGAGCAAAAATCTGAAAATGAGCATTAGAATAGGAATAAAGTATAATCAACAAAAAGGTGACAGCTCAAAAAAGAAAGTTTAGTCACATTACAAACTCATCTGCTCTGTTAAATACTAAGGAGCAACAGGTCTAACACTACTTCATCTTCCAACATAATTCTATCGCTCTTCTACATTCTAATTCTAATTCTAAAATATAATCTAAACATCGAATCGCATTATATGCATCGAAAAACTACTGGAAATGCAACAAAAGTCGGGATCAATCGGAATCCATCAGCGCTGGAGAGCCTGCCAGCGGTTGACTTCGTGCCGTCACCCTCAATTTTCATCGTCATCGCCCGCCGAAAAAATCTTCCGAGAAAATATCACTTTTCCCGGAAATAAATTACTTGATCTTTGCAAAGCGAGTGGGCCCTACCCAGTTGAGATAGAGAGAACGAGAGGTGGGCCCACTGTGTAATATTTTCTCCGAGGAGCGATGCGACGAAGATATTTTTCTTTGTTTTTTTTCCAGTTCAGAACAGCCGCCGCAATTGCCAAACCGTCGCCGAAACGGTGACAGCGACGGCCGAGAGTGGCGGCGTCCATGACGACGAGGCAACGCCGCCTGAGACCTCCGCCGCCAACATCGCGTACTCACCGCCCACCGCCTTGACACTGCAGCCACGAAGAGAAACCAAGAACAACCCTCAGTCACCACCACAAGCGCAAAAAATCAACAGTCCCTTCCCTCCAAAAACAGAGTTGAATATTTGAATTATGACTGCATTCGTATGGCGGTGGTTCCCGGAAAATGCCGAAGTTCCGAGGTGGATTCTTACCTCGTGGAAGGCTTCGGGCAGAATTGTGATCTCGTAATCCGCCGAGGCGCAGGTGAAGGTGCTGGTGCCGTCGTCGTAGGCGTAGCTGTAGGCCTTCGGGCACGCCCTCTTGAAGAACTCCGAGTACTGGCTCGGCCTGCACGTGCTCGGCGATCCATAGGCGCCGCTGCAGCAGTACTGCGGGTCCCCGAACGCGTCGCACGCGCTCTTGCACGCCACCCCGCCCTCGCTCCCGGCGCTCGTCACCTTCATCTCCTGCGGGCAGCCCACGTTCAGGTCCGCCGCGCACCCCGTCGCGGTGCAGTTTCCCGCCCCGGAGGCGGCGCCGCCCCGCGGCACAACCAGCATCGGGAGGTTGTACCCGTCGACGAGGCTCACGTCGTAGAAGTCGAGCCCGCCGGCGCCGTTGAGCGTGAACTCCGCGAGGGTGGCGGGAGGGGTGGCGCCGGCGCCGGAGCACTCCAGGGCGGAGGAACCGCAGTCGCCGGTGAGGCAGGCGAACTTGCCGGTGGCGGGGTCCTGGGAGCAGAGGTGCGGCCCCAGAGGCGGCCGGACCAGGAGGCGGGGACGGTCACCGAGGTGGACGCGCCGGGGTCGAGGGCGAAGCCGGTGGTGGAGAGCGGCGCGGTTCCGGCGCCGGAGAGGATCCCCGGCCAGACCGTGAAGCTGCACGAGTTGACTATGGTGAATGTCGCCGAATCCGCACCTGCAACGCAAATTCAAGAAACAGAGCATGAGGTCAGAACCCGAGCCGAAAGCACCGCAAGTCCCGAAACTTAAAACCAAAGACGAGTCACCATTTACGTGATTTCGAGAGGAAAAACAAGAGGGCCATGACAAAAGACTTCCTTTTGACACTGGAACATACCAGTGACCGAGAAGATCAAAACGTAGCAGAACAGGGCAACTGCGATTCCGAGCAAAGCCATTGAGTTTCAAATCTTAAGAATGAGCAGCCGACCGTAAATTCGAGAAACAATGGTGTAAAAGAACGAATGTATCCGAGATGTAGATTTACTTCATTTCTGTGTGTGAAAGGAGCTCGAAGCGCAGATGGAGGAGGGAAGGGGAGGGAGGAATTTATAGAGGCCCGGGCGGAAGAAAATGGCGGTCATGCGCTCAGCCGGTGGGCCCTCTGAGGATAATCGGAGGTGGGACCATCACTGCTAAAAATCTCATCACTGTTTTCCATATTTTCTCAAGACGTCATTTCCCGAGAGCGTGGCGACACCGTTGAAGTCGGCGATTTTCTGCGAAATTAAATCGGGTGGTATCCTCCTCTACTTTTTTAATTGTAATAATTTGTCCTCCTCTTTGAATTTTTCTCTGTTTTTTTCTTTTGAAGGGGTGTTTGGGGAACCTTAGATTCTGTACACGAGCGAGTGAAGAGGAGACAGGTGTTGTCACCCCATTAACAAAATGCCGATGAAAACCAATGGAGGGGGGAAGCCTCTCTCTCGGAGTTACGGAAGGCTGCATGGCAGAGCAGAGGAAGCCGGTTCCCGAGGGCAGAAACAAAAGACGGAGCAGAAAAAAGAAACTCGTCCGCATGGTTTGAGGAGTCGGGTACAGAAAAGGTCGGCTTCAAGTTTACAGACGGACGGTGACGATAATGAAGGGAGATGAAAGGATAAAAATAAAATAAAAAAATAGGGGGAAGGAGACGGACAGTGACGATAATCTTTTGGAGATTCGAGGGTGATGATGATGGAAATCGAGGGTGACGGCTCGCAAATTGTAGATTCAAGATTTTTACCGTGCCGATGGAAAGGCTTTAAGTCAGCTGTTAGTTGGCTCTCCGGGACTCGATGGATCCTAATCAATCCTGTTTTATTTCCATTAGTTTTGGACACTAGAACGTGATTAGACGTTTAAATTATATTTTAGAGTTTGAATTAGAATGTAGAAGAAAGATGGAATTTCGTTGAAAGATGAAGTAGTGTTATGACTTGTTGCTTCTTAGTGTTTAGAGTAGATGAGTTTGCGATGTGACTAAACTTCCTTTTTTGAGCTGCAACTTGATATTTCTCTCTCTTCTTGTTCGTGCCAATGGTTGGCGTCAGTCGGAAGTTCGTCTTTATTAAGATAATGGTGCAGTCACTAGCACAAATAGGAGTGCAACTCTCTCTCTCTCTCTCTCTCTCTCTCTTTCTCTCTCTCAATCAACCAAGTTGAAACCTAGTGATTAGCAAAATAATTAGCAAAGAAATTCCTCTCTCTCTCTCTCAATCAACCAAGTTGAAACCTAGTGATTAGCAAAATAATTAGCAAAGAAATTCTCTCTCTCTCTCTCTCAATCAACCAAGTTGAAACCTAGTGATTAGCAAAATAATTAGCAAAGAAATTCCTAAATCTATCATATGAATAGTAATTCAATTTTAAATTTTTCAATTTAACCATATATAATGATTGCCCAATAAGGTCTTTCTAGCCAATTTTGGGTGAAAATTGTTAATGTGGAAACCGATTATTTTACTTTATACAATCGATGCTAATATGAACAATTTTTGCAATATTTTAGAGAAACTTCTAATTTTTTTTCTTTTCTTTTATTTTATTGTGGATGGCAAGCCCCTTGGTGATCCTCGCTTGGTCATTGGGCAAGGCCCTACAAGCCCTCGTCGGCCACGTGAGGGTTTGTAGGCAAGTGGTCAGACGGCATCCCACAAAAAGAAAAAAAAAAAGAAGAAAAATATATTGTATGCAAAAATTATTCACGCTGGTACTAGTCATGTCACGTAAAATGGACAATGTTCTTATCAGTAATTTTCAAGTAAATTAGTCAAAACGGACTAAGTTGGCAAATTGTCCAAAAATTTAGGATTAAATTAAAAAGTTTAGAACCAAGTTGACATATGTACAATTATGTTTAGGACACTTTTGGAAAGAATTTTCCCAGTAAGAGGCTGCTCGACACGGTCATGAGGCAAGTGTGAAGAAAAGAGACGGTTGAAAAGAAATCAAAGCATTTGATGTGGTTACAGGATCATTTACGAGATTGCTGGTTCAAAGCTAAACATGTGTTATCAGACTGAAACTAATGACAAGCTCCACGCACGGCTGCACGAATGTCTCTTCCCATCACCTCTCCATTCGGCCACCAGAGTTTCCTGCTATCAGACGTGGATGTCATTCGGAGTTAAAAGTCAAGGAGAGATCATCCATGAAAAGCGCAGGGCCAGTGTCCCACTTTGCTCCCGGAGATTACTACGTGCAAACGCCTAAAAGCAAGAAGAAGGTGAGGAGACAAGACCTTTTGGGGAGGCTCTTTCCTCTTCGGTCTGGGACTAAACAAGGTCACGAAAGCACTCGCCCGCTCATCAAGATAAAATCCCGCATCAGCAAAGCAACTCCCTTTCCCACGCCTTTGCCCGATCTTTCCATCCGGGAAAAAAAGAAGGATAGCGACTTAGCGCCTTTCTTCCAGCTTGCCGATTCGGCGATTCGGCGGCATTAATTTTCCCATATCGAGTAGTAGATAAGAGTCGTGAAGGGCCGGAGAAGGTCAGCAAAATCGTCGGAGCATCCATCGTTTCTTACCTCGTATGGTAAAAAGTAGTCAGCAAAACACTCAGGTTTCCACAACTTGAGTCGATCACTTACGTCGCGAAGTCGAACTTGTCAGCAAAACACTCAGGTTTTCACAACTTGAGTCGATCACTTACGCCGCGAAGTCCAACTTGTGCATGACACGGATTATTATAATAGCTGAGCCTGCATGGATAAGCATTTTAATTGGATTCTGTCCTTCACTTTTGATCCCTTCCTTTTGGCGGTGCATGTGTGCACTTCCTAAAACACTTTAGTTAAGCAGAAATTGTTGACAACTTGTGTTCTTGTTCGGTTACGTAAGTTGATCCTTTTTCATCGCAAACTGCCGGCAACTTGTTCTATCGTTACAACAATGCATGGAGATGATGTACGAGCGAAACCCTTGCAAATATGTCGACGAGAGTTCTTTTTAATCGAACAATTCAGCAGAGATCAAGAGTGCATTCTATCTAGTCGTTTTGCCGAACTGTTTATATATAATCTAGCTACTCCCTCGTCTTCTAAGTTCAAAGAAGTATATGGCTTATTGATGTTGCGAAACAAGGTGTTGATTTAAAGCACAAAAGTCCTTTTCTTTCTCTCTTTTCTATTTTTTCCTTATCTTCTGCGTAGAATTGACTACGCGTAAAGTATTTGATGAGACTCTGCGTCGACTTGGAGAAAATATCGGAGACCATGCTGACATGGCGCTCCCGAACCACCCAATATTTTCTCGTCAACTTGGGAGATAAAAGCTCAATGGGCAACTCCCGCCGTGACTTTCGCGAACTTACGATTTAAGGCTTGACTTCTTTTTCCTCTTGCCATAGTGGAAAATACTCGTAGGCGTCATCGTATGTTCCTTTCCACGAGCAGTGTCGTGACGTCTAAAGTTTTCTTTTCCTTCTGCGGCTGGATGGAATTACACCATCATCGTCAATCATCGACTCAGAAACCAACATCGAAAGAGACGAGAATTTCCACAAGTTGCTTGCCTTGCCGTGGAGAGATTCTCTTTGGTCCAACGATTGTGTACTCTTGTGGCCAAAAGGTTTGTCGATCTACGAGGCTATGTACTGGCGCAGCTCTACGACAATTTCATGTCTCAATGTCATAATGTTCACACCAGCTTTCGGCCCTCAAGACTATCATAAAGAGACAAAGGTGAGGACAATGCTAACGTTAGCAAGATAGTTTAATGAGATTAGGCTTCGCAAAGTCGTGATAAGGGAATGATTCCGATTGATGATTTTTTGACTTCATCCATCACTGAAATCACGGGACTCTTTCTCTCTAGCTGCTAGGAGCAATCGAATTAACTAAGTATAATCCACGAGCAAATCGCACATGGAAAAGGATCATTGTTGTGTACCCCGTAAAACCCTACTTTCATGTTCTTGAATAATCGAATTGCGGGAAAATTGTCCAAAAAGTCATAAATCTATTATACTTTTATCAATTCAATCATAAACCTTTTAAATTAATAATTGAGTCTTAAACATCTTCATATTTTTCCAATTGAGTCCATTCGGTCAATTTTAACCTGAAAATCACTTATATGAATATTAACCATCTTACGTGGCATAATGAGCGTTAACGCGGATAATTTTTTATGATACTTTTCTATTTTGATATTTTTTTCTTTTATTTTTTTTTTTTCTTTTGCCAATGGCCAACCATAGGTGATGACGGGGCGGGTTGGCGCCTAAGCGAGGGCGAGGGTTCCCCTCACTAGATTTGCCGAGGCCAACCCTTCCCCAAGCCAAGGCAACTTCTTCGAACGTTGCCTTCACTAGCCTCACTAGCACTCATGGCTTTCTGCATTTGGAGTTGGAAGGCGTAGTCAGTGTTGAAGTTTAAGGTCTGGGACATGACAAGCTCCTGACGTTGCTCAGCGATGACAGCATCGAGCTCGTCAACTTCCATTTCTTGAGTGGGCCAGAACTCTCCCTTGTCTTCTTGCAAGGCCAATTGCAGGAAAGTGAGGATTAGTAGCAACGGGAGGGCCGCCCTGGGCCCAGGGTGAGGCCAACCCTTGCCCAACCATCAACAAAAGAAAGAAGAAAGGAAAAAATTATAAAAATTCAATAAAAACATTAAAATATATTAAATATTGTCCACTTAAGATGGTCAATATTCACATTAGATTTTAAACTAAAATTGGGTAGATTGATCGAGTTAAGCAAAGTGTAGAAATGTTTAAACTCAATTGACAAAAATTTTCAATGGTCACCCTTCTTACAAAGAAAAGGAATGTGCGGGGTTTCAATCCTCACATTTAATGGAGATAATCTAGTTTTAAGTATAAGTTTCAACTCTCACATCCCATGATAAGATAGAATAAAAGTTTGAGAATGAGAATTAGACCAAAAGTAAAAGATTTCAATCTAAATTAGTAAAAGTTTAATAGATTAAAGACTTTCTAGACAATTAATCTGCCGAATTGGTTGAAAGCGAGTTAACATTTAACAAGAGGAAGGCTCATGTCATTAAATTCCCACGTTCCTTATATATAACTACACGCATAATGATGTTGTAGGTTCTTTTTTTCTGACAAGCGATGCTATTATGCGGAGAGGGACAGCGCGAAAAGATATGAATTCGAGGCCTACCCACTACGGCATGATTAGCTAAGAACCGGCTATCATGCAGCAGCTAAAATCTAACTTCTTTTCACAAGCCACAAAGTATCCTAAAGCGACAATCCCTGATCAATGAGGACCAAAGCACCATCCGCTTTCCCGATGAATAAGAAAGAACGCGCGACATTCATGTCCCGGGATGAACCCATAGCACACGAAAGAAGGAAATCAGCAACGAAAAAGAAAGGAAGTAGATAAAGTGCTACTTTGAGACACAGGGACAGAACCATATCTTGATAAGGCAGTGATAAGAGCCACCCCTACTCCACACGCATTTAATTCACCTTTGCCATCTCCAAGGGTCGCTTCCACACCTTATCGTCAACATGCTCTCTTCCTTTCACATTTGTTTTTGCCTTATAATCTTTTTTCCACTTTTTCTTTGCTTAAACAAAGCAACTCCCTCGTTACCTCCTCGTTCTTTCGACGACCTTCCTCCGGCCTACTCCAGAACGCCCTATTTTCTCAAGAAAAAGGGTGTTTCTGGGGTATCAAATTTGGCTGTAGTGGGGCGACACAATTCTTTATTAAAAAAAAAAAACGGGATGAAGGGAAAAAGAATATGAAAGAACATGTAAGAAAAGAAAAAAAAAGGGAAGGATTCCTTTTGTGGAAAAAGTGGACAAGGGGAAAAAGGAAAGGTGAAAATCTTATCCACGGACTGTGCATGGCGTGTAGCGCCTCAAGTTGAAGCCCCCCTCCATCGATGTCGACACGAGGAGTATTATATGTAAGGTTTTCCAAACAATGAATAAGGCGTCGGGCAGTGTTCTTATTTGATAAGCAGTGGCCAACCTCACCTGCTTATGCGAAAAATGTGAAGATTGAGATCATGGAAAGCGTTAAATGGTCTTTGCTACCATCCAATTATAAGTGAGCCCTTTCGAAATCGACATCGGACTCCATTTCTAAGAGATGCGAAAAGAAAAAAATAAAAATTTTAAAAACTTCATGTCGAAGGCTTTGTTGCAATTGGATGTCCTTAGTACACTGAACCTTTTATGACGTAGTATGCTTTTTGAGTATTAATTAGGATTGCTCTTTTCAAAATTCATAATCCATGTGCATCACATTTTACATTCTATTCAAAACAATTCACGAGTCTATTTCAAGGTACATATGGAAAAATTTTGCCGATGCAATTCTAGCTTTTCTCTTGCTTTTAACCATGGCCAATTCGTTCCCAAAACATTCAATCATAAAATCTCTTGATTTTTTTCTTGTCAAGGTTATATTTCTCTAAACTATAACCGATATTACAGAATTTGTCTGGTCTATTAGTAATCTTGGGAGAAGTCAATTGACTTCTTTAGCACATGGGAGGACAGCCTCTCTAAAAATAAATGTTAGAAACAAATTCCTAAAAATCGAACCAATACTCGAACTATCAAATACTGAAAAACGAATGCGGAAATGAGCCCGGAAAACATATAATACCGATTGAAGGTATATCATGGAAACAGACATACCTTACTTGTCACAGATTAAGTACCATTGTAGTCTCAAAGGAATCCTTTGAAACTCTAGAGTTCCGTTCTTCAAGAGGGAGTATACTGTTTCAAAGAAAAGAAAAATGGAGAAGTGTATTTTCTTTTGAAATGCTACAGATATCATTATCCCTTTTACTTTTTATTTTATATATTGCATTTATTTTCATTTAGAAAATAACTACACTTTCCTCTTATAGGCCATTCTTTTATAGGTTGGGTTTTGCCCAACATGGGCGGACGTGTTTAACTTGGCCCATCAAATAAAAAATCCATCAATAAAGATGTTGGAATTCGAGTCGGCGGAAGACAACTTACCTGATTCCGATGCGCAAATAGCAAATGGCTCTGGAACGAACGTTGAATTATCGATGATTCATGAACAACACTTCCTCATGTCAGTCTGGATGCAATCACGAGAAAAACACCCGATTTCCACGGCGTAAATGCCGATTGTTCTTGCGAAAGTGAAATGGAACGCTTTGATCTTCTTTGATGGAAATGGAGAGGAAATTTGGTGCGAATGAATTGCCAACCGTATCAATGGTTGTGTTCGGAAGGCTTTTATATGTCTCCCTTCGTACCCCTCCATTAGTGGCTTTCCATCGTAACGCATCAAGACGAAATGGTGTGTTCCGTTCGCACCCTATCATGGACGTACCAGCTAAAGTACAACATCTCCCATTTGGACATTATGGGCCTGATAGCATTCTATCAAGAATATAAGGCATTCAACATTCATCAATTTTACAAAACAATTCATACTGGCAAATAAGTCGTGCGACCAGTGAGTACACCTGCACTTGGGAGCTCAAATTATGCACCTGTTAGGGATGACATAATGGCTACAACCCTGAAAAAAAATAAACAATCGATGTCTTACAATGCCCCAAACATATTTTGTTACATCAGTCCAAGTATACCTATCCCTTAAAGGCTATACTTGACTATTCTCAAAACACCATGTATTTATAATTACATCCGCAACCACATATGGCGATATAATTGGTCGACCAGTAAATATACGCGATAGATGTAAAACAACAATAGTCTTCCTTCGCACTCATGTCTCTCTCAATTTTAGAATAACTACTTTCCTAGACACGTCTCATAGACCATATCTATTCATGACCGCCCGTAACATGCTAAAGTAGCAACATTGATCTTTCACTTTGAGAATATGGTCAAAAATAACATAGGGCACAAAATTGAGGTAAAAATACAAATTACCTCAAGGGCTCACATGATGAGTAAATAGGGATAATTTTACTCATATTTTCTTATTGGTCGTACAATGCACATGTAGTATGAATTACATGTTATAGTGGATTACTCTTTCTATAAGAGTGTATGTCATTTATCAAATATATCCACCATATAGATCTTAGCCTAAACATAGTCACGTGCTTCTCACGTACTTATGTTTAGCCCGAGTGTTATATCAGCTCGCTTTTTATATCACCCAATTAAGTACTCACATCCGGCATCTTTCAGTCATACATGATTGTGGGACTATAATGTTTGGTCTTATTATGAACCAATCATAAACCTCATCTTGACTCCAATCAAGGCGACATATTTTATATACCAAACTTGCTCTTCAGCATTTATTTGTATATAACGTCTCATCTCAATGTACTAACTACAACACTTGAGGCGATTGCTCGTGTGAGTGAGCCAATCATTGCCTGCTGACATACTTTTCAATAATATATGTGTGTTTGTGCTAATCTCATAGTGGATTTGTACTTATTGATAAAACATCAAATCACTAATAAACAAACAAGTACAATACATCTGTCCACAAATACATAAATCAATAATCCTCTACAATAACATATATCACTTTTTACGAAATCCTAGTGACATCCTATGGGTCAAGAATATGTCTCTAGGAATAGCCTTCGTAAATGGATCAACAACCATTTTATTGGTTGAAATATATTGCAGGATCACTTCTTTCTGCGCTATAATATCTCTAACGAAATTATTCTTTATGTCAATGTGCTTTGTCCTTTCATGATACTTGGGATCTTTCACATAGGCAATGGCTGCTTGATTATCGCAATAAACTGTCACCAGTCTTGAAACTTCAGTGACAGTAGCTAAATTTTCTAAGAAACGTTTTAGCCATACTACTTCTTGCACTACGGCAGAACATGCAATAAATTATGTCTCCATCGTAGACAAGGCCGTGCATGTATGTTTCTTGCTATTCCAATAAATCGCACATCGATTGAGCAAGAACGCATATCAAAAAGTCAATTTACGCTCATCCAGATCTCCACCTCAATCGGCATCTGAATAACCCAATAGGCGTAAATCATTCCCTTGGTAATAAAGTCGATAGTCCATGGTGTCCTTCAAGTATCTTAGAATCCTCTTCACTGCTTTCCAGTGTGCTTGACCAGGATTTGATTGATATCGGCTCACCAATCCCACGGCATAGCATATGTCAGGTCGAGTACACATTATAGCATACATTAAACTTCCAACCGCATTAGCGTAAGGAACAGTTTCCATCACTTTGATTTCTTCTGGAGTCTTAGGACACATCTCAGTACTTAAGCCTTCACCTTGCATGACGGGGGTATCAATGGGATTACAATGCTGCATATTGAAACACTCAAAAATCTTCATAATATAAGACTCTTGTGATAAAGTAAGAAGTTTCCTTGATTGATCTCTTTCGATCTTAACTCCTAATATATAAGCAGCTTCTCCCATGTCCTTCATCTCAAAATTGGAGGACAACCATTCTTTTATGATGATAACCAAAACCTTGTCATTTCCAGCCAACAGAATATCATCCACATAAAGTGATAAAATCACAAATTTATCTTTGGACCGCTGGACATATACACAGTGATCTTCTTCGATCATCGTGAAACCAAATATTATTATTGCTCGATGAAAATAAAGATACCACTGTCTAGATGATTGCTTAAGGCCATATATTGAGCGATGAAGCTTGCAAACTTTATGCTCGACCTTTAGCTATGAAACCTATTGGTTGTTTCATATAGATTTTCTCATCTAATTCTCCATTGAGAAATGCCGTCTTTACATCCATTTGATGTAATTCAAGATCTAAATGTGCAACGATAGCTAGAATAAGGCGTATTGAGGCAAACCTTACAACTGGTGAAAAAGTTTCCTCATAATCTATACCCTCTTGTTGAGTATAACCTTTTGCCACAAGGCGAGTCTTATACTTTTCAATGGATCCATCCGCCCTACGCTTAATCTTAAAGACCCATTTGTTTCCAATGGCCTTACAATTGGGTGGTAGATCAACCAAGTCCCAGATATGGTTTGCCCTCATTGACTCCATCTCATCTTCCAAAGCTTTTCTCCATTCTTCCTTGTCAGAGGATGAGAGAGCCTCTTGAACAATCTTAGGCTCAGCATCGTCATTTTGAGCAATCATAAATGCTTCCCCTTCAATCTCAAAACGACGACGATGAATACTTTTACAATTATTTTTACGCAATTGAATTTCTCTTGAATTCAATTCATCAAGCGATGCAACACTCCCACTAGGTCTTATGTGTTGAGGTAAATCTTCATTTCCCTCTACAACATCAGTGGGTGTGTTATCAGGATCTTCTATCTCATATAATTGGAAGTCCTTATCAATCTCACCTCTATTAGGAAAATCGTTCTCCAAGAACGTGACATCTCGTGACTCTATTTTGGTCACACTCCCATAAGCTTATTCACCTATGAACACGTACCCTTTGGAGTGTTCAGAATATCTTATAAAGATACATTTCTTCCGTCTATGACCTAATTTGCCGTGTTTATGGGAAGAAAAATGAACATAAGCTGCAATCCCCATGGACGTAGACTACTCAAGTTTGGTTTCTTACCAGTCCATAATTCATAAGGGGTGGAAGTAACCGATTTTGATGGCACATGGTTAAGTATGTAGGCAACAGTCAATAACGCATCTCCCCAATAGGAGAAAGGTAAATTTGCTTGTACCATCATAGACCTAACCATTTCCAATAGGGTTCTATTCTTTCTCTCAGCTACCCCATTTAATTGTGGAGTACCAGGAATAGTTAATTGTCGTACAGTTCCCTTTTCATCACAAAGAGCGTTGAATTGCTCTGATAGATACTCACGTCCACGATCGGTTCTCAATGCTTTTATTGTCTTGTTTAACTGATTCTCTACCATCACTATATATCGTCTAAAGCAGTCTAATGCTTATGACTTATGGGAGATCAGAAAGATATAACCGAAACGTGTGAAGTCATCTATGAAAGTGATGAAATATGAGGCTCTATGCCTCACCCTCACATTCAAAGGACCACAAATGTCAAAATGTATGAGATGCAATGGAAATTCAGCTCTAATTCCTTTACCGAATGGTTTTCTAGTTGTTTTTCCTACCAGACAATATTCACATACGAATAGATTAACATTAGTGAGTGACCCTAAAAAGCATTCTCTAGCTAATCTTTGCATTCTTTGCAATCCAATGTGACATAATCTAGCATGCCAAGTACTTGCATCAATCTCAACGTTATTTGAAGATGCAATTAAAAAAAAAACAACCATCAACATTAACATTGTATTGATCATACTCAATGTCTAACACCATAAAACCATTCAATACATGACCTGAACCATAATAAACTGTTCCATACAAAATGTCAACATAATCACCATGGAAATTCAATACATAACCTAAGCTAAGAAGAACAACTACAGAGACCAAGTTTCGTCGAATATCTAGAACATAAAGGACATCATGCAGGAACAGGTTTCGACCACCACGTAAGATTAATTTACATGTGCCGATACCCTTCACTTCAACTCTTGAGTTATTCCCAACATATATCCATCTTCTTCCAAGCAATATCCGACGATACTCCACAAATGCTTCTCGATCTCTAGCTACATGGTCTGTTGCTCCTGAGTCTACAGTCCATATTGGATGAGATTCAGCAAACATTACAGTACTAGAAACAAAAGCATTACTTAAAGTAATGGAGTAATAGGGTACCTTTTTCGGCTCAGTGCATTTGACGAGCAAAGTGACCAATCTTGCCATAATTGTGGCACTCCATCTTGGCCTTGTCCTTCTTCCCACCACGCTTCTTGCGTCGGAAGGTCTTAGCCCTCTTGGGTCCTTGATCAATCATCTTCCTTTTATTGTTGAACTGAAGATTCCTTTTGTACTTGAAGCCCGAAGCCTTACGCGAACTCGATTCAGCAACATAAGCATGGGTAGAGGATCTGGTAGCCTCTAGGCGCTCATCCTCTAATTCCAAATGACGCGCAATATCATCAAAAATGACGATGTTCTCATTATGCGTCATATTGATCTTCATATGCTTCCAATTATCAGAAAGAGACCTTATAACAACCTGAACTTGTTGTTCATCAGTAAGAGAGTGACCTGCTGACTTTAGCTCACGAATCATGTTTGACATCTCCCGAAGATGTTGCCTCATCGTTACATTTGGGCGCTTTCGAAATGTGTCAAACTTGATGATGAGTCTCCTCAGCTTAGTGGTAGATGTACCCCCAAATTTATCTTTCAAGGTAACCCACATAGCTTGAACTTTGTCATAATTCTCAAACTCACACATGAGATCATCTTGCATACAGCTCAACAACGTGATGCGAGCAATGCTATTTTTCTTTTTCCAAGCTTGATAAGCTTCCAAATCTCTCCTGTGTTTAGCTGAAGTTCCACTCTTAGGTTCATCCATGGTATGGTTGAGGGTTTCCAAAACCTCTTGCTCCTCAAGGATGTACTGAACATTTCGGTGCCAAATATCATAATTGTCACCATTCAGCTTCTCACCTTTATTGAGGTCAGCCACAATAGTCTTGGATGCCAAAGCCATAATCAATTACTATAACACATTGACATAATAAACGCAGAATCAATTACTATAACACATTGAGGTCAGCCACAATAGTCTTACAGAATAACACACATATTTAATTTGCAGCAAAGACAAACTAAATTAATGATAATTCAACAAAAGACAGAAAAGCAAAAGTTCACAATGTTCCAAATCAACTTTTATGTACAATCGTTCTATTATCATTAGTTAGTTTAATTTGCGCAAATTTTTAAGTTCTAAGTGAGAACTCCTTTCAATTCTACCAATTTACGAACTTCCACTAGGAAAAAAGTAATTACATGACCTTGTATAATTTCTACATTTTTCCTTAACACAAGAACATAGCATGACAATAACCAACGTGTATAAACAACAATCATGCTTCAATTATAATCAAAATTGCAATTCAACGTGTAATGGATTTCCAACTATTGTTCTAATTTTCTAGTAATTAGAAAATTGCAAGTATATTAAAATATATACATCATATCAATGAACCAAGCTCTACACAGTATATATAATTTTATTTGAACACAAGCTAGTTTCTGTATTTTCTAAATCATAAGAAAATACAAGCTACAAATGAATAAACTGCATTAAACTCCAAAAAAAATACGCGTACATAGGGTTCCCTAAGCATTTTCATATATTTATAACATTCAAAAGTATAAAGTAATTACATCATTGTGTAGAGGACACTCATACGAACCAAACGGCATCAACCACGCTCCAATCGGAGCCCGCACGCGCTTCCACGCGCTGCCTGAGTACGCGGCGCGTATGGTGCACGCGCCAGCAAGCCAAATGGTTCCTAGCCGGTCCAACCAGTCCCACCGGTTTGACCGTCAGACCGGTCAACGGTCGGGTCGGGTCGGGTCAACGGGTTAGGTCAGATCTCGGGTCGAGTCGCGTCGCGTGTCGGGTCGGGTCGCCGGCTGGCCAACTGCCTCCGACGGTGATGTCATCTTGGCGGTTACCGATCGTTGGGTGACGTTACTGATTCGCCAGCTGGCGCGCGTCACGCACGCGCCGGTTCGCCAACCGACGCGTGTGGCGCACCCGCTAGCTTCGCCAGCGCTTCAGGCGCGTGGCGCCCATGTGCAGAGGCTTTTGGCCGTGCGTGTGGGCACATCCGGCATCTCTCGGCGGCACTCGACCCATCGCTGGACTCGTCTCGACGAGCTCTTTCACCCCATATATTCAAAAATTAATTTTGATCAAAAATTATTTTGAAAAACGGCCAAAACCTCACGGATGCACGCGACCTCGAACCCGTTTTCGCTCCGGTTCAATTTTAAGTTTTTCATATGGCAATTCCGACTATCAGAGATCCAAATAGTGTAGAATACAATCTCTTGATCTCAATATCAAATGGTAATAAAAAAAAAAAAAAAAAAACTCAATGAAAAACAAGGTAGAAATCATGATCGGGCTCTGATACCAATGTTGGAATTCGAGTCGGCGGAAGACGACTTACCTGATTCCGATGCGCAAACAGCAAATGACCCCGGAACGAACATTGAATTGCCGATGATTCACGAACAACACTTCCTCACGTCAATCTAGATGCAATCATGAGAAAAACACCCGATTTCCACGGCGTAAATGCCGATTGTTCTTGCAAATGTGAAATGGAACGCCTTGATCTTCTTTGATGGAAATGGAGAGGAAATTTGGTGCGAATGAATTGCCAACCGTATCAATGGTTGTGTTTGGGAGGCTTTTATACGTCTCCCTTCGTACCCCTCTATTAGTGACTTTCCATCGTAACGCATCAAGACGAAATGGTGCATTCCGTTCGCACCCCATCATGGACGTACCAGCTAAAGTATAACAAAAGAAGAAAAAAACAAAGAGAAAGGAAGTGTCTTTCACAAAATAAGACAAACCTCAGATGTTCCACTTGCAAAGCTGAAAGGAAGACGAGCAAGGATCGATCGAAGTGGTGGTGGGAGCAAGGAGAATCCAAAGGACTTTGCATGGAACGTTGTACGTCTAAATAAAGAATGGGGAAAAAGGTTGAGGGTGAAATTGGGAAGAGATCATAGACTGCTGTGGAGACGCCATCCGTGGGGGAATCAATTCACGTGCACCTCATCCTCTTTCGGGTCTTTCAGTGTCAAAAAGGAGCAGCATGGCGACGATTCTCCTCCCCTATCCCCCTCTCCCCAAAAAAAATTCAACTTGTAGACAAAGCTTCTTCCGCTCGAGTCAATGGACGATCGAATTGACGCCCGAGCGGCCCCCTCAGGGCATAAAAAGTACCAAGAAAAAACTGGCATATAAAGTGACCATATTTCTCGTATGAGATGATATTAGTGGTCACTTGGGAATGTTGTTTCTTTCGAGTCCTTATTCGATCGTGTCCCTGAACTTTTGTGCATTTTGCTTGGGTTACTTACTTCTCGTGTTGTATTCCTCCACGATTGGATTGCCACGTGATGCCGATCTTCCGTAATCAGAAGCATAAACATTAAAGACTTGTCATTAGAGGACCATGACATTATCGTTACAAAGAACGCAGAAGTTTGAGAAAATTATCCAAAAAATCGTAAACCTATTGCAATTTTGATAATTTAGTCATAAATTTTTTAATTTTGTCAATTCAATCCTTAACCTTTTTTTTTTTTACTAATTGAGTTCATTTGACCAACTTTGGCCAGAAAATACTGATGTGGATGTTAACGATGCCACGTAAAATTGTCGACATTGAAGTAGACAAATATTTTGATATTTTTGTTTGAATTCTTATTATTATTTTTATTTTATTTGCTTCTTTTACCTTTTGCCGGTGGCTGGCCTTTGACCATAGGCAATGGCCAACCACCAACCATGTAAGGCCAAGTGAGGCCCAACTAGGTGAGGGCGAGGCACGACAAGGGGAGCCCTTGCCCATGTGAGGCCTAGCAAGGGTCGACCTCGCGTAGGCCAGGCTAGGTCAATTGCCTAGACCAGGTGAGGCTAACCTCATCCAAACCAAGGTGGCTTCATTGGGCGTCAGCCAAGTGAAGGCTACACCAAGCAAGGGTCGACCTTGCTAGATTTGGCGCTTGGGCAATGGTAAGTCCTAGCAAGGGCTCCCCTCATTAGATTTGGCAAGGCCAACCGTCGTGCAGGTGACACTTGGCAAGACTACCCTTAGCTAGGGCTTGCCCTCGCCCGGCTATGCCTCGCTTATGGCAGGAAAGGACAACCCTCTTGGCCAGCCATCGATAAAAGGAAGAAGAAGCAAAGAAAGAAGAGAGGAAAAAAATTAGAAAAAAATCAAAAAAATATTATTAAGAATTGTCTGCTTTAATATTTAGTCGACCTACGCAAGACCGCCAAGTATTCATGTCAATAATTTCCGTTAAAAGTTAGTCGAATGGACTCAATTGATAAAAAGTGAAGACGTTCAAAACCGAATTAATAAAATTTAAAGATTTAGAATTGAATTGGTAAAAATCTAATAAGTTTTTTAATTGTTTTGACAATTTTCCCTACTATGAGGTGTGGGACGAGGATGAGGATGGAGTCCCCCCCAACCCACGCGAGGCTCAATTGGGGACTTCCTCGATCCTACACCCTCCCTGCCCTCCAAATTTATTTATTTATTTATTTTCATAATCCATCCTTTCTTTTTATGCTCTTTTTGAAAAAGTTCGTATGTTGTTAATTTTTTTTTTTTTTAAAGAATGTCCTACAAACTAAGGTTTTATGTTTGTTGACACCTAAATTTTTGCATAAATTTCGTACCCCAAAAAAATATAAAATAAAAATTGCACGACATATAGTTTAGGAGCATTTATTTTATTGGACTATCGGTGAACAAGAGATTTTTCACATATTTAAGTAATATACACCAAAGGATATATTTTCGAGCAAAAAGGAAAATTTTGAGTAGATTATGAGAAAAATATAAAAGAGAATATCACGTGCGGTGCAATGATATATTCAGAAAATTACGCACGAGTGAAATTGAAAACAAAATACACTTCAAAGATCTAAATTTTTCCCCTTTAAAAAGTGTTGTGTGCGTACGGACGAGGAGGGGAGGAATTTCGAAAATTTTGGAGCAAAAGGGAGAGGGCCTTCTTCGGTTTTAGGAGAGAAAGAGAAAAAAAAAAAAAAAGCAAAGGGGGGACCACGACTGTTCATCTTCCTCTGGAGGAGCCCGCCGGTCCCACGGCCGCACCAGCCGACGTTGGCATTGCCTCCGCCAGCCACCTCCACGCCACCGCCGCTCTCCCCCGTCTCGCCTCCGAGCGCCATCGCCTCTGAAGCCCGCGCCGGCCCGCGACACCGCTGTTGCTCGCGACCCAGTAGGCCGGAGCCAGCCTCCGCCGCTCTCCGCCTCGCTTCCAGCCCTTGCCAGCCCACGACGCCGCTGCTGTCCGCGACCCAGCGCTCAACGTCGCGCTCCAACCGTGACCCGACGCCGGTAGATCTGAGTCGAGCTCGCCCCCGCTGCAACTCGCGAGATCTGACGCCTCTTCACCGCCGCTGCAACCAGAAGCCAGAAGCCGCCGTTCCTGCCACGATTCCGTCCTCAGGCCGTCCGACCGGCGTCCCTGCTCAACCCGACGCCCTGCTGCCCGGAGCCAATCCCTACGACCCGACATCCCTGACCGCCGCACCTCGAGCCGGAACGCTACCCCTGTTGCCTGCGCCGGACGTGCTGCTCGCCACTGTGCCCTCGCCGAAGCTCCAAATCTAAGTGATTCACACCCGAAAATTTGATCGTGACAACATCATATGTGAGTATATTCTTGCCAAGATACTCGATATATTTAGGTTTTATGATACAACGGCATTAGCATAGTTAAACAATTTTCATCTTTTATTTTGTACACTTTTGTGTTAGATACAATCAATTTCATTTTTGAGGAGAAAAAAATTCCCGGGTCGAACCGGAAGGGGCGGGGTGCCCCGCATACGGCGGGTCGGGGCTCGGAGGCGACGCCGATAACCCGCGAGACGGAGGCGATGCAATCCTAGCGCTGAGCAACGGTCACGATTTTCACGCCTGTCCATGCAATTATGAGGGGATCACGAGAACGTGCTGTGTCGCCACGGACGTACGATCGGACACGTGGCGCCTCGTAGCGAACCTTCGCACCAAATAAATGTGTCCGGCACGAGTGGGCCCACTCGATTCCCTCCCCCCACGTCGTTGTCTGCGATGTGATCTCCTCGTAATAATTGCCTTTGCCTTCCTCCGAATGTTTTACTGTTTCTCACGGAACTTTATCACAATTCGTTTTCCCGTCAGTTCGTTCGAGGACGGTTACGGAAAATGACGACTCTCTGGCGAATCCGTGACGTCATCCAACCACATGAGGGAGAGATTTTTAGCATCCATTCATGGAGTTGACCGATATGGCCAATTAAACAAAATATATATTTCGCTCAACCCAATAATTAATTAATTAATTAATTAAAGAAAACACCAATCAGATTTGCATTGAAAATTTTGGAAAAACCATACAAACGGTCTCCGAGTTTTGGCTTGATGTGCAATACCATTCTTAAAATTTTAATTTATTTAATAAAATTCTTGAATTTTCGATATATGATCAATCTGATCTGTTTATGGAATTTACTGACTCGGTTTCCAATCCGACAAGTTTCGATGGTGAACAAAAAAAATGATACACGTGAATTATCAACCTAAGATATTTAATCTGCACAGGGATGAAATAATCTATATCATCAGATAACATTAATAATCGATTTTTTTCCAAAGTAAACGAATTAAATTAATTCTTATATATTGATTTAAGTCGGACATCCTACTTGGATGATCTCCATGTAACATTAGTTTCTTGTCCACCGTTTAAATGTATCAAATTAGAAGCCAAATTAGAATATTTTGTCAATTTTAATTAATTAAAGTACTACATTGAATATTTTCATATAATTTATAACTACATTAAGTATATATTAAAATTTTATGTATCACAATAGACAAATTAAAAGTTGAAGAATAATATTTGTATGTTAGGTTAAAGTTTAAGGACCACATTACATATTAAAATAAAATTCATGAGTTATTTATATCATTATCCCAAAAGGGAAGGAAGACCAATCAACTCCTCCCTTCGCCCCATATGTCAACCGCTATCTTTAGTGCTTAGTCCGTTCGCCACCATAATGCTGATTGCTGCGGCCTCCTCTCCCTTCTCGCCTTCCACCTCCCCTCGTTTATGAGTCAAGGTCAATCCAAACCCCTTGATGCAGTCGTTGTCATCCTGATATTGACTAGACTCATTTTGTTGTGCCAAAACTATTACACTTCATCTTTTAGACCCTAATTTGGGAATCCGAAAAATCTCAACTTTCATACAAAAGTTGTGAAAAGTTATATATTTATACACTAAATTATCCCAAAAAAGTAAGCCTACAGTATAGGAGCAACAGAGTCAGGCGGTGTAACTTGAGCTTACATTTCCCATCACAAATCTCATGCAATTTGCTGGTTTTTTAATATGAATGCATCATGCGCACATATAAGTGGATCCCACGCATAAATAAGGGGATTCAAAGCAAGGGCAGAGGATTGAGGCAACTGCGCCATCACCCACTGAGCTCTTTCTCCTTCCGTCCCTCCCCTTTTCTCAGGAAACAGGACGTCAAAACAGAGAAAAAATCAGGTGCAGTTCGCGGAGTTTTCCTCTGCCAATTCTCTGGGAGGCGGTGGAGGGCTTAGCGTTTTTTAGGGTGTGCAGATCTCGGAGCCCCTCCTCTTCATTCCTCTCTCTCTCTCTCTCTCTCTCCCACCAACCACTCCGAAAAGCCCTGCCTCGTCCCCTGTTCTTGTTGCTTCTCTTGAAAGTTCTCCCTTTCTCGTCACCCGTCGATCCATCTCGCCCTCTTCATCGACGCACATTGTGCTTCATCTTTATTCGTTGCTTTGGCTACTGAAAAGGGTCCACTCCAACTTTGGTGTCGTTGTTTTCGTTAAAGCTCTGAGAGTTTCCAGAGATCCTGAGGGTGTTAGAGCTCTTGTGTTCGTCTGGGTCACCGATGTCTTCCAACCCCCAAGATCCCCAGAGTTTGTTATCCTTCGTTGATTCAACTAGGCGGCGTGGCCATGGGTCGCTCAATGATCAGAGCAGAGCCCCTGCTGACCTTGACGATTGTCTTGAATCTGTTATAAAGCAACGGCTGAGGTAACTCTAAATTGTTATGTTTTGACCTGGACAAAGTAAAATCTTGCTTATTGATTATTTAGGTGATGATGTCTACCTTATTTTATGATACAGGCAGCGAGGTCATGTCTATGAGGATAACGTGGACCAAATCTTTGCAGAGTTTGATCTTAAAGATGCCTTGATGAATGATCCATCATTCACCGCTCAACTAAACCGAAAAAAGAACGACGTGCACATGAATCTTTGATGTTTGCTGACTAATCCCAAATTTAGGTGTGAGTCCTGTCATCTTTAATTTGCATCATTGCCATTTTCAATGTCATATTTGCGATGATTATGAATTCGGGGAGTTGAATCTTCTTGGCATTGTTTGCAGCTCAGAGGAATTGAAGGACTATTATCCTCCCATTTGTTGGAATTCAGAAAAGAGTCTGGATTTCTTGTGTTTCCTCAGCGACAGACTATCAGTGAGACATCAGTGCAGTCCACAGTCTAACGTGCAAGAAGAACGTCGCACATCGCTTCAAAAGAAATTAAAGAGCAAGAAGCAACAGATTTTTAATGGGAAATGGATTGACTACATAGATTATAACCTTAGGCAGGGATCCAAGTACAATGATGAATCTGTCGAGGATTTATTACGCTTCATGCGAAACAAGTGGCGCCACCACCTGGAACTTCCAGTAAGAATTTGAGGTGATCTTTCTGTAGAATTCTGATGATTTCTGTAGCAGAATGCAGGCTTCTTTAGTAGGCTTCTTTAGTAACTGTGTATCTCGGATTGTATGAACTCGTGACTCATCTGTTATTTTGCTTTTCTGGTTCCAACAGGAGCAATATACTGGAGGGATGGCGGCCGCCAGTTCTACAAGTACTTACATGAACGATTTCCGGATCTCTTGATGGTGTTGTACGGAGTGGCATACCGAATCTGCAGAAGAAAGAAATGGTTTGCGCAGTTCCGTTGAAGTGAAAACCATTCCCGGAGTACAAGTGACGCGCTGTTGACTGGCTACTTCCCATGATTCCTTCTTCAATTTAACCATAAATGATGATTGCCCAATAAGGTTTTTTCGGCCAATTTTGGGTGGAAATTGCTAATGTTGACACCAATCGTTTTACTTAATACAATCGACGTTAATATGAACAATTTTTGCAATAATTTAGAGAAACTTCTAATTTTTTTTATTTTATTTTATTTTATTGTGGTGATCCTCGCTTGGTCATTGGGCAAGGCCCTAGTCGGCCAAGCGAGGGTTTGTAGGCTAGTGGTTACTGGTTAGACAGCATCCCACAATAAAAAAGACAAAAAGAAGTTAAATATATTGAATGCAAAAATTATCCAAGTCGGCACCGGTCATGCCACGTAAAATGGACGACGTCCTCGTCGATGATTTTTGGGCAAATGAGTCAAAACGGACCAAGTTGGCAAATTGTGCAAAGATTTATGACTAAATTAAAACGTTTAGAATCAAGTTGACATATGTACGATTAGGTTTAGGACTTTTTTAGAAAGAATTTTCCCAGTAAGAGGCTGATCGACACGGTCATGAGGCAAGTGTGAAGAAAAGAGGCAGTTGAAGAAAGAAATCAAAGCATTTGATGTGGTTGCAGGATCATTTACGAGATTGCTGGTTCAAAGCTAAACATGTGTTATCAGACTGAAACTAATGACAAGCTCCACGCACGGCTGCACGAATGTCTCTTCCCATCACCTCTCCATTCGGCCACTAGGGTTTCCTGCTATGACGTGAATGTCATCCGGAGTTAAAAGTCAAGGAGAGATCATCCAAGAAAAGCGCAGGGCCAATGTCCCACTTTGCTCCCGGAGATGATCACGTGCAAGCGCCTAAAAGCAAGAAGAAGGTGAGGAGACGAAGACCTTTTGGGGAGGCTCTTTCCTCTTCGGTCTGGGACTAAACAAGGTCATGAAAACACTCGCTTTCCCACGCCTTTGCCTGATCTTTCCATCCGGGAGAAAGAAGGATAGCGACTTAGCGCCTTTCTTCCAGCTTGCCGATTCGGCGGCATTAATATTTCCCATATCGAGTAGTAGATAAGAGTCGTGAAGGGCCCGAGCAGGTCAGCAAAATCGTCGGAGCATCCATCGTTTCTTACCTCGTATGGTAAAAAGTAGTCAGCAAAACACTCAGGTTTGCACAACTTGCGTCGATCTCTTACACCGCCAAGTCCAACTTGTCAGCAAAACACTCAGGTTTCCGCAACTTGAGTCGATCACTTACGCCGCGAAGTCCAACTTGTGCATGACACGGATTATTATAATAGCCGAGCCTGCATGGATAAGCATTTTAATTGGATTCCATCCTTCACTTTTGATCCCTTCCTTTTGGCGGTGCATGTATGCACTTCTCTGATAACGTCAGTCCTAGAAAAAACACTCTAGTTAAGCAGAAATTGTTGACAACTTGTGTTCTTGTTCGGTTACGTAAGTTGATCCTTTTTCATCGCAAATTGCCGGCAACTTGTTCTATCGTTACAACAATGCATGGAGATGATATACGAGCAAAACCCTTGCAAATATGTCGACGAGACTTCTTTCTAATCAAACAATTCAAAAGAGATCGAGAGTGCATTCTATCTAGTCAAAGGACGGCTTTGCCGAAGTGTTTATATATAATCTAGCCACCCCCTCGTCTTCTAAATTCAAAGAAGTATATGGCTTATTGATGTTGCGAAACAAGGTGTTGATTTAAAGCACAGAAGTCATTTTCTTTCTCTCTTTTCTACTTTTTCCTTATCTTCTACGTAGGATCGATTACGCGCAAAGTATCCGACAAGACTCTACGTCAACTTGGAGAAAATATCAGAGACCACGTTGACATGGTGCTCTCGGACCACCCAATATTTTCTCGTCGACTTGGGGGATAAAAGCTCAATGTGCAACTCCCGCCATGACTTTCACAAACTTACGATTTAAGGTTTGACTTCTTTTTTCCTCTTGCCATAATGGAAAATACTCGTAGGGGTTATCGTATGTTCCTTTCCACGAGCAGTGTCGTGACGTCTAAAGTTTTCTTTTCCTTTTGCGGCTGGATGGAATTACACCATCATCGTCAATCATCAACTCAGAAACCAACATCGAAAGAGACGAGAATTTCCACAAGTTGCTTGCCTTGCAGTCGAGAGATTCTCTTTGGTCCAACGATTGTGAACTCTCGTGGCCAAAAGGGTTGTCGATCTACGAGGCTATGTACTGGCGCAGCTCTACGACAATTTCATGTCTCAATGTCATAATGTTCACACCGGCTTTCGGCCCTCAAGACTATCATAAAGAGACAAAGGTGAGGGACAATGCTAACGTTAGCAAGATACTTTAATGAGATTAGGTTTCGCAAAGTCGTGATAAGGGAATGATTCCGATTGATGATCTTTTGACTTCATTCATCACTGAAATCACGGGACTCTTTCTCTCTAGCTGCTAGGAGCAATCGAATTAACTAAGTATAATCCACGAGCAAATTGCACATGGAAAAGGATCATTGTTGTGTACCCCCATAAAACCCTACTTTCATGTCCTTGAATAGCCGAATTGCAGGAAAATTGTCCAAAAGGTCATAAATTTATTATACTTTTGCCAATTCAATCATAAATCTTTCAAATTAATAACTGAGTCTTAAACATTTTCATATTTTTCCAATTGAGTTTTTTTTTTTTTTGTCAATCCTACTTTATTCCTACTCTACACTCACTCTAGACTTTTGCTCTGCCTCTTATAGGGCGTGGAAGTCGAAACCCACTCCTGAAAACTTACACGTCCCCACCCCATCCCCTCTGAGAATGTGGGGATTTGAACCCCTCACCTCCCCCTTCCATGTTAGAAGAGTGGCCAGTGGGGCAAATCCCAGTGATTTCTAATTGAGTTATTCGGCCAATTTTAACTGAAAATCACTTATGTGAACATTAACCGTCTTACGTGGCATAATGGGTGCTAATGCGGATAATTTTTTATGATACTTTTCTATTTTAATATTTTTTTTCTTTTTACTCTTTTTTTTTTCCTTTCTTTTTCCTTTTACCAATGGCCAACCATAGGTGATGACGGGGCGGGTTGGCGCCTAGGCAAGGGCAAGGGTGAGGGTTCCCCTCGCTAGATCTGCCGAGGCCAAACCTTCCCCAAGCCAAGGTAACTTCTTCCAGCATTGCCTTCGTCTAGGCAACGGTTCGTCTAGGCAACGCCAAGGCCAAGGTGGTCTCACTAGCGTCACTAGCACTCACGGCTTCCTGCATTTGGAGTTGGAAGGTGTAGTTGGTGTTGAAGTCTAAGGTTTGGGACACGACAAGCTCCTGACGTTGCTCAGCGATGACAACTTCGAGTTCCTCAACTTCCATTTCTTGAGTGGGCCAAAACATTCCCTTGTCTTCTTGCAAGACAAATTGCAGGAAAGTGAGGATTAGTAGCAACGGGAGGGCCGCCCTGGGCCAGGGTGAGGCCAACCCTTACCCAACCATCAACAAAAGGAAGAAGAAAGAAAAATTATAAAAAAATTTGACAAAAATATTAAAATATATTAAAGATTGTCCACTTAAGACAGTCAACATTCACATTAATGATTTTCAGCTAAAATTGAGTGAATTGATCCAATTAGCAAAGTGTAGAAATGTTTAAACTCAATTGACAAAAATTCTCAATGGCCACCCTTCTTACAAGGAAAAAGGGAGGTAAGAGATTCAAATGTTCACATTCAATAGAGATAATTTAGTTTCAAGGAAAAAGGGAGGTAAGAGATTCAAATGTTCACATTCAATAGAGATGATTTAGTTTCATGTATAAGTTTCAACTCTCACACCCTATGATAAGGTAAAACAAAGAACGAGAGTTAGAATGAAAATAAAATATAGCTAACCAAAACAAAAAGGCAAAATTACAAAATTTTAGATTGAATTGGCAAAAATTTAATAGATTATAGACTTTATAGACAATTGCTCCGCCGAATTGGTTGAAAGCAAGTTAACATTTAACGAGAGAAAGGCTCATGTCATTAAATTCCCACGTTCCTTATACAAAACTACACGCATAATGATGTTGTAGGTTCTTTTTTCTGACGAGCGATGCTATTATGAGGAGAGGGACAGCGCGAAAAGATATGAATTCGAGGCCTACCCACTACGGCATGATTAGCTAAGAGCCGGCTATCATGCAGCAGCTAAAATCTAACTTCTTTTCACAAGCCACAAGGTATCCTAAAGCGACAATCCCTGATCAATGAGGACCAAAGCACCATGCGCTTTCCCGATGAATGAGAAAGAACGCGGGACATTCATGTCCTGGGATGAACCCATGGCACACGAAAGAAGGAATTCAGCAACGAAAAAGAAAGGAAGTAGATAAAGTGCTACTTTGAGACACAGGGACAGAATCATATCTTGATAAGGCAGTGATAAGAGCCACCCCCTACTTCATACACATTTAATTCACCTTTGTCATCTCCAAGGGTCGCTTCCACACCTTATCGTCAACATGCTCTCTTCCTTCCGCATTTGTTTTTGCCCCATAATCTTTTTTCCACTTTTTCTTTGCTTAAACAAAGCAACTCCCTCGGTACCTCCTCGTTCTTTCGACGATCTTCCTCCGGCCTCCTCCAGAACGCCCTTTTTTCTCAAGAAAAAGGGTGTTTCTGGGGTATCAGATTTGGCTGTAGTGGGTCGACGCAATTCTTTATTAAAAAAATACAACGGGATGAAGGGAAAAAGAATATGAAAGAACATGTAAGAAAAGAAAAAAAAGGGAAGGATTCCTTTTGTGGAAAAAGTGGACAAGGGGGAAAAAGAAAGGTGAAAATCTTATCCACGGGCTGTGCATGGCGTGTAGCGCATCAAGTTGAAGCCCCCCTCCATCGATGTCGACACGAGGAGTATTATATGTAAGGTTTTCCAAACAATGAATAAGGCGTCGGGCAGTGTTCTTATTTGATAAGCAGTGGCCAACCTCACCTGCTTATGCGAAAAATGTGAAGATTGAGATCATGGAAAGCTCAAATCTCCAATTTCCCACATTGGGGTGTAAAAGTGGGGGCGAGATTGTGATGTTTGAGCAAAATGAGTACTTTTGTGGAAGTAAATATAAGTATATAAGTATGCAAATGTTTTGTTCAAAAAAAAAAAAAAAAAAAAGTATGCAAGTGGTGGGTATGCAGCCATATGACGTATGTCGTGGTGCGAATAGACATAGATCAATTCCCGATCATTGGAAAAGCTTCGGGTTAGAAAAAGAAAAGTTAAATGGTCTTTGCTACCATCCAATTATAAGTGAACCCTTTTGAAATCGACATCGGACTCCATTTCTAAGAGCTGCGAAAAGAAAAAAATAAAAATTTTAAAAACTTCATGTCGAAGGCTTTGTTGTAATTGGATGTCCTTAGTACACTGAACCTTTTATGACGTAGTATGCTTTTTGAGTATTAATTAGGATTGCTCTTTTCAAATTCATAATCCATGTGCTTCACATTTTACATTCTATTCAAAATAATTCACGAGTCTATTTCAAGGTACATATGGAAAATTTTAGCTGATGCAATTCTAGCTTTTCTCTTGCTTTTAACCACAGCCAGTCCATTGCTGAAACATTCGAGCATAAATCTCTCGATTTTTATCTTGTTGAGGTTATATTTCTCTAAACTTTAATTGATGTTACATAATTCGTCCAGTCTATTAGTAATCTCGGGACAAGTCAATTGACTTCTTTAGCACATTGGAGGACAGCCTCTCTAACATAAATGTTGGAAACAAATTCCTAAAAATCAAACCAATACTCGAATGATCAAATACCGAAAAACGAATGTGGAAATGAGCCCAAAAAACATGTAATACCGATCGAAGGCATATCATGGATATGGACATACTTTACTTGTCACAGATTAAGTACCATTGCAGTCTCAAAGGAATCCTGTGAAACCCTAGAATTCCGTTCTTCAAGAGGGAATATACTGTTTCAAAGGAAAGAAAAGTGGAGAAACGTATTTTCTTTTTTAAATGCTACAAGTATCATTATTCCTTTTACTTTTTATTTTATATATTGCATTTATAATTAACTACACTTTCCTCTTATAGGCCATTCTTTTATAGGCTGGGTTTTGCCCAACATGCGCGGATGGTTTCAACTTGGCCCATCAAACAAAAAATACATCAATAAAGAAGAAAAAAAACAAGAGAAAGGAAGTGTCTTTCACAAAATAAGACAAACCTTAGATGCTGAAAGGAAGACGAGGATGGATCGATCCAAGTGGTGGTGGGAGCAAGGAGAATCCGACGGACTTTGCATGGAATGTTGTACGTCTAAATAAAGAATGGGGAAAAAGGTTGGGGGTGAAATTGGGAAGAGATCATAGACTGCTGTGGAGACACCGTCCGTGGGGGAATCAATTCACGTGCACCTCCTCCTCTTTCGGGTCTTTCACTGTCAAAAAGGAGCGGCATGGAGACGATTCTCCTCCCCTCTCCCCCTCTCCCCAAAAAAAATTCAACTTGTAGAAAAAGCTTCTTCCGCTCGAGTCAATGGACGATCGAATGGACGCCCGGGCGGCCCGCTCAAGGCATAAAAAGTGCCAAGAAAAAGCTGGCATATGAAGTGACTATATTTCTCGTATGAGATGATAGTGGTCCTCTGGGAATGTTGTTTTTTTGAGTCATTTGTTTTATTCGATCGTGTCCCTGAACTTCTGTGCATTTTGACTTACTTCTTGTATTGTATTCCTCCACGACTGGATTGCCACGTGATGCCCATCTTCCGTAGTCAGAAGCATAAACATTAAAGAGCTGTCATTGGAGGACGACATTTATTGTTACAAAGAGCGTGAAGCTCGGTGAAAATTGTTTAAAAAATTTTAAATTTATTACACTTTTATCAGTTTAGTCTTAAATATTTTTATTTCTTTTTAATTGAGTCCATTTGACTAATTTTAATCAGAAAATACCAATGTAAACACTAGCGATTGTCATATAGGATAGCTAGGCTGAAATAGACAGATATTTTGATATTTTTGTTTGAATTCTTAGTGTTTTTTTTTTTTTTTTTTCTTTCTTTTCTTTTTGGCTTCTTTTATCTTTTGCCAATGGCTAGCCTTCAATCACAGGCAATGGCCGACCACCGACCATGTCAAGCCAAGCGAGGCCCGGTTAGGTGAGGGCAAGCCTTGATAAGGGGAGCCCTTGCCCACATGAGGCCCAACGAGGGTTGACCTTGCTCAAGCTAGGCGAGGTCAATCGCCCATGTGACGACCTCAACACGTCATTGTTACTGTAGAACTACTGTCCATTATCTTATTCTTTTTAAACTTTCTTAAGCATGCGAAAGCATAAGAGACTAAAGTAAATCATGGGGTACACACGATTTTTTGTAAACAGGGCACCTTAATTCTTATATATATATATACACACACATAAGATGACAGGTGGGGTGCCCTGGGAAGGTCCCAACATTCTAGGCCTAAACTAGCCTCATAAAGCTCATAAGGCATCCCACTGGCCTTTAGAGTTGATGGCTATTGTCTAGGTAATTGGTTTTCAAAAATTATGAAACTTTAGTTTGAGGTGGACAAGACTTAAGGAACATCCTTCGTGAAGAACTTGAAATTCAGTTCAGTTCATACAGTTCTAAATAATTTTTTGCAAGCCGGGCTCAAAACAGTCAAGATCTCCAGGACAAAATTGAGTAGAAAAATAAATATTTCACTGACCAAATGAGATCGAACAATTATGAAAATTTAATATGTGGTAGTTTGGGATGTACTCTACAACTTTTATGATAAACATATTTTAGAATTCTAGACCGAGATATATGTAGAAAATGAAAAGTAGAAAGAGGTTGCTCCAGTGAACCCAAAAATAGATTTTGAATCCCGAAGTTTTTCAAATATATTTTGTTCATATGAAATTAAAAAAATTCTGAAATTAAAGTATGTCGTAGAACAGTCAATAAGGGATGATTCTTGTGAAGAATGCCCACATGAATTTTTCACCACATAAGTTAGTACAAAATTAACAACCTTCTGGGTTGGGCTAGAGCCGAATCTGCCTACCCTTAGCCTAGTCACGACTTTCCTTCAAAGTTTCTGCCATTTCAGCTCTCGCACGTGCCAAATATCGACTATCCATGCCTCTACGACCTAATCATGAGCTCAACTATTTCGAACTCGACAACATAGCTAGGTAACATAGTCGAAACTTCATAGTAACGTAGTCAAAATTTCCATTAAATGAAAATCTCAACAACATTCTTAAATTTCTACCAAACTATTATCGTCGCATGGCAAACGATCAAGGATACACACTTGCCTTGGTTTCTCGATAAACTGTGGTGGCAGCGACGCGATGTTGGCTCGAAAGAAAAAAGGGCCAATCTTCTTGCTTGAAGAGGAACTTTCTGCTGCTGGCTTCTATACCTTGCTGGGCATATGGCTGAAGTGAGATAGGGAAAAAGGAGATGGTTCTGGGCAATCCAACCGAGACAATGAGTGGCTGCTTCTCTCTCTTATCTTTTTTTTTTTTTTTTTTTGCCACCGCCATACTGGTCTTCAATTTAGACAGCACTTGTTGACGTTATTGGCTCAATTCATGCCAGCTGGAACGTGGAGTGTCTTGGAGAAGATTGAAGAGTCTTCATAAAAATAAAAAAAAAAAATTAAAGCTATTACTTTAAAGGCCAATGCTTTGGAATTTCTTGAGGTTGGGATGTTTTGATCAACATAGTTTATTGACAACAAGGTAGCAGCGGCAAATCAGTGATGTCTTCGAGAGGATGCGAATGGCATAGTCCGATGGCGAGCTCACTATTTTGTTGAACAAAAAATCCGGATGTCACAATTCAGACTAGGCAAGGCCGGCCTTGCCCAGGCCAGGGTGGCCTCACCGGGCGTCAGCCAAGCGAAGGCTACACCGAGTGAGGGCTGGCCTTGCTAGATTTGACGCCTAGATGAGGGTGAGCCTAGGCAAGGGCTACCCTCATTAGATTTGGCAAGACCAGCCCTCATGCATGCGATGCCTGGCAAGGCCACCCCTAGCTAAGGCTTGCCCTTGCCCAATTGGGTCTTGCTTGTGGGGACAAGGACAATCGTCCCGGCATGGACCATGGCTAGCCATCGACAAAAGGGATAAGAAGCAAAACAAGAAGAGAAAGAAAAAAATCAACAAAAAAAATATATTATTAAAAAATTTTACACTTTAGTGGTTGACCTACGCGATTGGTAGGTATTCATATCGATGATTTCTAGCCGAAAATTAGTTGAATGACTCAATTCATAAAAAGTAAAGAGATTTAAAAATCGACAAAATTCGAGATTTAAAAATTCAAAGAGTTTAATTTTTTTTGACAAATGGGACAGAGATGAGGAGAAGGTCTCCGCCCCCCCCCCCCGGAGTGGGGGCGAGGCTCAAATGGGGACTTCCTTGACTCTACACCCTCCCCTCCCCTCCCCGCCCTTCATATTTATTTATTTACTTATTTTCATAATTCATCCTTTCTTTTTATGCTCCTCTTGATAGAGTTAATGTGTTAATAATTTATAAAAAAAAAAATCCTACAAACTAAGCTTTTACGTCATATGTGATTAGATTCTTGCCAAAGTAGTCGATATATTTAGGTTTTATGATACAACCGCATTAGCATAGTTAAACAATTTTCGTCTTTTATTTTGTACAATTCTGTGTTAGATACGATAACTTTCATTTTTAAGCAGAAAAAAAGTTCCCCGGGTCAAACCGAAAGGAGCAGGTTGCCCCGCATACGGCGGGTCGGGGGCTCGGAGGCGCTGCAAATCTGGCGCTGACCAACGGTCACGATTTTCACGCTTCCCCGTGCAATTATGAGGGATCACGAGAAATTCGGTGTGCCGCCAGGGTACGTACGATCGGACACGTGGCGCCTCGAAGCGAATCTCGCATTAAACAAATGTGTCCCGGCCCGAGTGGGGCCCACTCGATTCCCTCCGCACGTCGTTTTCTGCGATTGTGATCTACTCGTAATAATTGCCTTTGCCCTTCCATCCGAATGTTTACTGTTTCTATCGGAAAAACTTTATCAAATTCGCTTACCCGTCAGTTCGTTCGAGGACGGTTACGGAAAATGACGATTCTCTGGCGAATCCGTGACGTCATCAGATCACATAGGGGAAAGCTTTTTTGGCATCCATTGACGGAGTTGCCCGATATCGCCAATTAAACATAATATATATTTCACTCAACCCAATGATTAATTAATTAATTAATTAATTAATTAAAAAGAAAACGCCAATCAGATTTGCATAGAAAATTTTGAAAAACCATACAAACGGCCTCTGAGTTTTGGCTTGATATGCAATACCATTCTTAAATTTTTAATTTATTTAATGTATTTATTGAACTTTCGATATACAATCAATTTGATCTGTTGATGGAATTTACCGACTCAGTTTCCAATCTAACAAATGACGCACGTGAATTATCATCCTAAGATATTTAATCTGTATAGGGATAAAATAATCTATGTAGATAGCATTAATAATTGATTTTTTTCCAAATTAAACAGATTAAAGTAATTATTATATGTTGAATTAAGTTGGACATCCTACATTGATGATCTACGTGTAACATTAGTTTCCTATCCACCATTTAAATGTATCAAATTAGAAGCCAAATTAGAACATTCTGTCAATTAAAATTAATGGAAGTACTACATTCAATATTTTCATATAGTTCTTAACTAAATTAAACATATATATCAAAACTTTATGTACCACAATAGACAAATTAAAAAGTTCAAGAATAATATTTATATGTTAAATTAAAGTTTAAGGATCACATTATATATTGAGATAAAATTGATGGATTATTTCAATCGACTCTCTTTGCCCCCATGCACTAGTGCATGTCATCATCCTGCCGTCACCGTCGACCGCTATCTTTAGTGCTCAGTCCGTTCGCCACCACAATGCCGATTGCCGCGGCCTCCTCTCCCGCCTTGACTTCCTCCTCCCCTCATTAGACCGTCACTTTATGAGTCAATGGTCAATCTATGGCCGTGGACTTCGT
The DNA here is from genome assembly GCA_014182885.2 of Eucalyptus caleyi. Classification (NCBI taxonomy): domain Eukaryota; kingdom Viridiplantae; phylum Streptophyta; class Magnoliopsida; order Myrtales; family Myrtaceae; genus Eucalyptus; species Eucalyptus caleyi. The sequence continues at coordinate 33,659,334 of CM024475.2, forward strand.
ATTGACCTTGTGGACTTCGTATTGACCTTGATCTGAGGTCGCGCAATGCGTGTGATCACGAGCCGGAAAGCGCTCAAGGCAATAAAAGGAATTCGAGTTTCGATCTCGAGCTTCAAACGTCATTTTCAATGCATAGATTTTGTCTAGCGAAGTCGAGTTTGAGTTATAGATTTCATTAATTGGAGCAAATTTGGATTTCATTGCTTTGTCTTTTAAAAGGATAATGACATAAATAGTTACTGAATTTTTACTTAATATGTAATGTGGCTTATGAACTTTCAATTTGTTTAATGTGATCCAATATAATCTTTGAACTTATAATTTGTTTAATGCGGTCCTTAGACTTTTGATATATGTTTAACGTAGTTCTTGAATTACATAAAAATGTTTAATATTGTCTCAGAACTTGAATTAATGGAATGAGTATATTAAATTTTATTTTCGTATAGTTCATGGACAAAGTTAAGCAAATTATAAGTTCAAAGATACGTTACACATTAAATCAAAATTCAAAAATTATTTGTATCATTTTCCCTCGATTAAACTAATAAAGACAAATTGAACCCAAAGGTGATAACACCAATCTTGCTTTATAAAATTGGAAATGAAATTGGAAATATGCTTCTCCATAATTAATTGCAACCAAGAACCAGGTGACACATTTCCAGTTCTAGTGTATGATTGAGATCGATCATGAACCACGGTGAATAAGTAAGATTCCTCGGTGATATTTTTCACTTTTGGACAAGATATTTTTCTCTTGGGATTACAAAGATATTTGCGCTTTATGCAGCTGTCCAAAAGTTAAAAAGAGTTAACAAATTATCATATTCTACGTCCTTTTTCACAACTGACGGCATCATAAGTCGAGAAAGAGCCTTGTTGAAGAAGGAGATGCTCTTTTGTGATGCAGGAGCCTTGTTGCATATTTGGATTCCTCTAAATCCAAATATGCAACATATCCAAAAACTGACACTAATTTAATAAAAAAATTATCGACATTAAAATTAGTATTAGAAGTTCATTATTTGAACTCACATTTTCATCAACATTCCCATTTTGTAAGGAACAATAGCAACCTCATAATGTTAATAATATTGAAGCAATTAGAAGTCTTTTTCTGCATGCTTGAGCAAATTTGGGATGGGTTTTTAACGATACAAAAAGAAATTAAAGGTTGAATTGATACTAGACCTAAAATTAATGATCTCTCAAGAAATTACCCCTTGATGCAATCATTGTCATCGTGATATTGACTAGACTCACTTTGTTGAGCCAAAACAGTTACACTTCACCTACTAGACCCTACTTCGAGAATCCAAACAATCTCAATTTTTGTACAGAGCGCGTGACTAGTTATATTTTTATACACTAAATCATCCAAAAAGATAAGTCTACAAATATGTGAATACTGACGGTAAAGCAGCATCAGAGTAAGGCAGTAGTGTAACTTTAACTTACATTTCCCATCAGAAATCTCATGCAAATTGCTGGTTTTTATAATACGAATGCATCATATGCATGTATATAAGGGGTGCAGAGCAACGGCAGAGAACTGAGGCAACTGTACGACCACCCACTGAGCTCTGCCTCCCTCCGCCCCTGCCCCTTTTCTCAGAGAACAGGACGTCCGAACAGAGAAAAAATCAAGTGCAGTTCGCAGATTTTTTTCTCTGCAAATTCTCTGGGAGGCGGTGGAGGGCTCAGCTTTTCTAGGGGCGCAGATCTCGAAGCCCCTCCTCTTCATTCCCCTCTCTCTCTCTCTCTCTCTCTGCCACCTACCACTCCGGAAAGCCCTGCCTTGTCCTCTGTTCTTGTTGCTTCTCTTGAAAGTTCTCCCTTTCTCGTCGCCCGTCGATCCGTCTCGCCCTCTTCATCGACGCACATTGTGGTTCATCTTCATTTGTTTGCTTTGGTTACTCAAAAGGGTCCACTCCAACTTCTTGGTGGAGCAAATCTACACTAATTTTACCTCAATCCGCTAATTGGGTAGTAAGATTTCCATTGCTGTAAGAATTAAGGGAGGCATGGGCATGCTTTGCTTCTTCACCAATTCCCTCACTGTGCTCTCCAGCCTTGTCGTCCTCTCCATCTCCAAAGGTGTTTGACATGGATTTTACTACCTTATCGCTTATGGACTTGCTTGCTGCGTTCCATTACATTGTCCTGATAATTTTTTGTCGGCTCTCTGCTTTGGGCCAGGTGCTTCTGGGGCAACTTTCACATTTGTCAACAAGTGCGACTTCTCAGTCTGGCCAGGGATCCTATCTAGTGCGGGCAGTCCCAAGCTGGCCAGCACCGGATTCGAGTTGTCTAAAGGCGGCTCGAGGTCCTTCCAGGCGCCGACAGGGTGGTCCGGCCGCTTCTGGGGGCGTAGCGGCTGCGATTTCGACGACTCGGGCCGTGGCTCATGTGCCACTGGGGACTGCGGCTCCGGTGAGGTCGAATGCAACGGAGCCGGCGCGACGCCGCCAGCTACTCTGGCAGAGTTCACGCTCGGCTCCGGCTCTCTGGACTTCTATGACGTGAGCCTGGTCGATGGGTACAATTTGCCAATGATTGTTCAAGGCACTGGCGAATCAGGTATAAGCAGTGAAGTTTCTTGATCTTGAGGTCCTACTTATATGTTTTTCTTTATTTTCAGGGGAGTGACAACTTTTTACTTCTTCATTCGTGTTTGATTAAGTGTGAGAAAATAGATCAGCTGAATCCATGAAGAGCTCTCCCTCTTAAAACTGTAGAATATGTTCAGCAAAATTGGATACCTTTACTTCTCTGCGATTGAGACTGCTAGCTGAAAAGTTAAGAACGTTAAACCTAACGGGTCGCTAGACCTAACGGGCCTTTAGGAGATGATGTTAGGTTCTTGTTAACTCAACTTAGGGATGAAAGGTCATATCAGTATGGTGGATTGAACTATTTGAGGAGTCATCTCATTTTCACTTTTCACCTTTGATTACGGAATCCCATTTTTGTTTGTAGCTCTGAATTATTTCATCTTCAATCAGTTCGCCAACACTGGGTCACAAGCCTTTTAAAATCTACATCATGATGTGATGGTTGCACTATCTAATGAAATCAACGAACGAAATGGACTCAAGATGTTTTACAGCACTTCCAAATCACCGTGCCTCTCTCGACCAATTGACATGCGAATCACAGTTTCCTTCTCAAGTCATACTCATTGGCAATTCTTGCGTGTGAATTGTAGGTGCTTGTGCCACCACCGGATGCCAGACAGACCTGAACCTACAGTGCCCGAAGGAGCTGAAGGCTGAGGATGGCACGGGGTGCAAGAGCGCCTGTGAGGCGTTCGGGAGCCCGGAGTACTGCTGCAGCGGCCCATACAGCTCGCCTGCCACCTGCAAACCTTCAATGTACTCCCAGATATTCAAGACGGCATGCCCCAAATCATATAGCTATGCTTATGATGATGCATCTAGTACTTTCACTTGCAGTGATGCTGATTATACCATTACATTTTGTCCCACCTCTCCAAGGTAAGTAGTTCTTCTATCACTTTGATCGAATATCTTTTTCCTCAAATCATCTGGCTGAAGGAAAGTTTTCAGTTTTTGACTCAATTAGTTCAGAGAGTGGTCATGTTAATTAACAACTAGTTCTTTTTCTACTCAAAAGCTGGAAAATCACAATTTCTATACATACTTTCGGAATCTGCATAAAATGGGTGGAGATTGTTAGCTCACGAGAGTTTACCATGCTTTACTGATCTCAAGCAACAACGAGAGCAGAATCATGAAAAAGTTGCATAAATGCATAGTTTATCTGTCATGTCTACTTTATTTCTTAAACGTAATGGGAAGTCGGAAAGAAGAGATGGATTGTCAATAGTTATTGTGGAATGATTGACATCAGGACCTTTTCTAGATTGAAGGAACCTTCGTTCTTTGTCTAATTTTTTCCCCGTGACATCCGTATGATGCCCTGTTAGTGTATGCTGCAAAACTAGTTTTTTTTTTTTCTGTCATCATTTGATCTGGAATTTTATTCCTGTGCAGCCAAAAATCTGCCACAGATTCTCCTCCTCCAAAGACAAACGGAACAACGGAGAATCCAGATACAGGGTCAGATTCCGGGTCTGAGTCTGGGTCTGAGTCTGGGTCTGGGTCTGTGTCGGATCCTGTGCCGGTTCAGGAGAGTGCATTTGCCGCTTCATGGCTGGCCAATATGGCAATTGGTGACTCTACTAGAACCCAGCCTCCCACAGCCGTTCAATTAGCAATTTCTCTAGCAGTCTCTCTCACCCTCCTTACCATCTCACACTTGTAGTCCCTGTCTTTCTTTCACTTTCCTCCCACTTCCTTGCAAAACCATAACATAAAAAAGGATGCCCAAAACTCAAGGGAGAGGAGTTCGGTGTGATGGGAATTTGCTTGGAGAGGAAAAAAAGGTTGGCAAAATCGAAATTGTAAACCTCTACCTTCCCGTTTCTGCATAATTAATGGTGATCTTACAAAATATTAGATAAAGCATTCATTTTGGAAAAGGGAAAGAAAGATGTCTCTTTTTGTTTCTCTGGCAGCCCTCTCCTTTCGTTTCAACTTGTCTATGGGGACTGACTGAACCACTATGCCTGCTACTGCTGGAGTAAAAGCAAAGGAATCAAGCTGCAAAGCAAAACATTTTGGACCCAGAAACAGGAAAAGAAGAAAACAAATGCCTGGAAATTTTTGATGCTATTTCTTTGCCTTTTCTTTTTTCAACTGGTGGGAGGGGAATGTGATGACGAGAAAGCGACTGCCTTTTGGAGGTGAATCTCAGTGGGTGGGTGCAGTGGATGGTGGAAGTCCACTTTGCGAGAGCTAACAAGCCTCGTGAATAAACAATATGATCCGTCTCTCTCTAAGCAGAGGAGAAGCACTTGGGACTATGCCTTTGCTTTTACTTCAAGATTTGCTCTGCAAGATGAGGTGGAATAGGGTAGAAATTCAGCAATATAGGCACGCATAGAGAGCGCCCTTTTGACGCAGTTCGTGTTATTTTGACTGAAAATGGTTCATTCACCTTGGTATCCGCAGTGGAATTTTCGAAATTGTGTCAACGATTATGGTCCTTAATTATCGCAAAAGATATGTTAGACACGTAGCTGTAGGGACTCGAATTATGACAGTAACCAAAACGGGAGGGCGAAATTCTTTTCCTGAATCGAGAGGATCCAATCTGGCTCTGATAATGTTCTTACTCAAAGTTTGCAGTAGGACGAAATAAAAGGTCAAGACCTTGGGCAGCATGTTCAGCCTAAAGTTGCATGCTTGCAACTGAGTGTTGATAAGGCCCATGGTGGGGACCGAATTTAGAAAAGATCAGGTTGGGCTCCTTTCATGCCAAGGACTATCTACCAAGAGATAATAAAGAGTGGGTGGAAGATGTTTTGGGTTAAATAATGGGGCACTGACCTTATTCCTTCTTGGTGCAATCATTAAGATGTTGATACACGCTAGGGTCGAACCATTCCTCTCAAATGCTTTGTTGAAATCTGGCATTCCCAGATTCCAAATCGCATTATGATGTCTGCAACATGCACTGCATCATAAAGTTGAGGGGAAGAATTCAAGAAAATCTCAACTTGGTTCTTACTGTCCTGAGCTTAGTGGAGGTCGGCTTGACATTGTTGCAAAGGCCATCGCACGCTTAAGCATCATTCTATTGTCCTTTCACTATCTTTAACCGCGACAGGCTGGGGTAAGAACAACAGCGATTTCACTACTTGTCGTTAGAATTCTTCGGATTACGACAGTGCTGGTAGCGAAAAATGCGAGGCTTTTACTCCCCTCAATCAATCATGGCTAATGCTCGTGAATCTTTCTGACCTGGGAAAGAACAAAATGTATGAGGCCACCGCTTTCATTGTCATGCTCTCATCCACAAGAAAATTTTCTGAAAACTACATGATGATGGCCGGTCGATTGTACAAGGTTGGAGATCATTCAGGCATCGTTGTGGGTTTGACAAGGAACCAAGCGTGGACATATGCGGAAAAATAAGATAAAGGAACATAGAAAAAAGCTGAAAAGGCCAAATGCAAGGAGGCGCCACCAAGACAGGACATTGGATTCCAGTTTGATGGACGTCAAGAGAATAGAGTCCTTGTTACCCACACAGTTGTGGGGTTGAACTGAACCAAGCTAAAAAGAATCAATCAAGACAACGGCTACTTCTTTTTCTTGTCGGAGATAAGAGAGATCCTTTTCAATATGTAGGACCTCTGCAGAATGAACCATTATTGTTCGAGCGCGAGTGTGTAGAGGAAGTAACAGAATCTAATGACCTAATTCATCAGTAGCTTGGTATAATGTCATCATCGTCGCTGCATCTGAGGGTCTCGCTACATATATAGCTCGATGACTATGTTCGACACATCAAGATTATACTTATTACCTTTGAAACTGTGGAGCTCTGCTGACAGAATGGCTCATGACGCTGCAACGTACATGAAGTGCTTCGGCTCTATAAAGCACTTGGTTTGAAGGTCGATATCCAAGGTCATGGTGTGTGTGCAATAGTGCACTGCCACTGTGTGTGTGATAACCCTTGATTGCGACAACATAAACATGGTATGTAGTTTTGCAATCATCATCCAAAAGGAGAAATAAGCAGATGTATTAGAAGTGAAGGGTCTGGTTTGTTTATAATTAATTAAAGATTATATCTCATAGCTTTCATCAAAGTTTTAGGTGCACTCACATGTCCTGCCTCTACCTTCAAAAAGGGGGAATTGACTGAAAATGATATGATCTCTGTGCTCTGCAATTTGATTGGCCAAGCATGAACCCTCCACTCATGGTCAGAAATAGGTCAATTTGAAGTCATTGCAGGGTCATGGATAAAGCAGAAATAAGAAAAGAGAAAAGAAAATTTAGGGTAGCTTCAATGAATAATTCTGGGTGATCTAAAATTAAATTTGAAGAGCAATCTGGGGATGGAACAATGGACAAGTCTTTCTTTGCCATCTGAAATCAATGAGCTATCGAGAATGAGACTCAAATTTTGATTCACTAGATTTTCTTCACAACCAATGCTCATATCTGAGGCCACTGAATTGAAGAGCATATGTACATACTCGAATCATGGAAAGTAAGAAGTAAAGTTACCGTGAAAAGGAAAAGAGAAGAAGATTTCTCAGGATTTACTTGATGCAGGATAATTTTCATCTGCCACTCTAGCCTTGAGTTTGTGCTCGGCGCACATCCTGCAATATATGCTCTTTGTCCTCATCACGAGCAACACGTCGAGCCCGAAACCGAACACACAAGCCAGGCCCATGATCACGTACACAAGCATATAACACTGTGGCCCGACGCAAGTGTTACTGCCTCCGTCACTAATGGTGGCTTGAACATCGTAAAGATGACCGGCAAGCAGGCCAGAGAAAAGGAAAGAACCTAGAGGAAGATTGAGAATTAGGATGTTGTACAGAAGGCCATAATATTTGAGGCCAAACAGCTCTGATGCAATTGGAACGGTCACAGTGAGGCGGACGCCGTAGCATATGCCCACCAGAATCGAGCCAATGTAGAAAGATCCTGGCAAGGCCAAGGCCATGTTGACGTATCCTAGAGTCATCAGTATCTGTGAAGCCGCATTCCAGATAGGCCTTGGTGTTCCACGCTTCCTGCAGATGAACAAAACACAATGAAAATGTCGAGAGAAAGCTCATCTTCAATTAAATTTCTAGTCCTCGATTAATATATCGAAAGCTGTCTCTATGCAATTTCAAACGCTTGTAAAGCTAAAGAGTTGGGCATACCAAATGTAGTGTTCTGACACCAATCCTGAGATAATCCTCCCAAAGAATCCCCAGATGCTGGTGAGAGAGACGAAGATTGATACATCAACGTAGCCAAGCGCGAGCCCCATCTGTCCCATGTTGTTCATGAAGCACATTCCCGTGCCCACCCCACATAGGAATGATACAAAAAGTATCCAGAAATCGACCGTTTTCATCATTTCCAAAACCGTGTGATCCTCCCCAATCAATGGCTGGCGCTTTTCCTGGACAGATCCTTGAGCAACAGTTTCGGTCAGAGTCACTGAATCTTCTAGCCTCGTTGGTGGGGCAATAAGTGGCTGTTTGATTGCTTGTTCAATATCAGAATTTGGTTTCAACTCGGGCATACCTAAGTAAAAAGGAACACCTAATGGCAGAGCAAGTAAGACTACTAGTCCTATTGCAAATGCCACGGAAAGAACGTGGCCATGACTTCCACTAATGTCAAAGGCCAATAGATAGGAGGCCAGCACGATGGCCATCACATTAAAGGCATTCAAGAGCTGTGTCTCTCGGTTTTCTTCTTCAGGGGCAATTTCACGGAGGAAAACAGCGGCAACCAGGCAGATTACTGTGGGAACTACGGCAAGCATGAGGAGGAAAGTGGAAGGGTCAGAGGAGAAGAGAGCGGCGCAAATGTCAGTGAATATCGCCGTGCTTAACCCCACGTATCCCTTGAGAATCCCTGAGACTGGTCCTCGGCTTTTTGGAAAGTTCCTCATGCAAGTCACTAGGACGGCTGTGTTCATCCACGTGGTGCTATTTCCACCCATGCACAGGAATATGCACATCTGCATAGACATTGGCAGGGACTTAGTTCTGAGCAAAAGGTTGGTCAATAAATGCATGCACACTTTTAAACAGAAGAAAATGTGAGACCTAACTAAAATGAGGACACATTTTAGAGTACTATTGAAAAGGTGCAGCCTGTGGTTTCCACACAGGAATGGTAGGAACATAGCTTACCTGCCAGTAGGGAAGAGGACTGATTTGCTGGCTCACGACAAGCCATTGAGCTCCATACCCTATTAGACCCTCTAAAGATCCAATCAGAAGTATAATCCACATAGGAAATCGATCTGAGGCAAGGCCAGAGACGAGCCCAAATGCCTTGCCAACATCTTTAGCCACGGATAGATTGTTGAGCTCGAGCTGCGTGAGCGCCATGAGAGATTTGAGCGCATCGGAGTAGTTGGAGAACGTGTAGTTGTTGCCTGCAATGGCCTGGACCCAAATTGCAGTCACAAATCCTAGCCATTTTCCAGCAGGAGACATCAGAGATAATGAAGGAAAATACACTGAAGACTGAAGAGGACAAATAGATTTTTCTTGTTTGGGTTTGAGCCATAAGGAAGAGACTGACAAGCTTATTTATACATTTGGCATTGCATTCATTAATGAGACAATGATTAGTTTTGCCTGGTTTTGAATGGATTGGAAGAAAGAAGGTTTTGCGATCAAAGGGTGGAACATGGTTTTTGTAGTTTCCGGATTTTGTGATGTACTTGTGGAGAAATTGGATTAAAGAACCAAGTGCATGAATAAATAAGTGCAATATCCAAATGAAGTAATGCTGAAAGTCCAAACAGCAAGTGGGCACTCTTGGTCTTTCTTTAATATTTCTGAGGTTTTTGAAGTTGACGGCTTGAATTGCTAAGCAAAACAGCTTCAAAGAAACCAAGTCCTTGAACAGAGGATATGGAAAGCGGCCTCGCCCCTTTTGGAGATCTTTACTTTTGCAAAGATGTGCCAAGGAAATAATCGGAAACGCGATTCTCGATTTTTAAACAAATGATCTCGGGTGGTTCCATTATAAGCAAGAATCGAGAGATCTTACTTTTGTCTGGCAATTGGCTCAAGAAACCTTTCTCGAAGTCAAATTCTACTTACCGCTTACCGTGATTGACTCCGAATGTCATGTGGAGCGACACGGAACTCGCTTGCTTCCTCTAATCAGAACAGGACAAGGATATCATCTATAAAAGTAATTGATTTTTCCAATAATTACAGGGTACCGGCTCTTGTTTTCTGCTAGCAGTTGTTTTAAGGATAAGGTGTGGTCCCTTTGAGGTTTTATGGATCAGAAGAAAATGATAAATGTCAAAAACTAATGGAACGGAAGCAGATGAAGACACTTTGTGTCCCGGTTTGCATTCATGAGCTTGCAAATTCAGATTCCTCTAACTGCCTAAAGCCCCTGAATTTTACCAAGGAAACGCCCACCACTTTGTGTCCCGGTTTGCATTCATGACTCAGATGTAGGCCCGCTTGCCAACGCTTGAACAATGGATTTGAAGTATACATGCTATCTGGTGCCTAAAACAGAGATTTGCATGTAAAAAGAAACAAGGAAGAATACAAGGAACGAAAGGTGCTAAATTATGGAGTAAACAGAATTGAAAGTGCATAGTCCGTATCAGAGAATTGAAAGACAAGTTAATGCGAGTATGTCTCATTGATCGCCCGCTTGAGACGAGAAGAGTCTGATCATTTTCGACGGCAACGCATTGAGGTCACCAGTCCAACACTACTGCAAGATCTGCTAGGCAACTGCATGTATTTCCATGTAAAGAAGAGATTTTATGAAATAATGATGATTGTCAATTTTACAATTTTTCGATGGTAAATTTGATAGAATCACATATCCACAAAATAAATAAGGGTCCGTGAATTACACGCTATAGATTTTTACAAACTATACATAATCCACAACTTAAATGATTCTTCGCATCAAAAGACTGGACAGCCTTCGACGACAACCCCTTTAGCTGTGGGGCAAGCGGCTAATGGACATCCATCAGGATCTTCACCCCACCAACTGAGGCTAACATGCTTCATTCCCAAACACAAGTACAGAAGCACAGCCATAAACGCTAACCCAGCATCAAGTGCGCCCGATAGCGCATAATTGTGGCGACTCCACCAACCTCGATAGTATCGGTAAGCAACGAATCCTGATAAAAATCCAGCGATGATCCAACTGGTGTAGTTAACAGCAGTAGCTGGAGGCATGCTTACTGTAGCACCGAGCAGCACGGGCATTGTGATTAGTCTAATCCACTCCTTGTCCGGAAAGGCCTTATGCGCAAGCCAAACAATGAAAGGAGCAATGGCCCCTACCAAGAAAAACCAGTTGATGGCGGAGTAGTAGCCAAGATCTCCAAAAATCCTGCGGGGCCCAATCAAACCCCAAATGACTGAACCATCAAAAAATACAGTGTCACCAGGGCAAGTCCATGGACTGCCTGCTGGAAGTAGCGCCCGGTTACAAATGTCAGGAACTGTATCCATAAGCCACCACGCCGTTCAGAGATGCACTAATGCTGCAACAATGGTACCGACCACCTGATAGAAGATCAATTCTTACTGTAAGCAAAGAAAGGGAAAAGAATGAAAGACCGGTTTTACAACAATTTTGGGCAGATTTCAAGTGTACAGAGATTAATTTTGGGGAAATCATTTTTTCACCTCACCGGGAATCCATCAAACTAATATATTTACTTCTATCACTCATCACAGACGGGAAAATACAAGAGACTAACCTGCGCCATAAACATCTCTCGAGGAGGAATTTTCATGTAGTGCCCAAGCTTGAAGTCTTGTAAGAATGTGATCCCCTGCTTCATACTGATGTACCCATAGACTTTAAACAGAATGTTCGCGACTGGATATCCAGGGTAAATGTACCCAATGATAAATTCCGTGATTACGTTCAAAGCTGGTGTCTGACCAACACACATGGAACTCATGAGAATATGCAAAGTATTAAGCTTAGAGTAAGAGCAAAGAGTACATAATAATCACTGATCCGCATATTTATGTATTCTATTCTAGAGAATAAACAAGCTAATTGACTCATACAACATATACTTTAAACATGATGGATGTGCACCTGATTTGTAGTTGCAGTGATTACTCCAACAGGAAGAGTGAAAAATATGGCAAGAGCACATGCTAGCAGAACACCCCACCATGGCAGTTGAAGCTGATCCTTGAAGTACTCGCATATAAATAGAGTGGCCGCAATATTTACCAGAAGAATACAAGTAAACCACCATTCAGGAACTTGCTTGTATCTTCTCATGAGCTTAGTGTGTATATCCATTTTCTTCTCACTAAAGGCAGACTTGCTCAGCAGCCATATTTCTCTAAAACAATACCATAACATTAGATCATCTATCTGAGCATGGTTAACAAGAAATTGTAATTCAACTGGATTGGCAACAACCATATAACTCTGTTCAATTAAAAGGTGCGGTGTTATATCAGAATAATGTCATTTGTAGCAGAACTTAACCAACAAGGGAAGAACACACTCCCACAAGGCCAACTATGGGTCTGGGAACAAGACAACTATAACACAGATCTCCAAAGAACTGAAGCACTACTTGACTAGTTGACTTGGATTCTTTTTTTCTTTTTTTTTAACTGAAAGGACATGGGATATAGAAGTGACCAAAATAATGCTGATACATGAACGCAAAACTCACCTTCTGTTCACACAACACAAACAAATTCACTGATAACATTTCATTGAATTTTTCTTAGCAAGGATGGTGTGGTGCAGTTACATCAGAGAAGTTAACAAAATTCCTCTCATCACAATTTAGTTAATGAATAGCAAGCAATTGTGCAGCACATAACAATGCAAAAGAAAAATGCAACTTACTTTCCATGGAAGAGGAACCCATGAACAACAGTAGCAGTGAGGCAGGCAAAGCTGATGCCATAGTACACAGAAAAGACAGTACAAAGATAGAGAGGACCCTCCCTTTCATATGCCTCAGCATCCAATTGAAAGTGTTCATTTATGATGGCAGAAATATTGTATTCTTGTCCCGAAGAGGTGAACAGGCTATCTGAGAATAAGGAAAAAGTCTTGGCTCTGTATATATTGAGCCAGTAAGCTATAGGTGTGATGACATACATGACAAGGGCAAAACCAACAGCAATATTGGCAGTAGCAAACCACGGGCTAGCCAGTGGACTACCGAGATAAGCGGAGATGCTGGACCAGTCAAGTCCGACTGCACCAATCCCAAGACCATGGAGTCCAGAACCTAACTGTTGGGCTAAAACCGAAGCAGGGAATAACCAGCAGATCCATGAAAGAGAGGTCAACATTGGAAAGAGGTAACCTGGAAAGACATAGTAACTGAAGCTACAGATGAAGGCTATAAGGAAAAAATGGTTCCGCGTCAATCCGCCTTTTGGCCTCTGCTCTTTCTCATGCAGTGCTCTGCATTTGACCATAACAATCAAGTTATATGATAAACTACAAAAAGAAATGAACTATACAAAATGTTTGAAGGCTAACAAAAACAAATGTCATCGCCTGACTCCTTGTTTACCAGGACAAAAGCAACTTAATACATATATATCTTGGAGATTGCAGTTCTCAACTGTGAAGCTTTGACACTTTAGATCAACACAATACACAATTTGCTGCTAATCTTTGTATGTATGCTTGTGCAGCATGGGAAGAGAACTAAACTGAGACTAGAAAAACTCTCTGAACAGTGAAATTTTCGAACTTCAATAGCTATCAACTGCATTAAAATGGTAGTACCCCATGAAATCGGGTTCAGACAGATCGATCAATGGAATCAAGACATGGGAATGGGAAAAGATCACGTTAAAGATCTCAGAAAATAAATTAATGAGAACAGAAACAAAAAAGGAAAAGACAATATTTCAGTTTGTCATCTTCCATCTTGTTTTCTTTCATTAATACACCTATTTGACATTGACACAGCATCATCCACATGTAAAAAAAAGAGGGGAAAAAAAGAGTAGCCTGAAACAAGCTAAATTTAGCCAAAAATTAATAAGAAAGAAATGAAAAGAGTGACAAAAAAAGACGACCTAACAAAAATCCCCAACCGACAAAAAAAAATTCCTAAGGTTGTGAATTGTTAAAGGCAAAACATGTTCATCAAACAACACACTTGCCAACGTACGCCCGACCGACGCACCTGAACAATGAGACTTGCACCAGATTCTGGGGCCACCACATGGCGGCGGGCTCCACCAAGTACCGCCGGAACAACCCGGCCCAGCCGAACCCCAAGACCTGCGTCGTCAAGACGATGACCAGCGCCACGGGAAACGACATCTCCTTCCGGTAGAAGATCTTGACGACGCTGATGATGTGAATGGCGTAGACGCTGGACGCGCCGGAGTTGGCAAAGATCGTGATCAGGACGTGCTCCTTGACGTTGAACGGGCCCGGATTGAGCGTGAACTGCCACCTCCGCCCCTCGAAGAACACTCTCCTCGTGATTACTCCGGCCATGAGGTGACCTGGAGCCAGGCACGCTCATTAGTCCGTTCGAATACGTGGACGTACAAAACATCACAGATGCAAAGTACGTACAACCGAGACTTCGTCTCGAGAAGTCAAACTCAATCATTGCACTGAACTCAACTGAACGGGGGATCTTGAGTTGGAGGCCTACCTAGAGGGACGACGGCGATCTGAGCGGAGACGGAGGTCACGGAGAGGGGCTCGCGGCGGTACCAGAAGAACTGGTTGAGGAAGGAGAGGAGGGAGCACGCCAGGGCGCCGAGGACGAATGTGCGGAACGTGACGGCCGGGAGAAAATGGTCGTCCCCCGTCGGGACCGTGAGCGACCTGCTCGACCGGGGAGTTCTCGCCTCCATGGAACTCCTCCGCCGCCGCCGCCGCCGCCGCCGAGGAGCCATGAGCTCCGGCCTCTTTCCGGACTGCTCACCAATCATGGAGGAGAAGAAGAAGAGACTTTCCATTCAGGGAAATTCACGCGAGAAAGTTGGAGGGAAAGTGAAAGAGAAAATGCGAGAGCGGATCTTACGAAGCGAATCTAAGATGTCTTCAGGATTCATCATCGGTTCTCGTGGGATAAAATTTTTCGGCCGCTGATCATGATGATGAGCGGCTCTGGTTTGACTTCGGCGCGACGGTCCGCTCTCGATCCTGACTGTAGATTCGATCTGTGAAGTAAGCGGTGACGGGTGAACCAGGAATCTCGACGTTGAATCGTGGCCGTTGCGTGAAGTTACAGCTTACGTAAAATTAAGGGAGACGAAATAAATGCTCCTCGTGCCGTGACCTAGTATATAACATGATCCTTAAATTTTAATATAATATATAACTAAATTTATGCACTTTCAACCATTTTAATGTAATTTATGAACTTTAAATACAAGTTCAATATAATCCCTACATTATATAAAAATAGTCAATATTATTCATGAATTTGATTTTAGGAAATGATAATATTAAATACTTTTATATAATTCAGAATCTGACTTTGACTTTTAAGTAGTTTACTCAGGCATGAGTACTTTGGAGAAGTTCCCTGGAATCGTCATGACTCATATGGGCCCCACCAGAGTACGATGGAAATTTTTCTGACCAAGGAAAAGAAAAGTATATGATGAAAATTTTGCTTTTCTTAGAACAAAGGAGAGGATGTACCTTCCCCCATCCAAAGCGCGAGATACAGCTGTCGGATTCAATCCCAACACAAATGAAGACTTTTATTTTCAAATTAATTGGAAAAATATAAACAGATTTTTTTCTTGTCAAGCTCCTAGGTACACTTTTTTTTATACTTCATTGTTCCGTAATATTTTTACTTAGTAAATTATAGAGGTAAAATTAGGCTGCAATTGTTTTGCAAATAGTGGATAACCTAAAATGCATTTTTCTTATAAATGATTACTTGTATTACTTGAAATGATTAATCAATTAAATATATTTCCATCATCGACGATCTCGATAATTGAATGAGCAGCGTCAGCAGAACAATTTCAAAGAGTACCAATTCACTGATATTGAAAGCAAAAAGCCTTTTGAATCAAAATAGCGAGGGCCTTGTTCAAATGGATGACCAATAGTTTTCGATAAGAAGAAAGGTGTTGGTCTGTCTTATCCTATGACGAGAACATTCAAATCATATCGTACAATGCACATGGAAGACAGGGCTTCTCAATAGGAGTTCTTGGCCCCCACCCATTTATCACGTCTCATCCCAAATCTATCTTTTCCTACATTTGTGTAGCCAGCCTTTTATCAAGATGTGGTGCTTCGGAAGATGCTTTCAAGCCAGAATTCAAATGAGTGGTCAACAAAATGAACTTTCTTAGTGGAATTTGTCGAAATGACGAATTTATGCCTAAACAATATCGTGAATAATGTAAATATTTTTTATTTTTTCATTTTTGTAAACAATGCAAGTAATTAATTTTCAAAAAATTTATTCTAAATTATTTATTTTTTCGCAAAATGAACACATCCTCATTATCACCAAATTAATATAAATAAAAGAAACCTGTCTTGACATTAACATTTAAATACAAAAAAGTTCAATGACCATACGATACACTTTTCATGGTGGACATATTGAAAGGATGATATAAAAAGGAGAACATCAAAGGAAGTAATACAATCACTTGAATTTTAGACAAAAAAATTAAAAAATTGATAAATTCATATATATTTTATAATTTTAAACGACGAACTTTGAAAAGAAAAAAGAAAAAGAAAAAAAGAGGAGCAAAATAACGAGACATTTTTTTCTTCCGAGTGATCTTGGAGATGGCTTTAGAGAATCTTTTCCAATTCCACTGTCAAGAAGGAAATAATACATCATCTTAAATAGAAGAAATTAGCGTTCCATTGGCATCAAAATTTTCCTTAATTAGTCCAAAATTATTAATAGACGAAACCACTTTTCTAATTATAAAAATAAGTTTTTCTTGCTTTCGAGATAATGGATTATGTTCTTTGTAGTTTTTAAATAACCGATTTTGCAAAAGCCATTTAAACTGTATTCTCATGTGAAATTTATGTTTTTCTTTAAAAAAACAAACAAACAAACAAAAAAGGTTATTTGTATAAATGTTGAAAGGTCCGAGATTCGCTATCGCTCTTGGCAACGCCCGCCACTAGACCCGAGCACAAGTAGTTTGCTTAACTTAGACAATTTTGGATGGACTCGAATAATGACATTTAGCAAGAAAATCCAACTCTATCTCGAGAATTTTTGAATAAAAATTTGACAAGTCAGGTCATGCAAAAGTTTAGACTTGACCTCTTAAGGCCCTACTCATCATAGACCCGAGGTTTCGACATCATTCTTTGTAAAAAGTCTAAATTGTGCAGCATATGATTCGTTTGGAATATGTGATTTGATTGCACAAAAATTCAAAATAGTGAATAATAATCGGGCCTAAGGAGTTATTGCTGAATGGTTTTAGCGGGGGTTGTTGAGAAGTCATGGGTCAATTACGTGCATTCCCATCACACATACAAACCGCCATATTCCATTAATTGGTTAAGCAAGCACGGATTCAACCTTTCATCATCAACAAATTGTATTTCAAGATCCCACGTACTAACACGCAACATTTTTTCCTAAAAAGTAATTAATTAAATCTAAAAATACCGTAAAACCAACCTTTCGTGTTGATATGTATGAATCTATATTCAAGACGACAGTTGAAATTTATGTCAAGTGACCATTTTGTGGTTAGTTCCAAGTCTTGTCGGTATACAAATTAAACATTTTCTATTGCATCATATCAAGATGTCAATATTGAGAAGTTTTTATAAATATTTAATTTACGTAATTATTATAATCACCAATTATGTGGATATGATTATGATTGTGTTGGTCATTTTGAGAGTAAGGGCGAATAATTAGGATGGCTCAACTCGTGAACCAGCCCGAACAAGCATTACCCAATTGATTCGAGGTTGGTTCACAAGGGACCATCCAGCTTCCGATTTAAAAAATAAGAAACAAGTCTTGTCAGGTTTGGTTTCAAGTTTATATCAAGAACCCACTGGTTTTACTTGGGAAATTAGGGATGCGAATGGTAAAATTTCTATTCCGGGGAACAATTTCTTCTGAGAAATAATTATTTTCTTTTTCATTCCTGAACAATTTTCAAAGTAAAATAACGTGTTTGATAATTATAAAAAATTCTATTATTGGAATAGAAAAAAAAATAGAAATGCGTTTGGTACAATTTATAAACTTTTGTATGTTTTCGTTTTTTCTTCTTGCCCGCCGACCGCCTCACCAACCGTCGTGGGCCACCCTCCCCCACATCTAAAAATACCGTAAAACCAACCTTTTGTGTTGATATGTATGAATCTATATTTAAGACGACAATTGAAATTTATGTCAAGTGACCATTTTGTGGTTAGTTCCAATTCTTGTCGTTATACAAATTAAACATTTTCTATCTTATCAAATCATGATGTCAATATTGAGAAGTTTTTGTAAATATTTAATTTACATAATTATTATAATCACCCATTACATGGATATGATTATGATTTCGTTGGTCATGTAGAGAGTAAGGGCAAACAATTAGCATGGCTCAACTCGTGAATCAGCCCAAACAGGCATTTGATTCAAGGTTGGTTCACAAGGGACCGTCTAGCTTCCAATTTAAAAAATAAGTGGACAAGTCTTGGTGGGTTTGGTTTCCTAGTTTATATTAAGAACTGGCTGGTTTTACCTGGGAAACTAGGGGTGTGAATGGTAAGATTTATATTCGGAGAATAATTTCTTTTAAAAAATAGTTTTTTTCTACTCCTGAAATAATTTATAAATAAAATAACATATTTGATAACTATATTTCTATTCTTAAAATAAAATAAAAAAAAAGAATAAAAATGTGTTTGGTATAATTTATAAATTTTGTATTTTTCGTTTTTTTCTTCTTATCCACCAACTGCCATACCAACCGTCGTGGGCCACCCTCTACCACCCGACCATAGCTCGCTAGCTGCTGACAGCTGACGCCGAACTGCCACCCGCAAGCTGTTGCCCACCTCTCGTGGGCGGGCCGACGATGGCTAGCGGCGGGTGAGGGCAAGCGGCCAATGGTCAATGGTGGCCACAGGCGGTAACAATTGGTGAATCCAAGGGAGACGGCCATAACATGGAAAAGAAAAGAAGAAAAATAGAAAAAAGAATGTTTATTTCTAAAAATTGTTTCAAGAAACAAAAACTACTTTTTTTTTTTACTTCTCGTTTATGTTCCTGGCCACTTTTTATTTCGGAAAATAGAAAAATTAATTAATGTTACCAAACGGATTTTTTTTCTTTTTTTGTTCGACAAACAAAAAAGAAGAAAGTGAGAGAAATAGAAATGTTAGCATGCAAACCCTAATGACGCGTTTGGTAATATTTTCGTTTGATGAAACAATTTTTGAACATGAATAGTTTTTTTTTTTTATTTCTATTTCATGAAACAATTTCGAATATAAGAACGCGTTTGATAACTGCAAAAAAATTTCTACTCCAGAAACATAAATGAGTTTAGTAAATTTGTATAATTTTTTTGTTTCTTTTAATTTTTTAATATTTTTTTTCTTTTTTTCTTCCTTTTGGCTTTTGGGTAGGCTTGACCTTGCCTCGCTGGGGTCGGCAACGCTCCAGCGAGGTCAAAAAAAAAAAGAAGGAAAAAAAAACCATTTCTCATAAGAAGTTCTTGGGAACAAGAAACAAATCTTTTCTATTTCTTATTTTTGTTTCAAATCTATTCCTAAAAACAAAAAAATAAATTTTTACGAACAAAACGTAAACAAACGTGTTTACATTCTTTTTTGTCTCCTAGAACAAAAGAATGTAAATTTTTGTTCAAGAAAAAAAAACAATTTTAATATTCATTACCCTTACCAAAAAAAAAACAATTTTAAACAAACAGCCCCTAAAAGACCGGTTCTAGACAAACAGATTTATCCCACACCTAAGTAAACAAGAGAGTTTCAAAAGAGTAGCCATGATGATGATTGTGAATTTTACGATTTCTCGGTCGCAAACTTCACAGTTTCACTTATCCACAAGATAAACAACAGACCCGCGCGCGAATTGCACCTAATGGATTTCTACGAACTACATAAATACACACCTCCTGAAATGATTCTTCACATCAAAAGACCGGACAGCCTTCGACGACGACCCCCTTGGCCGTAGGACAAGAGGCCAATGGACATCCATCCGGATCTTCACCCCACCAACTGAGGCTGACATGCTTCATTCCCAAACACAAGTAAAGGAGGACGGCCATGAAGGCTAACCCGGCATCGAGTGCACCCGACAGTACGTAATTATGGCGACTCCACCAGCCTCGATAGTATCGGTAGGCAATGAATCCCGACAAAAATCCAGCGATGATCCAACTGGTGTAGTTAACAGCAGTAGCTGGAGGCATGTTTACAGTAGCACCAAGGAGCACTGGCATCGTGATGAGTCTAATCCACTCCTTGTCCGGAAAGGCCTTGTGCACGAGCCAGACAATGAAAGGAGCTATGGCCCCTACCAAGAAGAACCAGTTGATGGCGGAGTAGTGGCCGAGATCTCCAAATATCCTGCGGGGCCCGATCAGACCCCAGATGACTGAAGCATCATAAAATACATGGTCACCGGGGCAAGTCCACGGACTGCCCACCGGAAGCAGCTCCCGGTTACAAATGTCAGGGACCGTATCCATAAGCCACCACGCCGTTCCGAGATGCACTAATGCTGCAACAATGGTGCCGATCACCTGATAGAAGATCAATTCTTGCCTTAAGCAAGAAAGGCAAAAGAACAAAAGACTGGTCTGGCAACAATTTCAGGCAGATTTCGAGTGTACAGAGATTAGTTTCTGGGACATTTTCCCCCCTCACCAGGAACACATCAAACTAATATATTCAGTTCTATTGCTTATCACGGACCAGGAAAGACAAGAGACTAACCTGTGCCATAAACATCGCTCGAGGAGGAATTTTCATGTAGTGCCCAAGCTTGAAGTCTTGTAAGAATGTGATCCCCTGCTTCATACTGATGTACCCATAGACTTTAAACAGAATGTTCGCAACTGGATATCCAGGGTAAATGTACCCAATGATAAATTCTGTGATTACGTTCAAAGCCGGGTCTGGCCAACAGGCATTGAACTCATGAGGATATGCAAAGTATTAAGCTTAGAATAATAGCAAATGGTACAAAGTAATCACTGCCCCGCATGTTAATGTATTCTACTGTATAGAATAAACGACCAAATCAACTCATATAACATATGCTTTAAACATGATGGATCTGCACCTGATTTGTCGTTGCAGTGATGACCCCAACAGGAAGAGTGAAAAATAAGGCAAGAGCACATGCTAGCAGAACACCCCACCACGGTAGTTGAAGCTGATCCTTGAAATACTGACATGTAAATATGGTTGCCGAAATATTTACCAAAAGAATACAAGTAAACCACCATTCAGGGACTTGCTTGTATCTTCTCATGAGCTTAGTGTGTATATCCATTTTCTTCTCACTAAAGGCAGACTTGCTCAGCAGCCATATTTCTCTAAAACAATAGCATAAATACTAGATCATCTATCTGAGCATGGTAAATAAGAAATTGGAATTCAACTGGATTGGCAACAACCATATAACTCCGTTCAATTAAAAGGTGTGGTGTCATATCAGAATAATGTAATTCATAGCAGAACTTAACCAACAATGGAAGAACACACTCCTACAAGGCCAATCGTGTGTCTGGCAACCAGACGACTTCAACACAGATCTCCAAAGTACTGAAGCACTACTTGACTAGTTGCCTTGGATTCTTCTTTTATTGTTCTTAAATTGATAAGACATGGGACATAGAAGTGACCAAAATAATGCTGATACATGAACAAAGAACTTGCCTTCTGTTCATGCGATACAAAACAAAAACTCACTGCCAACAATTTATGATTGAGTTTTACTTGGCAAGGCAGATGATTGCAGCCACATCAGAGAAAAATCATATTCTTCTCCTCACATTTAGTCAACGAATAGAAAGCAATTGTGCAGCACATAACGATGTAAAAGAAGAATGCAACTTACTTTCCATGGAAGAGGAACACATGAACAACAGTAGCAGTAAGGCAGGCAAAGCTGATGCCATAGTACACAGCAAAGAAGGTGCTCAGATAAAGAGGACCCTCTCTTTCATATGCCTCGGCATCTAAATGAAAATGTTCATCTATGATAGTCTCGATGTTGTACTTTTGTCCCGAAGATGTGAACAGGCTGTCTGAGAATATTGGGAAAGTCCTGGCTCTGTATATGTTGAGCCAGTAAGTAAATGGTGTGATGACATACACGACAAGGGCAAAACCAACAGCAATATTGGCAGTAGCAAACCACGGGCTAGCCAGTGGACTACCGAGATAAGAGGAGATGCTGGACCAGTCAAGTCCGATTGCACCAATCCCAAGACCATGGAGTCCAGAACCCAACTGGTGAGCTACAACTGAAGCAGGGAATATCCAGCAGATCCAGGAAAGAGAGGTCAACATTGGAAAGAGGTAACCTGGAAAGACATAGTAACTGAAGCTACAGACGAAGGCTATAAGGAAGAAATGGTTCCGTGTCAATCTGCCTTTAAGCCTCTGCTCTTTCTCGTGCAGTGCTCTGCATTTGTAAACAGTTGTAACCATAATCACATTGAGTTGTATGAGAAGCTATGAAAAGAAAAGAGAACGAAACAAATATTGAAGGATAACAAAGCAAATGTCATTGCCCGACTCCTTGTCCACCAAGACAGCAGAAAATTAACAAGTAGTCATCTTCATGCGCAAAATGTCATGCCTACTAAATATATATATATGATCTTTTGGAGATTGCAGTTCCCAAATGTGAAGCTTGGACACCATAAATCAAACACAATAGACATAATTTGCTGGTTATATTTGTATGTACACTCGTGCAGCATGGGAAGAGAAGTGAAGTAAATTGAGACTTAATAAACTCTCTAAACTGCATGAGTTTGAAACTTCAATAGCTATCAACTGCGTTTAAATGGTAGTACCCCCTAAAATCGGGTTCAGACAAATCGACCAATGAAATCCAGACATGCGGAAGGGAAAGATCATGTTAAAGATCGTAGAGAATAAATTCATGAGAACAGAAACAAAAAGGAAAAGACAAGATATTAGCTTGTCTTCTTTCATCTTGTTTCTTTTCATTGATATAGACTACTTTGCACAGCATCGTCTACATGTAAATGGAAGAAAAGTAGCCTGAAACAAGTTCTCTTTAGCCAAAAACTGATGAGGGAAAAACAACGATGACCTAACGAAAATTCCAGAAATTGTGAATTTAATTCGAGGCAAAACATGCTCAGCAAACAACATACTTGCCAATGAACGCACGATCGACGCACCTGAACAACGAGACTTGCACGAGATTCTGGGGCCACCACATGGCGGCGGGCTCCACCAAGTACCGCCGGAACATCCCGGCCCAGCCGAACCCCAAGATCTGCGTCGTCAGGACGACAACCAGCGCCACGAGAAACGACATCTCCTTCCGGTAGAAGATCTTGACGACGCTGATGATGTGAATGGCGTAGACGCTGGCGGCACCCGAGTTGGCAAAGATCGTGATCAGCACATGCTCCTTGACATTGAACGGCCCCGGATTGAGCGTGAATTGCCACTTGCTCCCCTCGAAGAACACTCTCTTCGTGATCACTCCGGCCATAAGGTGACCTAGAGCCAGGCACGCTCATCAGTCCAATGTCAAACCAAACCCGCAGCAAACATCACAGACGCAAATCACATTCGATCGCAACTCCGTCTCGAGAGGTCAAATTCGATCTGCTCGGAGACTACCGGGCGCTCGAGCTCGAGGCCTACCTAGAGGGACGACGGCGATCTGAGCGGAGACAGAGGTCACGGAGAGGGGCTCGCGTCGGTACCAGAAGAACTGATTGAGGAAGGAGAGGAGGGAGCACGCCAGGGTGCCGAGTACGAACGTGCGGAACGTGACGGCCGGGAGGGACGGGTCGTCCTCCTCCGGGACCGTGAGCGCGACCTGCTCGATAGGAGAGCTCCCGCCCCCGGCGGCAAGCCCCGCCCCCGCCGCCGCCGCCGACGAGGAGGGGCCATGAGCTCCGATCTCCTTCCGGACTGCTCACGAATCATGGAGAAGAAGAAGAAGAGGAGGAGGTTTTCCGGTCAGGGAAAATCACGCGAGAAAGTTGGAGGGAAAGTGAAAAGAGAAACGAGAAAATGATAGGCCGAATCTTAACTGAGCGGAGCCGAGGCGCCTTCTTCATGGCTCGCGGACGTGGCCATGGCTCGTCGGTGGCGCTCCAGTGTGCTTCCGAGATTTCCGCCATTTAAGGACGCGTTTTGATCGTGAACGGCTCCGATTTGACCTCGCGACGACCGGCGCCCCTGTTACTGGCCGCTGGATCTTCGATTCCGACGTCGGTGGGGGCGCCCGGATGAAGGGGGATCTGGAGGTGGAATCGCGGCCGTTGCGTGAAGTATCTCTCCGCATACGGATCTGTTGATCAACGGCTGCAACTGGTCAATGGCGGGGGCCCACCAGAGTCCGATTGGAATTTTGCCTTTTCCGGAAGAGGGAATGTATTTTCCCGCTCTTGAGTGCGAAATACATTTGTCGGATTTTTTTCTTTTTTTATTGTCGGACATTCTGTCGGCTTTAGCTCCCACATATCAAAAGACTTTTGGATATAAATAAAATGAAAAATTCCAAATAAATATCTAAAGTACTCTCATTTTCCTTAAATAAGATTTTGAATTGATTTTTTTTTTTTAAATAAGAGCCGGAAGTGCTCTCACTTTTTTAAATAAAAATTTGAAGTGAATCTTGTTTTAAATAAAAGCTTGAAGTGTCATCTTTTTTTTCTCAAATAAAAGTGTGAAATGGGCTTTATTATAAATAAGACCTGGTATCAATCTTAACTTAATTTTGTCTTTCAAATTTTTAATTTTTAATTTTTTTCTTTCTTTGTTATTTTTTTCAAAAAATTTTTAAAAAAAAAAAAAAAGGAAAACAAGGTGGCAAAGTGTTCCCTCCCACATGTGGCCGCCACCCCATTACTGACGGGTTGCTATAAAGGCCAGTGACCCTTGCCAAAAGGGGGAGAGGGCAACAATTTTTTCCTAAATCTCCTCAGATAGGGCTAGCAGCCCTTGCCTAGTGCCCTGAATCTTGAGGCGAGGTCTAAGGCACTAGGTGAGGCCTAGCAACCCTCTCCCTAGCCCAAATCTAGGAGAGGGTTGTCATTGTCTCCTGCATAAGGCAAGGGCTCATAGGCTCTCACTTAGGAGTTGGCGACCCTACCGACCTTCACCGCCGACCCACCGACGATAGAGCAGTGACCACAAGTCCCACCCACCCATGTTCTTCATTTCTTTTTAATCCAATTTAATTTAAATTTAACTTGTGTTTAAATGAAAATGTCATTGATTAACTATAATATTTTATTGACTAACCAAGCTAGGTCCTTATTTAAAATAGTCATAACTACTTCAAGCTCTTCTTTAAGACTTAAAATAGGTACTTTATGCCCTTATTCGAAACATAGTTCACTCCACGCCCTTATTTAATAAAATGAGAGCATTTGAGCCCTTATTTGGAATTTTCCTAAATATATATTTTTTATATTTTCAATTTAGGAATAACGACATAAATGGTCCATAAATGTTGATTTAATATGTAATATAATCCTAAGCTTTTAATTTTTAAATATGACCCTCAATTTTTTGTTATGTTCAATTTAATCTTCAAATTTTATGAAAACCTCAATATTGCTCTTCCATTAATTTAAATTCATGTATAACATTGATCATTTTAATATAATCCATGAACTAAATTGAACATGTATTAAAATCACATGGAATACATTAAACACAATAAAAATTCAGGAATGACATTGCACATTGGGTAATCTAAAGTTTAATTACCACATTATATATTAAGATAAAATTTATTGACAATTCAAGCCATCTATCCTTCAATTTATTTGAATATTTGTTGATTTAAAGGGATGTTTGAACAGGCTTGATAACAAATATTTATTTTATATCATTTTCGTTGAATAACATTTATCATGCCCGAGGTTACACTTTTTTACACTTGTAAAATATATAGTTAAACTTAATATATCGACGGATTGGCATGAATAAAAGAAATATGTTTTGATGTTGTCATTTAAACAAAAAAAAAAAAAAATTGTTGAACGAACGCACAATACATTATTTTCATCATGGACATATATAAAGGACGATATAAAAAGGAGAACATAAAAGGAAAAGTACTACAATTGCGTGAATTTCAGCATAAAAAATTGGAACATCGATAAATTCATTTATTTTTATAATTTTGTCAATATTACTTACAAGACGAGCTTTGTTTAAAGAAAGCACAATATCGAAACAACCTTTTCTTCCAAGTGATCTTGAAGATGGCTATAAGGAATTTCTTTCAATTCCATCGTAAAGAGAAAAAAAAAAAACAATGCATCAGAATTTTCCTTAATTAGTATAAAGTTATCGATAGATGAAATCGCTTTTCTTATTATAAAAAATGACCCTCTCTTGTGTTTGAGATAATAGATTGTGTTCTTTATTTGTTTTAAATAACCGATTTTATCTGTAGCCGGTTTAATCAGTATTTTCACGTGAGAAACTATACTTTGCTTTCAAAAACAAAGAAAGAATTAAAAGTCCTCTAATTCAGTTAACCTACTAAATGCACCTAAACAAAATTTGACCCGTCAAAAGCGAGCAGACTCATAAGCTTATAATTTTACGATCCAAACTAAGTTCATTACATGCATAGATTCGCTATATAATCAATGAAAATAACCACCTAAATTGGGTCTAAGTTATTATCCAAGCTCGTCATGTGTAATTAAAAAAAAAAAATTATTGAAATGTTTCAAGCCAGATCACCCTGGGCCATGGCCAACTATGATCGGCTGGGATTTTAAGCCTAGTGAATTTTGCCTTTTGAGCCTAAGTTGGCTTGGAAAGCCGAACGTACCGCTCGATCCATGGTCCCGCTAGTTTGTCCCTTGACTGGAGATCACGGATTGAATTACAAAATTAAGCCGGAAAAGGTTCTAGATTGACAATGACCGCCGCTAAACCTAATGACGAGCAGCCTGCGAGGCCGAATAAATTTTTGGAGAGATTTGAATAATGGTATTTAGTGAGAAAGTTCAACCTTATTTCAAGATTTGTGAACAATTTTTTTTTATGACGGGTGAGTTTAGACAATGGTTTAGATCTGATCTTAAGGCCCTATTCATCACGTGCCTGTGGTTTTGATGCGATCCCTTCATAAATTTAAATTGCTCTGTTTATGATTTTTTTGGAATATGTAATTTGATTTTTGTAAAATTTCAAAATAGTAAATATTAGGGTCGACAGAAATTATTGTTAAATTATTTAATCTGCAATATCGAGAAGTCACATATCAATTATGTGCATTTGCATTACATGTACAAAACTGAGCATTTACTGTGGGCATGATAATTGGTAAAATGGGGTGCATCCTTTTCGATTTTATCCGCACTTTTTCAATTTATTGTTGAAACAAACCCAGATTCAATCTTACATCATCAATAATTGCAGTTCCAGATAGATATTATAAACAAATATTAAGCATCATAATGCATCCGTCGTCACTGGCCCATGCATCATTTTTTTTCCCTAAAAGGGCAAGTGCATAATTAATCCTAAAATTACCATAAAATCGACGACATGTGTTGACATGTGTGAATTTGCCTCTGTGATTGTGATTGAAATTCATGTTAAATGACTGATTTGTGGTTTGTTCCAATTTTTGTCGATGTACAAATTAAGTATTTTCCTGTCATATTACTATCACCGTCATTAGTTAAGTTGATCTCATTATACATTTAAATGACTATGATTGTGTTGGTTATATAAAGAGTAGGCAACTTAGGAATTGGCCCAAACTAATGTACTCTTTTGGTTTGAGATCAGTTCAGTTTCTGGTTTCATTATTTGAAAATTTACCTTAGTCATTTCGGTTTCAAATTTTATACATAGAAATCAAGTGATTTTACTTGGGACTCTAGAATGCCAATTTTACGATATAACCTAAAACCAAACTAGTTTATCCTTCATGGTAAGTAAGTTTATTCTTTTTGTTTAAACAGAAAAAAAAATGTTGAGATTGAATATGTTCTTCACGTATTATTCTCAAGCAGAAAGAATTTTATTCGAGTTTGATATATGTGTATCGAATATATAATACAATGGAACAAAAAAAAAAGGAAGGGGAAAAGAAAAAGTCCCACCTTGTATTTTGGTAATTCAGCTCGAAACGACGGAATCGGGGCGCGCCGCCGTCCACGTCACCGCGAGGATGGAGCCCCGGCCCACGGGGGCACGTGGCGGCCGAGGATGTCAAGGTCGCCGCCTCTCTCTCTCTCCACCGCCTCCGGAGGAGCGATAATGCCCGATGCTGCCGCCGCTGTTCCTTCTCTCGCACGACACGTCCGAACCGGCGACCGCACCGGATTCCGCTGCGGCCGGGTGGTGGTCTTCTCGAGCGACATAGCACGCTAGAGAGAGAGAGAGAGAGAGAGAGAGAGAGAGAGAGTGTCAAGAGAGTCGGGGGAGAGAGATGAGGGAGGCGTTGCTCGGCCTCGCGTTCGCCATCTGCTGCTGCTGCTCGGCGATCGGACGGTCGTCGGCGACCGTCGTCTTGAAGCCCTCCGCCGCCGCCTTCGACGACCTTCCCGCCAAATTCGGTATCTTTCTCTCTCTTTCTAGGGTTGACTCGTCGATGGAGATTCCTTTTCATTTTCCGGAGCTCTATCTGCTATTGCAATTTCGCAGCCGTAGATGTGGGCGAGGGGGGATATGCGGAGCGCTGGAGATTGCCGATCCCGCGGACGCTTGCTCCGCGCTGCGCCGCGGCGGCGTTCGATCGAACGGGAACAAGACCGATTTGGTGAGGTTTGCGTTGATAGTGAGGGGCAATTGCTCGTTCCAGGACAAGATTGTGAACGCGCAGACTGCCGGCTTCCGCGCGGTCATTGTGTACGATGACCGCGAGAAGGTCGATTTGGTGTACAGTGAGTCGCATTTGTCCTTTCGAGCTTTTCCATGACCAGTTGATTCTTTTTGTCGGCCGACTGCTCGATGATGATTTAGTATGAGTTGATTGGTGTATGTGCTGACGCTTAACCATGACCTTCCTCTGTGGGATCATTTGGCCTAGTTGAGCTCAATTAATTTTTCATTTTTTCCATTTTTGGTCGGTTCATACAAGGCTTAAAAGCTCCAAGATGGTGAATCCGATCTGCTGTTCGCAATTAGATTTCCTGGTACCTTCAGTTCTCTTAAATGGAAGATTTATTGTGCCATCAGAAGATCATTGTCTTGTGTTGCTGGGAGATTAAGGAGCAAAGACATGTCCCTCGTGCTGTGTCATGAACTTAAATCGGCATTCTGGGTTAATGTTATTTCATAAATGCTGGGCAGGCCAGGGGGCATGAATATCTAGAAACATCATGAGCATTGAATGGTTACTCAAATTATCGATTGACGGTACGTTCTCTAACGTGCAGTGATGGTTGATCCCAAGGATATCACAATTCCTGCAGTTTTCATTTCGAATGAAGCCGGTCAAAGTCTAAAGGAGCATGCCCAAGTTGGAACTGGGGAATGCTGCATTTACGAAACTCGTGTCGAAACAGGCTGGACAGTGCTGGCTATATCTTTCATCTCCCTTATTGTAATATTTGGCATATTGGCTTTGACCTTGTTTGTTCCAAGACGATTGTTGTATTGGCGAGGAAGACCGCATCATATAAAACATGTAGATGATAAAATCGTGGCAGAACTTCCCAGCTTCGCCTTCAATTCTGCTCGAAGTAGTGACAAGTACACTAGGGAAGTTTGTGCCATCTGTCTCGAGGATTACAAAGATGGAGAGATCCTTAAATCCCTTCCTTGCCAACATGGTACAACATGGCTATCTTTCTTGCTTGTTTTATGTGCTTCTTCTGTAGAAATTTAATTTATGGTTCAACATTTTAACCCGGTCTCAGTACAGTTCCATTTCTTCATTGAGCATCCTGCATTCATTTTAATTGAAATTACAATAGAAGCCTTAAGCCATCATGGATTTTTCATGCTTTAGGATACTTGGGTGATTTGCTTCATGGGTAATTACAAATTTGTTAAGGAAAGAGATTGAGACTCGTACTGTTATATGACATCTTTATGGAAGTGGTATCACCAGTTTCTTTGTTAAATGTCCAAATTGTGCAGAAAAAGTTTTCATTAGTATATGTCATTTTGGGGAAACATTGTTTTATCTGTGCTTCTTTCCCAGTAAGATAACCAGCATATATAATCTTCTTTAACTTCGAGAGCTCCATCCAGAATTTCATTTGGGCTGTGTGGAGTCTTGGCTGAAGAAGGGAGGATTGTTCTGCCCTGTGTGCAAGCATGATGTGAGGACCAAGAGAGCATGTCAAGAGGTAACTTTCTAGAGCCTCTTTTAGTTTCTGTATCTTGATGAATAAACATTGCAGTTTTTCCAATGTTTATAGAAGGATTTACAATGCTATGATGGCCTCATGCTGATTGAGCGACTACACAATCTGCAATTGCATATCTCTAT
Organism: Eucalyptus caleyi; assembly: GCA_014182885.2. Classification (NCBI taxonomy): domain Eukaryota; kingdom Viridiplantae; phylum Streptophyta; class Magnoliopsida; order Myrtales; family Myrtaceae; genus Eucalyptus; species Eucalyptus caleyi. The sequence goes on from CM024475.2 coordinate 33,689,577, forward strand.
CTTATTGTCTTGAATAAGTCAACTGGAAGCTTGCTTCTTGGCCATTCTCATTATGGTTAATTCATTTGCTGAAACTATGATGTTGTTTAGGATCATGTGTGAAAATTGAAAAGATGCTGGTTGGGATCAGTATGGTCATAGAGGTGCATAATTGCTTACATAGTTTTGCCTGAGTGTGGATGTTTCCGTGGATACATCTGCATGTATGTGAGGAGTTCCTGTACCAATACAGACTTAGACATGTGTTATGAAGATGGGCAAACTTGCACTTGGTATTATGCTTGCATGTGATGGACTATTCTTTACAATGAAGTTAAGATAATTGCTAAATACACCAATCCTTAGCTTGCTTTAATGATGGGTGGGCCTTCTTCCAGTTGGCATCACTGTTTGCATGAGGTTGATCTTGCCTGAGGCGTACCTTTTTAGTATAGCAAAGTACTCTGGGTTTATTGATAGTACAAGGTCTATGATAATCGAGAAGCATTTGAGAGCTGCAGTTGACCTACTTAAGATGTTTACTTGAAGCATCTCTCTCTGCATTTGACAGTTTGTCCTTGTGGAATAAAGAGGACCTCTAGTCATTAGATTCCATGCCAGCAACTCCTTGCTGAAGATGGAGACCCTTGTAACTTACAAAGTTATGCTGGGTGCTAGATAGTACTACTGCTGAAGAAAATTGTGGAACATTTTGAGTTTTGTACTAGTAGGCACCATGATGGTGGGATATAATATAAGCCCTTCTGCTTGTGCTGATTTTGTTGTTGACTAATACCAGTCTTCTGTTGAAGACATGAGAAACTTGTGTCAGGGAGCAGTTAAATCCACTACAAACTGCTTTTGGAAAACTTTCATTTGTTAGATAGATACATCATGAAGCCAGGCAAATCTAATTGTCGCAACATGCAGTGGGAATTTTTCAGAATGATATGCATTAGAGATGGAAATCTGAAGTATCAATGGGAGCAACGCTTGGGTTTTTTTAAATGGATGGTGCCTGTGTAATTTGTCAAAAGTCCATGGGCTGCATTACAGTTATGCCATGGAGAAGTGATAGGATATTCTCCATCCAAACAGCTTCTCAGACAGGGAGAGAGGATTACTTGCTGATGGAAGTTTCTTTCAACGAGGGGCCAAGTAAAAAAGAAGATACATTCAAGGAAATTAAAAGAAAGATACTTCTCTAAATTCTTTTTTGATAGGCTTTGGAAATTTTAAAGTGATTCTTTTTCTTGGTTTTAGAGTGGAGTTGCGGGGTGGGGATGGAGATGGGGGGTGTTTGAGATGTATCTGCTTGCCACCCTCGTGCATTGAGGGAATAGTTATTTTGATGGATTAATATGTATGGAGAAATTTTTTCAATGATCGCATGGTCAAAATTGTTCAAAATTTTCAAGACCAGCACATAAGTCTATCGAGGTTTAAAGTTAATCGTGTTTTGCAGACACAGCGAGAAACCGGGCTTTAGAATCAAGAAGGAAAATGGTGATTTGCTCTGCTATTTGAAATATCAGGTACGAGATGCATCCTTTATAAATATTTGTTGTTTAAAGTGCATGGATGGCAGTGAATTCGTTCCATCGTCAGATGCAGGAGCTTGGGTAAAACACAAAAGCTCCCACCATGACTAAGGGCCCCCATAGTTTGCAAGTTGCCTTTTTGATGCATCTGACTGTGAAACAAGTTGATTTGTGATTTGTGGATCCCGAATTCTCGGACTGTGTTAGAGCAGGCGGGATTTACAAGTTGATCCCTGACAAGTGATGCTTTGCCCAACTCGTGTTATTCAGATATGGTGTTACTCGTCTATCATTTCCAAATTTTTTTTCCCTGCATGCTTCCTTTCTTCTCCAGGTTCACTTTATTCAGGCTCAAAATGAGTCAATGCGCTCTACTGATGGGATCTTCTCTGTCTTCTCTTTGAAGATGCTGCTTTGAGTTGAAGCTTGGCAATCCTCTTCGGTAGCGGTGGCCGGTGGCGGCAAAGTCCCTTCACAACCTTTGAGCTTCTAGCTGAGACGTTGATCTTGTCCCTTCAAGTTAGGACCTTTCATGCCTAGTTCCTTGTATATATTTGTTCATGCTGTTGATCATCAGATAGATGATCCCAAATGAAAAATCAAAAGATCTTCTATCACTGTAGTCTCCCACGACTGGCAAAGTGGATGTTTATGAAGATTTAATGTATTACATCTAGGACACGTAATTTTAATTCACGAAAATGAAACGTTGTCGTGCTGACATGAAGTGGACGCCAGAGCGAAATTTGATGGAAGGACCAATAGACGATCCGACAATTTACAGATAATTACAATATCGTTGTCAATCGAAAAGCCTTGACTGGACGTGACTCAGCATTGCAGCGCCACCCTCTTTTTTTCCCTGTGCTAGGAAGATCACCAACTCCTTATCCTTTGTTAAGCTGGATACTAGTAATCCACATTAAAATAGTTACAGTAATGTTTTTTTTTTTTCTAGAAAATAATATTGAAGTTAGGTTATTTTATTCCAATTAAATTTTAATTTGTAAAAATCAGAAAAATGTTAGAAAAACAAAACGCGGTTCCTAAGTCATCACATAGAAGTCATTTGAAAATTGATATTTTGATATGCAAAAGCTTGATTTACCGATCATGCTTTCCATGATACTTAATGTATCATTATATTAAATAAATGCACAAGTTGATTAGATAGCCTCGAGAAATCATGAATTATCACGCATTTCTTTTTAAGTTAAAGGAACGGGTCATTGGAACAAAAAATTACACAAGTGAGGAAAAAATATTCGGGACCCATTATCTTCATGACAATTTCGAATGATAATTGAGGATGTGGAAGACTAACTTTATGTTGTGAAAATAGGACATTACTAATTTCAAGATATTAAATCATCGTAATGTGGATTTATATAACAGAATAGTGTCAATAATCACGATTTATTTCTTCCAACGAAAAGTAAAATGCCTATTTTTTAAAAACAGTTACCCAATACAATAAACAGTTAGAACTTGATTGTTGACAAATATATCCTCGAAGTGCGACTATCACTTATTATTACTATTGATAGTATTGTTTTGTGATGGGCCATTTTTGCATCACAAAGCTAAGGTTTTCAAGACATAAATCGGTCGAGGAAGGGGCCAAGATGATCGAGAAGCTTTGAGACGGCTAAGCATTATCATGAGTAGTATAGAATATTCTCAAGAGTATTATAGGTATTGTACACTTGTATTTTAGAGACTTCTCGTAATCAATTAGACCTATCAAAATGTGTCAATTTTTTTCTTAACCTATGTTTGATGGGTTGAGTTATTATATGAGTTAGTTAGATTCAATAAATGTATTATAAATTGATTTAAAATGGTAAAGTCCAAAATAATATGTATGTAAAATGGGCTTACAACTTAACCCATCTTTATGATTCTCTCTCGCCCTCACTCGTGTTATATTCTCACCTCAGCTTGTTTCTGAGTTTTCTTATATTGTGTTAAATATGAAAATGTTTTAGTAAAATAGATCGGATTAGGTATATGTTGGGCATGTGTTAGTAGATTTATATTGCATACAAATGAGTTAAAACAAACTAAATGCATCAATTTGGGTTAGATCATTTTTGATCCGATCCAAGCCACACTCAACCATAAGTTTGACGAGTGTATAATTGATGGTGTATGTAGTAGACATAGAGGTTGGATGTCTATCGTTGGATCAAGCAGAGATCTATAGATATAACTAGAAGGGTTTTGAAAAAAAGCATATGTAGGCAATTCCATGAGCTATGTTTGGTCGTTCGGATTTGTAAGTAGGATAGAATTGAATAGGATATGATATGAAATGAAGAGATTTTGCTATATCTTATCCACCATTTGATAAGTCGTAGTAATGAAATCGAATTTGTTTACATCATATCATTTACATAATGAACCTAAAATTCTTACCTTTACCAAAAAAGAAGAAGAAGAAGATGTAAATGAACCTAAAGGTTTACAAAAAGAGGTGATAAAAATTTATCACGACACTCTTGCCTATTTTATTTTTATTTGATTTTTTTATTGGATTATGATCTTTTTAGAATTATTTTATTTTTATTTCTTTTTCCCCTTCCATCATTCTCTAATAAAAGTTAATTAAATAATAAATTGTACTAACTTATCTAAAATATGTAATGAATATATATATATAACAAGTCCATAACGATCAAAGTCGAATCGTGAGCCTATTAATGAAGCAAATTCAATGAAGCAATAATTGGTACCATAAAGAAGCAGCTATAAACTAGAGAGTTATGATCAATTTGAAAGATCATTTAATGTAGTTGAAATAACTGGATTTTGGGTTGTTCAAGCAAGTAAGGGAAATTCTATGGAATTCATAACCGTCTCAATGTTATTTTCTTTTTTACTTTTTTTATTGTCTGAATATTCAGGAACTAAGAACATTCCAATGCTCATTTTCGCCATGCATAAATTAAACCAACAATTTAGTTCATGTATGGAGGGTTTGTTCAGTGGCCATCCTTTTAATATGGAAGAGGAATGTGAGAGGTTCGAATTCTCACATTTTCAAGGGGTTGGGGTAAGGATGATTTCATTTTAGGAGTGGGTTTCGATTCTCACATCCTGTAAGGAAATAGGGGTGAGCAGCGGTCTAGGGTCGACCCTGGACCAATCCTGGACCGGCCCAACCCTGTCGGTCCTGATTCGGTTCTCAAGGGGATCGGGTCAGTCCTTGGTCCTGAAATTCCAGGACCAACACTGTGCGGGTTGGTCCTCGGTCCTGAGAGTTTTGGGTCGGTCCAATCCTGGACCAACCCCGTATATTATTATATTATATTATTTATAATTCTTTTATATATTCAAACCTAAGTAAAATTTCTGTTATATTATATTATATTATATATAATTCTTTTATATATTCAAATCTAAGTAAAATGTACATTCAAAGAAAAAAAAAAACCCAAGTAAAATGATGTTAAAGCTGTTGACTCCTTGGGCTCACAGTCACGGACAAACGACATCCAATTCCAAAAGGCATGAAGTTTACGCCGCAAAGGTCTTCACGGCCTCTTCCTCCACAGTCCAGAATACGTTCTTCACCGTGAGGACCAAGGACTCTCACAGTCACGGACTCGCGACATCTAAAATGGCGCGAAGTTTATGTCGTAAATCTTCTCACGGCTTCCTTCCCCAAAGTACGTTCTCTTCCATTCTGTCTTCTTTGTTCTTCAATTTGCCAAAATCAAAAGTAGCAACATCCTGCTTGTCGCATTGTGGACCCTATCTTGTCCCATATCTCGATGAGCGTTAGCAGGTACGAAATTTCTATTATTGTGTCATCTTAAATTTGCTGAATATGTATTCATATTTATAGTTTAGTTGCACAATGCCGTATTGTGGATGGATGTGTAATTTGAATTTGTAGGTTTCTTTTTAGGGAGTATAAAAACAAGACGAAAAAATTATCGATCGATCCGGGTTGATCACGGAATCGGACCAACCCATTGGGTTGGTCGGTCCTTGTCCCAAGCTTAATAGGGTCGGTCCCTGGTCCAAAATTGAAGACCACCAACACCGTACGGGTTGGTCACAGGGTTAGGGGTGGCCCGGACCAACCCGGACCATGCTCACCCCTATAAGGAAGTAGGGTAAAAGTCAAAAGTGAATATTAGACTAGAAATAGAGTATGATCGATAAAAAAAAAATAAACCAACAATTAGGATAAGCATGAAAATTAAAGCTTCTATAAATACGATACCCCAATACATCGAAACTTATTGCCCATGGATAAAGAAAAAGTATATATTTATATATTGAATTTATATTATAATATATAATTCAATTCGAATATATAAATAAAAATAATATTAAATTGAAAAAAATCATATTATTTTTTTTGTTATTTTGAATTTCTTATATTAGAATTGAAAAATCATTTATATATAAATATAATTTCAATTTTGTTAATTTAAGAAGTTCCTTATTAAAAAAATAACATTCTAATTATTTACGTTAAAAATCTCGTCCACTTTCATTCCACCTCCTCATGGAATAATTTTTATCTTGCATATATCTCTTTTATATACAATTTTTGTGTGTCTTGAGTGGGAATCAAATGTAAGATCATACTCTAAATTTTGTCCTAATCACCAAATGAGTCATAATTCCTACTCCCACACAATAAAAAAAAGATAGAGTAGATCAGGGGGGAAAGCCAAGTCTACGGTAAGGAGCGAATTAGCGGAAGGAAGCTTACGTGGCCCGACGTGGCGATTACGACCGCGGGGCCCGCGAATTGGTCGTGGAATCCACGGCGATTCCCCCACTTCGGTCTGGTCCGGACAACCCGAGTCCGACAAGAAACTGTGTCGTGTCCGGGTTCAGTTGGGACGTCACGTCGGGGGGCCCTCGGTCGTCCCCGGATCCACGTGGCGCGACGCGATTGGCTCCTCGTCCCCCGGAAACCCCCGCCCTCTTCGAAGCCCGAGCCTTATCTCTCTCTTTCTCGCACTACACAACCAGAGCAGCGAGAGCGTCTTTGATCTTGCTCGCGAGCTCCGGCGCGGCGACCGTCTCTCTACGCTGCCGACCGGCAAGCACGCCGCCGGCGACCCGGATCCGGAAAATCTGCCCCGGGGAGTAGAAGAGCGCTCGGGAGCTTCTCGGTCGCGTTCATGGCTTCTCTCGAGAGGTACGAGGCGGGGGCTCGATCTTCTTGATTTTTGCTGGCGAAGCTCCGTGGAATTCCGAAATTGTCCGACCAACTTCGCCGGAGCTGGTCCTCCTTCATTCGGTTTCTTTCCTAATTTTTGTCCCCGGTTTCTCATCGTGCTTGCCTCGCAGCTCTGGGCCGGAAGTGGTCACCATCGACGTTCTCGCGGCCAGGGATCTGGTCAGCTCCGGCCACCGTTTCCTAGACGTGAGGTGAGATGAGAACCGTGCTGCTGAGAATTAGTCGGAAATTTCTTCTTGCTTCTGCGCTTCTTCTTTTCCACGGACAAAGTTTAATCAGAACGAATTTATCGTCCGGGTGTCGATTTCTCAGGACCGAAGAAGAGTTCAAGGAGGGTCACCCCGAGGCGGAGGACGTCTTGAACATTCCCTACCTCTTCGTTACCCCGGAAGGTGATGGATCATGAGAATTTGTCATCTTCTTTCTGGTTATCGACTGATGCTGAAACCCTCTTGAGAATCTTTAGTGGAGTCGACGTGCTGTTCTTCTTCTTCTTCTTCTTCATCTTCTTGGTGGGGTTTTTTTAGGTAGAGTGAATAATCCTCAGTTCCTGGAGCAAGTTTCATCGGCCTATGGATTTGAAGATCGCATTGTGGTGGTAATGTTTCCTTTTTCTGTTCTCCATTTTAATTGGGTCTTTCAAGAAGTTCTGCATATACCCTGAAAATGGAACTTGTCAAGTGATGGGTGGGGGTTCGATCGGCCTGACAGGGATGCCGGAGCGGAGCCCGATCGCTGTCTGCCGGCGCCGACATGCTTAAAGCCGTAAGTTTCCTTCGGCTCGTTCCCTTTAGTTCCTGGAACTCTTAGGTGTCCCGGGAAGCATGACTGTCTTCCTCATCCATCTAAGCAAATCTCGCTCGCGCCCGCCCGCTCGGAACTCTTCTCTCTCTACTTTCTTCCATGTATGGATGCGGTTATACTTGATCGGATAAAACCCGGGCCGACGATTGAGTGAATTTTGGGCAGGGATACAAGCATGTGTGGAACATGGGAGGAGGTCACCTGGCTTGGGCTGACAAGGGATTGCCTGTGAAGAAGCCACTCGAGGAGGAGATGAAACTTCACCTTGACCCAAAGGCTGAGGGAGTCGCCAAGGAAGAGAAACTTGAAGTGGCTATTTAATTAGTTAATTAAGCAAGCACTTATGTCAGATTTGGTGCATTGTACAGTACTGTTCGTGTTCATGATCAAGCTTGTAGCCACGTTTTCCATTCTGGCTTCAGTTCGTCTGCTACTAAGAGATATTGCCACGTGTTCATGTGATCAAGCTTGTAGCCACGTTTTCCATTTCTGGCTTCAGTTCGTCTGCTACTAAGAGATATTGCCAGATCTTATTTATCTATAGTGGACTCTGTTCGTGTGATTGCTTAGGGGTGTGACCACGTTCCTTTTAAAAAACTAAAGGAAGAAAGGGCGAAAATGATACTGGTCTCTCGATTATTACCCCATCAACGGAAGGATCGTGCATAGGAGGAAAGAATGCTTAGAGTGCGTTTGGTATTTATGTTATTCCCCAGAACAATTTCTACTAAGAAGTAATTTTTCTGATTTTATTTCTAGACGAGTTTCTAAGTATTTGAATGTGTTTAATAATTGTTCAAAATTAATATTTAAAAAATAGAGAATATAAATGCGTTTGATATGACTTTCATTTTTTTTCAACTTAGAATTTCTTTTATTTTTAATAATTTAATAATTTATATTTATCTTTTTCCTTTAGTTGGTCGTTGGCCCTTGGAAAGACCAAGCCTCATCGACCCTTGTTTGGCCGGTCACTGGCTATGGCCAAGGCCGACAATTTGTTAAAGGAAGAAGAAGAAGAAAAAAAAAGAAAAGAAAAAAACAAAATCGTTTGAGTTTGATTCTTGGGATGTTCTTAGGAACAAAAGAAATATATATATATATATATATATATATATATATATATATATATATATATATATTATTTTTTATTTTTGGTTTGTTCTAAATTTATTTTTAAGAATAAAACAGTTAATAAATGGATTTCTGTATATATATTTTCGGGAGAATAAATGAATAGAATCGGACTTGCCCTTAGTCGATTCTAGCCAGGTTGAATAGTGGACTAGGAAACATTGTCCAAACTGGCGCATGATGCGACGCTAGAATGCTTAGGTTGGACCAAACTCTAGCGACGACCATTTTTCCATACTAGGCTTGTGCCGACAAGGTTCAAGAAAAAAATAATTAATAATTTAATATGTAGGTCTATTCGAGATATTAATAAGCTGATTAGACTGTTCGGTAATTAGGTCTATCACTCAGCTAAAATCCTCACCGGTTCAAATGCTTCTCCAATTCAAATAATTTATTTGCATCGCGTGCCTTTCACTGGATCGAATGTCCAAACATCTCGTGGTCTTAACGTTCCTTCCTTTTCAGGTGCCTTCTAGTTTGATTTTATCCCTATCATTATGACTACCAAAGAAAAAATTATCAAAAAAATTATAAACTTAGGGTGTGTTTGGGAAAGACTTTCTCAAAGCCCCTTGGGCATGCAAAGTCCTTTAGGGCAAATAGAGTATGTTTGGTAATATTTTTTTTTTAATCCCATTTCTCAAATACAAGCCTTCCAAAAACTAAAAGCTCTAGGTAGGTGAGGGGGTGCCTCGAGCTTTTGTCTTGTGGGCATGTTGAGCTACTGCTCATATTCTCCTTCTTCTTCTCCGTTGAATTGGATTGGCATGATTGTGAGTGGTTGCTGATGAATGGCAGGCAGCCGGGTGACCCTCGATGACCTAGCGTGACCTCGCTGTGACCTAGATCTAGGTTGCCGAAGGTCGCATGACCTTGCCAAGTCCATCCTAGATTTGGGTCGTCGGGTCGCCAATCATGCAACCCACCTCAAGCGATTAAGATTTGGGTTGCGGCAAGGTCATGCAGCCTCCGGCAACCCAGTTCAAGGTCACATTGGGTCGTTGGAGGTCGTGCAACCTTATTGGGTGAATCCCAGATCTAGGTCGTTGGGTTGTCAGTTGTGTGACTCACCTTCGATGACCTAGATCTTGATTGCCAAAGGTTGCACGACCTCCCTGGGCGCGTCCTAGATTTGGGTTGCTAGGTTGCTAGTTGTGCGACCCACCTCCGACGACCTAGATCTAGATCGTCGGAGGTCACGTGACCTGGCCAAGGGCAACCCAGATGTGGGTCGCGGCAAGGTCCCATGGAGATCACGACCACCTATTGGTGTCCTTGTCGGGGGTCTTCGGGGGTTGCTCGACCCCAAGCGGCCCTCGCCCAATGGTCTCTGGGGGTCGCCCAACCTCAGGCGGCCCTCGTTGGTTGTCTTTGGGGGCTGCCTAAGTCTTGCAACCTCATTTGTTGGCCACTGACAATGGATTTCGATCGTCGGCCAACTGCTTGCTTTTGTCGGCTAACTTTTTTAATTTTTTTTGGTGAATTTTTTTTAATCACAAAAGCCTTTTGTAAATATAATCTTCGCAAACATTATTTTTCTTAAAAATACTTCATAATGGATTTTGATATTACAATTTAACAAACAAAATTTGCATTTTGGAAAACTCCTTTAACTTAAGGTCTTTTGTATTTTGCCAAAAGCTTTTCTCAAAAATCCAAATAAACACACCCTTTATTATACTTGTGCCAATTTACTCTTAAATTTTTTAGACGATTTGTTGATATAGTCCTTTTGGCCAATTTTGATTGAAGAACACTGATAGTGCATTTGATTTAGCATTTTAGAAACCCATTGGGCAAATGTAAAGCAATTTACTCTAAAAGGCTTTGGGTAGATTTGAGAAGTAATTTTGATATGTTGTTTGATAGAAATCACATTTGAAGAGTCTTGTGGTGATTATTATTAATTTTTTCAATTTTTATTTGTTTAAAATGAAAAAAAATCATATATACATAATTAAAAAAGAAAAAAAGACCAAACCTTTTGCAAAAATAGCGAAAGGCTATAGCCGGCGGTGAGCCAGATCTGGCATTGGCGATCATCGATCAAGGTTGTCGGATGTCATATGACCTCTAACGAGGGTTGTGTGACCTTGGGCAACCCAAGCGGCAGTCGCTTGGGGTGCGCGTCCCTCACTGAGGGTTGCCCAAGGTCGAGCGACCTCAACCAACGACCAGTGACGCCAAATGTGGCTTCTCGGCAGCCGTGGCCTTTCGCCGAACTAGCGAAGGGTTCTGGCCCTTTTAATAAAGAAAAATAATGAGGGACTAAATTAGAAATGTGAAAAAGAGTAGTTTTGGAAAGAAAAATGAGTTCAACATTTGATCAAATGCTGAAAGTCCAAAATTAGTCCCTACTAACATTAGGCTTTCACTAGCATTGGGCTTTCAGCTTTCTTAATACTAACTTTCAAGTGAAAGCTCATTTAAAATACTTTTCTCCAATAAGTTTTGAAGGCCGAAAGCCTTTTTGGAATGTTGAACCAAACGCATTAGTAATAGTTCAGTTAGTGTTGGTTGTCCTATATGGTATGATCAGTGTTGATGTGAATAATTTTTTGAAATTATTCTCTTTTTTTTTTTTTTTCTTTTCCTTATCGTCGGTGGTGAGGATTTAGCCACAAGCGGTGATCAATGAGGTGTTGCTACCCTTTTCAACAATCGGGTCGCCAAGTCCTTGTTGGCCACAATAAAGAAAAAAGAAAAAAAAAGAAAGAAATCTAAAAAATTTCAATTTCTTAATAGAATTGTAACAATTGTCAACATCAAGATTGGCAGTCCCAAATAGAATGATTGATGTCTACATCATCAATTTCCGACCAAAATTGTCCAGATAACTACAATGACAAATTGTCAAAAGACTTATGACTAAATTGACCAAATTTAAATATTTAAGACCAAATTCACACAATCGAATTCAGTGTAGAATACTAACAGTAATATAATTCGAGTAAAATAAGATTTATCAAGAGTGACCGAACCCATTACACACATTCACAAGTACACGAGTTCACACATTCTTTTTAACTCATTTTTGGGACGTGTTTAACTCAGGGAAACTTTGCGATAAAGGTTTTTAAAAAATTATTTTTAAGGAAAACGCTTTTGATTTCCATGAAATAATTTTCCCTTTTCAAATTAGGGATCTCTATCCATGGATCATTTTTTCAGCAAATTAATCACAAGAAAGTCCAATAAGCTAATTCCCGAAAATCACCTTCACTCAAATGAATGCACCTCTTAATTGGAAAGACCGGTAGAATTATCGACACTACGGCGTGAATGAATCGTCAACCCTAACGATGAACGCGTGATTTCTGGCATGATATCGTCTCGAATGAAAGCGGCCTGGAAAATGGAAACCACATGCTCACATATGGCGACCACTGATCTTTAACTGCTCTTTCGCCAACTTTTTATATAGTCTTACTCCTGATCATACATTTTTGTCTCTTTCCTCCATATTCTTCCGGGGAGGGAATCATCAAAAGACGTGAAATTCCCCCGCCCCTCAGTCAGAAAAACAAGGCCAAAAGCCAAAGACTTCATAACTTATACTTACTGATACAAAGAGAGAGAGAGAGAGAGAGATAAAGGGTCAAAGCCAAGAACTTTATAGCTTATCCTGTCACACTGCTACAGAGAGAGAGAGAGAAGGCCAAAGCCAGAAACTTTATAGTCTATACTGTTACACTTACAAAGAGAGCAAAGCCAAAAACTTTATAGCTTATACTGTTACAGAGAGACAGAGAGAGAGAGAGAGAGGGAGGGATGGAGCGAGGGAGGGTGGGAGCGAGGGAGGGTCGGTCACACACCTAAACCACGAGGTCGGCACGAAGACAAAGTTGAAAGAGAAAGAAAAGAGAAAAGCAGAGTCGCTTTCCGAACGGCAAACCCGAATTGAACTGGCGGTTGCATGTGGTGGAGTGGAGATCTTCACCAACGCGTGGGGACCCACCTTTGCCCACTCCGTCCCTAACACCCCATGCACGTCTTCTTAAATGTGTTTTTTCTTTCCCCCCGTACTGTTTCACTTCATTGCTCCCACCAAACGACCCGCCATTAACGCGACCCCTCTCAGGAGTTGAGACCTTCCTGCGGGCTGAGTCAAGGAGAGTGGGTGTCTCTTTCTTTGTGTTCAGTGGGTTTGGAGATTTAAGAGAAAAGGGAAGAAGGGAGTTCCTGGGTTGGCGTTAGAATGGAAGAAGAAGGGAGATCGCTGGCTGAGACGCCGACGTATTTGGTGGCGACCGTGGTCAGTGTCTTGGTTGCTCTGGGTTTCTTCTTTCAAGGCTCTTTGAAGAGGGTCGGAAAGGTCTGGACTTTGCTTTCTTTTCTGGGCTTTCTCTGTTTATCTTTTGCATCCTTCAAATGTTCGAGAAAGGTTGGAATGAGGAAAAGGAAGGAGAATGATAATGCGTTGTCAGTTGTCACGAGAACCTTTTTAAATATTGAAAGGAGAATCCTTGCATGCGTGCACACGCACACACAAGAAAGAGATGATTTTGCAGTTTGTTTAGTCCCCTTTGCTTGGTTGAAAATTAGAACGATATTTTGCTTTTATGAAGCAAAAGAAAGAGGGAAAGGGATGAAAAGGCTCTTGAGAATTAATGGTCGACGTTTGCGTCGTGTCTCATTGTAGTGGTTAGACAAGACTAAGAGGAAATCTCTCCTTGCTGCTTTGGAGGAGATTAAAGGAGGTAAGAAATTGTGACATTCGGAGAATTAAGTTCTCTTGTTTTTCACCCGGAAGCTGTGAATTTCTGAGTTTAATTGATGTTGCCATCATCTGCGAGCAGAGCTTATGCTTTTTGGGCTCCTGTCGCTGCTGATGGGTCATTGGATGGGACTTGTGACAAAGATCTGCATCAAATCCTCGGCCTTAAGCAGCCGGTTTTATCCTTGTGCAAGAGGTGACTTTAGAACCAGGGACCATGTTCTCTTTCCGAATTCAGTTTACCCGAACAACTCGAAGGAGCAGGTGATTGCTCGGGAGAATAATTTCTGTCCTGAGGTAAGGACTAGTTGTTCAACTCCAATTGCCAACGGTAGTTGTGTTAGGGGGTTAAGTTAGGGTGTTTGAGATGCTTAGCCGCAGTCATGTTTCTTCATGCTGTCACTATGTTGACATGAATTGTACTTTACGTACTGCCACATGTAGTGTTAAGAGCAAGCCATTATATAATGTTTATGTTTCTCAGATAGACTGAGTTATTCAAGGTAAGGTCTATTGGTCTTGAAGTTGCCTTTCTAGTCACTAATGGATGGACTTTTAAAGAAAGTCATCTCCTAAGCATCACTTCCTATTGGTTTGGACAGTTTTGCTTCTGGTATTATATTTGGCTGCCTGTGAGGTATGCAGAATGTTTAGCTGTCATTGTCATTACCCAGGCAATATGCTCTTATTCTGACAATTTTTTTAGATATTCTAAATCATTCTATGCTTCTTGAATGGCTTATGAGTAGATTTTTCTGCAATGATCTATATGATTTCTTTGACAAATACTGTTGATGCTCATTGGAAAAGACTCAAGACTGAATGCAATACATTATTTGAGACTCTTTTAACCTACTTTTAACTATTTTTCAGGGTCATGAATCTTTTGCTTCATATGAAAGTCTTGAGCAGCTTCACCGTTTCTTGTTTGTCCTGGCGACCGTCCATGTTTCTTACAGCTTTGCAGCAATTGTGCTTGCTATGATTAAGGTTGTATATCATGCTAGATCACCAACACAGTTTCGTATTTTCCATGAACTCAATGTGCTTGCCTTGTGTTGTCATGTAGATATATAGCTGGAAAGTATGGGAAAACCAAGCAAAGACGATGTCCACCCAGGGATTACGAGGTCCACATATGTATCTTTTATGTCACCATTACTTAAGCAGACTAATGGAGTTGTAGGCAATTCCTTTTGTATTTGTGAGAACCTTTTGAATCAAGTATTTTAGTTGTTCAGATGATTCTGGACAGCTTAGATGAAGTAATTTTATCTTGTGGTTTTACTTATCTTTATTTGGTGTAGTTAACTGTTTAGCCCATTGTATTTTGTCATAGTTTCACCTTGTTACATTTTCCTGACTTTTGTTCGGAACTCATCTAAATTTACCAGGAGAAGCTTCCAAAGATATCAGATTGATGCGGCTATCTACTTTCATTAGTCACCACACATCACATCCATGGAGCCAACACAAGCTTCTGGTTTGGCTGGTATTGTCACATTATTCTAATCCTTGTATTTCTACTTATAGTCATGTGACTTGGCTCAATGTTTGCATATTAGATAGTAGATACGTCCCTTGTACTTCTTGTACTTCAGGAGAGCTTAATTGACACTTTTTACTTGCTAGAAATTCTAGTAAACTTGTATCTTTGAAGTTACTTTAGCTGCATCCTAAATAAACTTCTCTTTCTTTCTAATGTAGATTTAAGAATTATGGCTTTATATACCAGCTTATGCTTCTGAAGGGATTGGTAATGATCCCACGTACTTGTACTCTTATTCGAGAGTTCTAGAAGATAACACTTTAACGAACTCTGATGCGGAATCCTACTGTGGTCAGCTTTGCTTTAGTCGTCAATTCTGGAGTTCGATAAACCGGCCTGACTACCTGGCACTGCGCTTGGGCTTCATCACGGTGATTTCTCTTGAAGGATCTCTACATTCAAATGTATCTTTAAATGGACATGAAATTATCACATGCATCTCTTTTACTTCATTTGCTTTATATCTAGGTGTGTCATGTATACTGATTGATAGGGAGAAAAGTTACAGAATCTCCAGTTAAGTAACATTTAATCATGAAAACGGTGGAATACTTTTGTGTTTGGGTGGCAAAGATTGAGACTGCTTTTGAAAATGTAGTCGTCTGAATTAAGAAGTCGCAGTTTCTAACCACTTAAAAGTGATGCCTAAAATCTTACTAAAGGAGAATGCCTTAGATAATGGAGTAACAGAGCTTGATGTGTTCCATCATGATATATTCCTGAATGCTCTTCCATTTTTTGTGTGTTGTGAGTTACAGACTCATGAACTCCCTCTATCATATGACTTCCATAATTATATGCTCCGCAGCATGGAGGAAGAATTTCGCGATATTGTTGGGATTAGGTAATATCTCCTTGCCCTGCCTTGAATTTTGAATTGAAGCGTTTACTCCTACCAAGTCTATTCTATATGATATTAGAGGTTATAACAGGAAAGGAAGCTGCTTTCTCTTCAGACAGACTTAGTTGGGACAATTTTAGATTGGAACTGTACCTTAAAACCATGTTGAGCCAATGTATTGTCCGTGACCATTGCACATGCTTGAAGATATAGCTTTCCAAGTGTAAGATGTGTAGAGCGTACTTATCTACCATATTTGACCTGATGAAGCATCTCATCGGTCTCGACAAGGAAGCTGCTATGATGAATTTACTAGAAAATTATGGCTTCTCACCCTGGAATCTGGGCTAAATGGTTTCTTTATTCCAAAGTCGGATGATATTTTCGTAATTTGTTTTAGGTGTACCATTGAATGAAACAACTGAAATGTATCCCAAATATCTCATTCACTACATAATACAGTAAAACACTAGAGAGGAGAGACTCACTAAAGTTAATGTGGGTGCACAGGAATCTGTATGTCCAAGAATTATGACTGCTTCTAATGTTGTAAATGAACTAGATATGATTAATAAAAACTGGAGTCTTTCAAAATGTGAAGTTTGGGCTCACAACTCGACTTTTTCGGAGTCTTTTCCAGCTATTCATGCAGCCATTTGTTTTGCTCTTCTTTTGCAGCGTGCCGCTCTGGATATATGCCATTTTCTGCATATTCCTGGACTTCCATGGTAATTCTCTTTAGATCTGGAGTGTAAATTAGAAGCTACATTTTGTTTCTGTAATTCAACACATTTTATCCCATCTGTTGTATTTTCGTTTTTATGGCCTCAGCTAGTACGTTTCTTTTCTAAGACATTATTAGGGCAGTGTCATGTCTGCATCAAATCGGAGGATATGAGTGTCCACTGAAATGCATTTATGTCTCTTCATACCGAGATATGATCCATGTTACATTATTAGAAAGATTTGCGAGATGTTCACTGGTTCATTCTACTGAAGTGCTGAGTCAGTGATGGAGTCTTGGGAGTAAGACATAAAACTAAACTTTCAAAGGAGAAACGTGAGTGCTACTGATGAGTTAAGATTTTGCGCCAATCATTTGATTCTGATCCTTAAATGCATCATTTGGTTGTGGGTTTATCTTAAGGGACAACTCTTATGTTTTTTTTTTCGCTTTTTTTTCCATCAGGAAGCAACATCTATTTTTGGATTTCCTTCCTTCCATCAATTGTAAGTCGTAGTCTGTCATGTTATTGGTCTATATGTTCTTTTTTTCCCCCCTTTTAGAATTCAGATGTCACTGACTGACTTTACTTTCCTCTCTGTCTCTCTCAAAAGTTGATCCTGCTGATGGGTACCAAGCTTCACCATGTTGTTGTGAAGTTGGCTGTTGAAATTATGGATTCATGTCCCCCGACAGAAAATCGTCAATTTAAACTGAGGGATGAACTCTTCTGGTTTGGGAGGCCACGGCTTCTTTTGTGGCTGATACAGTTCATATCTTTTCAGGTGAGCAATCGGGGAAACCAGCTATCAATTGTTGCAGTTGTTTTATACACCTAATTGCTTATCCATTCAAGAACCCTTCTTTATATTGCAGAATGCGTTTGAGATGACAACTTTTATCTGGTCCCTGGTAAGAAACTGACCCTGGCCATAGTCAGTTCCTGTACATGTCTTTGTTGCATTGCATCTGAGGTGAACTTTCCCATTCTGACATGAGAATCTAAACCAGGAAAGTGCGATGGTGTGAAGCGAAGTTTGACTTACCTCTTGATGTGCCACCAGTGAATTCTTTTCGTGTACTTAGATGACTTTCCCAATGGCATAGTAATCCGCTGACGAATAACCTTAGTTGAGCAATCTGAACTAGCCTAACTCTATTTTGTCTGTACTGTGAGATAGAGCATCTTCATCATTGATACTACTTACCTCAACAATGCCTTGTTTAGATCAATCATTATAACGGATCATTGTTGGATTGCTGCTATCATCCCTAGAAGTGTATCTGCACAGTTTCTAAGTGTGCTGTCTCCTCATTGCAAATATATCTAGTATTTGCCACTAAGACATGTGGTTGGGGAAATCAAATAGACATGGCCATGTCATCTCGGAACTTGAATCCAACAAGTTTTTCATTTCTGCGCCAGAACAAAATGCACATCATGTTCTTGTAAGGTTCCTATTCTGCTGATTCGATTGATCATCCAAAATGACACAATCTTTATTTGCAGTGGGAGATAAGGGACACTACTTGTTTCATGAGTAATCGCAGCTTGCTGGTGACCCGATTAACATTCGGGTGGGTCTTCCTTCGCTCACCTCCTACTTCCTCTTATGATTAATCCTGAGATATTAGCTCATACAGACATTTTGTAAATTTATGCAGGGTTGTCTCTCAGTTCTGGTGTAGCTTCATTACTTTCCCTCTATATGTCATTGTTACACAGGTTTCTCTCTCTCTCTCTCTCTCTCTCTGAACTGTGATCAGTCTGAGCCTATTCACTTGACACCTCTCAAACTCGAGGTCATATGGTGCAGATGGGTTCCAAATTCAAAAAATCGGTGATCTCCGAAAGCGTGAGGGCATCGCTGCACGGATGGCAGAGGAGGGCCAAGGCCAAGCACAGCTCATCGACTCCGCTCCTTAGTGTGGCGTCGGTCACATCCCTGGATTCCTTGGCAGACGACATGGACAGATTCGATGGTCTAGGCCACCACCAGATCGGCATCGAAGGAAGCTCTCTGGATGCAGGAGATACGTCGTTTTCACATCACAATGAGTCTGAGGGACCGAGTTCCAAACTGGCCCTACAAAATGACTATGCCCTGGGCCGAGTTTGTTCGGGTCCTATTTTTGACATCTGCAGCAGTGATGAGGACCGTGATTTCGATGCGTACAACGACACAGAAGACGGGTCACATGGCCCTTCCACCATCCTAACGATCTGAGAGTCATTGCCAACATCGAATCTCCAGAGGAGCAGAGATTGCCATGAGGGAACTCTGGAGGACTTTTTTATTTCAACCGTGTACTTCATTTATGCTCATGATGTTTGGACACGTGCTGCGAGCGTCCCTTTCACCAGATCGCTACAGCACTAGATGCCGAGAGGATCGTACCATGTACATAATCTATAGCCGCATTATTCGAACAGCTCTAGATGGTTTTGCTCGAGGTGAAATTGAGCCATATTTGCAGCATTCGTTAGCTAATGCGGAAACTCGTTTACTTGATCAAATATAATGCATGAGGTTTTTGTCTTTTGTCAGGATGAAATTAAAAAAAAAAATGACCCTTTTCATTTCCATATTATCTTCTAAAAAGGAGTTATAATACGCGAGAATTGAAAGTCTCTTTAGACAAGAATTTTGCCAAAAAGGGAAAAATGGCTGTGAAAGAACATTCTCATCAAATTCTCTCGAATTTCCATTTCAAAGAATCTTATGTATTGATTTCAATCACGATCTAAAACTTATAGAAAAAATGGCATGGAAACCATTTTCACCTTCAAATTTCAGTGAATTTAAAAATTCCTTTCGAATAAAATGTGATTGAAAAACCAAACGGGGTACAATGCATCGAATGGTGTAAGATATAATCAAAATCAGATAAAAGGCGCAAAACTTCGAAAAATTTCGGGGGTGGCAACGAAAAACGTTGAAGTTCAGGGATCGAGGGCGATTCTCGCAAAACTCTCCACACCCAAGGTTCAAACGTGGCAACTTCCGATTGGACGGCACGCGGAGGAGCATCTTTAAAGTGCTGATCGCGACCGTGCAGGATCGCAGCTCCCTCTACCCTCTTAACCAAGCCAGGCCCCTCCCAAGCTCCCTCAAATTTCACCTCTTTCGTGCTCTCTGCAAATTCCGATCTTCGCTTTCGAGCTCAGAAAATCCGTCAATCATGGTGCTCGAGGTGAGCTCTCCGCAATCCTCCCCTCCTCTCCGCGAATTCCCCGATGCCCGCGATCCCGATGTACCCTCGTGTTCGCGTCGCGGATTAGGGTTTCGATGTGGCTGCATTTTACGTGGCTGATCAGATTTTGTTTTTGTTTTTGGACGGGCAGGCGACGATGATATGTATCGACAACTCGGAGTGGATGCGCAATGGCGACTACTCCCCCAACAGGTTCCAAGCTCAGGCGGACGCCGTCAACCTCATCTGCGGCGCCAAGACGCAGGTGCGGTGATGCGGCCTTCTCGTTCGGGGCGTCGTGTTTCGCTAGGTTAGGGGCGGGGGGATGGGGAGTTTGATTGGGGAACACGCGAATCCTTTTTGAGCGACTTACTCGTGGTTTTGTACGGGGGGGATGTGCGCTGTAGGGTTTGTGTTTTGTCCGTGGTTTGATCAGTCCTTTGAGAGATCCGCGGTCAGTTCATTTTTAGTTTACTAGGTGTGGCTATGAATGGGAGAAAGTTTTGAGATGTTGTCCTGGTGTTGTGTGCAGTCGAATCCGGAGAACACTGTTGGAGTCCTAACTATGGCGGGGAAAGGAGTTCGAGTGTTGGTTACTCCGACTAGTGACCTTGGCAAGATATTGGCTTGTATGCACGGTGCGTCTCCTTTTGCATTTTTCGGTGTTGGGTTTATTTTGGGTCTGTGGTAGAGGAGGGTCATCTGCTGAAATGCCTCTGGTCTTCCAATAATTTGTCTGCTTTTACAACTATGTTTGTGTATTTGCTATGGCTTTGCATGAAGGGTGTCTGTGTCCACAGGTAGAGTTGAGCAATTTTGTTCCCAACGAATTTGGCATTGTCAGTAGATTATTTTATTTAATCAAAGGGTTTGGAGAGTTGTTCTATGGTTTCTTTTTAATCCTGATATTTTGGGAAACTGGCTTTTGATAGATTGTTGTGGTTTTTTTTTGGAGGGGGGATGAGGTTAGGTCATCCCCCTGAGAAATTTTGTTGGAATAGCATGAAAATTATGTTAAAGACATTTTTATGTCTCATTTATGTGGAGAATTTAGGCCTGGAAATTGGTGGTGAGATGAATCTGGCTGCGGGAATCCAGGTGGCTCAATTGGCACTAAAGCATCGCCAAAATAAAAAGCAGCAACAACGAATTATAGTCTTTGCTGGAAGGTGCTGGGAGCTTTGTTTTTTTTTTTTTTTCCCTTCCCGTTCTCCATTCCTTAATGTCATGCTTTGCTTCTTCAATTGGATATTGATATTGGGTGTTTTCAGTCCCATCAAACATGACAAGAAGTCACTGGAGATGATTGGAAGGAAGTTGAAGAAGAACAGTGTAGCACTTGATATTGTTGACTTTGGGGAAGAAGATGAAGGGAAACCTGAGAAATTGGAGGCTCTGCTTGCTGCTGTGAATAATAATGACACCAGTCACATTGTTCATGTTCCTTCTGGTCCAAATGCTCTTTCTGATGTTCTGATAAGGTAGGCCATTTTGATTTCATCCTAGAAATTTCGTTGTCAACGCTAGAACATGTTGTGATTTTCCTAAAGTATTTGATTGTGTTGTAGCACTCCTATCTTTACCGGGGATGGGGAAGGTGGAAGTGGTTTTGCGGCATCGGCTGCAGCAGCTGCTGCTGGTGCTGTCGCTGGTTTTGATCTTGGTGTTGATCCCAGTCTGGATCCTGAGCTGGCCCTTGCTCTTAGAGTTTCCATGGAAGAGGAAAGAGCAAGGCAAGAAGCAGCAGCTAAGAAGGCTGCTGAGGAAGCTGCTAAGCAGGATAAAGGAGGAGAACAACAGCCATCATCACAAGATGCAACCATGACTGAAGGTGCCAGTGGTTCAGCTTCTGAAGTGGATAACAAAAAAGATGATTTAATGGTCAGTATTGTTGTTAAGCCTTTCAAGCTGCCTGCTGTTATCAAGCCCATTTCTCAGTCAATTAAATTAAGAGCCTAGGAAGATCCCAAGCTATCAATTTTGAAGAAAATGTCCAGTTTTCGTGAGAGAGAGAGAGAGAGAGAGAGAGAGAGAGAGAGAGAGAGATCCCCTGATTTTTTATCCCATATGCCAGGATAAGTATATTCTTGTTTAGAATTTATGCAATTATCTGATAGGAGAAAGAGTCTCTGTAGGTGATTGATATCTAGATGATGATTTCATAAGCAAGGGTGCTTTTATTTTCCCATCTGGTTTACATCCTTGACTTTATGTGAGTTTTAAGAATATCATGACTGTCTGCATACATTATGGGGCTTTTGCTTTGTTATTATTGACTCATCGAAATTTATTATCTCTTGTCGACATTATAGCACGAGGTTCATTGGTTTTTTAAGGTTGAAGCAGATTTTGAGGTGCTGAGGAAATGTTGATTATATGGTGTTATTCCCCAAGGTTCTTAGATTATCTAGTTCTTCTGTGTTAATCAAATGAAGCAGACCGAAGGATTTAATGCTTTAGATGCCTACTTGTGAAAAATTTGCTGCATTTTGTTTTGATGCCCAATTTGGGCTTGCTATTTTTGGATTCTCACAAAGTCACCAATGTTTACTGCGTGATGGTGAAACTAATTAACCCCATCCTCTATGGTCATGATTGGCCTGTTTTACCTTACTTTTTTAAAGGGTTGCAATTCACTGAAAAGTATCATAATTATGTGAGGGATGCAATTTGCAAAATACTTGTTTTCAACTTTTGTCCTCTTTTTG
The DNA here is from genome assembly GCA_014182885.2 of Eucalyptus caleyi. Taxonomy (NCBI): domain Eukaryota; kingdom Viridiplantae; phylum Streptophyta; class Magnoliopsida; order Myrtales; family Myrtaceae; genus Eucalyptus; species Eucalyptus caleyi. Next base: position 33,711,981 of record CM024475.2, read on the forward strand.
TAATCTGGGATTGCACTTAACGTTATTTTGCCAGCTGCTACTTTTCTTTGGGGAAATATTGAATTTTACTTGTAAGATTATTTGTTTGTTGGCCCTGGCTCTGCACTTGTACTGGTTGGAATTGGACTAATATCTGTTTACATGGCAGGATGACGAAAATGCTTTGCTACAGCAGGCCCTTGCTATGTCCATGGATGATACCACCTCTGGCCATGATCTGCGAGACACTGACATGTCAGAGGCAGCTACAGATGATCCGGATTTGGCTCTAGGTTAGATCTTGTGACTAAGTCTTAAGTCTTGTGTCCACCTTTGACAGGTGGGTAAATGGTGTTCACCTGTCGTCTTGTGTGCTATTGCATAGAAGGAATACTTTTGGAAACTCACATTGTCTCATGGTATCATATGGGAAAGAGAGAAACTGCAATGCATGTTGACATCTTTCAACACTAGTTATGCCTTCTGTGAATTCCCTTAGAATCGATTTCCTTCCTGGCGGGATCTATTGTGGAGAGAAATATGGATTGGCATGCTATCTCTAATTTTTGTCACAAGGATTGTCAGAAGCATATTAAAGACAATGTTTTTCCTTCTTGCTGGTTGGTGGTTTAATACATTACTGTGTGGCGCTTGCAGCTCTTCAATTGTCGGTCCAGGACAGTGACAAAGATTCATCAGGCCAGACAGATATGAGCAAGTTGTTGGCGGACCAATCCTTTGTGTCATCCATTATTGCATCGGTACCTATGATGCATCTTCCATTCAAACCTTGAATTCTTGGTTTTTAACATGGAATAGAATCAGTTGCCTAGCTTCCATATATGATGATGATTTGTTGCTCCTGCAGCTTCCTGGAGTGGATCCAAATGATCCTTCTGTCAAGGATTTGCTTGCTTCCATGCAAAACCAATCTCAGGTGCGATTTTGACAGTAATAGAAACCCTGGTGGAAGTAAGATCTTTTGTTGCTTTTGTGGATCTGATATAGTGCATCATAGTGATCCATCGGTCCGGTGCTTCATTCTTGGGTTTTGTGTGCAAGTTAGGGTGTAAATTGGCTGGAATTCAATTAAGTTCGATTTGTATTGTCTACATGATTACTTATGGATGTTCCTGCATGAGTATCGTAGAGAATGCTATATTTTTTCCTCAACGCTTTGGTTCCTATGTTAGAGCTTCAGCTTATGCAAGGAGTGCATGTTATAGCGTATGTGCTATGAGCCTATGGCTATAGAATGATTATATGCTTTTTGACAAACTGCTATGTTCTCTCTACTGCAGAAAAAGGATGAAGACAAGGGGCCAAATGAAGAGGAGAAGCAGTGATTTCTGTAGTTATTATTTTCCTTTCAGGTTATTTTTCTTGTGAAATAGTTGTAGCAACATGCGATCATCTGCAAAATGTGAACTTACAAATGGAATGATTGGTTCTAATGAAAATCTCATTGCTGCGGGTGTTTGGTAGGTTAGCGATCCTTCCTCTGGAGCCATAGAAGTGCATGTTCACATGGGAAGAATTCAAGAGGGCAAAGAGTGAGCCGAAAAGTAGTTACAAAGTCGAGCTGACAACTTTTATGGGGTTATTGAACATTGAGCTTGGCTCTGTAGTTTGCTGGGGGTTTAAAGCTTTCTGGAACTTTTATGTTGTGCTATTTCACCCCTCTTTTAATCTCTTTACAAAAGCAGTTCATTACAGAAATTGGATGTCAATATTTTAAATGATCATGCTTTGTCTGAGTGCTATTTCATTGATATTTGAGATTTTTTAAGCTCTGTATTGTCTGTGTTGTAACCTGTCTAGATCGGCCGTCCAGTCATCTCACATTGATCCTCAAGAATCCTCTCCCCTGGTCAACATTCCTTCCGAAAAGCTTAAATTGGTGAGTGTACACAAGAATGCCATTCGACTTGAGCTTTATTTTTCCTCCAAATTTGCTGGTAGCATGAATCGAGATTTGCAGAGGAGCTGGAAGTTCGTTGGGGATAGACGAATGCTTGCTCAAGCTTTTCTTCAGTAGTTTGGCTGTTGTACTTGCTTTTTGGTGCCAATGTGCTAAACCTCTCAGTGACTCCTGTGCTGTGAGGCTGCTTAATGTTACGCCTCATAAGTCTGCAATGGCACCAGCACCCGAAAAGCAATGAATTCACAGGAAACTGAGATGTTAATAGGTCAAAAAGGTACTGTCGTGGTGGTCCGAAGGTTTTCTGTCAATGCTCTATATCAACCACCATACATGACGGGAGAGAACTTCATCCATACCGTCAAAAAAGGCTCGTCCGTAATTGCCACAGGCTTTTTAATGTTCTTAGGTTAATTGCCATCATGGGAATGAAAGAGCCTCGTTCCAAAATCTGGGTAGCTTCGAGTTTAGCTTGGGGGGATTAGCTATGGTATCATCTAATGATCAGAGGGGATCATTAGCTGGAGATGAGCGCTGCATCGAATTGGCATATGGACGAGATTGGACGATGGGTTTCATCTATTGATAACCAACTCCATCACACCTCTAAGCATTTTTCTTGACAAAATTAGGAATACTAAGATCGGCGTGTAAAATTTGATAAATTTAAAAGATAAGACGAATTATTAGGGAAGGTAGCATTCTAACAAGGAAGCAATGCTTTTCACACCAGTTGAATCCGGCACCGAATAACGTTACCGAAATATTCCTTTTATAAATCAGCTTCAGCTCCACTGCGACAGCGACTAAGCCGGTCGCTGCATGCATAAGACAGCACGTTGTGTTCGGTTTGACGCCTTCCAGCTTCCGCATTATATACCAAGTCTTCCACTTGTCTTTTTGCACGATGAATCGACCATTATCCTCGTCCGGTTCAAAAACATCTCCCCCGTCTCTTCTCTTTCCGGGCCAGCTTCGTCCGGTCTCTTGGCTCTGGACAAAGTCCCCACAGCTTCTTCTCTATGGAAGTTCATTCGTTGCTTGGTCTTGTGCAGGTCTTTTTGTAACTACTCTTTTGACGAGATTCAATTTGGCACGTTGCATCTGTCTGTCGTGGGGTTCGTGAGTAAGTTTGTCATCGCTTTTGGTCAATCTAAGGACCTAAGGTCACTCCATTCACGTTCTTGTCAAGAACCGTCGTGTGAATTACGGTTGGTCGGATGACATGGCCTAAAATAAGATGTAACTTCCCACAAACGTCGAACTGGAGTCGAGGGACTTCTGGTGGAAGTTACCGATCTGTTGCATAGGTTGCTCTGAATCAATCATTTTCCTCGAGGATCCCATGTTGGTTCTCTCCTACAAGGGACGAGGGAACCGGTGATAGGATCTCTTTTGACATAAAGGAACCAACAGACTGACTTGCATGAAAATAGAGATGAAGTTCGATGAGTACGTATTCAATTCACCCGATTATACTGCTCACACTGACAACGTAGGCAGAGATTGTCGAGTTTGTCTGACTTTTATAAGTGGACGCGATCATTTTATCGAAAGAGATCGAGTTGTTTGTTTTCACGTAAACAAGTATATCTGCCGCATAAAATACTTGCCGCAATTTGCATGCTCGTTTTTGGCCTCACTGGATGGAGTTTAATTACCCAATGCGCCCAAGCATTGCATGATGACGCCCAAACAAAGAAAGTGACTTTGCACCTTCTACTACAGAAAGAGAGAGTGAAGCAAAAAGGGTAGGCCTTTAATGATATACCATTCCAGAATCTGTGCCAAAATAACAGTCAAAAGTCAACATAGCCGGGCAGTAAAATCCAATATAACCAGACGAGCTCCACCTGTCATCACTCCATCACTGGTCCATCTCTTTGGTGATTCCGTCATTCATCAACCTTATAAATTCAACAGTTACTGATCACAATGAACAGAGAGAGAGAGAGAGAGAGAGAGAGAGATTGCGAGTGTGTCATTGTTGTTGCTGAAATGGGTACTCTTGTGGCTTGTTGGTTTGCAGTTGTGATTTTGGTGATTGTGGGTTTGTATGGGGGAGTGGATAGTGCTTACGTGAAGTACAACACTAGTGCTGGGGTTGTGGAAGGAAAGTTGAACGTGCATTTGGTCCCACATTCGCACGATGACGTTGGATGGTTGAAGACCATCGACCAGTACTATGTCGGCTCGAATAACTCTATCCAGGTCCTTAAATATTTGGGATTAAAGAGCGAAATGTAGTTTGGCTATGTCGTTCAGTTGATGAATCATTATGTGTTTAGGTGAATGGAAACATGTTTTTGTGCGTTATTGGTTTTGCAGGGCGCTTGTGTCGAGGATGTGCTTGATTCCGTCATCAAAGAGTTGCTGCGAGATCCCAATAGGAAGTTTGTGTTTGCCGAGATGGTAAATTCTGCCAATTTCAGCCTCTCTCAGTATGTGTGTTTCATAGCGCTATCTTGATTAGAAAGCATATCTCTGAAGGCTCATTTTTGTTTTGATCATCTCCAAACCCTGCTTTTAGGCTCTCTGCAATCAGTCAATTTTTCTATCTCAGGCTTGAATCTAGTTGATCAGCTTGACTCCGCTGGTCTAAAGCATTGTCGTAAAAGTTTAATCCAATTTCTGCATATCCATTATGGTTGACACGAAGATACTGATGGATTTGGCCTTGAAGAAGCTAAAACCTTGATGCAATTTTGCAATCCAATTGCATCAGACGAGAAGATATTGAAGTCCAGCATATTGGCCAGATGAACCTTTAGGATTATGTGGCTGCGTGCTTTCTCTGTCTTTCATGCTTCATGAACAATAAATTCGAAGAAAGATTTGATGCCTCAGAAAATTCTATCTTTAGAATTTCATTCACCTATACAATTATGTTCTCGTGGACTTGCATACTAGTTCTCTTAGTTTTATCAGCCTGAGATTATCCCCCTTAATTGCTCATTCTCAAAGCCCTATTCTATTACCCTCAATCCAAGGCTAAAATTCAATGTGCAGAGAAAGTGTAATTTAACCAAAATAAATTTTAAATATCAAACTTTTGCATTGCAACGTGTACACTTTATTATTGCTGTAAGACTATGCACTTCGAAGTATTTGTTTATCTTGAAGTGTACCTCATACATTGTTTGCTCACAAATTGTTAGACACTTGTGGTTTCTGTGAACTAACAGTTGTTTTTACTCCACTGTCCACTTTCGAACGAGCTTAGCTTGATACGGCCACTAATGAATTTCTGAAAATTATAGGCTTTCTTCCAAAGATGGTGGTTAGAGCAAAGTCCAGAAACGCAAGAACTAGTGAGGAAACTTGTGAATGCTGGCCAATTGGAATTCATGTATGCAGTCAGGAAGCTTGTACTGTGTCTACGGCAATTTCTGCACTATTACTGTCCTAACAGTAATGTTGGTAATTTGCAGAAATGGTGGATGGTGTATGCACGATGAGGCAACAACTCATTACATCGACATGATTGACCAAACAACTCTGGGTCACGGCCTGATAAAGTCAGAATTCAACAAGGTTCCTCGAGTTGGATGGCAAATTGATCCGTTTGGACATTCTGCCGTGCAAGCTTACCTACTCGGAGCTGAGGTAGAAGATTCTATCTAAGGTTTCCTCAATGTCGTCCTTTTCTTTTTCACTTTCCAATCAGTCTTAAGAGTATGTGCGGTTTTTACGTTTGCACACTATGATGCAACCGTTACACATTTACAAGTATCATGTTGTCTAACTTTCTATGTCCTCAATTGGAATGAGTATGACCCCCCCCCCCCCAAAAAAAAAAAAAAAGAAAAAAATTGGGATGAGAGTTGCTTAGCATGGTTGTTCTTCGTCATAAATTGTCCATGCTTTGTGTCGTATTTCCTATAAAGGACAGTCACAAAATTTGCAGGTTGGATTTAATTCCCTGCATTTTGCGAGAATCGATTATCAAGACAGAGCAAAACGCAAGGATGATAAATCTCTTGAGGTTATATGGCGTGGGTCTAAAACATTTGGTTCTTCATCTCAGGTTTGAATTGAAAGCAGCCTGATTACCTTCATTTTTCTTGGTTACTTAGCTTCAACGATTAACATAATGCACTTGTCTGTGCCCCGCAGATTTTCACAAATGTCTTTCCTGATCACTATGGTCCACCGGAAGGTTTCAGTTTTGAAGTGTTTGATGATTTTGAGCCTGTTCAGGTGCTGATATTCAACCAAATCAGTCATCTTCAAGTTTTTCATGTTGTTCATTTTTCTAGCAGACGGATTCACAATTGCAATATCCATACTGCAGGATAATACTCTCCTATATGACTATAATGTTGAAATAAGAGTGAATGATTTTATTAGTGCTGCAATGACACAGGTATACTCTTAGCTTTTTGCAGACGAGCTTTGTTGTATCTTGGTTTGTCTCTGACTGAGACAGACAACTATCGAGTAATTAGTTGAGTAAACATCTTTGAGGTACACATTTAGGAGCTCATTTTTCTCGTGAACAGGCAAATGTGACAAGAACAAATCACATTATGTGGACCATGGGTGAAGATTTTACCTACCAATACGCTGAGTCTTGGTTCAAGCAGATGGACAAATTCATTCATTATGTTAACAAGGTCAAATTACATGCTCTATCATTTGCTTTTATAATGTTAATAAAGGAGTGGTTATGCTTCAAAACACCTAAAGTTTTGCAAAAACTCATCCAGTCCCAAATAATTTGGAGACTTCCCTAGGCATGGTACTTTCCCTTGTTTCTTTTTCTTTAGATGTAACCCAAAAGGATCTATAATCAGTTTAGAATAAGACTTTCCTAGCTTACTCTGGAGAGAAGAGATTCTTTTGCCTTTTCCTTTTCTTTAAATGCATTTGCCATGATTTTCTTTTTCTGATCCTGGTATTTCTTCTCTCTCAGGATGGTCGGGTGAATGCATTTTACTCTACACCATCTATTTATGTCGATGCCAAAAATGCAGAGAATGTATCATGGCCTTTGAAAACTGATGATTACTTGCCGTGAGTACCACCTTTTGACCTTTCCCAGTTGCCTCTATGCGATATTTCTATTTTAATCACCATTGCCTAGATATATGACGTGCGCTTTCTTCTGTGTACAGCTATGCAGATCGCGATGATGCCTATTGGACTGGTTTCTTTACTAGCCGGCCAGCCCTTAAACGATATGTCAGGATGCTAAGTGGATATTATTTGGTATTGTCTCTCCTTTGGAGCTCATACTATATCACAACACTGTATATCCCTTCCTGTTGTTGCTGAGTAGAACGCCCATGACACTTCAGTGTCTTTTGTCTATATAGGCAGCTCGCCAACTTGAATTTCTTGTGGGCCGAAGGTCCAGTGGTCCTAGCACTTATGGGCTCGGAGATGCCTTGGGAATAGCACAACATCATGATGCACTCACTGGCACAGCTAAACAGCACACGACCAATGATTATGAGAAGCGCCTAGCTATTGGAGCTTCTGAGGTCGGATACTAAATCCCGTTGAATTTGCCCTTTTGGGTTTTTTGTTCTCAACTCTTAATTTATTTCGAAATGCTTTTGTTCTAAAATTGATTAGGCAGAAGCCGTCGTTGATAATGCTCTCTCGTGCCTAGTTAGTAAGAAACCAGGAGGTCAATGCTCATCACCTGCTTTAAACTTTAGCCAGGTAAGTTTTAATTTAATCCCTTCAGTTTCTGACTAAAAGGATTTGTAAACGTTCTTCAAACTATGACATAAGCAAGTCGGTTTATTGGGACTTAAATTTTGTCCGAAGACTAAGGGCTTGTTAATGATCTTTGTTTCTGTTTTTTTTTTTTTTTGTTCCTTGGAAAAAAAAAAAAAAAAGAAATGCGTTTGTTTGCGTTTTATTCCAAATCTATATTTTTGTTCCCAGGAACACATTTGGAACAGAAACAAAAAACAAGAAAAACATTTTTATTGTTTTTGGAACAATTTTTAAGAAAAGATTTTCTCACTCCTCTTTTTTTCTTCTTTTCTTGTTCTTTTTTCTTTGGCCATTTGCCGGCCTCGGCCATGGCCGGCGACCAGCCGTGAGGGCCGGCGATCTTGCCGGAGCGTCGCCGGCCCCTAGCGAGGGGCAAGGCTAGGCGAGCTCGGGCTCAATGGATTTGGGCGAGCTCGAGCTCTTCTAGCCAAGGCGAGGCCGAGCCTCGCCCAACCAAAGCGAGGCTTGGCCTCGTCGGGGGCCGGCGAGCCTCGCCGTAGCTGGGCGAGGCTGCCGGCCCTCGTCAACCGGTTGCCGGCCATGGTCGAGGCTGGTGACCAGCCAAAAGAAGAAAAAAAGAAAAAGAAAGAAAAAAAGAAAAGAAAAAGAAAAATATTAAAAAATTAAAGGAAACAAAAAAAAGAACACAAATTTACCAAACTTTTTTTTCATTTTTTATTTTCAGAACAAGTTTATTAAACGCGTTTTTTTATTCAAAAATCGTTCCCCGGAACAGAAACACTTTTTTCTATTTCTGTCTTCTGGAATAATTTTTAAATAGAAATGTTACTAAACGCGCCCTAAATGTTTCACTTATATTCATCTCTTGTTTCCGTCACTTCCTTTCCAGTGCCAATTACTCAATATAAGTTTTGCCCGGCAACGGAGGAAGATATTCCGGATGGAGAGAGTCTGGTAACTTTTTGGGTTTCATGCTGTAATCTCTTTAAATAAATATGTATGTTCTAATAGAAATTTTCTGTATCAGGTTGTGCTAGCATATAATTCGCTTGGATGGAATAGAACTGATATTATAAGGATCCCCGTGAGTGTTTGCTTCTTTCCTGTTGTGCCAATAGTTTATGCATGAAGATATTGATAATTGCTCCTCGATATAATTTGGCAATGACAATGTCTACCAGGTTACTGATTCAAATTTTGTCGTCCGTGACTCTTCTGGATATACCGTTGAAGCACAATTTGTTGATTTGGATAATGTTACAATCAACTTGAGGAACTTCTACGTTAAAGCCTACTTGGGATTGTCGCCAAAGCATGTCCCAAAGTACTGGCTTCTATTTCAAGTTTCATTACCGCCATTGGGTTGGAACACATACTTCATTTCTAAAGCAGCTAAAGAAGGTGGGTATTTACGTACTTGATTCTTGTTTTCAAGCCTCTGAGATTGATATTTATGTTGTCTGCCATGGCTCGCTAGAGTAGATTTCAAGAACAGGAAGTAGAACAAATAATGAGTCAAAATTCAAACTCTTAATAATCAGCATTAGGTAAAATGCATTATGTAGGAGTGGAGATTATCCTAGGCATGCTCCAAAACTGGTCAGAACCCATTTGTAGTGCATGTGGCCGTAAAGCCGATCAGCACAATTATATTGACACGGCTCAAGAGTTGTTAGTGAGCCATGTTGATGTTTAAATTTATTTTCCCTTCTTTGGGATTCAAAATGATGCAGGGAAAACTAAAACCAGTTTCGTTTCTACACTGGGCAATCCACAGAATGATACCATAGAAGTTGGACCAGGGGATCTGAAGATGCTATTTTCGTCAACCTCTGGGCAACTTGTCCGGATATACAACTCTAGAACGGGGGTGAGTCTAGTGAACGTTATTGATTTTTGTATAGCGGCGAGATTTTCTTCCAAAGTGTGTTCACTGTTCTGTTACCATTTCACTATGCATAAATAATTCCATTGAAATTATCAATCTCATTCACTGCTTTAAAGTTCTTCGGACCAGAATCATACTAGCAACTTTTTTTGTAGAAAGAACTTGCTCTCTTACAAATATAATTTACAAGCCGAAATACCTGGCTCCAAGAAAAGGGCTTATTTTGTATACTGCCAAAAGTATGTTTAAGAACATCTCAGTCACCAGTTTCTCTTAAAATCCATAAACCATATGTACACTAGTCATGTTGCTCATTGACAGACAAATCGGGTTTCCAAACAAAAATGGATTCTGGAATGCAAGTGGCTGTTTCAGCTCTGTAGCTTAGATTGCGTGTTCCAAATGATAACTTTGGATGCCTATTGATTGATATACTTGTTCTATCCTCGTTTTTCACTGAGGATCAGTTGAGTCAATCTTTTCTGTTATAGAGCACTCTCTCATCTCCTTTTCTTTTGCTTCTTGGATTGTGTCTTGTGGTTGGCATCTTAACCTACTTCATTAATATGTCTTGGATTTAAACGTTTGCAGCACCTCTTTGTCCTCTTAGGACTTGAGATGAACTTGTAATTCTAGTTTGAAGGGTCATGGAACAATCTATCAGTAAATAGGAAGCGTCCGTTCATAGTAGCAAAAGCGAAACAATGATGAGAACTCGTAAAATCAGACTTTCTGATTCATGTTTGACAAGAATTCAATGTTCTGCAATATAACACTTCTTGTCCTTCCTTTACTATTGGATTACCTTCCATTGGATTCACAAGGGTTTCATAAATGCTACTGCGAGGCTATGCCAAATTCACTGCATAGCATCTTTAGTTGGCTGACTCAAATTTACCAGGTTGATGTACCAGTACAGCAAAGCTATCTCTACTATGCCTCAAGTGTCGGAGACGCAGATAATCCTCAGGTAACTCTTTCTATGCTTGGTTTGTGATATGATGCAGTCTAGACCTATTCACAACACAAATCAAGGAGGCATAGATAGATAAGTGCAAGCGCTCAGCAGAGTTCTTTTGTTGCAGGCTTCTGGTGCGTACATCTTCCGTCCAGATGGGGCACGTCCAACTATTGTTTCAAGAAAAGTAAGCAGCTTGCCATTACTCAGCTGTGCATTAGTCAACAGACTCTTGGAACATTAAAATACTACCCATGCAGCAATGTTCTCTATTAAATATTTTCTAACAAAAAGATTGGACACATAAATTTTCATGACCTATTTCAACTGTCACAGGTGCCCATGAAGGTTGTTCGTGGACCACTAGTTGATGAAGTGCATCAACAGTTCAGTTCATGGATCTACCAGGTCATTTGTTTGATAAATAATGTCCAAGCCCAGATTGTTCTTGCTTATCCCAATAATTTGCTTTGCTGTCTCTGTAATGTTCTTTTCAAGAACCTATGGGTTTTAGTTTTATGGGCTTACAAATCTCAAGATACCTGAAGGACCGAAAAATGTCCAGAATGCAGATGTCTCAGCAAAGAGTTGAACTGAAGCATAGTAGTATTTGGCTTGAATAGCTGAGCTACTGATCAGAAATGTCAGTGAACACAAACAGTAATTAAGTTTGTTTTGTACTTGAACAACCTTGCTACCTTAGCAAACAAACGATTTTAAGGATTTTGATTCGATGGTAGAGAAGTGGAAGTTAATTTACTTCTACTATGCCCCATTTTTCATAGCTAATTCAGATCCACTATGTCAAGTTACAATATTCATTCCAGAACACTCGAAGCAAGAAATCAGGACATTCTTGAAAAACCCTTTTTGCCCCTTTGGGTATGAATTGCTGCTATGAAGTGCTTCTGGTGAAGTTCCGGACTGGCATAATATCATCATGAGTCAAATGGCTTGATTCTCTGACATCTGATTTTACTTTTTTTTCACTTAATTAGGTCACGAGATTACACAAGGACAAAGAGCATGCTGATGTTGAATTTACAGTGAGTTGCCCTTTTCTATTTTTGTTGTTTGTAAACTATGATTTTCTACATATCACAGAGTTATGCAACAAAACAGTTGATTGAACTTTCAATGCTTTGCATGCAAAGTCAATGGATTTATTGTCACTGATGTCTACATACTAAAGATTTAGCCTCTTCAGTCTCCAAGAAATCCTCCTAAGATTTCTTGCTTTGAACTTTGAAGATTGGACCAATTCCAACAGATGATGGAGTTGGGAAGGAGGTGATAACACAAATGACAGCGAATATGGCAACAGAGAAGACCTTCTACATCGATTCTAATGGAAGGGATTTCATAAAACGGGTAAACTCTGAAACCTACATTTCCTGTAGATGCCACCTTTGCTTACCCGTTGAAATAATTGACATTCTCAACAGATAATCTGTGTATCAGTACTGGCAGATGGTATGCAATGTTTGCTGGACTCGTTATTGTGTTCGAACTCACTCCATAAAGCATTTATCCTAGTTTTAGATTTATTAATTATGATGTTCTATGAGCATTTCAAATTCCAAATGTTGTTTAGAAGAAAAGTTAGTTCACTTATCATTGAAAGACATGAGCTGGAATCTGCATTTTCCTTATGTTGCTGAAAAAACGAAATGGTGTGCAGCATATTATTCGCTTCCAGTCATAGCGTTAATTCATCCAACAGCCATCTTGCTCGATTGTTGTAGGCTGATGCGAAAAAGGCTTATTATGATTCGTGCAGGTGCGAGATTATAGACCAGATTGGTCCCTCACTGTTACTGAACCTGTTGCAGGAAATTACTATCCAGTAAGTTCTTTCATTAAACGATTTAGAAAATGATTTTTTAGTGATGTTATGGTCCTTGAATAGATGAAATTTCATCAACCTACATCATGGAATCATAAATAAGTTTTTTTCCCTAGAAATGATCCTCTCCTCCTACACTATGCTCTCAGATTAATCTCGGAATTTTCACCACGGACAACAAAACTGAATTCTCGGTCTTAGTGGATCGTGCCGCTGGAGGAGCCAGTATCAAAGATGGGCAAATAGAGTTAATGCTTCACAGGTTCTACATGTTATTTCCGTGGTTTGCCCCATACGATCACTTCCTTTCTTCAAATTAAAAATCCTTTACCTTCTCTTGCTTTGTGCACCAGGCGAATACTCGCTGATGACAGCAGAGGAGTGGGTGAACCTCTCGATGAGAGAGTGTGCATTGCAAATAATAGTACGTGCGAAGGACTAACGGTATGTTATGTCGCTAGAAGTTATTTGTGGACGAACAATTCTTTCTCCTTGTTTGTTTTTCCTAGGTGAAGTTGTATTTCCAGGTACGAGGACACTACTACATAGGCATCAACAAACCCGGGACAGGAGCTCGCTGGCGTCGGACTACCGGCCAAGAAGTGTACTCACCTTTAGTTTTGGCTTTTGCACATGAGGTAGGGATTATATGAATTAGCTTTTCTTGGTCTATGCTTAAGCCTTTACCTGAGCAAAAGATAATGACCCTGCAGAAGATGGAGGACTGGACAGCATCTCATGTTACTATGGCAACTACTATGGATTCGAGTTACAGTTTACCTCAGAATGTCGCATTAATCACTCTGCAGGTAATTGAGTCTTAACTCAAATACTCTCTCTCTCTCTCACTCTCTGTGAGACTAATTGACCTTTCTGTTTCGCAGGAGTTGGATGATGGAAGTGCACTTCTACGTCTTGCCCATCTTTATGAGGTGAGAAAACTACTTCATTTACCCTTTTAGCCCGAAAAAAGGAGCTTCGTTGACCTTTTCATTTGAATGCGATGTCATTTGGGCTACGATATGAAAATCCATGCGAGATCTAGGATCAACAGAGCTGCGAATCTTCGCACTCACTGAACCCATCAATTTGACACTCGTTAGTCATTTGGTCCAACTCAATCAAAGGAGGTGATTGCATCGTATTCACTTCCATCTTTCTCTTGAAGATCAATATTCGACCTAGGACTTACTACCACACTTTCCATCAATTCGACACACTCATTAGTCATTTGGTCCAACTTCAATCAAAGAGAGGTGATTGACAGATACCACACAGTATTCACTTCCATCTTTCTTGTGAATATATGTAGCCTGGTGAAGATGTCGAATATTCCACCTTGACTAAAGTTGAGCTGAAGAAGATGTTTACCGGAAGGACGGTACGTTAAGCCTTTACAGCTCTGTTCCAATTATTCTCTTAGTATCTGCATACTACACTAAAGTAGTTTCTCATACTGATGGACATAATTTGGTCATTGATATGTATGGTCGTGAGTTCAGATAAAGGAAGTAAAAGAAATGAGTCTGTCTGCGAACCAAGAGAAGTCTGAAATGAAGCGGATGACATGGAAAGTCGAAGGGGAAGTCATGGCAGAACCAACGCCCCTGAGAGGCGGCCCTGTCGCCATGTCGGATCTTGTCGTCGAGCTCGGTCCCATGGAAATTCGCACTTTCTTGCTGAAATTCTAAGCATTGCAGTTATGTCTCTTTTCATGGAATCAATCAACTTTCGATATCTCTCTCAAACATCTTATAATAAAGAGATCAACCAGTGCCCAAAAGGGTCCGATTTAGCGTAAGTGCACTCATAGTATAAACGAAGAAAAAACTAGTTTAGGCTTTGTTTGTTTTGGAAAAAATTGACATTTCTTGAAAATCTTTTCTAAGAAGAAATTTAAAAAAAATGATTATATTTTTTGGTGTTCGACTAAAATTAAAGGTAATTTGGACATGAGCACTCAGAAAATTGGGCATGGGCAATTGGGTCCTTGGCTTAAGACCATGGCACTTGTACGTGGGTCCCAGTCGCTCAAGCCCTAATTTTGGGAGACTAGGCCTGGGACCTTGGTGCCTTTGCCTGAGTTCCTAGTGACCAAGCCCATGGCCATCGTGGTAAGGCCCAAGTGCATGGAGGCTAGACCTAGGACCATAGTGCTCGTGTTTGGATCTTGGTGCTCGAGTCCGGGTCCATAAAGGCGGGGTTTGGTCCATATATGATATAGGCCAAGCCAAGAAACCCAACGCTTGTGTTTAGATTCCTAGCGCTTGACCTCGAGTCCATCGAGGAAGGGCTTGGGTCCATAGAGGCTGGCCCAATCCATCCAAGCTTGGCCCAAGTCCTTTAAAGAGTTCCATGCTCGGGCTCGATGGCCCTCGACTTGAGCATCAACGATCAAAACAAGGGTGTCGATGTCTCAGGCTTGGCCTAAATGGATTCGAGCCAAAGCTTGGCCTCAATGGACTAAGATCCTACCTCGATGGGCTCAAGCCCAAGCACCAAGGACTCGGGCCCATGCACGTTTCTATCTAATGATGTCGCTAAAGATTTAGTGTTATTCCATGTCGTTTCTCTATTTTGTTGCTGATTTTTCTTTACCTTATTTCATTTCATCTTCTTCATTGCGATGGCCGTAGTTGTTCAAACTCATAGAGAGAGATATAGATGTACATGTGAAATGACATGTTGGAACTTATTAGTATATGGGGAAACTTGATGGGATTGAAATTTGACGACTGAGATGAGTAACTTTGTACCAGAAGAAAAGCAAGTATAGGCCAAAATTTAGACTCAACTTAAAATGAGCGCTTTTAAAGTATTTACGTTCAAGCGTAGCACAAAAAAACTATCATTTTTAACTTAAATTTGCTCATGTAATTACAGATGCTCCAAATGTCGTGGTGCCAAACATTGAAAATATATATATATATAGGGCTCATTGAAACAAAAAGTTAAATTTTTGTCCTTAGTTATATGAGATAATACCAAAAATAATGAAGAAACATTTAATTTTTCCAGCGGTTCGAGGAATATCGATTTTTTTATACACGTGATAATGGTCTTGTTGGTTTATCTGTCACGTCACCAATGGATCAATCACTGATATCGTCCGGTCCGAAAAACAAACGACAAAAAATCTCGACGAACGTGCCTCGCGATTCGTCTCCCTTGTTTTCTCTTCCTCGGCCGTCTCCTTTGACTTCATCGGATGAAGTCACTCCCTACGACTTGCTCTCATTGGAAATACTCAGTTTTTTTTTTTTTTTTTTCATCACTCTTACTCTGGTTCTTGTCAGATTACGGTCTGCATATTTCCTTTTGTAATATGCCTTCCATGGAGGTCCCTCGTACGAGTGACCCGTGTCGTGAATCAATCGTTTTTGTCCTCACAACCCCCTACGAATTACAGGCTGTCCACTAAAGCCCAATATAACTGGCGGGGATCCACAAGTCACTCAATCAAGTCCAGCTCTTTGGTCAGTTCACCCCCTACAAATCCTAATAATACAGTCCCTAGCCGCTGAGAGAGAGAGAGAGAGAGAGAGAGAGAGAGTTTGTGAGCGCGCGCGCGCTGTTGTTGCTGAAATGGGTACCCTTGTGGCTTCCTGTTTCGTGGTTGTGATTTTGGAGACTGTATGGTTGTATGGAGGAGTGGATGGAGCTTACGTGAAGTACAACACTAGTGCTGCGGTTGTGGAAGGGAAGTTGAACGTCCACTTGGTCCCGCATTCCCACGACGACGTAGGATGGTTGAAGACCATTGATCAGTACTATGTCGGCTCGAATAACTCCATCCAGGTCCTTAAATTTTCAAGTTCGAAGAGCATAGTGAAGTTTGGCTATATAATACTGTTGATGTATAATTATGCGGTAACGTGGATGGGAGAATGTTCTTATGTGTGTTATTGGTAGTGCAGGGTGCTTGCGTCGAGAATGTGCTTGATTCTGTTGTTGAAGCATTGTCGCGAGATCCCAATAGGAAGTTTATATTCGCCGAGATGGTAAATTCTGTTAATTTTAGATTCTCTCTGATGCATACCTCTGAAGGCTCATTATTGTTTTGATCATCTTCAAACCTTGTTTTTGAGTTCACTGCAATCAGTCAAATTTTCTATCTCAGGCTTGAATCTAGTT
The DNA here is from genome assembly GCA_014182885.2 of Eucalyptus caleyi. NCBI lineage: Eukaryota > Viridiplantae > Streptophyta > Magnoliopsida > Myrtales > Myrtaceae > Eucalyptus > Eucalyptus caleyi. The sequence goes on from CM024475.2 coordinate 33,728,398, forward strand.
GATCAGTTTGACTCCACTGGTCTATAGCATTGTAGTAAAATTTCAATCCAAATGACCATCGTGATGTTAATCCTTTTCATAATTATAGCTAGCAAATCTGCAAATCCACATGAAGACACCGATGGTTTTGGCCTTTAAAGAAGTTATAATCTTTGTGCAATTTTGCAATCCAATTGCATCAGAAGGGTAACTGAACTTCCAGGCATGCCGCCAAGACAAACTAGACAGAAGATATTTAAGTTCAGCATTACTTTCCACATGAAAATTGCCATTACATGATTCTCATTTTTAATTTCATGTTGATAACAAAGACTGTACTTTTGAAGATGAACCTTTGGGATTATAAACCTGCTTGCTTTCTGTCTTTTGTGCTTCATGAACACTACATTTGATAGTACCTGTTACCATTTTTTCCTGTGAGTATTGGTTATTACTCTGCAGTAAAGACGTCTAGCATTTAATAATCTAAACACAGAAGAAAGATTTGATGCCTCAGGCAACACAATCTTTGGAATTTTACTCACCTTTTGCATTTATATTCTCGTGGACTTGCATACTGGTTCTCTTAATCTTATCAGCGTCGGTTTAACCCACTTAATTGCTTATTCTCAGAACCCTTTTCTATTACCCTAAATTAAGGAGAGAGAGAGAGAGAGAGAGAGAGAGAAGAGACAAACATTTAACCAAAGTAAATTTAACATATCAAAATGCTGGAGAGATAGAAGAGACAAACATTTAACCAAAATAAATCTAACTTATCAAATATTTATAATGGAGAGAGATAGAAGAGACAGACATTTAACCAAAATAAATTTAACTTATCAAACATTTATGCTGGAAATTGTTTACTTTGTTGTGCTTGTAAGATGGTGCACTTTGTAAGATCGGTTTATCTTGATAGATGCGGATCATAGTCAACTTCTGCTTCTTTTGAAGTGTACCTTGCTCGTGATTGTTCAACAATCATGGTTTCTGTGACAAACAGTTTGTTCTTAGGCTATAGCTTCTTCACATCAGGCCTTCCATCATCCCCTCCGCTGTTCACTTGCAAACGAGCTTAGCTTGATACAGTCACTAACGAATTTCATGAAAATGATAGGCTTTCTTCCAAAGATGGTGGTTAGAGCAAAGTCCAGAAACAAAAGAACAAGTGAGGAAACTTGTAAATGCTGGCCAATTGGAATTCATGTATGCAGTCAGTAAGCATTTAAATTGGTCTATGGCGATTTCTGCACTACTACTGTGCTGACGGCAATGTTGGAAATTTGCAGAAATGGCGGATGGTGTATGCACGATGAGGCAACAACTCATTACATCGACATGATTGACCAAACAACTCTGGGTCATGGCCTGATAAAGTCACAGTTCAACAAAGTTCCTCGAGTTGGATGGCAAATTGATCCGTTTGGACATTCTGCTGTGCAAGCTTACCTGCTTCGGAGCTGAGGTAGTAGATTCTATCTAAGGTTTTCTCAATGTTGACCTTCTCTGTTTTCACCTTCCAATCAGTCTTGAGTGCAGCTCTGAGTTATATTTTGGTTTGATCTCTGCAAACTATGATGCAACCATTAGACTTTGAGAAGTATCATTTTGTCCAACTTTCTCTGTCCTAAAATGAAAAAGGACTTGCTCAGCATGGTTGTTTTTCCCAATAAATTTCCATGCTTTGCATTGTATTTCCTATGAAAAGACCATCACCATTTTTGCAGGTTGGATTTGATTCCCTGCATTTTGCGAGGATTGACTATCAAGACAGAGCGAATCGCAAGAATGATAAATCTCTTGAGGTCATATGGCGTGGGTCTAAAACATTTGGTTCCTCATCTCAGGTTTGAAATAGAAGAGAACTCATTACCTTCATTTTTCTTGGTTACTTTGCCTCAAGATTAATATCATGCACTTGTGTTGACCCTTGCAGATTTTCACAAATGCATTTCCTGTTCATTACAGTCCACCGGATGGTTTTGATTTTGAAATGTCTAATGATTTTGAGCCTGTTCAGGTCTGTGCTGTTATTCAACCAAATTAATCACTTTCAATTTTCTTTTTTTTTTCTTCTGGCAGACATATTCACAATTGAGATATTCAATCTGCAGGATAATATTCTCCTCTATGACTATAATGTTGAAAAAAGAGTGAATGATTTTATTAGTGCTGCAATGACACAGGTATACTCTTAGCTTTTTGCAGGCAACAGCTTTGTTATGTCTTGGTTTGTCTCTGACTGAGACTGACTATTGTCAAGTAACTATATGTGTGAACGTTATTGAGGTACACATTTAGGAACTCATTCTTCCCATTGAACAGGCAAATGTGACAAGAACAAATCACATTATGTGGACCATGGGTGATGATTTTCAGTACCAATACGCTGAGTCTTGGTTCAAGGAGATGGACAAATTTGTTCATTATGTTAACAAGGTAAAACCACCTGCTCTGCTATTTGCTTTTATGATTGTAATATGTGAGTGTTTATGCTTCAAAACACTTGAAGTTTTGCAAAAACTCATTTTTGGTTGTGCATAATTTGGAGATTTCCCTAAGCATCAAGGTTATGATACTTTCGCTAGTATATTTTTATTGAGATGTAACCCAAAAATCTATAATTAGTTTAGATGAAGACTTTCTAAGCTTACTCTGGAGAGGAGAGTTTTTCCTTTTCTTTCAATGCATTTTCCATAATTTTCTTTTCCCATTACTGGTATTTTTCTCCCTCAGGATGGTCGGGTGAATGCATTATACTCTACACCATCTATTTACGTTGATGCCAAAAATGCGGAAAATGGATCATGGCCTTTGAAAACCGATGATTACTTTCCGTGAGTACTGCTTTTTCACCCATCTCAGTTGCCTCTATGTGATATATCTCTTTTAATCACCATCGACTAGATATATGACCAGCACTTGCTTCTGTGTACAGGTACGCAGATAGTAAAAATGCCTATTGGACTGGTTACTTTACCAGCCGGCCAGCCCTGAAACGATATGTTAGGATGCTGAGTGGATTTTATTTGGTATTGTTTCCTTTTCTTGGAGTTCATACTGTTTCAGAACTCAGGATATCTCTTCCTGTAGTTGCCTATTTCAAGCTGAGGGGAACACCTGCGACTTGAATCATTTTGTCTTCATTGTGTTTACATCTTTGTGACTTAAGTTTCAGGAGGGATGAGTTGTGATATTTTTTAATTTTCTTGGTGCCATGGGCAGGGTTAAATCTTCAAATGATTATCTGAGGAGATAATGTGTTTTTCCCCCTTGCTTCAATGATTAATATCATCTAATCCACATATATACTATGTATAGCACCGTTAAACATTGCCATGACTGTGCTCTCTTTTGTCTATATAGGCAGCACGCCAACTTGAATTTCTTGTGGGGCGAAGGTCCAGTGGTCCTAGCACTTACGGGCTTGGAGATGCCTTAGGAATAGCACAACATCATGATGCTGTCAGTGGTACAGCTAAACAGCACACGACCAATGATTATGAGAAGCGCCTAGCTGTTGGAGCTTCTGAGGTTGGAAACTGAAATCCTGTTGAATTTTCCTTTTAGGGTTTTTCGCTCTCAACTCTCAATTTGATCTCTAAATGCTCTTTGTTCTAAAATTGATTAGGCAGAAGCTGTCGTCAATAATGCTCTCTCGTGCCTAGTTTGTAAGAAACCAGGTGGTCAGTGTTCATCATCTGCTTTGAACTTTAGCCAGGTAAGTTTTAATCTAATTTCTACAGTTTCCAACCAAAAGGATTTGTGATGTTCTTCAAACTATCTTATAAGCAAGTCAGTTCATTGGGGCTTAAATTTTGTCTAAAGACCAAATGTTTCCATTACTCAAGATGACCTGTATTCATCTTTTGTTTACATTTTTTTACAGTGCCAATTACTCAACATAAGTTTCTGCCCAGCAACAGAGGAAGATATTCCAGATGGAAAGAGTCTGGTAACTTTTTGAGTTTAATGCTATGAGTTCTTTAAAGAAATGTGTATATTCTCATTGAAATTTCTTTATCAGGTTGTGGTAGCATATAATTCCCTTGGATGGAATCGAACGGATGTCATAAGGATCCCAGTGAGTACATACTTCTTTGCACCAATAGTTTATGCATCAAGAGATTGACAATTGCTCCTAGATATAATTTGGCAAAGAAAATGTCCACCAGGTCACTGATTCAAATTTTGTCGTCCGTGACTCTTCTGGAAATACCATTGAAGCACAATTCATCGATTTGGATAGTGTTACAATCAACCTGAGGAACTTCTACGTGAAAGCCCATTTGGGATTTTTGCCACAGCAGGTCCCAAAGTACTGGCTAATATTTCAAGTTTCAATACCACCATTGGGTTGGAGCACATACTTCATTTCTAAAGCAGCTATGGAAGGTTGGTATTTACATACTTGATTCTCGTGTTCAAGCCTCTGAGAATGATATTTATACCATCTGCCATGGCTTGTCAAAGTAGATTTCAAAATTCAAACCCATAACAATCAGCATGATGTAAAATGTATGCAGATGAGCCTAGACATGCTCCAAAACTATTCAGAGTCCATTTGAAGTGCATGTGTCTGAGGCCATAAAACCGATCAGCACAATTAATTCAACACAGCCTCATGGTTGTTAGTAAGCCATGCTGACTCCTTTAAATCTATTTTCCTTATCTGGGCTTCAAAATGATGCAGGGGAAAGTAAAAGTACCGTCCTCTCTACACTGAGCAATCCACAGAATGATACCATAGAAGTTGGACCAGGGGATCTGAAGATGCTATTTTCGTCAACCTCGGGGCAACTTGTCCGGATATTAAACTCTAAAACTGGGGTGAGTCAAGTTTGTGTCATTGATTTTTGTTTAGCAATGAGATTTTCTTCCAAAGTGTGTTCACTGTTCTGTTACCATTTCACTGTACATGGATAAATCCATTGAAATTGACAATCTCATCTTATTCACTTCTTCAAAGTTCTTTGGATTAAAATCATACTCGTGAATTTTTTGGAGAAAAAAGGTGCCCTCTACATAGTTCTTCTACAATTCGATAAAACTTTCTCTAAGAAAAGGGCTATTTTTGTACTGCCAAAATAGATAACTGCAAGTGTTCAGCAGGAATGCTAGATAGATAAAATTAGATTGTAAATGCAAAAAGACAACTGAAAGTGTTGAGCTCTTGAACTTCTATGAACTTCTGTGTTGAAATATTTCAGTTTTCAATCAACAGTTCCTCTTAAATGCATTGCTCCTTGACAAACACATTGATTACCAACAAGTGACCACTATGAAAATGGGTTCTGGAATGGAACTTGGCTGCTTCTGCTTTCTAGCTTCAATCATGTCTTCTAAATAATAATTTTGGACGCTTAATTGATTGATGTACCTGTTATATCTTCACTGTCAATTGAGGATGAGCTTAATCAATCTTTTCTGTATAAAGCACTATCTCATCTCTATATTCTGCCTTTTCTTTGGCTACTTGGATTGGGTCTTATGTGGTTGGCATCTTAACCTACTTTATTAGTGTGTCTCGTACTCCAGTGTTTACAGCACCTCTTTGTCCTCTTAGGACTTGAGATGAATGTGTAATTCTAGTTTGATCAGAACAACAATGAGAACTTCTCCTAAAATTAAGACGTTTCCATTAATACAATAACATTAGCTTTTCTTCAGGGTTTGATGAGAATTCAATGTTCTACTTTTATAACACTTTTTGTCATTCTGTTACTTTATTTATTGGATTATCTTCCAGTGCATTCACAAGTGTATCTTATATGCTACTGTGAAGCTCTGCCAAATTCACTGCATAGCCTCTTTAGTTGACCGACTCAAATTTACCAGGTTGATGTACCAGTACAGCAAAGCTATCTCTACTATGCCTCAAGTATCGGTGACCCAGTTGATTCTCAGGTAACTCTTTCTGTGCTTGATTTTGACACGATGTAGACCTTTATCTAGACCTATTTACAGCACATACCCAGGAATGGTAGATAGATGACTGCAAGTGCTCAGCAGAGTTCTTTTATTGCAGGCTTCTGGTGCATACATCTTCCGCCCAGATGGTGCTCGTCCAACTATTGTTTCAAGAGAAGTAAGTGGCCTCTATTACTCAGCTGTGCATGCTTTAACTAACTCTTGGAACATTGATTAATACTATCCATTCAGCAATGCTGAATTTTAAATCTTTCCTAACAGCAAGATTGGACAGATAAGAGTTCATGACCTATTTCAACTCTCACAGGTACCCCTGAAGGTTGTTCGGGGACCACTAGTTGATGAAGTGCATCAACAGTTCAGTTCATGGATCTACCAGGTCATTTATTTAATAAATTAACTCCAAGCACACATTGTTCTTGCTCATCCCTATGATTTGCTTGGCTGTTTCTCTTTCTTTTCAACAACCTATGGGTTTTAGTTCCTGTGGGCTTACAGAACTCAAGATACTCGAAGGACCCAAAGATGTCCAGAACATAGATATTTCAGCAAAGAGTTTGACTGAAGCATTGTAGCTAACATTGGGCTTGAATAGCTAAACTACTAATTAGAAGTGTCATTCATTTAACCAGAATCCTTGACCCAGAAAAAGAATGACGCTTGTTCATTGTACATTGGGCATTAACATTAAAAGCTTAAGTTTTCAAGTTCGATCCAAGTTTAAGTTTGCTTTTGTACTCTGAACCACATTGCTACCTTAGTAAACAAGCAATCATAAGGATCTTGATTTGATTGAGAGAACAGGTGGGTAATTTACTTCTATAATGCCCCCTTTTTGATTGCTAATTTAGATCAAGTATGTCAATCAACCAACTTCATCCCAAAACACTTGGAGCAAGAAATCATGAGATTCTCAAAAAAACCCTTTTTTCCCCATCTGGTATGAATTGCTGCTATAAGTGCTATATCTTATGTTGTTTTGGACCGGCACAAAGGGAGCACACGAGACAAATGGCTTGATTCTCAGACATCTCATTTCTCTTTTCCACTTAATCAGGTCACGAGATTATACAAGGACAAAGAGCAGGCTGATGTCGAATTCACAGTGAGTTGCCCTTTTCTATATTTGTTGCTAAGCAAACTATGATTTTTTACATATGACAGAATTAGTAAATTTATTAACAAAACATTTCATTGAATTTTTCAATGCTTTGCATGCAAAGTCGATCGATTTATTGTCACTAATGTCTATGTAGTAAAGATTTAACCTCAAGTCTCCAAGAAAATCCTCCTAAGACTTCTTCCTTCAAACTTTGAAGATAGGACCAATTCCAACAGATGATGGAGTTGGAAAGGAGGTGATAACACAAATGACGGCAAATATGGCCACGGAGAAGACCTTCTACACTGATTCTAATGGAAGAGATTTCATAAAACGGGTAAACTTTAAAGCCTACATTTCCCTTAGATGCCACCTTTGTTTGTCTTTTGAAATTATTGATGTTCTCAACAGATGATCTCAATATTAGTACCAGCAGATGGAGAGCAAGGTTTGCTAGACTTATTATTGTATTTGAACTCTCTCTACTGAGCAACATCTATGCGAGTGTTAAGTTATAGCTTGTGATGTTCTTCGAATATTTCACATTTCAAAGGTCGTTTCAAAGAAAAGTTGGTTCACTTAACATCAAAAGACATTAGCTGGAATTCACATTTTCATTATCAACAGAACTACATCTTCAGCGAAATTATGTGCAACATTGTCTTCCAGTCACAGCATTAAGTCAGACAAAAGCCATCTTACTCATTCATCACTTGTCCTAGGCTGACGCAAAATAACTTATTATGGTTCATGCAGGTGCGAGATTATAGATCAGATTGGTCCCTCACTGTTACACAACCTGTTGCAGGAAATTACTATCCAGTAAGTTCTTTAAATTTAACGATTTACCAAATGACTATGAGCAACAACATGGTGCTTGAACATATGAAATTCTATCAACCTGTAACACAGACTCCTGAATATATTTTTCCCCTAAAAATGATCCTCTCTCCTACGCTATGCTGTCAGATTAATCTCGGAATTTTCACCAAAGACAACAAAACCGAATTCTCTGTCTTAGTGGATCGTGCCGTTGGGGGAGCTAGTATCAAAGACGGGCAAATAGAGTTGATGCTTCACAGGTTCGGCACATCCTTTCCGTGCTCTGCCCCATATGAGTCCTTCCTTTCTTCGCATTAGAAATCTTGTACCTTCTATTGCTTCATGCACCAGGCGAATACTTAAAGATGACAGAAGAGGAGTGGGGAAGCTCTTGATGAGATGGTGTGCATTGCAAATAACAGAACATGCAAAGGATTAACGGTGTGTTACATCACCAGAAGTTATCTGTGGATGACCAATTGTTCCTCCTTGTTCGTATTCCAAGTGATTGTATTTCCAGGTACGAGGACACTACCACATAGGCATCAGCAAAGCAGGAGAGGGAGCTCGCTGGAGACGGACGACTGGCCAAGAAGTGTACTCGCCTTTAGTTCTGGCTTTTGCACATGAGGTAGGGATTGAATGCATTAGTTTATCGTGGCCTATGCTTAAGCCTTTTAACTGAGCAATAGATAATGACCTGCAGAAGATGGAGGACTGGACAGCTTCTCATGTTACCATTGCGACTACTATGGATTCAAGTTACAGTTTACCTCAGAATGTCGCTTTAATCACTCTGCAGGTTATTCAGATTTCTCTCAAATACTCTCTCTCTCCCTTCCTCCCTCCCTTCCTCTGCGAGATTAATTGACCTTTCTCTTTTGCAGGAGTTGGATGATGGAAGTGCACTACTACGCCTTGCACATCTTTATGAGGTGAGAAAAGAACTTCATTTGCCCTTTTAGTGCAAAAAGAAAGAGCTTTGTCAATCCATGTCATTTGAATGTGATTGGGGCTGTGATGAAAAATCCATGTGAAATCTAGAATCAACAGAACTATGAATCTTCGCAAACCCAGGAGAGACTGTAATTTAACTATGGAGGCATTGCTTCTTGAATTGACTAAACTCACTCTATCAGGCTATTCACTTACTGCCGCACTTTCCATCAATTGACACTCTCATGAGTCATTTTTTCAAACTTCAATCAAAAAAGAGGTGATTGATATATACCATATTGTATTCATTTCCATCTTTCTTGTTGTGAATATATCTAGTCTGGTGAAGATGCTGAGTATTCAACCTTGGCTAAAGTCGAGCTGAAGAAGATGTTCACAGGAAGAACGGTATGTAAAGCTTTTACTGCACTAATGCCAAGGCTCTTCTTAGTGTCTGCCAACCGCACAAAGTACTGTCTCATACTGATGGACATTGATATGTATGGTTATGACTACAGATAAAGGAAGTAAAGGAAATGAGCCTGTCTGCAAACCAAGAGAAGTCTGAAATGAAGCAGATGACGTGGAAAGTTGAAGTGGAAGTTGTGGCGGAACCTACGCCTTTAAGAGGGGGCCCTGTCAATGTCTCGGATCTCGTTGTCGAGCTTGGTCCCATGGAAATTCGTACTTTCTTGCTCAAATTCTAAGCATTGTACGTAACGTCTCTTTTCAATTAATCAATTAACTTCCAGAGTCTCTTTCATACATTTTTTTCATAAAGATGTTAACCCAAAAAGGGTACCATTTAGCTCAATACGAAACCAATAAGTGCAGGTTTTTCTGGCTTTCCTAACAAGTGCACTTCCAGCATCAATAAAGGAGAACGGTAGTTTAATTACTTGCTTAGTTTATTACAGCAAATGGACAACGGCCTTCACAAGTTTTCTCGGTGAGTACTCGTCAAAGATTAATCGTTAACAACTACTCGCCCAGATGATCGCCAGTTCAAATGTACAGAACTGTGTCCTTCAGTGGCAGTCCTCTTCTCTGCTTTGGACTACACGAAGAGTGCCCATCTCCAGGTTGCATCAGTTATGAGAGATTAAGAAAATGAACATATAAACTTACCTAGGAACATCTCACGTTTGATGTCAGCGTGTGTTCAAGCTGAAAAATTACAGCGATGTTGCCTAGGTAAGGGTTCTATTCATCTTTTTCTTTTTAATAAACAAAGCTAGAGATGCCGAAATCAGTGAAGAAAATTCATATAGGAGACGACTGAATCATTAGTGAAAAACAAAATTCAGATAAGTGAGCAATGTTCAAGAGCGTGACCATGGAGAAAAATCTCAACGAGTGTCGGTCAGTATCCTCGTCCCGATCCGGAAAGAAACAGACAAATGTCTCAACGAACGTCACTCGCGATTTGTCTCTTTCCTCTTCTCTTCCTTGGCCACGCTTCGTCCGTTTTCTTGGCCTCGGATGAAGTCCCCACAACCACTTCTTTTCAATGGGATGCTCGTCTTATTACTGTTATTCTTGTTTTTGTCAGAATAAACTTCCGCATATTCAACACCCTCTTGTCCGAAAATTATTGAAGATCCCCTTAGGATCACATCGAATCCCACGAGCCCTTTATCCATTACCCGGGACGATTGCTTTCTTTCTTTCTTTTATTTTTTTGAAAACTGCGGTCTGACTTGCATATAGATAGAAATGAAGTTCGATAAGTACATGTTCGATCTTTGCCGGGGTTGATAAGAAGAAGCCTGACCATCATAACCGGACACAATCATTTTATCGTAAAAGATTGATTTTTTTTTTTTTCGTTTACATAAACAAGTGAAACCGCTGCATAATTCTTACTTTGGCCTCACTGAGTTTTAGTTACCCAATGTGCTCAACTATGGAATGATTGCACCAACACAAAGGGTGAATGTTCACACTTCTAACTAATAGGAAGAGAGAATGAAGCAAAGACTGTCGACATTGATGGAGTTCCATGGCAGCATCTGTGCCAGATCACAGTCAAGAGTCAATATCCTACACACACCCCACAAATTACAGGCCGTCCACTAACGTCCGATGTAAATGGCTAAGATCCGCGCACCACTCAATCATTGGTCCAACTTTTTGGTGAGTTCATTTATCAATTGCATCAACTCAACAGTCACTCTGTGCGTGTGAGAGAGAGAGGGGGGGGATTGTGAGGGTGTGTGTGTAGTTTTTGCTGCTGAAATGGGTACTCTTGTGGTTTCTCTTTTTGTGATTGTGATTTTGGAGATTGTATGGTTGTTTGGAGGAGTGGATGGAGCTTATGTGAAGTACAACACTGGTGCTGGGGTTGTGGAAGGGAAGTTGAATGTGCATTTGGTCCCGCATTCCCATGATGATGTCGGATGGTTGAAGACCGTTGACCAGTACTATGTTGGCTCAAACAACTCCATCCAGGTCCTTAAATATTCGGGATCGAAGAGCATAGTGAATTTTCGCTATACTGTTCAGTCGATATATAATTCTGCAGTTATGTAAATGGGAAAATGTTTTTATGTGCATACTTGGTTGTTCAGGGCGCTTGCGTTGAGAATGTGCTTGATTCCGTTGTCAAAGCGTTGGCGGAGATCCCAACAGAAAGTTTGTGTTTGCCGAGATGGTAAATTCTGTCAATTTTAGACTCTCTGATGCATATCTCTGAAGGCTTCTTTTTGTTTTGATCATCTTCAAACCATGTTTTTGAGTTTTCTGCAATCAGTCAATTTTGCTATCTCAGGCTTGAATCTAGTTGATCAGCTTGACTCTGCCGGTCTAAAGCATTGTGTTCTAACTTCAATCCAATTGAACATCACGATATTAATCCTATTCATATCTGTAATCAGCAAATCTGCAAATCCATTATGGTTGACAAGAAGATACTGACCGGTTTGGCCTTTATCGAAGTTAAAATCATTGGGCCATGGTGCAATAAAATTGCATTAGAAGAGTAACTGAACTTCCAGGCATGCCACCAAGATGTCAGCATTACAGTCGCACTTAACATGAAAATGGCCATTACAAGATTCTCATTTTTCGTTTCATGTCATTAAAAAGACGTATTTTGGCAAGATGAACCTTTGGGATTATATAGCCACATGCTTCCCGTCTTCTATGCTTCATGAATACTACATTTGATAGTACCTGTTACCATTTTTTTTCCCGTGAATATTGGTTGTTATTCTGCAGTAAAGACATCTGGTATTCAATGATCTAAACAAAGAAGAAAGATTTGATGCCTCGGACTCTACAGTCATTACTCACCTTTTGCATTTATATTTTCATGGACTTGCATACCGGTTCTCTTAATATCACCGTCAGTTTATTGCCCTTATTTGCTTATTCTCAGAGCCCTCTTCTGTTGCCCTCAATTAAGGCATAAAATGAAAAAAAGAGAGCAGATAAACTGTGATTTAACCAAAATAAATGTAAATTATCAAATATTTATGTTGGAAATTGTATGCTTTGGTATGCTTGTAAGACAACGCACTTTGTGATACTTGTTTATCTTGATAGATACGGATCATAGCCAACTTCTGCTTCTTTTGAAGTGTACCTCACTAATTTTTTGTTCACGATTGTTAATTTCAGTGAACAAACAGTTGTTCTTATGCTGTAGCTTCTTCACGTCAGGCCTTCACTCATTCCCTTTACTGTCCACTTACAAGCGAGTTTAACTTGATAGAGTAACTAACGAATTTCATGAAATGATAGGCTTTCTTCCAAAGGTGGTGGTTAGAGCAAAGTCCAGAAACACAAGAACAAGTGAGGAAACTTGTGGATGCTGGCCAATTTGAATTCATGTATGCAGTCAGCAAGCATTTAAATGGGTCTATGGCAATTTCTGCGCTATTACTGTCCTGACAGTAATTTTGGCAATTTGCAGAAATGGCGGATGGTGTATGCATGATGAGGCAACAGCTCATTACATCGACATGATCGACCAAACAACTCTTGGTCATGGCCTGATAAAGTCACAATTTGACAAAGTTCCTCGAGTTGGATGGCAAATTGATCCATTTGGACATTCTGCTGTGCAAGCTTACCTTCTTGGAGCTGAGGTAGAAGATTCTATCTAAGGTTTTCTCAATGTCGACCCTTTCTGTTATCACCTTCCAATCAGTCTAAAGTGTAGCTCTGAGTTATTTTTTGTTTTGATGTCTGCACACTATGATACAACCATTAGACTTTGAGAAATATCATGTTGTCCGACTTTCTTTGTCCTTCAATTACACACACACACACACACACAAAAGTTTCTCCCTATGGTTTTTTTCCTAATACATTTTCCATGCTTTGTGTTGTATTTCCTATAAAAGGACCACCACCATTTTTGCAGGTTGGATTTGATTCCTTGCATTTTGCGAGGATTGATTATCAAGACAGAGCAACTCGCAAAAATGATAAATCTCTTGAGGTTATATGGCGTGGGTCTAAAACGTTTGGTTCCTCATCTCAGGTTCGAAATAGAAGCAACCTTATTACCTTCATTTTCTTGGTTACTTCACCTATTAATATCATGCACTTGTCTGTGCCCTTGTAGATTTTCACAAATGCATTTCCCATTGACTATAGTCCACCAGAAGGTTTTAATTTTGAAGTGTCTAATGATTTTGAGCCTGTTCAGGTGCGTTCTGTTATTCAACCAAATTGACCACTTTCAAGCTTTTCTTTTTCTTCTGGCAGACAGATTCACAATTGAGATATTCAAACTGCAGGATAATACTCTCCTATATGACTACAATGTCGAAAAAAGAGTGAATGATTTTATTAGTGCTGCAATGACACAGGTATGCTCTTAGCTTTTCGCATACAACTGCTCTGTTGTATCTTGGATTGTCTCAGACCAAGACTGACCATCGTCAAGTAATTATATGTGAATAAACATCACGGAGGCACACATATAGTAACTCATTTTTCCCAATGAACAGGCAAATGTTACAAGAACAAATCACATTATGTGGACCATGGGTGATGATTTTGTGTACCAGTATGCTGAGTCTTGGTTCAAGCAGATGGACAAACTCATTCATTATGTTAACAAGGTAAACCTACCTAATCTACTATTTGCTTTTATGATTGCAGTATGTGAGTGTTTATGCTTCAAAACACTTGAAGTTTTGCAAATATCATTTCCAGTCACAGATAATCTGGAGACTTCCCTATGCGTCAAGGCTGTGGTACTTTCACCAGTATCTTTTTCTTTGAGATGTAACACCAAAGGATCTACAGTTAGTTTAGAATAACACTTTCTAAGCTTACTCTGGAGAGGAGAGATATGCTTTTGCCCTTTTCTTTTTTCTCTCAATGCACTTGCCATAATTTTCTTTTCCTGTTCCTGATATTTCTTCTCTCTCAGGATGGTCGGGTGAATGCATTATACTCTACACCATCTATTTATGTCGATGCCAAAAATGCAGCAAATGTATCATGGCCTTTGAAAACCGATGATTACTTACCGTAACTATCTCTCTTTTACCCATCTCAGTTGCCTCTATGTGATATATCTATTCCAATCACCATTGACAAGACATATAACAGATGCTTCTTTGTACAGGTATGCAGATAGAAAAGATGCCTACTGGACTGGTTACTTTACTAGCCGGCCAGCCCTGAAACGATATGCTAGGATGCTTAGTGGATACTATCTGGTATTGTTTTTCTTTAGTGGAGATCATACTATATCAGAACACAGTATTTCTCTTCCTGTTGCTGTGTTATTGTAAGCTGAGTAGAATACTCACAACTTAAATTATTTTGTCTTCAGTGTTTTCTTACATCTATGTAATTTAGGTTTCTGGAGGGATGAGTTCCGATATCTTCGAATTGCTTATGTGCCATGGGCAGGGTTGATTTTTCAATTGAACATCTGAGGAGATATTGTGTTTCCCCCCTTCCTTTTATGATAAATATCATCTATCCCACAAATGTACTAAGTATAGCACCATTAAACATTGCCATGATTGTGCTCTCTTTTGTCAATTTAGGCAGCCCGCCAGCTTGAATTTCTTGTGGGGCGCAGGTCCAGTGGTCCTAGCACTTCCAGGCTTGGAGATGCCTTAGGATTAGTGCAACATCATGATGCTCTCACTGGTACTGCTAAACAGCACACAACCAATGATTATGAGAAGCGCCTAGCTATTGGAGCTTTTGAGGTCGGAAAATAAAGTCCCGTTGAATTTGCCCTTTTGGGGTTCCTTGTTCTCAACTCTCAATTTAATCTCTGAATGCTCTTTCTTCTAAAATTGATTAGGCAGCAGCTGTTGTTGATAATGCTCTCTCCTGCCTAGTTGGTAAGAAACCAGGAGGTCAGTGCTCATCACCTGCTTTGACCTTTAGCCAGGTACGTTTTAATCTAATTCCTACAGGTTCCAGCCAGAAGGATTTAGAGATGTCCTTCAAACTATCATATAAGCGAGTCAGTTCATTGGAGCTTAAATTTTGTCTAAAGACCAAATGTTTCCCTTACTCAAGATAACCTGTATTCATCTTTGGTTTACGTCACTGTTTACAGTGCCAATTACTCAATATAAGTTTCTGCCCAGCAACAGAGGAAGATATTCCAGATGGAAAGAGTCTGGTAACTTTTTGGTTATATGCCATGAATTCTTTAAAGAAACGTGTATATTCTCATTGAAATTTCTTTATCAGGTTGTGGTAGCATATAATTCGCTTGGATGGAATCGAACTGATATCATAAGGATCCCAGTGAGTATTTACTTCTTTGCACCAATAGTTTAACCATTAGGAGATTGATAATTGCTTCTCGATATAATTTGGCAAAGAAAATGTCTACCAGGTTACTGATTCAGATTTGGTCGTCCATGATTCTTCTGGAAATACCATTGAAACGCAATTTATCAATTTGGATAGTGTTACAATCAACTTGAGGAACTTCTATGTGAAAGCCTACTTGGGATTATCACCACAGCAGGTCCCAAAGTACTGGCTTATATTTCAAGTTTCATTACCGCCATTGGGTTGGAGCACATACTTCATTTCTAAAGCAGCTACAGAAGGTTGGCATTTACATACTTGATTCTTGTATTCAAGCCTCTGAGATTGATACCTTATGTCACCTGATGTGGCTTGCTAGAGTAGATTTCATGAACAGGAAGTAGAACAAATAACGAGTCAAAGTTCAAACCCATAATGTAAGGACCCGGGCCCACTGTGTGATTTTGTCCGCTTTTGGTCACCCGTCCTGGCGCGGACGAACCGCCATCCCAGCCACGGTCTTTTCCCTCATAGTTTTAAAACGTGTCACACAATTAAAGGGACCCAAACCTTATAAACAAGGCCCAGGACTCCCCCCTAAGGGATGTGGGATAGGAGAAATGCCCTTAGTCTCGCCTCGCGTACTACCGAGGTGATCTTAGTCCATCCCTCCGTACTGCTCCGGGTTTGGGTCGTCACACATAACAATCAGCATGAGGTAATATGCATCATGGAAGAGTGGCAATGAGCCTGGACTCGCTCTAAAATTCAAACCCATAACAATCAGCATGAGGTAAAATACGTCATGTAGGAGTGGCGGTGAGCCTAGACAAGCTCCAAAACTATTCCAAGTCAATTAGAAGTGCATGTGTCTGAGGCCGTAAAACCGATCAGCACAATCAATTCGACACAGCTTCATAGCTGTTAGTAAGCCATGCGGACTCGTTTAAATCTACTTTCCTTAGCTGGGCTTCTAAATGATGCAGGGCATGAAACTACTGTCCTTTCTACACTGAGCAATCCACAGAATGATACCTTAGAAGTTGGACCAGGGGATCTGAAGATGCTATTTTCGTCAACCTCAGGGCAACTTGTCCGGATATTAAACTCTAAAACTGGGGTGAGTCAAGTTAGTGTCATTGATTTTTGTTTAGCAATGAGATTTTCTTCCAAAGTGTGTTCACTGTTCCGTTATCATTTCACCATGCATGGATAATTCCATTGAAATTGTCAATCTCATCTTATTCACTTCTTCAAAGTTCTTTTGACCAAATCCAAACTAGTGACATTTTTGTAGAAAACAAGTGCTCTTTCCAAAGTACTTGTACAAACCCGATAAAACTTTGTCTAAGAAAAGGGCCATTTTCGTATTGCCAAAATAGATTACTGTGCTCAGTAGGATTGCTAGATAGATAAAATTGATTGTAACTGCAAAAGGATAACTGAAAGTGCTGAGCTCTTGAAATTCTACAAACTTCTATGTTGAATATTTCAATTTTCACTCACCAATTTCTCTTGAAATGTGTTGCTCCTTGACGAGCACATTGATTACCAAACAAGTTACAACGGTTAAAATGAGTTCTGGAATGCAACTTGGCTGCTTCAGCTTCCTAGCTTCGATCACGTCTTCCTAATAATAATTTTGGATGCTCAATTGAATGATGTACCTGTAATATCTTCAATGTCAAGTGAGGATCAGCTGAATCAATCTTCTCTGTTTACAGCACTCTCATCTCCACTTTCTGCCTTTTCTTTTGCTTCTTGGATTGGGTCTCGTGGTTGGCATCTTAACCTACTTTGTGAGTATGTCTCAAGTTGTAAGAGCACCTCAAGGCCCTCCTACAATTTGAGATGAATGTGTAATTCTAGTTTGATGAGGATTTCTCCCAAAACTTAGACGTTTCCATTAATAAAATAATGTTAGCTTTTCTTCAGGATTTGACAAGAATGAATGTTCTACTATGTAAGACTTCTTGTCCTTCCGTTACTTAACCTATTGGATCACCTTCCAGTGCAATCACAAGGGTTTCTTATATGCTACTATGAAGCTATGCCAAATTCACTGCATAGCATTTAGTTGACTGACTCACATTTACCAGGTTGATGTACCAGTACAGCAAAGCTATCTCTACTATGCCTCAAGTATTGGTGATACAGATGATTCTCAGGTAGCTCTTTCTGCGGTTGATTTGTGACACAATGTAGAGGGGTATCTAGACCTATTCACAGCACAAGCCCAGGAATGGTAGATAGATGACTGCAAGTGCTCAGCAGAGTTTTTTTATTGCAGGCTTCTGGTGCGTACATCTTCCGCCCAGATAGGGCTCTTCCAACTATTGTTTCGAGAGAGGTAAGCTGCTTGTATTACTCAGCTGTGCATCCTCTAAGTAATTCTTGGAACATTAAATAATACTATCCATTCGATGTTGTCATATATTAAATCTTTCCTAACAACAAGATAGGACAGATAAGAGTTCATGACCTATTTCAACTCTCACAGGTACCCCTGAAGGTTGTTCGGGGTCCACTAGTTGATGAAGTGCATCAAAGTTCAGTTCATGGATCTACCAGGTCACTTGTTTGATAAATTAACAAGCACACATTGTTCTTGCTTATCCCTATGATTTGCTTGGCTGTTTCTCTCTCTTTTCAAGAACCTATGGGTTTTAGTTGCCATGGGCTTACAGAACTCAAGATACTTGAAGGACCCAAAGAAATCCAGAATGTAGATATTTCAACAAAGATCTAGACTGAAGCATTGCAGTTAACATTTGGCTTGAATAGCTAATCTACTGATCAGAAGTGTTGTTCATTTAACCAGAATCCTTGACGCAGAAAAAATGCTACTTGCTTATTGTATGTTGGACATTCACGTTAATTGCTTAAGTTTTCAAGTTTGATCCGAGTTTAAGTTTGCTTTTGTACTCTGAACAAGGTTGCTACCTTAGTAAACAAGCAATTATGAGGATTTTGATTTTGATGGTAGAGAACAGGATGGTAATTTACTTCTATAATATCACCTTCTTGATTGCTATTTTAGATCAAGTATGTCAATTGACCAACTTCATTCCAAAACACTTGGAGCAAGCTATCATGACATTCTCGAGAAACCCTTTTTGCCCCATCTGGCATGCATTGCTGCTAATGAAGTGCTATATCTTATGATGTTTTGGCCTGGCTCAAAGGGAACACATGAGACAAATGACTTGATTCTCATACATCTCATTTTTCCTTTTTACTTAATCAGGTCACAAGATTATACAAGGACAAAGAGCAGGTTGATGTCGAATTCACAGTGAGTCACCCTTCTCTATATTCGTTGCCTTGTAAACTAAGATTTTTAACGTACGACAGAATTAGTAGATTTAGCAACAAAACAGTTGATTGGATTTCCAATGCTTTGCATGCAAAGTCCATCGATTTACCGTCACTAATGTCTACGTAATAAAGATTTAACCTTCAGTCTCCAAGAAAATCCTCCTAAGACTTCTTCCTTCGAACTTTAAAGATAGGACCAATTCCAACAGATGATGGAGTTGGAAAGGAGGTGATAACACAAATGACGGCAAATATGGCCACGGAGAAGACCTTCTACACTGATTCTAATGGAAGAGATTTCATAAAACGGGTAAACTTTAAAACCTACATTTCCCTTAGATGCCACCTTTGTTTATCTTTTGAAATTATCGATGTTCTCAACAGATGATCTCAATATTAGTACCAGCAGATGGAGAGCGAGGTTTGCTAGACTTATTATTGTATTCAAACTCTCTCTACTGAGCAACATCTATCCGAGTGTTAAGTTATAGCTTGTGATGTTCTTAGAATATTTCACATTTCAAAGGTCGTTTCAAAGAAAATTGGTTCACTTAACATCAAATGACATTAGCTGGACTACATCTTCAGCGAAATGATATGCAACATATTCTTCCAGTCACAGCGTAAAGTCAGACAACAGCTATCTTGCTAAATTCATCGCTTGTCCTACTCCGACCCGAAATAGCTTACTATGGTTCATGCAGGTGCGAGATTATAGACCAGATTGGTCCCTCACTGTTACGCAACCTGTTGCAGGAAATTACTATCCAGTAAGTTCTTTAAATATAACGATTTACTAAATGACTGAGTAACAATACGGTGCTTGAACATATGAAATTATATCAACCTATAGCATAGACTCCTGAATATATTTTTCCCCTAAAAATGATCCTCTCTCCTACACTATGCCGTCAGATTAATCTTGGAATTTTCACCACGGACAACAAAACCGAATTCTCGGTCTTAGTGGATCGTGCAGTTGGGGGAGCCAGTATCAAAGACGGGCAAATAGAGTTGATGCTTCACAGGTTCGGCACGTCCTTTCCGTGCTCTGCCCCATATGAGTCCTTCCTTTCGTCGCGTTAGAATTCTTTTACCTTCTCTTGCTTCATGCACCAGGCGAATACTAAAAGATGACAAAAGAGGAGTGGGGGAAGCTCTTGACGAGATGGTGTGCATTGCAAATAACAGTACGTGCAAAGGACTAACGGTGTGTTACGTCGCCAGAAGTTCTCTGTGGACAACCAATTGTTTCTCTTCGTTCATTTTTCCAAGTGATGTATTTTCAGGTACGAGGACACTACTACATAGGCATCAACAAACGGGGGACAGGAGCTCGCTGGCGACGGACAACTGGCCAACAAGTGTACTCACCTTTAGTTCTGGCTTTTGCACATGAGGTGGGGATTGAATGCATTAGTTTTTTGAGGTCTATGCTTAAGCCTTTACCTGAGCAAAAGATAATGACCCTGCAGAAGATGGAGGACTGGACAGCTTCTCATGTTACCATTGCGACTACTATGGATTCAAGTTACAGTTTACCCCAGAATGTTGCTTTGATCACTCTGCAGGTTATTCAGATTTGTCTCAAATACTGTCTCCCTCCCTCCTTTCCCCTGTGAGATTAATCGACCTTTCTCTTTTGCAGGAGTTGGATGATGGAAGTGCACTACTACGTCTTGCACATCTTTATGAGGTGAGAATCATTTTCCCTTTTAGCCCAAAAAAAAAAAGAGCTTTGTCAATCCACTTCATTTGAATTTAATGTCGTTGGTGCTGTGATAAAAACTCCATGTGAGACCTGGAATCAACAGAAATATGAATCTTTGCAATCCCACGACCGTAATCTAACTATGGAGGCATTGTTTCTTGGATTGACTAAACTAACTCTATCAGGCTATTCACTTACTGCCGCACTTTCCATCAATTCGACACTCTCACAAGTGATTTTTTCCTACTTCAATCAAAAGAGAGGTGATTGATATATACCATATCGTATTCATTTCCATCTTTCTTGTTGTGAATATATCTAGCCTGGTGAAGATGCTGAATATTCGACCTTGGCTAAAGTCGATCTGAAGAAGATGTTCGTTGGAAGAACGGTATGTAAAGCTTTTACTGCACTAATGCCGAGGCTCTTCTTAGTGTCTGCCAACTGCACGAATTACTGTCTCATACTGATGGACATTGATAAATATGGTCATGACTACAGATAAAGGAAGTAAAGGAAATGAGCCTGTCTGCAAACCAAGAGAAGTCTGAAATGAAGCGGATGACATGGAAAGTCGAAGGGGAAGTCGTGGCTGAACCAACACCTTTAAGAGGGGGCCCTGTCAATGTCCCGGATCTCATTGTTGAGCTTGGTCCCATGGAAATTCGCACTTTCTTGCTCAGATTCTGAGCATCGTATATAATGCCTCTTTTCATGTAATCAACAACTTCCAAAGTCTCTTTCATACATTTTTTTCATTGAGATGTTAACCAGTACCCCGAAAGGGTACCACTTAGCTCAAGATGAAACCAATAAGTGCAGGTTTTTTTGGCTTTCCTAACAAGTGCAGTTACAGCATCAATGAAGAGGAATGGTAGTTTAATTACTTGCTTAGTTTATTAAAGCAATCGGAAAATGGCCTTCACAAGTTTCCCAGTGAGTACTTGTCAAAGATTAATCTTTAAGGAGTACTCACCCCGATGATCGTCAGTTCAAATGTACACAACTGTGTCCTTCAGTGGTAGTTTTCTTCTCTGCTTTGGACTACGCAAAGAGTGCCCATCTCCAGGTTGCATAAGTTGCGAGAGATCAAGAAAATGAACATTTGAACTTACCTAGGAACAACTCATGTTTGATGGTGTGAGTGTCAAAAGCTTTCTGCACAGGGCAGAGGCAATAGAAAACTCCAAATGTTTTCATGACTCTGGTCATCATCAAGGTGACAAAATTCATTCATAACCTATTTAGGAACATGATTTCCATCTTGATTGGCATCACCAGAAACCATATTTTAGCTTCTGAGGAAGAGGAAGACGATCGTTCACACTCTCTGCCATGAAAGAAGAGTGTCATTTTACTAATTACTCGGTTCTTCTCTTTTTCTCACGTGATTATTGCTTCGTTTTATGATGCAACTGCAAGCGTAATTCTTATTCCTCTCCTTTTCTTTGCCCTTTCAATGTCGTCTGCAAGTCGTTCGACCAAGCACCGCAAGTTCGATATCATTGTGTGTTCAAGCTGAAAAATTACAGCGATGTTGCGTAGGTATGGGGCTGTTTCCTGGATTTCAGGGTTCTATTCATCTTGAGGGATTTTAGGCCTTGTCCAATCAAAAGGTCTCGTCTTGTTCTCCTGACGTCATAGCTCATGAGAAACCCATAAAAGATTTCAGGTCGAAGAGAAGAAGCAGGCGGCTGCAGATGTGCTCGATCGGTACTCACAAGTCTGTCATGACCTGGACCGAGAAACCATCCGACATTGTGATTTGAGGCTGCATCTGATGAAGGTACCAAATTCCATAGATTCTAGAGCATAGTGCGATCGACTGTCTTCTCCACCATAAGATTTTTGCCTGGCCCCGGAGCAGGGACACGGTCGATTTGCTTCCAGATCGGCGAATTTCCATCTCGCTCTTATCTTTCTATTTGTTGGAATTGTTCAGGACATTTCTGAACTGCCTGCATTAGTAAAGAAAGAGCCATTCCATTCTCCAGCAAACTCCGACGCCGTGGGTGAAATCGTCGAGCTCCGGTACAGCTAGACTTGACAAGCAAGACGGTTCTCGAGCTTTATAGTCCATGGTCATCTGAAGCAGAGTTTCTGGATATTTTGCCATAAAAGATGCAGGTTGTATCTTAATTGTTCTAACATATATATATATATATATATATTTTTTTTTCTTTTTGAGATAAGTCCATTGGAAGTCCTCAAATTTGTCGATAAAGTGCAATCGGCTAGACTAAGCTTAAACGCTAACAAAAGAATTCCCATGCGACAATAAATCGCTTATTCAAAGTGATTATTCAAACATAAACGCAATGCGGACTCACACACGAATGCTAAAATTTCGTGCCGAGCAAATCGTTACTTCAAATCAACAACCATCAAACCACACGACTCTACAACACCACAATCCACCATTCCCAAGATATTCTATAGCTCAACAACTTAAAAATTGGACTTCATGCTTAGTTTTCACAAAACATCGAATATACGACCCAATTCCAAAAACAACCCCGATTGGACGAATGGTGGACGCAAATACTTATGGGTATTGCGATACGAAGTCGAATAAGCTTGGCAAGTTCCCTGCGTCGTTCACATGTAAAACCCCCTTTCTCTTCTTCTCATTTCTTCTTTTAGAGGTGATTAGTTCCCTTCCGGTCCAGGTCCAGTTCCAAGGTAACATAGGGAACCAGACCGGGAGGACTGATTTTCAAAATTGGGAACCGAGGACCTGACCAATTGGCCCTATGATTGAGAACCGAACCGGATGACCGCCAGCTCGGTCCGATTGAAGTTGGAACCGGTCAAATCTTTAAAGATTGAAGAAAGCAGCGAGATCCCCACATCCGGGCGGTTTGATTTCCCTTCTTATCGCATTTATTTA
Organism: Eucalyptus caleyi; assembly: GCA_014182885.2. Lineage (NCBI taxonomy): Eukaryota > Viridiplantae > Streptophyta > Magnoliopsida > Myrtales > Myrtaceae > Eucalyptus > Eucalyptus caleyi. Next base: position 33,751,837 of record CM024475.2, read on the forward strand.
TTTACTCACAAGTTTCTATCGCATTAAAGGCATTAACTTTTGATCGGTGTCTCTCTCTCTCTTCTGTAGGCAAACCCACTTCCCCGCCTCCTTCCACAAAAACCACCATGACAAGTACTCCATATTAGAGAATCGACGAAGAGACTCTACGCCTTAAATTCACTCTGAGCTCGCTCTCAAGCCCTCATGGATCCTCGTGTCTGTGGTGTCTCCTCCCTCTCAGCCCTCGTCGCTGTCCTCGACTCCCACTACTCCGAGCTCGTTGAGAAGGCCCTCCTCCGCCAGACCTTAGAGGACGCTGTCGGTTGCCATAGAGAGAGGGAATAACGCGTGAGAGCCAAGATGGAAGAGCAAGCGTGAGAGGTTGCTTTTCTTTATTAAGATAAAAAAAAAAAAATGATCCGGTCCAGGCGGTCCCACCTCTAGAATAGAGAAATAGGCTGAAAATCACCAGTTCCAATTTTATGAAATTAGAAACCGGACCAGCCCTCCGGAATTTATCCAAAACTGGTCGGTCCTGTCCAGTCTAAACGGCTTCCGGTCCGAGCAGTCCTTGTTACTCACCCCTATCTTCTTCTTTCTTTCTTTTCCCCTCTCTATTTCTTTCTTTCCCGAATTGCTCTTTGTCTTCTCTCTCTTCCTTTTATCTCGATGATCTCTTTTATTCTTTTTCTTTTGACTTTTTAAACTTCTTTTATTTTTTTTTTCCCACCTTTGACGTTTCAAAACCCCTATCTTACGCTCTCAGTCATCAATCGATCCGATTTCTTACTTAAGTGTCTTTGATCTGATCGCTTTTTTTGAGTGTCTTTACTAACAGGGATTTTTCAGCTTACTGCGACAAAGGGAAAGTTCGGGTGATGCGCAAACGTCCATTATCAAGTATAAGGGCTCAATTCCTTCTTTAAAAAGCACCGATTTTTGGTTGAATTCCAATTGCGATCTGAATTTTGTTTGTTGGACATAAGAACACCAACTTTCACTCGGTTCCCAATTTTGTCCTCTGTCAGGTTTCTGTTTAATGATGCTGTTAAAAATCCTAAGTATTGTATGTATATTTTTCTTTTCTTTCCCTTATTTCACTTCATCTTCTTTATCGCAAGGACCATGGCTGCTCAAACTCATGAAGGGGGGAGAGATATACAGGTGGAATGACACGTCAATTCAGTAGCATCATTGGTTGGAAACTTGACGGGAGTTGGATTTGGCTAACGACTGAATTTTTTTATAAGACAAAAAAAAGTTTGAGCCAAAATTATGACACAATCCAAAAATGGTGCTTTTTAAGGGATTTGGGCCCATATATAACTAGAAAGAAGTTGTATTTTTAACAGAATTTGCTCATTTAATGTCACGTGATTCAATTTCCGTGGTGCCCAAACATTTAACTCTATATTCAGGCCTCATTGAGACAAAAAGTTAAATGTGTAGGGGAAAATACCAAAAATAATGAACCAACATTTAATTTTGTCAATAGTTTAAGGAGTATCGGATTTTTTTACATGCGATAATTGTCTTGTTTGACTTTCGCTCTGTCAGGTATCAATATATCAATAGGTATCCTTGTCCGGCCCGAAAAGAAACAGACAAATATCTCCCCGAGCGTCCCTCGCGACTTCTCTTTCCTTTTCTATGCATGACGAGGCAACAGCTCATTACATCGACATGATTGGCCAATTTCTCTTTTCACCTTCCATTCCAATCCGTCTTAAATGTAGCTCAGAGTAATTTTTCGGTTTGATGTCCGCGCGCTATGATGCGGCCGTTAGATTTTGAGAAGTATCATGTTGTCTACCTCTCTATGTCCTTAAATGGAAAAAGAGAGTTGCTCAGCATGGCTTTATTTTTTCCCAATAAATTTTCCATGCTTTGTGTTTTATTTCCTATGAAAGAGAAAGTATTCGGTGGTAAAATGATACCATAGGCTGACGGACAGGCACCTGCATAGCACAACCCAACTAAAAATTAACATAAGCCTCCGAAGTGGGGACCAAACCGAGCAAAAGTGAAAAATAAAAAGTCGGCCTTCCTTTTTTCTCTCTCCTTTCCTCCACCATCTGCAGTCGTCGATTGGCAGATCGAGAGGTCCATGGTCGAGCCATCCCTCCGTCCTTGCCGTGATTCGCAAATAGAGCCGCATTCTTTATTGTCGTTTGCGGCCATTCTCGTCCGTCGCTGGATCTTGGATTCCATGGCCCATGGCCAAGCCACCCCTTCATTATCGTCACTCATGACCAGGCTCTTCCGTCGCCTGATCTAAAACCGTCTCCATCGCCCAACCCGCCACAACCTCCAACCTTGAGCACACCGCCCCCATCGTGGCCGCCACACGCAGCGGCAAGTTCTGAAGAACAGCCGCTCGAGAATAAAGACGATGGATCATGGATACAAGACTTTCATAAGCAAGGGAATCCAGAAAAAAATTGATGGAAACCGCTTGAGGAGAATGCAACCGCTAGAAATCTCTAAAGGCAATTACCACACAATCATTATAAATACCATCAGTCATCCACTAGAGAGCTTCCACTTAAACTTGCGTGATCAATTAAATTCTGATGTGTTTCTTAACTATAACTATCAAATCCGCGTTGTCAATTAAATTTTGACGCGTATCTTATCAAGTGTAACATTGTTGATTAAAATCCATCATGATGTCTTTGCATTCTCAAGCATTGTCATTGATTAAATTCCGGCAAAGTTTGTTTACGATTGGTTCGTTTGTAATAATTGTACTTGCCAAACCTTGCCACTGATTAAATTTCAGCGCGGTTGGCATTTGTGTAGTTTTATCTAAAGTGAAGTTGTTGATTCTCTCATTCACCTGGATATTTCTTGTTTGGAGTCGGTGCAGAACTCGTCTCTTTTAATAAATATTGAATAACAACTTTTAGTAAAAACTATTTTGTCACCGGTGAAATTCCGCCAGAACAATTGGGATAGATGTTGCTGAGTGGAGAGAGTTCACATACAATAGTAAGTCTAGGAAATCTTGCACTCCACTTGCTCGTAACTAATATTGAGATCATCTGTAGAGAATGTCGAGAATTTCAAGAGGTAAGCAAAGGCGGCATCTAAAGAAAATGTAGGTTTTGGAGTTCACCCGCCTTAGGAAATCCTTTCCATTCGAATCGGTGTAGAAGGTCTGCTCCGTGGCCATATTCGCCGTCATTTGTGTTATCACCGCCTTTCCAACTCCATCATCCGTTGGAATTGCTTATATCTTCAAAGTTCAAAGGAAGAAGTCTTGGGAGGATTTTCTTGGAGACTGGAGGTTAAATCTTTAATACGTAGACGTTAGTGACAATAACTCGATCGACTTTGCTTGCAAAGCATTGGAAATTCAATCAACCGTTTTGTTGCTAAATTTACTAATTCTATCCCATGTAGAAGGCATAGTTTACCAAAGCAACAGATATAGAGAGAATTCGACATCAGCCTGCTCTTTTTCCTTGTATAATCTCGTGACCTGATAAAGTGAAATAAGATGTCTGAGAGACGAGCCATTTGGCTCATGTGTTCCCTTTGTGCCGATCCGAAACATCATAAAATATAGCGCTTGATTAGCAGCAATTCGGACCCAATGAAGCAAAAGGGTTTTTTCAAGATTAGTTAAAAAGCTCATTCAGGTGCCGAATTTACAAAAGAGCCCATGGTCGGGTGCTGAATTTACGAAATTACAGTCGGTGGCATCACAAGGTGTCTACATTAAACTAAGCAAAAAGAGTGTCTACATTAAACTAAGCAAAAAGAGCCCATGATCGGGTCCTGAATTTACGAAATTACCGTCGGTGGTATCAACAAGTGTCCACATTAAACTAAGCAAAAAGAGCCCATGGCACCAATTTACGAAAGAGCCCATGGTCAGGTGCTGAGTTTACGAAATTACCGTCGGTGGCATCGCAAGGTGTCTACATTAAACTAAGCAAAAAGAGCCCTTACCACCGACGGTAATTTCGTAAATTCAGCACCTGACCATGGGCTCTTTCGTAAATTCAGCACCTGAATGAGCTTTTTAAGTAATCTTCCTGTAGCCGCGCCCGACGCACGGCCTGCATAAAAAGCAAGCTCCCCGCCCTCTCTTCACCTTCACCCTTCCACTCCGAGTCCTCGCACTCTCTCTCTCTCTCCCCCCTTCTCTCTTTCCCTCTCTGCTTGTGAAACGAGCATTTTGCTAGCGAGCGAGGAAGAGAGAATTGACTCGAGCAAGTGTGGTATCCAGAATTTCGATTCGGTTCCTCGTTCTTAGATTCGTTAACCCAATGGCTTCACTCAGAATCTTCGCAGCAGCTCTGTTGTTCCTCCTTTTGATCTTCTCGGTCCCTGGTAAGTTCAAGTGTTAAAAGAGATTCATTTGTCTTGGCCTTTTTGTTTTCCTCCCAAAATCACATAAATTGCGGTTCGTTCTAAGTTTAACGCTCCAAAAATTTTAGGTGCTTTCGGCTTGGGTTTTTGATCTCATGCTCTGTTTCTTGAATTTGCAGGTGCAAATTCGCCAACGTTCACCATACGAGTCAACGTGTGCAGCTTCACAGTCTGGCCAGGGATTCTCTCCGGCGCTGGAGAGATTTTATGTCTTTCATTTCACTTTAGAAATTGAACTTCTGTCCTTCGTTTCGGTGCTGAATGCTGTCAACCCAATATTATTCGATTGTTTTTACAGTGGGAATTCATGTAAGCATCCAAGTGCTATGTGAGGATTCTAAGTGGAGTCATTCTTCCAAATTAATGGTCTTTGAAGTCGTTGAGTAAGTCTGTCTCAAATAGGGTCACAACTCGCCGGCCGGCCGGTGAGCGCTTGCATCTCACATGTCACTCCCCAACCATGACGGGGGCATTTTCCTTCAGGTCAATGTTTTTTCCTCCTTCCTTTTTTCGCGTCTTTCTTTGGTTTCTCTGTTCACCCTCTGGTTGCCTAGCATGGTGGAGATCTTGGACTTCTGTCTGGACTTCTGTCGGCCGCAGCTGCCACCTCGCCGCCTAAGGCTAAAGTCGTCGTTGCTTGCCTCCTTGTCCAGCAATTGCCTGATGCCCCGCCTCGTGTCACCGTGGACTTGCTCCGCTTGAACGAGATCATGTCCACCGCAGTCATGGGCCCGATGGGTGGACTCTCCGAGGTTGGCACAGAAGGGGAGGTCGACACACTGCATGCCGTCGTGGGCGTCTTGGTTTTGGCTCGCCATGGCGCCGTTGATCTTGTCGCCTCCTCCTTTGAGAGCCTCCCTCTACTTCCTGTTTGGCTCTGGTCTTTCTCTTCTTTATTGTCTGTGGTTTTCGGTCATTTGGGTTTCTTGTACTGATCTCCGGTTCGGGGTTTCAGATCCTTCTTTTCTTGTCAAATAAACATTTCGCTCATTGGTGAAAATTATCCAGTATAGCCTGCATAGAGGATTCAATACGAAACACAACCCCGAAAGCGAGACCTAAATTTGAAAACCGGATCGACAGAGCACGGCCGGTGATGAGCAAACGCTTCGACCCACCAAAACTGATTTGTCATGTTAACAAAGCGAAAATCACCTCTAAATATCAACAATCACCACATGTACTCGGGTTTATAATTCTCGATTTATGGGCTTTCTGGTGGTTTTGATCACGTCGCGACTTCAGTGTGTTAATTCGTTCTGCCAGTAGACAACAAGCATGCACTACACAGTTCGGCACGTATCGATTCATTTCACCTTAAAGCTTTGCCCTTCCAACCATAGCAACCAACTGGAATTCGCCCATGGAAAGTACCAAGACTGAAACAGGCACTGCAAGGACAGTGTCTTTCGGATGGAGTGCCGTTTGCTTCTCATCGATCTCCTTAAGCTGCCTCATTGTCCGTCTGTCTGTCTTTGGCCCAAAAAGCATTACCGTGCCATGTTGTTCGACAGAGTATAAGATGCTTCGAGACTATTCTTTTCACCAGGAGCTCAAATTGTTGGGAGAACCAAACTTCCCCCAAGACCAAGGAACAAATTGGTGGTTTCACTCCCTAAACCTTCGTTATTCCAGAAAACACGGCCAAAGGCGATCCCAACTTACCTATGATAGATGCTGCCTCACATCCCAAGCACACAGAGATTGGCATTGCACGGCCTCTCCTGCCCTGCCAGATTGCCCCTGTCACAGGACAACACCTGCAACTGAGCCATTTAGGTAAGCGAGCTCGTCATGGTTAAAAAAGAACATGGACACACCTTTGCGCGAAAATGATGCGTGCATATCTGAGAGCACTGAAAATGTTAGCTTCATGATCTGCTTTCAGTGAAGTCTCTACTACCAAATTCAAAGGTACGAATATCACAGGAATTGCAAACAAATTTCATTGTGCTATCAGTGCAATTTAGAGCTACTATAGCAATAAAGGATTCTGCTGTACTCTCAAACTCCCTAAATTACAGGCTACATTGACTTGACTTCTTAAAGGATGAGGTGCCCTCGTTGCAAGGTGAAAACTTGTCCAAGACTAGAAAACCTCGCCCCATGAATGCAAACTATAGATCATCCAAAGTTATTCCAGAACGTCTATGATTTGCATTGTGTATCTAATCAAGCAACTGTCATTCGCCACGAAATCGACAAGCACAACACAAGCAAATCCATGGACTAAAGGATTCCAATATCAGTTGAGCAAAAATGGGCTATCCAAATTCTCATGATCAAGACGGCGTTGAAAATCAATTGCAAAGACCGAACAGGAAAAGATCAAAAGTCTCCAAATTACACGAATGCTCAACTGTCATTTGTTTGGTAAATTGAGTCCAAGCACACATTGCTCCTGCTTACACCTATGAGGCTACGACTTCATTGGCTGTTTCTCTTTCTCTTCAAGAACCTATGGGTTTTAGTTCCCATGGGCCGACAGAACTCAAGATACTTGAAGGACCCTAAGATGTCCAGAATGTAGACATGTCAACAAGGAGTTAAGATTGAAGCATTGTAGTTAACATTTGGCTCGAATAGCTAAGCTACTAATCAGAAGTGTCATTCATTTAACCAGACGTTGGGACGGTCACATTGATTGTTTAAGTTTTCAAGTTCGATCCGAGTTTAAGTTTGCTTTTTTACTCTGAACAAAGTTGCCACCTTGGTAGACAATTATGAGGATTTTGATTTGACCGTCCCCCCCCGGGGGGGGGGGGGTGTGGGGTTCTGCTTTTATTTAATTCTATGATGCCCCCTTTTTTTTATTCCTAATTTAGACCAAGTAAGTTGATAAACCAACTTCATTCCAAAATACTTGGAGCAAGAAAGCATGAGATTCTTGATTAACCCTTTTTGCCCCATCGGGTCCGAATTGCTGCCAATCAAGCGCTCTATTTTATCATGTTTTGGACCGGCACAAAGGGAACGCATGAGACAAATGGCTTGCTTCTCAGACATCTCATTTTGCTTTTTCACTTTATCAGGTCACAAGATTATACAAGGACAGAGCAGGCTGATGTTGAATTCGCAGTGAGTTGCCCCTCTTTGTATCTGTTGCTTTGGTAAACTATGCTTTTTAACATGCGATAGAATTGGTGAATTTAGCAATAAAACAGTTGATTGAATTTCCAATGCTTTGCGTGCAAAGTCGTTCGGTTTATTGTCCCTAATGTCCACGTAGTAAAGATTTAACCTCCAGTCTCCAAGAAAATCCTCCTAAGACTTCTTCATTTGAACTTTGAAGCTAGGACCAATTCCTCAAGATGATGGCCAAGGGGCAGACCTTCTACACCGATTCTAATGGAAGGATTTCATAAAATGGGTAAACTCCAACACCTACATTTCCCTCAGATGCCACCTTTGCTTTCTCTTGAAATTATCGACATTCTCGACAGATGATCTCAATATTAGTACTAGCAGATGGAGAGAGAGGTTTGCTAGACTTATAATTGTATGCAAACTCTCTCTACTAAGCAACATCTATCCTAGTGTTAAGTTGTAGCTTATGATGTTCTTCGAATGTTTCACATTTCAAAAGTCGTTTAAAAAAAGTTTGGTTCACTTGACATCAAAAGACATTAGCTGGAATTTGCATTTTCATCATCACTGAACTACATCTTCAGCAAAATGATGTGTAAAATACTCTTCTAGTCACGGCTTCAAGTCAAACAACAGCCATCTTGCTCGTTCATCGCTTGTCCTAGGTGCAAGATTATAGACTAGATTGGTCCCTCACTGTTACTCAACCTGTTGCAAGAAATTACTATCCAATAAGGTTGCATTTGGTAGTCAAGATAAGATTTAGGATATGATAAAATTTATCCTATCCTGCGTTTGGTACTTGCTCAAAATAGGATAAAATTAGATATAAAGAGAATATATACCAAATAAGATTATCACATAGGAGAGGTGGGATAAAGGTGGAATGTATTTCTAATATCCATAATAGGAAAGTTATTTTCCTCAAATAACAAACTTCTTAAATTAACAAAATTAAAATTATATTTCAATATAGTTAATATTTGAATTTTAATACAATAAATTCAAAATAACAAAAAATAATACTTTAGTTATTTTAATTTAATCTTATTTTTATTTATATATTCTATTTTATAATATAACTTCAATATATAATTATATTTATTACATATTTTAGTTATTTTAGTATTATAGGTATACTAGTACAATTTACTATTTGATAAAATTTTATTAGAAAATGATGGAAGAGGAAGAAAGAAATAAAAAAAGAAATTAATTGAAAAAAAGAGAGGAAAATAAAATAAAAAAGCAAATAAAAATAGAGTAGGCAAGAGTGTGCCCAAAGATTTTTAACATACTTGTTTGTAAAATTTTTGGTTCATTTATGTTAATATGCCGTTTATACTAAACAATGTATATGATATGATGTGAACATATCCGACTTTATCACTATAATCACCAAACAGTTGATAGGATATAATAAAATCATTGAATTTCATATCATATATTATCTAGTCCTATCCTAATAAAATATCCAAACAACCAAACATAGTCTAAGTTCTTTAAATTTAATATTTAACAAATGACTGCGAGTAACCATATGGTGCTTGAACGTATGAAATTCTATTGACCTATAGCATAGACTCGTGAACATATTTTCCCCCTAAAAATGATCCTCTCTTCTACGCTATGCCGTCTGATTAATCTCGAAATTTTGACCACGGACAACAAAACCAAATCCTCGGTCTTAGTGGATAGTGCCGTTGAGGGAGCTAGTATCAAAGACGGGCAAATAGAGTTGATGCTTCCAGGTTCGGCACATCCTTTCCGTGCTCTGCCCCATATGAGTCCTTCCTTTCTTCACGTTAGAATTCTTTTACCTTCTCTTGCTTCACGCACCAGGCAAATACTTAAAGATGACAGCAGAGGAGTGGGGGAACCTCTTGACAAGATGATGTGCATTGCAAATAATAGTACGGGCAAAGGACTAATGAGGCGTTACATCGCCAGAAGTTATCTGTGGACGACTAATTGTTTCTCCTCGTTCGTTTTTCCAAATGACGATGTATTTCCAGGTACGAGGACACTACTACATAGGCATCAACAAACCAGGGACAGGAGCTCGCTGGTGACGGACTACTGGCCAAGAAGTGTACTCGCCTTTAGTTCTGGCCTTTGCACATGAGGTAGGGATTGAATGCACTAGTTTTTTGTGGTCTATGCTTAAGCCTTCACCTGAGCAAAAGAAAATGACCCTGCAGAAGACGGAGGACTGGAGAGCTTCTCATGTTACCATTGCGACTACTGTGGATTCAAGTTACAGTTTACCTCAAAATGTTGCTTTGATCACTCTGCAGGTTATTCAGATTTGTCTCAAATACTCTCTCTCCCTCGCTCCTTCCCTCCCTCCCTCGCTTCCTCTGTGAGATTGATCGACCTTTTCTGTTTTGCAGGAGTTGGGTGATGGAAGTGCACTTCTTCGTCTTGCACATCTTTATGAGCTGAGAAAATAACTTCATTTACCCTTTTAGCCCAAAAAGAAAGAGCTTTGTCAATCCATTTCATTTGAATGCGATGTCGTTGGACCTGAGATAAAACTCTAAAGTGGGATCTAGAATCAACAGAACTCTGAATCTTCACAAACCCACGAGAGGCTATAATCTAACTATGGAGGCGTTGCTTCTTGGATTGACTAAACTAACTCTATCAGGCTATTCACTTACTGGCGCACCATCAATTCGACACTCTCATGAGTCATTTTTTCCTACTTCAATCAAAAGAAGGTGATTGATATAAACCAGATCGTATTCATTTCCATCTTTCTCGTTGTGAATATAGCTAGCCCGGTGAAGATGCCGAATATTCGAGCTTGGCTAAAGTCGATCTGAAGAAGATGTTTGCCGGAAGAACGGTACGCAAAGCTTTTACTGCACTAATGCCGAGGCTTTTCTTAGCGCCTGCCAACCACACGGATTACTTCCTCAAACTGATGGACATTGATATATATGGTCATGACGACAGATAAAAGAAGTAAAAGAAATGAGCCTGTCTGCAAACCAAGAGAAGTCTGAAATGAACCCTGAATCCAATAGGGATTGGGGTAATAACATGGCTGTATTTCCAACTGAAGGACGCAATCTCAAACCACCCAAAAACCAACTCCCAAAAATTCCGATTCTCCATCAATCTTTTAGGCTTCACTATCGCTGCCAGGCGAGGAACTGAAGAAGATGGGCAAAGAGAGGGATGAGCAACCACAACTCAGTGAATATTGTGCATCTCTTCTAAGTAGATCGAGCACCCACTGTGCATTTTACAAAACAATATCATTAACTCATTTATCTTAATTTTAGTATATAATATGCATACAAAATATAAATGAGTTATATTGCTTTAACATAATCATATACATATCAGAAAACACTTGTTAAATCAATAATACCATAACAAATATCAATTGTCCAATCCATTAATTAATCTCATCAATTCACGCGTTAATGGTCCATTCCATTAGTTAATTTCACGCTGTACATTAATGATATATTCCATTGATCCATTTCATATGAAATCACATGGGGATGGTACATCTATCTACCAATCTTTTGTTGAATATCAAACATCGACACAACACCTAACGACGAGACAATCAAGATTTCCCCTTGACAAGATCTCCACCTACAAAGCTGGTGACTCGGTGCGAAAGGATATCCTAAATGTAGTATGCATACCAATAAGCTCCTCAATGGGCTCACAACAATATTGAGCAGTAAACTCACATTCACCAATATCCAAAAATTCAATCTATAATCAATCTCATAATCCGCAATGCATTTCATAAACCAATCATACAACTTTTTATAACTCAATTTATCAAATAAAATACACTTCACAAGACATTTTTCATAATGTTTCGAACTCCATTTCATAAACCAATCATACATTTTGAAACGCCTTTCATAAAATGTTTCTCAAATCATTATAAATTAATTGTATAAACTAGTTCATAACACAATAATAGAGATATATAATATCCTTTCACAATATTTTTCTTAAAACCATTATCAAACCATTCGCAAGTTCTAACAGGTAGTAAATGCTCGATTCGACTTTTTATGTAACAACAATGCCATTTCATAATTTATATAATTCATAGTATTTTTGAATTATGAGTTTTACAAACTTAAAAAAGAGATAGCATCCTTCACTTGGATATGCCCCGAACCAAACAATAAGACTTACTCTAATTAATGAACTCATAATTCTATCATATAAATGAGAAATAGCATCAAAACCAAGTAAATATTACTGCTCATCTAAACTGAGTTTAAACGCTAACAAAATAACTCTCACACGATAACAAATTGCTCACCCAAAACAATTATTCAAACCCAAGCACAATGTGAACTCTCACGCGAAAACCTAACAATTCGCTCCGATCAAACCATTGCTTCAAATCAACGACCATCAAACCCCACGACTCTATAACACCACTATCCATCATTCCCAATAAATTCCATAGCTTGACAACTCAAAAATACGACTTCACACTCGATTTTCTCAAAACTTCGAATTTACGACATAATTCCAAAACTACCCCGATTGGACGAATGAGGGATGCGAACACTTACCGGGCATCATGATGGAAGTTAAATCAACTTGGTGAGGTTCCGGTGTCGCACGTGTAAAACCCCATTCTTCTTCTTCCCCTTTCTTCTTCTTCTTCCCCTTTCTTCTTCTTCTTCTCTCCTTATTTCCGCCACCCTTTTTCTTTTATTCCCGAGTTGCTCTCCGTCTTCCCTCTCTCTTCCTTCTATCTCGGTGGCCCCTTCCCCCCTCTCCTTTGACTTTTCAAAACCCACATCTTACGCTCTCAGTCATGCATCGATCAGAGTTCTTACTTAAAGTGTCTTTGATCTAATCGCTTTTTTTTCTTTTTCCTTTTTCTTGTGTCTTTGCTAACAGGGATTTTTCAGCTTACTGTGACGAGGGAAAATTTAGGTGATTATGGAAGTCCATTATCAAGGGCTCAGTCCCTTTAAAAAGCATCGAGTTTAGGTCGGATTAAAATCCGAACCTTGTTTGTTTGACATAAAAATACCAACTTTCACTCGATTATCAAATCTGGCCTTTTTCTGTTCGATGATGTTGTTAAAGATCAGAAGTGTCGTCTGTATATTTTTCTTCGTTTCTTTCCCTGATTTCACTTCATCTTCCTCATCACAAAAACCATGGCCGCTCAAACTCATGAAGGGAGAGAGAGATGTACATATGAAATGATACGTCGGTTTAGTCTCATCATTGGGTGGAAACTTAACAGGAGCTGGATTTAGCTAACGACTGAAGTCGGTATTTTTTTATGAGACAAAAAATAAGTTTTGAGCCAAAATTAGGACACGACCTAAAATCGGTGCTTTTGAAGAGATTTCGGCCCAAAAATAGCTAGAAGAAATTTCATTTTTAACTTAGAATTTGCTCATGTAATTTCACATGATTCAATTCCCGTGGTGCCCAAACATTTAAATCTCTATTCAGGCCTCATCAAGACAAAATATTAAATGTGTAGGGAGATAATACCAAAGAGGGCTAATACCTCGAAAAACTTCAAACTAATACACCTATGACAAATTTACCTCAAATTATTTTTTTACCACCAAAAACCTCAAACTGGTATACCATTAATAAATTTACTTCAAATTGGTATACTTGTGACAAATTTACCCTTTATTAATTTTCGTTAAAGTTTACTATCAAATTATTAAATTAAATGACACGTGATAATTGATTGGTATATCAATTTAGGATTTTACGCTTCATTTGTCACAGTTTACAATTTTGTGATTTTTTTGTGATATTAATACAATTTAGCATATGTCATATTTGTCACAAATTTATCAATTTTGGGTTTATTTGGGTTGAATAAATTAGTTTAGGGTAAATTTTTCATAAATATACTAGTTTATGGTTTTTATAATCAGTGGAGGTAAATTTGTCACAACTATATCGGTTTGGGGTTTCTTATGGTAAAAAAATAGTTTTTGGTAAATTTGTTACATGTGTACAGGTTTAGAGTTTTTCAGGGATATTAACCCTACCAAAAATAATGAAGAAACATTTAATTTTTCCAATGGTTTAAGGAATATCAGATTTTTCCAATGGTACTAAGGATGAGCTTTTCTAAGAAACGTAGAACGAATTAATCTTCTGCGAACGATTTTTAGAGGAGGACTTTTATGAGTGGAGATGGGACCCGATTGGTCGTCGGGCAGGTAGGCCGATGAGTGAGTTGAAATTCTCCCGGGGCCGTCAGATTGGCCCGCGGACGGGTGGGATCCCGACACGTGGAGGACGTGATTAAAGGACCGTTAGATTTCGCGCGAGGCGACGTTGGAGGCCTCTTCTTCTTCCTGCTCGTGGAGAGACGATCGAACTTGCATCATTCGGGATCCTCCGACGTCAGAGGATAGATTTGATCAAAATTATTCATTCGGCTTGCGGACGGGCAGGATCCCGACACGTGGAGGACGTGATTAAAGGACTGAGATTTCACGAGCGCCCTCCCCATCCTTAGAGAACGAATAATATAAGTTTAATCACAGCTATGAAATATGTGGTCATATATAAAATAAAAATTAAAAACTCATGAAGGCATAGAATATTCGAAGCAAAGAATCAAATTGCTTGAGACCGCGAAGAATTAAGGTATCGACTTCATGAAGTGGATGAATCATATAAAATAAAATAGGCATTTGAATGGAAAATAAACGTACCCTTTTCACCTTTAAACATCACGGCGCCAAGCTCCGAAAACTCCTCGAACCGTGCTTGAGCAGCTCGGATCAAATTGATTCGGTTTGGTCAAGGTACAAGAAAGCAAAACCCTAGCCCATCCGGGGCTAAGCCCAAAAATAAAAAACCGGCCACTTAGCAAAAAAAAAATTAAAAAATATCGGAGTTATTACAATTTTAGGGTTTATTGCTATTTTAAAAATAATATATTTTTTTAAATAGCAATAAACCCATAACAATTTTAGGAATCTCCTGTGAAAATTCTGGCGGACCAGACCAACTCTTCATTTTCTTAAAAATTAATGTGACGATTTTAATTTTATTTTTTTTCAAGAAAAACACACGATCCATCGCTCGATTGGAACTACAGAATTGTTTGTTTTTTTCGGGTGTAGAATCAAGATATGGTAGGTCCAGTCCAAACCGGTTCTGATTAATAATTCCCCCGAAAGCAAGAGGAAAAAGTCGCACGGCATGAGATTCTCCCAATCCCAGCCGAGGAATAATGTTTCCATAGCAGCTTCTACTCTTGGGCGGTTGAACAAAATGGAAAAGAGAGCCTGAAATCAGATCAAATCAACAGAAAACCCATGGATCTCAAAGAAAGGGTCAAAAAGCCACAAGGACGGTGTAAATGTCGGATCCGACTTTTTATGCAATAATATGCCATTTCATAATTCATAATATATATATATATATATATATAATCCATAGTATTTTCGGATAATGAGTTTTACAAACTCAAAAAAAAATAGCACCATTCACTTGGATATGTCCCAAACTAAACAATAAAATTCACTTAAATCAACATAAGCAAGAAGTAGCTTTAAAACCAAGCAAAATGCTATATTAACTACTGCTTATCTAAACTAAGCTTAAATGGTAACAAAATAACTCCCACGTTAAAAAAATTATTGATCTGAAGCAATTATTCAAACCTAAACACAACCCAAACTTGCACATAAAATGCTAAAATTTTGCTCCGACCAAACCATTGCTTAAAATCAAGGACCGCCAAACCCTATGTCTACAACACCACAATTCACCATTTCCAAGAAATTTCATAACTTAACAATTCAAAAATCGAACTTCACGCTCGATTTTCACAAAACTTCGTATATGCAACCTAATTTCAAAGACTACCCGATTAGACCAGTGAAGGACACAAACACTTATAGAAGGGATGCACATGTAAAAAAAACCCCTGCCCCTCCCTCCCCCAGGCCCGCCGGGACCCCCAAATCCCTTTCTTCACCTTTCTTCTTCTTCTTCCCTTCTTTCCCTTTCTTTCCCAAGTTGCTCTCCGTCTTCTCTTTCTTTCTTTTATCTCGGTGGTCTCTTCTATTCTTTTTCTTTTGACTTTTCAAACTTCTTTTATTTGTGTTTTCTTTCCACCTTTGACTTTTCAAGACCCTTATCTTGCACTCAGTCATGAATCGGTCAGATTTATTACTTAGGTGTCTTTGATCTGATCGTTCTTCTTTTTCTTTTTCTTTTTTTTCTTTTTTTTTTTGTCTTTGCTAACAGGGATTTTTCACCTTACTCTGACAAGGGAAAGTTTGGGTAATGCTTGGAAGTCCATTATTAAATATAAGGGCTCAATTCCTCTAAAAAGCACTGATATTAAGTTATGTCCCAATTCTGATTCGAACTTTGTTTGTTTGTGCTGTGCTCGTCAATATCATGGCAAATGCCAGTTGCTTGATTAGATACACAATGCAAATCTTGGATTCTTGATGAATGAAGAATGATATAGACACTTGGAATAACTCTTGAAGATCTAGAGTTTACATTCATGGGGCTAGGTTTTCTATTCTTGCACAAGTTCTCTCTTTGCGATGAGGGCATCCCATCCTTTGGAGTCAAGTCAATGTAGCCTGTAATTTAGGGAGTTTGAGAGTGCAGCAGCATCCTTTAATGCTATAGTAGGTCTAATTGCTCCGATAGCACAATTAAATTTGT
This sequence comes from Eucalyptus caleyi, assembly GCA_014182885.2. NCBI lineage: Eukaryota > Viridiplantae > Streptophyta > Magnoliopsida > Myrtales > Myrtaceae > Eucalyptus > Eucalyptus caleyi. The sequence goes on from CM024475.2 coordinate 33,767,974, forward strand.
TTGCAAATTCTTGTGGTATTCGTATATTTGAATTTCGTAGTGGACCTCATTGAAAGCGGATCATAAAGCTGACATTTCTGTGCTCTCAGACATGCGCACATCAGTTTTGCACAATGGTGAGTCCATGTTCTTTTTGAACCATGACGAGGTTTCTTCCATAAATGGCTCAGATGCAGGGGTTGTCCTGCGATAGGGACAATTTGGCAGGGCAGGAGAGGCCGTGCAATGCCAATCTCTACGCGTGCTTGGGACAGGAGGCGGCATCTATCAGAGGTAAAAAGTCGGGATCGCCTTTGGCCATGTTCTCTGGAATAACAGAGGTTTAGGGAGTGAAACCACCGATTTGTTCCTTGGTCTTGGGAGAAGTTTGGTTCTCCCAACAATTTGAGCTTCTAGTGAAAAGAATAGTCTCGAAGTATCTTATTCTCTGTCGAATAACATGGCACGGTGATGCTTTTTGGGCTAAAAGACGGACAATAAGGCAGCATAAGGAGATCGATTAGAAGCAAACGACACCCCATCCGAAGGACACTGTCCTTGCAGTGCCAGTTTCAGTCTCGGTACTTTCCATGGGCGAATTCCATTTGGTTGCAATGGTTGGAAGGGCGAAGCTTTAAGGCAAAACGAATCGACGCGTGCCAAACCGTGTAGTGCATGCTTGTTTTCTACTGGCAGAAGGAATCAATAGACACCGAAGTCGTGACGTGATCAAAGTCACCAGAAACCCCATAAATCGAGAATTATAAACCCGAGTAAATGTGGTGATTTTTGGTATTTAGAGGTGATTTATCGATTTGTTAACGTGACAAATCAGTTCTGGCGGGTCGAGGCGTTTGCTCATCACTGGCAGTGTTCTGTTGATCCGGTTTTCCAATTTACGTATTGCTTTGGGATTTGTGTTTTGTATTGAAGCCTCGATGCGGGCTCTACTGGATAATTTTGACCAATGAGTGAAATGTCTATTTGACAAGAAAAAACGGATCTCGTGCCCCAGAACCAGAGATCAGTACAAGAAACAATCCAAAGCATAACCCATATGACCGAAAACCACAAAGACAAAAGGAAGAAGAGAAAGACCAGAGCCAAAGAAGAAGTAGAAACCAGCGATGGAGGCTCTCAAAGGAGGAGGCAACAAGATCAACGGCATTGTGGCGGGCCAAGACCAAGACGCCCACGACGGCATGCAGTGCATTGACCACCCATCATGGTTGGGGAGTGACATGTGAGATGCACGTGCTTGCCAACCAGCCGGCGAGTTGGGAACCTATTTGAGACTTACTCAACAGCTTCAAATGACCATTTCTATGAAAGAATGACTACACTTCGTATCCTTACGTAACACTGGGATGGTTACATGAAATCCCACTGTAGAAACAAAATAATATTGTTTTGATAGCATTCCGCACCGAAACGAAGGACGGAAATTCGATTTCTAATGCAAAACGAAAGTGATAAAATCTCTCCGGCGCCGAAGAGAATCCCTGGCCAGACCGTGAAGCTGTGTATGTTGACTCATATGGTCAACGTCGCTGAATTTGCACCTGCAAATTCAAAAAACAGAGCATGGGATCAAAACCCGAGCCAAGAGCACCTAAAATTTTTTAAGCTTTAAACTAAGAATGAACCGCAATTTATGTGATACTGAGAGGAAAACAAAAAGGCCATGACAGAAGACTCTCTTTTAACCCTTGAACTTACCAGTGACCGAGAAGATAAAAGGAGGAACAACAGAGCTCCTGTGACGGCCCGAGCGACGATCTTCGGACGTGCGCAAGGAAGGAGTCCCTCTCTTGTCCCACATCGCCTAGGAAGGGAGTTCTGGACTAGCTTATTGATATAGCTAGTATAAGTACCTAGAGGGGGGGTGAATAGGTATATAAAAGATTTTTCTCGATAATTGCACAATACTAGACAGTTGATAGATTTGAGACAAACAATAATCAAAGTAAGACTGAGAGAAGGGAAGAGAAATTGAACACGCGGTTTATAATGGTTCGGCTTATTTCAAGCTTACGTCCACTCTTCTGCACTGACAGCCTATTAGCTGGATTCCACTATGAACAAAGAGATATTACAGCGTTGTTCTTCCTTGATTTCTCGGTGTAGATGATCTACCACACTCGCTCAAGGTCTCACTAAGTATAGACACTCTTTATGTATACAATTTCGCTCAAAATATATCGACTAATATTCAAGGTGCTTCAGACTCTGGAATTTCTCTATTGATCATATACTAAAGCAGCTAGAACGTCTTCCTTTTATACTCCTTTATGACATCATACCCGTTGGCACTTACCAAAGGAATTCCTCCAATCTACCCGTTGGACGGAATCAATCAAGAAGATCATTCAAGCTATTAAAGGAACCTGACGATAGCCCATCAATCATGTTCGCCCATACAATTAGTATCTTGGTTTCCAATAATAGAACCTTCCAAGAATATTTCGTCGACCATCAGATCTTTAAACGATCTTGATTACGAATAAAAGAATCTGTTATATTTATCCAGCCAAGAGATCTTCTCCAGAGGATAGGACTAAATCCTCAACCAAATACTTCGGCTCTGGATTGCCTTCGTCACTGGATTAGAAAAAACTGTCAATGAGAATAGTCTTGAGTCTTGAGTCTTGAGTCTTGAGTGCTGAGTCTGGTGATCTAAAAGTCTTCAGACTCTAAACAGAAGGTCTGCAATTATCCAGACTAGACTAATGGAAAACGTTTTATCAGTTTCAAAATATTCTGGAAAGATTTCTCCAACAATCTCCCCCTTTTTTATGGTGACAAAACTTTCCTGTAGATTTGAACAACTTTGACCTGCAAAAACATTACTTAAGCAATATGGCTATCTCATAAAGATTAATAAATCAACCAGACTCTGTATTCACAGAAAATCGGTTAGTCTTTCATGAGTAAGATCATACAACAACACTTGATATAAATGCAAACAGTCAAGCATCAAAATCCACATCCATGTCAGTCAAATTCAAGTTCACACCCAAGTCATACTCAAAAATCATTCAAACACACAAAAGAAATTTAAAGTCAAAGTTTAAAGAATTCAAATTGCAATTCTCCCCCTTTTTGTCATCATTAAAAAGGTGAGAAAAGAGTCAAGTACGCTTGGGAATGCGCACAACTGAAATCTCCCATCGATTGTACGATGCCTTCCAGCCTCTTCAAGTCTTCCCGTAGATAAGCCACCTCTTCTCCTTTGGCATTGGCTTGAATTTGAAGAGCGAGGTCTTTCATTTGATCCGCCGGGGTAAAGAAGATGCTTGTCCAGCATTCTTCATGACTTGAAGTTCACAGTCCAGAGCATAGATTTGACCCTGCATTTCCAGAAGAACATCAAGGATACGACGAAAATCTGCTGTATTGTCCGTCTGTGTGCTCGCATTTGCTCTCTCGGATGGAGTGAATGCAGACGACGGAACTTCTATGTAGTCTTGCAGATTTGGTGTTGACGTATCATGTCCTTCCTCAGGCATTTGAGAAGCCTGAAAATCTTCTGGATTTGCTGGTGAGCGACTCACACCTTCACTATTGACAACATGTGGTGTAGTCCTTCTTTGCTCTCCATCTCCCCCTGTCTCTAGGACCTCAAATGGGGGAGAGTGATGGTCATGCTCTTCAGCATCTTGATTCCCCTTCTCTCCGGCTTCATCTGCAGACTTTTCTTTCACTGCTTCTCCTTCTTCTTCAGCTTCTTTCTCTTTGTCTTTATTCTCTTTCTCTTGTTGCTCCTCGGCTTCTCTCTGTTCTTTTTCCTCTGCTTCTTTCCCTTTCTTCTGATGTTCCATTGATTCAGGTACAGAACGTCTGGTCCTTATCAATGCAGAGATAGTGAGATCTTCCTCTTCATCTTCATCCTCCAAGATGAGAGTTCTTTTCTTTTTGGATGGGGCACCAATGGGCTCCTTCCCTTTTCTCTTTGATGCAGAAGATACTGGAGTCTTCACTCTGAACTTCTCCATTGCCTTAGCAAGCTCTTTCAGACGCATTTTTGTCAGCATTTTCAAACCCACCACCATTTTGTCGCATGGTCAAACACAAAGAGTATGTGGAGGTTCAATGTTCAAGTGTCTGAAGATCTTGGTCACAAGACCTGGGTAAGGCAATTGGCCCTTGTCCTTCACCATTGCTTTGTACATGTGAAAGAGAATGGTGTGAGGGAGAGAGAACTTCTTCTCTGTATTGATCGCGTACATCAATTTCGCCTCGGAGTTAGACACATCAGTCTTGGATGTAGACTTTGGCCTAATACAGTTGATCACAATTTTGTGAAGCAAGATGTTGATGGCACGCATTCTTGAGTAGGTAATTCTTCCCTCTGTATCCCTGTCTTTGACAAGCTCCAATGTGGCACGAGCAATCGAAACTTTGATCGGTTGATAGCGTCCTCTTTCAACTCCAATTATATCTGCCAACATATCCACATCCACCACATAGTCTTTGTCTTGAACACCGAATGATATTCTATTCGCATCTAAAAAGCTAAGATTCGAATAGAAGTATGCTGTTAATTGCGCATAACCGTCTGCGGTATCGGAGCAAAATTGCTCAAGTTGAAGCAGATTGAACTTCTCCCTTAAGTTCACATTAATGGCATCCAAGAAATCGAAATCAACACTTCTAGGGTTTATCACCCCTTATTTCAACAGTCTGAAGAACAGATTCTCCTGTTCTTTCGATTTAAACAAATCCATCCTTTTTCCCCTCACCTTCGCAGCAACACCCATTCTAGGTTGAAATTCACTGAGCATTTTATCATCATCGTTCCCGTCAGTCGGATTCTGTACCGATACACGAGGGTCACTTGGAATGTTCGCAAGTGCTTCCTCAGCCTTTCCTTTGGGAGCAATTCCCAAATCCTCCATTTTTCGCAGAAAGATATACTCATTCCCATAATTCTTATCTTTAAGGAAATCATCTACGTAGTTCAACGGAGTCCCAGTGCTCTTCAACGCACAATAGAGCTTGTAAATAAAAGAGGGTTTTTGGACTCTTACAGGGTTTGCGTCCTCGATTATTTCTTCCTCCGATTGTTGACCCGCACCTTGTGGGGTAGATGGTGTTGAGTGACGTGGTGGAGAGTGAATCAGGCTCTGTTACTGACTCGGTAAATCTTCTTCTTCGGTGAGATCGAAATGGGCAGGCCCTTCCCTCATTCTCTGTGGTCCCCTGTTCGCGATTCTTGAAGAATTCCTCGAAGAAGACATCCTTCCTTGTCGTTGAAAGATTCCTTTACTCGCTTTCCCAAGAAAAGATGACAACTTTCTTGAAGATGAACACGAAGTAGAGACAGGATTGGGAGGAGAATGCATTTTTAGGGTTTTGAAGTTTAAGCGAGGAAAACTGTATATATATAACTCAGTTTAAAAAAGGAAAAACCAATCGGCACAAAGGAAAGTGAACAGACGCTTCTTTTTGAGATCGATAACTGCCAAATAGAAGTTAATCTTTTTTGAAAAGACAAGATTCCGTTTTTTATGGAAATTATAAATTAACTGAACTAAAAATCGTACCTTTTCGAGATTAAATATAATAACAACTTACAGTCTATAGCCATAAATGTCTAAGTCTGAGGGTTGGAGAGTCTCTAGACTTTAACTTCCTCAAGCTTCAAAATGTTGAGTCTGGAACGGATAAAATCGAATTGATTTTTCTCCAAAGGCTTTGTGAATATATCCGCTAGTTGATTTTTTGAATCAACAAATTGAATCGAGATTTCTCCATTTTGAACATGATCTATAATGAAATGATGTCGAATCTCTATATGCTTTGCTCTTGAGTGAAGGATTGGATTTTTAGTGAGATTGATTGCGCTGGTGTTGTCACATCTAATCTCTCGTGCATGAGTCTTCAATTCCAAAGTCTTGTAGCTGTTGTTTTATCCATAGAATTTGCGAACAGCAACTTCCAAGAGCTACATACTCTGCTTCTGTTGTTGAGAGAGCCACAGTGCTTTGTTTCTTTGAAAACCAAGACACTGTCCTGCTTCCAAGCAACTGGCAAGTACCCAAAATACTCTTTCTATCGACTCTGCAACCAGCCAAATCTGCGTCTGAATATCCCAGAAGATTAAAGTCTCCCTTCTTAGGATACCAAAGACCGATGCTTGAAGATGAAGTAACGTATTTGATTCGCAGCACTGAGATGGGATTCTCTAGGATCTGATTGAAACCTAACACAGATGCAAACACTCAACAAAATGTCAGGTCTAGAAGTAGTAAGATAAAGAAGTGAACCAATGATGCTCCTGTACAGCTTTTGATCAACTTTCTTCCCTTCTTCATCTTTGTCTATCTTCAAAGAACTTGATATCGGTATGTCGGTCTTTTTGCAATTTTCCAACCCAAACCTTTTGACAAGATCATTAGCATATTTTTCTTGATAAATAAAAGTTCCTTCCTTCAATTGCTTTACTTGAAGACCAAGAAAGAATATTAACTCTCCCATCATACTCATTTCAAACTCATCCTACATAGACTTAGAAAATTTCTTGCACAAACTTTCATTAGAGGATCCAAAAATAATATCATCAACATATATTTGAACAAGTAAAAAGCTTTTGTTTTCCTTTTTGATAAATAAAGTAGTATCTACTTTACTTTTGACAAAACCATTCTGTATTAAGAACTTACTTAGTCTGTCGTACCAAGCTCGAGGTGCTTGCTTTAAATCATACAAGGTCCTTTTCAGTCTGAAGACTGAGTCTTGCTTCTTTGGGTCTTCAAACCCTGGTGGTTGTTCCACATAAACTTTCTCATGGATAAATCCATTTAGGAAGGCACTTTTGACGTCCATTTGGAATAACCTGCTTTCCCAGAATACATGGTGTGCATGGATTGGACTTTTGGTATGGTAATTTGGGTAAACCTCGAACAAGCTGCTTTGATGAGATTTTGGCTAATTGCTTCATGTTGACATGACCAAGCTTTCTGTGCCATAAGCTTACTTCGTCTTGAATTGAGATTAGGCATTGCGATTCATTTGGTTTCACATCCAGAATATAAATATTTCCATGTCTTCGACCCATGAAAGACTGAGTAGAGTCTTTACTGATTCCAGAACATGTTCCTTCTTGAAAGAAGATCTTAAAACCAGTATCACACAATTGGCTAATGCTAAGAAGATTGTAATTGAGTCCTTCCACTAGGGAAACATTACTTATTGTGAGATTTCCAATTTTCACAGTTCCAAATCCCACAATACTTCCTTTGTTGTTTCCTCCAAATGAAACTTTTCCACCATTTACTTAAACAAGCTTTGTGAAGCAATTTGAGTCTCATGTCATGTGTCTTGAGCATCCGCTGTCAAGATACCACTTTACCTTTTTCTTGACGGAGACCTGCATTTAAAAGAGAGTCTCAAGCTTTCTTTGGTACCCAAATTTTCTTGGGTCCTTTGGTGTTAGTAAGATAAACAGTATTAGCCCATACTTTCTTAACATGTTTCCAAACCATAGGACACTCTTTTTCAAAGTGATCCGGACTGTTGCACTTTGAACATCTGAGGGCATTACGACCTACAGACTTTACAAAAACTTTCTTGAAATGATTTTTGTAAGCCTCTCTCGAGGGTCTTTTCTTAATTCTTTCTTTTACTTTAGGAAAATCAATCAAGGGAATTGTTTCTGCTGTCATACCTAGACCGGACTTATTAAAGTAAGGTCTTTGAGCTGAAAGAATTTTTTCAAGTTTTTCGGACCCTATTGAAAATTTCTTTGAAATATTTAATAAGTCAGTTTTTAAAAAAGCATTTTCTTTCAAAAGATTATCTTCATTTTCTTTAAGAGTAGAAACATTCAAGTCTAAACTTTTAACTCTTTCTTCTAAAACGTTTTCCTTTTGTTTTAGAGCTGAGTTTTCCTTTTTAAGTTCGGAAATTCTTTTGAGAGAAGTCTTAAGACTAAAACACAGTTCTTCAATGTATTTAGAAACTTTGACAGGAATTTTAAAATTACTTGCCTCAAATTCACTGTCTGAGTCTGATCTAGAATCTGAGTCTGAGTCTGAATGTGCAATTAGACATAGGTTGACATATTCATTATCACTTTCTTTACACTCTGTATCACTCCAAGTTTCGGCTTTGAAAGCTTTTCGAAACTTTTCAGCTTTTCCTCTTTTCTTCTTCAGAAGAGGACAGTTGGGTCTGATGTGTCCATTTTTCTTACATTCGAAGCAAACTACATCTTTGTTTGGTTCCTCATCATCAACAGACTTGGTCATTTGTCTTTGAAAACTTTGTTTCTTTGAGTTGAACCTTCTTCCTTTTCTATTCAGTTTTCTAAATCTTCTTATCATGAGAGCAAGCTCCTCATCGTCCATGTCATCTTCAGAATCTGTATCATCAGAATCATCATTTGATTTTAATGCAATGGATTTCTTACCTTTTGGATCTTCATCTTCATTAATTCGTTCCACTTCATAAGACTGAAGAGTTCCAATCAGCTCATCGACGGATAGTGGCATAATTCTTTGCGTCTCTCTTATTGAAGTCTTTATGTGATTCCAATCCTTGGAGAATCCACGCAGTAGCTTGTTTACCTTCATTGGATCAGAAATTTGTTGTCCTTGATTCTCAAGACCATTGACAATATCTGTAAAACGACTAAATATGTTAGTTATAGATTCTCCTGGTTTCATTTTAAAGGCTTCATATTGACCGAGGAGAATGTTAATTTTGGTTTCCTTCACTCGATCTGTTCCTTCATAGGTGATATGTAATCTGTCCCAAACTTCTTTTGCCGTAACACAAGAAGATATTCTGTTATATTCAGTTGGTGACAAAGCACAATATAAAGAGTAAATTGCTTTTGCATCGAGTGCTTGTCTCTTGATTATCTCTTCCCGAGTCATTCATTGGTCTCAGTTTCTTTCCCTCTTTCGAGACTGATGCAGCTGTAGGAGTAATTCCTTTTTCTACAACGTCCCATTCCAGAGGATCCTTTGATCGTAGGAAAGCTTTCATCTTGTTCTTCCAAATGTTGTAATCGTTTCCATCAAAGTAGGGTGGTCTGGTATTGCTTTGTCCTTCCACCAGCCCTGGTGATAGCATACTAGCCATGGATCTTTTACTCTAAAGTAAAACACTTCAAATAAAGTGAGTACACGAGCTCTGATACCAATTGATATAGCTAGTATAAGTACCTAGAGGGGGGTAAATAAGTATATAAAAGATTTTTCTCGATAATTGCACAATACTAGACAGTTGATAGATTTGAGACAAACAATAATCAAAGTAAGACTGAGAGAAGGGAAGAGAAATTGAACACGCAGTTTATAGTGGTTCGGCTTATTTCAAGCCTACGTCCACTCTTCTGCACTGACAGCCTATTGGCTGGATTCCATTATGAACAAAGAGATGTTACAGCGTTGTTCTTCCTTGATTTCTCGGTGTAGATGATCTACCACACTTGCTCAAGATCTCACTAAGTATAGACACTCTCTGTGTATACAATTTCGCTCAAAATATATCGACTAATATTCAAGGTGCTTCAGACTCTGGAATTTCTCTATCGATCATATACTAAAGCAGCTAGAACGTCTTCCTTTTATACTCCTTTATGCCATCATACCCGTTGGCACTTACCAAAGGAATTCCTCCAATCTACCCGTTGGACGGAATCAATCAAGAAGATCATTCGAGCTACTAAAGGAACCTGACGATAGCCCATCAATCATGTTCGCCCATACAATCAGGATCTTGATTTTCAAGAATAGAACCTTCCAAGAATATTTCGTCGACCATCGGATCTTCAAACGATGTTGATTACGAATAAAAGAATCCGTTATATTTATCCAGCCAAGAGATCTTCTCTAGAGGATAGGACTAAATCCTCAACCAAATACTTCGGCTCTGGATTGCCTTCGTCACTGGATTAGAAAAAACTGTCAATGAGAATAGTCTTGAGTCTTGAGTCTTGAGTGATGAGTCTGGTGATCTAAAAGTCTTCAGACTCTAAACAGAAGGTCTGCAATTATCCAGATTAGACTGATGGAAAACGTTTTGTCAGCTTCAAAATATTCTGAAAAGATTTCTCCAACACTTATAAGGCTTGGGTCCCTCTAATTTGTGTAACGCGTTTTAAAGCCACGAGAGAAAAGACCGTGGCTGGGATGGCGGTTCATTCGCGCCAGGGCGGGTGACCCAAAGCGGACAATATTACACAGTGGGGCCCGGGATGTTACAAGTAGTATCAGAGCCGACTCACGACTTGACCGCGTGTGGGGCCACAACAAGAATGCTGTTCTGACTCCCGACCTCCCGACCTCATGTTGGGCCACAGCGAGAACGCTGGAGGGAGTTCTGGACTAGCTTATAACCGTGGCTGGGATAGCGGTTCGTCCGCACCAGGGCGGGTGACTCAAAGTAGACAATTATTACATAGTGGGGCCCCCGCACCGGGGGGGTGACCCAAAGCGAACAATATTACACAGTGGGGCCCAGATGTTACAGCTCCTGCGAAAATTCTAGGTGAAGCCATTTGGTTAACAGATCTAAGAATGAGGAACCAAATCTTAAAATTGAACAGTCGGAACTGTTGGGGCTTGCTCCTTGTTTTTTCGAATTATGTCAACAGTTGGAGTCCAGAGGAGGTGCCGTCACCCAGAATCTTCCGGACTATATAATTTGTATCTACCACTCTCTATGTTCCTCTAACACTGCTTATATATAGGATCACATGCCGGATTGTTCTATCTTGTACTCCACCACATGTCTTCGAGTCGAGAGTCTCGTATACGACTAGGAGTACCCCCGAACTCAATGCGATTAGGTTTTCAATTTCAACTGACGCAATTTTTCGTTGGGTTCAGTTTTTTTGTTTGGTGGAGACTTCATTCGTCAATACACTCCATTGACGAGATAGCAAACCTATTTTTCTTTAAAAAGTTGAGAAAGTAAACGTTAATCTTGGTTTATTATTAAACAAAGTTCTTTAACTAATGTACTTCGTTCACAAGATAAAAGTGTGCTGCACGGATTTTTTTGATAAATTTATGTTGGTGATAAGCTAGACGCTTGGAATTTTCTTTTCGTACTAGTTTATATATTCATGACATATTCATTTCCAATTTTATCTCGATTGAGATACATGTGTGAGTGGTGTTAAAAAGTTCCATGTCAAAAAATTGATATGAAGAGGAGTAATTACTAATGTTAATTTGCTCATAACTCAGCAACTTAAGTTTTTGAACGAACGTGAATCCAACGAATTAATCTTCCGCAAACAATTCTTGAGAGCAAATGGAGGAGGTAATTGAGAGGAATTTATAGGGAGCCCAATCATCTTCAAGTCATTTCGTGAACGAGTCATTTTACACTATAGATTGCGACGTGATTTGAGAGTCTGGAGTCCGGAAGGTTGGAGTCCGGAGGAGGTGCCGTCACCTAGAACCTTCCGGACTCCAACTGTAATATTAGGCTAGTGGTTGCTCGATCTGCTTAGAAAATATATACTCATTGAGCTTGTGGTTGCTCACCCCTCTATTTCCAAACCTTTTCAAGTCCTTTGGTTAGCAGTTAGTAGGTCAAAAAGGGCTATCGATGGGGACCTTTAGGAGTAAACTTTGGATATGGTTTAAGGCTACGTCATTCGGGTGGAAGGATGGCCGTGTTATCCCATCCTTGTAAGATTTGGGGTGTGACATCTTGTGGTATCAGAGCCGACTCCCGCCGACTCCCGCAGCGTGTGAGGCCACAACAAAGGCTATGCCTTAAAGGGGGGAGAATGTGATGACCCAGACCCGAAGCAATACGGAGGGATGGACTAAGATCGCCTCGGCAGTACGCGAGCAAGGCTAAGGGCATTGGACAGCCAAGGCGGCGGTGCGCAGGGAGGAGGGATGGCAGTGCGTCCACGTCTCAGTCCCCGGACGTGCACAAGGAGGGCGCGTCTCCTGTCCCACATCACTTAAGGGGGCGTCTCCTGTCCCACATTGCTTAAGGGGGCGTCCTGGACTAGTTTATAAAACTTGGATTCTCTAATCTATGTAAGCGTTTTAAAGCCGAGAGGGCCAAAAGACCCAAAGCAGACAATATTACATAGTGAGAGGTCCGGGTCCTTACAATGAGTACTCGCCAGTTCAATTGTACGGAATGTGTCCTTCAATAAAAATGAACATATAAACTTACCTAGAACATCTCACAGTGTGTGTATAAGCTGAAAAATTACAGCGATGGGTAAGGGGCTATTCCCTGGATTTCAGGGTTCTATTCATCTTTAAAAAAAAAAACTAGAAATGCCGAAATCAGTGAAGAAAATTCATATAAGAGACGACTGAATCATTAGTGAAAAACAAAATTCAGATAAGTGAGCAATGTTCACAAGTGTGACCATGGAGAAAAATCTAAAGGAGTGTCGGTCAGTATCCTCGTCCCGATCCGGAAAGAAACAGACAAATGTCTCAACGAACGTCACTCGCGATTTGTCTCTTTCCTCTTCGCTTCCTTGGCAACGCTTCGTCCGTTTTCTTGGCCTCGGATGAAGTCCCCACAACCACTTCTTTTCACTGAGATGCTCGTTTTATTACTGTTATTCTTGTTTTTGTCAGAATAAACTTCCGCATATTCAACACCCTCTTGTCCGAAAATTATTGAAGATCCCCTTTAGGATCACATCGAATCCCACGAGCCCTTTATCCGTTTCCCGGGACGATTGCTTTCTTTCTTTCTTTTATTTATTTGAAAAGTGCGGTCTGACTTGCATATAAATAGAAATGAAGTTCGATGAGTACATGTTCGATCTTTGCCGGGGTTGATAAAGAAGAAGCCTGACCCTCGTAACCGGACACAATCATTTTATTGAAAAAGATCGATTTTTTATTTTCGTTTACATAAACAAGTGAAACCGCCGCATAATTCTTACTTTGGCCTCACTGGGTTTTAGTTACCCGATGTGCTCAACTATGGAATGATTGCACCAACACAAAGGACGAATGTTTGCACTTCTAACTAATAGGAAGAGAGAATGAAGCAAAGGCTGTGGACTTTGATGGAGTTCCATGGCAGCATCTGTGCCAGATCACAGTCAAGAGTCGATATCCTACACACACCCCACAAATTACAGGCCGTCCACTAACATCCGATGTAACCGGCTAAGATCCGCGCACCACTCAATCATTGGTCCAACTTTTTGGTGAGTTCACCATTTATCAATTGCATCAACTCAACAGTCACTGTGTGTGTGTGAGAGAGAGGGGGAGGGGGGGATTGTGAGGGTGTATGTGTAGTTTTTGCTGCTGAAATGGGTACTCTTGTGGCTTCTCTTTTTGTGATTGTGATTTTGGAGATTGTATGGTCGTATGGAGGAGTGGATGGAGCTTACGTGAAGTACAACACTGGTGCCGGGGTTGTGGAAGGGAAGTTGAATGTGCATTTGGTCCCGCATTCCCATGATGACGTCGGATGGTTGAAGACGGTCGACCAGTACTATGTTGGCTCAAACAACTCCATCCAGGTCCTTAAATATTCAGGATCGAAGAGCATAGTGAATTTTCGCTATACTGTTCGGTTGATATATAATTCTGCAGTTATGTAAATGGGAAAACGTTTTTATGTGCGTTATTGGTTGTTTAGGGTGCTTGCATTGAAAATGTGCTTGATTCCGTTGTCAAAGCATTGGCGCGAGATCCCAACAGGAAGTTTGTGTTTGCCGAGATGGTAAATTCTGTCAATTTTAGACTCTCTGATACATATCTCTGAAGGCTTCTTTTTGTTTTGATCATCTTCAAACCATGTTTTTGAGTTTTCTGCAATCAGTCAATTTTGCTATCTCAGGCTTGAATCTAGTTGATTAGCTTGACTCTGCCGGTCTAAAGCATTGTGTTCTAACTTCAATCCAATTGACCATCACGATATTAATCCTATTCATATCTGTAATCAGCAAATCTGCAAATCCATTATGGTTGACAAGAAGATACCAACCAGTTTGGCCTTTATTGAAGTTAAAATCTTTGGGCCATGGTGCAATAAAATTGCATTAGAAGAGTAACTGAACTTCCAGGCATGCCACCAAGATGTCAGCATTACAGTCGCACTTAACATGAAAATGGCCATTACATGATTCTCATTTTTCGTTTAATGTCATTAAAAGACGTATTTTGGCAAGATGAACCTTTGGGATTATATAGCCGCATGCTTCCCGTCTTCTATGCTTCATGAATACTACATTTGATAGTGCCTGTTACCATTTTTTTCCCGTGAATATTGGTTGTTATTCTGCAGTAAAGACATCTGGTATTCAATAATCTAAACAAAGAAGAAAGATTTGATGCCTCGGACTCTACAGTCATTACTCACCTTTTGCATTTATATTTTCATGGACTTGCATACTGGTTCTCTTAATATCAGCGTCAGTTTATTCTCCTTATTTGCTTATTCTCAGAGCCCTCTTCTGTTGCCCTCAATTGAGGCATAAAATGAAAAAAAAGAGAGCAGATAAACTGTGATTTAACCAAAATAAATGTAAATTATCAAATATTTATGTTGGAAATTGTATGCTTTGGTATGCTTGTAAGACAACGCACTTTGTGATACTTGTTTATCTTGATAGATACGGATCATAGCCAACTTCTGCTTCTTTTGAAGTGTACCTCGCTAATTTTTTGTTCACAATTGTTAATTTCTGTGAACAAACAGTTGTTCTTATGCTATAGCTTCTTCACTTCAGGCCTTTGCTCATTCCCCCCGCTGTCCACTTCTAAACAAGCTTAGCTTGATCCAGTAACTAACGAATTTCATGAAATGATAGGCTTTCTTCCAAAGGTGGTGGTTAGAGCAAAGTCCAGAAACACAAGAACAAGTGAGGAAACTTGTGGATGCTGGCCAATTTGAATTCATGTATGCAGTCAGCAAGCATTTAAATGGGTCTATGGCAATTTCTGCGCTATTACTGTCCTGACAGTAATTTTGGCAATTTGCAGAAATGGCGGATGGTGTATGCATGATGAGGCAACAGCTCATTACATCGACATGATTGACCAAACAACTCTTGGTCATGGCCTGATAAAGTCACAATTTGACAAAGTTCCTCGAGTTGGATGGCAAATTGATCCGTTTGGACATTCTGCTGTGCAAGCTTACCTTCTCGGAGCTGAGGTAGAAGATTCTATCTAAGGTTTTCTCAATGTCGACCTTTTCTGTTATCACCTTCCAATCAGTCTAAAGTGTAGCTCTGAGTTATTTTTTGTTTTGATGTCTGCACACTATGATAGAACCATTAGACTTTGAGAAATATCATGTTGTCCGACTTTCTTTGTCCTTAAATTATATATATATATATATACATACAAAAGTTTCTCCCTATGGTTTTTTTCCTAATAAATTTTCCATGCTTCGTGTTGTATTTCCTATAAAAGGACCACCACCATTTTTGCAGGTTGGATTTGATTCCTTGCATTTTGCGAGGATTGATTATCAAGACAGAGCGACTCGCAAAAATGATAAATCTCTTGAGGTTATATGGCGTGGGTCTAAAACGTTTGGTTCCTCATCTCAGGTTCGAAATAGAAGCAACCTTATTACCTTCATTTTCTTGGTTAGTTCACCTCATTAATATCATGCACTTGTCTGTGCCCTTGTAGATTTTCACATATGCATTTCCCATTCACTATAGTCCACCGGAAGGTTTTAATTTTGAGGTGTCTAATGATTTTGAGCCTGTTCAGGTGCGTTCTGTTATTCAACCAAATTGACCACTTTCAAGCTTTTCTTTTTCTTCTGGCAGACAGATTCACAATTGAGATATTCAAACTGCAGGATAATACTCTCCTATATGACTACAATGTCGAAAAAAGAGTGAATGATTTTATTAGTGCTGCAATGACACAGGTATGCTCTTAGCTTTTCGCAGACAACAGCTCTGTTGTATCTTGGATTGTCTCAGACCAAGACTGACCATCGTCAAGTAATTATATGTGAATAAACATCACTGAGGTACACATATAGGAACTCATTTTTCCCAATGAACAGGCAAATGTTACAAGAACAAATCACATTATGTGGACCATGGGTGATGATTTTGTGTACCAGTATGCTGAGTCTTGGTTCAAGCAGATGGACAAACTCATTCATTATGTTAACAAGGTAAAACTACCTAATCTACTATTTGCTTTTATGATTGCAGTATGTGAGTGTTTATGCTTCAAAACACTTGAAGTTTTGCAAATATCATTTCCAGTCACCAATAATCTGGAGACTTACCTATGTGTCAAGGCTGTGGTACTTTCACCAGTATCTTTTTCTTTGAGATGTAACACCAAAGGATCTACAGTTAGTTTAGAATAACACTTTCTAAGCTTACTCTGGAGAGGAGAGATATGCTTTTTCCCTTTTCTTTTTTCTCTCAATGCACTTGCCATAATTTTATTTTCCTGTTCCTGATATTTCTTCTCTCTCAGGATGGTCGGGTGAATGCATTATACTCTACACCATCTATTTACGTCGATGCCAAAAATGCAGCAAATGTATCATGGCCTTTGAAAACTGATGATTACTTACCGTAACTATCTCTCTTTTACCCATCTCAGTTGCCTCTATGTGATATATCTATTCCAATCACCATCAACAAGATATATGACAGACGCTTCTTTGTACAGGTATGCAGATAGAAAAGATGCCTACTGGACTGGTTACTTTACTAGCCGGCCAGCCCTGAAAGGATATGCTAGGATGCTTAGTGGATACTATCTGGTATTGTTTTTCTTTAGTGGTGATCATACT
Organism: Eucalyptus caleyi; assembly: GCA_014182885.2. Classification (NCBI taxonomy): domain Eukaryota; kingdom Viridiplantae; phylum Streptophyta; class Magnoliopsida; order Myrtales; family Myrtaceae; genus Eucalyptus; species Eucalyptus caleyi. Next base: position 33,784,699 of record CM024475.2, read on the forward strand.
ATATCAGAACACAGTATTTCTCTTCCTGTTGCTGTGTTATTGTAAGCTGAGTAGAATACTCACAACTTAGATTATTTTGTCTTCAGTGTTTTCTTACATCTATGTAATTTAGGTTTCTGGAGGGATGAGTTGCGATATCTTCGAATTGCTTATGTGCCATGGGCAGGGTTGATTTTTCAATTGAACATCTGAGGAGATATTGTGTTTCCCCCCTTCCTTTTATGATAAATGTCATCTATCCCACAAATGTACTGTGTATAGCACCATTAAACATTGCCATGATTGTGCTCTCTTTTTGTCAATTTAGGCAGCCCGCCAGCTTGAATTTCTTGTGGGGCGCAGGTCCAGTGGTCCTAGCACTTCCAGGCTTGGAGATGCCTTAGGATTAGTGCAACATCATGATGCTCTCACTGGTACTGCTAAACAGCACACAACCAATGATTATGAGAAGCGCCTAGCTATTGGAGCTTTTGAGGTCGGAAAATAAAGTCCTGTTAAATTTGCCCTTTTGGGGTTCCTTGTTCTCAATTCTCAATTAAATCTCTGAATGCTCTTTCTTCTAAAATCGATTAGGCAGCAGCTGTTGTTGATAATGCTCTCTCCTGCCTAGTTGGTAAGAAACCAGGAGGTCAGTGCTCATCACCTGCTTTGACCTTTAGCCAGGTACGTTTTAATCTAATTCCTACAGAAGGATTTAGAGATGTCCTTCAAACTATCATATAAGCGAGTCAGTTCATTGGAGTTTAAATTTTGTCTAAAGACCAAATGTTTCCCTTACTCAAGATGACCTGTATTCATCTTTGGTTTACGTCACTGTTTTTACAGTGCCAATTACTCAATATAAGTTTCTGCCCAGCAACAGAGGAAGATATTCTGGACGGAAAGAGTCTGGTAACTTTTTGGGTTTTATGCTATGAATTCTTTAAAGAAACGTGTATATTCTCATTGAAATTTCTTTATCAGGTTGTGGTAGCATATAATTCGCTTGGATGGAATCGAACTGATATCGTAAGGATCCCAGTGAGTATATACTTCTTTGCACCAATAGTTTAAGCATTAGGAGATTGATAATTGCTTCTAGATATAATTTGGCAAAGAAAATGTCTACCAGGTTACTGATTCAGATTTGGTCGTCCATGACTCTTCTGGAAATACCATTGAAGCGCAATTTATCAATTTGGATAGTGTTACAATCAACTTGAGGAACTTCTATGTGAAAGCCTACTTGGGATTATCACCACAGCAGGTCCCCACATACTGGCTTATATTTCAAGTTTCATTACCGCCGTTGGGTTGGAGCACATACTTCATTTCTAAAGCAGCTACAGAAGGTTGGCATTTACATACTTGATTCTCGTATTCAAGCCTCTGAGATTGATACTTATGTCACCTGATGTGGCTTGCTAGAGTAGATTTCATGAACAGGAAGTAGAACAAATGACAAGTCAAAGTTCAAACCCATAACAATCAGCATGAGGTAATATGCATCATGGAGGAGTGAAAATGAGCCTAGACTCGCTCCCAAATTCAAACCCATAACAATCAGCATGAGGTAAAATGCATCATGTAGGAGTGGCGATGAGCCTAGACAAGCTCCAAAACTATTCCAAGTCAATTAGAAGTGCATGTGTCTGAGGTCGTAAAACCGATCAGCACAATCAATTCAACACAGCTTCATAGTTGTCAGTAAGCCATGCGGACACGTTTAAATCTACTTTCCTTAGCTGGGCTTCAAAATGATGCAGGGCATGAAACTACTGTCCTTTCTACACTGAGCAATCCACGGAATGATACCTTAGAAGTTGGACCAGGGGATCTGAAGATGCTATTTTCGTCAACCTCGGGGCAACTTGTCCGGATATTAAACTCTAAAACTGGGGTGAGTCAAATTAGTGTCATTGATTTTTGTTTTAGCAATGAGATTTTCTTCCAAAGTGTGTTCACTTTTCCGTTATCATTTCACCATGCATGGATAATTCCATTGAAATTGTCAATCTCATCTTATTCACTTCTTCAAAGTTCTTTTAACCAAATCCAAACTAGTGACATTTTTGTAGAAAAAAAGTGCTCTTTCCAAATTACTTGTACAACCCCAATAAAACTTTGTCTAAGAAAAGGGCCATTTTCGTATTGCCAAAATAGATTACTGTGCTCAGTAGGATTGCTAGATAGATAAAATTGATTGTAACTGTAAAAGGATAACTGAAAGTGCTGAGCTCTTGAAATTCTACAAACTTCTATGTTGAATATTTCAATTTTCACTCGCCAATTTCTCTTGAAATGTGTTGCTCCTTGATGAATACATCGATTACCAAACAAGTTACAACGATTAAAATGAGTTCTGGAATGCAACTTGGCTGCTTCAGCTTCCTAGCTTCAATCACGTCTTCCTAATAATAATTTTGGATGCTCAATTGAATGATGTACCTGTAATGTCTTCAATGTCAAGTGAGGATCAGCTGAATCAATCTTCTCTGTTTACAGCATTCTCATCTCTACTTTCTGCCTTTTCTTTTGCTTCTTGGATTGGGTCTTGTGGTTGGCATCTTAACCTTCTTTGTGAGTATGTCTCAAGTTGTAAGAGCATCTCAAGGCCCTCCTACGATTTGAGATGAATGTGTAATTCTAGTTTGATGAGGATTTCTCCTAAAACTTAGACGTTTCCATTAATAAAATAACATTAGCTTTTCTTCAGCATTTGACAAGAATTGAATGTTCTACTATGTAACACTTCTTGTCCTTCCATTACTTGACCTATTGGATCACCTTCCAGTGCAATCACAAGGGTTTCTTATATGCTACTATGAAGCTATGCCAAATTCACTGCATAGCATTTAGTTGACTGACTCACGTTTACCAGGTTGATGTACCAGTACAGCAAAGCTATCTCTACTATGCCTCAAGCATCGGCAATACAGATGATTCTCAGGTAGCTCTTTCTGCGGTTGATTTGTGACACAATGTAGATGGGTATCTAGACCTATTCACAGCACAAGCCCAGGAATGGTAGATAGATGACTGCAAGTGCTCAGCAGAGTTTTTTTATTGCAGGCTTCTGGTGCGTACATCTTCCGCCCAGATAGGGCTCTTCCAACAATTGTTTCGAGAGAAGTAAGCAGCCTGTATTACTCAGCTGTGCATGCTCTAAGTAAATCTTGGAACATTAACTAATACTATCCATTCGATGATGTCATATATTAGATCTTTCCTAACAACAAGATAGGACAGATAAGAGTTCATGACCTATTTCAACTCTCACAGGTACCCCTGAAGGTTGTTCGGGGTCCACTAGTTGATGAAGTGCATCAACAGTTCAGTTCATGGATCTACCAGGTCACTTGTTTGATAAATTAACAACAAGCACACATTGTTCTTGCTTATTCCTATGATTTGCTTGGCTGTTTCTCTTTCTTTTCAAGAACCTATGGGTTTTAGTTGCCATGGGCTTATGGAACTCAAGATACTTGAAGGACCCAAAGAAGTCCAGAATGTAGATATTTCAACAAAGACCTAGACTGAAGCATTGTGGTTAACATTTGGCTTGAATAGCTAACCTACTGATCAGAAGAGTCATTCATTTAACCAGAATCCTTGACACAGAAAAAATGCTACTTGCTTATTGTATGTTGGACATTCACATTAATTGCTTAAGTTTTCAAGTTCGATCCGAGTTTAAGTTTGCTTTTGTACTCTGAACAAGGTTGCTACCTTAGTAAACAAGCAATTATGAGGATTTTGATTTTGATGGTAGAGAACAGGATGGTAATTTACTTCTATAATATCCCCTTCTTGATTGCTAATTTAGATCAAGTATGTCAATTGACCAACTTCATTCCAAAACACTTGAAGCAAGCTATCATGACATTCTCGAGAAACCCTTTTGCCTCATCTGGTGTGCATTGCTGCTAATGAAGTGCTATATCTTATGATGTTTTGGCCTGGCTCAAAGGGAACACATGAGACAAATGACTTGATTCTCATACATCTCATTTTTCCTTTTTACTTAATCAGGTCACGAGATTATACAAGGACAAAGAGCAGGCTGATGTTGAATTCACAGTGAGTCACACTTCTCTATATTCGTTGCCTTGTAAACTAAGATTTTTAACGTACGACAGAATTAGTAGATTTAGCAACAAAACAGTTGATTGGATTTCCAATGCTTTGCATGCAAAGTCCATTGATTTACCGTCACTAATGTCTACATATTAAAGATTTAACCTTCAGTCTCCAAGAAAATCCTCCTGAGACTTCTTCCTTCGAACTTTAAAGATAGGACCAATTCCAACAGATGATGGAGTTGGAAAGGAGGTGATAACACAAATGACGGCAAATATGGCCACGGAGAAGACCTTCTACACTGATTCTAATGGAAGGGATTTCATAAAACGGGTAAACTCTGAAACCTACATTTCCTTTAGATGCCGCCTTTGTTTATCTCTCAAAATTATCAACATTCTCAACAGATGATCTCAATACTAGTACTAGCAGATGGAGAGCGAGATTTGCTAGACTCATTATCATATGCGAACTCTCTCTACTAAGCAACATCTATCCGAGTGTTTAGTTATAGCTTGTGATGTTCTTCAGAAATTTCACATTTCAAAGGTCATTTCAAAGAAAATTGGTTCACTTAACATCAAATGACATTAGCTGGAATTTGCATTTTCATCATCAACTGAACTACATCTTCAGCGAAATGATGCGCAACATATTCTTCCAGTCATGGCGTAAAGTCAGACAGCAGCCATCTTGCTAAATTCATCGCTTGTCCTACTCTGACCCGAAATAGCTTACTATGGTTCATGCAGGTGCGAGATTATAGACCAGATTGGTCCCTCACTGTTACTCAACCTGTTGCAGGAAATTACTATCCAGTAAGCTCTTTAAATATAATGATTTACTAAATGACTGCGAGTAACAATACGGTGCTTGAACATATGAAATTATATCAACCTATAGCATAGACTCCAGAATATATTTTTCCCCTAAAAATGATCCTCTCTCCTACACTATGCCGTCAGATTAATCTTGGAATTTTCACCACGGACAACAAAACCGAATTCTCAGTCTTAGTGGATCGTGCGGTTGGGGGAGCCAGTATCAAAGACGGGCAAATAGAGTTGATGCTTCACAGGTTCGGCACATCCTTTCCGTGCTCTGCCCCATATGAGTCCTTCCTATCTTTGCGTTAGAAATCTTTTACCTTCTCTTGCTTCATGCACCAGGCGAATACTTAAAGATGACAGCAGAGGAGTGGAGGAAGCTCTTGACGAGAGGGTGTGCATTGCAAATAACAGTACGTGCAAAGGACTGACGGTGCGTTACGTCGCCAGAAGTTCTCTGTGGACAACCAATTGTTTCTCTTCGTTCATTTTTCCAAGTGATGTATTTTCAGATACGAGGACACTACTACATAGGCATCAACAAAAGGGGGACAGGAGCTCGCTGGCGACGGACAACTGGCCAACAAGTGTACTCACCTTTAGTTCTGGCTTTTGCACATGAGGTGGGGATTGAATGCCTTAGTTTTTTGAGGTCTATGCTTAAGCCTTTACCTGACCAAAAGATAATGACCCTGCAGAAGATGGAGGACTGGACAGCTTCTCATGTTACCATTGCGACTACTATGGATTCAAGTTACAGTTTACCTCAGAATGTTGCTTTGATCACTCTGCAGGTTATTCAGATTTGTCTCAAATACTCTCTCCCTCCCTCCCCTCCCCTGTGAGATTAATCGACCTTTCTCTTTTGCAGGAGTTGGATGATGGAAGTGCACTACTACGTCTTGCACATCTTTATGAGGTGAGAATCATTTTCCCTTTTAGCCCAAAAAAAAAAAAAAAAAAAAAAAAAAAAAAGAGCTTTGTCAATCCACTTCATTTGAATCCAATGTCGTTGGTGCTGTGATAAAAACTCCATGTGAGACCTAGAATCAACAGAAATATGAATCTTTGCAAACCCATGAGAGACTGTAATCTAACTATGGAGGCATTGCTTCTTGGATTGACTAAACTAACTCTATCAGGCTATTCACTTACTGCCGCACTTTCCATCAATTCAACACTCTCACAAGTCATTTTTTCCTACTTCAATCAAAAGAGAGGTGATTGATAATACCATATTGTATTCATTTCCATCTTTCTTGTTGTGAATATATCTAGCCTGGTGAAGATGCTGAATATTCGACCTTGGCTAAAGTCGATCTGAAGAAGATGTTTGCTGGAAGAACGGTACGTAAAGCTTTTACTCCACTAATGCCGAGGCTCTTCTTAGTGTCTGCCAACCGCATGAATTACTGTCTCATACTGATGGACATCGATAAATATGGTCATGACTACAGATAAAGGAAGTAAAGGAAATGAGCCTGTCTGCGAACCAAGAGAAGTCTGAAATGAAGCGGATGACATGGAAAGTTGAAGGGGAAGCCACAGCGGAACCGACCCCTTTAAGAGGGGGCCCAGTCAATGTCTCAGATCTCGTTGTTGAGCTCGGTCCCATGGAAATTCGTACTTTCTTGCTCATATTCTAGGCATTGTCCGTTATGCCTCGTTTTATGTAATCAATTAACTTCCAAAGTCTCTTTCAAACACTTTTTTTCATAAAGATGTTTATCCAGTGCCCCAAAAGGGTAACATTTAGCTCAAGATAAAACCAATAAGTGCAGTTTTTTTTTTTTTGGCTTTCCTTACTGGTGCACTTACAGTATCAATGAAGAAGAATGGTAGTTCAATTACTTGCTTAGTTTATTAAAGCAATCGGACAATGGCCTTCACAAGTTTCTCAGCGAGCACTCGTCCAACGTTAATCTTTAATGAGTACTCGCCCAGATGATCGCCAGTTCAAATGTACAGAACTGTGTCCTTCCTGGCAGTTCTCTTCTCTGTTTTGGACTACCCTAGGAGTGCCCATCTCCAGGTCGCATTAGTTGTGAGAGATTAAGAAAATGAACATATTAACTTACCTAGGAACATCTCATGTTCGATGTCAGTGTGTGTTCAAGCTGACGAACTACAGCGATGTTGCCAAGGTAAGGGTTCTATTCATCTTTTAAAAAAAATAATAATAAGAAACAAAGCTAGAGAGGCTAAAATCAGTGAAGAAAATTAAAATAATGGACAGACTGATTATCAGTGAAAAAAAAAAAATATTCAAGATAAGCGAGCAACGTTCACAAGTGACCATGGCGAAAAATCTCAACGAGCGTCAGTCAGTATCCTCGTCCCGCTCCAAAAAGAAACAGACAAATGTCTCAACGAACGTCCCTTGCCAGTTGTCTCTTTCGTTTTGTCATCCTTGGCCTGCTTCGTCCCGTCTTTTGGCCTTGGACGAAGTCCCCACAGCGACCACTTCTTTTCAATGGAGATGCTTGTTTTAGTACTGTTATACTGGTTTTTGTCAGATCGCACTTCGCATATCTCAACGCCCCTTGTCTGAAATTATAGAAGATCACCTTTACAAGCATGTCGAATACCCGGGACGATTGCTTTTTTCTTTTGTTGAAAAGTGCGGTCCGACTTGCATATAGATAGAGATGAAGTTCGATAAGTCCGTGTTCGATCTTTGCCGAGGTTTATAAAGAGGAAGTCTGACCATCATAACTGGACCGGACACAATCATTTTTATCGAAAAAGATCGTTTTTTTTTTTTTTTTCTTTTTTTTTTTGTTTCGTTTGCGTAAACAAGTGAATCCGGGGCATAATTCTTACTTTGGCCTCACTGGGTTTTAATTCTTACTTTGACCAAGTCTTTTTGCTGAATTATTGAATGAGCACCAACACAAAGGAAGTATCTCTGCACTTCTAACTAATAGAAAGAGAGAATGAAGCAAAAAGACTTGGTCAGAATCTGTGCCAAATCACAGTCAAGAGTCAATATCCTACACACACCGCTATGAATTACAGGCCGTCTATTAAAGTCCAATATAACCGGCGGAGATCCACCCATCACTCAATCATTGGTCCAACCTTTGGGTTTGTTCACCATTTATCAATCGTTTCAAGGCAACAGTCACTGAGAGAGAGAAAGAGAGAGTAGTTGGGGTTGCTGAAATGGGTACTCTAGTGGCTTCTTGTTTTGTGATTGTGATTTTGGAGGTCGCATGGTTGTATGGAGGAGTGGATGGAGCTTACGTGAAGTACAACACTATTGCTGGGGTTGCGGAAGGAAAGTTGAACGTGCATTTGGTCCCACATTCCCACGATGACGTCGGATGGTTGAAGACCATCGATCAGTACTATGTTGGGTCAAATAACTCCATCCAGGTCCTTAAATTTTTGGGTTCGAACAGCAGAGTGAAATTCGGCTATACTATTCAGTTGATATATAATGATGCAGTGATGTGTGTTGAAGAAATCTTTCCAGAATATTTTGAAGCTGACAAAACGTTTCTTTCAGTCTAGTCTGGATATCTGCAGATTGTCTAGTTTAAAGTCTGAAGACTTTCTGATTACCAGTCTCAAGATTCAAGACTTAAGATTCAAGACTTAAGACTCAAGACTCAAGACTATTCTCATTGACAGTCTTTCTGATCCAGTGACGAAGGAAATCCAGAGCCGAAGTATATGGTTGAGGGTTTAATCCTATCGTCTGGAGAAGATCCTTTTTGGTTGGATAAATATAACGGATTCTTTTGTTCGTATCTAGATCAATTGAAGATCCGATGGTCGACGAAGTATTCTTGGAATGTTCTATTCTTGGAAACCAAGATCCTGATTGTATGGGCGAACATGATTGATGGGCTATCGTCAGGTTCCTTTAATAGCTCGAATGATCTTCTTGATTGATTCCGTCCAACAGGTAGATTGGAGGAATTCCTTTGGAAAGTGCCAACGGGTATGATGACATAAAGGAGTATAAATAGGAAGACGTTCTAGCTGTTTGAGTGTGTGATCGATAGAGAAATTCAGTACGAAGCACCTTGATTATTAGTCGATTACGCCTGAAAGGAAATTGTATACACGAGTGAGTGTCTATACTTGGTGATACCTTGAGCGAGTGTGGTAGATCATCTACACCTAAAAATCAAGGAAGATCAACACTGTAACATCTCTTTGTTCATAGTGAAATCCAGCCAAATTGGCTGTCAGTGCAGAAGAGTGGATGTAGGCTTGAATCAAGCCGAACCACTATAAACCGCGTGTTCAATTCTCTGTTTCCTTTACTTAGTCTTACGTTGATTATTACTTATCGCAAATCCTTCAACTGTCTAAGTATTGCACAATTATAAAGAAATTATCAAGAAAAATCTTTTATACCTATTCACCCCCCTCTAGGTTCTCGTACTAGCTATATCAATTGGTATCAGAGCTCGTGTTCTTACTTTATTTGAAGTGTTTTACTTCAGAGTAAAAGATCCATGGCTAGTATGCTAGCATCAGGGCTGGTGGAAGGGCAAAGCAATACCAGACCACCCTACTTTGATGGAAAAGATTACAACATCTGGAAGAACAAGATGAAAGCTTTCCTACGATCAAAAGATCCTCTGGAGTGGGATGTTGTGGAAAGAGGAATCACTCCTACTGATGCATCAGTCTCTGAAAGAGGGAAAGAAACTGTTGATGCCAGCGGAATGACTCAGAAAGAGATAAACAAGAGACAAGCACTCGATGCAAAAGCAATTTACTCTTTATATTGTGCCTTGTCTCCAACTGAATATAACATAATATCTTCTTGTGTTACAGCAAAAGAAGTATGGGACAAATTACATATCACCTATGAAGGAACAGATCGAGTGAAGGAGACCAGAATCAACATTCTCCTCGGTCAATATGAAGCCTTCAAAATGAAACCAGGAGAATCTATAACTGACATGTTTAGTCGTTTTACAGATATTGTCAATGGTCTTGAGAACCAAGAACAAAAAATTTCTGATCCCATGAAGGTGAACAAGCTACTGCGTGGACTCTCCAAGGATTGGAATCATATAAAAACTTCAATAAGAGAGACGCAAAGAATTATGCCTCTATCCGTCGACGAGCTGATTGGAACTCTTCAGTCTTATGAAGTGGAACGAATTAATGAAGACGAAGATCCAAGAGGTAAGAAATCCATTGCATTAAAATCAAATGATGATTCTGATGATACAGATTCAGGAGATGATATGGATGACGAGGATCTTGCTCTCATGATAAGAAGATTCAGAAAACTAAATAGAAAAGGTAGAAGGTTCAACTCAAAGAAACAAAGTTTCCAGAGGCAGCAGACCAAGTCTGTTGATGATGAGGAACCAAACAAAGATGTAGTCTGCTTCGAATGTAAGAAAAAGGGACACATCAGACCCAACTGTCCTCTTTTGAAGAAGAAAAGAGGAAAAGCTGAGAAGTTTCGAAAAGCTCTCAAAGCCGAAACCTGGAGTGATATAGAATGTGAAGAAAGTGATAATGAATATGCCAACATATGTCCGATGGCACATTCGGACTCGGACTCATATTGGGATCGGACTCATGCAGTGAATTTGAGGTAAGTGATTTTAAAATTCCTGTCAAAGTCTCTAAATACATTGATGAACTGTGTTTCAGTCTTAAGACTTCTCTCAAAAGGATTTCCGAACTTAAAAAGGAAAACTCGGCCCTAAAACAAAAGGAAACCATTTTAGAGGAAAGAGTTAAAAGTCTAGACTTGAATGTTTCTACTCTTAAAGAAAAAGAAAATAATCTTTTGAAAGAAAATGTTTTCTTAAAAACGGACTTATCAAATATTTCAAAGAAATTTTCGATAGGATCCGAAAAGCTTGAAAAAGTTCTTTCGGTTCAAAGACCTTACTTCAATAAGTCTGGTCTAGGCATGACAGCAGAAACAATTCCCTTGATTGATTTTCCTAAAGTAAAAGAAAGAATTAAGAAAAGACCATCGAGAGAGGCTTATAAAAATCATTTCAAGAAAGTTTTTGTAAAGTCTGTAGGTCGAAATGCTCTAAGGTATTCAAAGTGTAACAGTTAGGATCATTTTGAAAAAGAGTGTCCTATGGTTTGGAAGCCTGTTAAGAAAGTATGGCCTAATAATGCTTATCCTACTAACACCAAAGGACCCAAGAAAATTTGGGTAACAAAGAAAGCTTGAGACTCTCTTTTAAATGCAGGTCTCCGTAAAGAAAAAGGTAAAGTGGTATCTTGACAGCGGATGTTCAAGACACATGACAGGAGACTCAAAGTGCTTCATAAAACTTGTTCAAGTAAACGGTGGAAATGTTTCATTTGGAGGAAATGGCAAAGGAAGCATTGTGGGATTTGGAACTGTGAAAATTGGAAATCTCACAATAAGCAATGTTTCTCTAGTAGAAGGACTCAACTATAACCTTCTCAAAGATTAGCCAATTGTGTGATACTTTTGGTTTCAAGATCTCCTTTCAGAAATGAATATGCTCTGGAATCAGTAAAGACTCTACTCAGTCTTTCATGGGTCGAAGACATGGAAATATCTACCTCTTAGACGTGAAATTAAATGAATCACAATGCCTAATCTCAATTCAAGATGAAGCAAGCTTATGGCACAGAAAGCTTGGTCATGTCAATATGAAGCAATTAGCCAAAATCTCATCAAAGCAGCTTGTTCGAGGTCTACCCAAATTACCATATCAAAAGTCCGATCCATGCACACCATGTATTCTGGGAAAGCAGGTAAGAAATTCATTTAAGCCAATAAATCATGTCTCTACTAATCATGTACTACAATTGCTGCATATGGATCTCTTCGGACCAACCAGAACTCAGAGTATTGGAGGTAAGAAATATTGCCTAGTAATTGTGGACGATTACTTCCACTTTACTTGGGTATATTTCCTTGCAAGTAAGTCAGAAACCTTTTCGTATTTTGAAAAATTTGCTAAAAAGGTTCAAAATGAAAAAGGATGTGTTATCTCAAGTATAAGAACAGATCATGGAGGAGAATTTGAAAATCAAGATTTTACAAAATTGTGTGATGAATCTGGATTTAAGCATGTGTTCTCCTCTCCATACACTCCTCAGCAAAATGGAGTTGTGGAAAGAAAGAATAGATCTCTTCAAGAAATGGCTAGAACTCTTTTAATTGAAAGTAAAATTTCTTCACGTTTTTGGGCTGAAGTGTTTCAACAGCATGCTATATCATCAATAGAGTCTTTCTAAGACCTATTCTTGAGAAAACCCCTTATGAATTATTCAAAGGTAAGAAGCCCATTGTTTCATATTTTCATGTGTTCGGTTGCAAATACTTTATATTGAAAAATGCAAAATATCGAGTTGGTAAGTTTGAAGAAAGATCAGATGAAGGCATTTTCCTTGGATATTCTACATCAAGCAAAGCCTACAGAGTCTATAACAAGAAGAGCCAGTCGGTGGAGGAGTTAATGAATGTCAAATTTCAAGACTCTATGCAAGATGAATCAGTCGGACTCGGTATGAAGAGTCGAATCTACTCCAGAGACTTTCCAAAGCCGACAACTCAAGAAATGTCTCGACTCACGGAAGACCAGCATCAAGATGTTCATGAAGATTCAAATAAAGAAAGAGATCATCATCCAGACAAATCAACCAGTAACTGGAAGCATAAGTCCAGTCATCCTAAAGATCTCATTATCGGCGAAATTAATGAAGGAATTTGTACCAGATCCAAAGGACGTGAAGAGTCTAGTGCTGTGGCTCTCATCTCTGAAATTGAACCAAAAAGCATAGAAGAAGCTTTATCTGATGAAAGCTGGATCGAAGTTATGCAAGAGGAGCTCAGACAGTTCAACATTAATGATGTCTGGGAATTGACATCTAAACCAAAAGGTAAAACTGTTATTGAAGCCAAATGGGTGTTCAGAAACAAGATGAATGAAAATGGAAAAGTCGTACGAAATAAAGCAAGACTCGTGGCCAAAGGATACACGCAAGAAGAAGGAATAGACTATGATGAGACTTATGCTCCTGTAGCAAGGTTAGAAGCTATTCGTCTATTACTTGCGTTTGCTTGTTACAAAAATTTCAGGTTATTCCAAATGGACGTCAAAAGTGCTTTCCTAAATGGATTTATCCAAGAGGAAGTTTATGTGGAACAACCACCTGGGTTTGAAGACCCAAAGAAGCCGACTCGTCTTCGACCTGAAAAAGGCCTTGTATGGTTTAAAGCAAGCACCTCAAGCTTGGTACGATGTACTAAGTAAGTTCTTATTACAGAATGGTTTTGTCAAAGGTAAAGTAGATACTACTTTATTTATCAAAAAGGAAAACAAAAGCTTTTTACTCGTTCAAATATATGTGGATGACATTATTTTTGTATACTCTAATGAAAGTCTATGCAAGAAATTTTCTAAGTCTATGCGGGATGAGTTTGAAATGAGTATGATGGGAGAATTAACATTCTTTCTTGGTCTTCAAATAAAGCAATTGAAGGAAGGAACTTTCATTTACCAAGAAAAATATGCTAATGATCTTGTCAAAAGGTTTGGATTGGAAAATTGTAAGAAGATGATATACCAATGTCAAGTTCTTTGAAGATAGACAAAGATGAAGAAGGGAAGAAAGTTGATCAAAAGCATGCAGAGCATCATCGGTTCACTTCTTTATCTTATCGTTTCTAGACCCGACATTACGTTGAGTGTTTGCATCTGTGCTAGGTTTCAATCGGATCCTAGAGAATCCCATCTTAGTGCTGCAAAACGTATTATTAAATACGTTGCTTCATCTTCAAGCATTGGTCTTTGGTATCCTAAGAATGGAGACTTTAATCTTCTGGGATATTCAGACGTAGATCTGGCCGGCTGCAGAGTCGATAGAAAGAGTACTTCAGGAACTTGCCAGTTGCTTGGAAGCAGGATAGTGTCTTGGTTTTCAAGGAAACAAAGCACTGTAGCTCTCTCAACAACAGAAGCAGAGTATGTAGCCCTTGGAAGCTGTTGTTCGCAAATTCTATGGATAAAACAACAGCTACAAGACTTTGGGATTGAAGACTCATGCATAGAAATCAAATGTGACAACACCAGCGCAATCAATCTCACCAAAAATCCAATTCTTCATTCAAGAGCAAAGCATATAGAGATTCGACATCACTTCATTAGAGATCATATTCAAAGTGGAGAAATCTCAATTCAATTTGTTGATTCAAAAAGTCAACTAGCGGATATATTCACAAAGCCTTTGGAGAAAAATCAATTCGATTTTATCCGTTCCAGACTCAACATTTTGAAGCTCGAAGAAGTTAAAGTCTAGAGACTCTCCAACCTTCAGACTCAGAAAGTTGATGATCGTCAGACTCTAATCTCTCAGACTCTAAATCTCTCAGACTCAGATATTGATGACTATAGACTGTAAGTTGTTATTTTATCTCAACTCGAAAAGGTATGATCTTTCGTTCAGTTATTTTGTAGTCTATGTGAAAAATCGAAAACTTGTCTTTTCAAAAGGATTAATTTTGGCAGTTATTGATTTCGAAAAGAGGTATTCGTACATTTTCCTTGTACCGATTGAACTTCCCTTTTCAAAACTGAGTTATATATATACAGTTTTCATTTTCAATCTTCAAAACCCTAAAAAGCATTCTCCTCCCAATCCGATTTCTACTTCGAGAAAGTTGTCATCTTTTCTTGGGAAAGCAAGCAAAAGGAATCTTTCAGCGACAAGAAAGATGTCTTCTTTGAGGAAGTCTTCAAGAATCGCGAACAGGGGACCACAGAGAATGAAGGAGGGACCTACCCATTTCGATCTCACCGAAGAGGAAGAATCGAGTCAGCAACAAAGCCCGATTCACTCTCCACCACGTCACTTAACGCCATCTACCCCACAAGGTGCGGGTCAACATCCGGAGGAAGAGATAATCGAGGACGCAGACCCTGTAAGAGTCCAAAAACCCTCTTATATTTACAAACTCTACCGTGCTTTGAAAAGTACTGGGACTCCGTTGAAATACGTGGATGATTTTCTCAAAGATAAGCATTATGGGAATGAGTATATCTTTTTGAAAAGAATGGAGGATTTGGGAATTGCTCCCAAAGGTAAAGCAGAGGAAGCACTTGTGAATATTCCAAGTGACCCTCGTATGTCGGGACCAAATTCGACTGATGGGAACGACGATGACAAAATGTTCAGTGATTTTCAACCGAGAATGGGTGTTGCTGCAAAGGTGAAGGGAAAGAGGATGGAGTTATTTAAATCGAAGGAACATGAAAATTTGTTCTTCAGACTGCTGAAACGAGGGGTGATAAACCCTAGGAGTGTCGATTTCGATTTCTTGGATGCTGTGAATGTGAACTTGAGGGAGAAGTTCAGTCTGCTTCAACTGGAACATTTTTGCACTGACACCACGGACGGTTATGCACAACTGACTGCATATTTCTATTCGAATCTCAGCTTTATAGATGCGAATAGAATATCATTCAGTGTTCGAGATCAGGATTATGTGTTAGACGTGGACATGTTGGCGGACATAATTGGAGTTGAACGAGGATGTTATCAACCAATCAAAGTCTCAGTTGCTCGTGCCTCAATGGACCTTGTCGAAGATAGGAATATCGAGGGAAAAATCATCTATTCAAGGATGCGTGCCATCAACATTGTGCTGCACAAAATTGTAATCAATTGTATCAGGCCAAAGTCTACATCAAAGACTGATGTGTCTAATTCCTAAACAAAATTGATGTACGCAATCAACTCAGGGAAGAAGTTCTCTCTCCCTCACACTATTCTCTTTCACATGTACAGAGCAATGTCGAAAGACAGGGGACAATTGCCTTATCCAGGTCTGGTGACCAAGATCTTCAGACACATGAATATTGAACCGCCACACACACTTTGTGTTCGACCGTGCGATAAGATGGTGGTAGGTTTGAAGATGTTGACGAAGATGCGTCTGAAAGAACTTTCCAAGGCAATGGAGAAATTCAGAGTGAAGACTCCAGTTCCGTCTGCTTCAAAGTGAAAAGGAAAGGAGGCCATTGGTGCCCCATCCAAAAAGAAGAGAACTCTCATCTTGAAGAATGAAGATGAGGAGAAAGATCTTACAATCACTGCCTTGATAAGGACCAGACGTTCTGTTCCCCAATCAACAGAACATCAGAAGAAACAGAGAGAAGAAGAGGAGCAAGCCAAGAACAGAGAAGAAGAACAGCAGCGAGAGAAGGAGAAAAAAGCTGAAGAAGAAGGAGAAGAAGAACAAGAAAAGTCTGCAGCTGAATCTGGAGAGAAGGAGAATCAAGACACAGAAGAGCATGATCATCACTCTTCCCCTTTTGATGTCCTAGAGACAGGGGGAGTTGGCGAGCAAAGGTCCACACCTCATGCTGCCAATAGTGAAGGTCTAAGACAATCTCCAGCAGATCCAAAAGAAATTCAGGCTTCTCAAATGCCTAAAGAAGGACACGATACGTCGACACCAAATCTGCAAGACTATACAGAAGCGCCATCGTCTGCATTCACTCCATCAGAAAAAGCAAATGCAAGTACTCAGACGGACAATTCTGCAGATTTTCGTCGTATTATGGATATTCTTCTGGAAATGCGTGGCCAGATATATGCTCCGGACTGTGAAATTCAAGCCATGAAGAATGCTGGACAAGCATCTTCAGTTACCCTGGAGGATAAAATGAAAGATCTCGCTCTGCAACTTCAAGCCAATGCCAAAGGAGAGGAGGTAGCTCAACTAAGGGAGGACTTGAAGAGGCTAGAAGGTGTAGTCCAGTCCATGGGAGATTTCCAGATCGTGCGCATTCCCAAGCAGACATGACTCCTTTCTCACCTTTTTTAATGATGACAAAAAGGGGGAGAAGCAATTTGAACCAACCAACCTTCTTTGACTTTAAATTTATTTTTGTGGTTAAATTTTTTTTTTTAGTATGACTTGAGTGAACTTGAATTTGACGGAATTGGCTGTGGATTTAGATACTTGACTGTTTGCATTTATATCAAGTGTTGTTATATGGTATTACTCATGAAAGACTAACCAATTTTCTATGGATGCGAGTCTGGTTGTTTTGTTAATCTTTATGAGATAGCCATATTGCTTGAGAAATGTTTTTGCAGGTCAAAGAGTTCAAATCTACAGGAAAGTTTTGTCACCATAAAAAAGGGGGAGATTGTTGGAGAAATCTTTCCGAATATTTTGAAGTCGACAAAACGTTTCTTTCGGTCTAGTCGGATATCTCGCAGATTGTCTAGTTTAAAGTCGAAGACCTTCGATTACCAGACTCAAGATTCAAGACTCAAGATTCAAGACTTAAGACTCAAGACTCAAGACTATTCTCATTGACAATCTTTCTAATCCAAAGACGAAGGAAATCCAGAGCAAGTATATGGTTGAGGGTTTAATCTTATCATCTGGAGAAGATCCTTTTTGGTTGGATAAATATAACGGATTCTTTTGTTCGTATCTAGATCAATTGAAGATCCGATGGTCGACGAAGTATTCTTGGAATGTTCTATTCTTGGAAATCAAGATCCTAATTGTATGGGTGAACATGATTGATGGGCTATCGTCAGGTTCCTTTAATAGCTCGAATGATCTTCTTGATTGATTCCGTCCAACGGGTAGATTGGAGGAATTCCTTTGGAAAGTGCCAACGGGTATGATGGCATAAAGGAGTATAAATAGGAAGACGTTCTAGCTATTTGAGTGTGTGATCGATAGAGAAATTCCAGTCGAAGCACCTTGATTATTAGTCGATTCAGTCGAAAGCGAAATTGTATACACGAGAGTGTCTATACTTGGTGATACCTTGAGCGAGTGTGGTAGATCATCTACACTTAGAAATCAAGGAAGATCAACACGTAACATCTCTTTGTTCATAGTGAAATCCAGCCAAATTGGCTGTCAGTGCAGAAGAGTGGACGTAGGCTTGAATCAAGCCGAACCACTATAAACCGCGTGTTCAATTCTCTCTTTCCTTTACTTAGTCTTACGTTGATTATTACTTATTGCAAATCCTTCAACTGTCTAAGTATTGCGCAATTATAAAGAAATTATCAAGAAAAATCTTTTATATACCTATTCACCCCCCTCTAGGTTCTCGTACTAGCTATATCAATGTGAATGGCAAAATGTTCTTATGTGTGTTACTGGTTGTTCAGGGTGCTTGCGTTGAGAATGTGCTTGATTCCGTCATCAAAGCGTTGGCGCGAGATCCCAACAGGAAGTTTGTGTTCGCCGAGATGGTATATTCTGTTAATTTTAGACTGTCTCTGATGCATATATCTGAAGGCTCGTTTCCGTTTTGATCAGCTACAAACCATGTTTTTGAGTTCTCTGCAATCAGTCAATTTCTCAGGCTTGAATCTAGTTGATCAGCTCGACTCCGCTGGTCTAAAGCATTGTGGTCAAACTTCAATCCAATTGGCCTTCGTGATATTAATCCTTTTCATATTTATGGTTGACAAATCCGCAAATCCATGATTTATGACCTGAAGACACTGACCGGTTTGGCCTATAACGAAGTCAAAATCTTTGTGCATTGGTGCAATACAATTGCATTAGAAGAGCAACTGAACCTCCAGGCATGCCACCAAGACACACTGGACAGAAGATATTGAAGTTCAACATTACAGTCCCACTTAACTTGAAAATGGCCATTACATGATTCTCGTTTTTAATTTCATGTTGCAAAATGAAGATGTACTTCGGCAAGATGAACCTTTGAGATTATGTAGCCACATGCTTCCTGTCTTTTATGCTTCATGAACACTACATTTGATAGTACCTGTTACCATTTTTTCTCCGTGAATATTGATTGTTATTCTGCAGTAAAGACAACTGGCATTCAATAATCTAAACACAGAAGAAAAATTTGATGCCTAAGACTATGCAATCTTTACACAACTTTTGCATTTATATTCTTGTGGACTTGCATACTGGTTCTCTTAATCTTATCAGCGTCAGTTCATGCCCCTTAATTGCTTATTCTCAGAGTCCTCTTCTATTACCCTCAATTGAGGCCAAAAAGGAAAAAGAGAGTAGAGAAAACTGTGATTTAACCAAAATAGATTTAACTTATTGAGAAATTGTATACTTTCCTATGCTTGTAAGATAATGCACTTTGTAATACTTGTTTATCTTGATAGATGCAGATCATAGCCAACTTCTACTTCTTTTAAAAGTGTACCTCACTAATTTTTGCTCACGATTGTTAAACAATCATAATTTCAGTGAACAAACAGTTGTTCTTATGCTGTAGCTTCTTCACGTCAGGCCTTCACTCATTCCCTCCACTGTCCACTTGCAAACGAGTTTAACTTGATAGAGTAACTAACGAATTTCATGACTTGATAGGCTTTCTTCCAAAGATGGTGGTTAGAGCAAAGTCCAGAAACACAAGAGCAAGTGAGGAAACTTGTGAATGCTGGCCAATTTGAATTCATGTATGCAGTCAGTAAGCATTTAACGGGGTCTATGGCAATTTCTGCACTATTACTGCCCTGACAGTAATGTTGGCAATTTGCAGAAATGGCGGATGGTGTATGCATGACGAGGCAACAACTCATTACATCGACATGATTGACCAAACAACTCTGGGTCATGGCCTGATAAAGTCACAATTCAACAAAGTTCCTCGAGTTGGATGGCAAATTGATCCATTTGGACATTCTGCCGTGCAAGCTTACCTACTTGGAGCTGAGGTAGAAGATTCTATCTAAGGTTTTCTCGATGTCGACCTTTTCTGCTTTCACCTTCCAATCAGTCTTAAGTGTAGCTCTGAGTTATTTTTTTTTTTTTTTTTGTTTTGATGTCTGCACACTATGATGCAACCATTAGACTTTGAGAAGTATCATGTTGTCTAACTTTCTATGTCATTAAATGAAAAAAGAGTTGCTCGGCATGGTCTTTTTCCCAATAAATTTTCCATGCTTTGAGTTGTATTTCCTATCAAAGGATCATCACCATTTTTGCAGATTGGATTTGATTCAATGCATTTTGCGAGGATTGACTATCAAGACAGAGTGAATCGCAAGAATGATAAATCTCTCGAGGTTATATGGCATGGGTCTAAAACATTTGGTTCCTCATCTCAGGTTTGAAACAGAAGCAACCTCATTACCTTCATTTTCCTTGGTTACTTCACCCCAAAGATTAATATCATGTGCTTGTCTGTGCCTTTGTAGATTTTTGCAAATGCATTTCCCGTTCACTATAGTCCACCAGAAGGTTTTAATTTTGAAGTGTCTAATGATTTTGAGCCTGTTCAGGTGTGTGCTGTTATTCAACCAAATTAATCACTTTCAAGCTTCTTTTTTGTGGCAGACAGATTCACATTTGAGATATTCAAACTGCAGGATAATAATCTCCTATATGACTACAATGTCGAAAAAAGAGTGAATGATTTTATTGGTGCTGCAATGACACAGGTATATTCTTAGCTTTTTGCGGACAACAGGTTTGTTCTATCTTGGTTTGTCTCAGACCGAAACTGACCATTGTCAAATAATTATATTCGAATAAACATCATTGAGGTACAAATACAGGAACTCATTTTTCCCAATGAACAGGCAAATGTTACAAGAACAAATCACATTATGTGGACCATGGGTGATGATTTTGTGTACCAGTACGCTGAGTCTTGGTTCAAGCAGATGGATAAATTCATTCATTATGTTAACAAGGTAAAACTACCTGCTTTACTATTTGCTTTTATGATTGTGAAACACGAGTGTTTATGCATCAAAACACTTGAAGTTTGGCAAAGCTCATTTCCAGTCACAGATAATCTGGAGACTTCCACCAGTATCTTTTTCTCTGAGATGTAATATAAAAGGATCTACAATTAGTCTGAAATAACACTTAGTTTAAAATGACACTTTCTAAGCTTACTCTGGAGAGTAGAGATATGTTTTTGCCCCTTTCTTCTCCTTTTTTTTTTCCAATGCACTTGCCATAATTTTCTTTTCCTGTTCCTGATATTTCTTCTCTCTCAGGATGGCCGGGTGAATGCATTATACTCTACACCATCTATTTACATGGATGCCAAAAATGCAGCAAATGTATCATGGCCTTTGAAAACTGACGATTACTTACCGTAACTATCTCTTTTTTACCCATCTCAGTTGCCTTTATGTGATATATCTATTTCAAACACCGTCGACTTGATATATGACCGACACTTGCCCCTGTGTACAGGTATGCAGATAGAAAAGATGCCTACTGGACTGGCTTTTTTACTAGCCGGCCAGCCCTGAAAGGATACGTTAGGATTCTTAGTGGATACTATTTGGTATTGTTTCTCTTTATTGGAGCTCATACCATAACAGAACACAGTATATCTCTTCATGTTGTTGCGCTTTTGTAAGCCAAGTAGAATGCTCAGGACTTAAATTATTTTGGATTCAATGCGTGCTTACAACTATGTAACTTAAGTTTCTAAAGGGATGAACTGTGATGTCTTGGAATTATTTATGTGCCATGGGCAGGGTTAATTCTTCAAACGAACATCTGAGAAGATATTGTGTTTTCCCCCCTTCCTTCTATGACAAATATCATCTATCCCACATATGTACTAAGTATAGCACCATTAAACATCACCATGACTGTGCTCTCTTTTGTCTATATAGGTAGCACGCCAACTTGAATTTCTTGTGGGGCGCAGGTCCAGTGGTCCTAGCACTTACAGGCTCGGAGATGCCCTAGGATTAGTGCAACATCACGATGCTCTCACCGGTACTGCCAAACAGCACACAACCAATGATTATGAGAAGCGCCTAGCTATTGGAGCTTCTGAGGTCGGAAAATGAAGTCCCATTGAATTTGCCCTTTCAGGATTATTTGTTCCCAACTCTCATTTAATCTCTATATGCCTTTGTTCTAAAATCAATTAGGCAGAAGCTGCTGTTGTCCCAGGAGGTCAGTGCTCATTGCCTGTTTTGAAATTTAGCCAGGTAACTTTTAATTCAATTCCTACAATTTCCGACAAAAAGGATTTGTAAACATTCTTCAAACCATCATATAAGCTAGTCGGTTCATTGGGACTTAAATTTTGTCCAAAGACTAAATGTTTCACTTGCTCAAGATGACCTGTATTCATCTCTTGCTTACGTCACGTTTTTTACAGTGCCCTTTACTCAATATAAGTTTCTGCCCAGCAACAGAGGAAGATATTCCAGACGGAAAGAGTCTGGTAAGTTTTTGGGTTTTATGCTGTATATTCTTCAAAGAAATATGCACGTTCTAATAAAAATTTTCTTTATCAGGTTGTGCTAGCATATAATTCGCTTGGATGGAATCGAACTGATATTTTAAGGATCCCCGTGAGTATTTTACTTCTTTCCTGTTGTGCCAATAGTTTATGCATCAACAGAATAATAATTGCCCCTCGATATAATGTGGCAATGACAATGTCCACTAGGTTACTGATTCAAATTTCGTCATCCGTGACTCTTCTAGACATACCGTCGAAGCACAACTTATCGATTTGGATAATGTCACAATCAACTTGAGGAACTTCTATGTGAAAGCCTACTTGGGATTATCGCCACAGCAGATCCCTAAGTACTGGCTTGTATTTCAAGTTTCATTACCACCGCTGGGTTGGAACACATACTTCATTTCTAAAGCAGCTACAGAAGGTTGATATTTGACATACTTGATTCTCGACAACAATCATTCAAGCCTCTGAGATTGATATTTATATCATCTGCCAAGGCTTGCCATAGTAGATTACGTGAACAGGAAGCACAATGAATAATGAGTCAAAATTCAAAACCTTAAGAATCTGCATGGCCCGAACTGCATCATGGAGGAATGGAGATGAGCCTAGACGTTCTCCAAAACTATTCAGAATCCATTCGAAGTGCATGGTTCTGAGGCCGTAAAACCAATCAGCACGATTAATTTGACACAGCTTTGAAGTCGTCAGAGGGCCACGTCGATTCAGTTAATTTTACTTTCCCTCATTTGGGCTTCAAAATGATGCAGGGGAAAGTAAAACTAGTTTCCTTTCAACACTGGGCGATCCACAGAATGATACCATAGAAGTTGGACCAGGTGATCTGAAGATGCTATTTTCATCAACCTCCGGGCAACTTGTCCGGATGTTCAATTCTAAAACTGGGGTGAGTCTAGAGAAAGCTACAGATTTTTGTTTAGCAACGAGATTTTGTTCCAGAGTGTGTTCACTGTTCTATTACCTTTTCACTGTGCATGCATAAAATCCATTGAAATTATCAATCTCATCCACTTCTTCAAAGTTCTTTGGACCAGAATCATACTCGAGACTTTTCTGTAGCAAAAACTTGTTCTTTACAAAGATTTTGTACAAGCTGAAGTAACTGGCTCTAAGAAAAGGCCTATTTTGTGTACTGCGAAAAGTATGTTTATGAATGTCTCACTCACCAGTTTCTCTGAAATCTAAAATTTACATGCACACCGCTGTCGTTGCTTATTGACAAACACATCTTCTGGTATCCAAACAAGTTATTATGATGAAATGGATTCTGGAATGCAACTTGGCTGTTTCAGCTCTCTAGCTTCAATCACGTCTTCCAAATAATAACTTTTGGACAATTGATGTACCTATTATATCTTCATTTTCCATTGAGGATCAGCTGTATCCATCTTTTCTGTTTAGAGCACTATCTCATCTCAATATTCTGCCTTTCTTTTGCTTCTTGGATTGGATCTCATTTGGTTGGCATCTGAACCTACTTTCTTAATATCTCTCATATTACAATGTTCCCAGCACCTCTTTGTCCTCTGAGGACTTAAGAAAGTGTAATTCTAGGTTGAAGGGTCATGTAATCTATCAGCAAATAGAAAGTGCCCATTTATAGTGGCTAAAGCGAAACAATGATGAGAACTTCTCCTAAAATTTAAATGTTTTGATTCATATAATGACATTAGCTTTTCTTCAGGGTTTGACAAGGATTCAATGTCCTGCGTTATATAACACTCTGTCTCCTTCATCACTTTTACTTATTCGATTGCGTTACAGAGCATTCACAATGGTTTCTTACATGCTACTGTGTGGCTATGCCAAATTCACTACATAGAATGTTTAGTTATTCAACTCAAATTTACCAGGTTGATGTACCAGTACAGCAAAGCTATCTCTACTATTCCTCAAGCATCGGTGGTACAGATGATTCTCCGGTAAATCTTTCTGTGCTTGATTTATGATACTATGCAGACCGGAATGTGGACCTTTTCACAGCACAAACCAAGGAATGGTAGATAAATAGCTGCAAGTGATCAGCAGAGTTCTTTTATTGCAGGCTTCTAATTTGTATATCTTCCATCCAAATGGGGCTCATCCAACTATTGTTTCAAGAAAAGTAAGCAGCCTGTCATTACTCAGCTGTGCCTACTCCAGCTCACTCTTGGAACATTAAATAATACCTTGCATTCAGTGATATTGTACATTAAATCTATTTTAACAAGAAGATTGGACACATAAAAGTTTGTCCCCCATTTCAACCCTTGCAAGTGCCCCTGAAGGTTGTTCGGGGACCACTAGTTGATGAAGTGCATCAGCAGTTCAGTTCATGGATCTATCAGGTTATTTGTCTTATAAATTAAGTCCAAGCACATTATTCTTCTTATCCTGATGATTTGCTTACCTGTTTCCCTTACTGTCTTTTTTAGAACCTATGGGTTTTGGTTCCCATCAGCTTACAGAACTCAAGATACTTGAAGGACTCAAAAATGTCCAGAATGTAGATATTTTAACATAGAGTTAGACTGAAGCATAGTAGTTAACATTTGGCTTGAATAGCTAAGCTACTAATCGGAAATGTCGTTCATTTAACCAGAATCCTAGAACTAGGAAAAAAAAAAAGGGGACCTGTTCATTGCATGTTGGACATTCCCATTAGTAGCTTAAGTTTTTAAGTTTGATCCAAGTGATGATATCCAGTAATTAAGTTTGGTCTTGTACTCGAACATCGTTGCTCCCTTAGCAAACAAACTATTATAAGGGTTTTGATTTGATGTCAGAGAACTGGAAATTAATTTACTTCTATTATGCCCCATTTTTATTGCAAATTTAGATTCAGTATGTCAAATAACTAATTTCATTCCAGAACAGTTGGTGCAAGAAACCATGACACTATTGATATACTCTTTTGGCCCACTGGGTATGAACTGCCGCTAATGAAGTGCTTCTTATGAAGATCTGGACCAGCATAATGGCATCACATGAGTCAACTGGCTTGATTTTTAGACATCTGACTTTACCTTGATTTACCTTACTAGGTCACAAGATTACACAAGGATAAAGAGCATGCTGATGTTGAATTTACAGTGAGCTGCCCTTCCTTATTTTTCTTTCTTTGTAAACTGTGATATTCTACAGATGACGGAGTAATGCAACAAAACATTTGATTGGATTTTCCATGCTTTGCATGCAAAGTCAATGGATTTATTGTCACTACTGTCTCCGTAGTATCAGCCTCTTCAAACTCCAAGAAATTCTCCTAAGACTTCTTGCTTTGAACTTTGAAGATTGGACCAATTCCAACAGATGATGGAGTTGGGAAGGAGGTGATAACACAAATGACGGAAAATATGGCCACAGAGAAGACCTTCTACACCGATTCTAATGGAAGGGATTTCATAAAACGGGTAATTCCGAAACCCTAGATTTTCATTGGATGCCACCTTTCCTTATAACATTCATGACTGATAATCTGAATATTGGTATAAGCAGGGGGAGTGCAAAGTTTGCTAGACTTACTATTGTTTTTCAACTCACTCCCCTAAGAAACATCTACCCTAGTGTTATAAATTTATGATGTTCTTCGAGTATTTCAAATTTCAGATGTCATTTAAAAGAAAAGTTGGTTTGAAAGATGGTCCCTGGAATCTGCATTCTCATTATCCACTAAGTTACATCTTAGCCGAAATGATGTACAACATATTTTTCTCTTCTAGTCACAGTGTTTATTCATACAACAGCCATCTTGCTTGCTCGTCAATGGTCCCAGGCTGATGCAGAAAGCTTACAATCGTTATTGTAGGTGCAAGATTATAGACCAGATTGGTCCCTCACTGTTACCCAACCTGTTTCAGGAAATTACTATCCAGTAAGTTCCTTAATTTAACGATATAGCAAATGCTTGCGAGTGATAATATGGTCCTTGAATAGATGAAACGTCTATAGCCTGGACTCATGAATATGTTTGTCCCCTAAACATGATCTTCTCCTCCAACACTATGCCATCAGATTAATCTTGGGATTTTCACCATGGACAACAAAACCGAATTCTCGGTCTTAGTGGATCGTGCTGCTGGAGGAGCCAGTATCGAAGATGGGCAAATAGAGTTGATGCTTCACAGGTCTGGCACCTCATTTCTGTGTTCCACCCCATATCATTACTTCCTTTCTTCGTGTTACAAATCTTTTAACTTCTCTTGCTTTGTGCACCAGGAAAATACCCTATAACACAGGTGTGGTTGGACCTCCCAACGAGATGGTGTGCATTTCAAATAGCACATGCAAAGGACTAACGGTACATTGCATTTATCTGTGGACGAAGAACTGTTTTTCCTCGTTCATTTTTCCCAAGCGATGTTGTATGACCAGGTAAGAGGACACTACTACATAGGCATCAACAAACCCGGGACCGGAGCTCGCTGGCGTCAGACTATTGGCCAAGAAGTGTACTCGCCTTTAGTTTTGGCTTTTGCACATGAGGTAGGGATTGAGTGCATTAGCTTTTTTGGGTCCATGCTTAAGCCTTTACCTGAGTTTTGAATGACCCTGCAGAAGATGGAGGAATGGACAAGTTCTCATGTTACCAGCGCGACTGCGATGGATTCGAGTTACAGTTTACCTCAGAATGTCGCTTTGATCACTCTGCAGGTAATTGAGTGTTATCTCAGATACTCTCCTCTCTCTTCCTCTCCCCTTCCTTTTGGGATTAACTGACCTCTCTGTTTCGCAGGAATTGGATGATGGAAGTGCACTTCTACGTCTCGCACATCTCTATGAGGTGAGAAAAGAACTTCATTTGCCCTTTTTGCCCAAAAAAGAAAGAGCTTCGTCAGTCTATTTCATTTGAATGCGATGTCATTGGGGCTATTATATGAAAGTCCACGCGTGATCTGGAATCAACGGAATTAAGGATCTTCGCAAACCCACAGGAGACTGTAGTCCAACAATGCAGGCATCGCCTCTTGGATTGACAAAACCATTTCTTTTAGGCTATTCACTCACTACCACACTTTCCATCAATTTGACACACTCATAATTGATTTTGTCCGTCTTCACTCAAAGAGAGGCGATTGATGTATACCACAGTATTATTCATTTCCATCGTTATGCTTGTGAAAATATCTAGGCTGGTGAAGATGCAGAATATTTGACCTTGGCTAAAGTCGAGCTGAAGAGGATGTTCGCAGGAAGAACGGTACGTAAAGCTTTTACTGCTCCAATGTCGTTGCTCTTCTCAGTACGTACCAACTAGACGAAGTAGTTTTGTCACACTGATGACATGATTTGGTAATTGATATATGTGATCACTGACTTCAGATAAGGGAAGTAAAAGAAATGAGCTTGTCTGCAAACCAAGAGAAGTCTGAAATGAAGCGGATGACATGGAAAGTCGAAGGGGAAGCAGCAGCAGAACCGACGCCCTTAAGAGGCGGCCCAGTGGACGTCTTAGATCTCATTGTCGAGCTTGGTCCCATGGAAATTCGCACTTTCTTGCTGAAATTCTAGGCCTTGTACATAATGTCACTTTTTATCTAATCGATTAACTTCATACATGCCCAGAGGGTAACCATTTAGCTCAAGAGGAGACCATTAAGTGCAGTTTTCTTGGCTTTCCTTAACAAGTGCACTTATAGTATTAATGAAGAAGAACGGTACTTCAATTGCTTCCTAGCTAACAAAAGTAATCGGACAACAGCCTTCGCAAGTTTCTTACCGAGTACTCTTTGAAGATTATTTACTTGGTCAGTAGCAAACAACCTTCAGCGATTACTTGCCCACGGGATCGCCAGTTCAAATGTACATAATCATGTTCTTCAACTGCAGTTTTCTTCTCCGCTTTCAGACCGCACAAAGGGTGCCCTTCTCAGGTTCCATCAGGCGATGGTCGCCGGCCCTCGCCCCAGCGGGTGGCGGCCCCTGCCGACACTCCCCCACCTTTCCAGCAAGCCCTCACCACCAGCGGCCTCCCTCCTCCTCCTCCTCTCCCCCCCCTTTTTTTTAAAGTTAATTAATTAATTAATTATTATATTAATTATTTACCATGTCACCACCAAAACGACATCATTTTGACATTGTTTAGCCGCATTGGCATGCAAAACAACGTCGTTTTGCACTAATGACGTTGTTTTGCACTTACTTTGCCAGAAATTGCTCACAGTTAGCACTTAAGTGTCACTTGTCCCGATTGACACTTAAGTGATCCATTTTATTCCGATTTTAGCATTTAAGTGTCACTTGTCCTTTTGTGCCAACTTTTAGCACTCCATAGGTCCGGGTGTCCCAATTTGTAACACAATAATAAAGATACTCTTTCCACAATATTTTTCTCAAAAGCATTCTCAAACCATTCTAAAGTTCTAATAGGTAGTAAATACTCGATCTGACTTTTTATGCAATAATAATGTCATTTTGTAATTCATAATATATATAATCCATAGTATTTCAGATAATAAGTTTTACAAACTCAAAAAGAGATTACACCATTCACTTGGAGATGTCCCAAACCAAACAATAAAACTCACTTGAATCAACATACTTATGGTCTTATCTTATAAGCAAGAAGGAGCATCGAAACCAAGCAAAATGCTATCTTAACTACTGCTCATCTAAACTAAGCTTCAACACTAACAAAATAACTCCCATGCGATAACAAATTGTTGATCCAAAGCGATTATTCAAACCTAAACACAACCCGAACTCACACACGAAATGCTAAAATTTTGCTCCAACCAAACCATTAATTCAAATCAACGACTGCCAAACCCTGTGACTCTAGAGAGAATTACTAAAAAAATCCTAAACCTATTGTAATTGTGCCAATTCAATCATAAATTTTTTTTTGGCTAATTTAATCATAAACCTTTTATAATTGTGTCAATTCAGTCCATTCAACTAAAATTGGCTGGCCGGCATTGATGTGGACGTCGGCGAGGGACAACCGACCGGCAAGGCAATTTTTAATATTTTTTTGAATTTTTAAATATTTTTTTAGATTTTTGGCGAGGCGAGGGCCGGAAGGCGAGGCCCCACCAAATCCAGCGAGTCGGCCCTCGCCAAGACTGGGCAAGGCTGCCATCGCCAAGGGCTGTGGCGGAGGCAGGGAGGGAGAGGATGAGGAGGAGGAGGAGGAGGAGGAGAAGGCAGTGAAGCGGCTGCGGAGATGGGGGCGTTGCTCTAACGCCAGAGAAACCCAACATCCTCGTCGTTGTCGTCGCCGTCGCCGTTGTCCTCGCACTCGTACACAGATCTCCATCGCCACCTCGCTCTCCCCACCACCACCGCCACAACCGCATCGCCCCTTTGCCTCTTCACAGCCGCTCCGCCACCTCCGCCGCCTCCTCATCGTCTCCCTCTCCGCTTCCACCACAACCCTTGGCGACAACAGCCTTGCCCAGCCTTGGCGAGGGCCGACTTGTCGGATCTGGCGGGTCCTCGCCCTTACTAGTGGCCAGCAAGGCTAACCTCACCAGATTTGGTGGGGCCTCGCCCTCGCCGACCCTCGCCTCCGACTGGCGGGGGTAAGCCTTGCTAGTGGCCGGCGAGGTCAACCTCGCCGGCCAAAGGAAGAAGAAGGTTAAAAAAAGAATTAAAAATATTTAAAAATTGCCTCATCGGCCGGCTGTCCCCCACCGGCATCCACGTCGATGCTTAGGCCGGCCAATTTTGGCCAAATGGACTGAATTGGTACAATTATAAAAGATTTATGACTAAATTGGCAAAAAAAAAGTTTATGACTGAATTGGCACAATTGTAATAGGTTTAAGACTTTTTTGATAATGCAACACTACAATTCACCATTCCCAAGAAATTTCATAACTTAACAATTAAAAAATCAAACTTCACGCTCGATTTTCACAAAACTTCGTATATGCAACCTAATTCAAAAGACTACCCGATTAGACACAAACGCTTATCAAAGCAATGCGAAGTTGAATCAACTTGATGAGGGACACATAATGGCACATGTAAAAGCCCCACGACCGTCCCTCCCCCAGGCCCGCGGGGGCCCCCAAATCCCCTTCTTCACCTTTCTTCTTCTTCTTCCCTTCTTTCCCTTTCTTTCCCGAGTTGCTCTCCATCTTCTCTCTTTCTTTCTTTTATCTCGGTGGTCTCTTCTATATTTTTTCTTTTGACTTTTCAAACTTCTTTTATTTATGTTTTCTTTCCACCTTTGACTTTTCAAGACCCTTATCTTGCACTCAATCATTAATCGATCAGATTTATTACTTAGGTGTCTTTGATCCGATCGTTTTTTTTTTTTTTTTTTTTTTTTGTCTTTGCTAACATGGATTTTTCACCTTACAGTGACAAGGGAAAGTTTGGGTGATGCTTGGAAGTCCATTATTAAATATAAGGGCTCAATTCCTCTAAAAAACATCGATATTAGGTTGTATCACAATTCTGATTCGAACTTTGTTTGTTCGTGTTGTGCTTGTCAATATCAAGGCGAATGCCAGTTGCTTGGTTAGATACACAATGCAAATCTTGGGTTCTTGATGAATGAAGAATGATATAGACATTCTGGAATAACTCTTGATGATCTAGAGTTTACATTCACAGGGCGAGGTTTTCTACTCTTGCACAAGTTCTCTCTTTGCGAGGAGGGCATCCCATCCTTTGGAGTCAAGTCAATGTAGCCTGTAATTTAGGGAGTTTGAGAGTGCAGCAGCATCCTTTAATGCTATAGTAGGTCTAATTGCTCCAATAGCACAATCAAATTTGTTTGAAAATTCCTATGATATTCGTATCTTTGAATTTGGTAGTGGACCTCATTGAGAGCGGATCATAAAGCTAACATTTATGTGCTCTCAGACATGTGCACATCAGTTTCGCACAAATGTTTGTCCATGTTCCTTTTGAACCATGACGAGGTTACTTCCATAAATGGCTCAGATGATGCAGGGGTGTTGAGTAGGTCACTTTCAATTGGAGAGGCAAATGCAATTATGTATATTTGTAGTAAAATATGTATGGTAGTAAGTGTGTAAAAGTTTTAAAAAAAAAAAAAAAAAGAGCAAAAAAAAAAGAAAAATAATATCAAAAGAGATCAGAAGATTAATTAACATGATCTTCCACATCCAAAAAAACAACGCGGACATTGAAAAAGAAATCAAAGTGATTTTCTCATAAATACAAAATCACGAGACATTAGGAATAAATCTACATGATTTTCATATCGTACAATTTCAATTGAAATTGCATTTGCTCCTATAAATAGGAGTCCTCCTCAACGGAAAAAAAATATACAAAAAGCAAGAATATCAGAGTAGCGTAGCGAAAAAAACAGTTGGAAGGGCGAAGCTTTAAGGCGAAATGAATCGACATGCGCCGAACCGTGTAGTGCATGCTTATCGTCTACTGGCAGAACGAATCAACACACACTGAAGTTGCGACGTGATCAAAGTCACCGGAGACCCCACAAATCGAGAATTATAAACCCGAGTAAATGTTGTGATAGTTGATATTTAGAGGTGACTTATCGCCTCGTTAATGTGACAAATCAGTTCTTGCGGGTCGAGGCATTTGCTCATCACTGGCAGTGCTCCGTTGATCCGGTTTTCAAATTTAGGTCTCGCTTTCGGGGTTGTGTTTCGTATTGAAGCCTCTATGCAGGCCATACTGGATAATTTTGACTAATGAATGAAATGTCTGTTTGACAAGAAAAGAAGGATCTGGAGCCCTAGAACCAGAGATCAGCACAAGAAACAATCCAAGGCAAAACCCAAATGACCGAAAACCACAAAGACAAAAGAAAGAAGAGAGAGACCGGCGATGGAGGCTCTCAAAGGAGGAGGCGACAAGATCAACGGCGTTGTGGCGGGCCAAGACCAAGACGCCCGCGACGGCATGCAGTGTGTCGTCCACCCCTTCTGTGCCAACCTCGGAGAGTCCGCCCGTCGGAGCCATGACCTCGGTGGACATGATCTCGTTCAAGCGGAGCAAGTCCGCGGTGACCCAAGGCGGGGCATCGGGCAATTGCTGGACAAGGAGGCGGGCAATGACGACTTTAGCCTTAGGTGGTGAGTTGGCAGCTGCCGCCAACAGAAGTCCAAGATCTCCGCCATGCTAGGCAACCAGAGGGTGCACAGAGAAACCAAAGAAAGACGGAAAGAAAGGAAGTAGGAACAAAATTGCCCCCATGGTCGGGGAGTGACATGTGAGATGCTAAGTGGTCGCCGTCCGGCCAGCGAGTGGGGACCCTATTTAAGACAGACAGTCAACGACTTCTAAGACCATTTTATTCGAAGAATGATCCTTACATAGCACTTGGATGGTTACATGAAATCCCACTGTAGAGACAATCGAATAGTATTGTCTTGACAGAATTCCGCTTCAAATCGAAAGACAGAAATTAGATTTCTAATGCGAAATGAAAGGCATACAATCTCTCCGGCACCGGAGAGAATCCCTGGCCAGACCATCAAGCTGCACAAGTTGACCCGTATGGTCAACCTTGCTGAATTTACACCTGCAAATTCAAGAAACAAGCATGAGATCAAAACCAGAGCTGAAAGCACCTAAAATTTTTGAAAACCGCAATTTATGTGATTTTGAGAGGAAAACAAAAAGACCATGACAAAAGAAGGCTCTTTTAACACTTGAAAGTACCAGTGACCAAGAAGATGAACAGCAAAGCAACTGTCGAGATTCTGGGTGAAGCCATCCGGATAACAAAGCCAAGAATGAGCTCGCTAGCAAAATGCTCGTTTCACAAGCAGAGAGGGAAAGAGAGAAGCGGGGAGAGAAAGAAAGAGTGCGAGGACTCGAAGTGGAAGGGCGAAGGTGAAGAGAGGGTGGGGCTAGCTATTTATACAGGTTGACATGGCGGAAGAGGATGAAATCACATGGGCTAGCTATTAAGAGAGAGAGAGAGATTGGCAAGTAGCTTAGGGAAGAGAAACAGGTTTAGGGCTTTTTGTGGAAATGGGAAGAGGATGAAAGTGAGGTTGGATGGATGGAGACGGCATAAAATGCCCCATTTTTACATATGAACAGTACTCCATTTATGTAATTTGGATTAGTGTGAGGTTGGAGGTGATAAATGGAGATGGCATAAAAAGGCCCGTCGGTGATGATAGAGATGTCGGTGATAGAGACGTCGGTGATGGATGGAGACGGTATAAAAAGCCCCATTTGACCTCCAACCTCACGCTATTCCAAATTACATAAAGGGAGTACTGTTCATATGTAAAAATGGGGCATTTTATGCGGTCTCCATCCATCACCTCCAACCTCACTTTCATCCAAATTACATAAAGGGAAGTACTGTTCATATGTAAAAATGAGGCATTTTATGCGGTCTCCATCCATCACCTCCAACCTCACTTTCATCCAAATTACATAAAGGGAAGTACTGTTCATATGTAAAAATGAGGCATTTTATGCTGTCTCCATCCATCACCTCCAACCTCGGATTATATAAAACCCATAGGTTCTTGAAAAGAAAGAGAAACTGCCGAGGAAATCATAGCCTCATAGGGATAAGCAGGAGTAATGTGTGCTTGGACTCAATTTACCAAACAAATGACGGTTGGGCATTCATGTAATTTGGAGACTTTTGATCTTTTCCTGTTCGGTCCTTGCAATTGATTTTCAGGGCCGTCCTGATCGTGAAAATTTGGATAGCCCACTTTTGTTCAACTGATATCAAAATCCTTTAGCCTATGGACTTGTTTGTGTTGTGCTCGTCGGTTTCGTGGCGAATGACAGTTGTTTGATTAGATACACAATGCAAATCGTGGGTTCTTGATGAATGAAGAATGATATAGACATTCTGGAATAACTTTTGATGATCTAGAGTTTACATTCACGGGGTGAGGTTTTCTAGTCTTGGACAAGTTTTCACTTTGTTCAACTGATATTGAAATGTGTAGCTCCTTGACGAACACATCGATTACCAAACAAGTTACAAGGATTAAAATGAGTTCTGGAATGCAACTTGGCTGCTTCAGCTTCCTAGCTTCGATCACACTTCATAATAATAATTTTGGTTGCTCAATTGAATGATGTACCTGTAATATCTTCAATGTCAAGTGAGGATCAGCTGAATCAATCTTCTCTGTTTACAGCACTCTCATCTCCACATTCTGCCTTTTCTTTTGCTTCTTGGATTGGGTCTCATGGTTGGCATCTTAACCTACTTTGTGAGTATGTCTCAAGTTGTAAGAGCACCTCAAGGTCCTCCTACGATTTGAGATGAATGTGTAATTCTAGTTTGATGAGGATTTCTCCTAAAACTTAGACGTTCCCATTAATAAAATAACGTTAGTTTTTTCAGGATTTGACAAGAATTGAATATTCTACTATGTAACACCTCTTGTCCTTCCGTTACTTAACCTATTGGATCACCTTCCAGTGCAATCACAAGGGTTTCTTCTATGCTACTATGAAGCTATGCCAAATTCACTGCATAGCATTTAGTTGACTGACTCACATTTACCAGGTTGATGTACCTGTACAACAAAGCTATCTCTACTATGCCTCAAGTATCAGCAATACAGATGATTCTCAGGTAGCTCTTTCTGTGGTTGATTTGTGACACAATGTAGATGGGTATTTAGACCTATTCACACCACAAGCCCAGGAATGCTAGATAGATGACTGCAAGTGCTCAGCAGGGTTCTTTTATTGCAGGCTTCTGGTGCGTACATCTTCCGCCCAGATAGGGCTGTTCCAACTATTGTTTCGAGAGAAGTAAGCAGCCTGTATTACTCAGCTGTGCATGCTCTAAGTAACTCTTGGAACATTAACTAATACTATTAATTCGATGATGTCATATACTAAATCTTTCCTAACAACAAGATAGGACAGATAAGAGTTCATGGCCTATTTTTACTCTCACAGGTACCCCTGAAGGTTGTTCGGGGACCACTAGTCAATGAAGTGCATCAACAACTCAGTTCATGGATCTACCAGGTCACTTGTTTGATAAATTAACTCCAAGCACACATTGTTCTTGCTTATCCCTACGATTTGCCTGGCTGTTTCTCTTTCTTTTCAAGAACCTACGGGTTTTAGTTGCCATGGGCTTACGGAACTCAAGATACTTGAAGGACCCAAAGAAGTCCAGAATGTTGATATTTCAGCAAAGACCTAGACTGAAGCATTGTAGTTAATATTTGGCTTGAATAGCTAACCTACTGATCAGAAGTGTCATTCATTTAACCAGAATCCTTGATGCAGAAAAAATGCTACTTGCTTATTGTATGTTGGACATTCACATTAATTGCTCAAGTTTTCAAGTTTGATCTGAGTTTAAGTTTGCAGTGAACTTTTCATCCACCCCTACTCACTCCAGACATGAATGGCTACTATACCAGCCTACCCAGTGGTAGCTAGGGCATGCAAGCATACCCTGACATGGAGTCTACCTTCCCCACCACAGGGTCCCCTAATTCTTTGTTTATCTTTATCTTCCCAATAGAGAGGGAATACGGAGGCCAATGCGGGGTCTCCCACCCCAGAGCGATTCTCCTGCCTGTTTCCTCCTTAAACCTTTTAAGGACCTGCTTAGGTCTGAAGGTTGCTACCTTAGTAAACAAGCAATTATGAGATTTTGATGGTAGAGAATAGGACAGTAATTTACTTCTATAATATCCCCTTCTTGATTGCTAATTTAGATCAAGTATGTCAATTGACCAACTTCATTCCAAAACACTTGGAGCAAGCTATCATGACATTCTCGAGAAACCCTTTTTGCCCCATCTGGTATGCATTGCTGCTAGTGAAGTGCTATATCTTATGATGTTTTGGACTGGCTCGAAGGGAACACATGAGATAAATGACTTGATTCTCATACATCTCTTTTTTTTTTTTTTTTTAAATTAATCAGGTCACGAGATTATACAAGGACAGAGCATGCTGATGTCGAATTCACAGTGAGTCACCCTTCTCTATATTTGTTGCCTTGTAAACTAGGATTTTTAACGTATGACAGAATTAGTAGATTTAGCAACAAAACAGTTGATTGGATTTCCAATGCTTTGCATGCAAAGTCCATCGATTTATCGTCACTAATGTCTACGTATTAAAGATTTAACCTTCAGTCTCCAAGAAAATCCTCCTTAAGACTTCTTCCTTCGAACTTTAAAGATAGGACCAATTCCAACACATGATGGAGTTGGAAAGGAGGCGATAACGCAAATGACGGCAAATATGGCCACGGAGAAGACCTTCTACACTGATTTTAATGGAAGGGATTTCATAAAGGGGGTAAACTCTGAAACCTACATTTCCTTTAGATGACGCCTTTGTTTATCTCTCAAAATTATCAACATTCTCAACAGATGATCTCAACATTAGTACTAGCAGATGGAGAGCGAGATTTGCTAGACTTATTATCATATGCGAACTCTCTCTACTAAGTAACATCTATCCTAGTGTTTAGTTATAGCTTGTGATGTTCTTCAGAAATTTCACATTTCAAAGGTCGTTTCAAAGAAAAGTTGGTTCACTTAACATCAAATGATATTAGCTGGAATTTGCATATTCATCATCAACTGAACTACATCTTCAGCGAAATGATGTGCAACATATTCTTCCAGTCACGGCGTAAAGTCACACAACAGCCATCTTGCTCGTTCATCACTTGTCCTAGTCTGACGCAAAATAGCTTACTATGGTTCATGCAGGTGCAAGATTATAGACCAGATCGGTCCCTCACTGTTACGCAACCTGTTGCTGGAAATTACTATCCAGTAAGTTCTTTAAATATAACGATTTACTAAACGACTGCGAGTAACAATACGGTGCTTGAACATATGAAATTATATCAACCTATAGCGTAAATTCCTGAATATATTTTTCCCCTAAAAAATGATCCTCACTCCTACACTATGCCCTCAGATTAATCTTGGAATTTTCACCACGGACAACAAAACCGAATTCTCGGTCCTAGTGGATCGTGCGGTTGGGGGACCCAGTATCAAAGACGGGCAAATAGAGTTGATGCTTCACAGGTTCGGCACATCCTTTCCGTGCTCTGCCCCATGTGAGTCCTTCCTTTCTTCGCGTTAGAAATCTTTTACCTTCTCTTGCTTCATGCACCAGGCGAATACTTAAAAAGATGACAGCAGAGGAGTGGGGGAAGCTCTCGACGAGATGGTGTGCATTGCAAATAACAGTACGTGCAAAGGACTAATGGTGTGTTACGTCGCCAGAAATTCTCTGTGGACAACCAATTGTTTCTCTTCGTTCATTTTTCCAAGTGATGTATTTTCAGATACGAGGACACCACTACATAGGCATCAACAAACAGGGGACAGGAGCTCGCTGGCAACGGACAACTGCCAACAAGTGTACTCACCTTTTGTTCTGGCTTTTGCACATGAGGTGGAGATTGAATGCATTAGTTTTTTGAGGTCTATGCTTAAGTTTTTACCTGAGCAAAAGATAATGACCCTGCAGAAGATGGAGGACTGGACAGCTTCTCATGTTACCATTGCGATTACTATGAATTCAAGTTACAGTTGACCTCAGAATGTTGCTTTGATCACTCTGCAGGTTATTCAGATTTGTCTCAAATAATCTCTCCCTCCCTCCTTTCCCCTGTGAGATTAATCGACCTTTCTCTTTTGCAGGAGTTGGATGATGGAAGTGCACCACTACGTCTTGCACATCTTTATGAGGTGAGAATCATTTTCCCTTTTAGCCCAAAAAAAAACGAGCTTTGTCAATCCATTTCATTTGAATCCAATGTTGTTGGTGCTGTGATAAAAACTCCATGTGAGACCTAGAATCAACAGAAATATGAATCTTTGCAAACCCACGACCGTAATCTAACTATGGAGGCATTGCTTCTTGGATTGACTAAACTAACTCCATCAGGCTATTCACTTACTGCCGCACTTTCCATCAATTCGACACTCTCACAAGTCATTTTTTCCTACTTCAATCAAAAGAGAGGTGATTGATATATACCATATCATGTTCATTTCCATCTTTCTTTTTGTGAAAATATCTAGCCTAGTGAAGATGCTGAATATTCGACCTTGGCTAAAGTCAATCTGAAGTAGATGTTCGCCAGAAGAACGGTACATAAAGCTTTTACTACACTAATGCCGAGGCTCTCCTTAGTGCCTGCCAACCACGAAGTACTTTCTCATACTGATGAACATTGATATATATGGTCATGACTACAGATAAAGGAACTAAAGGAAATGAGTCTGTCTGTGAACCAAGAGAAGTCTGAAATGAAGCGGATGACATGGAAAGTTGAAGGGGAAGCCACAGCAGAACCGACCACTTTAAGAGGGGGCCCTGTCAATGTCTTAGATCTCGTTGTTGAGCTCAGCCCGATGGGAATTTTACTTCCTTGCCCATATTCTAGGCATTGTCCATTATGCCTCATTCTATGTAATCAATTAACTTTCAAAGTCTCCTTCAAACATTTTTTTTTTCATAAAGATGTTTATCCAGTGCCCCAAATCGGTACCATTTAGCTCAAGATGAAACCAATAAGTGCAGTTATTTTTTTTGGCTTTCCTTACTGGTGCACTTACAGTATCAATGAAGAAGAATGGTAGTTCAATTACTTGCTTAGTTTATTAAAGCAATCTGACAACGGCCTTCACAAGTTTCTCAGTGAGCACTCGTCCAACATTAATCTTTAATGAGTACTCGCCCAGATGATCGCCAGTTCAAATGTACAGAACTGTGTCCTTCCTAGCAGTTCTCTTCTCTGCTTTGGACTACCCAAAGAGTGCCCTTCTCCAGGTTGCATTAATTGCAAGAGATCAAGAAAATGAACATTTTAACTTACCTAGGAACATCTCATGTTTGATGGTGTGAGTGTCAAAATCTTTTTGACCCAGGGCAGGGGCAATAGAAAACTCCAAATGTTTGCATGACTCTGGTCATCATCAAGGTGACAAAATTCGTTCATAATCTATTCAGGAACGTGATTTCTATCTTGATTGGCATTATCAGAAACCATCTTTTAGCTTCTGAGGAAGAGGAAGATGATGGCTCATACTTTCTGCCGTGAAAGAAGAGTGTCATTTTACTAATTACTCAGTTCTTCTCTTAATCTCATGTGATTGTCCCTTCGTTTTATGTTGCAAATGCAAGCGTAATTTGTATTCCTCTCCTTTTCTTTGCCCTTTCAATGTTGTCTGCAAGTCGTTCGACCAAGCACCGCAAATTAGATATCAGTGTGTGTTCAAGCTGAAAAATTACGGCGATGTTGCCTAGGTAAGGGGCTGTTTCCTGGATTTCGGGGTTCTATTCATCTTGTTGGGAATAACGGATCCCCGAAAACCGGATTCGACACCGAATCGAACCCCTAAATCAATGCGGAAGACGAAGCCCGGGAAAAACACGCATCACCGATCGTAAAGCACACCACAGATTCGAGCGTACCTTGTTAGCCACAGATTAAACACCAACGCTGAAGAAGAGGAGGAAATTCTGGCCCCGTTCGATCCGATGGCGCCTTGAAGGGGAGAAAACAGTGCCTTGAACTTACTGTTCCTTTTTGGAGGAAGAGAGAACGCGCGGGAGAAGACGTACGTTGAATTGCCAAAAATGTTATCTTCTCTCTCTCTCTCCTCCCTTTTATACCTTCCCCCTCCACGGGCCCTATTCCCGTGGGCCGGGCCTTTTGGGCCCAATTTGAGCGGATGGGCCTTAAGCCTATCTTATAAAACCATCATCTCCCACTCGCACATGGTGGTGCAAAACCAACATAGGCGGACAGGCCCTACTCAGTCCCATCAGAGAAAAATCCAGCATAGACTCTCACTTAACATAGTGGGCCGAACATAATCCTCTTTTCCTCTCTTCAACATTCATACCGGTGAATAATCCGTGCGACCAGCATACTTTGAGAGCTCGTTGCCATACATCTGTTAGGAATATATAGCAGCTCATAATGGGCATCACACTCTGAGTAGATTTAGTATGCAGTACCCTAGATCGATCAATCACATTTATATCTCTCTTGATCTCTTTTAAATAATGATATATTTATTGTATTCACAATTATGATTATCACAAAGACAGTCATAATTGGTTAACCGGTGAATACAAAACTATAATGTGATTCTCCAAAATCGATCTTCCTCTTTCCTTCAAACTCTTAATTTCAGTCCAGCTTGCTTTTCTAGAAATGCCCCATTAGATCGAATCAAACTCATGACCATTGGCAACATCCTAAGATAGCAAACACTAAATAGAAATCTTGAGAATAAGTAAGAGTCATGAGGGGACTAAGAAATTGAGGAACTCTCTTCCTCAAGAGTCTCACACGACATAAAAGTTGAGATCAAACTTTTGTCACTCTTATTGGTCGTCTCATGCATACGTAGTATGAAATACGTATTACGGTATTAACTCCTTTCCCATGGAGCGTATGTCTACACCTTTCAATACCGTACAGATGATAGTTCAGACATACCCAATGTCTAACTTGAGTTCACGTATCTACTCATTCATAAAATTCATCAGAACTCACATCTGGCATCATAGACAGATTAAGTAAAATGTGTGGGGTATTTTTACTTTCGGACATCGTAAGAATTATGTCCTCATCTTAACACTCAGTTAAGGCGACATACGTGTTTTAAGCTTGAGCTCTCGATTATCACCTAGATAATAAGCTTAAAAACAGTCTCATCTCTATTTATCACACAGTAAACAGAGGCGATTACCCGTGTGAGTGGGCTAATCTTATATCTGTCCGACATACTTCTCAACTTAAAGTAATGCACTAAGCATCAAGATGCATAAAGATCAAATAAAGAT
Source organism: Eucalyptus caleyi (assembly GCA_014182885.2). Taxonomy (NCBI): domain Eukaryota; kingdom Viridiplantae; phylum Streptophyta; class Magnoliopsida; order Myrtales; family Myrtaceae; genus Eucalyptus; species Eucalyptus caleyi. The sequence continues at coordinate 33,825,521 of CM024475.2, forward strand.
TCATAGGCATTAATGATGAAAACACAAATTCATCAAATTGTGAACATTTAGGGAAATTATAATATTCAGTACATCAGTCTCTACGCAATCCTAGAGATTTCATATGGCCACAAAACACATCTCTAGGTATTGGCTTTGTCATAGGATCTGCTACCATTCCATGCGTAGTATGTACTCTAAGTTCACATCTTTTCGTGCAACCATATCCTTGACAAGATTATACTTGGTATCTATATGTTCGGTCTTGCCATGATATTTTGGATCTTTGGTGTACACTTTTGCTGCTTGGCTATCACAGTTAACCAACAATGAATCTGCAGCACTTTCAATAACACCTAAATGATCCAAAAATCTCTTAAGCCAAACACTCTCTTATACGCTGCTGGTAATGCCACGAACTCAACTTATATCGTGGACAAGGCTATACACTTTGTTTTTACTTGCTCCAACATATGGTGCTATTATTCGGTAAGAAAACAAACCCAGAGGTAGATTTCCTTTCATTTAAATCTCCTCTCCAATCAGTATTAGAATAGCCTTTGAGTTGCAGATCCTTTCCTTAATAACTCAAACGTATAATCAGCAGTCCCTTTTAGATACCTTAGTATTCTCTTAACGGCTTTCCAATGTGCTTAACCTGGATTGGATTGGTAACTACTCACCATTCCAACTGCAAAGCATATGTCGGGTGTTGTACACATCATAGCATACATCAAGCTCCCAACAGCACTAGCATAAGGAACATGTTTCATTTGTTCCTTCTCTTGTGGAGTCCTTGGACACAGACTATGGCTCAATCCTTGACCTTTTTACAATATGAGTGTCTATGGGTTTACAGTCTTGCATACTAAATCGTTCAAGAACTTATTTATATAGGTTTCTTGTGAAAAAGACAACGATCTCTTCAAAACGATCTCTTGAAGTCTTAACTCCAAGAATGTATGCAGCCTCACCCATATTCTTCATCTCAAAGTTAGAAGACAACTATCTCTTGACAGTATTAACAAACTCCATATTGTTTCCAGCAATTAGTATATCATCAACATATAATGATATGATCACAAATTGATCATTGGATCTATTGATATATATATATATATATATATATATATATATATATATATATATATATATATATATATATATATACAATGATTCTCGTCAATCATTGTAAAATCATATGCCACTATGGCATTATGAAAATGTATATACCTTTGTCTCGATGACTGCTTGAGGCCATATATCGACCCCCAAAGTCAACATACCTTTTCTTCTTGGCCTTTCACTAAGAAACCAGCAGGTAGTTCCATATATGTTCCTTCCTCTAATTCTCTATTGAGGAAAGCAGTCTTTACATCCATTTGATGTAACTCAAGATCCATACTAGTCATTATTGCCAGAATAATGCGAATCAAGGTAAATCTCACTACAGGAGAAAATGTATCTTCATAATCAATTTCTTCCTGTTGATTATACCCCTTCGCCACAAGGCGAGCCTTACGCCTTTCTATTGAGCCATCAGCCTTTTGCTTTATTTTGAGAACCCATTTGTTCCCAATAGCTCTGCGTTCTTTTGGAAGATCAACCAACTCCCAGACTTGATTTGATTTCATTGACTCCATTTCCTCTTCCATTGCATGAATCCATTTTTCCTTATTAGGGCAATTTAGAGCCTCATTAATATTTCTTGGCTCATCCTTATCTTGTGGAGCAACCATAAAACTTTCCCCTTTAATGTCAAAACATCGACGGGGAATACTTTGGCGACTTGTTCACCGTATGGGAGATTGTACACTTAGCACATCATTCCCCATCATGCTCCCACTTGGATTAGGTAATGATGATGTCGTCACATCAGGTGGTTGCAATTAAGAATGAGTTGAATTCAATTCATTACATCTCATATTACTCCCACTTGAACGAACTCCACTGACATCATTATCTTGATCCAAGGTTTCAAATAGGGAGTAATTTTCCCTTATTTCGCCCCTCTTAGAAAATTCATCCACTAAGGATGTGACATCCCGTGATTCAAATTCAGTTATACTCCCACTTTCCTACTCACCCATGAACACATACCATTTTGAGTGTTCGTAGTATCTCATGAAAATACTCTTATTTTCTTTTGGACCCAATTTCCCAAAACTTGTGAGAGGACTCATGAATATAGGTAGCACAACCCCATGGCTTAAGAAAACTTAAGTCCAGTGTTCTAACTGTCCATAACTCATATGAAGTGAAAATAACCGATTTGGAAGGCACCCGGTTAAGTATATAGGCAGCAGTTAACAACACATCACTCCAAAAGGTGATAGGTAAGTTAGCATGTGCCATCATGGACCTAACCATTCCAGTAGGGTTCTGTTTCTTCTCTCCGCAACACCATTTTGTTGAGGAGTTTATGGAATAGACAACTATCTTTCTATTCATTTTTCATCACATAATTTTCTGAACTTATCAGATAAATTCTCTACCTCGATCGGATATAAATACCTTTTATTTTCCTGTCTAATTGATTTTCTACCAGGTTCATAAACCTTCTAAAACAACTTATGCTTCAGATTTATGAGAAATCAAACAGACGTATCCGAATCAAGTAGAATTATCTATTAAAGTGATGAAACAAACAGCCCATTGCCTTCCTCTCACATTCATTGAACCACAGACGTCCAAATGGATTAAATGCCGAGGAAATTCAGCTCTTTTACTTTTTCCAAATGGTCTCCTTGTCATTTTCCCTACTAGGCAATGCTCACATATGGACAAATCAACTTTTTCAATATTGCCCAACAAGCCCTTTTTGGCTAGTCTTTTCATATGTTGTTGGCCCATATGACCAAGTCTAGCATACCATCATATTCACATCATTATCATATAAGATAGAAGACGTGAAACAAGGGGATAACATATTGACATCATCACAGTCAACATTTAGTACAATAAAACCATCTAGAAAGTGACCACAACCATAGTAGTTTGTATCTAAACACAAATCTACACATTTATTATGGAAGTTCATACCAAAACCAAGCTTAACCAACACTAAGACGGACACTTAAATTTCGACGAATCTCCGAGCATATAGAACATCAAGATGCGTCCACCATGCATGTTCAATTGGCAGGTGCCAATTCCTTTACATCAGCTCTAGAGTTGTTTCCAATATAGATCCACTTAGTTTTAATTGGTATCGTCGGAATTCCACGAAGGATCTTCTATCATTTGCTACATGGTCTGTCGCTCTTGAATCTACATTCCACAAAGGATTGGATTCAGCCTATAATGCAGAACTTGACACATAAGCAAAGTTCTCAAATGTACAAGAGGTGTATAGCTTCTTTGGCTCACGACAGTCGCGAGCATAGTGACCTCTCTTGTCACAATTGTAACATCACACCCTTGACATTTTCTTCACTTGAGGACGCTTTCCTCTCTCTTGTTGGTTAATTCTTGATTTCTTGCAATAAGGACTTGATCCTTTGCATTTCCACATATTGAACGAATCAATACATTTGCGCTTAGAGCATAAAGCCCTTTCTGAGCTAGAACCAGCATAGCAAATGTCTATTTTCGGCTCAAATACCGTTAAGCGGTCCTCTACTAGCTCAAGGTGGTGCACGACACCCTCAAGATCTTCCATAATGTGGTCAAGAGCTTCTAGCGCTTCTTGCTTTTCCAATCACATATTGAATCTTCATATTCAATATTTCACAATTGTTACCGTTCATATCAGCAATTACATTCTTAGTTGCTAAACCATCATTCTGAACACATCAGACATACATGCACGAATAATTAATGCCTATCATTTATGCATCCCTATTTGCATAGACCCATCATATTAATAAATAATTTCAAGTAAGGCTTCGAGAATCAAAAGGTCACTATGTTTCCAATCATCCTCCAAAAATCCTAACTTAAAACTATCATTAATATGATTGTCATATGCAAAATCAATTCTATGAAGTTACAAAAACTTCTATTACTACCCCTGACTAATTACCCACAAAGAACAAGCAATAGCGTAAAGCAAATAAAAATCTTAACATTCAATAAAATAACAATGCTTTCACATGATACAACTAATATATCGGTTCACATCAACAACAATAGGTAGTAAACATTACATTATTAATCAAAGAAATAAATAGGGAATGTCCCTTCTAATCTATCAGTCAAAACATCCGAGAAAACTGAAGGCACATTTGCCAACCATGGAAAAATTTTGGAGAGCTTTCATGTCGCCTCCAAGGCGCATTCACTCGGCGCCATGTGGCGCTCAATCTAAGGGTTGAAGTTTTGGCCAACTCAATCCTATAGTGCTTTCTCTTACAAAAGCTTCCACCAGCTTCCTATAACCCGGACCACGTTGACCTCCCATAGCCGATCCAACACTGCTTGCCATTCGGGTGGAAGAGTGTTCATCAAAGCCGGCACCTTCTCAAAATCCGGCATAAGATAACCATTCCAGGATGATTTCGTATCATCCGATTGACCCCGACCACATGTGATACCAAATCACCGTCATGCCACCGATAATCAGCTAACTCTTTCATCAGCCTCTTAAGTCTTGCATTTCCCTCGTCCGTTCTTGGGATTGCAGGTATCCTTGCAAAACGCATTATAGTTCCTGCAACAAATGCGGTATTAAAAATGGATTACTTATAATCCATAATTAATATAAGAGAAAATACATAATTTTCCAAAATTCATGCAACAAATGCAGAATTAAAAATGGATTACTTATAACCCACATAGGCATGACTTAAACAAGAAAACAAATTCCTTTTTTTTTTTTTGGGGGTCAACGGTCAACGGTCAAAGTCAACGGTCAATGGTCAATGGTCAACGGGTCAACGGTCGGTCAACGGTCAACCGGGTCCACTGGTCGGGTCAACGGGCGCGCGGGTCGGACCGGTCGGACCGGACCGACCGCACGTGCCTCGCGCGTGCGGGGGATGACGTCACGCAGACGTCATCCGGCACGTGCGGGGCGCGTGCCTCGTCCGCGAGTCGGGTCGGGTCGCCGGTCGGGTCAGGTCGCCGGCCGGTGACCGTCCGGCGAAACGTTGTCGGTGATGACGTCACGATGACGTCATCGGTGACGTCATCCGAACGGTTACCGACCGTTGGATGACGTCAGGCTGACGTCATCACGTGACGCCAGCACGCGTCGGTCCGCGGACCAGCACGTGCCGGTTTGCCCGCCGGCGACGTGCACGCGCCGGTTCGCCGACCGGCGCGTGCGGCGCACGCGCCGGCGAAGCCAGCTCTTCCAGGCGCGTCGCGCCCACGCGCAGTGGCTTCTGGCCGCGCGTGTGGGCGCATGCAGTGTCGTACGGCGGCGTGCGACCACTCGCCGGACTCGTCTCGACGTCGCCTTTCTCCCAGTGCCTTCAGAATTTTATTTCGACTTACGAAAACTCAGAAAAATGGCCGAACAACGCTCGGGTGTCGGGATTTTCGCCCGGTTCCGTACGGCCGAAGTGATTTCGCGAAAAATCAACCAAAACACATCAAATTGATCGGGAAAACGTGAACTAGGGCTCTGATACCAATGTTGGGAATAACGGATCCCCGAAAACCGGATTCGACACCGAATCGAACCCCTAAATCAATGCGGAAGACGAAGCCCGGGAAAAACACGCATCACCGATCGTAAAGCACACCACAGATTCGAGCGTACCTTGTTAGCCACAGATTAAACACCAACGTTGAAGAAGAGGAGGAAATTCTGGCCCCGTTCGATCCGATGGCGCCTTGAAGGGGAGAAAACAGTGCCTTGAACTTACTGTTCCTTTTTGGAGGATGAGAGAACGCGCGGGAGAAGACGTACGTTGAATTGCCAAAAACGTTATCTTCTCTCTCTCTCCTCCCTTTTATACCTTCCCCCTCCACGGGCCCTATTCCCGTGGGCCGGGCCTTTTGGGCCCAATTTGAGCGGATGGGCCTTAAGCCTATCTTATAAAACCATCACATCTTGAGGGGTTTTAGGCCTTGTCCAATCAAAAGGTCTCGTCTTGTTCTCCCGACGTCATAGCACATGTGAAACCCAGAAAAGATATCAGGTCGAAGAGAAGAAGCAGGCGGCTGCAAATGTGCTCGATCAGTACTCATAAGTCCGTCATGGCCTGCGCCAGGAAACTATCCGACCTTGTGATTTGAGGCTGCATCTGATGAAGGTACCATAGATTCTAGAGTGTAGTGCGACTGACTGCTTCTCCACCATAAGATTTTTGCCTGGACTCGGAACAGGGACATGGTCAATTTGCTTCTGGAACGGCGAATTTCCATCTCATTCTTATCTTTCTATTTGTTGGAATTGTTCAGACATTTCTGAACTGCCTGCGTCTGTAAAGAAAGAGCCCTTCCATTCTCCAGCAAACACCGACGCCACCGGTGAAATCGTTGAGCTCCAGTACAGCTAGACTTGACAAGCAAGATGTTTCCAAGCTCTATAGTCCATGGTCATCTGAAGCAGAGTTTCTGGATACATTGCCATATAAGATGGAGGTTGTATCTTAATTGTTCTAACATATACTCTTTTACTAAGTTGCTCATCCAGCAAGTCGTAATGTATTAAATTTGTCACACCCTAAAACTACAAAGAATGGGGATGACACGGCCGTCCTTCTACACGAAGAACGCAGCCTCAAACACAACCAATAACCTAATATCAATTTATATATATCTCAACCATATATATACATATCAGATAAGCCAACAGAGTGTTTACAACATCAAAGTTTCTATGATCCACCAAAAAGAAATTTACATTTAGAACTCAACCAGTCCAACCAATAGCAAGGATTATGTGCACCACTTCCTTAAACCATACCCAAAAATAGAACTCCCAAAAGTTTTATAGCAGCGCTCTCGTCCTACTAGTTGCTAACTCTAGGAGCTGAAAACATGAAAGATGAATGGAATGAGCAACCACAACTCAGTGAGCAATACATACCATAAAAGCATATCAAACTTCCACATTACATACTTAAAACTCAAGACATGGCTCATTATCGCCAAACAAAAATATAATAACTTGCTTGAACAAAATGCGTTATATGTTACCTCAACTTAGCTATATCAAATAGCAAAAATTTTCATTCATCCATAATAACAAAACAAGCATCACCAATTTTGATTCTATAATTGGACTCATTCTATCTCATATTGATGGTTCATTCCACGCTTAATATCCAAACTCAAGGCCCTAGAGGTGGCTCCCACAAAATTACGTTATCGTGTAGCACTTAGCCTTTTACTATGCATGTCAATAGTGCAAGGCCCTAGAGGTGGCTCCCATGTGACTCGAGTCATCATGTAACACTTAGCCCTTAACTTCAAGCCCTGGAGGTGACTCACACGAAATTTCGTTATCGTGTAGCACGTCATTTACATGTTCACAACTTATTTGATTTCCTTGGCACAACACATATCATCTTTCAATAGTCATCACATAATCACATAAATCAATTATACCAAAACATCATACATAACCCTTCAAGAGAGCTTTGTCGAATCATCCCACAATAACTCAAAATTACCGAGTAATATATCCATCTTTATACAATAAATTGATCATCACTTCCCTACACAAGTATATGTTTATTACTCTTACCTTAGTACTTGAGTTTCACAAAACCAAAGAAGACCTTAGTACTACTCATCTGGGGATGCCCCAAAATCAAATAACGTGTGTTATTTGATCCTTCAATCTCACAATCCGGGTGCTGCGTTATAAAGTTGAGTCGATTGGGTGAGGCATCTGTGGCATGCACGTGCCAAAACCCCATTCCTCTTTTCCCCTTCTTCTTCTTATTCTTCTTCTTCTTCTCTCCTTTTTGGTCAAGGGAGCTCTCACTGCCTTTTTAGCCGAGTTCCCCCTCCCCTCTCCTTTTTACTTTATTGACTTTTCAACTTATCTTTCTTTTTCTTCTTTTGGGCCCCACCAGCCAAATATTACAAAATTTCTCTGGATAGAGAAGTATGAGGCTGCTGAAATCTTACGGAACATGATCTCCGCCCGATTCCCTAATTTCTGGTTTAGCCCTAAATCAGTTTTATAAGAAGCGGAATTTTGCTGCCATCTATGGGATATAGGCATTGTTTGGTTCAGTTTTGCTCTAGGTCTTTGGGGGAAATATGTTTGGTAAAACACTTTTGGGAGATGCGTTGCATTTTCGTTTTTCTCAAGGGCCTCGGCATTGTAAAAAACGACCTATATAGTAATCTAGGGTTGCAGCCTGTAATGTGCATATGGAGCTAGTTGAAATTACTCTAGGAGCATGGTCATTGCCATCCACAGTACTTTCCGGGCTGATTGTCCGAACCTTATTTTACAAAATGATCTAATTTACTATGGTAAAAGTCCTACAACGGGTCTCGATGATTTTCTCGTATGTTGCAGAGGTGATAGGCAGAGTAGAGGATCATCTGGTACTCATTTTTGTTTATGCTAGGAGAAAATTCCTTGATGTCTTTCTCCTGACCTAATTAAGCTCAAAATCTATGCGAGTTGCCATGAGATGTGTCCACTGATATCTTGTGAAGATAATGAAGGCTTAGACTCTCTGTCACACCCTAAATCCTGTAGGGATTGGGTAATGACATGGTCGTCCTTCCACTTAAAGGACGGAATCTCAAACTGCCCAAAGACTAGCTTCCAAAAATTTAGATATTCCACCAATCTTTTAGGTTTCTAGTAAATCTGGCCATCATGGCCACTAAACAAGGAACCTGAGAAGATAGGCAAAAAGAGAGGTGAGCAACCACAACTCAGTGAGTAGTATGCATATCTTCTAAACAGATCAAGCATCCACATGCACTTTACAAAATAATAGCAAAACTCATTTATCTCAATTTTAGTATATAATACATGTATAAAATATAAATGAGTTATATCGCTTTAACATAACTATATACATAGCTTAAAAAAACACTAGGTGCGAGATAACTGGAATATCAAAACTTGGGATGAGAGGACACTTAGGTAGTGCATGACAAACCAAAATTTTTGTTCCGAGAAATAATTTTTCTATTCTAGATTTGTTTTTGGAATAGAATTCCATTTGATAAAACTATTTCATTTTTTTATTTTTGAAATAGATTTATATTCCAGAATTAGGTTTCAAATAGAAATTAGAAGTAAAATTTTTTTATTTCTCTATTTCTGGAATATAAGTAAGAAATAAAAACTATTTTCATCGCTTGTCCTCTCTACTAGTCGGCCACCCACCGTCGTCGATCGTCGGCCGCTGCACCTAAGAGAGAAATTTTGTGTTGTTATCAAATAAAGATCTATCCCAAGAAGAAAAATTTTTGCATTGTTATTGAACATGAATTTTCTCAAAAACTCATCTAGAAATAGAAAGAAAAATATATTTCTCTTACATAAATCAATTTGAACACGTTTGGTAACCATTCTATTCACAAAAATATTTTTTGATCAAAAATATCTTTTCTAATTCTGTTCTTGAGAACAATTTATGAGTAAAAAATGTATTTAGAATCGACAAAATTTCTATTTCGATATAGAAATACATTTGGTAGGACTTTTTAATTTTTTTCTTCTTAGTTTTTAAATATTTTTATTACATTTTTCTTATTTTTCTCCTTTTCCGTTTACATTTTCTCTTCTTCTTCCTCCTTCTTTATGGCTGGTCACCAGCCATGGCGGTGATCGATGACAGTTGGGCAAGGTTCGGCGAACTCGCCGAAGGCTCACCTGGCCACCGCGAGGCTCGGTCTCGCCAGATCTAAATGAGGTCGAGCCTCACCGATGGCCAGGCGAGGCTAAACCCTGTGTCAGTAGGCAAGGCTGACCCTCACCAAGGCAAGGCCGAGCCTTGCCCATGGCTAGGTGAGCTTAGCCTCGCTAGATATAGGCAAGGTTGACCTCGCCCAGCCCTTGGTCGACGATCCTCGTCGTGGCTTGGCATCACTAAGGGCTAGCGATGCTTCGACGAGGTCGTCAACCCTTGTTTGCTCAGTCGCTAGCCACGTCCATTGTTGATGATCGGCCAAAAGAAAGAAGAAGAAAAGGAAAGAGAAGAAAATAGAAGGGAAAAGAAAAAAAATAGACTTGATATTAGGAATTATTTTCGAAAATAAGAAGTGATTTTTTTCTGCTTCTTAATTCTATTCTAAATCTATTTCTGAGAATAAAAAAAATTGGATTTTTATTCTCTAGAACAAAATAATATAATCATTGTTCTCGAAAGTATTACCAAACAGGCCTTTTCTAGCAAAAAAATTTTATCATTTGCACCTTTAAGTGTCAAAAGTTTGGAAATATAAACTTAAATGTCAAAATCAGAGCAAAATAGATTAGTTAAGTGCCAATGATTAGAAAATCCAATCAAAAAAATAAATAAATAACCACTAGCCATGGTGGCTCCGCTGGATAAGAGCTCTATTGATCATTCTCCAAAGGTGAGGGGTTCGAAACCCAGTGGAGGCATTTGGTATCTTATGCGAACGTCGGGGTGGTGGGTCATCCACTAACGTCCTCCCGGGTTTACCTTGCCGGCTACCAGCTGTACGGGGATTCTCAAGTCATCAAAAAAAAAAAATCCGGTCGAAATAGTGATTTAGCATTTTTCCAACGAGATTAGTGCAAAACGACGTTGTTTTGCATGCTGACCAGAGATAAACTGAAAATCGCATTTTTGCAAACTAATGTGACTAGATAAGCAAAAAAACAATGTTGTTTTTCCTCGATTTGAATTTTAATAAAAATGTTAATTAAATTAAATTTAAAACTAAATATAAAAAGGGGACCCTTGCCATTATGCAATCTCTCCTTTTTCTTAATTTCATTTTAAATTTAATTAAATTAATAATTATATCATAATTCAAATAAGAGGCAGAACGGTGTTATTTTGGGTTTTCTTTGCTCAGCTCTTTGGCAAGTCATGTAGGCGAGTTATATTATTAAAAAAATACCATGTGGGATTTTCGACATCCTTCACCAAAGTTAGTACTTAAATATTCCATTTTTCAAAGAAAGTGGCATTTATATGTATCTTTCATAACTTTCGACACTTAAGTGTCCTCAAATGTCAAGTTTTGGCACTTGCGATGTACTTCTACCCAAAACACGTGTTAAATCAATAATACCATAACATATATCAATAATAAAATCCATTGATCAATCTCATCAAGTCACATACCAATTGTCTATTTCATTGGTTAATCTCATATTATACATTAATAATCTATTTCATTGGTCCATCTCATATGAAAATGCACATCAATGTTACATCCATCGATCAATCTTTGCTCAATATCAAATTATGATCACGACACAATGCTTGGTGACAAAATAACCAAGATTTCCTTTAGCAAAATCTCTACTTACAAAGTTAGTGGCTTGGTCTAAAAGGAGATTCTAAACTTGGTATACATACACATAAGTTCCTCAATAGGTTCACAATGATATTGAGTACCAAACTCACATCCTTTAATATCTAGAAATTCAATCCATAATCAATCTTATTATTCACAATGTATTTCATAAACCAATCATATAACTTTTCATTATTCATTTAATCAAATAAAATACACTTCACAAGACATTTTTCATAACGTTTAGAAGTTCATTTTATAAACTCTCAACATTTCAAAATGCCTTTGTAAAAGGTTTCTCAAATCATTATTAACTAATTGTGTAGACCAATTTGTAGGCAAAAGAATGCCCCAAGTGTCAAAAGTTGGCACAAAGGAATACTTAAATGTCAAAACTTACGAAATGGACACTCAAGTGCCATCTTTTATGAAAAATGTGACACTTGAGTGTCACATCCGGTAAACCTCGACAGAAATCCTACGTGGCAATTTTTTTATTAATTTTTTCGCTTATGTGGCTTGCCAGAAGGCTAACTCAGCAAACCCCACACAAAAATGACATCATTTTAGTATAATTCGAATTTTAATATAATAATTAATTAAATTAAATTTTAAAAAATTAATTAATTATTTTAGAAAAGGGGGAGGGAGGAGGAGGAGGGAGGCATTGCCAAAAAGGTGACGAAGTGTTGGCCGAGGCTACCGAGCCCTAGGGGCCGACGGCCGACGGCCAACGACCCTAGCCAACCGGCGGCGAGGGCCTACATGCCCTCGCCTAGATCAGGGGTGAAGGTCACGACCCTCCCCGCTGGCCCTCGCCCCAGCGGGCGGCGGATCTGCCCGACACTCCCCACCTTTCTAGTGAGAGTCCTCACCGCCGGCTGCCTACCTCCGCCTCCCCCCCCCCCCAAAAAAACACTTTTTAAAGTTAATTTTAATTTTATTTTTTAAATTTAATTAAATTAATTATTATATTAATTATTTACGACGTCACCACCAAAACGACATCATTTTGACACTGTTTAGCCGCATCAGCATACAAAACGATGTTGTTTTGCACTTATTTCGCCAGAAATTGCGCATGTTAGCATTTTGGCCGGATTGGCACTTAAATGATCCATTTTGTTCTAATTTTGGCACTTAAAGTGTCACTTTCGTAACTTTTGGCACTTAAGTGTCCATTTGTGCCAACTTTTAGCACTCCAGAGGTCTAGGTGTCCCAATTCGTAACACAATAATAAAGATACTCCTTTCACAATATTTTTCTTAAAAGCATTCTCAAACCATTCACAAGTTCTAATAGGTAGTAAATACTCAATCCAACTTTTTATGCAATAATAATGTCATTTTGTAATTCATAATATATATAATCCATAGTATTTTCAGATGATAATTTTTACAAACTCAAAAAAGAGATTACACCATTCACTTGGATATGTCCCAAACCAAACAATAAAACTCACTTGAATCAACATACTTATGGTCTTATCTTATAAGCAAGAAGTAGCATCAAAACAATAAGCAAAACGCTATCTTAACTACGGCTCATCTAAACTAAGCTTAAACGCTAACAAAATAACTCCCACGTGATAACAAATTATTGATCCGAAGCGATTATTCAACCCCAAACACAACCCGAACTCGCACACGAAATGCTAAAATTTTGCTCCAACCAAACCATTGCTTCAAATCAACGACCGCCAAACCCCATGACTTTGCAACACCACAATTCACCATTCCCAAGAAATTTCATAACTTAACAATTAAAAAATCAAACTTCACGCTTGATTTTCACAAAACTTCATATATGTAACCTAATTCCAAAGACTACCCGATTAGACACAAATGCTTATCAAAGCGATGCGAAGTTGAATCAACTTGACAAGGTCCCCATAGTGTGCACATGTAAAAACCCCCCGACCGTCCCTCCCCCAGGCCCGTGGGGCCCCCCAAATCTCCTTCATTCACATTTCTTCTTCTTCTTCCCTTCTTTCCCTTTTCTTTCCCGAGTTGCTCTCCGTCTTCTCTCTTTCTTTCTTTTATCTCGGTGGTCTCTTCTATATTTTTTCTTTTGACTTTTCAAACTTCTTTTATTTATGTTTTCTTTCCACCTTTGACTTTTCAAGACCCTTATCTTGTACTCAGTCATTAATCGATCAGATTTATTACTTAGGTGTCTTTGATCTGATCGGTTTTTTTTTTTTTTTTTTTTTTTTTTTTTTTTGTCTTTGCTAACAGGGATTTTTCACCTTACATTGACAAGGGAAAAGTTTGGGTGATGCTTGGAAGTCCATTATTAAATATAAGGGCTCAATTCTTCTAAAAAGCATTGATATTAGGTTGTATCCCAATTCTGATTCGAACTTTGTTTGTTTGTGTTGTGCTTGTCAATATCACGGCGAATGCCAGTTGCTTGGTTAGATACACAATGCAAATCTTGGGTTCTTGATGAATGAAAAATGATATAGACATTCTGGAATAACTCTTGATGATCTAGAGTTTACATTCATGGGCGAGGTTTTCTACTCTTGCACAAGTTCTCTCTTTGCGAGGAGGGCATCCCATCTTTTGGAGTCAAGTCAATGTAGCCTGTAATTTAGGGAGTTTGAGAGTACAGCAGCATCCTTTAATGCTATAGTAGGTCTAATTGCTCCGATAGCACAATCAAATTTGTTTTTAAATTCCTGTGATATTCGTATCTTTGAATTTGGTAGTGGACCTCATTGAAAGCGGATCATAAAGCTAACATTTCTGTGCTCTCAGACATGTGCACATTAGTTTCGCACAAAGGTTTGTCCATGTTCTTTTTGAACCATGACGAGGTTTCTTCCATAAATGGCTCAGATGTAGGGGCATGTTGAGTAGGTCAATTTCAATTGGAGAGGCCAACACAATTATGTATATTTGTAGTAAAATATGTATGGTAGTAAGTGTGTAAAAGTTTTAAAAAAAAAAGAGCAAAAAAAGAAAAAAAAATATCAAAAGAGATCGGAAGATTAATTAACATGATCTTCCACATCCAAAAAATCAAGGTACATTGAAAAAGAAATCAAAGTGATTTTCTCATAAATACAAAATCATGAGAGATTAGAAGATAAATCTACATGATTTTCATATCGTACAATTTCAATTGGAATTGCATTTGCTCCTATAAATAGGAGTGCTCCTCAACGGAAAAGAATATACAAAAGCAAGAATATCATAGCAGCGTAGCGGAAGAAATAGTTTTTTTTTTCTTCTGGTGAAGTTGTATTCCTTGAAGTGGACTACGATCTCGTGATTTTTCCCTTCACCTGGTTTTTCAGGTTTTTCCATGATCTCGTGACTTTTCCCTTCACCTTGGAGGTTTTTCCCTTCACCTTGGAGGGTTTTCCACGTTAAAAATTCTAGTGTTATTTACTATTCATCTTTACTGTTTTCTTTTAATATTTTATCCTATTTAATTTTCACAGAAATAGTAGCAGGAAAAATTATCCGAGCCTTCTCCACGAATATTCTTTTCTTTTTCCCAACAAGGGGTTGTCCTGCGACGGGACAATCTGGCAGGGCAGGAGAGGCTGTGCAATGCCAATCTCTGCGTGCTTGGGACAAGAGCGACATCTCTCAAAGGTAAAAAGTCGGGATCGCCTTTGGCCATGTTCTCTGGAATAACAGAGGTTTAGGGAGTGAAACCACCGATTTGTTCCTTGGTCTTGGGAGAAGTTTGGTTCTCCCAACAATTTGAGATTCTAGTGAAAAGAATAGTCTCGAAGTATCTTATTCTCTGTCGAATAACATGGCTGATGCTTTTTGGGCTAAAGACGGACAATAAGGCAGCAGAAGGAGATCGATTAGAAGCAAACGACCACCTGTCAAAGAAAAGTTACAAGATCAACGGCATTGTGGCGGGCCAAGACGCAGTGTGTCAACCACCCCTTCTGTGGCAACCTCGGAGAGTCCACCTGTCGGGGCCATGCCCGCGGTGGAAACAAAAGACAGAAATTCGATTTCTAATGCAAAATGAACGACATGCAATCTCTTCAGCATCAGAGAGAATCCCTGGCCAAATCGTGAAGCTGCACAAGTTGACTCGTATGGTCAACGTTGTTGAATTTGCACCTGCACTTGGATACTCGAGCGTGGTATCCAGAATTTCGATTCGGTTCCTCCTTTTGATCTTCTCGGTCACTGGTAAGTTCAAGTGTTAAAAGAGTCTTCTTTTTGATCAAAAGGGGGAACAACAGAGCAACCGTCAAGATTCTAAACAAAGCCATCGGCCTAACAAATCCAAGAATGAGGAACTGAATCAAAATTCTGGATACCACGCCCGAGTATCCAAGTGCAAGTGCAAATTCAGCGACGTTGACCATACAAGTCAACTTGTGCAGCTTCACGGTTTGGCCAGGAATTCTCTTCGGTGCCGAAGAGATTGTATGTCTTTCATTTCGCATTAGAAATCGAATTGCTGTCTTTTGTTTCGATGCAAAATGCATTCAAGATAATATTATTCAATTGTTTCTGCAGTGGGATTTCATGTAACCATCCAAGTGCTATGTGGGGATTCCAAGTGGAGTCATTCTTCAAAAAAAATGGTCTTTGAAGTTGCCGACTGTCTGTCTTAAATAGAGTCCCAACTCGCTGGCCATAGGCAACCACTTAGCATCTCACATGTCACTCCCCAACCATGATGGGGCAATTTTTTTCCTGCTTCATATGGAATCATATTGTATGTCTTTCATTTCGCATTGGAAATCGAATTTCTGTCTTTCGTGTCGGCGCGGAACGCTGTCAAGACAATATGATTCGATTGTATCGACAGTGGGATTTCATGTAATCAATTAACTTCATACATGCCTAGAGGGTAACCATTTCAGCTCAAGAGGAAACCATTAAGTGCAGTTTTCTTGGCTTTCCTTAACAAGTGCACTTATAGTATTAATGAAGAAGAACGGAACTTCAATTGCTTCCCAGCTTACAAAAGTAATCGGACAACAGGCCTTCGCAAGTTTCTTAGCGAGTACTCTTTGAAGATTATTTA
Source organism: Eucalyptus caleyi (assembly GCA_014182885.2). Taxonomy (NCBI): domain Eukaryota; kingdom Viridiplantae; phylum Streptophyta; class Magnoliopsida; order Myrtales; family Myrtaceae; genus Eucalyptus; species Eucalyptus caleyi. The sequence goes on from CM024475.2 coordinate 33,841,887, forward strand.
CTTGGTCAGTAGCAAATAACCTTCAGCGATTACTTGCCCACGTGATCGCCAGTTCAAATGTGCATATAATCGTGTTCTTCAACTGCAGTTTTCTTCTCTGCTTTCAGGCCGCACATAGGGTTCCCATCTCCAGGTTTCATCATATGTTAGTCATTAAGTAATGTACCTAACGACCCCTAAAACTAACGCGAACACGGAAGCTAGCTCGTTTGAACCGGTCACGCTAGACTAATGATCTCTCCACCGACCATCTCCACAGCCTGTCCTTGAAACCCGCCTGCGCGATCGCTCAATATGATTGCTTTCCGAGATCAGAATATGAACTGCTTTCCAAGATCAGAAGAACATGAACAGAGTGCGTCAGAAGATGTCTGCATTAAAAAAAAAAAATTAATTATTATAGTTTGGCCCATGCAGGTCTCGAACCTGCGACCTTCGCGTTATTAGCACGACGCTCTAACCAACTGAGCTAATAGGCCAATACGCTGATGAGGTGTATCTTTATTAGTATGTTAAAATAACAAGCACAAACTTACTAAAAACGCCGTGATTGGATTTTGGCGCTGGTCAAGCGCAGAGCAGAGGAGCAGGGAAGCCATCGTTTAAGCTCCTGAGGAAGAGGAAGAGCGAGGACGACCCGTCGCAGTTTCCGCCATGAAAGAAGATTACGAGGTCGGTCGCTTCATCACTTTACTTCGATCCTTTTCCTGTTTCTCTCTTCGAATCGCCGCTCCGTTTTGTGTCCCGAATCGCGATCGGTGTTCCGCTCCTCTCGTTTGCCCCTTCTGACGTTGTCCGCAAGTCGTTCGACCAAATACCACCCGAGCTTTCGGCTGAAAAAATCACCGCGACGTTTGGTTTAGTGAGGGATTCTTACTGGGATTCTAGGGTTCCGCTGATTTTGAGGGAATCAATCGTAATTGAGGGGGCAAAAGAAAACGTGGGTCGGTGCGAATCGAGGTTTTAAGATCGCAAGATGTGATTTTTGCGCAATCGAAAAGGTCCCATCTTGTTCTCCTGACGTTTCGGCTCACGAGGGACTTCGGAAAAAATGATTTCAGGTCGAAGAGAAGAAGCAGGCCGCCGCGGATGTGCTCGATCAGTACTCCAAGTTCGTTTTGGCCTGCATCGGGAACCAAGTTCGGCCTTGCGATTTGAGGCTTCATCTGATGAAGGTGCCGAATTCCCCGTAGATTGATGAATTAGGATCCAGAATGGCGAATTTCCATCTCATTTTTTTTTTTCTGTTTGTTGGAATTTTCAGGAGATTTCTGGACTGCCGACGTCTCTAAAGAGGGAGCCCTTCCCATCTCCAGCAAACTCTGACGCCATGGGTGAATCATCGAGCTCTGGGACGGCCAGACTTGACAAGCAAGATAGTTTTCGAGCTTTATAGTTGATTCATCTGAGCGGAATTTCTCGATATTTTCCCCATGTAAGATGCCTGGTTGAACCATCGTCGTTCTTAGATTCTTTTAAACTAAGTTGCTCTGGTAGTAAGAGTTAGGTAGTAAATTTCTCTGGAGTGAGATGTATATGACTGCTGAAAATCTCATGTAATGTGATTTCTGTCTAGATGAGTTCATGCACCCTGTTCACGAACTTCCTTGTTTACCCTAAATCAGTGTTATAAGAAGCTGAAATTCTGCTGCCATCTGTGGGATATGGTGCTTAAAGATTGCAGCCTATAATATGCATATGGAGCTAGTTGAAATTACTCTAGCCGCGTGGTCATTGCTCTTCTCAGTACTTTCTAGGCAGGTTTTGTTAACCTAAGTAATCTCAAATTACCAGTTCCTAATATTGTTTTACTTGGAGGAGTTGTTGGGGCCTGATAAAACAATGACTTTATGAAGGCATTGATACATAGTAGTGGCTCAAAAGCACATAATTCATTTGGGTTTCACTATTTTCTTCACCGGTGTTAGTCTATGGAAGTTGTCGCTTGAGGGGTTGCTAACAGAGTTGAAGCCAGATTTACCATCCTTCTAGGGATTTTTAACTTACCGGTGACCGCGGGGGGTGGGGGGAGGAGGAAGTTCGGTGATGTGTGAAATCCATCGTCTGGTAGAGCCGCAAGAGCTTGCAAATCCTTTTCCTTATCTTGTGGTACTTTTATACAGAATGTCTTGAATGGGAGCTGCACGAGAAATCCTTAATAGACTTTTTTCAGTTATATCACAGTTTATCTTGACACTTTTTGGCCATGTTTGGTCCAACGTGAAGTTGGATTCCACCAGGTTAACTTGTTATTGGGATGCCGCAGTTGTTTGCTATAGACAAATATAGCAAATTATTAACACAAACCTGAAAGAGTTTTAGCAAATACGAGAAAATAGAATTAGAAAGCTAAAACATGCCCGTGCTTCTTTGTTTGTCGGACGTTGCCAGAGGTGGACTAGTGAACGTCTTGCGCCTGGCTGCCGCTGTCCATCTTCCTCTGGATTCCTTAGTGACGCCAAAGAATGGCAAAACACTGCAAATCGACAGAGTCAAGCCAGCAGTCACACCACTGTGGCCATGGAGGTCACCAGCCTGCTGCAACCACGGATCTTGAGTTGCGACGAAGCAGGCGACCTCCATCCAAGTGTGAATCAATGGAGGTCACAACCTTCATAGCTGCAGGTTCATCTCTCTGCGCTTACTCCGGAAATCCAGCCAAGCGACGGAGACCAGCCCCGCTACCGGGGGGACCATGACGGCGAGGGCTCGTGGCAATGGTGGTGGGAAAGTGTCGAGGTCATTTGCAGTGTAGTCTGTTGGGTCTAGAAAATTGAAAAAAAAAAAAAAACGCATTTACTTCTGCTCATTGAAGAATCATGTTAAGAATTCCCTTTTCCCAGAATATGCAGTCATCCAAACAGGTGGAAAAGAGAACCATTCCATTAGATTAAGAATGCTAGAAATGGAAATCCACTTCGGTTTTCTCGTCTATGGAATCAAGAACGAGAGGTCTTGTCGATTCACGGTGGAGCCTCGCCTAAGACATGACAAGGACATGAGATGTAACGTAGACGCTTTTGGCTCTGAGCACTTACGTTCTTTTGGGAGTAAATTGTCCTGAGACTCTTGAATCAATTGAAAGCATCTAATAAAGAGATGAATTTCCAATACTTATAATTTCTACAATTAATTAAAAGCCAAAAAAAGTTTATTTTTCCATCGAAATTCAAAAGACTAATCAAATTACGAAAATTTATTAGAGGAATTTATAAGTGAATTTACATGTCAGCATTTAAGTGTTGTGAAGCTTCAGAAATTTTAGATTTAAAAGAAATCCAAATGCACAAACCAGAAAGTACAAAGTAAGCTTAAAGTAAGAAGGAAATGTCCATCTGGCTTCTAGTAGAACTAAATCATATTCCTTGTGCCAATAGTAACTTCTCATTTGGTAACCAAGGGGAAAGACGGCAATGTTACGTATCATTTTGAAATTACACGTTTTGTATCGTGATAATGTCTTATCCTTGTTATGATTGGAAACTAAATTAAAGTTAAAAATTCTTGCAAAAACATAATTTCGTATTATTTATATTTCTAATGGAAGGAAAAAATGCCAGCCACATTTTCTAGTCTTTTTTTTTCCAAGAAAAGGATAAATTCAAAGAATTCTCTACAACTACATAAACAGTTCTTGTGGTGCTTCTATCTATTAGAAGAATCATTATTTATTTTTGCGAGTATCTGGAACGAAAACAGTGTTAAAAAATTAGTGTTAATTTTGGCTAGATTTTTTTTTTTTTGGTAAGATTTTTTGGCTAGATTTTATGCACGAAGAAATATATTTTTCTCTCATGGCTCGAAATTTTTTAACCATAGCAGAAAACCTTTGAAAAAAACAAAAAGGGCTTTCGGACAAACAATATCAGGCTGCTAAGTGCTAGCAGAAAGAAAAGGCAAAGCCCAAGGACACGTTTGGAAGTATTATAAAAATCCGGGGAAAAGTCTTCACGTTTCTGCAAAAATCAGGGCAATAATGCAAACAATCCTCCTCGGCGTCATAAAACAAGGAAACAAAAGAAACATAAACAAAAGAGCACCCCCGCAAAACGCAACGGCTAGTTCCGCGAACGGTCACCCCAACGGTCACAATTCTTTCAAAATAGGGAACTCTCGCCCCTCTATATGGGACGTCCCTCCAAACACCATCTCCATCCTCTCTCTCTCTCTCTCTCTCTTTTTCTCTCTCTCTCTCTCTACCCCACTGCACTTCTGATCTCCTTCAGGAGTGCTCTCTTTCTCTCTCTATCTCTTACCTCGCCGGCGGGCATCCCACTATCTGCTTCGTCTTGTGTATCCTCTAGCTTTTGCCGCGACTGCGGAAAAGCGAAGGCCGAACGAAAGAGCTTTTTCTTCCTGATATAAAGATGTTGCAAGATATGTGGAATGCTCCTCCCGGGTTCAGACCCACCAAGTCCGCTCCCTCGTCGCCCGCGAAGCCGCTCGGAGTGTCGAGAACCCGGTCCGAGTCCTTCCACATCGCCCACAAAGTCCCCGTGGGCGACACGCCGTACGTTCGAGCCAAGAACGTCCAGGCAAGCATCTGGCGCTCGCCTCGGGAATTCGCCGGAGTCTCGTCCTTTACGGAGCGTACTGATGTTTACGTCTGATGGGTTTTCCTTGTCTGTGGTTTTTTTTTTCATTGATCAGTTGGTGGATAAGGATCCGGAGAAGGCGATACCGCTGTTTTGGGCGGCGATCAACGCCGGAGATCGGGTGGACAGCGCTCTCAAGGACATGGCCATCGTGATGAAGCAGCAGAACAGGGCTGAAGAAGCAATTGAAGCTATCAAATCACTGCGGTGCCGATGTTCGGATCAGGCTCAGGAGTCTCTGGATAACATCTTACTGGATCTTTACAAGGTGCGAAAACCGCATAGTTCCCCATAGTTCCTAAGCTCGACAGTGGGTATTAATAGGTGACAAGCTAATATCTTACATCCTTCATTCGTGTTCGATGTTGACAGAGATGCGGGAGATTGGATGATCAGATTGCACTTCTGAAGCATAAATTGTACTTGATTCAGCAAGGGCTCGCGTTCAATGGGAAGCGGACCAAAACTGCTCGGTCTCAAGGCAAGAAGTTTCAAGTCTCCGTGGAACAGGAAGCTACTCGGTTGCTGGTAAGAGTCTCCACTAGCTTGTCGAATTGTACTTTTTATTCCATGCTAGATCGCGCCTGTTAAAAGAATCTCAATTGTCAATGCTAAAGCTGAATTTCAAATGATTGAATTCAATTTAATGAGTGCGAATTCTCGATATTTGCAAGTTGGACATGTTAAATTGCATAGTACTTGAAATGAATTGATGTTTTTCTTGCTTCAGGGGAACTTGGGTTGGGCGCTGATGCAGCAGAACAACTACATTGAAGCAGAAGATGCGTACAGGAGAGCACTCATAATCGCACCAGACAACAACAAAATGTGCAATCTGGGCATCTGCTTGATGAAACAAGGAAGGATCGGCGAAGCGAAGGAGAATCTGCGGCGGGTGAAGCCGGCCGTGGCCGATGGGCCTCGAGGCGTCGATTCGCACCTGAAAGCCTATGAAAGGGCGCAGCAGATGCTCAAAGACCTCGAGTCAGAGATGATGAACCGGGGAGGAGACCGGGTCGAGCAGAGCAAGTTATTTGATGCGTTCCTTGGCTCGTCGTCGATTTGGCAGCCTCAGCCTTGCAAGGATCATCATGCCAATGTGAGTAGCAAATCACAAGACGATTTCGGGGATGAGAATATCGACACCAACATAATTACGAACCAGACGACGGGGTTGGGGCAGCAGAGATACATGAAATCTCTAACGTTTAGTGGGAATTTGAACTCCCTCAACAAAGACGCGCCGCCCTTTTATGCGACGAAACTCGTGAAGGAAAAGGAGCCTTTTGGGGTCCAGTTCAATAACAACGAGACCCTCAAGAGGACGAGGTCCGGTAATGCGACTAACGGTACGCGATTCGGAGAAGCAGCAGAGCTCACAAAGCCATTCGTGGGGTGGCCAGAGAAAACGGAGAACAAGTCGAGGAGGCTGTCTGCCTCGCCCGAGGAGAAGCCGGAGAAGAATCTGATGGAGATGTTGCCTGACAATGATGACTTTGAAGAGGCTATTCTTGCTGCAGTTCTGGGTCAGAGTAAGGAAACAGGAAAGACGATAGAAACTAACAGCAGCAGCACTTGGAATGTCCCCAAGAAGATAGACAAGAGGCTCAAGGTTTTTCAGGACATTACACTCTCACTGAGTCCAAAAGCCTGAACAAAAGAGAGGGCAGGCTTGGTATTCTTTTTAACTAATGTTTTCAGTCATAATTTCTTAAGCTAATAGTTTTTATATAATTTTAGGTTGGAGATGAACTTGTTCTCCTGTTAAATTTCATTCCTTTAGTTGAGGAGGAGGAGGAGGAGGGGAGGCAGAGAGTCTTGTAGTTGTAGCAATGCAGAAGAAGTAGGGCAGAGTTTCTAGCACTTCTCCCACTAAACTTGTTCCCAGTTAATTTGATGTAAGGCCTATCAAATAAAAAGGCATATATTTTTCTGAATAATAACAGATGCATTTCCTGAATTCACTCCAAAATAGGAAATCTTTATACTTATTATGAAAACCTGACACCCTGCAACTGACTGGATGACATTTTGTACTCGGGCACATTTTACGATTGATTATACAGATTCGATAATTTTGTACAACAAATCCAGATTTCAACGATATCATGAAACCACACACGACAATGATTCACTTCTGTCATGTTCTTTTCACTTCACTTTTCGGTGACTCCGGGCTGCAGTACATGCCAATTTGAGCTTCGCTAGCATTAAGCCCAAGTAATCCGGAGTAAAGCCTAGCTCGGACAGCTTCTTGTGAGACTGTGCATAGTCTTTAAAGAAGGCTTCCTCATCCTGCATGTCGCTCGGAAACCAAAAAGAACATAAAGAAAACTCTCTCACAAAGAAGAAACTAGCACAAAGAATGATGAACTTCCATTGGGGACATGTACTGCCTCTTCCCGCACGACTTAAAAGACAAGATGTTCCAAAGCCCCCCGTTAGATCGATAGTACCTCAGCATATAGCTCGACATAGGAAGAAACTCTGTATCCTCCACTAGAACCCTATCTGAAGGAAGTTGCAGAAGTCCTGGTGAGTATCTACGTCCTGGTAAGTATTCTTTCAGAAGTTCCCTGCGCAAGCATTGTGCAGAAAGCTCATCAGATGGAAGTAGAGTTTGAATAGAAAGAATTGCATCGAAGTGTGATCATCTCTTACACAAAATAAGAATTATCAAACTTCAGGGGTTCCTTGGTCCAGGGTCCATCAAAGCCTGATCTATCCCTATGTGCCTTTCCCTGAAAATTCAGAGAAGAAAAGGAAGAAATCGGAATATGCACAAACTGCTGGTACTGCAGGGAAGGACTCGTTTGAAGCGGTTTAGGGCTTCTGAAATATCTACCAAAGTATGGCCTCCTGATAATGCTACGATATCCTTGTCAGATAGGCCCATCCGATAAAATACTTCCCTTAAATGCGATGCGTTTTCACCTGTATTAAGATGAACAAGGACTACATTAAGAGCATTGTGGAAAGTCTGAGGTTCTCTGCAAATATACAAGCTGGTATCATTTTCATATGGAGTGTCATCAGTTCAAACCACTTAAGAATTGTTCAACTTAAAGTTTTAGTGATACGTACCTTCAACAGCATCTGGAAGACGTCCTTCCTCTGGAGACTCCATAGAATCCTAATATAGAAATGACTTGGTAGATATAAGTGATGATGCATAAACCATTAGGCCTCAAGAATTCTTTCTGCCAATTTTACCTTTCTTCCAGGGACAAAGGGGATGGAGGGGCCACCTGTAATCTCAACTGCGACAACCCCAGCAAGCTGAAAAACAAATTATGGCTGAACTTGTGAGTTCACAACATCTGAAAATTCTTGCCTCTTGAACTTCAATTTCACATAGACTGCTTTAGCTGCTTATTAGTTACCATAAAAAGCTATTCAGCACAAAGCTATTAAACAACTGGAGACTCTGCCCCTGGAGATATAATGATTAATGCGAGAAAAATAGTCAACACAGCCAGAAAATAACTAGCCACGACGTCGTCATCCAAAGTAAGCATGGGTAAGTCTCCTCTGTCAGACACATTAACACCCTTAACATCTTAGAAAACACACCTGCAAGATTTCTCTGTAGCTAACATCAAACCCAGATAAGAGTGGCAAAGTTTGAAACTATCAGGCTATGGAATTTGTGCAGTACAGGTTCATCAATAGTCCCAAGGATTTCTTTCCATATGCAACACATTGTGACCTATGTGCTGGTTTACATATTTCTTTATCATGTCACCGACTGAGAAGATCATTTAACTTTTAACCAAGAAGGAAAAAATTCATGAAAAAGACAGTAACCTGGTAAAGATCTGCATAGGAAATTTTCGGACAGCTAGCCTTGACTCCTTCTGAAACAAAATAGAAGTAGAAAGATTTGAAGAAAGACGTTCCGAGAAAATGTAGAATGAACTTGTGAATGTGGTAAGTTATATGTGCTAAGCTGCAGAAGCCCACCGCATAAATCAACAGCAATCTTCAATCCACGGTTCGAGCCATGTCTCAGTTCGGCTTCATTCCGTATCGAGCCATTAGGCCCTCCTGTCTTTGTTGTAGCATCATAAGTGCCCGCATCGTGCCACCTGCAGATTTCATGACCATCATGCACCAACAGGCAATCTACGCGAAACACTACAAAGCACCGCGTATGCGCACCCGGTCGCTCACAATCCGACAAGTTTCATCACTCAAACCTTCAAACGGACATTACTTCGCCAAAAAGAAAGGCATGATAAGAAAAAAGAGAAAGGGTACGAGAATCTTTACGCTAAGCGAAGCATGATAGGAGGCACTGTTTGCTCAAAATGAGGGCACGGAGGAGTCTGCGAGCCTTCTCGATTTGCTTCAAGTACTCCGCGTCCACAACCCGCGCCATTCGAGCAAAGTTGGGCTGAGAATAAGGAGAACGGACAGTCGATGCCAACGAAAGAACTTAAGCCGGCATGTTATATAGAGAGGTAGAGTGGGAAAGTAAGGAAGAGAGAGCAGTGAAGAAAGGTACATATACTTTGTGAGTTGGCAGAGAGAATGGTAACTTCAAGAAATGACCGATACCATTGACATTGCCTACTCCTTCGTTTAAGAATAACTAGAATATCCACGAGCAGAATCCTGATCAAGACATGAAATTCTTCGAAAGTCACCTAGCAGACTCTCATCAACATTTTATATACCACGTCACGAGATGACAAGGGGTATGTATAGCTTGCAAACGATCCTAAAAATATAACAGTGTGCAAATTAAAAGAGTCAGAGTCTATTCACACAATTTAAAGACTAGAAAAAGGAAATAAAGCGTGAACAAAATTTGCTAGATGACCCGAAAAAACTAGAAATTTTAGCCCTTATGAGTCTTAATATAGGAGATTTTTACCTGCAATAAATGAAATGAGAATCCAAATATATGAAAAGGCCCGTAGGGTGTAAAAAAATGGGGAATGAGCATGGGCTCGTCCCATCAAAGGGTGAGTCAAAGGCCATGACAAGTTTGACCATTCATCGTACCTGGGTTTTTTGACAAAGGCAAGGAGGGGCATTGCACTTGTCCTAATTACTAGGAAGCCCCTCGTCCTATTTCCTCCCACGTAGATGTTTTTGACTTTTGACCTTGCATAGTTCCCCCCATTATTTTGACTCTTTTTAATTCAATTTGAACATATCTCATCTTTAGAAGTACATGGGTATTTTTGGATCATTTAGATTAATGTGAATATATCGCTATAGTTTTTTTGGGATAATGACACATAGCTTTCAAACATTGATACAATGTGAAATGTAGTCCATAAATTTTAAAATTATTCGGTGTGGTCAATAAACTTTAACCTAATATAGAATGTTATCCTTAAACTTTTAATTTGTTTAATATAATCTCTAAGTTTTTAGTACATACTCAATTTAGGTTATTGACTTTATGGAAATATTCAATTTCATCCCCTGAACTTAAATTAATAAAATGACAATATTAAATATTTTCATACGGTCGATAAATTAAATTGAACATGTAACAAAAGTACATGAAATCACATCAAATAAATTAAAGTTCAAAGACATATTGTGCTTTTGATTAAAGTTAAAGGATCACATTAAACAAAGGACAAATAAAATGGATCATTATCTCTAGATTATCTAGTGATCCATAAGGATGTGCTTCTTTAGAATGAGCTTAAGGTTGCGTCAATGTCAATTTCTAATTTGGTATTGTGTTTTAACACATAGGAGGAATTACAAAAATGAGGATTGCTTATATCAAGTCATCGTGAGACAAAGTTCCCAAGTATATGAAAGACGTTCTTTCCCTACTGCACTATTTTTTTCCTCCCTTTCAATAAAATTTTCATCAAACCATTTAGTAGCTATGTTAAACATAGGATTTCTTTTTATCTTTATAATTTATCAATAGCTATGATGACATTAACCTCTAAGCAAATAATCTTAAGGAAAAAATCATTTTCATGATTTCTAAATTCTGAATTTAGTGATACTTTGTATCTCATCATGACAAACTGAAAATAATCTATGATTTCATTCGAACTCAACAAAATTTTGACCAACCTTTTATGTTTTTATGCACTTCCGAGCATGGGCATGGGACATCGTTCTAGTGTCCTTTTGAAATCGACAGCCCCCTCCCTCCTTTCCTCTTTCTTTTTTTCCCCCTTTTACACTAAAGAAAATCCCGCCATATCTCCCTCCCTCTTTTGCTGCTTTCTAATGTACCATAGATTTTATCATTCTTAAATTTTTCTTTTAAAAAGTGTTGTACGTTTATTTTACTAAAAATTAAATAATTTGAAAAATATTTCTAAAATATTATCACTTACATCACTTATAAAAATAAATAAAAAATATTTTATCTTCTACAAAAAAAAAAAGTATAACATAAATTTTATTGATAATGAAAAATATTTTCATTGATTAATTATTTTAAGTCAAATAAAAGATCATTTTTAGGAAAATATATTCTAAATCAATCATTTTTGGCTAAATAAATGAAGTCTTAGTATACTTTTATTTAATCTACCAATATATTGTATGGTTTTCTTATCCTTAAACCCTTTCTCTTCAAAATAATTACAACTAAATCCCACCTTGAAAAAAAAAAATTGATTTCCAGTTGAACTATGAATGGATAATGTCAACTTTTTCCCTTACATTTTATAGTATATGAAAGTTGTACATATTTCATTTTCGATTATTTGTTGATATATTCATAAAAGTCACTTATAAAATCTTAGAAAAATATAATTACATTTTATAACAATATATTTATCAAATTACGAGGAGACAATATTATTCCTTCGTCATTTACAAATCACATCCCAAAAGATGATCACTTCATCGATTTCTAACTATTTCACTCAATGAGCTCAACTAAATTTCAGGCAAAACCATCCCAACGTAGTTAGATTTTATGTTCATGGGAGGATAAATTTTAAAATAAAAAAAACAAAGTCTTGCTATTTAGTAATTATTTAATTCTTCCGCCAAATTAGATAGAATTATAATGCGATTTCGTGATAAAAATTTATACCTCCGAGAAAGCGCTTGCTAACGTCCAAATTACTGATTAGGCAGGACAATCAATGACTCATTAATCATTTATTTTCCAAATTGGCCACGAAAGAAAAAAAGACAACTCTCTGTTTTGGAGAGGGAGGTACGAATAAAAAGGGAAAAAAAAAAAAGGACCGTTGAGTGCACTGCATGTTCCAAGGGCCGAGCTGGCGTAATTGAATGCCCCCGTCGAGGGCATGACCGTCATTCCGCTCCGAATATGAAAAAAATTTGTGCTCTCTGCCCGAGGCGCATTGTCCCTGTTGCATCTCTCCTAAACAACTATAGGAACTCTCTCGCTCGTGCTGCCCTGCATCTTCCCCTGTTCTGTCCTTCCTCCGCCCAAAAAGAAAAGCGCACTCCCACATTCCGAGCTCCACACCTGGAAGCTGGAACTGCCCATCTACGCACACGCCGAACCCGAAGTGCCTGATCGAGAAAGCCAAGGAGGAGGAGGAGGAGGAGGAGGAGGGAAGGAAAAGGGCCGAGCTTTGGCAGTCTGCTGTCGCTTGTGCTGCTGCTGTTGAAGTTGGGTTCTCGCTGAGCGCCGTGGAATGCCCGCCGTCGATGAGGCTTCGAGCAGCTTGAGGGGATCCAGGGAGCACCCAGGAAGAGAGGAGGGAGGGGAGGGAGAAAGATCTTTCCTTTCCCCCATTTGGGCCAAAAAAAGTAAGGACTGGTTTTGATCGTTCGGGAAGAGAGAGAGAGAGAGAGAGAGATGGGGTGTTGTTACTCGAGGGTGGAGAGAGAGGAGATGGTGTCGCGTTGCAGGGCGAGGAAGAGGTACATGAAGCAGTTCGTGAAGGCGAGGCAGGGGTTCTCGGTCTCGCACGCCATGTACCTGCGCGCCCTCCGCAGCACCGGATCCGCCCTCCTCCAGTTCGCCAGCGGCGAGGCCACCCTCCACCTCCACCTCCACCACCGGCGCCTCCACTCGCCGTCCCTGCTGCCCTCCCCGCCGCCGCAGCCTCCGCTCACCCCGCCGCCTCCCCCGCCCCCTCTCAGCCCCGGCTCCGACAGCTGGACCTCCACCTCCGTCACCGCCTCCTCGGCCCTGCCGCCCCGCCCCCTCCGCCGCCGCCCCGCCGCCGCCGCCGCCGCCGCCCGCGGCTTCGGGGTGGGATTTCTGGGACCCTTTCATGCCGGCGTCCTCGAGGTCGGTCACGGAGGAGGAATGGGAAGTGACCACGACGGCTTCTGAGCTGGCGGCACCGCCGGCGGCCGCCATGACGGTGGTCAGTGGGTATTCGAAGGACAGCAACAGCGAGCTTGCGATGGTGGTGTCGAGGAATAGTGGGAAAGATCTGATGGGGATCATCAAAGAGCTTGATGAGTATTTCCTGAATGCTGCTGATGCTGGTGCTGATGTGTCGTTGGCGTTGGAAGTTTCAAGCCCTGCTTTTTCTTGCCAAAGCAAAGAGGGTGCACAAGCTACTGAGCCTTCTTTTTCTTCTTTCATCATTTTTTTTTTTTTTGTCAATTCTGTTTGACAGATCTGGAAACAATAATTACCCATTTGATTATATGTCGCTTTTATGTGCAATAATGAACCATGAGATTAGATTAGCGAATGTCAAATGAAGTAAAACAATTGTTTTGCTGGTTTGCTTTTGCTCTTTTGTCACTTTGAATTGAATATACATGTTTTGAGGTTTGATCCTTTGGTGTTGGCAGGTAAAGTTCATAATTATATGTGGAATCTAAGCCCCTCACTGTGGACGCGCGGATGCACCAGTCCCAAATCAAACGGCTTCGGCAGGATGAGTGCCCAGAATTTTGGCAACGGAAGGTCTGTGTATAGCAGCCACTGTTCTACTGCTGAGAGGTTATACGCTTGGGAGAAGAAGCTGTACAAGGAGGTCAAGGTAGCTATCTATTTTGATTATCTATCTTCTTGTTGTCTTTCTTTTGCTCTTGAATAGTTATTGCTAGTACATGACACATCCTTAACAAGATGTACAGACGATATAGCCATTTGGAAATTGACACTAATATCCAATGTGACTAGGAAACAGTTTGACCTTCGAAAAGTTTGATGATTTTAAAGATGTGTATGGTGCATACGGGTTTCCTAGAATGTTCTTCTCTTCTGCTAGCGCTAACTATTATATTTTCATGGACAAGAAATGAAACTCTCTGCATATTGAGCAATTAATGGGTATTTTTCCCGTTCTGGTCCATCCATGTGACCAAATTCTTGTAATTTTATTTGTATTGGTCTTAGGATGCAGAGACCTTTAAAATCGAGCATGACAAGAGGGTGGAGCATTTGAGGAAGCTTGAGCTGAAGCGGGCTGACTATATGAAGACTGAGAAAACCAAAAAGGAGATTGAGAAGTTGGAATCGCAGATGATGGTCGCTTCCCAAGCCATTGAGACAACTTCTGCTGAAATCGTCAAATTAAGAGACACAGAGCTCTATCCGCAGCTGCTTGAGCTAGTTAAAGGGTTAGTTACATTACCATGCATGGCACAAAGACCTAAACATTCTCTCTTTTATTGTTTTTCTTTTTCTCTTTTTCCTAATCTTTGGAATGTTTCAAAATCTGGCTTGGCGATGCAGAAGAGTTTGGAGTTTGCGTGGTCTTTGTTAGTTGGACACATGCTAGATCATGTGGAACAAATCACTTTTCCAAGTATTACCTATCAATATGGTTCAATTCATATAAAAATGATGTCTGTTTGAAAATTTTATGAAAATGGTTGTGGTAGTAACTAGGATGCCCTTGTCTAACCACTAAAGAAAAGTCACATCTAGCACAAAATAAAGTAAAATGCATCTGTTGCCAGAGTGAAAGGCAGCTTCTACATTTGGGCCAGAAGAGAAAATTACATAGTACTACTGTACAAGCAATTGCTTTTGAATGCTTTTCTTATGCTTCTTTATCCCTCTTGTCCCTTCTTTTACTTTTTTCTCAAGTTGTTCTCATTCCTGAGAGGGTTAGTGCAATGTTGTGAACCTTACATTATGGTGTTATTCCTAGAACGAGACACATGTTTGCTTCATGGTTTAGAATTAATTAGGAAAGAAAATACAACAGCAACAATAGTCAAAGCCTTTTCACTAAGTGGAACCAACTGCATGGTCCTTGCTAAACATAGTAATGGTGGATGATGGATTCTAGGGCTTCTTTATGCTGTCTTTAAATGTCTTCTTACGCTCACCCCTGTCCCATGGAATCTCAAACGATCTCTGGTCATCATGTCTTTTTTCAAAGTTATGACCATGTTAACATTTTTCTCATCTTCCGTTGGTCCATTGGGATTGCTTTTATCTTTTCTCCTGATTTCAAAACTATCTTTTCCTGAGTCCCCATAGCTCAGTTACTCTGCTTTCCAACCCATATAACCCACCTGGTTGTCATAATGTAATTCATGAAAAAATTCCCCTTTGCTTTAGTGACTTATGCCAAAGGCACAACACCGTGGATGCACTTCTTTTAGTTTCTTGAAAAATCAGATAATCACTCATTGTGATTTTTTTACAGAGAGTAAATAACAATTGGATATGATGTATTAAGTATATCTTTTTTAGCAATGGGGAGGGAAGAAACATTCAATGAAGGTTCAACAATCACAATCACATCATGATGCTCTTGTTCAGTAAAGTTAATGTGTTGGCTGCTTTTCCTGTAGAAATTTAAACATGTCATGAGGCCTTTTGTATAGCTCAAAATGGGAAGTTGCAACTATTTATGAATTTGACATGTTTTTCAACATATGGGTAGTTGCATTCTGAATATAACAAGTACAATGCACAAAATGACTCGATGTAGGGGGCTCTCTTTGATAAATGTACTTATATATTTATCCCTCTCTCCAAAATTTATGTGCTTTCCACTCTGTCTTAAAGAATTGCGTAATTGCATTTTTCCCCTTTGTGTTTGCTATTGCAGATTGATGTGCATGTGGAGAAGCATGTATGAGTGCCACCAGGTCCAGACCCACATAGTTCAGCAGCTTAAATACCTGAACATCATTCCATCTGCTGAACCCACGTCCGAGATTCACCGACAGTCAACTCTGCAGCTTGAGCTGGAGGTCCAGCAGTGGCACCTCTCCTTCTGCAGCCTTGTCAAGGCTCAACGAGATTACATTCAGTCACTTACAGGCTGGCTCCGCCTCAGCCTCTTCCAGTTCAACAAGAACACACTATCTCGAACCTCAGAAGAGTCAAGGATTTATTCACTCTGTGAGGAGTGGCAACAAGCCGTCGACAGGATCCCTGACAAAGTAGCATCAGAAGCAATCAAGAGCCTATTGACTGCAATCCATTCTATTGTGGTTCAACAACAGGAGGAGCAGAAGCAGAAGAAAAGGGCAGAATGTGCATTCAAAGAACTCGAGAAGAAGACGATTGAGCTCAGGTCATTGGAGAGCAAGTACGGTCCATTTTGTGCAGCCGAGACTCTTGGTTCTGGAAGAAATAAGGACCCTGTTGGAGAAAAGCATGCTAAGGTGGCATTTTTGAGAGCCAAAGCAGAGGAGGAGAAGTCGAAACACGACAAATCGGTGAGCATAACTAGAGCAATGACACTGAATAACCTACAGATGGGTTTTCCGCATTTGTTCCAGGCAATCGTGGGGTTTTCTAGCGTGTGCATGCAAGCGTTCGAGTCCTTGTACAATGTAGCCAAGAACAATGAACCGGAGCATGATTTGAAGAGGCTTCTCCCTTGATTATGTAGCCATGCGGATCGATTCATTGCAGAGAATGTCCATACCGATGTACATAGAAGAGAGTTTTGTCTCAACTTGGTTGTCCATGAAGATAATCTTATTAGGTATTACTGCTTTTTCAGACAGCCCACTATGGTGAAGTTAGGTTAGAATGAGAGGAGTTTAGAAACTCGAGTTGGGTGTTGTGAGTTGTTTGTCCTTTACAGGAATGATTTTGGATGATTTCAGTATTCAAACCGCAATGACCACTTTGTGACAGCTGCGCATGAAAGGGTTTGCTTCTGTGAATGTAAATTCTAGCTGAATGTAAATTTTAGCCAACAAAGCCCAGAATTACAATTTCTTAATCGTAAAAAGGAAAAAAAAATTATCTGGTTAAATCGCCGTCGATGGGCTGCAGGATCATTGAGATCCGAATCGACAAATAGGTAATGAGACCCAACAGCATGTGAAGACCAAAATCTCACAAGTGCAAAGATATAAAATGACATTTTTAATTACAGATCTTAGCTAGTAACCAAGTGTCGTATATCACATATAGGACAATTCATGACAAGGGGAATCTTTCTCTTGATGAAACCTGGAATATTTGTCGATAGGCACGAATAATTTGTTCTGCTATTGAGGAACTGCTTCAAAGGCACCATAAATAACAGCCAAACTGGGGAAATAGGGATCATCACAAAAGTATCAATTTTTACCAAAAAGGATGCGTCCCACAAGAACAAGAACTAAGAATGCTGCTACTTCTCCAGGAAAGATAAGCAGAAAAGCGATTCATCTTGTTTCTCGTCAGTAGTAGTAGAGGCAAGTTCATGTGAGTGTCAAACACGTGTAGATATTAATTATAGATAAGTGCGAACACAAATTGTCTAGTCCCACGAAAACACAGGCGGGTTTTGATCTTCAGAGAGCGATGGAAGGACAGGGCATGGAAACTGGGCAGATTCTAAGTATGAATGGCGGCTGTGGAGAAGAGAGCTATGCCAAGAACTCCCATGTACAGGTACATATTCCTGATTATCGTGTTCTCTCTTTAAAATTGTGATTTCGTTAATTAACATTCTTGAATACAATTACAGTTAAACTTAAATGCTCTTCTAGAACAGCGTTAAACTTAACATTCAGGTTGAAGTAGCTATTAAACAGATATTCATCAAAGTCAAAGCCATGAGTTGGCTCACAGAGATGTGATTACAAAAGTAAATTATCTCCATATTCTCCTCTTCTTCAATATAAGAAAATGTTATTAAAATTGAAGACAAAGTAACAATCTCTCTAACATGATGCAATAGTTTTCTTGCACATCTGTGATCCTTCTATGCCAATACCTCAGTAGTTTTTTCGGTTAATATCAGTCTCCAGTGATGAGAATCAAACCTCAAACTCACAAGAGGCCTTAATGAAGTTTGCAAAGTGCTCATAGAAGTTCGCTATAGTATAATGGGAAGCAGAAATTATGCAACATCCTGATGAATTTGGTTTTTGATAAACAAGCCGAGGCCACAAACAAACTTTTGACTCCAAAGCACTGAGCTTTAATTCCACAAGGTCAATATTTTATTAAATGGCCAAGAGAAAAAACACTATTGTGCTAGCGAGAAGACTCTTACTTGTGTAAATCATCATCTTCATTGAGCACTCACATTGAGATTGTACCTCTCCTTTAACACTATGTTTCCCCATAGTAAATTGAAGTTTTTGTTTCTTCTCTAGAATGCATATCTTTCGAGGACAATCCCAGTGTTGCACGTGGCTCTACTTGATTTCTGTACCAAGAAACTTCCTGCTACCATCGTGATCGCCGATCTTGGCTGCTCTTCCGGGCCAAACACTCTGTTTGCAATCTCCCAAAGCATGAGCATCATCCACGACACATGCCGCCAAATTGGATGCTCGCCACCACAGTTCAGCGTGTTCCTGAACGACCTCCCTTCCAATGACTTCAACACGGTCTTCAAGTCCCTTCCACAGTTCCAGAAGAGGATGATGGAAGAGAACGGCCAGGACTTTGGGCCATGTTACATCGCTGGAGTTCCAGGTTCCTTCTACGGTAGGCTTTTCCCTGCAAAGAGCCTGCACTTCGTGCAATCTTCCACAAGCCTCCATTGGCTCTCCCAGGTCAGCACTCGCCCTTTTTTAAATAGAAAACCAAACTTTACTTCCCTCAACTATAAGATCATTGTACTTTCGGCCTATAACCATAAAAAGTCTTCAACCTTTCAATATTTGTATGAGCATTCCATCAGAATTTAATGACTTTTAATGATTTTAGTTCGACAAAGTGAAAAGGAGTGAATAAATCAATGAGAAGAATTCTGACCCAAAATTTCCTTTTACAGGTACCTCTGGAGCTGAGTGACTGCTCTGACAAAGAAATGGTAAATAAAGGGAAAATCTATATTTCTAGGACAAGTCCACCCAGAGTTGTGGAAGCTTATTTGAACCAATTCAGGAGGGACTTCTCCTCATTTCTCAGGTTGCGATCGGAAGAAATAGCGCCTGGCGGACACATGGTTCTGACTTTCAGGGGCCGGAGGATGCCAGACCCGTCTCCTGATGAAAGTTGTCTGCTTTGGGACTACTTAGGATTAGCATTTCAGGATTTGGTCTCACAGGTATGTATTGCTCCAAAAATATTTCTCCGCATCCGTGTGTTCTAATCTTTGCATATGCAAGGCTCAGTCTCTGGAATTTTTACAGTCCAAGTTAATAATCAATTTTTCCTGGCCCAAGTTGCATCTGGATCTCTGTAGGAGGAGGTAGTTTTGGCATGTCCTCACATCAGTCTTGAAGCATAACTTGCATATTTTGCAAGACCTGTCACTTGGCTACTTGAATTGAATAATGAAACTTTGAACCATGCAATTTCACTTAACTTTCTCTATTGAGCTCTAAGTTGCTGGAATTGCTTTTTGTCACAATTTGACTATTGGATGCTTCGAAATCACAAAAGCTAGCAGTCTTCTAGAGCTAGGATAGATTGTAGCTCTTTGATCAGATGATTAGTCATCGAATTGGCATCATCTAATAATTCAAGTAAAATGGAGTCAGCAGGCTAGAAAATGTTTAACCTTTAGCATGAAAAACATGTCACTTTCATGAAAAAGCTAGTCTTCTCGTGATATCCCTTAATCAATTTACCAGGAAAATGTTACTAAAAGAGAAAATTGTTCAAAAAACGCAGGGATTAATAGAGGAAGAGAAGCTGGACAGCTACAACACACCATACTATGAGCCCTATGTGGAGGATGTGAGGGCAGAGATAGAGAGAGAAGGGTCCTTCACTCTTGACAGGTTAGAGATCATTGCAGCTCCATGGGATGGGGTGAATGGAGGGCAGAGGTATGACCGGAGGAAGACAGCCGAGATGATGGCAAAGGCCATGAGGGCAGTGAACGAGTCCATGATCACAAGCCACTTTGGGGATCAAATCTTGGACTCCTTGTTTGAGAGGTTCATAGACATCATGGCTAGGGATACCAAGGAAGTGGAGCATCCCAGTCTTGTGGTGTCTTTGATTAGAAAGTTGTGAGATCTGCCTAGATTGCTAATCAGACAGAGAGAGGGAAGGAGAGCCCCTCTGTGAAAAGGAAGAAAAAGGGCGGCCTCCTAACTTTGTTAAGTTCCTCCGCATGTGGCCAACAATTTGGTGTTTGCACTTCAATAATGTGTTTCTCGGCCAGAAAAAAGAGAGTCGTGGGTTTGTGTTGGCCAAAAGAAAAACTCATAGATGTTTGTAAGTCTTTTTTCCTTACAAAGTTTAAAAAAAAAAAAAATGGGCAAAAGAAAAGTGAAAAGGCTTTGACTATCGCTGCTGTTGTAATTTGTTTCCCAAACTATTCTAAACAGTGCAGCAAACATTTGTCCCATTCTAGGAATAGCACCATGATGTCAGGTTCAAAACATTGCACTTACCCTCTCGGAATGGGAAGAACCTGGGACTAAAAGCGGAAAGAAGTGACAAGAGGAACAAAGAAGCATAAGAAAAGCATTCAAAAGCAATTGCTTGTACGGGACTGGGAGAATTTTCTCTTCTGGCCCAAAAATGGGAGTTGCCTTTAACTCTAGTAACAGCAGCTGTAATTGATAGATTCAAGGCCTTCTTTATGCTGTCTTCGGATGTCTTCTTAGGTTCACCCCCGTCCCACAGAATCTCAAACGATCTCTGGTCAGCATCCCTCATTTCAAAGTAATGACCATGTTAACAGGTTTTTCTCATCTTCCGTTGGTCGATCAGGATGACTGTGATCTTTTCTCCTGCTTTCAAATCTATCTTTTCCGCAATGCACGTAGCTGGGTGACTTTGCATTCTGATGATGATAATTTATATGGATGTCATATAGTAATATGTGAAAAGTTTGTCTTTTGTTGATTGACTTAAGCCGAAGGCACAACACCGCGGATGCACTTTGATTAGTTTCTTAGAAAAATAAGATGATCACTCAAATTGTTGGTTTTTTTCACGGAGAATAAATAACTATCGGATATAATGGATGAAAGGTATTGTCATTACCAATGGGGTGACGAGAACATTTAGCAAAGGTTCAATAATTACAACTACACCATGCTGCAGCTCGTGCTTGAGGTCCAGCAGTGGCACCTCTCCTTCTGCAGCCTTATCAAGGCTCATCGAGATCACATTCAGTCACTTACAGGCTGGCTCCGCCTCAGCCTGTTCCAGCTCAATAAGAACATGCTATCTCGAGCCAAGGAAGAGTCGAACCAGAGCCCATTGACTGCCATCCATTCCATTGTGGTTCAACAAGAGGAGAAGCAGAAGCAGAAATTCAGAATGTGCACTTAAAGAGCTCGAGAAGAAGACGGTTGAGCTCAGGTCGTTGGATAGCAAGTTGGGTCCATTTTTTTTGCACCCGAGATTCCTGGTTCTGGAAAAGTAAGGACCCAGTCGGAGAAAAGCGTGCCAAAGTGGCAGTTTTCAGAGCCAAAGCAGAGGAGGAGAGTTCGAAACATGAAAGATCGGTGAGCATAAATAGAGCAACGGCGCTGAATGACCTATGGATGGGTTTTCCGCATGTGTTCCAGGCAATCATGGGGTTTTCTAGCGTTTCCATGCAGGCGTTCGAGTCACCGCAGCCAAGAACAATGAACCCAAGCATGATTCGAAGAGGCTTCATCCCTGGTTGCGTAGCCATGCAGATCAATTCATTGCAGAGAATGTCCATGCTGATGTGCATATGGGATACAGTTTTGTGCCAACTTGGTTGTCCATGGAGAGCCTCTTATTAGGTATTATTAATTTTCAGACAACCCACTAAGGTGAACTTAGATCAGAATGAAAAGAGATTAGAAACTCGAGTTAGGTATTGAAAGTTGTTTGTCCTTTACAGAAATGATTTTAGATTATTTGAATATTCAAACTGCAATCACCAGTTTATGGCGGTGGAGCATGAAATGGTTTGTTTCTGGGAACTGTAAATTACAGTAACATCCTTGCTATGATTGTGAATTTTTTTTTTTTGGGGTAAAAATAAGCTATATATTGGGGAGGCCAAACTATACAAACGAGACTGCTTCAAAAACTTGCACTCATGAAGAACAGGCTCTAAATGAGTGAAAGGAAGCCGCAAGAAAAGCCAAACGGCTACAGCAAGAACAGCAAGGAAAGGCCCAGGTGGCAAGCACAATCGGCAGCCAAAGGCAACCAAACCGGCCAAAACTCTTAAGTCTGATCCCTAGAGAAGATAATGGGGTCAACATCCCAAGAGCGTTGCAACCTTCTATTTTTGATGGAGTCCTCCATGTCCTTGAAGGTGATCACCTTATCTTTAACAACTTGAAGGAGATGCTTCTTCATGGCCGGAATAGAAACCTGCTCCCCCCTGAAGAGAATGTTGTTCTTGTTCTTCCAAATAATATGGCACATCGCACCAAAAGAACAGTGAGCAACACACTTATAAAACTCTTTGCCCAAAAGCATAGTTATGGCCCAACACAAATTATCAAGCCAAGGTCTATTCCGCCAAGGAAGATTACACCTAGTTGCCCAAAAGAAAGTAATACTAGCCGTAATGCGACATCCAAAAAAGAGATGATCTATAGAGTCAAGCATAACATTACAAAAAGGGTATGAAGCAGCATTAATCCTACCATAAGACATAAGGAAAGACTGGGTAGGAAGCCTACACTTGGTGATGAGCCAAAGGTGAAATTGGTATCATGGCAAGATATGATTGTTCCAGATGAAAGAATGCCAACTGACACGTGCCTTCTTCCGCCTTAAAGCCTCCCAAGCCAAGCCAACCGAGAACATGCCGGAAGAGCTCTCTCTCCAACAAAAACGATCTTGGTCTCCAAACAAGAAGGGAAGCACTGAACCCCAAGACTCCAACATCGTCCTGATAGCCTGGCCATCTTCAGAGAAAAGGTCAGCCACCGAGGCTTGTCTAGAGAGACCAAAGCTGTAGATGTTTGAATCTGAGAAATATAAGTTCAAGGGGCCCCTAGGGTGCCAGTTGTCAAACCAGAGTGACAGTGATAGGCCATCACCTATCATCCAAAAGAAGCTAAGCCGAAATTCTGTCCCAATTTGAAGAATCTTCTTACAAGCCCAAGAACAATAAGTTGGCTTTGTAGCAACCCAGAAATTCTTTCTTTTTAAGAAGGTGGAGTGGATCCACTTGCACCACAGTAACTCATTATCTGAAAACAATATCCAGATATGTTTGAGCATGGCTACCTTATTGCACTCATGCAATCTGCAAATGCTAAGACCGCCCTCCACCTTAAGAAGGCATACATCATCCCAGGAGACCTTAGCACCCCCTCTGCCCAACTTGGGGCCTTGCCAAAGGAATTGTCTAAGAATACGCTCAATCTGGTCTAGCACTGCCGTAGGAAGAATAAAGACACTTGCCCAAAAGACCTGAATAGCATGGAGAACTGGCAAGCTTATAATTTATTTTGCTACTAAAGAACTGCTTTTAAAGCACCAAAGTGAGCCTAACTAGGAAAATAGAGATCTTCACAAAAGGATTAATTATTAACAGAAAGGATGTGCCCCACAAGAATAAGCTTCTCCATGGAAGACAAGCAGATAAGTGGAGCTATTCATTTTGTTTCTTGTCGACAACAAGCGCGTTCATGTTAGTGTCCACACTTTGCAAATACTAATCATGGATAAGTCCGACTGGAATTTGTCTAGCCTCAAGGAAAGACAGGCGGTGTTGATCTGCAGAAAGCGATGATGGGACAGAGCATCCAAACTGAGCAGAATCTGAGTATGAATGGCGGCTGCAGAGAAGAGAGCTACACTGAGAACTCCAAAGGACGGGTCCCCAATTACTAATTATCACGACTTCTCTCAAATATTTTTAGTTTTGTCAATTAACATTCTCAGGTACAATTACAGTCGACTTAATTATCGTCTACAGCGCTGTTTCTGGTAGGAAGGTGCTCGGTACTTCCGATTATACTGTCAGTCATGTCAGATTGAAGTAGCTACTAAGCAGATAATCTTCTAAGTCTAAGCCACGAGTCAGCTCACACAGATGTGATCACAGGAGTAATCTGTATCCTTAGTTTCTTCTCTTCTTCAATATCAGCAAATGCTATTGAAGCTGAAGACAAGCAATAAAGTCTCTCTAATTTGTTTGATGCCATGGTTTTCTTACACAGCATCTATGAAACCTTTACCGTCAATCCCTAGAGTAGTTCTTTCAATTAGTATCCGTCTCCAGTGATGTAAATCAAACCACAGACTCGTAAGACCCCTTAATGCAGCTAGCAAAGTGGCCGTAAAAGCTCATCAGATTCTCCCGATAATGAATGGTGCTGACGCAAAGTTCGCTACAGGATAATATGAAGCAGAATTCTACAACCTCCGGATAAATTTGGTTTTTGATAAACAAACCGAGGGCATAAACAAACTTCAAGAGCAAAGTAATAAGATTTAATTCCACACAAGATGCGTAAATCATCAGCCAAATTCCTTGAACACTGCCTTGACATATTACCTCTCCCTCAATACTATGTTGCCCCCATTTAAACTGAAGTTTCTATTTCTTTTCCAGGCGCACGTCTTTCCAGGATGATGCCAGTGTTGTGCACAGCGCCACAGGATTTCTGTACCACGAAAGTTTCTGCTACCATCACAATCACCGATCTTGGCTGCACTTCCGGGCCAAACACTCTGTTGGCAATCTTTGCAAGTTTGAGCATCATCCACAACACGTGCCGCCAACTCAGCCACTCGCCATCACAGTTCCTCGTGCTCCCGAACGACCTCCCTTCCAACGACTTCAACACGGTCTTCATGTCCCTTCCAGAGTTCCAGAAGAGGATGAGTGAAGAGAACGGCCAGGATTTCGGGCCATGTTACATCGCTGGAGTTCCAGGTTCCTCCTACAGGAGGCTTTTCCCTGCGAAGAGCCTGCACTTCGTGCAATCTTGAGCCTCCATTGGCTCTCCCAGGTCAGCACTCACCCTTTTTTAATAGAAAATCGAGCTTTACTTCTCACAACTATAAGATCATTGTACTTTCAACCTATAACCATAAAAAGTCTTTAAGCTTTCAAATTTTTGTATGAGCATTCCAGCAGAATTCAATGGCTTTTGATGGTTCTAAGTTTTGACAAGAAAAAAGGAGTGAATAGTTCGATGATAAGAATTCTCGCCTGAAATTCCCTTCTGCAGGTACCTGTCGAGCTGAGTGACCGATCTAACAAAGAGCTGGTAAATAAAGGGAAAGTTTATATTCCAAGGACAAGCCCACGGGGAGTCGAGTCGTGGAAAATTATTTGAACCAATTTAGGATGAACTTCTCTTCATTTCTCAAGTCGCGATCAAAAGAAATAGTCCCGGAGGATGCATGGTTCTGGCTATCAGGGGCCGGAGGACGCCGGATCCGTCTCCCGATGAAAGTTGTCTGCTTTGGGACTACTTAGGACTAGCATTTCCGGATTTGGTCTCACAGGTCCGTGTTGCTCCAAAGTATTTCTCCGCATTCGTGTGCTCTAGTCATTGCATGTGCAAGGCTCGGTCTCCGAAATTTTTACAGTCCAAGTTAGGAATCAATTTTGCCTGGCCCAAGTTGATCAATCCTGGAGTATTAAGTTGCACATTTTTGCAAAACCTGTCACTTGGCTACTTGAATTGAATCAAGAGCGATTTCTTAACTTTAGTTTGCTCTAGTGATCTTTAAGTAGCTAAAAATGTCACCATTTGACTAAAGGATGCTACAGAATCACGAAAGCTAGCGGAGCCTGGCCACCTTGCAGCTCTCAGATCAGATGATGAGTCATCGGACTGGCGTCATTGAATACCGCAAGCAGAATGGCGTTAGCAGGCCACCGAACGTTCAACCCTTTCGCACGGTCTAAATACACACCTCAATCAATTTGCTGAAAGAGAAAAAAAAAAAAAAAAACGTTCGAACCCCGCAGGGATTGGTAGAGGAAGAGAAGCTGCACAGCTACGACACGCCATACTACGATCCCTATGCAGAGGACGTGCGGGCGGAGGTAGAGAGAGAAGGGTCCTTCGAGCTCGACTGGCTAGAGATCATTGCAGTTCCATGGGATGGTGCGGATGGAGGGCACAAATATGACAGGAGGAAGACAACTAAGATAACGGCAAAGGCCATGAGGGCAATTATTAAAATAATTAAATAATAAACTACTAATTCATCTAACAACTTAAATTCTTAGAATAATCGGCTGTAATCCCACAAAATTCTCACATTTTATTAGAGTTCGGAGTTAGAATATCTTGAGTTCGAATATTTTCAATACCCATTTACCTCTTCGGTTATAAAATTCTCACAATAGTGAATGAGTCCATGATCATAGGCCACTTTGGGGGTCAGATCTTGGATTCCTTGATCGAGAGGTTCACAGACACGGTGCTTAGGCCACCAAGGAAGTGGAGCATTCTTGTCTTGTGGTGTCTTTGACTAGAAAGTCACCTGAGATTTGCCTAGATTGCTTATTCATAGAGAGAGAGAGAGAGAGAGAGAAATTTGTGTGGAAAAAAAAAAAAAAAAGAAGGGTCACCACCTAACTAAGACAAGGCCATATGTGTGCTGTCAACGGATTTGCAGTTTGCACTTCAATTGTCATCGTATGTTTTGCAAGTTTCTTTTTTTTTTTTCCCTTCTAAAAACCAAAATAAAAGAAGTCCAAACACAAACACATACATTTAGGAATGTTCCAAGCGGTTAAATCTAAGCCAAGTTCATAATTTTGCACGAAACAGGGATGGTCGGTGCATACACGCGATTTGTAAGGGAAAAAAGTGATGAAAAGAATTACTCACTTTTCGATTAATCACATATTTTCCAAGAAGGAGAGAAGAAGGCAAAGTGTCCACAAAGTCGACAGTTGAGATGTCGGTATCATCAGTTCATCAGACAGGCCGTGCTCCCCCTGCCTTTGCCTGCGCAGCCACAAAATGGGTTGACTTTACGGTGAACGAGTCTTCCCCTCGGACAAGCAGCTTCGAAGATTTATGGTTATCGTCGAACCTTCAAAGCACGGGAGAGGATCCCGGGAAGAGAAGGGGATTGATTCTCGCTGCTTGAACGCCAACAGGCTCCTGCTCGAATTAAAGATTGGAAGATGAACTATTGTGCCTTTGACCACCGAATCCAAAATTCACTTCCAATGAGCATTAAGAATATGGATCTTAAACTTACCCTATTAGAACCTAGTATCAGATTTTTAGAATCAATAATTGAATCGGTCAAACCTACAACCAGCCGATTTGATATTTTGGGAATTGTTAGATTGGTTTTTTTTTTTCTATTTCAGTTTTTTTTTTCAATTGCTCTATCATATGTAATTTTTCTGCATAAATTCTTGATTAAAAGACTTGTTGGACTTAATTTGAATTGGTTTAAAACTGATTCTATCCAAGAACTAGCCTTGAACTAGCCATCGAACCAATCAAGCCTATTCAGGTCTTTCACCTGAGAACTTGAAATGGTGCTTGTAAGGACTATCTTATAGCGGCCAAGTAAGGGTCGATTCAGATTTGACTCAATTGCTTAACCCTAATTGTCATTAAATCTGTTGAAATTGCTAAATGAAGTTGGATCTAATGAGTAAAACCAAATCCACCTAATCAAATTCAATGGACATGAAAATGAATAAATAGCCCCGTAAATATTTTCCCAATTCTTATTTCTCACAAACTAATTATCATTTTCCCCAAAATATAAAATTGGCAGGTAAATAAATAAAACGAAATAAAAGAAAAAAAAAATGCAATGATTAGTTCACACCAAGATTTCCAAAACGAGAGAGACTCCTCCCCCCACCTAACCCCACATCCGCCACCAGCGCCACCAGCCCCCGTCCGCTTCTTCTTCCCCGCACCACCACGCAATGCCCACCATTCCACATCTCTCCCTCTCTCTCCTTCTCCCCCGGCCCGACCCGACCCGATCCCCCTCCCCCATGGCCTCCACCGCCCACGCCTTCCGCCTCTCCGCCTCCCCGAAGCTCGTCGCCGCCGGCACCTCGCCTTCCGACGCGTTCCTCCGGCCCGAGACCCTCTCGTTCTGCTCCTCCGCCGGCGGCGCCCGGCTGCGGCGGAGCGGCGGCGCGTGCTCCCTGAGCGTGACCGCGGCCGGCGCGGCGGGATTGAGGGTCCGCGCGAGTAGCGCGACGCCGGTCATGGACAAGTCCAAGAGCGAGGCCGGCCCCAAGGCTCCCACCATCGTCGACGTCGACCTGGGCAACCGGAGCTACCCGATTTACATCGGGTCCGGGCTCCTGGACCAGCCCGAGCTCTTGCAGAGGTCTTCTCCTATCCTATCGGAACGCATGCGTGCTTTGAATCTCGCGTCATTTGAATTCGATTAGAAGAGTCTTCGGAGGGAGTTTGATTGTGATGCTTTCGATCGTGGATTCTATCGGATGGAGCCTGATCTGATTGAATTTACGAGTGTCCCTGAACTTCAAACGGCTGCTTAGCTCTAGAGTTGCTTTCAGATTCCTTTGATTAAAAAAACGATTTTTGTGCTTTGCTCTGCAATAGGCATGTTCATGGTAAGAGGGTTCTTGTGGTGACCAACGACACCGTGGCGCCGATTTACTTGGATAAAGTCGTCGATGCTCTAACCAAGGGAAACCCGAATGTTTCCGTCGATCATGTGATCTTGCCCGATGGTGAGAAGTATAAGGACATGGTGAGTCTCTCGAAGCTTTCTGTTCAGGGGGGTTTCCATCGCTTTGTCGCCTGGTGGAAGGGCTTCTGAGTGACGTGTGCGGTTATTTTGATCAGGACACCTTGATGAAAGTCTTTGATAAAGCAATCGAATCGCGTCTGGACCGCCGGTGCACGTTTGTCGCCCTTGGCGGTGGTGTGATTGGTGACATGTGTGGGTATGCCGCTGCTTCATTCCTCCGTGGTGTTAACTTCATTCAGATTCCCACGACGGTTATGGCTCAGGTCTCTTGTCACTGAGAACTAGTGAATTCTTTATCGTCAACTTGGCTCCTTATATCTTTTCTCTTGTGCTGCCACGCTGATGGATCGTCCTTTGTTTTGTTTCTGGCCCAGGTGGATTCTTCTGTTGGTGGGAAGACTGGCATAAATCACCACCTTGGGAAGAATTTGATCGGTGCCTTCTACCAACCACAGTGTGTGCTTATAGACACTGACACTCTGAACACCTTGCCAGAGAGGGAATTAGCATCAGGCCTTGCTGAGGTTGTTAAGTATGGGCTTATAAGGGACGCTGAATTTTTCGAGTGGCAGGAAAAGAATATGGATGCCTTAATAGCCAGGTAATATTAATACCGTTTGCTGGGGTCCTTGGCTGTTCTTGTGCAAAATGTTGACGAGTTGCTTCGTCACAGGGATCCATCGGCACTAGCATATGCTATAAAGCGTTCCTGTGAAAATAAGGCTGAGGTTGTGTCCTTAGATGAAAATGAAAGTGGATTGAGGGCAACATTGAACTTGGGACACACATTTGGCCATGTAAGTTTCATGCCGAGGCAATTGGTGTTTGGTTTTACAGCTTGTCAGTACATTTTCTTGACCCTGGGATATCCATTTGGGCTTCTGTTTTGAGTATGAAATTTGGGATTTTTTCCAACTCCAAGGCATATTGTAAACTTATTTCTCTAAGAAGACATGGAGAGTAAGAATTATTATGTAAGACTATCATAGAATGACACAAGTTAGTGCTAAGGAGCCTCACAGAAGGAACGTAGTGCTGGTGCATCTGTTAATTAACCCAGATTGCATTAATGCTGCAATTTCGAATGATGAGTTTTCCTTGCAGCATTTTCTTGTGATGCAGTTTGCAGCCCAATGTATATTCAATCATCTGCTGATCTAGGTCTCATACCCAAATTGTAATTAGCAAAGCATATAGTTTAATTTTCCAAAAAGCCTGCTACCTTTGCCTTCTTATATGTATATTAGATCAAAGCCTCACTCTAGTGCAGAGCCGTAGCTAATCCTAACGGAAGATGTGCTAAATAGTGAAGTTAAATGGTTCCATGCAGTTGTATGTACCTAACAAAAGACTAGTTTTGGAGGATAGTGCCGTATGGCTCCTCTTATTCATTAACAGGTCTGTGTAATTCTTTTATGTCCATCCTTTTTGGTTTGCAATTTAATATGTACTTCTGGTAATTCAGGCTATTGAGACCGGTTTAGGCTATGGTCAATGGCTGCATGGAGAAGCTGTTGCGGCAGGCATTGTAAGTTCTCTATATTTTTCCCATTGTTGTTTTTACAGCAATATCTTGGCCTGTGTGACCTATAATGCTAAACGAAGTCTCTGGACTTCAGGTTATGGCTGTTGATATGTCCTACCGGCTTGGTTGGATTGATGAATC